>OY998179.1:179807051-181166291 GCA_963921935.1 Galeruca laticollis | reverse complement strand
TTTTTTATTATTCATAAAATGTGGTATTCTTTGTACTAATATCGATTTTAGGAGTGGGTTAGAACAGGTAGTATCACAATTCCATATTTGTTCTCAGTAACAACAATCTCTCTCTCTCTCTCTCTCTCTCTCTCTGTCTCACTATATATCTTCTACACTGGTTCAGGTGGCGAACATTTAAAAGAAGTAGCTTTGAAAGATTTGAATGACAATATTCTGTTTAGTCGTAGTCGATTTGAGAAATTTTAGCAGACGCCCTAAGCTTTAGATCATAAAGATTATTAACGTTTCTGTATTAAATTGGGTTCACTTTCATCCGTTGTGTGGTACATGAAATTAGGTTCATAACAGTCTACTGAGGTTTTTCTCAATACACGTTGTTAAAAAGATATTTGCATCATTATTATTATTATTGTATTTCTGAGTGGGGTATCTACGTAAAATATACGAGGTATGTTATGATTAAAATTGATATATACATGGAATGTTTGTAATTATTGAGACTGTAGAAAAAATATGTTGATATTAAAGTTAATGGTACAGAGTTAAGTAATATTTTGAGAGGGATGTCTACGGAAAATTATAACAAATATATGCCTGACTATGATACTGAGAAACCATCAACGTACATACTCTATACAGATGTGAGTAATTTGTATGGAAAAGCAATGTGTGAGTATTTACAGTACGATGGCTTCGAAAATGATATTGAAAAATGATGTAGAGTTTATAAAATCCATTACAGATGATTCTCCTGAAAGTTATATTCTCCAAGTTGATCTGACGTATCATATCAATTTGCATAATCTACATAAAGACTTTCCTATGTGCCCCGAACACCGCAAACCCCCCAATTAAAACTTAGCAAAATTAATGACCACTCAGTGCTGTGTTTGGAGAATGCATGGAATGTATACGCAAACATAGAATTTGTATCTTCCTATGATGATCGTTATGGAGCTAAAAATCTAATTTCTAGTCCGCGTTATCGCGATAGAACAATTTTCAATGATGATTCGCCTTTATTGGCAATTGAATTAAAAAATCTGAACTAATTTTCAATAAACCAATGTATGTGGGTATGGCGATTCTCGATTTTTCCAAAACCGGAATGACTTTCACTATAATTTTATGCTTCCAACAATGGGAGTAGACAATTGCAGGCTATTGTACACCGACACTGACAGTTTTGTTTACCAACTTACTTGTGACGATGCATATAAACATTTAATTGACGCAAACATTGACAAATTTGATACATAAAACTACTCCACTGATAATCAATACAATAGACCTCGAGTTAATAAAAAAGTACTAGGTTTAATGAAAGATGAGTCTAATGGACAAATCATCACCCATTTCGTTGGTTTAAGGTCCAAAATGTACAGTTACAAAGTTCAGTGGGGCTAAAGTCGTTAAAAAGACAAAGTGAATTAAAAATGTGTGTTCTAAAAAATAACTTTCGATGATTATGTGGATTGTTTGAAAATAGGAAACAGATAACAATTACTCAAAATACGATACGTTCCTTCGCCCATAATGTGTATAGTATTGAACAAACCAAAATCACGTTGAGTCCTCTCGACGATAAAAGAAAATTACTTCATAATTCTTAAGATACACTTCCGTGGGGACAATATAATATTTTAGAATAATGTTCAGGAACGACTACTACAAGATATTTGTATTAAAAACATAACTTCAATTCCAACTTCTATAACTGAAGCTCATTTACCACATAATTTATTATTAAAATATCCCTCATCATTGAAAGACGATGATGATTATAAATTTGGTACATCTCTGATGTGACAGTCACATCAGAGACGTACCAGAGACACATCAGAGACTTATCAGAGACGTGCCAAAGACGTACCAGAGACGCATCAGAGACGTACCAGAGATACATCAGAGACGTACCAGAGACGCTGATCAATTTTTATATAAGGAAATAAATGTGTTTAATGGGTATTATATTCTATATTTTGGTTTTGAATGATTCCTTGATGAGCAGTAGCCATTTTTAAATTACCAAAATTATCTATCAAATGAGTCTATGTTATCAAAAATATCATTCGTTGATAATATTTAGTTACAAAATGTAATAAGTGAATGTTATAATTCATATAATAGTTAGAATTAATATTGATAATATTATTTTCAGTCAAATGAAATGAACTTGTCAATAAATTTTTTCAAAAATGCTCTCAACATATTATCTCTCCTATACTCTAGAAATAGGCCAGGAAAGGCAAATGAAACTTGGCACTTACAGTTTGTCTCAAGCACTGGATTTCTCTCAAACTTTTTTCAGCTTCCTTGTCACCACTGAAGGGAGGTTCCTGTGGATTCGCACCCCGTTGTTGAAACACCAACAGTTATGGAAAGTTTTTACACGCCGTCTTTTCACAACCCGCACGAATCCTATTGACTGCGTCAATTATAGATTTTCGGAAGAAAATCTATTTCATAAAAACTTTCATATTAACCTCATTTAATAAAAATACAATATATGATATACGGAAAGCTGAACAAATATACGAACAAGTAATGTTGAAAAGTAGATGAGAAGTATATGAGAAGTAACAATAAATTTAGTTTTATTAAAATATAAATGCTGCTCGGGCAATCTTCAGGCTTCTCATATTTTGCCACGTGCGCAGTATCTGGGCATATAACTAGCATTAGCTAAGTATTATTCCACTTTTTACTAATTAAATTTATTGTACTGGCAAAGCTAACAAATAAATTTGTGATTTTGATTTAAATAAATAGAAATCCAGCAAATTTGTTTACCACAATATTATTCAAATTTATATGAACTGAGCAGAGAAAAATAAACCAGGAATTTAATTTTTCGGTATTTAATCATTTAAAAATTCTGTTAGACCCATCTCTATATTAAAACATCGAACATTATTAGTAATAACCTCACGCTGTGCCGTAAAAACCATCACTGAATATTGATTAAATAAAAAGTATGATACAAATTCATTAAACATATGAAATCATATTACCTATATTAAAAGAGTGATTTCCATATATTATTCGATGACAAAAAAGCTGTTTGATATATTTGATGACATGTGGGATTTAGTACTGCAACAAAATGCAAACACGTATCAACATCAATTTAGTAAAATCATACCTTGTATACACAAATGGGAAATGCTCCAAATACATTCTAATCGATATTTGATAGAATGGATGGAATTTATTGAGATAAAAAAATATTAATTCTGGAAGTGCTTTGGGATTAGCTAGTTCGTAGATATAATAAAATAGATGAACATTGTGAAATAGTTAGAGATACATTGAAGTTTAAAAAATGGTGAATGAAAATAATAGTTGGTGCAATTACAATTAATTATATTCCTTTTTATTCAAAATTTTACTAATTCAATTTTATATTTTTACTGATTTTAGTAATAAACGTTCAGTTGTCACATATACAATTTGCATGAGTTTGGTTTCCCTCTTTAAATCTACGTAGCTATTTTCTGAGATGCTGTGGTAAGTAGATTTTGATTCTATTAAATTTGAATGATTATTTTGCACCGATGTTAATGGCAAGCTTTTTGTTTTTTATCAACTGTTTTTCTACTTCAGGAATATTCTATTTACGTTTCCATTACCACGGTAAATTCCCAGCCACCGAAATTTTGTATTGTTAAGGCACCACTTTCTGCATCTGTAAAGAACGAAGCCCCGAACAGCGGAAACAATGTTCCGTATATAATCTGTAACGGGTTAATTTTGACACTATGACTACCAACTCAGTCTTTTCCAAAAAAAATATATATTAAAAGATCAGATTAAATTCTTTACTGGATAATTATTAACAATATAATATAAAAAATTACCTATTTGGCATTTTGGTAACACTTTGTAACTAACACATATGCTTGTATAAATATTTGCAGATTGTGAACTATGTTGATTTTATTTAACATTTTTTTGATTTATGGGTTTTAACAGAAGTCTTTTAACAGTATTGTTGTCGTTATCTGTTTCTGTCAGCCCAGAGTTCTAGTGATTTCTCTGCCATCATCTTCCTGGTGAAATGGTGCAGGCTGTAGCCGACATATCATAACATCTTGACAGTAATTTTGTATCAATCACTATTGAATGCTAGGTAAGTTGGTAAGTTGTATCTTCTGATACAAAACGAGCGCCGCTGTAAATAGACTAGTGTTAGTTATTTTTTTTAACTTACATTCTTGGGGTATTAAGGGGTCTTTCTCTCTCTTTTGGATTTTACAGTAGATATAAATAACCGTGGGACTACTGATTTTTGTCCTGGTTACATCATTGTGGCCTCAGTAGTCCAAAACTTACATTCTAAAACATGTTACTAGTATTAGGTTGAAGTAAATTAGTTGATTAACTTTACATACTTTTCATTCAGGATAAGGGTATGTTTAATCCTCATTTGTTGACCACGTAGATTCCTGTGAATATTTCCATATTAGATTACTTCAGGTTAGGCCATGGATATCGTTTGATATTGTAAACATTTAACCATAATACGTTAACTGTCTAGATCCCATCTGATTTAAGCGATAATTCGGATATTTCTTCGTACGTTAACATCTGCAGACGTGCTATGGTACTATTATTATTTAAATTCATTTAAATAATTTCTAATATGTAAGCACTTTGTTTATGTTGTGTCAGTTGGAATTGACAATCGCTCAATGACAGATATGCCTTCAATAAGAGCGTCCGTTTGTTCGTTTCACACTGGGAGTAGTCGAGATCTTTGCATAGCATTTGTTCTGTGACTTTACGAGTCATAGACAATTACGCTTACGCACAGATTTCCTCTCTGATGTGTTCGTAGATGATATGTGGACATTTATTGGAAACATTTTTGGGGTTTATCGACTTCTGTTCGATGTCTTATGTGAATTGTAGTTCTATGCTCCGCGGTTAAGACGAATTCATGTCTGCTGGATTTCTATTGGTTGGAAACTAACTCGAGTCTGCGTTGTGGAATGTACTTTAGGGACAGGAATAATGTTAACGTCACTCTTCAATTTGATTCCGAAGATGTCTAGATGATTGTCAGTTAGTGAAACGGTATTTAATTTTATACATGGTATTCGAAACCATCCCAGTTAGGGGAGATTATTAAAACCGTCATAATTTATTCGGGAAGCTATTGGTGATAGTATTTTTGGCAGATTTCACGAGATTTTGTGGATAATGGTCGATATTTGGAAACCATGCTACCTGACTCTTTGAGAGGAGATTATCAACTGGAATCCTGGTATCTTTGTTGGATTTTTCAATTCTGTATGGAAGAGGCGTTTGTTGGAATATATTGTAATTTTGGAACCCTCGATTAGAGGTAAATAAAGTTTTACAGTATTTTTGTATAGGTTATCTAGAACATTTTCACTCATTTTCTATTACAGAAAAATGACTATGGGTGGGTTTAATTTGGTAACTATTAGTGTTTTTTTAATTCTTTGTAAATTAGTATAATCTATTTTGTACAGTTCAGGGTTATTTTTCTCATTTTTTGTTTATAGTAAAATAGTCAGTCACCTTGAACATAACAAAAAGAAAACATCAATGTATTTATGACTATTAACTAGTTCTGTCCTACTTACAGATAGCGTATTTCAAATAGTAATTTAAATGGTTTAACCGAGTAGTTAGCAGTATACAGCATGTCACATAAGATATTGACACATGTACTTGCAATATTCTTAGCTGAATAGTTGACAAGTATCACTCTGTTTTATATCTCTATGTACTGCATGTAATCACATATTTTTTTGATATATATACAGGTCATTTTAGATTCGATATAACTTTTATCCACATACTAAATATTCATGTTTTTGTAAAAGTTTAAGTCAATTAGTAGGACACTAGGGAACAGCATTTTTTTTTCGGTTGTTAGATATGTAAATAAATATTTTTTGAGCCTCAGGCCATATCTTCGAATAGTAAATATTTGATAAGTGATTCATTTATGTTATTTTGGGAGGGTTAGGAAGTTGTGTCTCATTTCTGATGCACCTTGGTCTTTTTAGGGTTCTTCTCCTACTTGTCAGCTAGGGGACATTGTCTTATTTTGGTTAAGACATACTGGACTTGACTGGAACTTGACTCTGGATTTGAGAGGTTGTAATAAGAGGCCGCCAGTAGCTTTGTTCGATTTATTGGCAACCGAGGGTTACTTACTTCATTTGCCTTTGCAGTTCAATACAGCGAGTAGTAGGCTTACATGAAGAGGATGTATATACTGGATAAGTGATATTAATTGTCTTTTCTTACATAAATTCAAGATAAGTTGAGTTATAGTTTCAAAGGGGGGGGGGGGAACATTATTTAACTTACATGTTGAGGATTTTACTAATAAAACTAGGTTTTATTTAAGGAACTTATAAGGATCCTTAAATAAGTGAAGGTATCTTATGATAGACCTACGCACTATACCAACGCATTTTTTTTCATATGAAAAACACCAGTATACTGTGAAATTTTATATTTATATGCTGTTGTATTTTTTTTGCCTTGGATCCAACGCAAAGTATAAACACTCCATTTTTGATAACTTGGTGAATTTATGTATTCAGGTGATCATTGGTGAATTTGCTATTGCAGAATAATATATATATTGTCTTTTAATGTAAATACATTTTATTACTGTGGTCTATATTGTTACAATATAATACACTGTATTCTACTAAATTTTTGGAACTTTATACTTAATAAAGTGAATGTAAGTTAGGTTGTCTTTGCTTTCCAACCTTTTGTCAAATTTAAGTTTGGAAATTTTCTTTTACGGCTCAGATAAATTTGACTGGCGCCTAACAATTAGTTTTTTTCTTAAATTCAACATCCCAGATTTGAGACGTTCACCCACTCCCGTCTCCACTTGAGTGAACCGGAGCCACATCGGTTGACATCTGGGACAACCGAAACTTATAAATATAAAAAGTTCATTATAAATCCTGCATTTGATAATTTTGAAAATTCAGTCATTATTTTTGAATAATTGCCAATGTTGTTGATTCTAACTGCTTGTTTTGTTAATTCATCCTTTGGTAATTAACAAAAAATGATTCTATATACGAGGGTCTAGGCGGGATATATTTTTTGACACTACGTAAAACATACCAGAAAATACAAAATATCGGTGTAAATTTTTTTTTGTATGAATTAATTTTAAGTCAGTCAGTAGTATATTCCGTGAACTTCGTCAACATTCCTCGTATATACAATTACAAAGTTTTGTATTTACAAACTTCACTAAACAATATGAAATCTGTTCAGATGATTTAAGAAATATTACAGTTAGACAGTTCATAAAAGGATTATGGAAAATAGTTCCAGTTTTTATATATTTCTCATTTCATGTGAAATGAAAGAATTTTTATACAAACATCATTATCATATAATAAAAGTCGTGTCGTAACATAACGCGAAAAATACATTTCTAGAAATATATTTTGTTATTTGTAGAAGCAGGAAGCACATTTTTATTAACCTATCATAAGAAAACAAAACGATTTGTCATTTTTGATGAACACGAAACATATTTCTACTTGGCGTGGCATCGGAGGTGTTAGAGAGAGAGAAATTCTTTCGAATCCAAGCCGCAGGCGGGCATTTAGTTCGAAGGGTCATGCTATCTAGTAATAACCGCTCCCGAGGGTGGCAGCAAATTGAAGTATATTCAACTCCGAATCAGCTTTTGCTTCCTTTTTTGTTTTCGATTCGTTTCTCTTGTCTTGTTAAAAACCACGCGAATTCACTACCTATAACATATCGTAGTTCATACATTTTATAAATTATTCACTTTTTTTTCAGTCAGATCTCAGAATATTCACAATCTGTTCTCCTTAAGCTATATGTATATTGCAAAAAGTAAATTAGAAAATCCGAAGAGAAAATTTTTTGAATATAATATTGAAAAATTTAATAATTATTCGCAAAGAGCTTTCAACTATAAGCCATCATCAGTGTTTCTTTAGAAAAGTATGAAGAATCAAAGTCGAACCATAAAGTTCGGAAAGTGCAATGACCTCCGCCTGTACCGACATAGGTCTTGCACACTGGCGTGGACGTTTTTTTGCGGGATTGTTACGTTTTCCTGAACTATTTTTTGGGCGTGAGAAACATTTATAAAATGAAGGAAATCCTTCAATGAAAAAAAGGACTTTAATTTCAAATAAAGGAAATCATAGGTACAAAAATAAGAATTACAAAAATAAAACTCGTAACACCGAAAAATAATGTTAGAGTTTACCCTTTATCATTTACCGGTCATAATCGATAATTATCGATAACTTTATCAGTAATATTATCTACATCCCTCATTCTCTTTCCTTCATTTTGAATATGAGCAGGCGACGTATATTCCGCATGCAAATTGTTGAAGGTTGTGAGGCTGCTAATATGTATGAGGGTAACACAATATTTTAAATTTGGATTTAAAAATAATAAATTGTGGCACATGTATAATGTTATATAAAATCGAGTTTACAAAACAAAATAACATTAATTTGTTCTTTATTAATAATTAAATGAATAAGGAAATAAAAACCATCAGATTTTTCTACGAAAATTGGGGAAAATTTGTACAGACATCATTATTTATTGCTTCAAAAACCATACGAGGAATTCTATAATAACCCTTTATTATTTTATGTTATGTAAATAATAAACAGATACCAAGAGACATAAACTTTCACCTTTACTTCAAATTATTGTCTTTTAAGTGGTTGCTTCATAATATTCGTCATTGAGGTTTATTTGTATATAAATTGGAAGTCATGTAGATTTTGTAGATAAAGTGTACAATATGATAAGGATTGTTAAACGACTTTCTAAATTTAATAATGGTCAATAAATTTTCCTATCTGTTCGTAGTAATAGTTAGTAATATACCTACCTGTTAAGCTTTCTAGAATTGTTATTCTTAATAATATGTAGTAGAGAATAATGTAAAAATTCGGGTTTATACATAAAGTTTTAAAAACAAATTGGAGAAATCGCCGTTAGAGATGGTTTAATAAGTATACTAATAATATAAATGAAATATTAAAGCTTTTTTTGTGGTAGATATTTCTACTTCTAATGTAAATTTTTGGGTTTTTTGCAAATATTTACTATGAAATTAGAACTTTTTACAGAGTTAGGACTGACAAAAAAAATCTTGGTTCCGAGTGCCGTCAATTATTGTTTATTTAGAACTATGTAGAGATGTGCTACAAATATTATATTACTCTAGTGGAATTCGTCTCCAATATCTACAATTTTTTAACGCCTATTTACATTTTTATATTTGTTGCGTTTGATGTATTCAGTCATACCACATACTGTGATGATCTCAAAAAGACATTATCCGAAAACACATTAAGAAATTTCTGTAAATAATAATTTCAATGTAGTTACCGGGCATCGGTCTATTAAGGTCAGGTAAACATAACAAAAGCACGTCCGCTGTAAACATATCACATTCACATGCTCAGGAAAGTCACTTGTACGGGCCACTGACTTATTAGTTCGAAGACTTCCTATAAATAGAAAGGTTCGACAATTTCATGATGATTCATTATTATTATTTTGAATAGTACAAATGTAGATATTGTGTATCTATAATCTGTGTTAGTAATTCTTAATTATATTTTATCACAGTGAGTTTTAAACGATGTTATTTATTCAACCCTAAAAGAATGGTTACGAGGTAAGTGTTTCTCAAAGATAAATGGTTTTATGGTTAAAGTAGTCTATACGAGGGGAACTATGTTCTAGATGTACAGGGATCATCAACAGTAAAATAATTATGTGCATCTTCAAATGATTCTTCAAAATAAATTTTGATATCAACTTCATCATCCTCGCTATCTCCACCTACGGCAAAATTATTAATAATATTATCTACAACCGTATATAAACGTGGTTCATTGTTCATAAATTCATCTTCACTCTTCTTAACATGGTCACATCTAACTTTCCAATCATTTGCAGAAAATATGTCAACAATTCATTACAGAATTCTTTAGCCTTTGTAAAATTGAAGGTAACACTTCGTTTGGCTACATATTCTTTAAGTGCCTCCCATACACTTTCGATCGGGTGATAAGGGGGTAGCCTTAAAACTTTCCGAATGAACAATTCATCAATTTTATAAGTTTTATATTTCGGTTTGTACATTTTTGCAACGTTACGTTCCATTAACAACCTTCTGTTGTTTTCCATGTTGGCCCAACGAAAACCCAAAGAATGTATTTGTTTCCGCAGAGATTCGCGACTTCCTGCGAAGCCATAACTATCTGCAAAGGTTTGGTGTACATTTCTTAACATTTCATAACTTTTTTCTCGGATATGTGATAATTTATTATGCGCCTTCCAAGTACAATTTTGTTGAATTGATACATACGGATCCTGGACGTTCTTTGTCGAAACGAAGCTTACGAATTCTGCCAGCGAAGTGAGCTCTTGCAATCCGCATACATCTTTGCCACGTCGCATCGGACGTTGCCAAACTTCCGACTGCCAAAATTAATTTGCCAACCTGTACATGACTACTATTTTTTAATAAACCATTGATTGAACTAAGCTCCAACATTTCAATATTAAGTAAGAAGAGTATTTTTGGTGTATATTGCACTGCCCTTTCTAAAGTTCGTATCAAAGGAGTAACCCACCAGTCATCACTTAAAATAGAAATTCATTCAATAAAACTAGAAACTTGTTTCTAGCTATATTTTCCCTGATTTGTCTTAACTTCTTCCAACCAATTTCACCAGTTTTCATTAATTTGGAAAGTTGTTAGGCCTATGTAGTGAATTGAAGAAATATTTAAATCCTTTTGTTGTCAGTTTTGCAGTATTTTTCTAGTAACTAAGTCTCATTCCGGCGTTTTTTTATTCATGTTATGTAAGATGATGTTTTTAACCGCTTGATATCGGAATACGATTAGTGGATAATCTATTGGAAATGCTATTGTTGATAGGTTTCTTCGATACTTTTTTCTATTTCGAGTGGATTGAAAACCGTAGTAAAGTCATTTGCAATTGCTTGGGCCTTTTGTTGGTCGTTTTTGATTCATGCTACGTTTCTATCTTTAACTGGTGGTATTGGTTGTTCAGGCTGATTCAGGTTCCTTGTAGCTCGTCAAAGTGAATAGTTGGTTGCTTCTGCTGCAGTTTTTCAGAATACTTTTGAATAGAGTTGTTTTTAAGTTTTTGCAATAATTGTTTTAATTCTTGATTAGGTCGATTTAATTTCTTTTTCTTGTTGCAGATTGGTTTCTTCACCATATTCTTCTGAACATTACCGTTAAATACCTACAGAACATTATTTATGGTTAGTCGGAAACTACTAAATTAGTGGTAACTGCTTTAGATATTGTCCGTAATTCTGTAACGAATATGTTAAATTTTAACCCTACGTTAATTTTCACAATTTTAACCCTAAAAGCAATTCTGTAATTCTTACAAATAAAATACCGGTGAATTTTAATATTTTTAACAGATACGTTAAAAATTAGTTCAAATTCGTATCTCTCGTAAAAAAGAAGGTGAGGTTACTTCTTCGAATTTATTTCACTTTGTTGACTTTATGTAAAGTTACAGTAAATTTTTGTTATTCGTATGTTATTTTCATGAAAAAAATATGGAAAATATAAAAAGATCAAGCAGAATGAATTAAAACCAGAAAGAACATTTAATAAGATAATTAGAATGTCATAAATTTATGTTCGACGCAAAAGCTGCTCCAAGAGAACTCACAAAAATAAAAAAGTATTGGACATAACTAGCTACGCAATTAAATTCTATACCAGGAGCTAAAAGGCACTGGAAAGTTGTAAGTATGCTATTCGGGATAAACTTCAGATTTGTTTGGGAATCTAATTTAAAAAATAAATTATCTGCATAAAAAAAAATTTCAGGGCATTAAATGAAGTTAAGACTACGGCCAGGAAAAAGGCACGGCTGCTTCATATAGAACATACTGGTACTGGCGGAGGTCCCAAAACTGCAAAAGATCTAAATAACTTATAAGAAAGGTGCTGGCTTTACTCTCAGAAACAGTAATAACTGGAATTCAAGCAGTTCAAGAATTGGGATTTGCAGGAAATGAGGAAGGTAACAATTTAGAACCTGGTCCACATCAAGTAGAAATTGTAAGTACATTTACACAAATATATGCAAATAATTTCTTATTTAATACTGCTCTTAATTGAATATAGCTAAAAGTTCTTATTTTTTTTTTGTTTGAAGTTAAATATCTACTTATATTCTCTGAGACTTCTTTCATAAAACTGATTGATATTGTTTTTAATATGCAAGTCACCTATTTCTGTTTTACTTTCAATATTCTTCTACCTATATCTTACACTGAATATTTGAATTTTTCGAATAGTCATATTTTCATAGCTAGAAATCTTTTTTTTCTTCTAGGACGAAAATATTGAATTCATGCGGAGGCACTCCCTTCTACTTCTAGGGCGGATTCAATCCCAGTATTGAATGTATTACATACCGAAAATGTAATTGTGATTAAACTTAAGTATTAACACCTACCTCATTAATGATATATTTATAGTAACTTTTACACTTTTACTTTAACAATGCTGTCGTTTTATATACTTGCGTAAACTTCTTTGTATATTTAACACGTTCTCTACCGACTTAAAAAATGATCACTCCCCTGCACCTCTACACAGTATTTTTAAAAGGATTTGTAGATTTGGATTAATTATTATCAAAGTAATAATGATAAATGCTTTTACTTATTTGTAGATAAATACAATTGTAAACTTCACTTGGGCGAGATTTAGCCTAAGGACAGTCTTACATAAAGTACTTGAAATTCAAATTATAACTATATATTGCTTCTTTTTTGAGACCACCCTTACGTAAAGAGAAAAGAATGGAGGCCCAACTTGGAAAAATAGGAACCAACTATGTAAAATTCCTAAAAATCTTGCCAAATAAAACAACAGACTCGCTGAGTCCAACGGCAGATTAGCTGATGCTGTGTGGCGCACAAATAAACATAAAATAGATTGTTTTCATTAACATATTAAAATCTTTTTTGTTTGGTTCTTAAAATAAGTTTTGTTTGTTTTCGATTTTTCTATTTCTGTTTTTAAAATGTTTATTTTGATTTATTAAATATCAATTTTTGTTTTTAGAATGTTTATTTTTGTTTTTAAAATGTTGGTTTATTTTGATTTTTAACACGTTGAACGCCAAGCCTTTTTTTGAAATATTGTCTTCTGGGCCAAGTTGATATTTTATACTGTTAAGTTAGAATATTGGAAAATAAATATCATCTAATTTTTTTCAATGGCGGGAATTTTTTTTTGACCGGATTTGAAAAATTTTTCTTCGCGGTCCCTAGTGACCGCTGTGGCCCTGCGGGAATATGTTGCCGCTACTATTCCTATACAGTTTTCAAAACAAGCATCAAATTTTCTAAAGCCCTGTTCTATTATTCGCTTTTCTTCATAAGTCGATGGAAATATAGTAATATAAATATAATATATATATATATACGAGTATATATATATATATATATATATATATAATATAGTAATATTCATAAGTGTAGAGGTATCCTGGTAATTCTTGCATGCTGATGCTGCATAAAATGAGGAAATAACCAATCAATTAGGTATATACATGTTTCTTTATTCAGTCTAAACAGCTTTAAAAAGAGCCGGTCTGGCATTTATAAAGGATTACTGGCATCGCGTAAATTTCTATATCTCCAATTATTGAGGGTTCTAAAAAATAAGTTGGGTAACATGTGTCTCAAAAGTAACTATAATAGGCAAAATAATACTTACATTCTTCACCAATTATCATTTAAATCTTCAACAAAAAGATGCATTAATCCATCTAATGCCATTTTCTACGATATTTAACTATTTAAACGGACTGCTTAATTTTTAAAGGGTACTGTGTAGGTACGTGTTAAAAATATCATTCTAACGTACGATTTTAAGATCATTCCGGTATTTTTTAACGTGAAAAATATTTCGAAATAGGAAATATTGGATTATTTGAACTACTGTTAATAACATCAGTTTAATATTCACCAGTAACAGTACAGAATAACTTCTCTATTTTACTGTACGTCATTTTTTTAACGTCCGTTAAAATTTAACATATTCGTTACAGAATCACATCTATAATCCGATATTAATTTCTCAAGAACTATATTTGTATTCCACTTACGCCACCCTATTTTTCTGTCTAATTTCTCAATTATGGGTATAACGAGAATTAGTTGAGCGGATCTAATTTCATATGTGACCCTCACATATTGAAAAGTAAAACGGGAAAAAGGAAATTAAATACGCTTCGTAGTTTACCGAAACCAAACACAGAAAAAAAATGAGTACTCTTTTTTCCGATATACTGAAAGTTTGCGTAATATTCTATGAACATAATTCTTTGTACGCTCGCTAAAGCCTTTGGTGCAGAATTCTGGTTACACATTTTTAAATGCACAAACACAAAAACTTCGTGGATGAATGTTGATATTGTGAACATCTGTTTGTATATATCAGTGGTGCGACGTGTGATTTTTTCCCAACAGAATGTATATATTCGGAAAAGAAACACCGTTTCCGTGAACTAATTGAAGGTTGGAAATCAGGTTTTGGAGATGTCTTAAAGGAAAAAATTAACAGAAAATGTCTAACACACATGAGAAAATATAAACATTGCTGAATCAACTTTATTGATGGATTCATCCCAAAATAAATTATAAAGGGAAATATCCTAACATTTTGTTTCATATCAGACACTGGTATGATAACAAGTACAATGTTTGAATCAGAATTGAATTACTCACCATGCTAGCGTCTCACTCAAAATTATGTATGAAATGTACATGAACACAAATCTGGAAATTTTAAAAAGCCATATTTCATTTATTTATTATTCAAAAGCACTATCTAATCTCTGGTAACTTCGTATGAAAAGTTTAAGATGAAAATTTTGGGTGAAAACGTGGTTTCAAGCATTAGAACTTATTTTAACTTCATAACAAGTAATACCTGGACTACGAGTACTTTAAAAAAGTAATAGCATTAAAAGTTTCCCATTTCCACAAATACTCAGTAGAGACCGTCTTTGATAACATTAAATTCGGCATAAGTATTATACTGTTTTGAAATGTGTAACTTTTGGTTTGATTAAAAAGGGCATGTGGGGAATCAACCTCCCAGAACCAACCTAAAATCCGCCATTGCGACTTGCATATGCATACATAAAAATGGAGTCCTTTGTTGTGTTAGTGTTCGCACTGTGCACTCCTACATAACTTTATTTGGACTCGGTATTTTCATTTTTCTTTTTATACTCACATACACACAGAGACCGAGAAATCCTACAAATACAATACACGCTCCCGTATAACTACTTAGATGGGCGTGATCAAAGAAAATGATTTATCTCTGTTTTAGTTTTTCTCTTTTAAATACGGATACCATTATTTGTTATTTTTCTGATCCATAATGAAGATGTATAAAGTGATTGACCAATTGATGGAACTCATGAAATATATGTTTTGGATAACATTAACAAAGTAAATAAGACGGTATTAAAACTATAAGAGAGAAGAACCATCAATGACTATTTTCATAGGTCCGTAAAACGTAGACAAAATATTAAGCCAGGATAGCAAAAACAACAGAAAAAAAATGGAAAAGGCTATATAAGAAAATAGTAACATAAAAAAAAGCGGAAACTACGATATACCTCCAGAGATGATGAAATATTTAGGACAAAAAGGAAGGGTTTACATAGGGTAGACCGGGGACAATTGGAATAGGGTACGTTAGAAACAGCGGCCATATTGGCCCTCTATTGATAATAAATCTAATCACGCCAGCAACCAGCGAAACATCTCATCGCGCCGCTTTTCGAGATTAGTCAGTCCCCGGCGTCGATTGGAAGAGTACGTGTGCATCTGTCCGAACGGGTTCTACGTATATAGAATTGAACTTTATTTTTATTCAAATAATTGTGCTACAACAAAACTCAAAGTAAGTATCTAGCTATTGATATTTTTATAAGTTAATTTGACGTGTTTCCTTTCATTGTGGTATGTTGAAATTTGTCTATCTATCAAGGGTATATAAATATTTTATATTTTACTTAAAAATGTCTTACGGAGACAATTGAAACAATTTACATGGGGACGTTTGAAACATGTTTCAATTGTCCACGTATCGAGTCCGTATGCATTTTTTTAATTCTGTTTTTGAAGGCCGTGATAAATATTATTATAATGAAAGTATTTTATTTCAGAATGCCTCCAGTAAGAGTCCCAAGGTCTGAAAAGGGTCTACAACCAACTTCATAGTATGAAGAAGCCTATAAAGAAGTCATTGAGAATGTTGAATCGATTAGAGCTACTGCATCTAAATATAAACTACATTATGTGTCTTTGAGTAGATTTATAAAGAAGAAAAAAGAAGCAATCGAACAAGGGTATACGGTTCCTGTGACGATGGGATATCCTTGTGTTAGACGAGTATTTGACAATAAACAGGAAAAAATCATGGTGTAATACATAATTAAAGCAGCGCATATATTTTACGGACTGCCGCCTAGAGAAATTCGGAAATTGGCTTTCCAGTTGGGCCAAGAGCATTCGATAAACATGGTGAGAAAATGGTATTGCTGGAGGAGATTGGTTCTCTGGATTTATGAGGCGAAACTCGGGAATAATAATCCGTTGCGCACATGCGACGAGTCTATCTAGAGCAACTAGCTTTAACGTTACGAATGTAAACCGTTACTATGACAATCTCGCAAAAGTACTGGATAAATACAAATTTGAACCTACATATATATATATATACAAAAACGACGAAACTGGAGTCACCACGGTCCAAAAACCTGCCAAAGTTGATGCTGAAAAAGGAACAAGGCAGGTAGGATCACCTACATTAGGTGAAAGAGGAACGCTGGTATCGGTGGCTTTAGCTGTGAATGCTATAGGCAATAGTGTACCTCCTATATTTATATTTCCTCGTAAGAAATACCACGATCACTCTATCCGTGATGGTTCTGTAGGATGTATTGGGGCGGAAAATGGCAGTGGATGGTTGCAGGAAGACGAATTTTTGCTCTACCTTAATCACTTTGAAAAGCATACCAACTCTTCAGTAGAAAAAAAGTCCTTTCTCTATCAGATAACCACCAGTCACACATAAGTATTCGTTGCTTGGATTTTTGAAAAATAATGGAATTGTAGTCTTATCATTTCCGCCACATTGTTCCCATAGACTCCAACCGTTAGACATATCGTTCTAAGGGGCATTCAAGAAGGCTGTCAATTCAAGTTCTAATGCGTGGATGCGAAATAATCCTGGAATGGCCATGAGCATTTACTATATTCCAAGTATAGTCAAACAAGCACTGCCATTAGCTCTTACACAATCGAATATTGTAGCTGGTTTTAGTTGCACCGCAATATGTCCTTTTAATAGGAACTTTTTCACAAGTGTAGATTTTGTCCCATTATATGTTACAGATAGGCCTGATCATAGTAAGACAGCGGCATCTTTAATAATATATGCACCGCAAGAGGATAGTAACGAACACGATAATGAAACTATGCCATCTACTTGTAATAATAACGCCCTCCAAAGATCTCCTACACCTAACAATCAAATTCTGCCATCATCACCAAATATTCGTAGTTAATCACAACATTAAAACATCTAAGAAGACGAGACTGAACCTGTGCCATGTACAAGTAATATCGGCGCTCTCCAAAGACCTTCTACACCGACCAATCAAATTCCGCCAGCTTACATTACGTCAACGTCAACATGTAATCAACTTGCGCACCAAGGTATATTTTCTCCAGACACCGTCAGACATTTACCGAAAGCACTTCCTTGAAAGGTAGATGTAGGAAGTCCACTGTTTAGACGGGAACTCCAGAGAAAGATGCTATTCAGCAGGAATATGATTCGAAAAATAAAAAAGCAGTAAAGAAAAAGATTACGAAGCAGAATGAACCTGAAGCCGGCTTAATGTCTACCAAGAAAGCCAAACAATCTTCTAACCAACAAATAGATCGTAAAAATAGTGACTAAGAAAGCGACGAAAATGAATTTTATTGTCTAATTTGCCTAGAGTCGTATTAAAATAGCCGCTATGGAGAGAAATGGGTGCAATGCATTGACTGTAAACTTTGATCTCATGAAGAATGCACCAATCAGGAGGATCTTCACGTTTGTCATAATTGTTTGTCAGAGTGATTATTTGTTTAAGATAATGAAAGGTTGTATTAAGCATCTTTGTGATTAGATTCCACGAAGTAAGGGTCGAGACAGTTAATTTCATCTTTGTGATTTTTTATCACCTGCCTATAAAATTTCGGGCTATTATTATTTTTATTTTAACCAGGCCTAATGCAGTATTTTCAGTTCAGAAAATTAAATGTAGAGATCCTAATAGAACATACACGATATAGAACAATTCGAGCATGATTACAGAAAAGAAAATCGAAAGGCTAAAATGTTTCAATTGTCCCCGGTCTACCCTACAGGAAATATGTAGAATAATATAGAGGATGCCAAATGAATAGGAAAATAAACAGTTTTTCAGTATTAAAACTAACTTTTCCGCATCTATGAGACGCCCTGAACAATATTTCTATCATTAATTTGTCAGTTGTATACACTTCGAGGGATGTATCGCGCTAACAAACGGATATTTCTCCAGAAATAACCAAAGATATAGTATATCTGGATTTATAGGACCCGCTGTACTCGCTCTAGTCAAGTGAAAATCAATGGGATACATCTGTAAGACACCATGCAAAATATTCAATTATAAAAATGGGATCAACTGTCTCGGCCCTTACTTAGTGGAATCTACTCATATTAGTGTTTTAAATGAAACTCACGGTTTCTAGTTAATTCAACAATATAATAAAAATTGTTGAAAATTCTAAAAAGAAATTGACAATTGTTTCGATAAATCAATATTATTGGTACAATTGTCAATTTTTTTTGTAGAATTTGCAACAATTTTTATTATATTGTGGAATTAATTAGAAAACGTGAGTTTAATTTAAAACACTAATATAAAAATGGTCACTTGTATACCCTCCGGGGGCTGTATCGTGCTAGCAACCCGAAAATTCTCTGAAAGGGACCAAAAATGTGAAACTTCACTTACCATAGCACCCGTTATAATAGCTCTGGTAAGCTAGAAATCGATAAGGTTCATCTATCAGACGCCCTAAACAATATGTAATCATAAAATTGGTCATTTTTATACACACTGCTATCGTGCTGACAAACTGAAAATTCTCCAAAAATAGAGTTCATCTTTGTAACGCCCTAAATAATATCCAATCATAGAATTGGTCAGTTCTATATAATCCGGAGGCTGTATCGTGCTAACAAACTGAAATTTCTCCAAAAATGACAAAAATGTCGTACTTAAAATATCATAGTACCAGTTGTACAGGTTCTGGTCAGCTGAAAATCAATAGGGTTCATCTGTGAGATGTCCTGTACAATATTCAGTCATAAAATTGATGACTTGTGTCACTCCGGGGGCTGTATCGTGCTAACAAGACATGTAACGACAAGTGGCAAACGACGACGACATACACACAGGATTTTTTTTCTAAAAACACTTTTTTCGTGTTGTTCTTGATGAAAAACGGATAAATAACTCTTTTTTTCCGAATTCCAACTTTGTTTGGGGTAAACCAATATTATTCTATTAGATGGTGTGGCCAGAAAATGATCTTGTAATACCAATATATAAATAAACGGTTTCAAAGATTGAAACTAACTTTTTCGCATATGTGAAATGCCCTGAACAATACTCTATCATAAAAGTATCACTTGTATGCACTTCGGGGGATTTATCGTGCTAACAAACCGAAATTTATCCAAATATAACCAAAATGTAGCATATATGGATTTATAGGACCCGCTGTACTCGATATAATCAGCTAAAAATCAATAGGATACATCTGTAAGATACCTTGAAAAATATCTAATAATAAAATTGGTCACTTGTATACACTCCGGAGGCTGTATTGTGCTAACAACCCGAAAGATCTTTAAAAAGGACCAAAAATGTGACACTTCAGGTACCATAGCACCCGTTGTAATAGCTCTTGTGAGCTAAAATTCGACAAGGTTCATCTATAAGATGCCCTGATCAATATTCAATCATAAAATTGGGCACCTCTATACACTCTGGAGCCTGTATCGTGCTAATTAGCTGAATATCAATAGAGTTTATTTTTGAGATGCCCTGAATAATATCCAATCATAAAAATGGTCACTTGTAAATACTCCTGAGGCTGTATCGTACTAACAAACCGAAATTTCTCAAAAAATGACAAAAATGCCGTACTTAAAGTACTATAGCACCTGTTGTACTGGCTCTGGTGAGCTGAAAATCAATATTATTCATCCGAGAGACGTCCTGAATAATATTCAATCATTTAATTGGTTACTTGTTGTACTCAGGGGCTGTATCGTTCTAACAAACTGAAATTTCTCAAAAAATGACAAAATTTTTGTACTTCAGGTACTATAGAACCCGTTTCACTGGCTCTGGTGAGGTTAAACTCGATAGGGTTCATTTGTAAGATGTCCTGAGCATTATTAAATCATAAAATTGGTGACTTGTTGCACTCCGGACGCTGTATCGTGCTAACAAGACATGTAACGAAAAGTGGCCGACGACAACGACATACACACAGGATTTTTTTTCTAAAAACCGTTTTTTCGAGATATTCTTAATAAAAAACGTAAAAAAAACTTCAAAATTCCAACTTTTTCAGGGGTAAACCAATAATTTTCTCGCATATTAGATAGGTTGGGCGGAAAAGTAAAAAGAATACCACATTTGTTGTTAGAACTACATATAAGTATTACTTATCCGCCCAATTTTTCTATATGCGAGAAAAGTATTGGTTTACCTGAAAAAAAATTGGAATATGGAAAATTTTTTTTGAGTTATTTTTACGTTTTCCATCAACAACAACACAAAAAACGGTTTTTAGGAAAAAAATCCTGTGTGTATGTCGTCGTCGTCGTCGTTGTCGTCGGCCTCTTTTCCTTGCATGTCTTGTTAGCACGATACAGCCTCCGGAGTGCAATTTTATGATTTAATACTGTTAAGGACATGTCACAGATGAACCCTATTCATTTTAAGTTCACCAGAGCCAGTACAACGTGTGCTATGGTACTGGAAGTACGACATTTTGTCATTTTTTGAGAAATTTCAGTTTGTTAGCACGATACAGCTTCCGGAGCTCAACAAGTCACCAGTTTTGTGATTGAATATTATTTAGGATATCAGACTGATGAACCCTATTGATTTTCAGCTCATCAGAGCCAATACAACAGGTGCTACAGTACTTTAAGTACGATATTTTTGTTATTTTTGGAGAAGTTTCAGTTTGTTAGCACGATACAGCCTCCGGAGTATATACAAGTGACCAATTTCATGATTGTATATTACTCAGAGCGTCTCAAAGATAAACCCTATTGATATTCAGCTCACTAAAGCTAGTACAACGGGTACTATGGTACTTGAAGTACCAAATTTTTGTCATTTTTGGAGAATTTTCAGTTTGTTAGCACGATACAGCCTCCAAAGAGTATACGATTGATCAATTTTATGATTGGATATTGTTCAGGGTATCTCACAGATATACGCTATTGATTTTCAGTTGACTAGAGCGAGTACAGCGGGTCCTATAAATCCAGATATACTAACTTTTTGGTTATTTTTGGAGAAATGTCGGTTTCTTAGCACGATACATCCCCCGAAGTGTATACAAGTAACAATTTTATGATAGTACATTGTTCAGGGCCACAGATGCGGAAAAGTTAGTTTTAATCTTTGAACCCGTTTATTTCTTTTTCATGTTTGAAGCAATTATCTGAAATAACAAAGAAGTATTGTTTTTCTCAAATGTATTTATTTCAAATTCAGTTGTCTCTGACCCCTGATTAATGTATAAACCTTTCCGCAATAATGGTGTATGAATAATTTATCACACAGAGGTGGTAAACTACAGCAATGAGACTAACCAAAGCTCTCATCTACTTATTAGTTCTGAAAATTTGGACCATAAGGATAACGCTGGGATTAAATGCATAATGGGATGATTAGAGCCACTCCAAACCATTCTATGAAATTGCATTAGAGAGTGACTGAATAATAGTTTCTCATTATTTTTAAGCTAAGTAAAAAAAATTAAATGCTATCAAGTTGAAGATATCTCTATTGAACTAAATCTTCATTTCAATTTGAAAACGTACCATCATATACATTTCGTCCCAAATAGAAAAATCAAAAATATGCAAAGCCTCGCCACACTGATTTTCAAGGGGGAGGGTTTGGAGGCTGGTTTTCAACTAAATTACATCTACCCCCTATCGGGGGCGCACACAATCCTAAAATCTTAAATATAAACAGGGTTGATTTTTGGAAATGTCGGTCAACTACCTTTCCAAAAATATCACATATTTGACTTTTTTTAGCAGTTCATGAGAACTCTGATGAAATATGTGAACAAGTTTTAGGTATCAAAAACATTTTGTGATATTATTTTAGTGAATTAAAATGAATGAAGTTGAAGACGTGTCAAATAACGGTAAATTCTTCGAATATTTTTAATTTTAATATCCAACAAAATAATAAAAAAGCATAAAATTTGATTATAAATATTATTAGAGAGGATGCATTTAACTGGATCTTGTTGTCGTCGTTCGAGTTATAATGTAGAAAAAAGAGGCCAGGTATAGCATTCTTGAGATTTTTCTCAAAATATTCGTTGTTTGTCATTCAGGACACCATCACTTGTCGTGAAAAATTATTTAAGAAAAATTTCCGAAAACCTTCCATCGCAGAACCCATTAAAGGCATATATAATTGAATATCTGGCGACTTGAAGAATTTAAAAATATAGGTCAAAAGTTGCGCATGTATAGAAAATTTTGGCTTGGTAACTCATTTATGAGATCTAAATGATGTTCCTAGTGCCTAATCATCTGATAAGCTATTTTCTGATGGGGACATCTTCATAAAGACACATGGGAAGATAGCCCAGTATGTAGGATCCTCGAGGAATCAGTCCAATGACGCCCGAAGCTTCCTAGAAAACTACAATCGTTATCAAACCAGGCTCCGATAGCCGGCCCACTAAAACCATACTCTCCCAATCAGCCCGGAAGCTCCCTTTGAGTATAAGATCAGATTTGTCGGCAACTCACACATATACACATACACACACACATACCCTCACATTCAGACTTAATCCCAATTCACACAATCCTAGGCGTACGTCTATCTGGTTAGTTTTTCAGGTTCCAGGTTTAAGTTTTTTTCCCAGTTTTCAACTTTTTTACATTTTTCATTCGCTCCTCTTGTATTTCTCCTATCCTTCACGCATCGACATCCAAATCCAAACCTATTTTCTCTACACATCGCTGCTGCAGCTCTACTCTCTTCTTCACAGGCAAGACTCTCCTCATAAACTTACTGAGCGTCATCCATCCACTTTTACTGAGCAACATGTATTCAAAAATCTCTCGCCGAATTAATATTCAAACTCATGAATTAAAACGTCCTGTCTCGATCCCCAACCCATTTTGGTCACTCCAACAGTATATGCGTCCCACAGTTTGACATTTATTGTCTCTCCTCTTCTTGAACCTATACACATAGTCTTTAAAAAAGCCGTAACAGGTGAGCACCTGGGTCACAAAGTAGTCGACCTGACGATGCTCACACCTCACCCACCTGATTATGTTGGGAAGTAGGGACATTGTCTACAACGTAACCTAACCTGACCGAACCTAACCTATCGCACCTTACTTGGCTGCCTCTTCTGTAGACATCAAGGAAGCAATTCGGTACAATGTCCACTTCTTAGAGCGATTATGAACTTCACTGAAAATGAAACATGTAAGGCAACTATCAGAGACAGAAGTTTGGATTACTTTTTTAAATGAAACTAATAGTTTCTAAACAATTCCACAATATAATGAACACCTCACACACCTCATTTCGGTAATTTTTGGAGAGATTTCGGGTTGTTAGCATGATACAGTATCCGGAGTGTATCCAAGTGACCAATTTTATGATTTAATAGTGTTAAGAGCATCAGCCAAATTTTCAGCCCATCAGAGCCAGTGCAACGGATGCTATACTTCAAGTATCACAATTTAGGTAATTTTGGAGAAATTTCGGGGCATGATACAGCCTTCGGAGTGTATACAAGTGACCAATTTTATGATTACAGTTTATTAAGGGTGTTTCAAAGATGAGCACTATTGCTAACCAGACCCAGTAGAACGGGTTCTATTAATTCAGATAATCTACATTTTTGGTCTTTTTGGAGAAATTTCAGTTTGTTAGCACGACACAGCCTCTGGAGAGTATACAATTGACCTATTTCATTATTGAATATTGAATTATACTTTTTCGATCCTTACTCTGTGGAATCTACTCATATTACTTTTTCAAATGAAACTAACTGTTTCTAAATAATTCTACAATATAATGAATATTGTAAAAATTCTAAAATATTGACAATGGTTTCGTTATTACTATAATCGTCAGAATGACAGAAATTACATTTTATGTGGTTAATACCTGATGTATAACAATTATTTTTGGCAGGACCTACCCTGTGATTGACTTAATAATAAAGCTTAGATATTATTCGACACTAATTTTAGAAATAGTGGAATAAAATCATTAAATAAATGCTTCAAGTAGAGCATACCACTGAAATGTACGAATAATGTCAAACAAAGATTAGCAACATAATCAGAAAGAGTTTTAAAATCTAATTCCAATTATTTTTTTATGAGAAATCACAAAATGCCAATTTAATAAAAAATATCGAATTATCAAACGTTAAACGTCACACAAAAAATGATATTTCAGTTTTAAATTAAATTAAAAATAAAGTATGAAATCATAACCTCATAATTACAAATCCTAACAAAGGTAATGCCACTCTTGTATTGAAAACTGGAGATTATAAATCCAAAGTAAATAACTTTATAGAATCTACCTATGTACAAATTCTAAGAGCAGATCCAATAACAAAGTTTTCAAATAATGTAAGTGAGATTGTTTATAATTCAAATTAAGTATATTTTAAGTTATTATGAAAATAAATGCAGCATCAATAAAAATCCTAAATCTCCACAATTGTATGGAACCGTTAAATTACATAAAGTATCGAAACAAGGAACTGTGTTAATACTCCTAATAATAAGTTAGCCAATAAACTAAACAATATACTTGATAATTATGGATATATATCTATATTCTCAATTAAAAATTCAATAGAACTAATCAAAGAATTAAAAACATTAAATTTACAAGATAACTCTAAACTAATTTGATAACTGAAATTCCTCCAAAAGAATGTCTAGTACATGTAAGAGAGTTACTATAAAATAAAAATATTAACTCAGGAATAATATTTTAATCAGAAAAAACAAAAATAAATAATCCTTCAGTGCCCGTTAAAGATGGTCGAATTGTCCCGCAGAACAATCCGTGCTCGCCAGTCAACTAGCTCCTAGTCGAAGAAGGGGTGGATTCTTCAAAAGGTAAGTAAGTTTTCACTAATAGGGCGCCAGAGATGTTTTGGCAAGCGTCCAATACTTTTTTAAGTTAGCCCACAACTCCTTAGTGGGTTAACGACACTATTCCCATACTTGAAAAGAGTAAATTGACAGGTAAGTTTTGGAATAAAAATTAGCAAGTATCCCCTGATTGTTGTTAAATATTTAGACCTTCTATCTCTTTTCCCAATATTTGTTTTTAAAATTACAAAGTTACAAAAAAACTAATATAACTTGAATTTAACTGAGCGCTACAGATTCAGATTTTAAATGGGGCTGAAGGTCAAAGATCCACATCATACCACTATTTCCAATTGGATAAAAATTGCTACTTATAACCACAAAACTGATTGATAAAAAATGTCGAAGTTAATTTGAATAACCAATAAAACAGTGGAAATACCAGAAAGTCGAATTACACAATTAATAAAACCTTGGAAATATCAAAAAATCAGTTCCAGTGAAACGGTTAAATGGTCCACGAATAATTGCTCATAATTAATGGCTAAAATGTATAACAGTAGTAATTTAATAATGACCAAGGAATATGTATGGCGTATCGTCAAAGTACGTACTGTGGTATAACGCGAAAAATTGCCCGTTCGCTAAGAATATCGTTTGGTATACCTTCCAGGCTAAGGACACTGCAGACCGTGCCATCTATAGAGCCTGTCGAACAATTAAAATCAGTAGAAAATTCCAAAAAATTAACGAAAACTGTAACGTTGTGGTGGTTACTTAGTAAGGGTCCCTCGTATACTCGACGTTTACCATAAAGGCATATTATTATGGAGGAAACCACTTACTCAGCAACCTGTGTTCGGGAACAGAATAAACAAAAACACATTTATAAAATCTCTGGGTTCAAGTTTAATACATTTAAAATTACACTACTATAAATATCAAAACGACTTATTCAAAGTATTAATAACAATCATAATAATATCATCCTGGTTCGTCCACACCCATTATGTGGGAAACATAGTTGTGTTTTTCTACACATCCGACTTCGGTCTGTAAACTATACATGTCTGTTTATAAAATAACAAAAACAATCTTTCCTTGGTAAACGACATTGACTATGGCCGGCCGATGCTCCTTAAATACTATAATTAATATTAAATTAAATATTATTATTATTTCTACGTCAGTGCCTTTTTGTCTTTTAATGTCTTTTAAGGGATCACTACATCATCCCCTCTTGGAAGAGAAAAATTATCATTTTAATTTTTCGATAACACTTATACCTAAAACTGTTTTTATGAATGTTTTTGTTTTGTCTTTGTTTATTAAACACTACTTGTTCGTTTATCAACACACTTCACTTATTTACAATTGTTTCCGCTCTTTGTATACAAACAATCGATTCTTATGAACAGTCTGTTGTTTTTTGTCTGGAGATGTAATCTCATAATTTACCCCCTTGACTCCCGTTATTTTAAACGGACCTAGATAATGTGAATCAAATTTGTTTCTTGCTTCATTTTTTAGAATAACTAATTCCCCTATTTTAAAATTTACGGGTGAAGGAACATTTTTGCTATTTAACTCTACTTAATTTATTATTTATTAAAAACTGTCTGGCCCTTTCATTAGCGTATTGTAATTTATATCTTAATTCATTATCATATTTTTCAAGATTGTAACACGGTTCAATTTTTGCGTTTAAAAATTCTGGCAAATTGGGTTTTTCTCCCATATAATAACTCAAAAGGATTGTATCCGTGATACGTGTTTGGTGTTGTATTATAACAATATTATTATAACATTCTTACAAACTCACACCAATTATCCCTAGAACCTTTGATAAAATTTCTTATATATTCGTTAAATGTCCTATGTAATCTTTCGCAACTGCCTATTGTTTCGTGGTGATATGCTGTTGAAAAATTATGTTTTATATTTAATAGTTCTGCTAAATTCTTCATTATTTCGTTCTTATATTCCGTCCCTTGATCTGTTCTTATTTCTTTCATCAATCCGTAATTTGGTATAAAGTTGTCGAAAATTGCTTTTGCTATTGTGTGTGCTTCTTTATTCTGAACTGGTATCATAACTGCGTACTTAGTTAATTCGCATAATATTGTAATGCAATAACGATTTCCGTTGTTACTCTCTACAAACGGACCTATTGTGTCTATGTTAATAATATCAAACGGTTTTATAGATGTATCTGTTATGACAAATTTTTCTTTGTGACTAGGCTTTGCCTTATTCACTTGACATTTATGACAATTTTTTACGTATTTCCTTACGTCTTTCTCCATGTTTTTCCACTTGAAATTTGCTCTTAGTTTCTTTGATAACCTATTATTTCCTACATGTCTCCCAAACATTGGATCATTGTGGTATCTTTCTAATATCTTTTGGATCTCTTCTTTCTGCTGTACCGTTTTTGGTACGTCGCATATACATACATGAATACTTTTTAACCTTTGATTTCCTATTTCTATAAATTCTTCTACTGTGCACTTTTTAAATATAT
The DNA here is from genome assembly GCA_963921935.1 of Galeruca laticollis. Classification (NCBI taxonomy): domain Eukaryota; kingdom Metazoa; phylum Arthropoda; class Insecta; order Coleoptera; family Chrysomelidae; genus Galeruca; species Galeruca laticollis. Next base: position 181,138,167 of record OY998179.1, on the reverse strand, counting down.
CATCATTTGTATATATTTTCATTCTTTTTACTTCATTTCTTACCAATAGCTCTTCAAGCTTTTCCAACGTTCATCCTAGGTCGAAGTTGTGTAAACCGGTATTTAGGGCTTCACTAAATTTCAATTTGTTTTTGATCCGAATGCTCATCCTAAGTGAGATACGGTTATTTTCAAAGTGTAAAATTGGTAATTTATGTGCCTCAAGGTTATTTAAAACTTTTACTACTGCAGGTTTTTGTATTCTTACTTCTCTTGTTTCCACTTTATTCCTTTGATCCTTTGCTGTTTGTACGTTTTCTTTTTGCGTTTGTGCTCTTGTGATTGCCAAGACATGTGAATTATTTATGTATAAATCCTTAAGTTCTTCAATGGATATTCTCGATATACTGTCCGCGTAATTTTCTATACCTTTTACATACTGTATTTCAAAATCGTATTCTTCCAAATCGATTCTTAGTCTCGTTAGTTTCGATGTCGGGTCTTTCATTGCAAATAAATGCGTTAGTGGCTTATGATCTGTTTTTACTATGAAATGTGGTGAACCATATAAATAACATTTAAAATTATTGATTCCCCAATGAATTGCTGATAATTCTTTCATGATGGTGGGTTTGTTAAGCTCGCTTTTCTTGAAGCTGCGTGATGCGAATGCGATGGGTAGGTTAATCCCTTCGTAATTTTGACTTAAAATTGCCGAACATGCGCTATTCGAAGCGTCTGTAGTTAACATGAATTGTCTATTAAAATCTGGATATTTTAAAATTGGTGGGTTGATTAATGCACTTTTTAAGACCTGAAATGCGTCTTCGCACTCTTGTGACCACTCGAATTTTACATTTTTCCTCGCTAATTTATTTAAAGGAATACATATTTCTGCAAAATTTTGAATGAACCTTCGATAGCAATTGCAAAATGCAACTAATCTCTTGACTTCGTTGGTATTTTTTGGCACTGGGTAATTCTGAATGACTGAGTATTTTGCTTTATCTGGTGAAATACCGTCCTTTGACAAATTGTGACCTAAATATGTGACTTCTCGCCTAAAGAATTGACATTTTTGTGGATTTAATTTTAAATTAAATTTACGACATGCGTCAAATACTTTTTTTAGGTTGGCTAAGTGATGCTTCTCTGAAATTCCTATTACGACTATATCGTCCATATAAAGAAATGCTTTTTCCGGCGTGAGGCCTGAAAATGCTATTGACATCATTCGTGAAAAACTATTAGGACTTATGTTTAACCCAAAAGGTAGTCTTGTAAATTGAAATGAGCCTTTTTCGGTGCTGAACGAAGTGTATTTTCTAGAAGATTGTTGTAAAGGTATTTGATGAAAACCTGACATAAGATCTAAAACTGAAAACCATTTTGCTCTCCCTAATTGATCCAAAATTGCATCTATCCGCGGTAAAGGAAATTTATCTGTGATCATTTTCTTATTTAGCTGTCTAAAATCTATACAAAGTCTCCACGCCTTATCCTGATTCGACGATTTTTTTGGCACTAATAATACTGGACTATTATATTCTGATACTGAGGGTTCAATTATTCCCTGTGTTATAAGTTTTTCTATTTGGCTATTTAAATCTGTTGATTGTGAATGTGGTGTTCGATAATTTTTTATGTATATCGATGTATCATCCCTTACTGATATCTTTTGTTCATAGAAGTTGTTGTGTGTTAGTATATCGTTCGTCAAAGCGAATATATCCTCGTAATTTTCACACAGTTTCGTTAAATCGTTTCTTACATATTCCGGTACTTCTAAATTTAATGCTTTCCTTAATTCTTTCATTCTATTACTACTCTCAGCCTTAATTGTGTATATATCGAATAAATGTAAATCTAAAGTTTCAATATTCTTAGTTTTTACTGAAATACTTTCATAATTTGTATTTAAAATTCTAACGTACGGGTTTTTCCCTGATATTATGGATCTGGCTACAAATACTCCTGGTGCTATTTCTTGTTGCTCTACTATTGTATCCTTTCTCAAATTCCTGAAATTCTCTATTAGCCTGTATACCTCACATCTAGGTGGTATTGCTAAAGTATCATATTCTGGATTAACAAAAATTTGTATGGTTTCTGGATTGTTAGACTTGCAATTTATATGTAATTCTGATTGTGAATAATCTAATACACAATTATTTTGTGTCATGAAGTCTCTTCCTATCAGTCCATTTGTTGGTATTGGAAAATTTTCTTCCACTACGTGAAAACAGTGTCTTAATATTATGTTATTGATATAGAGGTTTATGTATATTTGACCTAAAGTTTTAGCTGAGCCTTCAGTTATCCCCTTAATATTTATTTTATTCATTGTTTCCATCAAATGATGTGGAAAATTTTTAGAAATTTTTATCAAAGAAATGTCTGCTCCTGTATCTAATATAAAAGTGTAGATATTATCAGATAGACTTGACTGAATTTCTATAAAGTTAGAAAGTGATAAATCTAAATAATATGCTGAATATGTTTCTGTAATTTTGCTTTCGTTACTTGGTTTTTTATTCAAAACCCCAATTGTTTCTGATTCTCTCTTGCTTCTTCATTTTCTATTTCACATATTCTTACGTTACTTTTAGCTTGACTATTGTAATTTCCATTATTATTATATTTCTTATATTTATTGAAATTTTCGTATCTGCCGTAGTTGTTTCCTTGATTATACTGTCTAAATGTTCCTCTTGAATGATTACCATTGTAACATCCTCTGTTGATTCCTCTCCGATGGTTATTCCTAAAGTAAAAGTTTGATTTCCTGAAGAAATTCCTGTTATCTTTCATATGTAAGACGTGTTGTTGTCCTACTATACCTTCTACTGAAACCAATTTTGATAATACTTCTTGTGTTGTTTCAAAACTTCCCGCTGCAATTATCGTTTTGCTTGCATCCGTTGCGGCATTCATAGTTACTGCCCTAATCGTTGCTTCTTTCGTATATTTCTCAGCTAGCCGTTCAGGCATCCCTTCCGATATGTATGCTGCCTGTAATCTTTCCGCCAGTTTCTCTATTTCTGTTGCATACTGTGTCACATCTTTTCCGTTCTGTCTTATTTTACCAAGTTTCGCTAGGAGAAGGCTTGGATTGTCTCCTCTCATCCCTGCTTTAAGTTTATCTTTGATGTCTGCAATGGAGTTTTCCGTTGTGATTGAGCTTCTAGCTTTTCCTGTTAATCTCGTCTTTATCAATAGGATAGCATTTTCCTCATTACCATTCGTGTTTGTCTGTAGTAAATCCAATGAGTCTAAGAATGACTGTAATTTACTTGCTTCGCCGTTAAACTCATTCGGTGAAACTTTACTCGCAAAATTAAAAAAATTGTTCATACTTGTCGCCATTTTCAACTGTTTGGATATGGATATTTTGTAGATGAACTATTTTGGCGCGTTCTTCTCTCGGGCCCGGGAATAATATCTTGTTGATTCTGTTCCTTAAGATGTGGTTTAACAGTTGTATTCAGATCAGACTCAATTTTGTCTTCAATATCTCCAGTTTCAGAGCTGTCGGTGATTGGAGGAAGGTGCGAAGGAGTCCTCATATGTATTCTTTGTAATACAGTAATTAATTCGGCTCGTATACTATTAAGATACGAAGATCGTGGAAAACAGTGGGTTTTCGTCAATTATATTGGATTCAATGCGATGGGAAGTTAATGGGGAACGCCGAAAAGTCAGTTGAGCACTCATATCGTAGGCTAATTTGTTCCTTTTTTTTATAGGGGATTTTCTTTTTCTCCTGAATCTGAGCCATGATTGCACGCCTTGGAGGCTTAGTATATCTGGGATCTTTCCAGAGGCTTGATCACCTACCCAACTGAACCAATACCAGGAGGACTGGCGTTTTAGAAACGCTGTCATCGAGAGATTCGACTACTTTATCCTGTAACTACGTGTAAAATAAATTTTTTTCATTCCGTTACTTTTATTATTATATGAACAGTTGCCTTCAGCGTTTTAAACTTTATGCTACATTTTTTTAATTAACTACTACTTTTCCGCCCAACCTATATGCGAGGAAAGTATTGGTTTACCCACAAATAAAGTGAAATTTTGAAAGAAAAATAGAGTTATGCTTACGTTTTTTATCAACATCAACACGAAAAAATGGTTTTTAGGAAAAAAATCCCGTGTGTATGTCGTCGTCGTTGTCGTCGGCCACTTTTCGATACATGTCTTGTTAGCACGATACAGCCTCCGGAGTGCAACAAGTCATCCATTTTATTATTGAATATTGTTCAGGACATCTCACAGATGAACACAATTGATTTTCAGCTCACAATAGCCAGTGTAACGTATGCTATAGTACTTGAAGTACGACATTTTTGTCATTTTTAAAGAAATTTCAGTTTGTTAGCACGATACAGCGTCCGAAGTGCAAAAAGTCACTAATTTTATGATTGAATATTATTCAAAACATCTCACAGATGAACCCTATTGATTTTCAGCTCACCACAGCCAGTACAACAGGTGCTATAGTACTATAAGAACGACATTTTTGTCATTTTTGGAGAAATTTAAGTTTGTTAGCACGATACAGCCTCCGGAGTATATACAAGTGACCAATTTTATGATTGGATATTATTTAGGGCATCTCAAAGATGAACCCTATTGATATTTAGTTCACTAAAGCCAGTACAACGAGTGCTATGGTACTTGAGGTACCAAATTTTTGTCATTTTTGGAGAATTTTCAGTTTGTTAGCACGTTTCAGCCTCCAGCGTGTATACAAGTGACCCACTTTATGCTTGAGTATTGTTCAGGGCGTCTTATAGATGAACCTTATTGATTTTTAGATCACCAGAGCTGGTACAACGGGTGCAATGGTACCTGAAGTGCCACATTTTTGTCCTTTTTGGAGGAATTTCGGGTTTAGTACGATACAGCCACCGGAGTGTATACAAGTGGCCCATTTTATAATTGGATATTTTTGTAGGTGTCTCGTTCAAGGTGTCTCACAGATGTACCCTATTGATTTTCAGCTGACTATAGCGAGTACAGCGGGTCCTATAAAACCAGATATACTGCATTTTTCAATAAAATTAACTGTCTCGACCCTTACTTCGTGGAATCTACTCATATTAGTGTTTTAAATGAAACTCACTGTTTCTAGCTAATTCCACAATATAATGAAAATTGTTGAAAATTCTAAAAAATTGACAAATGTTTCGATAAATCAGTATCATCGTCAGAATGACAAAAGTGACATTTCATCTGATGCCTACCTGATGTTTAGTAGTTATTTTTGGCTAGACCAAGAAGAGACCTAATTTGTGATTGACTTGATATATGTTAATATAAAAAAGAAGATGTGATATTACAAATATTGAAGCTTAGATATTATTAGCCCTATGGTGATATCCTGGATATAGTTTTTCTAATTAAGATCAGTATAACTGTGCAATGATATACAATACCAGGAAAACTATACCTGTTGATCTTTACAATTATCACTCAAGAAGACAGTTCATTAGTAGAGAATTCACAAGATTTATCTGTTCATTGACAATTTTATTTTGAGAGTTTCTTAAATGTCTTATAATTTCCACTTCTTCAAGGAAATCCAGTTCTTGGTGCTCTTCACAAATATGCAGCACTTCTAGTTCTGTGTTAGAAATTCAAAGAGTTAATATTATACTTGATTATTCAATTTACCGAAAACCAACACACACTGATGTGACAATTCCATATAGTTCCAATCAACACATGTCACATAAACTAGCGACATATATGATACATAGAGCTTTTTCAGTTCCTATGAACAAATGTAATTTTGATAGAGAGATTAATACAATTAGAGAAATAGTAACATCCAACGGTTATCCATTACATATGATGAATAAGCTAATTAATAAAAAAGAGGAAAAAGTGGCATTACAACTAATATTTCCATAGCAAACTGATGAACTAAAACCATCACATATGCAGGAAATATTTCTGATAATATTTCAAAGATAATATATTTAGCAACGAATACAACAATTTCTTTTAAAACAGAAAGTAACGTTAGTACAAAAATTGTTAAATGTGAAAACAAAAATACCACCATTAAAGAAATCAGGTATATATAAACTCAAATGTCCAAAATGTAATGCTGTCTATTTGGGCCAGACCCTTAGAAATTTTGAAATCCGATACAGTAAACACTTACGAGCATACAAATTAAAACAACCAGATAAATCCCACTACGCAAAACATCTACTTGACACCAATCACTCATTGACACCTAACACAGAACTAGAAGTGCTGCATATTTGTGAAAAGAAACAAGAACTGGATTTTCTTGAAGAATTGGGAATTAGAAGACATTTAAGAAACCCACAATATGAAGTTGTCAATGAACAGATAAATTTAGGGATTTCTCCACTAATAAACTGTCTTCTTAAGTGATAATTGTAAAGATCAGTAGATACAGTTTTTCTTGTTTTCTATAGCATTGCACAGTTATACTGATCTTAATTGGAAAATGATATCCAGGATATCACCATAAGGCTAATAATATCTGAGCTTCAATATTTGTAATATCACATCTTCTTTTTTCTATTAACATATATGAAGTCAATAACAAGTTATGTCACTTCTTGGTCTAGCCTAAAATAACTACTAAACATCAGGTAGGCATCAAATGAAATGTAACTTCTGTCATTCTGACGATGATAATGATTTATCGAAACCATTGTCAATTTTTTAGAATTTTCAACATATTCATTATATTGTGAAATTAGCTAGAAACAGTCAGTTTCATTTAGAACACTAATACTGCATTTTTGGTTACTTTTGTAGAAATTTCGGTTTGTTAATACGATACATCAACCTATCTAATATGCAAGAAAAGTATTGTTTTACCACAAAAAAAGTTGGAGTTTTGAAATTTTTTTTACTTATTTTTACGTTTTCCATCAACAACAACACAAAAAAACGGTTTTTAGAAAAAAATCCTGTGTGTATGTCGTCGTCGTCGTTGTCGTCGGCCACTTTTTCTTACATGTCTTGTTAGCACGATACAGCCTCCGGGGTGCAATAACTCACCAATTTTATGATTGAATATTGTTTAGGACATGTCACAGATGGACCCTATTGATATTCAGCTCACCAGAGCCAGTACAACGGGTGCTATGGTACTTGAAGTACGACATTTTGTCATTTTATGAGAAATTTCAGTTTGTTAGCACGGTACAGCCACCGGAGTTCCACAATTTACCAGTTTTATCATTGAATATTTTTCAGGACATCTCACAGATGAACCCTATTGATTTTCAGCTCACCAGAGCCAAAACAACAGGTGCTACCGTACTTTAAGTACGATGTTTTTGTCATTTTTGGAGAAGTTTCAGTTTGTTAGCACGATACAGCCTCCGGAGTATATACAAGTGACCAATTTTATGATTGGATATTATTCAGAGCGTCTCAAAGATGAACCCTATTGATATTCAGCTCACTAAAGCCAGTACAACGGGTTCTATGGTACTTGAAGTTCCAAATTTTTGTCATTTTAGGAGAATTTTCAGTTTGTTAGCACGATACAGCCTCCAGAGAGTATACGATTGATCAATTTTATGATTGAATATTGTGCAAGGTGTCTCACAGATGTACCCTATTGATTTTCAGTTGACTAGGGCGAGTACAGCGGGTCCTATAAATCCAGATATACTATATTTTTGGAGAAATTTTGATTTGTTAGCATGATACATCCCCCGAAGTGTATACAAGTAACAATTTTATGATATAATATTGATCAGGGCCACAGATGCGGTAAAGTTAGTTTTAATCTTTAAAACCGTTTATTTTTATTTTCTTTATACACATCTTTGCAAACTTTTCTTATAATTTTATTCATTTCTTCACCTTTTCTATATACATATATACATTTTGTAGAAGTTTATATATGGATATATAAATATACTTAATAAATTTATAAGGTATTGGTATACCAACGGTATGTACCTTGGCTGTACCTCTTTTACATATATTTGGTAGTTGTTGTATTTTACACTTTTTTTATATACCTCTATTTCTTGCGGTATTCATCATTCGTTTTGGATATCAGATATTTTCATATGAATTTTAAATTGTATGATCATTGGTTCGCTTGATTATAGACTACTTGTTTCATTATTGTAGATTTCTGGAACATTTGTACACGAACTTTGTAACTGTCTATTCTCTTTTGAATGTTTAAGTAAGGATTCTGTCGTGAACTTAATTGTAAGATCCTCTAGCCTTCAGCTCATAGTTATTTGTATACTACTGCTACTTCAGCCTTCAGCTGGGTCCATGTGTCAAACTTAGTGGTTTTTTTTGTTAAATATAAATTGTAACTTGTAAATTTTTCACTTTAACTTGGAAAAGTGACACTAGATCCAATAATGAATCAGAGACATAATTGCTGTTTTCATTTTAAAATCTTACCTGACACCTTTAAGTGTGGAAAAGTGTATTATCCCTCTTAGGAGTTGGGGGTTAGTTTGAATGAGTCTTAGATGCTCGCCTAAACTTCTCTGGCGCCCTATTTTTGAATTCGAAACAAACATAGGAGAATCCACCCCTTCTCCGACTCGAAGCTAATCGAGTAGCGAGCACAGATTGGTCTACGGGGAAATCTGACATCTAAACGAGCACTGAAGTAGATATTGTGAAGAGAAAAAGTCTCGCTATAAATTTTTTGTGTTCAAAACGTGGGGCCGCTTAAATAATTTTCCAGCCATATATATACCGAAATTTAGGCTTAAAATTTTGAAATTTAAATTTTTTTTGGCAACTTTGTTTAAATTTGAACTTTTGATAAAATAGATTTGCTGTTATATTTTCAGTTTATTTTTGCTTTTTTAGCTATTGGTTGCCCCAGATTTAAGTGGGCTTTGTAGTAAGTCTATGGTTTGCTTCAATTTGAAAGTAATCGTTTTAATTAGGACGTAATCTGGAAATTATTTCCCCCTATATGTATTCCCTGTGCTATATTTAAGTGGTTTTGAAGTAAATCTGAGGGTTGAATTTGAAGGGAATTGTTTTCTTCGGCATAAGTTGTAAACAATTTACCTTATTCTGTTAGATAATATTAGATATTAATCCTTCGGAGGGCGCGCTTTTTAGAATTACATGAGCGGGCGCGCCCCGGCATTCACACCGCATTGAGGTTTCTACGTTTCTAACTCACAAATAACAAAGAAAATATATTATATGTAGTTGAATAAGACAAATATACCGTGCCTAATCATTTTATTCAAATATATTTGAATGAATATAAACTTAAGAAAATAGACTAAACTCAAATATAAACATTGTTAATCCTATGTAAACTAAACAAATGAAGATTTTTAAAAACTTTTTTCACATTATTCAACATTCATTTATTTTTCCTGCCAACATTCTAAACACTTGACAAGAATGGTACTGTTTTTCTTGTACACCTTTTTTTCACATTGTTGACAAACTAATTCAGTTCTGTTATTTTTGTGACTGCCACAGGTGTGGCAGATGCCTGCCCTTATTAGTTCCTTAGTTTGTCCTTCGTCTTATCTCTATTCAGATAAAAATACAGAGAGATCTTTAGGAAACGACTTTATTTTAGCCCTGTCTGTCAAATGATCTTCTATCAATTGTAAGGCAAGTTTTTAAAAAATATTCTTCTTCTGTCTTTGTTATCGATGTTGTTAAATTTGAGAATGACTCTCGAATCTATTCCACTTATATCTAAATGTTTGAAAAAAAGTGGAAACGGCCATATTCTTGTAATTGTAGACGTACTATAGGAAGTGCACATTTGGTCGTCAGTATCCACACCTCCATTTATAGCATTGTACTCTAAATTTACAAGTGACTTTTGTGTATCGTCATCTACATCAGAGTTGTTGTGCATCGTTGACAGTAAAATAACTGCTTTATTTTTTTTGGGAACAGTTGAAACAAGACAAACATCATCTTGAAATCCAAACTCAGTTGATTTTACCTCCCTATTTTTTTTGGTGGAACTCTGAAGGTATTTATTTTTTATTTTTTGCATGTTGTAAGCAAAGTTAGTCCTTTTGTCAACAAATATATTGCAAGAGAATAACTTGTGTAATAGTTGTCTGTGGTAACGTTTCTTTTCGATTTTTCTATTGGTACAACCAGTCTCTTCAAAATATCTTCAGCTTTGTATGATTTTAGATACGGTCCGGGTACTTGCTTTCCACAATAAATTTCAAAATTAAAAGTGTGGAAGTTCTTGGCGTCACAAAGAGCATACCTCGCAGTTTTGTTTGGAATAAATTGCACAAATGAACAGCGACCTCTGAACGCATGCAGTATCTCATCAATTGTAACAAATTGACTTACTTAGAAACCGGCTATACAGTTGTTGACGAAATTATCATGAAAATTTCGGATTGGGGCTGATTTGTCATTTTGTTCTCTCTCTTCTCGCGAATATAGATTATCAAATCGTAAAGCTCGAAGTAAAAATTTGAATGTGAATTCTGAATGTGATAGTTAGTTTTGTTGTGTCTGCCCCAATTCTTACTTGTCCCGATTTTAATAAACCTTTATTTGTACAGACCGATAGTAGTGGATATGGTTTAGGAGCTGTGTTGAGTCAGCCTCACGAGAATGGTGACAAGATTATTTGTTATCTAAGCAGATCTCTTACTCGTCGAGAAAGAAATTCTCCAACCAAAGAACGCGAATGTCTCGCTATGATGTGGACACTTGAACAACTTCGGCCTTATTCAGAGCGTGCTCTTTCTCGGTTCGTCCCTGTTGTGGATGAGATGTCTGTAGAGTTTTCGTATGAAGAGGTACCGCCTCCTGCGTTTGATACTGCCAACGAGTATTCTAAAATGGTCAATGATGTCGATAGTAACCTCCTTAAATTTCCGGATTGACGTGTCAAGGTTGGTCTTCTCTACAAACGTATTGTAAATAGGTACACACAACCACTGTCGCCTGGTGAGTCTTGGTAACTAGTAGTTCTCAAAACTAGTAGGCCGCGTATTATCTCGGAAGTCCATGTCCCTCCCACATCTCGACATATGGGCATTTTTAAAACCTTCTACAAGGTAGCTGAACGTTTTTATTGGCCAAAAATGAGATCAGATCTAGCGGGATTTGCTAATCGGTGTAAGGTGTAATGCACATAAGGTGTCACAAGGTAATCCAGTTAGTAAGATGGTGTTACACCCAAAACCTAGTAGGCCGTGAGAAATGACGTTTCGACTTAATGGGGCCACTACCAAGGTCGAAACGGGGTAATTATTTTACTCTTGTTGTCACGGATTATCTGAGCAAGTATATCCTGATTTACTCACTTGCAACAGTTTCTGCAGCGGTACTTAGTCGTAAAATTGTAGCGAAGGTATTACTTGTTTATGGAGTACCTAAGGCAATTTCTTGTGTTAATGGTCCCCAATACCGTAGTAATCTTTTTCGAAGCTTTGCTTCTCGCTATCATTGTCGTATTAAATTGAATTCGAATTATCCTCCAAGGGCTAAACCATGCGAACGAGTCAATGGGATAAATGAAACTATGGTGGCTTCCTATATTTCGGATAATCATCGTTGTTGGTACTAGAATCTTGCTAAGATAGGATGCGCAATTAGGACTTCCACCCATGAAGTTCCGAAAGTGACACCGTATTTTGCTAATTTTGATAAATCTATACTATTGTCTGGTGCCCATTTTGTTGACAATTTGGATTTGGATCTGGAGGATAGTGTGTAACATGTGCATCGACCTGTTTCAATTTAATATAATAAATTCCGTGTAATTTCCGCTTGCCGTCTCATTAGCCACTCCCAACCATAGAATTAAAACTGAACATTGAGACAATTGACATTTGTCAATTTCCCCCTGTTTGCTACAAGCTAAAAATCATTCCTTTTCCGATACCGACGTCGAAGAGAAAACACGTACTCATGTTTTCTCTTGTTCTGAAATTTTTCTTAATTTGCTGTGGTAAGTTGAAAGTTATATTTTATAATCTCTAAGCTTCATTCAATATAATCGCTGAGATAATTTTTATTGCATTTCTGTTCTTCCTCATATTCAGAGATAGATTACAGTTGCACGTGGTCACGGAATTCTTCTTTTATACCTACATAATAATTTTAAACTAATTACAAATCATTGTTCAATTTTGTGCAAACACATGAGAGCATTCTATGTTGCAAAATATTTTTTTCCCACTATAAATACTATTTTAATTACATTTTAAACCTATAGAATATTCATTCGTATGAGAGATACCGACACTGCAGGTTTCAGATATATTTTTTTAAGCACGTTATTTATTCAGATAACAACTTTTTGGCTCTCATAAGTTTTTCAGAATATTAGTATACTACTAATTTAGTTAAATTGTTTTTTATTGTTTCAATATGGGAGACATATATGTGGGGAAGCTTTCAGTAAATTTCATTTTTGTAAATTCAAATAACTGCCTTCCTTTTAAACCTGAAAAGCTGAACCAACACAATGTGCTCCATTACAATCAAGTTCCTACATATCTCTGATTCTTGTGTACTCTTAGGTAAGCACAGCAGCTACGTGAGAGCTACGTGAGAACTACGTAACTTTATCGTTGAAGACAGCTTCCATTTATCTGAGACACCTTTACCGTTGAAGACAACTTCCATTTATCTCAGACACCTTTACCGTTGAAGACAACTTCCATTTATCTCAGACACCTCTACCGTTGAAGACAGCTTCCATTTATCTGAGACACCTTTACCGTTGAAGACAACTTCCATTTATCTGAGACACCTTTACTGTTGAAGACAGCTTCCATCTATCTAAGACACCTTTACCGTTGAAGACAACTTCCACATATCTGAGACACCTTTACTGTTGAAGACAGCGTCCATCTATCTAAGACACCTTTACCGTTGAAGACAGCTTCCATTGGTCCGAGACCTATTTCTAATCTACCCGGCTGTGAGAGCCACAGGGTATCGTGTCCGGGTTGATTAAGTTTGAGCACATTTTATTTTCACATTTTTAATATTAACATTTTAATTTAGAGTAAATTCTTTCACACGGTGTTTCTACCTTTATCACCGTGGTTTTGTTCTTGCTATTTCGTAACGTTTTAAAAGGTAGTGGCGCCCTGAACTCTCATAGTCTGATCCTCTTCTGTTATACAAAGTGTGTCATTAACTTGGAGTCGAACCACCCTTGAGAAGTCTCATGCCAGGATTTTGTTAGAGTGAACGATAAATGGTTACAAGTGTAAAGACTCCTGATTGTAGTCGTAATGAGATTTTTAAGAATCTATTCGCTGATATTAAGAAACGGTTAGAGGTTGCTAACCAGAAGGCCAGTGATAGCCATAATCTGCAACGCAGACATGTAGAGTATCTCCCGCATGATTTGGTGTGGAAGAGGAATATTGTCCTTTCGGATGCTGCAAGGTATTATACTCATAAACTAACTCCTAGGTAGAATAGGCCCTTTGTCGGTAGTCAAAGAGATTATCTCCGTGGACTTATGAGTTGCAGGATTAGGACGGAGCTTCAGCAGAGATCTGGCACTGTAAAGACTTGAAGCCACACTCTGCGCAACCTTCCGTGTTAATTTTCTTTGATGGAAGGGGGAAAATGTAACGCAAAAAATTGCCCGTTCGCTTAGAATATCATTTGGTATACCTGCCACGAACGGTATGCGCTCGTAATTTTCGACGAAGAGGGATTTTTTATCAGAATTGCCTTAGCGAGTGAAGGTGCAACGCAAGATTCACCGGCTGGCATCCATTACTACCGAAGAGACTAAACATTCTGAGCCATCCACTAAAACTGTGGGACGGAGGTTGATTCTCCAGCCGTTGGACAATTCAGGAATTCAAAAATCTGACTAAATAGAATAATCTTTGCATTTTAAAATACGTCGTTTCTCGATTCAAGTAATCGTTTCCAATTTTATATTTATCGTATGTAGGAAATCATTCAATTTATTTCATAAATTGTCATATCTCGTAGGGAATTGTGTAGCTATTCTAGATTTAAAGGATAAATTACGGTATTTTCTTTGTCTGTATAACGATTTTTTGTCGACTCCTTTCCAACTGGTGATAAGAAGTAAAAAGTTAGTTTGTTCGGGTTTATGTTATCGATGTTGTGAATAGTTACGAATTTTATTTCATCATGAAAGAACTATTCTCATGTAGGGTTACGAGGAAACGTTGGAAAGTGTGTTAGAGGCGGGAAATTACTAATTGTACTTTATTAATTACTATATTATGTAAGATTGTGTAAATATTTTCAGATTTGGAGGATGAATTATTAAATTATGGGTTTTAATAGAAATCATCATATGTATTCTTTGTAATACAGTATCGAATTCGGCACTTATACTGTTAAAAGACGGAGATCGTGGTAAACGGTGGGTTTTCGTCAATTATCCTGGATTTAATGCGATGGGAAGTTATGGGGGAACGCCGAAAAGTTTAGCGCTCATATCGTTGGCCAATTTGTTCCTTTTTCTTATAGGGGCCATGATTGTAGGAATTGCAGACTTAGTATAGCTGGGATTTTTCCTGAAGTTTGATCTCTCACCCAACTGGACCAATACCAGGAGGGCTGGCGTTTTAGAAACGCCGTCATCGAGGGATTCGGCAACCGTATCCTTTAACGACTTGTAAAATTATTTTCCTCAATTTCATATCCTTTATTATTATAATAATTATTTTTTTGAACAGTTGCCTTCAGCGTTTTAAACTATTTGCTACCTTTTTTTATATTCTTTATATACATCTTTGCTCCTAACTTTTTTTAATAATTTCATCCATTTCTCCACCTTTTTATATACATATATACATTTTGTATAAGTTTATCTACGGATAAATGGATAAACTTAATACATTTACAAGGTATTGCTATACCAATAGTGCGTATCTTGGCTATACGCTTCACATATATGTGAAAGAAAATAATTTTACAAGTAGTTAGAGTTGAGTGGACAGGTGAAACTTCTACCAAGTTCCGATTATAGAAGTGGACAAAATTCCACTACCAGCAATCAGCGGATAAATAAAAACTAAGCCATTAAAAAAACCAGATTGTTGATATCCTGGACTCGAATTGTCCGTCGAGTAGAAAATCACCCACCGTCCCACGGTCTCTGTGGATAACTAAGAATTTTAATATCTAGAATACCAATGGTCGAAATTATAAACGGACGCCCCTTCCTGGCAGGTATACCAACCGATATTCCTAGCGGAGTCCTAGTCGGCAACTTCAAAAAAGCCGACTGGGACTCCTTCGCAAACCACGTCTCCTCTAACTTGCCACAACCCATCATTCATCAGACAACTGATGACATAGATAACCATGCAGAGGAGCTCCAGTCCCTCCTAATCGATGCACAAGACATCGCCGTCTCTCTCACCACCATAAACACCAACTTCTATGCACTTCCGCAACGTATTCTTCAAAAAATCCGTCAGAAAAGACAGTTATACAGGTTATACGTTCGCACTCGAGATCCCGCAGTCAAAACATAATGGAACCGTATAAACGCTCAGGTCCGGTACGAAATCAATGCTGAAAAGCAGAGGAAATGGAAGGCCGAAACAGCCGGACTGGACTTTAGACAAGGACGCGTATTTTGGAAAAAAATTCAACCGCCTCGTCGGCCTCAAGAGAAAGGTTGAATCACATTTCAAAGTGCAAGGGCAGAAAATCTACACCCACGAAGATAAAGCCACTGCCTTTAAAAACAACCTGCAAACTGTCTTTACACCACCTGACAATCCAATATTTCTCAGGGACTTTGCCATGGAAACAGACCTCCTCACCCGCAATATAACTCGAAGCCCACACGTCCACATTCCACTGAATGAGAACTCCCCCCTTCTTACACCTTTTACTATCGAAGGAACTCAGCAGGCGTGCCGAGCGGGGAGAAACAGTGCCCCCGGGCACGATGGAATCTCGAGGCAGGCACTCAAAAACCTGCCAGAAGAGATTCTCCCCCCGCTCTGCTCACTGTTGAACGCCTGTTTGGCATATTCTTACTTCCCTCGTTGTTGGAAATCTGCCAACATAGTTCTCATCCCCAAACCTGGCAAAGACCCCACAAAGCCTGAATCCTACCGCCCAATTTCATTAATCAGCGTCCTAGGTAAAATCTTTGAACGTTTGTTAAAAGAGAGAATCTGGGACTTCTGTACCGAAAACAATATCATTCCGGCATTTCAATTCGGATTCAGGCCAGGCCACTCCTGTCAGAACGCCACCACCAATCTTCAAACCATCGTCACCCAAGCTTTAAACCAACGACGCTGTTCAGCCGCCATTTTCATGGATGTTCAAAAGGATTTTGACCAAGTCTGGCACGCCGGACTAGTGAGAAAGCTACTGAGCATCCGATTGCCAAACCAAATCATCAAATTATTATATTCCTACCTCACAGACCGATCGATCAGCGTCAAAGTTGGTTACAGCCTATCCGATTCATTTACACCCCAAACTGGCGTTCCGCAAGGCTCGATACTCGCTCCACTATTATACTTAATTTATACGTATGACACACCAATTCCACGACATCTGCCAATATGAGGCACCCTACTCACCCAGTAACACCGTCTATACCAACATCGACATTGAGCCTATTCCGTCCCGTCTAAACACCCTACAAGCCCGATACGTTAATCGTACTATCGAATCGGGCAGCGACATCTCGAGAAACGCCCTCCTCACACCGTGGACCGCTAATAGACGGCCTCTTGGAAGAATACCCAAAAGGAAGCTTCCATTCCCCCCAGTACGGCTACTAGCCACGGCTTACGACGACCTCCCAGACATATACATTGACTACCTAGACCGATCCCCAATCTAAATCCGATAACCATTGCAACCATCACACATACAATTCTATATCTCTTAACACGATTTCTCTTTTATCTATACAATCTACAACTTTATTATTTCCAAACACGCTCACTAGTCAACTCTTCTGACAAACCTTCTAACAACCCCCCCCCACCCGTCGGGTTACAGGTTTTCTGCGGTTTCCCTGTAACACGGTGAATCTATTCAACAGGATGAATTTTTTCACCAGCCAAATGGACCGACGGACCAATCTCTCAATCTCTTATCGACGTAGGGAACAATACAGCCGCAGCTGTACCCGCCCACCCCTAACGAGATTATGATTATTTTTTCGAGATACGAAAACAACGCGAATGCTTTTCCTCCGGAACATCTTCTAGCAACAAGCCCACCCCTAAACCTCGATTTCACCCCCTAACTTTCTACGTCACCAACTCAACCTCCCAAAACACCTTAACCAATTCACCACACTCAGTACAAACGCGCACAAACCCCCCCCCCCCAATACACCCCCAATCCAGCCCTGCAGAGGAAGAAATTATTCCTATATCAGGGCACACATCAAAACCAAACACCAAAACTACAACAACTACCACCCACCACAAACTTCTTTCGAACTTCTCTCTCTCTCTCTCTCTCTCTCGCGGTGGGACAATTTTTTGCGTTACAATATCAATGGAAAGCCCTATATCACCAATTTTGGCAAGCCTTTTTTTCTTTGTTGTTAGTTTTGAAAAATAGGCAAAGCAACGCTGAACCTAATTTGCGGCTATCTGAAGATTTTTGAATGTGAAATGGTTATCTCACCCTTTTGTAAGCTATATTTGAACCACTCGTTCTCAAAACTCTATAAAATAATTGCTTGTAGTTAGGTATTAGAATCAGATATTTGACATAATTATCTTCATCTCTTGACATCATTAATTAACCAATATTTGATATTATTTCATAGAGGTAAGTTACGTAAGATTATGTTGCAGCGATTCAAATTAGCATTCACGACGTCATATATATTAGACTAAAAGCATATTTTACATATATGCAAGTAGCAGTTTGAAGCGTTGAGATGGTTTAATGCCATCAAATATTCCACAATAAATATTAATACACCTCATAGAAACTAAGTTGGGGTTTACCGACTAAACCTAATTACCATAGTTTTCGTGTTAACCCCGAACTTCTGACACACAAAACGATCTACAATCCTTAAATATTTAAAGGGGGCGGTCGGAGATAGATATCGTATACGTATCCGTTGCATAATATCGCAATAACCGCCCCGTGGAACTAACCGACTTTACATAGTGTTAGGTCAAATATTTATTGTTCTAATACGCGTTTGACTCGATGAAAATAGCTTGTAACATACAATCAAATCAAAACCACATTGCCAAATGGATTGTAGAACTTAAGCGGGCCCTAGCGTAACCACAAAGTTGTTCAACTTGTTTGTGCAATTAAAATTGACATACATGTTGATCCCCTATACAGTCCACTTTGTAATATGTGTACATCATATTTATTGTACGCGAAGTTTGAAATTGTAGGGATAAAATAAATACAAATTGAGAAATTTAAACCCAACAAGTTCGAGCTACAAGATTGAGAGAAATGTTTGTGTAATAATGTATAAAAGTGAAGGTTATCTAGAAAATTTAGTATCGTTGCAGTTTTAACTCTCGTTTAAACGCTGTTCGCAATAAAGTAATCTTTTTATCCTCATATTTTGATTTGCATCCCATTCTATTTCTCAACCAATTTTTCGTGAGCTCTATTTCTTTAGTCTTTATTACTATATTCTTCCGCACATCAGTAGATACATACGTTGTTCGTGTATTTATTGATTGAGGGAGGGGGGGGTGAAGCACCAACCCGGCGCGTCTCGAGGTGGCGGATAGGAGGGGCTGGGAATAAAAGAGAACCCCGCGGAGGATACTCCACATCCAAAACCTCCGAAAAATGAATAAACTCGAAATCTTGACCTTGGGTTAGCCTGTGGCAACCAGGGATACGGAGATCACTTCTGCATCCCAGGAAACAGGACGGAGCTACCGGGGGTCGAGGGTCTGAACCGAGATCGGGAAACCTACTCGAACTCCGTGGAATATATTGCCCTGGTAGTCAGGAGAGACAGGCAGAGACTAAGGAGGGGGATGAATAGAGGCTGAGTAACTTGGCCTCTCCCATCTATAATAATTCACCTTCACATTCACGAATGTAGCGCAGATTAACATGCATCACTCGAGGAGAGCTTCAGCCATGATTGCAAGGTTGTTAACAGAACTACAACTGGGCATTGTACTGATCTATGAACCATGGATCAACAAAAAAGGCCAAATCAATGGTTTGGCAAGTAAGGATTCTCAATTGATTTATGATCAAAGGCAAGTATCTCCGCGTGTTTGTGCGATGATGTTCCAGAATTCGTGTCACTCTCGGGACCTGGTTCCAATCATGGTTCACTACATTGGGGGACCGAGACATCGTCATTGCCTCTACTTATTTCGCTGGAGGTGGGTCCTTGACACTAGTGAGACTCTACAGCAAAATACTGCCAATCATAACTGGTTGGTTGTGATGCTAACGCGCACAATACCCTGGGGGAAGCACTAACAACGACGCCTCAGGTGAGTGTTTATTAGAATATCTCTTAGCAAATAACCTTGGGACCTCAACCGTCATGATAATCCCCACTTTTGTCACAAGAGCAAGAGAAGAGGTGCTGGATGTAACAATAGTTAATGTTGCTGCTATGAAAAATATAAAAGATCGGAGGGGAATAAAAGAGTCATCACTTTCCGACCATATGATCATCGGATTCAGGATAGAGTGAGATAACACCTCGATTCCTTAAACCCGAAATCATAGAAATACGGATTATACTCTGTACAAGACCCATCTGAAGGACAATTTGGAACAGGTAGAAGTAAACGGTATAAATCACTAGTAATAAGATCTGGAACAATGAGTCGAAAAGATCAGTGAGGCAATAATTGAGGGTTTTCATTCCAGTTGCCCACTATTAAAAGCTCGATCAGACAAGGATGCTGCTTGGCTGAATGAGGCCCTATCAAACCTAAGGAAAGAGGTCCGTAGACACTTTAATGGAGCCAAATAGGACGGAAATTAATTGGCTGGGGTACACTCAGAAGCTTACTTAGTACAATGAAGTGATTAGAAAGACCAAAAGGTTTAATTTTCAAGCCTTTTGTGAAAAGGTCATTCCGACTCACACAGTGGCCAGACTACAAAAGATTAAGGCAAGTGTGAGAACTAACCCCACTATGTCGCTGAAAAAAACATACACGGAAGGTGCAGAGGAACGATCGATTTGTCTTCTTAGAATTCATTTTCCAGGCAGGGAACCTTCAACATGCACTGAAATAGTAATGAATATTCACCAGATAACGGTTGGTATGGGCAATAAGTACCTTTTAACTATATAAATCACCAGGAGTGGATGGAATGTTTCCAGCATCCCTGCAGCTAGGGATAGAGAATATTCTTCCTCCTCTACTGAAGATTATAAGAAGCAGTCTAGTGGTGGGTTTATTACCTAGAAAATTGATAAGGACGAGAGTAGCCTTCATACCCAAAATAGGGAAGAAGATGGGAATGATCCCCGATCTCTTAGATCTATCCAATTGGAGGCAAGTTCGAGAGAACCTTGTCTGATTTATTACAAAAGGGCCTCAGAATTATTGAGCACCGGTGATTGCTAGAGGGGCTAAATATTTACCCAAACAAGACTACAGTAATTATATTCACCCAGAAAAGAACACTTCCAACTTTGAAACCCCTATCTTTACGCGGGAAAATCATATGATGGAAATCTGAAGGTAAATACCTAGGTATAACCCTAGACAGTGAACTTTTGAGGCATAAGCATGTTGAAATAACTGCAAGTAAAGCGATATAAGCCTTGATGGCGTGCAGAAATCTAGCTGATAAGACTTGGGGCTGTAACCCAGAAATACTACGATAGATGTACGCCATGATTGTGATACCAGCTATCACATATGAGGCAATAATCTGGCATACTAAAACAAGGCACAGCACGATGAAGACCTTCGACAAAATTCTTATACCTCAACATCTGGTGATAGACATATCAGCCCAAGACGAAATTCTTAGAGCATCTAGGGTAGGTTCAGGAAATGAGAGTATTGAGTCAGGGAGCATGATCCTCTCTTACAAAATACATCTCACCAGCGAATATTTTCAGTAACGAAATTATCAAAAAAGTAAGTATAGAAAAGAACTTCACTACGGTGCTAAGTAAGAGGAGAGACTGAAAAAGGGATTATACTACCCAAACTCTCAAAGAAAACTGGAGTATTTGGGCCTGGCACTGGATACTCATTATCGTTAGGCGCCTGCCCGAGCGTCTTTCAGGCAGAAATACTTGCGATCGGAAGATGCGTGGAAATGAACCTAGAAAGAAACTATCAGAAATGTGACATATCGATTCATTCTGATGGTCAAGCAGCTATCAAAGCATTGAGCTCCCATGTCATTGACCCAAAGTTCGAATGGGAGTGCCGAAGAAAATTTGATGAACTGGTCAAATATAACAGGGTCTCTTTAGTCTGGGTTGCAGGCCACTCGGGAATAACAGGTAATGAAGAGGCCGATACACACTTGCCAGAAAGGCACACGATCGCACTTTATTGACCCGGAGCCTTTATGTTTCATAGGAAAATGCTCATCTAGGGAAGAGCTCCGGAAATAGGAGGAAACTAAGAGCGACGCATTCTGGCGGTGCCTTCTCGGGCTGGAAAACTCCAAAATCTTCCTGCGGAATTTTGACACCGATAGATCCAAAATTTATTTGGATCTTGGTACAAATAAGCTACATTTCCTCATCGGCTTCCTTACAGCACACTGCCACTTTAGGAAGCAACTAATGAGTATAGGTGTGGCAGAATTTTACGAGTGTAGATTCTGTGTGAAGAAGGAAGAAATTCGAAATCACCTAGTTCTATAAACTCATCGCCATTGTAAGCCAACGCAAAAATACTTCGGACAACAAAACTTGTAATAGTGAGGATCTAAGTTCTTTGAAGCCATTCCAAATACAGAAGTTCATCAGACACCTGGAACTGGGAGGAGAGATGTAGTAGTGGCTAGAACAGCTCTGATAGGGAAGGGACACAATAAACATTAAGGTTGCAGTGCACAGTTGCCCCGTTAATAATCTAATCTACTATATTCTTTACATTCAATTGTCCATAAACAGGTTAACTAAAGTTCTTTAAATTGCTTTGAATGATTTCTAATATTACTCATTCTCACTACACCTTTGTCACTATGCACTATTGCTACTGAATGAATTTTGTTTTATCCCTAAAAGCTGCGACTTGTTTGTTCAAACAAAAAATCAAAATCAACATATCAAATTTCCGAGATTTGATTGCATAGTTTGTACACACAAATTTTCGAACTATATGTATATTTGGGTTTGTCCAAATGTTTTTCTTATAAATGGAAAAGACTATCCATTTCGAATGTAGTGTGTAGGCAAATAGCAGTAAGTAAAACCCAAAATCCGTACTACATCATATATTACTGAAACATGAAGGGAACAACTAGTTTCGGCTCACTGAGCCATCATCAGCCATGTAAAAGGTATCAAGATAGAAAAAGGTCAGAAATGCACAATATATCGAGTTACCTTAAAGTATACATCAATCTACATGTAAAATATTAAACGGGGAAAGCCGTCATATGTCCGCGTCATCCAGTACAATCCAACATGTGTAAGTAGGCAATTAGGGGATTTACTGTAGGGAAAATCATTAATAAAAATATTAATGATAAAATTTTCATAACTATGTAAAACGTCAAGACATACAAAATTAAACATAAAAGGACAACATTAAGAGCAGTCATAAAATAAGGTCAATGTATAAAAGAAAAAGAAGGAAGGAAAAGAAAACAAAACTGGACATCGTCGTACGACAAAATATGTCCGAGGCTGAAAGTCTATTATTGTAGGTTGTAAGCGCAGTGACTCAGTAAATCCCAAATAAGACAGTATGGTCGGAGAACTGACAAATGACCAACGACAGCCTTAAATAACAAAATGAAAATCTTTCAAGACCTTAGTTTGAAAACTCATAATTTATATGTTTATCAGACAACTTCAGTTACGTTCTTTCAGCTTTTACAATTACTGTCATTTTACTGGTATTTATTGATAAATACCTACTTCATATTTCAGACAATCACAATTATTTTTTACTCATGATTTATTTTTGTTATTGATTTTTATAATGTTATGCTTATGTGTTATTTTCTTTCAAAGTTTTCATTTCATAAATTTTTAGTTCCTAGTTTTGACAATAACTTATTAAATATTGTTAAAAGTACTTTGTGCCCTTACATTATACTGTGTTTTAGATAATTTCTTTACATGATTGTTAACATGTCACATTAATCTCTGTCTTGGAAAATTTTCATTTTGTTATTTAAGGCTTTCATTGGTCCTTGTCATTTGTCAGTTCTCCGACCATCTTGTCTGATTTGGGAGTCACTTCGCTTACAAACTACAATAATAGACTTTCAGCTTCGGAAATATTTTGTCGTACGACGATGTACAGTTTCGTTTTCTTTTCCTTCCTTCTTTTTCTTTTATACAATGGCCTTATTTTATGACTTTTCCTAACGTTGTCCTGTTTGATTTCATATTACTTGACGTTTAACATAGTTATGAAAACCTTTCCATTACTCTTTTTATTAATGATTTTTTCTACAGCTGCTATGAAAAGTAGTGTATTTCTCATAGCTTACTTAATTTCAAAACCATATATTGCTCACACTGTGAGAAATATTATTTTACACGGCACATTGCCCACACTACATACATTTATATGGAGGATCCAGTAGGGGATACTGGATGCCCAGCCGATTTCAGCAGGGTATACTCGATGCCCAGCCGTTTCCGGTGGGTGGTCCTCGATGTTTAGACTTCTAGACTTTTTCTACAAAACTATTTACTTGTATTCTTTTAAATTTGTGCAGTTGTAGAAAAAGTATGATGTGCAAATTGTGGAAAAAGTACTTTTCTCAAACGTGTGAAAAGTTGAACTTTTCTCACTTGTTGCACAATATACTATTCCCTACAGTATATCCCCTCATTCCCTACTTACATATGTGGGATTCTGCTGGATGCCACGGATATGTGGCGGCTTTCACTGTATAATATATTACATGTTAATTGATGTATACTTTAAGGTAATTCGATATATTGTGCATATCTGACCTTTTCCTATCTTGATACCTTTGACAGGCCTCATAATGGCTCAGTGAGCCGAAACTAGTTGCCCTCTTCATATTTTATTAGTATATGCTGTAGTACGAATTCTGAGTTTTACTTACTGTTATTTGCTTTTTTTATAAACAATATTGTTGAGAGGTTGGTACGTGTTTGAGATATAACAGCAATATGATTTCATAAATGTTGGTAAAAACAAGTTTTTAGCATGTTTATCCAAATATTTCTTTCACACTTCACTTAACGTCTAGGGTTAAATTATCATTCAATCAACATATTTTTTATTATTCGTGTATTAAAGAGACTTCATTATAACATTGTTTACAGTGTCACAATGAAGCTCTTTGAACACTGTTATAGTAATTTTTAGTGTACAGTTGGTTATTGAATTTAGTTATATTTTTATTTGACATTTGACTTTAACCTTGACACAAATTATAAATAAAATGGTCTAGCGTTATTCTAGCTAGCAAATTATTATATTAAAGGTAAATTAAAATGATTTATACATAAAAAATATTAATGAATGAAGTACGCTAGCGTTTATTTATCAATGATTAGTCAATTGTTCATTTTTATATTGTATAGGATTAATATATAGGTATACAAAGCACAAAACGTTCGATTTTAGGGATAAATTACCAGATATCTATGTGAAGATGTGTTACAGAAATAATTCTGTTCATGGTATACCTAAGATAAATAGGTCGCAAGAGCATATACGAAGAAGCTCTTTTTTAAACAAATGATAATCCTCTTTTTGCTTAAATGAAAGTTTGTTTACAATTTAGGGGAGGGTGGGCCACCATGAGACACGTTCACCATGAGACAATCGTTATTATTTAAAAAAAACGCGGCACATTTTGTCGCTATTCACAGAAACATCAAGTGGCAGGCATGTTAGTCTTATTTCTGTTGCCGAAGAAGCCGCACGTGCGTTCCCGAATTTTTTACCGGCCTCGATTTATTTTCGCCATAGTGAAATTTTTTGTTGCTGTGAGTTCAGTACCTCATCAGTGGTTCCCAATATAGTTCTTTATTGGTCTGAGGTGTTCATTAGAACAGGTGAATATTAATTTCATTGTTTATGTGTATTACTAGTAGATTTTTTCACGTTTTACGAAAATATTGCTGTTTGTAACTAAGACCTACAATGGGCCACAATGAGACATGAATTTCGGGCCACCTTGAGACGTGTCTCATGGTGGCCCATATGCAACGAGTTTTGTCGAAAAAAAATATTTTGTTCAAGGTATGTCACGAGGACGAAAGAGAAAATCTGAAAAAGGCCTTTTCAGTGCCGAATCAATGAAAAGGGCTGTCCAAGATGTTATTAAACACAAATTAAGCTTAAGGAAGGCAGCGGAGAAAAACAACGTGAAACATCAAACATTGGCGAGATACGTTAGGAAAACAAGAAATAGTGAAGGTAATGAAGAAAATGTATCCTACCGCCCTCATTACGATACCCGGAGAGTGTTTTCCGAAGAACAGGAAACTATTCTGAAGGGTTTCATTATTAAATGTAGCCAAATGTGCTACGGCAGATCTACAAAAGATGTGCGAAAGCTAGCTTATGAACTTGCCATCCATAATAAAATTCAGATCCCATATAGGTGGATAGAGAAGAAATCAGCAGGAGTGGATTGGTTACAGGGGTTTATAAAACGGCATCCAGAATTGAGCATTAGGCAACCTGAAGGCTGCAGCCTTTCTAGAGTTACCTCATTCAACCGCAATAACGTCGAGCAGTTTTTTCGCAATTTAGAAGATGTCATGAAGCGCTACAATGGGTTTGCAAGTGGAACGCGTATTTATAATTTGGACGAGACGGCGACAACCACTGTCCAAAAATCCTCAAGAATTTTAGCAAAAAAGGGAGTCAAGCAAATAAACAAGGTGACCAGTGGAGAACGTGGAATTTTGATTACCACATGCTGCATTATTAGCGCAGCAGGTGAGTAGTTTCATTTGAATAAATCGATTCTTTTTCCTAACCGTAGCTATGTCTCTTCTAGGAGTTTCGTTGCCCCCAGCAATGATTTTTCCGAGGGTCAACTTTAAGCCTCACATGTTACACGGAGCTCCATCAGGAACTTTAGGCCTTGCTACTCCATCGGGATGGATGAATTCTGAGCTTTTCGTATCTGTTATTGAACACTTCATTTTTCATTCTGGCAGTTCAACGTCAAATCCAACTTTATTATTGCTTGATAATCATGAAAGTCATCTTTCAGTTGAAACCCTAAACCTGGCCAAAGACAATGGGGTTGTTATTTTAACACTGCCTCCCCATTGTTCTAACAAATTACAGCCATTGGACGTATCAGTGTTTGGTCCATTTAAAACATATTATAACAGTGCGTTAGACTCCTGGATGATGACAAATCCTGGAATTCCAGTTACACTATTCCAGATTGCCGAATGCGTTGGACATGCCTTTGACAAATCCATGACCCCTAATAACATTAAAGCAGGTTTCAAAAAATGTGGCATTGTGCCATTTGATCGCCACGTTTTTGGAGATGACGATTTTTTAATGAGTAGCGTTACCGACAGAGAGGAGCCTTTAAGAGAAAGCCAACAGGAAGTAACTGTTGGAACACATGCAGGCAATCCAGACACTGGCGTTTTAGAAGCACATGCGAGCAATGCAGACACTGGACTTTCAAATGGAACAGCTGAAAAAAATATTTCAGCAACTACGAATTTTAAAACACCAGAAGAACTATTTGGGTATCCAAAAGCAAAGCCGAGAAAAACATCTAAACCAAGAAAGAGGGGTAAGAGTATGATCGCAACTGATACACCTGAGAAGTTAGAAATAGAAAAGAAGTTTATGGAGAAGAAGCGATCAGAGTCACTTAAAAAGGCCAAAGGAACGAAGAGAACAGTAACAGATTCGCCTGGAGTTAAACCAAATCAAAAAACTTTGTCGTCATCTGAAAGTGACAATAATTCATTTACTTCAGATTCTTCAGACGCAGAATCTTTCAATGATTTAGAAATGAATCGAAGTCAAGAAAATTTGAAACCTGTTGTCAACTCCTACGTTTTGATTGAGTTTCATGACAAAAAGTCTGTTTTCTTTGTGGGTAAAATTATTGAAAAAATTGAGGATGATTTTAAAGTTAGTTTTTTGAGGCATAGTATCAAACAAAAAAACTCCTTTATTTTTCCCGTTGTTGAGGATGTTGCGTATGTAAAGAAAACTGACATGAAATGTTTGCTTACAGCAAATAGTAAAGTGGGCAGCACAAAACGGCAGCAGTCTTTTATAAACTTTGGTGTATCTTTTGATGGCATCGATATCCGTTAGTACCTTTCGATGTTAGAACCTCAGATATATTTTATTTGATTGTTTTTTCCACATAATTGTGTAATATTTTTAGATAAACGTTTGTTTATTGCTTTTTTGTTTTGTTTTTATCTTGTCTCAATGTGGCCCACTTCGTGGGCTACCTTGAGACAAAATCAAATTTTTTAAATTCGACTATAACAGAAACAATTATAATATTGTGTTAATAATTTACTCAAAAAATGTGTGCATTAAGATGAAAGATTATGAAGCATACGTAACTGTAGCAAAAAAATTAAAGTTGCCAATTCTATTCCCAAAAAAGTAAAAATTGTCTCAATGTGGCCCACCCTCCCCTACACAATTATTCGGTTATAAAATGTCAAAAGTCAGAAGTGCTGAATCTACAGAATTGCCAGCTTAAATTCAAACCACTCCTCCTAGTTTAAAAACAGTGATTATATGAAAATCTATTTATTAAATAAATGCGAATTATAAAAAATATTGTGTGAAACTTGTGCCACAATGACTTTCTGTAGTACTCCTGATTTGCACAACTCACCGCTTCGGGGTTCGTTGTGTCATTGTGACACTTGTTTTACAAATAACTATTGTTTAACTAAGTCTAGAATGACCGTATAGTCCAAAAACATGATGCTTTGATATTTGTATGTACAAACAAGTTAAACAATTTTATTGGTACGTCTAGGGCCTGCTTTAATTATTTTTTTACATTGATAGATTTATTTTGGAGCCTTCTACAAGTTTGAGATGCGAGCGAGAGTTCCTTGTGTTACTCATTGTGTTACTGACCTTTTATTATGGACTAAATACTCGATTCTGGTGGATTGTGTATAGTTGTTAGCTATCGAATCGTTGATATATTGTCAATTCATGAAGCAATACTCTTAATTTGTCTCGCATAGTCTTCTTTATAGATATTCTTATGTATTATCTTCAGTAAAAATGATAATTTTCTTTAAAAACCCATTGTATACTATAGAATTGGAGAGTAGACAACACTGCGTGATTACGCGTCGCCAGTTATAGCTATCGCAAAAGGTTTAACTCTGATATTACATTATCAATTATGAATTAGCGGAAAAAATATTCATTAAGGGAAATGGGCAGATTATATCTCGTTAGATTTAAAGGGCAATTAAAATGGAAATGGTGAGATACGCAATCTCGGATTACCCTAGAAATAATTTAGATTTAATTAATATATTTTACTCGCGGAATTTAAGAATTTCAAACAGATTTTAAAAACGTGAGCCACTGTATTCTTAGTATGGAAATCAGTACAAATAAAAATCGTATTTGAATGCTACCGGTTTCTTTTGCAACAACAACGATATGTCTTGAATATTTTATATCAGGCAATACATAAAATTTAATGAGTGTACGTTTCATAATGTTTCTCATTTTTGAAGTTCAATGTAATTTTCCGTCGTTATAGCCATGCATTATCTGACATTGCCAACGTGTTCACGCCGACCATAAAGTTTATATTTGTAGGAGTTGTTCTTATTCCTTCGTTACAGAGCTGGGAAAGTACCAGTTACCGTTTACACAAAATTAAAATCCATATTTTTCTTGAGTTCGTACTAAAAAAGAAAAGGACATCACGTAAAGTATCTAAAGCAATAACATATTTTCTTCGAAAATGTACAAGGCATAATTTTATTGAAAAAAAAAGGGTTTTCAATAATGAGAATTGTGTCTCCTGTTGATAAATTTTAAGATCTTTTTATATCCCTCATAAATTATACTTGACTCCAACAAGGCTGAACAAGCATCAATTCAGATATCTTTTTGGCAAATTTCTGAATATAATTAAATTGGTTTCCCTTCAGCCACTGGAACCGTGTAATGACCATCATTACACGGTTTCAGTCTGGGAAGTGTGATGGGAATCATCAACATTATCACAAATTTCTATCACATTTCCTTCTAAAGATTGTGATTAGCACTAATGGATATTTTAAATTTGTATAATAAGAGAAAAGAAAGATATGAACACATCACGTATTTAGGCCATGTCTTAAACTTTTTTTTATCCTACACTGTGAGAAAGTTGATTTTTACCGGATTTACCGAGACGAGAAATGTACCTTTTCTACGGCTAGCCGAGAAAATAAATCTTACATTTTCATGCTAGGCGGCATCCCAAGTGGCATCAATCAAATAAAAATTGCCAATTTGATTGATAACACACTTAAAATAGAATAAGCGATGTCAATCACATTAAGTAGTGCGAAGAAACAAAAGAGAATCGCTTAAAATAAACAACGCCATTAAACGTCAGTATCAAAATAAATTGTTAACAATGAAATTAACTGTCTCGACCCTTACTTTGCGGAATCTACTCATATTAGTGTTTTAAATGAAACTTACTGTTTCTAGCTAACTCCCCAATATATTGAAAACATGTTAAATATTATAAAAAATTGACAATTGTTTCGATATTACCTAAATATCATCGTCAGAATGACAGAAGTTACATTTCATTTGAGACCTGATATTTAATTATTTTTGGCTAGTCCAAGAAGTGACCTTGTGATTGACTTAATATATGTTAATAGAAAAAAGAAGATATGATATTACAAATATTGAAGCTTAGATATTATTAGTCCTATGGGGATAGCCTGGATATCATTTTTCCTTGAAGCATTGGAAATAAGAAGACATTTAAGAAACCCACAATATGAAGTCGTCAATGAACAGATAAATCTAGAGAGCTCTCCACTTTTGAACTGCCTTCTTAAGTGATAATTGTAAAGATCAGCAGATATAGTTTTCCTGGTTTTCTATATCATTGCACAGTTATACTGATCTTAATTGGGAAAAATGATATCCAGGATATCCCCATATGGCTGAAAATATCTTAGCTTTAATATTTGTAATATCATATCTTCTTTTCTTTATTAACATATATTAAGTCAGTCACAAGGTAGGTCACTTCTTGGACCAGCCAAAAATAGTTAAACATCAGGTAGGCAATCTAACGATGATATTTAGGTAATATCGAAACAATTGTCCATTTTTTAGAATTTTTAACATGTTTTCAATATATTGTGGAGTTAGCTAGAAATAGTAAGTTTCAATCAAAACACTTAATGGTTAACAGGTTCTTCTACTATGACTATCACACGTAATAAATCTACATCTATTAAAACGGCTGTAATGACCCCTTTAATTTTTTTTTGGAATAGACACGCTTGTCCTTCAGCCACACACAAATTGAAGAAATTCATTTTAAGTACCTATTAAGTTAAAGTTAAATACTTATATTATTTTTTGTTATACAGTTAAACAACAGATCATAAACAGAATCATCTCCAGTCGTGCGCAACACTTTAATATACGTAGGAAATTGAACGCCCACTTTTATAAGACTATCCACCAACTCATTACTAGAAAAACCCGCGCAGCCGAAAAATACGTGATTTAGATCTGCGACCTCGTTATCATGTGGACACAGTGGAGAATCTATTATTCCTATCTTATATAAGTGAGATGGAAAACACCCATGATTCATTTTCAATCAAGTTAAGATTGTGCAGTATTTTTTATTAACTTTACCATTGAGTATATGTGAAGTTTTCTTTGGCAGCTCTTTGTAGATAGGAAAATATGAGCTGGTAATAGTTATTCCAATCTCTATAAATATTAACTTTCAATAGACTGTGAAGATCTCTATAACACGGAATTTTTAGAAAATTGTTACATACCCTTGCTTAAAGATATAACGCTTCCAGTCGTCGATAATTATAAATATCTTGGAATTATCCTTGATAACAAATTACTTTGGCCTAGTCATATCAAACACATAGAAGAAAGATGCGAGAAAGGTTTAAACATTCTTCGCACTGTCATAAGAACTAAGTGGGGTGCTGATCCAAATATATCTCTCATCTTCTACAGATCTTACATACGCTCACACATAGAGTATGGGTGCACTCTATATGGTTCCACTTCACATAGTAATTTGCTAATTCAGAGTACAATATAAGGCTATCCGCATCTCATTGGGAGTTATGAAATCGTCACCATGTCATTTAGTTCTGACGGAAGCTCAAGAACCGCCATTAAATTTAAGACGGAAATATTTAGCAAACAAACAAGTAATAAAATATCGATCAATCAATGCGTTACTAGAGCAAAAAATAGCTACCTTGAGTGTGCAAGATTTAGTTAATCCTTTTTGGGCAAAAAGAAGTTCCCCTCCGTTAGCGACCGCTTTTATTGATACAAATAAAATAGTGAAAATCAAAACTAGTCCAAGTTATCCTATCTATATGTGTCAATATGAAGCTATTATTTTCAAACCTTGCATCATTTATCCCTCATATACCGACTATCCTACCCTCAATAACACAATATTGAAATCCATACTACAGAATCATAACAAAGATACGATTATTCATATGGACGGTTCTAAGGATGAATACGGAACAGGTTCCGCTTTTTTGTCGCTAGTAATAATATAGTCAAACATTTCCGGAACAAAAACGTTTGCTCAGTATTCACTGCAGAAACAACGGCAATTGAAAAGGCGCGCATTTCGTGCCTGGAGGGAACAGTGCCAGGTGCAGTCTTAATTAGTGACTCCAAGTCTGTTCTAGAGGTTTGAATAGCTCACCATTAATACAATATGAAAATGAAATAATTTTCAGTATAAAAAAACTACTTTTTCATCTCTATACCAAAAATGTGAAAATATATTTTATTTGGACAAAGGCACATGTTGACGTTATAGGCAATGGAAGGGTAGATAACGAAGCTAAAAAAGCTTGTAGAATTGACAATGTTAATGTACCTTTAATACCATTCCACGATGTTACTAACGAATGTAAGATACTCCTTCGGAAGGAATGGAAAACGGTCTATACGAAAGCGGCATCAAAATCTAACAATCACTTTCCCTTATGTCAGCAAAGCTTACACTTGCATTATATCTCGATTAAAATTGAACCATGGCCGATTCCCGGCTCATCTTTATAAAATTGGTGTGGTGAGATCACCATATTGTAGTTACTCTGATAATGATGAGATCGCAGATACAAATCATTTGTTTTTTGGTTGCAAAAATAACAAACACGCATCAGACCTTCTCTTGCGAGATCTACATCAATATAATATACAACTATCAAATTGTATCACATCTCTGTTAGATACAGGAAATAAGAATATATTCGATTTAATTGTGAAATTTGTTAAATAACTAATATTGATATATAATCAATGTATTTATCCGTATCAGAAAGTATGTGGCAAATAGCGAGAGCTGATGCCATTGCTACCAACACACACACACACACACACACACACACTAACACACACATACCCTCTGGTCAACTGCCGTATAAGGAGAGTGCAGAGAGTAACTAAGTGTTACAAATGCTGGCGCTATGGACATGTCTCTGCTAAGTGCAAGAGTGAAGTGGATCGGTCCAGACTCTGTTCCAAATGTGGACAAGAAGGTCACAAAGCAGCCACTTGTCGAAGGGAAGCTCAATGCGTTTTGTGCAACAAAGACGACATGGAGAATCGTGCCCACATCTCTGGTAGCAACAAATGCCCAGTTTATAGAGAGGCACTTCAGAAGACAAAGAACAAACGATTATGAAAATAGTACAGCTTAACCTCAACCATTGTGAGGCTGCACACGATCTGCTCATGCAGACCGTGCGCGAATTGTAGGCAGATCTTGCATTGATATCGGAACCATACAGACACCTTACTGCTCAACCGTGGGAAACAGATAGTACCGCTAAAGCGGTCATATGGTCCTGTGGTAAGTATCCATTTCAGAGTGTTGCTAATAGCACAGAAGCAGGTTTTGTGGGGGCGAAGATAAACGGAATCTATTTCTACAGCTGTTATGCTCCTCCCAGCCTTACATAAGCCGAATTCATCGACTTCCTAGACCGATTGACCGAAGATGCGAAGCAGCACTCGCCCGTGGCAATCGCAGGGGACTTCAACTCCTGGGCAGTGGACTGGGGCAGCAAAGAGACGAATTCACGGGGTGAAGTGCTACTGGAGGCCATGTCGACACTGGACGTAGTCTTGCTCGATAGTGGTGATAAACCAACATAGAAGAGATAAATTTTGTCTTTGACACCACTTTCGAGAAAATCAGACAATGGATGGAGACAGTTGGCCTAAAGTTAGCAGAACACAAGACCGAGGCAGTGCTCATCACTAGTAGAAAACAGGTGGAAACTATCAGGCTGAGTATCGGAGAACACGATATTATATCACAACCGTTCATTCGGTATCTGGGGATAATGATCGATGCCAGGCTCAACTTTAAAAAGCAGGCAGAACACGTTGGTGCCAAAGCGTCAGTAGTCAGAGCGAGCCTGTCACGACTGATGCCCAACATAGGAGGACCAAAGCAGAAGAGGAGAGCATTACTGTCGTCAGTAGTTACATCTGTTCTCACATATGGATTACCTATCTGGGCGGGTACACTTTGTATACAAGAATCCCGGAGGAAAATCGCGCCAGTCTACCGGCTGAGTGCCTTAAGAACAGTCAGCGCATTTCGCACAGTGTCTGAGGATGCAGTATACGTTATTGCTGGGATGATGCCAATCGAAGTACTCGCAGAAGAAAGAAGTGCTCTTTACCGACAAAAAGGATTAACTACGCTGAGCGCTGATGTACAAAGAATAACAGAACGGCGGAATAGTATACGGCGATGGCAGATACTGTGAGACGCTTCAAAAAAAGGAAGGTGGACGTACCGCATTATACCACAATTGGATATTTGGTTAAACCGAGATCATGGCGAGGTCAATTACTACCTGACACAAATGATCTCGGGACATGGCTGCTTTAGAGCATACTTGCACCGGTTTAAACATGAGGACTCTCCAGAATGTCCGTCCTGTCCTGGAGTTAGGGAGGACGCGGACCACGTGTTCTGTGTGTGTCCCCGTTTCAGCACAATACGCAGCGACTGGGAAGCTACCGTTCATTCGAAAACACGACCAGAGTCACTAGTGAAAGCTATGCTATTCTCAGAGAAGGCCTGGGAGGCAACAAGTCGATTTGCAACAGAGGTACTCCAAGAACTTCGTCGTTTAGAAAGAGAACGTGCAAAAAATCGAAACGCGTGAATAAAAAAAAATTTGATTTAGACAGACAACCTCGTAGAACGAAACCACCATGAGTTCGACTTATAGAAGGAAGGGCGTTAGCCAGATCCTCCCTCTGCGAAGTAATGCCTAACGGTGGTACCGCGGGGGAAACAGAGGTTGGAGACAGAGGCGGTTTTTAGTCGGTATTGGAAAGGCTTCCGAGTCCGACATACCAGACAGAACACCAAGTCCTGACGATACGTAAAAGTATTTTCCTACCTCTATTGAAAAAAAAAAAAAAAAAAAAAAAAAAAAAAAAAAAAAAAAAAAAAAAAAAAAAAAACATACCCTCGCCTCTTTTGCGGCTTCATCAACTATCTCATTACCATAAATACCAGTGTGTGCTTTTGCCCATATAAATGTAATTTTTACTTGTTTGATTTCTAACTGATATATTAAATTTTTAATCCTTCATATAATAAAAGTATCATAATATTTAGTTGTTATGTTTTTTATGCTCTCTAACACCGAGTTTGAATCCGATACTAATATTGAACTTTGAACATTGTTTTCCGCACACCACTCCAAAGCTTTACGTATGGCAACGGCTTCAGCTGTAAAAATGCTACAAATCTTTGGTAATTAAAATTTAAAAATATCTACTGTTTTCTACGTAGAATGCACTACCAACTCCTTTCAGATTTTTGCTTCCATCTGTATAAATTATTGTGTATATATTATAATTGCTGATTATAGAATGTAATGAAGTTTTATTATAGGAGCGTAATTCATGATAGTTCGGAAATATGACAGTGAGCTTTGGAAAAATAGATTCATAGTTATTCATGAATAGACGCAATTTATCCATTGTTACAATGAATTGACGAAATTCATTGGTTTTGAGAAAGGCCGATGTCAATAGAGGAGGGTTTTTAATTCTCCAGTAGCGGTTGGTTAACATTTCCGTGTTTGAGTTACTAATTTTGGTCATTAAGGATGAATTATATGTGCTCAACTTGGTAATATATTTGTAGGCTAGTAATTGTCGCCCAAAAAGTAAAGGTGGTTCATTCGCTTCCGCCAGGATCGCATTAGTAGGAGACGATTTCATGGCTCTGATACAAATTCTTATTGCTTTGAATTGTATGCGATCGACCTTTTTTAGGTTTGTGTTTGACGACGATCCGTAAAATATACAGACGTAGTCAATTATAGCTCTGATAAATGATCTATAAAATAGTAATGCTGTTCGAGGGACAGCGCCCCAAGATTTTTTAGTAACACAACGAAGAATGTTTAACCCTTTTTCACAACGATTTTTCAAATATTCGATATGTCTCGTCCAGAGCAATTTTGGATCTAAAACCATACCTAAATATTTATATTTAGTGACTGTAGGTATCTTTGAATCCATTAACTGTATATGTGTGCTTGTATGTTGACGGTGTCTTGTAAAGCACACAACAGCAGATTTTCAGGCGACATTGTGAAACCCATTTCAAATAACCAATCTCTCAATATTTGTATAACACTGCTAAAGTCATTTAAGCATTGCTCATATTTTCTACGACTGGTATATGTACAGATATCGTCAGCATATTATACCAACTTGATATTATTAATATTATTCAATTTATTATGCAATGCTGACGTATAGATATTAAAAAGTATGGGACTGAGTATCGAACCTTGTGGAAGACCATTATGTACTAATTTGTGCCCATAAAATTCGTTGAAATGGTTTCTGACATATATTTCTCTACCATTAAAAATCTCATAAATAATATAGGCCATTCTTTTATCAATACCTAAACCTGTCATTTCATTAAAAATAATTCCTAAGTCCACTGAGTCATAGGCCCCTTTTAAATCTAAAAATATGCAGTTGAATATCCGTAATGAGTTCCGTAAAAGAATCGCGTGTACCTAAACCTCTCCTGTAACCAAACTGTGTTTTAGGAAGTAATGACTTAGCTTCAAGGTAATATTTTAATCTCGACTTGATCATTCTCTCGAATGTCTTTAATACACACGGCATAAGAGAAATTGGTTTGTAAGATCAAGGTAGTTCTGGATCTTTGCCTGTTTAATGAATTAATACAATCACGCATTTCTTTAATTCTTTTATTATCTCCGCTTTTAATCACCAATCGTTAAAAATGTTTGAAAGTAGTAATTTTGCATTTTCAGGTAGATTATATAACATTTTATAGGTGAAACCATCTAAACCAGGAGAAGTGTTTTTTGTCTTTTTGAGAGACAAATCTAGTTCCAACAAACTGAAGGGTTTATTTAAATTGTTAGGCTCTATGGATGAATATTCGTATGTGCTTAAGGGTGGTTTGCGGCCAACATAAGGGGGAGCATAATTATTTAAAACTTTTGTTAATACTTCATCATCTATTTGCTTTTTTGAGAAACATGTTTGTCACTGATTGATTTAACAATGTTCCAAATCTGTGTTATAGATGTACTTTTATTTAATTTATTAAGATATGCTACCCAACTATCTCGTTGTTCCTTTTTACAAAGACGTTTACAGACAGATTCAATGTTTCTGTAAGATAAATAATTTGCCCAATTGGAACAAGATTTGTAAACTTTGAGAGTTTCTTTACGTTTATTCACCATATTTGTACAATCTTTATCCCACCAGTAAGGTTTATTGCTAGAGGTAATGAAAGGTTTATTTATAATCATAGTTTGATTAGCAGTATTATTTAAAGTATCCCAAAACGTTTTAAGCATTTCTGGAGAAGACATTTCACCAATAATAATGTTATGTAACGCAACATCTATTGTTTGACCGAATAGAGCCCAATCTACACTCGAATCACACCATTTCGTAACAGGAAATATTTTCTTAATTTTATTTTCAATAATAGAATTTATTGTGATAGGAAAATGATCGGATCTACATGAATCAGGTAGTACTTTCCAAAATATTCTATCAATTGAATTAGGTGACATTATAGTAAGATCTACAGCTGAGGGATTTTGGTCAGGTCTAGTGACTCTTGTCGGGCTGCCGTCATTTATGACAGTTGAATCGTAGTTATCTAAGGATTCCATTAATCGATTACCTTGTGCGGTGTTGTCTGCACAGCCCCATGAGCGACTATGACAATTGAAATCGCCGGAAAATATTGTATTGTGTGTGAATTGTTAAAAAATATTTTCCTTCAACCAAATTTCTGATAAAACTATTACATT
The DNA here is from genome assembly GCA_963921935.1 of Galeruca laticollis. Taxonomy (NCBI): domain Eukaryota; kingdom Metazoa; phylum Arthropoda; class Insecta; order Coleoptera; family Chrysomelidae; genus Galeruca; species Galeruca laticollis. The sequence continues at coordinate 181,100,483 of OY998179.1, read as the reverse complement.
GATATTAAGGTCTTTAATTAAGTTTTGTAGTTCCGTCTTTCTAGCATTCAGCGATTCAACATTCCATTGTAGAATATTGATTTTGTTTATATTACTTTCAGTAGCCATTTCAATATTCAAACTTATCGTCACTATCTGAATTAGTTGAATTTAGAATATCCATATTTTTATCACTGTTATCCAGAATTTTTGTAATTTGGGATACCGAATGTTTAACATTAGTTTCAATAAAACTTTCGTTATTCTCGATCACATTCTTGACTAATTTCACCATTTCAATTAACATTTTATCTTTATATGACATATACTCATCCCGATAAGGATTGGGGAGGACTGAGGAGATTTATGATGACGAAGGAGTATCTATGGGTGTTTGTTCTTGTGAAATAATTTTGCGTTTTTTGAATTGATTAGGTTTTTTTGGTTGACAATGTACTTGTGAATTGATGGTAGATTGGAAGATAGGTTTTCTAGGAGTAGGTTTTTGTAATTGAAAATTGATTTTTGGTTCTGGTAAGGGGGGAAAATTATTTAAATTGTTGAACAATTCAAATCTATTTTGGCATAAGAAGGATTATCCACAATGAATTCTGCCTCTTTGAAGGTGATATTTTCAATTGCCATAACTTTCTTTATACTAGCTTTTTTTTTAAATGAAGGGCAGTTTCTAGATACTGAACCGTGCTCATTACTATTGCAATGTACACATAAATTAACGTTTTTTGTACAGGGATTTTCATTGCAGTTTTCCGTTGCACAAATTTTGCATCTCGCATCGCGTTTGTCCGAATCGGAGACACTTGCATCACTGGATAATAGGATAAAAATAAGGCTCTACTGGAAAATTTACCATGTTAATTTTGACACTTTCTGTAATTCTGTTTCCCAAAAATGTCACAATAACCAATTGTCTATCGGCAAAGGTGCTTGACCCTGTATCTTTATCAATAATTTTACGTTTCATGCGTCTGACCTCAGTTACTTGAATATTAGATTCTATTCCTTTTAAAATGTAATCTTCTGAGAAGATTGTGTCTACCATTTTCATGATACCTTTTTTATGGGTGTAGTATTTGGGTCTGTAACTGACTAAATCATTTTCTGATAGGGCCTTGTGCTTTACAAGATAATTTTCTGTTTCATAATTTTTACATATTACTTTCACGCGATTAACATTTACTGATTTGATGTCTGTAATATTTTCACGAATTTCATGTTCTTCGAGTAGATAGTGTCCAATTCTTATTGGAAACAAACTGCCAATATTTTGATCTGTATGTTCTATCATTACAAAATATGGCCCATTATCGGTGGATTGATACTTATTGTTAAGATCATAATTAGGTTTAATAATATTATTAGTATTTTCTTCTATATCATTGACTTCCATTTCAAAAAATAATAATATTGATAATCAACTAACAGTACCTATGAATTAAACCTATACAATTTAAATTAACTAGAATTTACTTATCTGCTTATCAGCACACTGACCACTTTTTCCAACACTCGCACTCGACAACCGATCGCTACAGGTGTAGAAAATAAACTGGACTACTTTAATAGAAAATATAATGAACGCAGGGGCAACAACTTCAAATACTTCGATTTCTGAGCAAGTTCAGTTATCAAATGTATCCAAGCAAGGAATCTCTTTTTTTAACAGTACCATACACAATCTAGTTACTAATATCTCTGTAAAAAATAATGACTCACATTTTCATATTATGAAATAAACTTTTTGTAGAAGGAATATTAACAACAATAATTGAGTAGAAATAAAAAATTATGTGTAAAACACCGCCGTCAAGAAATGGCCATATCTTCTTTCGCACTGAAAAATGCCACTTCACCGCCTAGGTATACAATATACTACTAAAACTCTGTATTGTTCATTTAGTGATTCATTTTTCTACTTGTGACAAGAATATACTCCGCAATCAAAAAGACTTCACTTGTTCAAATACTGTTTGAGCCCAACAAATAAAGTGTGGCCAATTTTTTTTTCTAGCAAATTTGAAGTGTATTTTTCAGATTTTTGTATGAACATTTTGGTGTAGACTCCTCCACCCCTCTAAGATACCATAGTTCACATAAGCGATTTCTAGTTTACTAACATGAGATCATTCTTTGCTTAAATTACTGGCTCCCATCCAATAAACTCTGAGCACTCTTTTTCTTTTATTCACATGAATCTTTATCGTCTGCTAGAACTCAGTTATAGATATTCTAGCAAGCATAAACTTCTTTTGCTGCTGTGTATCGATTGTTCATGAATGAAAAAGAGTTTCGGGGTGACTTAAAGGAAGAAATTTGGTGTATAATGGTGTCACCTCATGCAGTCGCTCGACGCTCGTTTCCAGCATCAAATATGGTCACTTGACCCTATTTTAAATGTTCCACAATTCAAAAAAGTAGCGATAAATCTGAATATGTTGAGCTTGCAAAACAGCTGGGTAAGGAGAGTGGGGAATAAGAGGTGCTGCAACTTCTTCGATTGATTCATGTGAACAATAAATTCAAGCGAAGTAAATGTTTTAATATATTTGATTAATCAGCAAAATATGGGAACATAGGTTAAAACCGATAATTTTGTTCCACTATTGTTCCGAGATCTGTGGCACGTGACCAAATGGGCGCCTGGACATACATAACCTTGCGCCTGGAGGGTGAGCAGAAGAAATGGCCATTTAATTCTATAGTGATTGTTTGAAGTCTACCCCTGTTTCTTGAAGTGCTGTTTTTATCAATTTTTCATAGAACCATAATGAGTGAACAATATAAAAGCTTGGACAAATTCTATGCCGAAAGACATTTGAAAAAATATAATGTATAAGTTATGACGATAAATATTTTTCTAATTAAATTGTTGATATACCACCAGTATTATATCGAAATATCGTGAATTATTTAGTATTCACAAGAAGTGCATTCAGTATGGAACAATTGAAACCATATAAGGATATAAGGGCTTACAAGTGATTGGATGAGAATGACAGAGCTTCATTTAAAACGTATTGGAGAACACAATAGTAGCTTCGGAAAAGGTGAACTTGATGCCATATCATTTATTTACAAGTAGGTATTCATGATAATGGCTTTGTAGGCTCTGCATTCACAACTAAAAACCTTTCAATCCTTGGATTATATATCAGAATGGTGGCACTGTAGTAAGTGCTCAATATGACTGTCTTGGTGGTCAGGAGTATACATACTATAAATTATTCCTTTTTGTATTGATTGTGAGAACGTTAATCATTTATTCCTATTTATGGAAATAAAAACAATATCAACAGATGTGTGTTTTTATTTACATTATATAGGACCATCTAGTTCCGTTTTAGCGTTCTCGAAATAATTTGATGCTAAATGAACAGGTATTAAATGTAAAAAGGAACAGATCAAAGGAATTTGTCGAATAGTTAAAAAAATAAAAGAAAAACATGGTATTAATTCAATGTTTATTTGAATACAAAAAAAAATAATTTTTATTCAATTACATTGAGTACATGATCACAGTATTTATTAGGTATCCTTATGTTATAGAACACCTTTTTAGAGTTTATTTTGAAGTTACTACATCAAAATATTTGCTTCCTGAGACAATTATATTAGGCCATTAGAAAAAATTACAGTGAAATAAGAACTGAGATAGTTTTATATAATGAGTCTGAAAAAGTTTCAACCATGTGATAAAACTTGATTTAATATAGTACATGAATAATTTTATAATTAAGAGAAACCCAAGAAATACTTGGATGAGAAACTAATGAAGTCAACAGAGACAAATGTCAAATGACAAATCCAGGGATGTCGAACATAATTCTCGCTTTATTTTCTGGAGTCTATCATATCTAACACCTGTACTTTATTTGGATAAATATTCCATATTTACTGGAGGCACCCAATCCAAGTTGTTCGTGTCATAAAATTTAGCTGGTTTTTCTAAAAAATTATTTATATCCCAGATTAGGTACCGAAGGTTCTTTCGACAAACTAATGTATCATCTGAAATAACATATTCTCCTGTTTTGTAACTAAGTGTTCGTCAAATCTTCTCATCTCAAGGATTTATCCATGCAGATCTTCTTACTTAGACTAAGATATTTTTTCGTTTATTTTTACATACACTGATGGTATCCTAAAAAACCCTACACCTATACCCTGAGTCCATTGCATAATAATTCCCGACAATGCAAAAATTGGGCATATTTAATCAATTTAATCTATATATATATATATATATATATATATATATATATATATATATATATATATATATATATATATATATATATATATATTGAACTAGTTACCTAGTTCTGGAAATAAATTTAAATAAATAACTATAATAAAAAGTATAAATTACCACGGGAGGTGTGTCAGTAGACACAACCATTAGCATAAAGTCAATGACAATTCAGGTATTAAGTTATAAAAAAAGAGTGAAATATGTATCAATCTTATTAAATATTGATGTGATTATTTGAAAAAGGATTATGAGTATAAATACCGAACACAATATTATTTAATTAAGTACCAAAAGTTACCTACACAAGTAATTCCAAATATATGTCAATGTCAATGAGTTCCACATTGCACTGAACACTGCCATAGGAATTTCCGAAGAAAGATATTGCCTCATTTTAACTTGAAACCTAAAAAAAATTATAAAAGAATATTTAGTCTAGTGATTGCTTAGTATAATTACACATGTTTTAATAGCAAAAGTTCAGAATTTAATAAAGGGTTGAAAACTATATAAGAAAAGATAGATGGAACGCATCCCAGACTTATGAAAAGGAAATAAATAAACAGGAAGTAATAAATCTTAGTAAATTTAAAATTACCAACCTAAAATGATTGATTATATATTGTATAATGAAAATTCATATCAAAAACAAAAATAATCAATAGTTTATGTAAGATAAATAATAAAATAAGATTCAAAATAAAAAAGGAATCAATTACATATAGGTAAAACAATAATTAAGGTTGTAGTTTTTGTAAAAACGAATATTTATAAAAATAGCTGAACAACATGTTTATATGCAAAATAGATATTGTATTATGAAAAAAGGACATGATATATATTCCTTAATACAATAGGAATAATAGTGAATTAGTGTGATTATCCTCCAGAACAATGAAATTAAATATTCCAGATTTGTAACTAAAAGACTTAGAAATGACGATTTTTGTTCTAAATAACAGATCAGTGAGCTTTGGATTAATCAAGCAGAGAGGATTGTTGATTTTGAAAACAAGAGAAGTTTTGTTGGTTTTGTGGAGGAAGCGTCGATGGAGATGACTGTCTGTATAAAATTCATTAAAAATTGTGCTTGAATGTTAAAAATCACAACAAAAGGTAATAAAAAGCAAATAACTAGTGTTTATAAACCTGTGTGAGGAGAAAGGAGTTCCGAAGGTGTATCTCTCTTGTGAGAGATCTGCAAGAGTTTGAAGATGCGAGTGCAGCCCGGCAGAGAAATCAAATACTAAGGTCTGTGTCTTTAAAATTAACTTAATTGGAATTCCATATAATTTTTTTTAAAAACAAAAAAGTTAACAATAAAATCATTATCAGAACGTTCAAATTAAACAAACTAATTAAAAGGCCAAGAACAGTTATAATATGATGCATCATAATTTCATCTCAATAGAGAATGATACATTTTGATTAATAAGAATAATAGTACTCACTTGTTGTAATATAATTCACTGGATATGTTCACGTGCATCATGAATGTTCATATAACTTCTAATTCTTTTTTCAATCTCCTGCATGAATAACTATTTGTCTATCACTTCCTTCACTTTAAACTCACACACATATTTCTATAAAAGTTTATTTATATGTAATTGATCGTTTAAAGTTTATAACATTTAAATAGTTTCACCAGTATAAACGTGCTGGCTGTGTGTTAACAGTAGGGACGCTACTTCTAGAGGGGAGAGCATCCTCGTATCGTCTAAATTATATCAGCGCATGCGTTCGGATTTATGCGCCGACGCACTACCAGGAATATTATTATATCGAGAAATGCATATGATATAGGGTGGAACAAAAAAACACATAATTTTCAATGTTTAAATCATACCTAAAATTTTCATAATAATTTATTAAATAGTTTTTCATTTGTGTATTTTATTCTTATCACATCCACAATGAAATTTCGTATTGTCATATTTCAGTTTTTTTTATCGGAGAAATTTCGCAAATCAAATTTCATGAAAAAAATTACAAGGAGAAAGGTAGGGTTTGAATCAATTTCATTAATCATTGGTTTTAATGCGTCCAGAACTCGAAGAGAGGAGTTATCATACTTCCGACTGAGATATATAAAAATAAATAAATACAGTTAATATAAAATACATATTGAGCTAGCCGAGGTAACAACATATTAAAAATAGTAAATTGAATAAATATACAATTCAACAATCAATACAAAAAAAATTATAAAATTGGCGCCCAACGTGGGGCTATTAAATATCCAATTTATATTATTATTAATTATAAATTGGTGCCCGAAACGTGAGGTTTTTATTAAAAACAATAATAAATTAGCACCCAAAACGAGGGGCGATTAGAAATTTTAACACATTAACAAAGAAGTAAAGTATTTCAAACAACCATGGAGAACAGAAAAATGATGTTGAGAGATTCCCAGGTAGGAAACGATAGTGGATCAGAGGAGGAGAGAGAAGGAAAGAGCCATGGAATGGAAGATTTCCAGGTTCAATATTTGATCCAGGGTCAGCAATCAGAAGTGGATAATATATATATATATATATATATATATATATATATATATATATATATATATATATATGTATATATATTATAATATATTTATAATATATTAATACAGTATTACTTCAATTATTGATTTGTTTATTAAATTTAATTTATCTATGTATATATTTTGTCTATGTTTTTTTTAATTATTGTTTGTTTGTCTATGGTTTAAATTAAATAGCTAGCTCAGGATAATTCATTAATATTTTTTTATTTCTTATTAATTAATGGAGAGCATGAGAACACTCTACACCCGTGGGATTCCGGATTAAATTGAAATATATGAAATTTGTATTTTCTAAATATTGCATTAACATCATCTCCTCCAAAAGCTGTGAGTAGTTATTGGGAACATACCCATTCGACCTCTATGATATCACTTCTTTTTCTATCTGTAGCAGATGACATGTAAATAAAATTCAGAAGAGTCAAAACTTAGTTCATATAATTACGGATAGACATCAAATTGAAAAACATTATAATTATGAAGGAAAAACTTTTGTTAAACAAAATTATTACTACAAACTAACTTACTTAAATTGAATATTCTTATACCTAGAAAGTTATTCGTGGTGAAATTTGGCCAAATTAGTTATGTGTGTCTGAATTTTTTTAAAATGGTTAACCATATAAAATTATTTATACACTAACCTGTTCACAACACTTGAAAGTTTCTTTGTTCACTCTGCTCCTGTTCTCCCCTGGAACGAAGCTGGACTCTCTTCAACTCGTGGAAACAAACTCTACAGTTTGTATAGCAGGTAAGTCGAGATAATTTTATTAAATTGTTCGTCAAATTTGTCTTAGGATGTTTCTATGATGATAATAAATGTTTTTTATCTAGTATTTAGGACTGTTGTGTTGGTCACTTCATTAAAATTTCCGCATAGCGCCCCTTCTCAAATTTCAATTATCTACATTTTTCACCAATAATTACTATTTTCTGATATTTTTTGATATAAATATTTCTAAGGTTATAATTTAGCATTTGTATTAGGTTTGACTTTAATATCAAATAATTTCCACATATTTTTAATTAAATTTTACTTTCACATCACCCAACACATCTCTTGTTTTTTCAATCAACAAAACTTTTGTTGCTAGCTTTGTTATTTTCAAACAAATCACTAACAAGTTACTAGATATATCATAGTCTTTTTTATTTAATGTTTAATATTTAATTTAATTGTATTTCTCTTATTCCTATTGTTATTAACTGTTTATGTAAAATTTCAAAATAATTCCTTACATCTATTTACATGTGAAATATTTCCAAAAATATACCTTATATTTATATACAATGATTATATCTATCCAACTTTAAATTTAAATATCAACGAAACTTACAATCATCACCTCCTTAAAATCTTTCATAATGCCTTCCAATTCATTTCTTATATTGGATTCAACAATTATCTCATATGAATTTGGCCTATTATTTAATACAGTTACATTTTCCAAACATCCTATATGCTTTGAAAATAATCAATAATTCAGAACCTAAATACTTCTGTGGTTGAATATATTTCTGATATCTTTATTCTATGCTACACGACATGAAGTTTGTATTGACATTTCAGTTTCATTTCAACAACTGTGATAACTTGTCTGTATATTAGTATCAAATATCCTGTTTATTATTGTCTAATAATAACTTTATGTTCCTTTCAGATTCATTTTGATATTCTAGATAAAATATACTAGTCATCATCTGTGCTGCTAATAAGAAAGTGGATTTATAATTTACCAAGGAAATGAATTAGAGTTTATGACCCACAATGTTTACATTCTGAAATTTAAGGTAACTACTTTCAATATTACTGGTGTATTTATATAGTTATGAGGATAATTGATATTATAGGTGTTTGATTTGATATGAGATATATTTCTTACTTATTATTACACGTAAAATTGATAATTCTATCTGTCTGAAGGAAGTAATCTCTATTCGTTATTTTACAAAGTTACAAATTTCATATATTCGTGTCTTATTCTCTTCAAAATTTTCAAATCCCTTTAATACTCAGTACCTGGATATATTAATTCATAACTGTTTATACCGTTTTCGGTTAGAATTTCGAATGGGACCTCTAAATATGGCTGCAACTTCTTTACAAACGTTATTGTACCTGTTAGGTGATCTCAAATGTTTTATTAACGTCAAGTCACCTTTGTCAAATGTCGTAGGTTTAGTTTGTTTTCTTAACATTTTGTTTTTTGTATTTCTCAGCATTTTTGCTTAATATTTCCCAACAAAAGTAATTAGGATAGTCCTCATTATGGACAGTTTATACTGTTCCAAATTTTATATCTATATTTATATATATATATATATATATACAAAGAAAAATTGGTAAATATTGGGGTAGCAGCAACCCCAATATTTTGCCAATTTTTTCTAACTGGTCAGCAATCTTAATATATACTTATATATATATATATATATATATATATATATATATATATATATATACATATATATATATATATATATATATATATATATATATATATATATACATATATATATATATATATATATATATATATATATATATATATATATATACATATATATATATATATATATATATATATATATATATATAATAAGCAACGAATAGATTAGTGGGTATTGCACGGAAATAGAAGAAGGGGCTACTGAAAAGAGTGGTAACCGCAGACATGCATGTTTCTAGCTCATTAGCCGTCATCGGTACGGTACAACCAAGAAAAGATGTGAAAGTGAAAAGAGTGGTAACCGCAGACATGCATGTTTCTAGCTCATTAGCCGTCATCTTTTCTTGGTTGTACCGTACCGATGACGGCTAATGAGCTAGAAACATGCATGTCTGCGGTTACCACTCTTTTCAGTAGCCCCTTCTTCTATTTGCGTGCAATACCCACTAATCTATTCGTTGCTTATTGTTCATATGTCACGCACTATTCGTACATCTTGTTATATATATATATATATATATATATATATATATATATATATATACATATATATATATATATATATATATATATATATATATATATATATATATACATATATATATATATATATATATATATATATATATATATATATATATATATATATATATATATATATATATATACATATATATATATATATATATATATATATATATATATATATATATATATATATATATTGAACCAGATATCATATATATTAAAAGAATTCAGTTGTGTAGGAATATTTTGCTTATATGAAAATGGATTGAGATGATGTAATTTAGGAAAACATTATAAAAAGAAAACACCATTCATAATAAAAAGCATATAAATTGAAGATATATTAAATAATTAGTTTACAACAAAAATAAATAAAGAAATTACCTTGATAACTGTACAAAATTAGAAATTGCCTAACAAATGTAGTGGAGAAAATTAAAGCTGCCCAAGATGATGAATGATTATTTGCTATAGCGTAGTCAGCTGAAATAAAACAAATCTTAGTATAGTCAATTCATAATTATTATCAGTTTAAGTAGTTAAGTTATAAAGCATATACATATTTAAGAGAATAAGGAGAATAAGTTTCATAGATAAGTTAATAATGACAGAGACAAATTATATATCGCAAAGTAAATGAAATTTAGAGTCAATAAATAATATTTTGTTAATGAATTTAAGGAAATATTTGATAAGACAGTATAGAATTAGTGTAAATAATTTAAAGAAAAGATTATAGAGAGGTTACATAAAAGAATTTATGTTCATAAATTAGTATAATGGTCACAGAAATAAATTGTCAAAACAAAACTAGATATTGGACTATTGAAAGGTAATTATGTATATCACCAACTATAAAGTATTTATTTGATAAAAATTCAAGGAACTTATAATGCCAAGTGAAATAAATGTAAACATAATTCGACTGCTCAAGACAATATGTGATTGGTTTAAAAAAAGTGACAAAACGAATTTCAATCAATGAAGAAAGAAACAAATTTATTTAAATAGTGACCTGACAAACAAAATACTTGTTTGTTGAGAAAAATTGAGAATCGGCAGGGAAGCGTTGGTAGTTGGGAGTCGGCGACGGGATAACAAGAGGCTGATGTAAAAGTGTTCCCGAAATTTCATGAAAATTCCCAATTAACATGCCTAAACTTATGAATGACTGTTAAATACAATACTACTAATTCTTACAAACGTTTATATCCAGTTTTCCTGCGAGAATAATCAATATTTCTCCTAATTATCTGTGTTGGAACTTCGAAGGAGTATTCCTGGGTCCAGAGGTGTTCATCCCGATTCCAGAACTACAGGTCAGTGCTTATTTGAAATATTATTGGCCAATAATAAGAGTAAAAAACTCAAACTCAAATCAGTGCATAATTTCATGAAATTAATAAACTTTGCGGCAATGATCGATCTAAAAAAGAAAGAAAACGGACTTTATGTAGTTAATTAATGAAACAAATCTTTAATACTAAATAAAAAGGCCTAATTCAAATTAAATAAAAGTGAATACTTACGCCATTTTCTAATCTCGTAAGAAAGATGCATCATAAATTATTCATGTAATATTTCCATGTGTATATAAATCTTATAATCTATTTCGTTCACAGCAATTTGTAATTTGTTTTGTATATGTATATTTTTCAACATAAATTCTTCTATATATATAGAACCATCTCATGATATTCACTGACGACAACTTCATGTTCATCTAAAGACCACACAGATGCCACGCATTGTAAATGTTTTGTTCGCTTCGTTTTGAATCACATGACTAGAGTTAAGCATGCGCACAGGAGGATGTATAAAAATCAATAATATCATCTAGCAATCCATAGGCGTCGCAATTTATAAATATTAAATATATATATATATATATATATATATATATATATATATATATATATATATATATATATATTATCGAAAACAACACTTTTCTAATGAATAAACTGGTGAAAAGTTCCAAATCTTACGGAAGGAATTAAATTAGATAGAATTTAAGACACTCACAAGCAAGATTCGTATATAGAGTAAGGCCAAAAAAAATGATTGCTAACCCTCCAAGAGTTTGTTGTTCCCTACCATTTTGAGTTGAATAAATAAAAGAACTGGAAGTATTGAAAATAATTTTTATGGAAAACGTCAAAAACTGGTTGCTGATGAGAATACGCAGTTTGATGTAATGCTGTCTATTGTAGTAAATCTAAAATTGTGATTGCGCAAAAGAAAATTGTTGTTACAACAAAATGTAAGTAAAAGTACAGTGACAGAAATTTTAAAACTAAAGAAATACAAGCCATACAAACCGAAAATCGTACACACATTAAAAGAAAGGGATTATGATAGGCGCTTTGGTTTTTGCTCTCTCATGGGAAAATCAGCTTCTGAACTAGCTAGTGGAACAAACCTATTTTTTTGGATAATGCTAGTGTGGCTGGGATTATCGACTACTTTCTGAGCTTCTTTAAATGATATGTTCAAATTAGCCTTCGCTTCCTTGGTTTTCTTTTGTTTTATGGATACTGAATGAAGAAGAATGGTTGCTAGTTTGACAGTGAACAACATTATCTACTTCAGCTATTCGGACAATTATCAGTTTATTCTTCTGATCCACAATTCTTGCACTTTTTCTTGCCGTTGCATTATTACCCCCCCAAGCTAGCTCAAGAAAAATGCTATGTGTTTTCGGTAGAGTAGGGGTGGGTAAATGTAAAGATGCAAGAATGCTTTACAGTGTAAAAGTAATACTTTAATATCACCAATTGACTCTTACGATGTGATTAACAAAAATAAATCAGTTACCCCAAATGGTACCAGTTGGTTCCCAACGAGTATGTATAAGCAAACTCATGTGATATGGTATTATTATTATTAAATGTAAATGTCAAGTTTGTGGAGTCCTCAAGGCCAATAATTATTTGGAAATATCTTACTTGATTGTCTAGTGCTTCTCCAATTAAGGGTAGAATTCCTGTGAAACAATATCAGTGTATGGTCTGCGTGATTCAGTGCTGTATAGATGGCTGACTGGTGGATAGGGATGCAGTTACGAAGTACAGATAATGTAATGATGAAAGTAAGAAGAAGGTGGGAACTTAAAGGCCTAAAACAACAAAATCCTATGTCACCTACCGTGAATCAGTTAGTCAGTTACAGTGTTTACTCACCAATGATGTTGTGTGGCCTAGATGGATGATTTTATTAGCTGTTTAAATTTTCAAATCCTCTAAAGAGAGTGTTTTCATCAGCGAAATACAATTTAAAACAACTAAAAGTGTTTCTTTTCTTTTTAGGTATTAATCCTAGAAATCCTAGAATGTTAAGCTCTTGCTCAAAATCAGAAACCCAAAAGAAAGGATGTAAAAAAAACTCAAAAAAAAAAGTTGAGATGTTGGAAGTTGAAATTCCACACCAAGGAATTTCAAATATATCACCTGACTAACCTTGAAACGTACCTAATCATAGACTTATATGTGACATAGGACCAGATTAGATTTTCAGAATTGATGAACACAATTATGAGTTCCATGAAAATTTTATGTCAATTACTACCTATAACCTGTACTCATAAACAATATAAACATTAAGAACATTAAAAGAATAAACTTTAAATAATTCATCTTAATCTGATTCAATTCTATTTATTTTTTTTATTCTGGCATGATCTGGTAAGTAATATAACAAATAAATTTAAGGACTCTTACTTTTAATTCGTAACATGAGAAGATGTATGATTGTACCTGAGACACTGATAACATTGGATGACCGAACTAACATAGGTATCGACAGAGCGGCTAACTATATTGATGTAAATAAATTGTGGGATAAATTTACCAAAAAAAGTTACAATTATCATCTGCCTAGAAACCCGCTGTATAACGCCATCTTTCTCCACTGTGCAATTCAAACGTTGTACTTTTTTAATTGCGACATTCGATTTTATAATATTTAGGAGAGTATTTTCATTCAGAGATGTGTCAACACCTCTTACTATGCCACGTTTTTCAGTTAAATAATTTGGTATGTATGGTTCTTCTACTAATTTATTAGCATAACTGCTCGAATTTACTTCAATTTTTACGCGATTTTTTCCAACACTAGTTATTTCAGTAATATTATTTTCATAATTTGATAGCGCTAACAACTTTTCACCTAATTTCATCGGATGTAAACATCTAATATTTAGTTCTAAATGTTCTACAAAAATAAAATATGGACCTAAATCGGTTGGTAGAAATCTATTGTCTGTATTAACTGGCCTACGACCACTGTTTACATTACTTGTTATATTAGATGTTCAAAATTAGGAAATCCTGAATTATATTGTTTATGATGCTTTAAAAATATCTAAGATATTTGTATGTTACTTCTTTTCGTCATTGTATATATTTGAAGCGTGAATTAATTTCAGTTGCTACCGCTGTAAAAAAGTGTTAGAGAATTGATAGACCTTTTGTATTGTTATAAATTCAAAGGGTATTCACACTTCATTCGCAGATTTTTTAAATACTTTTAAAATATCACGTTTTGCAATAATACTTGTAAATAGTATTGTTTGAGCATTGAAAGAGCACATTTCGAAAGTCGACATATCGTGGCATTGTGTTTGAAATCCTATAGTTAAAAATTTAGGAAAATGTCACGTTTCACTCTATTATCTATTGTATTGTGAAAACCCTAAACTTATTGACACTTTGTGCGTGAATTTTTATGGTCGACGATCGGAAGATTTGTAAGAAACGTTTGAATAACCTTTCTGAGTAAAAAGGTTACAAATGCTATTGGAGTATTCAATAGAAATTGAAATATCTCTTGCAGTCATCCCTTGTTGGTTGTTGTCGATGAACCCGACGAGTCAAATGATACTGGCCAAAAGGAAATGTCTATTTCCGTTTGGTCAACCCAATCCACGTGTGAACACATCCCTTGCAGATTTCCATTAAACACGTCTTACAACGTGAAGAAATCAGTTTTTATACTCATTGAAACGAGTTCAACACTCAATAACAAAGTTAGTTCTACTACTCATCGAAGCGAGTTTTACCCTCACCGAAGCGAGCTCCATACTCAATATCAAAGTTAGTTTTTACACTCATCGAAGCGAGTTCACTACTCAATAACAAAGTCAGTTTTACACTCATCGAAACGAGCTTACAACTCGAAAACGAAATCAGTTCAATACACAAGTAAGTTCATAACTCAGTTCAACACTCAATCGAGTTCATCGAGTCGTCGTTACATATCGAAGTAACTTCACTCAAAGTCACACATTCAGAGATACTAAGTCTAACACATCGTTAGTTAGTTTATATACAAGCCAAGTGAATATTCATCAAATCGAAACATACAGTGCCTTCCGATCTGAAACCACCGAAGTTCAACATTCATAACTTTGTACCATTCTTGTAAACTTGTACATAATGAATTATTAATTTCGACATTAATTTTGTCAAATTAAGATTATTTATCTAGTTGAATGTCTACGCCAGTCGACGAAGTTCAGCTAGCAATATAATCAAAAACATTAGATTTTCACGGACTCCGTATCACCGTTGTTTGTGTTCACCGTTTCGTTTGACATATTATTAATTGTTAAGTCTATCGTATTTAGGTAATGTTGATGATTCATATCAATATCTCCAGAAAATGTAACTTATTTCACATGCACATTAGAACAATTTCTTCTCGTTGATCGCGGGGGTGGCTCCTTGCCCCCTTTTTCATATTGGCCACCGGATATCTGGGCTTGAGAGCCGGGGCAAAGAAAAATAATTAGAGAAAAACTAGTTACAGTATCGCTGCTACATTAATTATATACAACATAGAAAAAAAAATAATAATAGGACGCTGCTATGTAAGCAAATCACGTATAGCAAGAGAACTCAAATCGATACGTCCGCACTGTAGGATAGTTCCACCGAGAATCTGCTTTGTTTATATATATCTAAATTATTTATTGTACCATTTTTCAAATTTATTTGGGGCAATGTTATGAAAAAATGGTAGAATATGGGTAGGGATCGAACCATTACCATTATACTACATAACTTTCACAACATATCGTTTACACCGCTCGCCCACGGCTTCTCGCAAATTTAATGTATATAATTTAAAATTACTGATAAAAATTTAAATTATTTCAATTAATTTAATTAAGTACATACTGTTAAAAAAATGACTTGATTTTCCGACATTTCGTCCAAAAACCTCCTAATATCATCCCGGTAAAAATATTTTGGATTTCATAACAATAAATCCTATGGATTTGCGTTTTATTGCAGCATGCAACTTGGGGTATTTTGATATGTCAACATAATTGTTTATGTTTAACGATATGGTAATTGAACAATGTGTCCATATGGATGACTGTTTCACTTTCTTTAGTAATTCTTCAAAATAAACTGCTAAATAATTTTAGATACTCCGTGATTAAAATCGCAGCGCTACCTAACTGGCAAGTCAAAACTACTCTGTATATTTATGTGATACAATTGTTTGTTTATGTGTTGTTGATATTGTGGTTTAGTGTTTTACACCCCTTTTTGCGTTATATTTTCTTTTATAAATAATTAAGAGACTTTTCTTAGACAATATCAAAGACAATGTTCCTAATACATTCAAAACTTCTTTGTTTTAAGTGTTGTTAAACAGACATTGGAACAGCCGTTTTCTTTCATTTTTGCCGATGTACCTGAATATTTGCACCTGTTGTATAAACAAATAGTTAATTACAAAATAAAAATATGGGAGTTTAATGATAACATACTGTTACAGTTCACATATCTCCCCCTCTCATATTCAACAAACTTTATTTTTTTATTTAAGTATTTGTAGATGTTTAATATTTATTTGGTAGATACCGTTTGGGGTTCACTTGTACGTTGATAATAAAGTGTAGAAATTGTAATAGATGCGTCATAAAAACATAAAAGATTTATTCATCACCTCAATACATATTGATATTTAAACTATTAAAACATACATCAGTAAGTTGATCAAATTATATTGAAGAACTTTTTCACCTTAAACTATGTTTATATTGGAACTATCACTCTGGCCTCCTTATCAAAAATGCCTTATGTTCGTGAAATATCCAATCAACCTTCCTGACCTTGATTTCATTTGTCCAGATGGTCAAGTCCTTTTTTTCGCTTATAAACGATCGGAACAGGTTTTTGTGGGAGATTCCTCAATAATGGTTTTTTTGGTTATGAACTCGAAATCCACATAGTAATACTATAGGTATTTATTTCGTTGTTTTACGGCTCTGCGGTCTTCGAGAAACTATTAAACGGATCAGTGATAATCTGGTGTAAGATTACATGATGGTACATGGACGTAATCACTGATTTCTCAAACCCCACATGAGGTCACCCTTCATCTAAGGTAAGTCTTTGATCAAGTAATTATCTCCCCCCCTCAAGAATGTTCCGATCGCACTTACAAATTATAATTTCTTTTCAGACATTATTTTCCCATTTTATATTATGTTATTGGTTTTCCGATATTGGCATAATTTGCTGTTTCACCACCACCACAAAATCAAGTAAGATCAGTCCAGTTAATTATATCGTTGAGAACTACCATTTGGGAACCATTAGTGTCAATTGATAGGAAATCGTACCTGGTGTATAGAGATCCGGATACATCTGTTATATTTAATTTTGT
Source organism: Galeruca laticollis (assembly GCA_963921935.1). Classification (NCBI taxonomy): domain Eukaryota; kingdom Metazoa; phylum Arthropoda; class Insecta; order Coleoptera; family Chrysomelidae; genus Galeruca; species Galeruca laticollis. The sequence goes on along the minus strand of OY998179.1, from coordinate 181,083,013 downwards.
TTATAAGATTAACGTTTATACGTACAATTGAACACCTGTAATCCCTGAAGTATACTTTTCGGAATATTTATTTCCAAACTATGTTAATTCATCCGTATCCATTTGATAATTTTTTTCTGTTTACTTCAACTCAAGTCAAGCGATTGATATTATTCAATAATTATTAAATATAGTTCTCCCTATTCCTATTAATCAAATCATTTTACTTACCTTTTGCAACTTTTTGGAACTATTATTCCAGAGAAGTACAATTAGAGGTGGTCTTCATCCACCCACTCTCCGCAGTCGAGTAGCCCGGAGCACAACTAACAGATAAAATATAAAAACCACTTCCTCCTGCAACCCTCCCTTGACAACTTAGAGAGGCAGTTAACGATACTTCTTGGAATGTAATCTTCTTTAAAATGAAGTGAACACACAGACGTATATTTCGATATAGGTTTTCCAATTCTTAATTTATTTTGCCAAGCTTTTCTTGCGTCCACCATTTTGAATTCTCTATTTTTAATTTGAACTCTGAACTTTTCAGTTTCAGGAAATAGATGGAAACTCAATTGTACGTCTATATTTTTTATTGATTTGCACTGTACTACTGAGCAATATTGACGACGACTTGCTTCACACATTTTTATTAAAAAGTATAAAAATTATACAATATAAAACACGAAAAACATTATCCAAAACACAGGAAACGAATAAAACGAGTGGTAGACATGCATCTATTCCAATCGAATCACACATCTAGAGAAGTTTATTTCAATGCTGTGTGGTGGCGTATCGATTAGCAACAGATCCCAAAATGTACTTTTGAAAATATAAATTGACAGTTTTCAAGTTAAGTGTCAGTTTATTAAAAAAAACTTGATTCTATTGGCTTAAAAATCTGTAGCGTAATGAAAATCTACTCGTATATCACAAAGAACATCATTATGATATACATTTAATTCTCTTAATAAGTGTATTTTAAAACAGGAGTAGAAAAAAATATTTAGAATTGTCATATAAAAAGTTCCAGGACATATAATTTAACTCCATTTATTTCAAAACTAAAAAAATTATTTAACATTATTTTGCATTTTGGCCTTCGATTGAAATTGATTGAAATCAACTTACCTTTAATCAACTTCAATGAACAAAAATAAATACAGTACTCTGAAATCTTTTACGGCTAATTACATCAACTATTATCAATTAAAATAAAATTGAGTCAGCTTAATTTAACCTTGATACGACTAAAAACTAATCTAAAATTTAACGGGGTTCGAAGAGCCCAATTCTGCAGATAACCATTTTAGTAACCGGTTATTTGGCTCAACATGTCCCAACTTTTTTATTTTCTCTGTAACTGAATCGGAAATATACTTTATAGGGTTATTTTCGCACGGTTCAAGGATACACCTGAAAATAATTCACGCGGTGGTTCCCTCAAGGAATATTTCTACGGAAATTTGCTCCTTGGTGACCAAGTGGGGTCGGTAAGTGGCGCCGAAATCGCGTTCACGGTCGGGTATGATCGAAAATCCTGCTACGGTGTACGAATTTTATTAATGTTTTGGGAATTCGATATATAGTTAGATGCAGGGTATGGTCGAGTTGGATATACGCGCTTCAATGGGAAATATGATAATCGAAATGAATCTTCTAAACGATAGGGATCAAAAACTGTTTACACTGTTAAAATGCACACTTTTCATTATATATGTCACCTACGCCATTGCCCTTAGGTAGACAGTATATTGTACTGATTATTGATTTATTTTATTGTATAATTGCTTAGTTTATCTTTATGAAAAGTTATTTAAATGCATGTTTGTAATAAAAATATTAGTCTTGTTTTTGAAATCGTTATTGGAGTTTTGTATAAGAAATAAAGTTAGTTTTTAAAAACACGGTTTCAGTTAATTAAAAGTTAAGTGGCGCAGTCAGTAGGCTAGTCACTTGAAAATTAAAGGATATAAAATTCGATACGTTTCTACGATTTATTGACTATTCGAACAAGTGAAGTTTAAAATGGAACTCTTAGTTGGGTGAACTGAGTAACTCAACTAAAAGATCTGTGTTGTGCCAGAAACCGGAAAAATCAAGAGGATATTGGTTTTTCCTGCGCAGTCCCAGCCAATGGAAAGGATCTTCGTTCTATTACTGTAAGTGTTTCTTTATTATATAGGGATATATTAATGATTTTTCAAATAATTCAAAGTCATACTCAAATTATTTCAATATTAAAATTAAATTAACTTTAGCCTCAACAAAACTTTTTACCATAAATAGTTTTAGTAAAATGGCTACTCCACCATTACCTATTTTAATAAAAGATTATCTTGATATTATACCAGAATTTGATGGAAACAACGCATTACTGCCTAGATTTATTCAGAGAAATTATTCAGTAAGCTTCATAACACTGTTACAAAATAGCACACTAGTGTAGACCCTGAATCCGACTCAGTCTAAGCCATGGATGAAAGTTAAAATTGTGGCGGATGCGCCAGGATTTCTTAGAACTGTTTACGATTTTTTGTGACTATCTTATCTTGACATGGTTTTTGTGACCAGTCTTATCTAGAAAATGCCAGAGAGCCAATTGTTTTTGTGTAAGCCGCAATTCAGAATTATCTCGTAAAAAAGGCACTAATATATAAAAGACCGACCAGCGAAAGACAAGAAGCCGAAGAAGATGAAATGCCGGCAGTGTGGCAAGCTAGAGCACGAACGCAGTCGCTCTAAGCGCCCCAAAACTCCTGCAACCCAATAACTCCAATCACAGGGGAAATCAGACAGGGGTGAACATCCAGTTGATGTGAATCACCGAAAACCTAACTCTTTGCCTAGAGGACCATGCCCTGTAGACTATTCTCAATGCATTAAGTCAAAATCTAGGAAGTTGCAGTTTCAAGAATTACAGTAGTCAACGAGGAATGGTCACCCACCAGGATCAGAGAAGAGCAGGAGAATAATCCTCACCTGAAGATGATCCGGCAATGGAAGGAAGAAAATCGTCGACCTACATGGCAAGAAGTGTCAAGATTTTCACCGACACTCAAGGCATATTGGGCTCAGTGGAACTCCCTTGTCCTGGAAGAAGGGCTGATGAAAAGAGTCCTTGAAAACGATGATGGTTCCGAAATGAGGAGACAGCTAGTTATCCCGAGATCAATAGTAGCTGATGTACTGAAGAAGTTACAGGACAGTCCATCGGAAGGTCATCTGGGAGTGAAGAAAGCCCTTCAGCAAGTCCGTGAAAGGTTTTGGATGAACAGCTCCGACGATGTGAAGGACTGGTGTAAGAATTGTACGATTTGTGCTACGAGTAATGGACCAAATCGCAAGAGAAAGGCACCTACGAAACAGTATAATCTTAGAAGGCCATTCGAAAGGCTGGCTTTAGACATCGCTGGACCATTTTCTACGACAGAAAATGGTGGTAAATACATCCTGGTTGTAATGGATTATTTCACAAAGTGGGCGGAAATTTACGCGATCCCGAATCAAGAGGCCACACCTGTCGCGGATGCATTGGTGAAATGATTTATCAGCCAATATGGAGTGCTCTTGGAAGTCCACGGTGACCAGGGAAGAAATTCCGAAAGCTATCTATTCCAGAAGATTTGTGACAAGCTGGGAATGAAGAAGACCAGGACAACAGTATTCCATCCACAGTCAGATGGAATGGTCGAGAGAATGAACAGAACTGTTGGAAAATACCTGTCCAAAGTGGTTTCTAGCCATCAGAGAGATTGGGACCAGTATATTTCCCCATTCGCATTGGCTTATCGATCTGCTGTCAATGAGTCCACGGGTGAAACACCTGCGAAAATCCTGTTTGGACGTGAAACTAGGATTCCTTGTGACCTAGAATTTGGCTGACGGCCTGGATAAGATCTAGCAGGAGAAGACTACGTGACCCAATTGAGAGGAAGGCTGTACGATATTCATGAATAAGTTCGAACAAATCTTCATGTTGCCAGCGACAGAATGAAAAGTCGGTACGACACGCAGTAGGCGGTTTCAAACAAAGGGACAAAATATGGTTACCTAACCCGACGAGAAGAAAAGGATTTTCTCCAAAATTATAAAAATCCTGGGAAGGTCCATATTTAATCAAGAAAAGGATCAATGATGTTATCGCATAAGCAAGATCCCCAACTGAAAACCAAAAGTAGTTCACCTAAACCGACTAGCGCCATTCGAAGGAGATCATGACCTAGAGAAAGGAGTAAACCATATTCAAGATGCGACTGACCCTACCTTCAAGGAATTTATGGGCACGTATTGAGGTACCGGGAAAACTAGATATGGAGTCACTTCAGAACAACGACAAGATTTGTTCTCTCTCCTGAAAGATTATTCACTGGCATACAACATACCCGCCCGTATCAAGAACGCACGAGGGTTGGCATCCGTCTTTCGAAATAAGTTCGGGCAATTAGAAAAACAGATTCCAGCCCCTGGCAAGACACTGAAACTGAAACATAATTCGCGGTACGTGTTCTACGTGGTACTTCCATTTAAAGAGGGGGTAACGTTGTTACGCCCTAAGTAACCTTATTAATTTATTAGTGTTAATGAGAAATAGACTCTATTGAAAATATCTCAGGGATGGGGTTTTTATCAAAAAAAATTTACTTTCCATAAAAACAAGTACAAATGTTTATTTACTATAGACGTCTCTATATTATTTTGTCTATGGTAGGGGAAAAGAGAAAATACATATAGAATTATTCTACCTTGGGTAGCGTTATATTCTGTGTTCAAATTTTATATCAGTTATCAGTTTAACCTAGACAATGTGAAGTTCGTCCCGAATGTCATAATAATAGTTATCATGAAAATAAAAGATTACATTTGGATTATACCAAGTTATTCGGACAACCAGTACTGTTTGTTTACATGTGATAATGAGTATACTATTTTTAATACCTTTTAATTAAATGATTGAGATTATCCCTCGGTAAATCAATTTAGAAATCATTCAGGTAAATTTTGAACTTAACTTCGAATGGTCTAATAATTATCTAATTGTTTAACCACCTCTTATTCTAGATACGGGGGAAATTCATATTTACATATCAATGACACAATAGAAGTCTTATAGCACAGAAACTTTAGTTATAATTAAAATGTACTTGGGAAATTCTACACACACACATCCAATATATGATTAAACCTGAACTCGGGAGTTCATTCAACTGAGTGAAACAACACTGGGTATAAGTGGAACGGGCTTACTTGGAGGCGGGCTCATATCCCCATAAGCTGTAAATTATTCCGGTGATGAAAACCACGTCTGGTAACTGCCTGAAGTAAGGGATTGATGGTGCCTTTCAACATCCAGGTATCTCAATAATGAAGATCGTAAGAAAATGAAGGTCTAAAACAAGGAAGATCAATGTACTTCTACCAAATGATTGTAAAAGAATTCTAGCTAAAGAACGAAATTGAAATGAAGACTCACCTATTAATCTTGGGTGACCTCGTAGGTAACTAATATTTAATACTTGAAATCCAATTAAATGTATATAATCCCTTGATTATAAGTAGTGTAACAATGTTCCTTCTAGGTTATTCAACACTCAGTATATAATAAATCCCCATATTTTGGTATGGCTACCCTGTATAAATTCAAAAGATAATTTAATTCATTGCAATGACCTACCTGTTCAGCCTGAGGCTCTCGAAGCGAGAGTTTCACGCGATAGTGGAAAGTATGTGTGCATTTATTAATTATTATTCTATAAAAATGCAATATTTAGATATATGCCGATGCATTTTGTTCAAGGTAATTATACTCTCTTAAAGGTAACGCCTTAAAATTTGAAAAAAATATTAGATTCATTTAGTATTTAAGGTCAGAATTCTAATTTGAAATTCATTCTCCGTGTCTATTTTTTGAACGCAACAGCAGCTTCCAGTAATCAACAGGTAAGAATGACATTTTCATTTATTTTACTTAGAATGATTGGTGATTTAATTATATAATTATTATTTTTAGTGTAATGGATTTAAAAGCGATAAATTCTTCTTCTCTTCTAGAAAAAGATCCGAAACCCATAACAAAAATAAACGACTTAATATTAGATGAACGTAAGAAAATTATTTCGGCGAAATTGGTGAATAGCAAATTTGGGGAAACTGTGTTGTTGGAGCTGGAAAAATAAATAATATTCCTTCCGCAGAGGGTGACAAAGACGTACAAACCATTTATAAAGTATTTTGAAGGGGGAAAATACGCTTTTGTATATAGAGGGGCAGTGGAAATTGGTAAACCGAATCCGGCGGCATCATTCGAAATTATTGAAATTTAGTTGGTGAGTTATATTATTATAAATAATTATGATATAAAATTATGGACAAATACCGAAGTACATTGTCTAAAATTGATGAATCAATTAAGTTAATTAGAGCGAACTCTGCTGAAAACAAATCAATAAAATTAATCAATGAACATATTAAAAAATGTAACATAGCATTGAAAAAATATCACTTAAAGGTTGGCCAAAAAAGTAAAATATTAACAAAAATTGGTCAATTGAAACGATTAAAATGTTTAATAAAAGTAGAAAAAAATCTTGTTGGCGTAAAACAAAATCGAAAAGTTTACTGGGAAAATATAACATCTTGTTTCAATAGTAGAGTTCAAACTGCAGTGATTATAAATGTGAAACATAAAGAAATAAAAGAATTTTTATCAGATGCTTTCGATCTGTTTAAAATGAAGGTTCCCAGAATTATTAAAAAGAAGTTAATTGTAAAAATTAATACTACACTATGGGCAGATTTTGTTAAAATGTTAGATGATCAAGAAGTGATTGATCAAAAGTATTTTGTCACACCTAATGCAGTTTTAGATCAAACAACGGATTTAGCTATTTGGTTTCAAGAACATGTAACAGATTATATTTTAAATAAACTGTCAGAATTTCAGGAAGAATCGAGCGGTTGGGCGCTACAAAGAATTCTATTGTTGGAGGTAGCTATGAACGAATATAAAATAGGTAATGGAACCTCCTATATCAAAATACCACCACAAATTGAAAATAAAAAAGCATGTATCAACATTCAAAATAGAGACAACGCATGCTTTTTTTGGAGTATTGTTAGCTTTTTATACCCACCAACGGGTAATTATAGACTTACATCATCATATCCACATTATAGTCTTGTGTTAAATACTAAAGGCTTAGAATTACCTATGAAATTGAATCAAATTATCAAATTTGAGGAATTAAATAATATTTCTGTGAACGTCTATGCTCTAGAATTAAATTGTACACAACAAAGTTCATATTATGAAGTTGTACCTGCTAAACTTACCAAACGAAAATTAGAGAAACATGTTAATTTGTTATTAATTCAAAATAAGTATTTTCCAAAGTTGAATGATTTCACAGAATTAGAACAGGATGATAATGATGATCAAGAAGAAAATATTGAGATAAAATTTCATTATTGTTTGATTAAAAATCTTTCACGACTTATTCGATCTCAAATCACTAAGCATAGAGCTACAATTAGCTTGTGTGATCGTTGTCTAAATTATTTTTATAATGAGGAAAAGTTGAGAGAGCATTATTTGTTGTGTGAAAATAAAAACCACTGTAAAATTTCATTCCCAAAATATAACGTTGTTGAATTTAGAAATTATGTCTATAAACAAAAAATACCTTTTCTTATCTACGCTGATATTGAAGCTATTTTGGAACCGTGTAAAACAAAATTATCAAAAACAACGAATAAATACCGACATCATAAAGCATTTTGTGCAGGATATTATATGAAATGTACTTATAACAACACTTTTTCTTTTTACAATAATCATGAAGGGGAAGATTGTATGGATTGGTTTTCAAATGAAATTAAAAAGATTGCACAATTTGTTGAGAGCAAAATAGTTAATATAATGCCAGTTGTAGTAGACACGATAGAAAATGTAAATATACAAAGTTGTCACATTTGTGAGAAAAAATTTAGTCAAAGAGACATTATTGTTAGAGACCATAATCATTTTACAGGACTATTTAGAGGTTACACTCACCAAACTTGTAATCTTTCATTTAAAAAATTGTTTGTTGTTCCAATTTTATTTCATAATCTGTCAGGCTACGATGCGCATTTTCTCATAAAAGACATTGCTAAGCGTGGACATGTATCTGTTCTTCCGCTAAATAAAGAGAAGTATATATCTTTCACACTAAATGATAATGACAGTAGAATTAAATTTAGGTTTATAGATTCTTTTAGATTTATGGGTTGTAGTCTCGATGAACTTGTTTCTACTTTAAACTTAGACAATTTTCAAAATTTAAAACATGAGTTTAAAAATTTAGATCATGATAAATTTCAACTTCTAACTAGGAAAGGAGTATTTCCCTATGATTATGTGGATAATGTTGAGAAATTGAAGGAGAAAAAACTGCCACCCATTGAAAAATTTTATAATAAATTAAATGATGCGGAATTGTGTGAGACTGATTACATTCATGTACAAAATGTTTGGACCGCTTTCAACATAAATCACCTTGGAGAATACAGTAGTTTGTATATGAAGACAGATATTCTGCTACTAGCAGATGTTATGGATAATTTCAGAGAAACAGCATTGAAAACATATGGTTTAGATCCAGCATGGTATTATACAATGCCAGGATACACATGGGATGCTATGTTAAAATATACTAAATGTAAATTGGAAATTTTAAAGGACGTTGATATGGTTATGTTTATAGAAAAAGCGATTAGAGGTGGAATTTCAGTATGCTGTAGTCGATTTTCGGAGGCAAACAATAAATATATGGGTGACAGATATGATCCATCACAACCCACCAAATCAATTGTTTATTTGGATGTAAATAACTTGTATGGTTACGCAATGTGCGAACCATTACCATTTGGAGGATTTAAATGGTCAAGTTCAAACGTTGATGTAACAACAATTCCTGACAATTCTCCGATTGGATACATATTACAAGTGGATTTGGAGTATCCAAAAAGTTTACATACTCTACATAGAGATTTTCCTTTTTGTGCTAACCATCGCATTCCTCCAGCTTCAAAACTACCAAAGTTAATAGCTGATTTGTATGATAAAAAAGAATATATATTACATTATAGAAATTTAAAACAAGCCTTGGCACATGGTTTAATTATTACAAAAATACATAAAGTGTTGGAATTCAATCAATCAGAATGGTTGAGGCCTTACATTGAATTAAACAGTCGATTAAGGGCAAGTGCTACAAGCAACTTTGAAAAAAATCAATTTAAACTTGCTAATAACGCAGTGTTTGGAAAAACTATGGAAAACATAAGATTACATAGGCACGTTAACCTTTGCTCTAAGTGGGAGGGACGTTATGGGGCGAAAAATTTGATTGCTAGTCCACGATTTCACAATAGAACAATTTTTGATGAAAACTTGATGGCAATTGAGTTGAAAAAAATCGAATTATTATTTAATAAACCACTGTACATTGGTATGGTTATTTTAGATCTTTCAAAAATTTGTATGTATGATTTTCACTATGATTTCATGATAGCAACAGTAGGTGCAGAAAAATGTAAATTATTGTATACAGACACAGATAGTTTTATCTATGAAATAAGTGACCTAGACGTTTACGAAGATATTATCAAGAAAAATATTCACAAATTTGATACTTCAGATTATAACCAAAATAATATTTATAATATTCCGTTGGTAAACAAAAAAATACCTGGATTAATGAAAGATGAGGCAAATGGTAAAATTATTACTCATTTTGCCGGTCTTCGTTCCAAAATGTATACCTATAAAATGCAAGTCAGTGAAGAGGAAAAATTTAATTTTACAAAAAAATTAGAAAAGAAAGGCATGTCCTTAAACCAAATAGCTATTAAAATGAATAATTTAGGTATTTCAAAAAAATCTAAGGGTATTAAAAATAATATAGTGAAAAATATTATTACTTTTGAAGATTATGTTACATGCTTAAATGAATTCAATACAAAAGTCATAACTCAACAAACTATTCGTTCATATGCTCACAATGTATTTAGTATAGAACAAACGAAAATTGCTTTAAGTCCATACGACGATAAACGACAGTTAATTTCAAAGTCATTTGACACACTTCCCTGGGGTTATAAGAGTAGTCAGTAGTAGTAGTAGTGGTAGTAGTAGTAAGTTTTTGTTTTAGAAATATCTATCATGAGTTTGGAGGAGATGTGCATTGAAACTATTTGTCTAAGAATTAAATCAGTTAAAGACTTTTTGAGCAATTCAACATTACCTAAAAATTTAACTCTCAATATTATTAGAAAATATAGTTATTTTAAATGGAAGAGTTTTGTACAACATCCTATTACCGATGATGATGATGATGACAATGATAATGATAATTAAATTCACCTCCATCTGCTAGTGAGAGGTTTAGCAGATTTATTGACGATTATGAGATTGACAGAAATGATGATATATCATAATTATTTATAAACCATAACAGAGTAGTTAAGAAATTTTGTAAAAATTATATGAAACAATATATATATGTAGCAATTTCAAACGTGTTTTATTATCAAAACATAATAAATATTTTATTCAGTAAATTCTTCTTCAATCAGCTCAAGTGACAGCAGAAGTGGAAATAAAACAAAATAATTTCAATCAATCAATTTATTACATTATCTAAATCGTTCACAACTTTAGGTTTATAGAAATATATAAATTCTCTAAGGGCCACTGACATTATACTATTACTACAATCACAAATGGTGTACAATAGTTCAAATTTACTCAAATGTCCATTATTTTGAACGAAATTCCTGATAATTTCAATCACATTTCTATACTATTCACAAAAATTTAGAGATTCTAAATGAGCGAGACGATGGGAAATGAGGCAATTATCAAGTTGTATGATTTGAAGAACATCTTGTATTCGTAGAAGGAAACTGATGTCGTGTTTAGTCACTTCCAACCATTTAACATCATCAAATATTAGTTGCCGAATAGTGCAATAGTCTCCACAACGTATCGTCTCTGGTTTATATTCTTCGTATAATGCTGGAAGTGGTGCACTTATAAATGAATTATTATTTAAAATATTGATAAACGTGTCCCATTCGTAAGTGCTGAAGGAGATTTTTGTATCAGCGTTTGCGAGAGTGATTACACTACCAAACGTTCGTGCTGGACTTAGACCACATCCAATTCGAAAACTCGTATCTGTAGAATACTCTGTATACAGTAAGTAGTGTTTTTCCATTTTGGAAGCAATTTCATACTTTTCTAAAATATGATCTAGTTCAGCGTCATAAGTATAACTTTCTGAAGCACTACTACTATAACCACTATCTTGAGAATTCATATTGACAACTAACAATATAGCTTGCAGCTCACTCCAATTTATACCCACTCACCTATCTCTTTAAGGTTAATAATGTCCCCCCGCTACAAAACCTTGTATTCACATGCGACGATCAAATTGAAAGTAGTTACACAACAACATCTGTATTTTCTATCCAACTGTTATGTTTTTTGTCTAAACCCAACCATTTAACATACATCTTGTTGCCTTTTCTTCTAAGCACCTTTTCCACCAAGTAAATGTCTGGATTTGACGTTTTCTGCAGCTCTTCCTCGTAAAACCCTCCACTGATTGGTATACCATACATGTCTTCAAGCAAATACGTGATGGGATTGGTAATTTTGATTTTAACGATTTTGAATAGTTCAGTTGTCCAATTGGGTGTGTATCCTTTTTCAAAGACATGTTTCGACTTGCTTATGCGAACAATATCACCAACTTTGAATTTTCGCGGTCCTGCAATCTTTAAATGTTTATAGGTGTTGTTTGAAATAGCTTTTTCATTGGATTTATTGACTTGGGAAGGTTTATACTTTGTGGTTGAGTGCTTTGTGTTATTGTAATTTTTTGTAATTTCAGGTAGAATGTCTATCCATTTATAGGTACCATTTAAACTGAAATGCTTATATAGTTTTGATTTCAATGTTCGTATTACTCGTTCGGCCATAGAAGCCTTTTTCGTACTAAATACACTATAGTGATTAATTGCATGTTTTTTCATTAATTGTTGAAACTTGTTGTTGTAAAATTCCGTTCCTTGGTCTGATTGAAGATTTTTGGGAGTTCGTCTTGTGTGAGCGAGAATGTTTGAGAATGCACGAGTTAGCTCTTCACCGGTCTTAGTCTTTAGCGGACGTGTCCACAAAAACTTTGAGAAGCAATCGATAACGACTAGTATCATTTTATGGTTTTTATTTTGATGTGCGTAAGGTCGCATTTCGACCAAATCCATTTGCCATAAATCATCTATGCCTTTGACAATTGTACGTCTGCGCGGGTAATTTTTACGTATCGGTTTGTGGAGTTCGTTTACAAGCTGAATTTTGGATGACATGCTTCGTAAGCACATACACGTTCTCAACTGATGATATCTTTTCAATACTATTTGATATCTTTCTTCAAGTAATTTGTTCGTAATTCGTTTATGGATACTTCATGCTCATTGGTTTTTCCTTGGAATTGTTGTTGTATTTGTTTTAAAAATATTTCCTCAAAACCTTGAACAAAAGATTTGAATTCTCGTCTCATATAATCTTTGGTCACAACAATCACATCATTGACGTACTTTTTAGTTGCCATATCTCGAGCTGCGACTGGCGGATTTCTCGAAATAAATGAATTAATGTCGTTGATTTTGTTTTGAAGTACTCCAAGTTCATTGTGATACACTTGCATTTGCTCATCGACATAAAGTTTATTGACAGCATCGCTATTTGTAGTCGGCGCCCTAACATTACAGATTCTCACATTTTCAGCATCAATATTACCGTCCGAAGTGTGTGGATATGATACTTTCGACATATACGGTGTAATCCGTTCATTAGCATGACGACGGCGGTGTCCGAACTTATCGAGAGGCATGATTGAAATGAATAGGCTTTATTTTTGGTTATTCTATTATATTTGCTTCCTTCAGTTCATTTATGATGGCAACTATTTCGTTATCGTTGGACGTATTACCTGCCTCTTTTGAAGCAATCAATAATTTCAAACGTTCAACCAATTCATTTGGATCATCCCAATAAATATATTCCATAGGTTTTTCGTTGTACGTTAAGCCAAGTCCTTTTCCTCTATTAATTGGAATTGATTTTAGGCGAGTTCTTGTTGACATGGAGCCAGATCGTTGAATTGAAGACGTATTTTGTGAACTACTCGGTGTTGAGTCTGATCGCGGTATTTTAAATAATGGTTTAATTATATATTTGTATTTGTCAGTACTTGAACCTTTAAGACGATTGAGAGTATCAAGATGAACTTGTGTATTGTTTAATAGAATTTTGTAATGTTTTAGATCTTCCTCTTTATAATGGGGATCGTTGTAAAATAAAAGCTCATACAATCCTTGAGTTCCAGGTAAGTATCCAGCCTCTTTGTTACCATCCTGTAGCACGTTTATATTACCGTTTGTTTTATCAAAGGCAATTCGACGTTTACCCAGCATCCACCCAAACATATCATCATAGATAGGACCGTAATTTTTGTCAATTTTATCATCTTTTTGAAAATAATCCTCAATGTATTTTAAACTGATCGGAGGGTATTGATCCATATATTCTTGAAAAGCTTCATTTGAAACGTTAGGACGCATCTCCTCTGGAGATTCGGGACGTATAATATCTCCTGCTTCATCTGTTTCAGCTACAGATTCCGATTCGAGAAAAGATGGTGGTACAAACACATCATCATCATCTAGTTTTTCTTCTTTCTTTACTTCCTTCTCCTCTTTTTTAATTGGATTCAAATTTGAAATGGTTTTCTGCAATGTCTTTGAAGACTCTACAATTTCCTTCAATGGTATAGATATTGGTTTGAAGAGTTTATTAAGAGACTCATCGTGCTCTGATTTACCCAATTTCAAAGCTAAATATTTTTTGCGAATTGATTTGGCTAGTTCAGCCACCTTTTTCTTACGCAAGGCAACAGCTACTTTATCGTCTGACATATTGATGTGAACTGAAGACTTAGCTTAAATCTTTATGTATTTATCAAATCCTTGGCGATATCTACAATTATTCAGAGCAAAATCTTTTACTATTGCTAAAGTTCCATAGTTGTCTGACAACCAACATTGAGAACACATTTTTTTGAATTTTTCGAAAGTCATGTCTGGAGAAACATGTTCGTCAAATATATGTTTGAGATTAATTTCGTCTTGCTTGAATAGTACAATCAAATTACAATTATCTCGTATTAGCTGTTTGGGAATTTTCGAATATGTCTGGCAAAGATAGACCGCATCTATGTCCTTATGTCTACACATGGAGTAATATTGTCGAATTTTCTGTTGTCCATCACACGCTACATCATCGAATATAAACACGGAGTTTGGTCGAGCTTCTTCCGGGCTAATAATGTCCTCATTGTCTTTGAATGGAAAATACCCAACGCCTTTGACTTGAGCTATAACATCTTGCAGCAGTTGATATTTTGGTTGAAATAGTGACTTTGAATAAACATAAATATTTTTGAATCTTGCACCATTAGGATTGAACAGAAGTGCCAACATTAAATTCGTCTTTCCACACCCACTTGGTCCACATATTATAGCTCTAAATGAGTTTGGTAGTAGTTTTCCATGTTTACCAACAGTTGGTTTAGATGTAAAGTCCAGATTTTCAATGGATAGCGTCTGTTCTTGTTGAATGATCTTCATCTTGTGATGGATGCTATTAAAGTATTTTCAATATCTATATCTATTTATATATATGGATGGCATTACATCGTCGCAGATCAGTCTTAATGTTGGTGTTTGAGGGAGAAGGTCTTTTGAATTCTTTAATCAATAAACTACCATTCGAACTTCATTTACCCACCTACAATTATTGTGGACGTAAGTGATGATTATGATGAAAATAATTTGTTAACTGTTGAAGACTTCTCTCTCCTTTTACAGCAGGAACAAAGTTACAAAAACGACTTATACGTGGTGACGTCGGTATTAATCCTTTAGACGACGCCTGTAAACAACACGATATCGCTTATTCACAAAATAAAACTCTTGAAGAACGCCACAAAGCAGATAAAGAGTTGGAAGATAAAGCTTGGGATCGAGTCAAATCAAAAGACGCATCTTTTGGTGAAAAGAGTGCTGCATTACTTGTTACGGGCGGCATGAAGGCTAAACGAAAGTTGGGAATGGGAACGGGAAAACGTCGTTCCTTCCATAGAGATGTCGTGCTAAAGGTAGGCAAATCCATGAAGAGAGGAGCATCTTTGAAAGAAAGTGCCTTGTTTGCTTTACGAGCAGCCAAATCACTTATTCGACAGTTTGGAGGATCAAAGAAAATTGATGTTCCTCGCGTAATACCTGTAGTGAAATCTGGAGGTTTTCTACCACTTATACCTCTGTTTGCTGGACTCTCAGCACTTGGAGCGTTATCGGGTGGAGCTTCAGGAGTTGCAAAGACCGTCATTGATGCCAATAATGCTCGAAAGAAATTGGAAGAAGATATACGTCACAATAAGGCCATGGAACATGTCGGAAATGGTTTATATCTGAAAAAGTATGGGGGAGGTAAAGGATTTGGATTGTATTTAAAAAAGTCAAAAAACTGTCGATAAAGCTACCCAATCGTCCACTGTACGACAATGATATTGCACGTTATGCAAAATTATATAAAATTAAACATTTTCGAGGTGTTTTCATGCGAGACTCTCTACCTAAATCCCCTCCTCGACAACAAGAGTGTGCAGTGGTTAACTTGGACTCGTCCAAAAATAACGGAACACATTGGGTAGCATATATAAAGAAAAACAATGTCGTTGAGTATTTCGATTCATTTGGTAATTTGAAACCGCCCAAAGAACTTGTAAAGTATCTGGGTGGAAAAAAAGTTGAAATTTTTTATAACAATAATCAGTACCAAAACTACGATCAGATCAATTGTGGACATTTGTGTTTGAAATTTCTACTTCAATATTCATCGAACAATGGGAGATAAGGCTATCGAATTATTAATGTATCACCGAAAACCTCTTAGAAGTTTTACTGTTGAAGAACTGAAACAAGTCCCCATTCGATATTTGATACAGTGTGTTGGTCCATCTGAATTGTTAGATATTTGGCATAAACTTCCTAATGATTATAAAGAAAATTTTGAGCTACAAATTCGTCTGCCGTGCTTCGTTCACTACAACCGCCCTGATTGGACAACGCATTGCGATGGTCCTGCAAGTTCCCAAGCATCTTGTTTTCTATGTCAACGTGTATTAAATAAATCTTAATTGTAGATTATTCTTATTATTTAAAACACCTTCCAACCCTCGACTTGCATCATTCATCATGTCGCAGTTGTTGAGAGTGAATAGCACAAATCATGTATTTACCTTCCAGCCGCCTACCCCTATTGTACTCCATCCGGATAAAGATTATGAAATAGCGTTACGTTCCTTTCACTCATACCACAGCATACCAAACATTGATAATTGCAAGTTTTACTACTATGACGACAATAACAAGCTGCAAAGTTTTGATTTTCCCACAGGATGCTACGAAATTGCTGACATTGAATTGTTTATACTGGACAAGTTAGGTGGCAGCAATTCAGTGAGACCAGAATCAATATTTGCACTAAAACCTAATAATAATATGTTACAATGTATGATTTTCAGTAAATATAGAATTTCGTTGGAACAACCCAACAGTCTGGGTAACATATTAGGATTTTCTGCAAAAATACTCGAACCCAAACGATGGCACTCTTCAGATCTACCCGTCAAAATTATAAAAGTATCTAGCATACGTTTCGAATGTAACATTACCACTGGAGCCTTCGACGCAAACAGACCTGCTCATACTATTTACGAATTGGTCATAAAAGTAGATCCTGGGTACGCCATTGACGAAACTCCACATAATCTACTTTATTTACCTGTTATACCACAACGTGAAATAACCAACGTTACTGTGTTGGCTGTAGACCAAGACGAACGACCCATAAACTTTCGTGGTGAAAAGAGTACCTTGGTGTTGGAGCTTAGAGCGAGGAGCAACAGATGGGATTGATAATTAATCATAAAAGACGTTCCGACGCACATTCAAAGTCATTAGTTACGCGGCAACCTTCAAAGCAGCAGCAGCTTACATTTGCCAACAAATTGTTCTTGCAGTCTTTAGGCTTTTTGTTGAAAGAGAAACAACAACAACAACAATGACGACCATGTATGGAAAACGTTCTCGTATGAACGATATGCCACCAATGTTTGATATTTACCGTAAGCCGCAATTTGACGAGTCAATCCGCAAAGCTGAATATAGAACATATGCACCGTTCATCAAATCATTCAGTTGCAGTGATATTGTAGAATTTAGCATCAATCAAGTTGATTCGTTTTTTGCCATGAACGAAACTTTGTTGTGCATTAAAGGGACACTCGATGTACAAGGAGCCGGTGACGTAAAACTGGCTAATAATGTTGGTGCTTTCCTTTTCGATTCGTGTACATACAGTGAAAGTGCAAGAGAAATGGAAACGATTCGAGATCCTGGAATCGTGAGCGCGGTACGTGCCATGACTTGCTACAATCAAGAAGATTCTAATCATATGGCTATAGCAGGCTGGAATTATCCCAAGGACCCTCTTCTAAATACCACAGACAAATCATTCAACCTACAAATTCCTCTCAAACATATTTTCAACATTTTCAATGACTATCCTATGATTACGTGTGGACGACAAACAATACGTTTAGTTCGAGCTCGAAACGATAATGACTGTGTTTATATTACGGAAAAAACCGTTGCTGGTGTGACTTCCAATACAACCGTTAACATTAAAATTACCGACATTGAATTAAAAATCAAGCATATCTATCCTAACGATGATATTAAGTTGGAACTTATGAAGGCCATTCAAAAGGATCGGCCAATAGTTATCCCGTTTAGAAAGTGGGAGATACACGAACTACCGGCAATTACCAGAAATGCTAAACGTGAAGTTTGGGCTGTTAAAACTACAACCTCAGTCGAACGACCTCGTTATGTTATTGTTTTCTTTCAAACCAACAAACGTGACGACGGCAAAGCTGATCCCACTCTGTTCGATAATGCAGACATTCAAAGTATACGTCTATCGTTAAATGGTGAATATTTTCCTAATGAAAGAATGCAGTTGGACTTTAGTAGAAACGACTATAATGAAGCCTATTTCAACTATACCGAATTTTATCCTAGCTATATGAATTCGACACAGAAGCGACCTCTCTTGGATTATTCCTCTTTTAAGAGACGCGCCTTGTTTGTTATCGATTGCTCGAAACAAGAAGAAAGCATGAAGGCATCTACTGTCGATGTAAAACTTGACATTGAAGCAAACATTGGCTTTCCCGAAAACACCAAAGTATATTGTATCATAATTCACGATTGCGTAATGGAGTATTTCCCTCTCACCGAAATAGTCAAGACTCTAAATTGAAGTGTGTGTTGCCGCTGCAAGTCAGTATTCAAACAGTCTTCATCATGAGAATAGCATTCGTAGACATTCAGGGGTTCGTTATAGATGGCCTGTTTGTTGCTAAAGAACTTACCATAGAAATTGGATTTAAACAGAATCATTACATATTTTTACCACCTCAATCAATTGCTACGTTGAGCAACAAAGATAAGAAGACTGTGTCATACTTGGAGAAAAATGTGCATGGTATTCGATACTCTTCGGGTGATATTGAGTACTCCAAATTAGATGATATATTGGAAAATAAGCTATTGTATGCTGCAGACTTCATATACGTACGCGGACAACAAAAAGCAGAATTTCTGCTAAAGAAATGTCATATATTCAATGTGTTTCCACATATTATTGACGTTTGCAAGTTTGACGGTACATCATGTGCTACTGAAAACTTTGAACGTGATCCAAATCCCTGTCACACCACTGGACGGTACTCCTGCGCACAAAGAAACGTAGAACATCTCCGACGCTGGTTTTTTAATAGTGTATTACCTTTGTAAATATTGTATATTAATATTATTAATAAATTGATTTTTGAAATGAATGACATTTTTTATTAAAACACCTTGTATCTGCTCAATATCTATTTATCGATTATAAATTACATTACACTTGCTTGTTTAAGTTAAACAATTTTTAATAACAAATATTAATGCTATACATGTCATCTTTCATGTTGTAGAGCATGGAGGGTTATGTTGGTCATATTGAACACTTGTAGGTTGGATTCGGTTCAATGGATATGTTGACGTTTGTGGCGTCTGACGCCTAAATATGTGATCTAAGGCACTTGCAATCTCCTGTTGTTGTTCCCCGTTTTTCAATTCTTCAGGTATCCAATTTATCGTAAGCTTATCCCATATTCTGTGACTTGAGTCAACTAGACATAGGTTTTCAATTTGCTTCATAACCTTTCTTTTATTTTCATAAAAAGTAACGTCCTTATTCAATTGATTTATTTTTATTAGATATTCCTCAATTCGATGTCTATACTCTGCGAAAGACATACTGCGACTAAGTATCGAACGCTCCAGATTAAATGATATAAAATATTCAACCACACTTGTATATGAATTGGATGAAAATCCACCATTAGCAGCCTTGACATCAAAATTGTTTTTATCATAAGATCAATCCATGTTTTAACCTCATGTTAACATTTCATAATGGATGATAAATAAAAGAATATTATTTAATTAACTTGTTTTTTTAATTTATGTACTACAAACCGTTGAGTAAAAATTATATTGTATTATTACCTTAACCATTTTAAGTAAGTTATATATAATAATAATCACTAATAATATCAATACAATATATGTTAAAATGTACAATTTATAGACTTTTTCGCTTATGTTTGCATTATACACAGAAATATCATCTAAAATCACTTTCTGCCATTGGGTTTGATCACCTTCAGAATTGTCATTAAATATTATTTTTAATTTGTAACTGAAATATGATAAATTCGTTTCTGGAATTTCAATATGATATGCAGAGAGGTGACCATTATTTGTTTTTGTTATACTTAACAAATTCCATGTTGTACGATTACACTCTTCTTTTGTATTTTTCATATCAAAACATATCGCAACATGTTTCACATCTTCTGGTACATTTGTGTACAGCATATTATTTGAAACGGAAACCAAAATAATAAAGTTCAATTTTAAGAAAGTCATTCTTTTTAGATTTGAGCTACCTTCTTCTTCTTCTGATGACGTCGTAAGACTGACGGTCTAATAATTATTTTATTCTAATATTTGGCCTGATCTCGTTGTCGAGGTAATAAATAATTGAATAAGTCTCTTTCATCTAACGGGTCTAATTCTTGTAACCAATTATCTATATATTCTGGAAATTTTCTCAGGGGTCTTGTTTGATTACATTCAGCCGTACATAAACCAATTATTAATTTTTGTTTACAATTCCAAATTTTTTGTAGTTTAAAAGTTTTACGTAACACTTTTCTACAAACTAAACAAACTATTGTTTCAAAAATTTCATACACAGGTGGATCAAATAGATTATTCATTTTGCAAACGATATTAATAATTATTTAATTTATTGATTTTTTTTGTTTATGTTTACATATACATTTTTTTATTAGGTTTGATTATCTTCAGAATGATTCTTCGTATTTATTTTTTGAACACATCAGCTTCCAATAAACAACAAGTTAGACAATTTTGAATGATGCCGCCGGATTAGGTTTACTCCTTCAAAATAGTTTATAAATGGTTTGTACGTCTTTGTCACCCTCTGTGGAAGG
This sequence comes from Galeruca laticollis, assembly GCA_963921935.1. Classification (NCBI taxonomy): domain Eukaryota; kingdom Metazoa; phylum Arthropoda; class Insecta; order Coleoptera; family Chrysomelidae; genus Galeruca; species Galeruca laticollis. The sequence continues at coordinate 181,062,224 of OY998179.1, read as the reverse complement.
AATATTATTTCTTTTTCCAGCTCCAACAACACAGTTTCCTCAAATTTGCTATTCACCAATTTCGCCGAAATAATTTTCTTGGGTTCACCCAATATTAGGTCGTTTATTTTTGTTATATAATATAACTCACCAACTAAATTTCAATAATTTCGAATGATGCCGCCGGATTCGGTTTACCAATTTCCACTGCCCCTCTATATACAAAAGCGTATTTTCCCCCTTCAAAATACTTTATAAATGGTTTGTACGTCTTTGTCACCCTCTGCGGAAGGAATATTATTTCTTTTTCCAGCTCCAACAACACAGTTTCCTCAAATTTGCTATTCACCAATTTCGCCGAAATAATTTTCTTACGTTCATCTAATATTAAGTCGTTTATTTTTGTTATGGGTTTCGGATCTTTTTCTAGAAGAGAAGAAGAATTTATCGCTTTTAAATCCATTACACTAAAAATAATAATTATATAATCAAATCACCAATCATTCTAAGTAAAATAAATGAAAATGTTATTCTTACCTGTTGATTACTGGAAGCTGCTGTTGCGTTCAAAAAATAGACACGGAGAATGAATTTCAAATTAGAATTCTGGTCTTAAATACTAAATGAATCTAATATTTTTTTCAAATTTTAAAGCGTTACCTTTAAGAGAGTATAATTACCTTGAACAAAATGCATCGGCATATATCTAAATATTGCATTTTTATAGAATAATAATTAATAAATGCACACATACTTTCCACTATCGCGTGAAACTCTCGCTTCGAGGGCCTCAGGCTGAACAGGTAGGTCATTGCAATGAATTAAATTATCTTTTGAATTTATACAGGGTAGCCATACCAAAATATGGGGATTTATTATATACTGAGTGTTGAATAACCTAGAAGGAACATTGTTACACTACTAAGTATTAATACCTATTTTTTTCCAGCTAAATTATCCCTAACTAGGATGGTAGCACATGCTAACCTCAGAAGCCAAAAAAAAACAGGAAAAGGTACCAGTGTCACATATGTCTCCTCTCCGAACTAGGAAGGAAGACGTCTTCATTCAACATACTATTTAGCCACGGTAACTTTATCCAATGAATAACAATAATTCAAATGAATCGTGGAAGAAGAATTTTATTTACGGTTTGACAGTACCTTCTAATGGATACTAAAAAAAATGTAAACATGGTAATGGCTGGCAGAAGTTGTTCATAGGTTTATTAATCGAATTTTGAGATGTTATTCCAATATATATTATTTATTAATTAGGATTGTCTTGTTTCTGGATGTCCCAAGGTTAGTATTTGTGTTTTTTTGGGTATAGAATTGAACGAATCCTGTTTTTATCCCGTAACAACACCCCCTCTTCCCAGAGAAAAGTTTTTTTTTCCAAAAAAAAACTTTACCCGATTTCCACCCGTAGTAGAAAATGTACCTATCTTAGAAAGTATTTACAAGAGAAATATGAAAAATAGTAACCTTACATCAAAATTGTTTAAAATAACAATGACGAAACTAATCTAAACAAAAAAAAAAAATATTTCCTGAAGTCATCATCCTTCTCATCAGGAGGATGTGCTTTCAGATCCTTGGTATGCCAATTTCCTACAACCTTGTTACTACTATCTACCAATTGATATGTCCAGGGCGATAGAATCTTAGTCACTCTACATGGTCCAGTATATTTTGGTGCTAGCTTAGAGGTGAACTTTTTCGCAGCGTCTGAGATAGCATAGTTCTTTCTCCAAACTAGTTGGCCTAATTGGAATTTGTCATCCCTTCGCCTAAGGTTGTATGTATTACTAACCTTGTCGTATGATTTCTCTAAGCGCATCTTAACATCTGCAAAAACTTGTTTTAATGCCTCGGCTCGTAATGTAGCTTCCACGGGAGATCGATCAGCTTCTGATTGATTGCCTTGGATTGGCAGTTCTCTTCAGAAGAAAATAAAGTTGGGTGTTAACCCTGTAACTTCGTGCTTTGCCGAGCGCAATGCCCAGGCTACTTGGGGAAGGTATATATCCCAGTTTGAATGGTTTTTGGACACGTATGCACTTAGCATAGTTTTCACTACGCGGTGAACGCGTTCTACAGGATTCGCCTGAGGATGGTAATTGGCCGTAAAGGCTAATTTAATCCCGTAATCTTCAGCTTTTTTTTGGAATTCTACACTACGAAATTGAACTCCGTTATCCAATATAATTTTGTCGGGAGCTCCAAATACCAAAATGACTTGTTCCTCTAAAATCTTCGTAACCACCTTAGCGGTCGCAGATCGTAACGGGAAAAGTAATGTAAACTTACTGAAACAATCACACACCGACATTATGTATATATATCCAGACGTACTACGAGGAAGGGGTCCAACTATATCTATACTAAGTAGTTCCATGGGGTGGGAAATAGTCGACGATAGACTTAACATGTAACCCTTCGGAGGTTTCTGTTCGGGCTTAGTTTGGATACACGTAGGACATCTACGGATATATTTCGCAACATCGCTAGCCATTTTAGGCCAGTAGTAACTCGTATTCATTCTACCTAAAGTCTTAAACACTCCTAAATGTCCGCTAGTCGGTAGGTCGTGACACTGTCTAATTAAATCCATCCTGGACTGTTTAGGGATTACCTGTAGCCATTCTGTGCGAGAGTCAGCTAAAACCGGATATTTAAGTTTGGCGTGACGAAATAATTTCGTACCTTCTGAACGCCAAAGTGGATATTCAGTAGGTCTTGACTTAATTTTGTCCAGCATTTTCACGTACCATTTATCTTTAATCTCGTGTTGGGATTCTAGATTCACCACCTCGACTTTATGGACCGCTCGCGAGAGGGTATCTGCAACTATATGCTCTTTACCTTTCCTGTGAATAATTTCAAAATTATACTGTTGGAGGCGAAGTGCCCACCTTGCAACACGTCATACCGGCTCCTTAATAGAAAAAAGCCACTTCAGACTGTAGTGGTCCGTAACAACGGTAAATCTAGTGCCTTCGATATAAGCTCTCAATCTTTCGATGGCGAACAATACGGTAAGGCATTCCTTTTCGGTAACCGTGTATTTTCGCTCTTGTTTTGTTAGAGACCTACTGAGGTAACAAATAACCTTTTCATTCCCGTCTTGGACCTGAGTTAAAACGGCACCGAGTCCATAGTCACTGGCATCGGTTTGGACCGAAAAAGGTAAATCGTAGTTAGGACATACTAATATTGGCGCTGATATCAGCTGTTCTTTCAAAGAATCGAATGCTTGAAGGCATTTTTCATCCCAGACAAACGATTGATTTTTCCTTAGAAGTGCTGTTAAAGGAGAAACCAATGTGGCGAAATTAGGAACGAAACGTCTGTACCATGACGCTAGTCCTACAAAACGTCTAACTTCGGTTGTATTCGAGGGAGGTTGTATCTTAACTACTGCTTCGACCTTCCCTGGATCAACCATTAATCCATTCGCATTGACCACGTACCCGAGATATTTTAGCTCCGGAACACAAAAGTTACATTTGGTAGAATTAAGAGTTATACCTGCTTTGCTAATTCTGGATATAACTTCCTGGAGTACCTCCAAGTGTTTTTCATACGTGGGGGTACACACGATGACATCATCAAGATACACGAAAACATACTGCTCGAGATCAAAACCTACAACCGTATCAATGAATCGCTGCCACGTAGCCGCTGCAGAGTGCAAACCAAAAGGCATTCGTTTCCATTGAAATAATCCTCTGGTCGGAACTACAAAAGCAGTCAGTGGTTTGGATTCTTCAGCTAGTGGTATCTGCCAGTAAGCACTTTTAATGTCCAAAGTAGTTAGATACCTAGCGTCTCGTAGTTTTGTCAGTGTTGCTTCCATAAAAGGTATTGGATAGGCGTCCGGTATACTTACTTCATTCAACTTCTTATAGTTCACGCAAAATCTGTAGCGTCCGTCCGGTTTCTGAACCAAAACGATAGGTGACGCCCATAGAGAAGTTGAAGGTTCTATAATTCCATCGGCTAACATTTGTTCCAGCTCCTGGTTTACATATTTTTGCATAGCAGGACTTAAATGATAGTGACGTTGCTTGATAGGAGGGTGATTATTCTTAATCTCATGTTGTACTACAGAGGTACATCCAAGTCTATCGCCCATAGTTGAAAACGTTTTTTCCACCAGTTCACTTAACCTTTGACGCTGAGCCCCCGTCAAATAATCAGCGGAATGAATGGAATTAACTAGTAGTTGATTTGACTCATCGTCCTTCCCAAAGGACCAGTGATCCGAAAACAAATCAGGAACAATACGCATCTTGCGCCAAAAATCAACCCCTAGTATGAATGAATGTGGCAAAGACGGAACAACCAACATTTCAAAAATTTTTGTCTTCTCGCTCAAGGTTACCGGTACATATACGCTTCCTATAACTTCACAAGACTCTCCATTTGCAACGGTACATTCTTTTATTACCGGGGGGTACAGATGGCATGAATTTTTCAAGAGATCCCATCCATATCTCCCAACTACGGATGTAGAACATCCAGAATCCAATAAGGCTAAAACGATTTTACCATACACCTCAACTTTAAGATGGGTCGGGAATCATTCTTAGCATGGGATAGAACATAATCGATGATAGCTAGAGTGGTTGGGTTAGGGTTTACGGAGGATTTATCCCAACCTATTGTCGTCCTCCTCTCCCTTTTTTTGAACATGAGGGACAATTGTTTACAGTGACCTGTTGATAGCCACAACGAAAACAAAACAAATTTCGCAGCTTGGGACACTTCTTGAATCGGTGCCCTGCCTCTTTACAATTAAAGCAAACTGTTGCCGAGGTAGGAGTACTTCGGTTACCTGTCTCAACTGATAGTGTGTTGACATCGGTAGATGTTTCGGCTACCGCGGCAGAAGCTGGCTGGTTGAACTGGTGGTGAACTCTTGAATTCGAAGGACAGCTCAGTGGTCGTTTGTAAGCCAACTCTGGCTCTAAAAGTTGTCTTAGATTAGTTGGAGGCGGACAGAAATGATCGGTGCGAATTTGTGTCTCCTCTATTGTTCTACTCAGGCGCAATAAGTTCGTAATGGTAGAAATTTTTTCCAACGCTAATTGTGTTTGAATATAAGGAAGTAAGTTTCTGCGTATCATTTGTACCCTAGTGACTTTATCTGGTTTGTTTGTTCCCAGTCTTCCAAATAAATTTTCCATCATAGAAACATATGTGACCACTTTCTCCTTAGATCCCTGAGTTCTTTTACGGATTTCTTCCCATGAGTCAAATTCGTAATCATATGGTTGAAAATCTTCCTTCAGTTTGCAAACAAGTTGATCCCAAGTTTCGAACTTCTGGGTCCTATACCATATGAGGGCATCCTTAGTGAAAAGTTCGGCAGCTGACCTGACTAGTTGAGCGGACGGGACATTACGAGATTTTCTTAGCTCTTCCACACGCTCAAGGAAATTCGCTACACTTGATTGACCATCAAACTGGATTTTCCATCTGGAAATATCAAAATATTGCCATGAATTGTCACTTCGTCGTAAACCTTCTCCCAAACCTTGGTCAAGCCGAGTAGAGTGACCTACGTTAAGTGAGGTAAAATTGTTGCAAGAGGGACTTGGAGTATTGATAATGTCGTTATCACATCCTGTCGTTCCATATGTTGCCACATAACTCCGTAAGTCTTCCTCCTCGTCAAATCTTACTGTATTCCGCCTATATGTATTCCGAAAGTGATTCTCGTCTGGGTGTTCGGGAAACGAATATCTCACTCTTCCTGAATAAGCAGCTTCCGAGTTTTCCGGTCCCCTATGAAGGGTATAACAATGCTCAATATGACTCTGAGATGGTTGAGTAGTTTGTTCTTGACCTGATAGTGAAGGATCGATACGAGATACTTCCTCTTCACCCACAACTTCGGTTAATAAGAGGTTAGGCGTGTCTATGATACTACCCTCTGCGAAAGTGTTATTGCTCTCGAGTAGGTTATTCACTACCCCCTCATTCCTCGTTTTGCTACACTCCGCTTGTTCTCTTAGAATGGACACCTGATCAAGGGCTTGCATACATATACCTAAAAGATGTACTCTGCTACGCTCCTGTTCGGAACTCTTCTTAAACGCGATTGTACATGAATCAATCTAGTCAGAATTCGCTTATAATCGTTATCCGCATTTGAAAAATCAAATTTCTTGATGTCATTCTCTAAGTCTACCAGCTTCCTGTCACACATATTATATTCAATATGTGGTTTTAAGAAATCACAGTTAATAGTGGTATTTATCCCTTGTTTCTCTAACCGTAAAGCTCCTCTTAGGGTCGTCCTATTTTCCTGAACCGTTCTTTGTATTGGCAACGAACGCACCAATAATTCATGAGCGATTTCATCCCCTAATAATCTGTGTACGTCCATGTTAGTATTACTTATGAATAAGTCTCTATCAAAATAATCAGCTATATAATTTATTAGTTATTAGTCAGAAACTAGCCTTAATGTAGTCCCCCCCTTCACTAAAGAGAAAAAACTCCCAAACCAAAGGCTACAGCCCCAGCGCCTAGACTAATAAAAACCAAATTTCTCACACAAATATCCAACCGCCTCAAGTACCTTCGCCAATAAGGTATTTGTACTGAATTGGAAACTAATTATAGAGAAATACCCTAAACAACTAGTATTCTGTCCTAAAATTATTTTGTATACTTATATACAATATTTACCAATTATTTCCTGGACTATTATCAAGACCGTCTAAACGTTCGTCTTCCTAGACTATTAATGTACCCACCAAAAACAGAAGTACAACCAACAACTAACCTTGGTTAACAAAAGAAACAGAAACAAAGCAACACTAGGTTATTTATAACTATTTTTACTTGTTGTTGTTACGCTAGTTTAAGTTTTTTTTTGTACGTAGAGTTTCAATTTTATTTTTCTAGAGTTGAATTTTTATTATTGTATTGTATATACATATCTAATTATATAAAACTCATTCAGTTCTATTTTAACCAATTCCCAAAAAATTTAAATATAACAGTATTAGCAAACTTCAAATACTTCTATTTAGGTTCCAATATATATATATATATATATATATATATATATATATATATATATATATATATATATATATATATATATATATCTAAGTATGTGCTGACACAAAATTCAAGGCTAAACTTTTACCAAAAGACAGGACGAATCGTAAAAATGAAATTAAAACTCCCCATTCACCTCATAAGCATTGATATACAATAGACAATGGTATAAGTAACGAAGATAAAGTATTGAAACATCTATACAACATTTACACACGTTGGTGCGCCATTTTGTTGCGCCCTAAGTAACCTTATTAATTTATTAGTGTTAATGAGAAATAGACTCTATTGAAAATATCTCAGGGATGGGGTTTTTATCAAAAAAAATTTACTTTCCATAAAAACAAGTACAAATGTTTATTTACTATAGACGTCTCTATATCATTTTGTCTATGGTAGGGGAAAAGAGAAAATACATATAGAATTATTCTACCTCGGGTAGCGTTATATTCTGTGTTGAAATTTTATATCAGTTATCAGTTTAACATAGACAATGTGAAGTTCGTCCCGAATGTCATAATAATAGTTATCATGAAAATAAAAGATTACATTTGGATTATACCAAGTTATTCGGACAACCAGTACTGTTTGTTTACATGTGATAATGAGTATACTATTTTTAATACCTTTTAATTAAATGATTGACATTATCCCTCGGTAAATGAATTTAGAAATCATTCAGGTAAATTTTGAACTTAACTTCGAATGGTCTAATAATTATCTAATTGTTTAACCACCTCTTATTCTAGATACGGGGGAAATTCATATTTACATATCAATGACACAATAGAAGTCTTATAGCACAGAAACTTTAGTTATAATTAAAATGTACTTGGGAAATTCTACACACACACATCCAATATATGATTAAACCTGAACTCGGGAGTTCATTCAACTGAGTGAAACAACACTGGGTATAAGTGGAACGGGCTTACTTGGAGGCGGGCTCATATCCCCATAAGCTGTAAATTATTCCGGTGATGAAAACCACGTCTGGTAACTGCCTGAAGTAAGGGATTGATGGTGCCTTTCAACATCCAGGTATCTCAATAATGAAGATCGTAAGAAAATAAAGGTCTAAAACAAGGAAGATCAATGTACTTCTACCAAATGATTGTAAAAGAATTCTAGCTAAAGAACGAAATTGAAATGAAGACTCACCTATTAATCTTGGGTGACCTCGTAGGTAACTAATATTTAATACTTGAAATCCAATTAAATGTATATAATCCCTTGATTATAATAAGTATTAATACCTATTTTTTTCCAGCTAAATTATCCCTAACTAGGATGGTAGCACATGCTAACCTCAGAAGCCAAAAAAAAAAGGAAAAGGTACCAGTGTCACATATGTCTCCTCTCCGAACTAGGAAGGAAGACGTCTTCATTCAACATACTATTTAGCCACGGTGACTTTATCCAATGAATAACAATAATTTAAATGAATCGTGGAAGAAGAATTTCATTTACGGTTTGACAGTACCTTCTAATGGATACTAAAAAAAATGTGAACATGGTAATGGCTGGCAGAAGTTGTTCATAGGTTTATTAATCGAATTTTGAGATGTTATTCCAATATATATTATTTATTAATTAGGATTGTCTTGTTTCTGGATGTCCCAAGGTTAGTATTTGTGTTTTTTGGGTATAGAATTGAACGAATCCTGTTTTTAACCCGTAACAACGTGTCGAAATGGTACACTAGTGTTGAGCCTGAATCCGACTCTTTTCTAAGCCATGTATGAAAGTTAAAATTATGGCGGATGCGCAGGGATTTCTTAGAAGTGTTCACGATTTTTTGTTACTATCTTATGTTGACATTGTTTTGTGACCAGTCTTATCTAGCAAATGCCAGAGAGCCAATTGTGTTTGCCGCAATCTAGAATTATCTAGTAAAAAAGCCACTAATATATAAAGGATCGACCAGCGAGAGAAATTTAGTTTATAAAGTGATCGCGTGATATAAACAGCGAACAAGTAAATAGTCTAAGTAGTGAAGTGTTTATATAAATTAATGTAAGTGAATATACTTTGTACATAACATAAATTAGTGAATAGTGTAGTAAATAAATAGATTAAGTTAGTAGACATAACGTGTGTGTATACATTCATCCCACCAGTAATAAAGACGTTCTAATAAATAAGAAAAACATTACAATGCTGTAGATGAAGGGGATTTCCAAAACGAATATTTGATGTCCAGCATCTTAGCAAAAATAAAAAGTGAACCAGCTATAAATATTTCTTTTTGTACGATAAGAAAATCTAAAATATGCACTCCTTAATACATACGCTAACAAAAGAGATATTCACACATTAAATATCGAACTTTTAGAAATGAAACAAGGTAATCAAACGCCTTTCGAATTTTATAATAGAATTCAACATTTATCAAAAATTTGGCACTCAGAGTATTGCTAGGCGGGTTAAGAAAGCCTTCTGGTTCATGTGTACCAAAAATCCAGAAAATTTGAATATTGCTATAAATGTTCTTACAAATGATTTTCAAGTTTATGTGAGCCAGAATAATCATCCAAAAAATATTTGTTCAAATTCAAATGAAAACAATTTCCAAAATAATGTGGCCCATAGGCAGCCACCTCCTAAGCCAAATTGTATGCCGAATTATCAATCGGATTCCTGTATCAAGTTCACAAAAATCGTCCATCACCTTCTTATAATCATCCTAATAGGAATAATACTAATTTGTCTAATAATGGTAAAATATTTCTAATTATACCATATACACGAATTGGGAAATTATAAATCCCCGAATATTTAACGAAAGTTGAAAATAATATAGCTTTATGTACGATTTTAAATCCTTCAGAATCCAACTTCCGAGTAGACTTAAACCATTAACTGCCAAATTTTTGATTTCGATACTTTATTTCGAAATGGGTTGTTTTCAGCTTACGAATGTAATTTATAATACTTTTAGTGAGAAAATGCGCTTGAATTTTTCATTATGGCGAATTCTTGGCTGATCCTTGATCGAGGATCATGCCAACTTCAACCTATTTTTTGTATCATGCTATGAAGCAATCCACGTGGAGTCCAACATTGCATTTTCCGCATTGTTTTCTTACATTTTTCTTCACACACCGCATTTCCTTTGCTTCCCATCTTCTGCCCTCTCAATGAAATGACCAGTTGGCGAAGTTCTCCCGTCAATAGACATTCGCATGGGAAACGATGGTCGTCCTGCTCTCTTTGGGTCACAATATTCTGATGTAACTGCTAGATAGGCTGTTGCTACTTTCCTCCTGAATTGAAGCAGTGATAAATGGCGTTGATGACTTATGTTATAAAGCGCATGAGCATTGGTTATCGCAACATCTATCGCATTGGTGAGTAGAAGAAAGTACCATTTTTATTCTGTACATTTGAACATTCTAATCCAGTTTGTCTACGCCTCCCATACCCTTATCGTATTCTGCTATAAGCTTGGGCTGTGGAACACGAACATCTTTCTCTAGTTACGTGGAAAATCGGTTCAATGTGTTCGTGATTTGATAGCACATTGACAACATTCTTGTCCTTCCAAGTGACTGGCAAGATTTTGGAGTTAGAATCGAACTGATAATCAAATTCACCACGTTGTCTCTTTTTCATTCGTTTATCGCTGGTCATTACACTGTTGCTGCATCTATTGTATCGGGCCGTTTCAGTTGCTCTTACTCCGTTTTCCTTCAAATTTTGTATTAGGTTGAAACTCGTGAAAAAGTTATCATAATAAAATTTGTGGCCTCAGGGTTTGCAGTTACGGCTACCAAATCAGTAACAACAGAAGCGCCAAGTCCAGTCAGTGGAAAATCATTGGATTTCTAACTTTTTCCTTCATACAAGTTCATTTAAAAACAGTAGCCCGTTTCAGGACAGCACAAGGCCTGAACCATTTGTTCGTCAATGCTAAGTTTTTCTGAAAAAACACCAAATTTCAACAAGTTTTTGTTCAACTGATCCAGAAAAGGTCGGATTTTGAACAGATTATCTCGTTGGTCATTTGGTAGTAGTCGCAGCTCCTCATTGTTCGTGATGTCTAAAAACCTCTTTATTTCTAGGTATCGGTTACGGCTCATGCACCTTCTTATAATTCGAATGTGAATGTCTTCATTCTCACACCAGTACATTTGTTCTTGAGGAAGAGAATGGTACCCAGCGAAAAGTAATATCCTGGTAAATTTTTGTATACATTCACCCGAGAGTTGATTGCATTATCAAAAAGTTCTTCAAAATACTGAATTGAGCTTTTGTTCTATATAGCAATAATGAGATCACTTCATCGTTTTCCGATTCTTCCTGAATCAGTGAAATTAAAAGTATATGTAGCATCGATTTTTCGCCACTTGTAAACCTGATTTGTAGGTTTCTTTCTATCTTTCTTCATTTAGAGAAGTCACTTTCTTCCGAAGACTCTTCTTCCGCTTTGTTCGGACCATAAAGTTCAACGGAACCTGTAGCATCCGCTTTTCGCAAATTAGAAACAAGTTTTGTACGTCTTTTTCATTGGTTTTGTGGTTCTTTATAGAACTCGCTTTCTTCCGAAGACTCCACTTAAGCTTCGTTTGGACCACGAAGTTCAACGAAACCTGAAATATCCTTAGGTGGCGAATACACTTCAAGTTCATTTTCGTCGATTTCCTCCTCATCTGACACTACATCAACACGATCAGGTGGAAGCTCCACAATATCGATCACATGGGTGTCTATATCATCGAAATCGAAAAATGTAGGGTCATTTATAATGACCTCCATCTCTTAGAGAGTTAAGGCTTTTCTCCAACTAATTTTTATCTGCGAACAAAACAGACACATGCCATGATCTCCAAATGCATCATAGTTGAAAGAATACATACAAGGCTACCTATGAAACCTAACCTATAATCAACTTTTGTATGAGAAAAAATGGAGCTATTTGAAAATTATGATTGTTTCACCACATCAAAAACGACGAAATGGCCAAAAGAAACAGCTCTCATACTCACTTAAAAAACAATAGAACACTGAATCCTTTAAAACTTACTGGATACAGGTGTACATAGCAACATATATGGGACGGTTGTCAGCTGAAACCAAAAATGGTGTCGCTAGCAGTGCTCATGCGCGAAATCTCCAATTGAGAATGATGGCAGCTAATGGGTTAAGCCGTTAGTGTTGAGACATTCGATGAAAAGGAACCAATTATCCAAATTTTAATAATATTTATTCTGAAAATGTCAAATTTGATGTTTCGATAGTTGGAACTGAACATACGAATTCAGAAGAGAAACAATCTGTATTGAAATTAGTTCAAGAGTATAGTGATATTTTTCATGTTGAAGGAAATCAGCTTACCTTCACAAGTAAAATAAAACATCACAATATATCGTCTAACGAAATACCAATTTCTTCAAAATCACAGAGATATCCTGAGATTCAAAAACAAATTAAAAAATGTTGAATGATGGTATTATTAGACCTTCACATTCTCCGTGGCCTAGCAACATCTGCGTAGGCCCAAATAAGCTAGACGCTTCTCAAAAACCGAAGTTTCAACTCGTTGTTGACTACCGAAAACTAAATGAGATCACAATTGGAGATCGATATCCATTGCCAGATATTACAACGTTACTAGATAACCTTTGACGTTGTCAATATTTTGCAACAATAGATCTCGCTTCTGGTTTCCATCAGATCGAGATTCCTAAGGAAGACATTCCGAAACAGCCTTTAATATAGAAAATGGACACTATGAAAATGTGCGCATGCCAATGTGTCTGAAAGGTGCTCCTGCAACATTTCAGAAGGTCATGGACAATATCCTAAGAGGTATACAGAACGAGAAATGTTTAGTGTATCTTGATGATATAATTGTGTTCAGTACCAGCTTACAAGAATATATCACAAATTTAAAAGAAATATTCTATACAATAAGGGATTCTAATTTCAAATTACAAATTGATAATTGCGAATTCTTGTGAAAAGGAGTTGCTTATCTGGCACATATTGTCACGCCAGAAGGGAAAAAGCCGAACCCAGATAAAATTTTAGCAATTCTAAAAATGTCCGATACTAAAAAATTCAGAACAATTAAAAAGATTCCTTGGACTCCTAGGATATTACCGAAAATTTATGAAAGATTTTTTAAAATTGATTAAACCATTCGTGTTTTAGATGAAACTTACTGTTTCTAGTTAACACCACAGTTTATTGACAACATGTACATATGTATTATGTATTATGTATAAATTCTAAAAAATTGACAATTGTTTCGATATAACCTAAATGTCATCGTCAGAATGACAGAAGTTACATTTCATTTGATGCCTACCTGATGTTTAATTATTTTTGGCTAGTCCAAGAAGTGATCTATCTTGTGATTGACTTAATATATATGTTAATAGAAAAAAGAAGATATTATATTAGAAATATTTAAGCTTAGATAATATTAGCCCTATGGGGATATCCTGGATATCATTTTTCCCAATTAAGATCAGTATAACTGTGCAATGATATAGAAAACCAGGAAAACTATATCTGCTGATCTTTACAATTATCACTTAAGAAGACAGTTTAAAAGTGGAGAACTCACTAGATTTATCTGTTCATTGACGACTTCAAATTGTGGGTTTCTTAAGTTTCTTCTGATTTACAATTCTTCAAGGAAATCCAGCTCTTGTTTCTTATCACAAATATGTAGTACTTCTAGTTCTGTGTTAGGCGTCAATGAATGATTGTTGTCAAGTAGATGTCTGGCGTAGTGGGATTTATCCGGTTGTTTTAATATGTATGCTCGCAAGTCTTCACTGTATCGGATTTCAAAATTTCTAAGGGTCTGACCCAAATAGACAGCATTACATTCTGGACATTTGAGTTTATATATACGAGATTTCTTCAATGGTGATATTTTTGTTCTTACTTTCAACAATTTTGTTACTTTCTGTTTTAAAAAGAATCGTTGTATTTGTTGCTAAATATATTATATTTGAAATATTATTAGAAATATTCCCTGCATATGTAATGCTTTTAAAAGTTTTTATTTCTTTAGTTTGTTTAGGAAATATTAGTTGTAATGCCACTTTTTTCTCTTCTTCTACTAATTTGTTTATTTATCATATGTAATGGGTAAACGTTGGATGTTGCTATTTGTTCAATTGTGTTAATCTCTCTATCAAAATTACATTTCTTCATAGGAACTGAAAATGCTCTATGTATCATTGAATCATGTGCCGCTAGTTTATGGGACATGGGATGATAGAAACTGTATGGAATAGTCACATCAGTGTGTGTTGGTTTTCGAATAATCGAATAATCAAGTACATTATTAACTGTTTGAATTTTTAAATCAAGAAAATTGATCGAACTATTTCCTTTAACTTCTAATGTTAATTTAATTATTGGGTTTAAATTATTATTGTGGTTGAAGAATATATCTAATTGTCGTTCACTACCCATAAAACAAGCTAATATGTCATCTACATTTCCATACCTAAATAAAACATTTTTTGAAATATTACTTCCAAAGATTTTTTTTTCTAAACTGTCCATACAAAAGTTTCCAAAATTGGCGATATAGGGTAAACCTTCATTTTGAATATATATTTTATTGTCAAAAGTGAAATAGTTCTAATTGATACATACATCAAATAAATTGAGTATAAATGATATTATTCCTGGAATAACATTTTTATCTTCTAGTAACTTTCTTACAAGTACTAGACATTCTTTAGCAGAAATTTTAGTGAACATATTGGTCACATCATATTGAATAGGTTTAGAGCTATCTTGCAAGTTGGATGTTTTTAATTTTTTGATCAGTTCCATTGAATTTCTAATTGAATATTTAGATGTATATCCGTAACTATTGAGTATATTGCTAAGTTTCTTTGCCAATATATTATTAGGAATATTAACATAAGAAACTACAGGTCTAATTTCGTTATTTTATGTATTTTAACGGTTCTATCTAATTGTGGAGAATGAGGATTCTTATTTATGATGGACCTTTTTTCGTAATCACTGAAAAGATAATTTGAATTATTAATAATATCTCTAATAATATTAGAAAACTTTTTTGTTGGGTTTGTTCTAAGAACTTTTACATCGCTAGATTCTATAAAGCTATATATCTTTGAATTATAATCATTAGTTGTCAGTATGACAGTGGCGTTCCCCTGGTCAGATTTTGTAACTGTTAGGTTATTATCTTCTACTTTCTTATTTATTGAATTTAAAACTGTAATGTTAATTTTTGTTTAACGTTTAACTTTTGAAGGTTCAATATTTTTGATTAAATTGGCAATTTTTAGTTTCTCATAAAGGAAATTATTTGAATTAGATTTTGAAGCTATTTCTGACTCCGGAGCCAGTATCTGTTTAATATTATTCGTGAATTTTGGTGGTATGCTGTACTTTGAACCTTTATGTAGTAATTCTATTTCACTATATATAAAATAAGTGTCTGAAAGGTTTTCATATCGTGGTGCAAAGTGTGTTGGTATGTCATTACTTACAGTTTCATGATGTTTATAGTATTGAACTCTATGTTGTGTGTGTTCAAGTTTCTGTAGCTTTTGTTCCTGTTTCTCAAATTTCTTGTTCCTCATCGTGCAGACACTTTCTCTGATATTGTCATCTAAACAGTCAAATTCTACAGGATGTATTTGGAACGTGAGTTTAGATTATACCACTTTTATGTAGTTGTTTAAGGAGTCCCTTATTCTAAACCATTGCTTACATTCTACTTCAAGCCAAACTCGTTGAGCTTTAGGTGTTTTAGTATGGCATTTTATATTCACATAATTTGGTATTACTTCTTTTCTAAGGCATTCTTGGTTTAACCATTTGTGATGCTTTGTAATGTTTTTGTTGTTACTTCTGGTACAGTCGGGTCAAATCTTCTCTCGAAGATTTTTTAATGAAATTAACTGTCTCAACTAGAAGATAAAAATATTAATCCAGGAATAATATCAGATATACTTAATTTATTTGATGTATGTATTAATCAGAATTATTTCACTTTTGAAAATGAGACATATATTTAAAATGGAGGTTTACCAATGAGAAGCCCTATATCGCCAATTTTGGCAAACATTTGTATGAACAGTTTAGAAAGAAAAATCTTTGGAAGTAATATTTCAAAACATGTTTTATTTTGGTATAGATATGTAGATGACATATTAACTTGTTTTATGGGCAGTGAACTACAATTAGATATCTTTTTCAACCACATTAATAATTTAAACCCAAAAATTAAATTTACATTAGAAGTTGAAGAAAATAGTTCAATCAATTTTCTTGATTTAAAAATTCGAAGAGTTAATAATGTACTTGATTATTCGATTCACCGAACACACACTGATGTGACTATTCCATACAGTTCCAATCATACCATGTCTCATAAACTAGCGGCATAAACTAGAGGCATAGAGCATTTTCAGTTAATTATTAATTAGTGAAAAAGAGGAAAAAGTGGCATCACAACTAATATTTCCGCAACAAACTAAAGATATGAAAACTTATAAAACTATTACATATGCAGGAAATATTTCTAATAATATTTCAAAGAACATGTCTTTACCAACAAATACAACTAAAGTAACATAAGTACAAAATTGTTAAATGTAAAAACAAAAATATCACCAGTAAAGAAGTCTAGTATATATAAGTTAAATGTCCAGAATGGGTCAGACCCTTAAAAATTTTGATATCCGATTCAGTGAACACTTACGAGCATACAGATTAAAACAACCATATAAATCCCACTACGCCAGACATCTACTTGACACCAATCTTTCATTGACACATAACACAGAATTAGAAGTACTGCATATTTGTGATAAGAAACATGAACTGGATTTCCTTGAAGAATTGGACATTAGCAGCCCACAACAGGAAGTCGTCAATAAACAGATAAATCTAGAAATTTCTCCTATTTTGAACTGTCTTCTTGAGTGATAATTGCAAAGATTAGCAGATATAGTTTTCCTGGTTTTCTATATCATTGCACAGTTATACTGATCTTAATTGGGAAAAATGATATCCAGGATATCCCCATAGGGCTAATAATATCTAAACTTTAATATTTGTACTATCATATCTTCTTTTTTCTATCAACATATATTAAGCCAATAACAAGATAGGTCACTTCTTGGACTAACCAAAAATAATTAAACATAATTCTGACGATGATATTTAGGTAATATCGAAAAAATTGTAAATTTTTTAGAATTTTTAATATTTTTCAATAAACTGTGGAGTTAACTAGAAACAGTAAGTTTCATTTAAAACACTAATATGAGTAGATTCCACGAAGTAAGGGTTGAGACAGTTAATTTGATTATACCATTAACTATTAGATTCAAAAAAGATGCAATTATCAATGTGAATGATTCAGATTATGTCGAATGTTTCGAAATGTGTGAACATCTGTCGATAAATGAAACAATACTACAATATACAGATTTTATAAAACCCTCTGATCTTACAACAGACGCCAGCAATGA
This sequence comes from Galeruca laticollis, assembly GCA_963921935.1. NCBI lineage: Eukaryota > Metazoa > Arthropoda > Insecta > Coleoptera > Chrysomelidae > Galeruca > Galeruca laticollis. The sequence goes on along the minus strand of OY998179.1, from coordinate 181,044,676 downwards.
TGCTTTAGGTGCTGTTTTAAGTCAAGGCAAAATAGGCTCCAATTTACCTGTGACTTACGCCAGCAGAACCCTAAATTATTCAGAATGCAACCCCTCTGTAATCGAGAAAGAACTTCTTCCATAGTTTGAGCAGCCAAACACTTCAGTCCCTATCGTTTTGGCTGAAAATTTACAGTAATTACCGATCAAAAACCGCTCCAATGGTTATTCTCACTTAAAGATCCAAGTTCAAAGCTTGTCAGATGGCGCTAGGAACTTGAAGAATATGGTTATGATATCGTATACAAAAAGGGTGCTTCAAGTACCAATAGCGATTGTTTATCCCAAACTGAAATAGATATTAATGAAACTGAATCACAAGAGCCCTATTTTTCTAAAAATTTATGTATCTCTAATAGTTGAAACAGATAATGAAAGTAACAATAATGATGATGATGACGCAAATATCACAGTTATTGCAAATGAAAAAAATGTAATTGGTTTACCAATTTCGAATTAAGCAATAAATTTCTGTGAAAATGAGTTAATATTTTCAGAACTCAATTTCGAACCAGCCGCACCTGCTATTATGAAACTCTATGAAACTAAACAAAGTATTATTGTACAATTATCTAAAAACAATTTGGAGCAAGATGTCATTAATTTCGTGAAAGAATACATAGTACCTAAAACTAAATGCTTTATTTATTTCGGAGACCCTATGTATGAAATACTCAGTGTCATTCTACAAAACCATTTTCATGATTCTCAAATTGACTTTGTTAAATGTAATTAAAAATTAAATGACGTTCCGTTAAATGAAGTTTGTTTGGCAGTATTTCCTGGTTCAAATAAATTGGTTTTAATTGTTTGGACAGTATTTAATTATATGAAATTGTACATTTGTAATAGTTGCAACGTTGAATTCTCGAACAACTGTTTTATCTATCGACTACTTTTTGCGCCAGCAAAGCATTCAATGTGCAGAGACTCAAAAATTTGAGTTGGTCTGTCGTGAGGCGTTGCCAGTTTTCTGATATTTTACCGACATACAAACAAAATTCCAACTTTTTTGGAGTAAACCATTACTTTTCTCGCATATTGGAATGGTTGGGCGGAAAAGTAAGCTTCGTTTGAGTTGTCAGAACTATAGAAACAATCTAAAAGCTTGTTTTTATCTGTACTACAATAAGACAGGTTGAAAATGAAAATTCATTAAAATGAAACTCGGAAGAACACTAACATTATGTAAATAGGGCTGAACGCAAGTACATCAATTATTTGAAACTTTCAAATTAATGAAGAATAAAGTGTGAATATGTAGCCAGAGCTTACCTCTATTTTAAAAAGATTATAAGTAGATATAGTGCTTGTGTCACCCTATATATCGTATGATGTGATATATAATAGTAATGGTCGTCCGAGTGTATACATCGTTTATGTGAGCTCCGAATAAATTGAGTTATTTTTGTGGAATTTTCACATTTGTGGCAGTTAGTCTTAGATAACTAGTAGTAAAAGTGTCCGTATAGAGAATACTGCAATTTGTGTGACCTATTCTTCCAATCAGAGTGAATAATATCATTACAATCACAATCAAATTGACAATTCTGTACATTGCTGCCGCCAGATTTTGCCTAAATATTTCCTGACAATGAGTCAAAAAACAAGAAGTGGAAATGTAACTGGAGCGGTGGACAAAAATATTATATTAAATAAAATTTTGCCAAAGATAAACACCAGAATTGAGGAACAAATACAGAATATTGGTAAGAGCTTTGAGTCTATAGAAAAAAAATGAGATGACTTGTTATCAAGATTTACTAATATGGAAATAGAAGTGAAGACAAATAAAGAAGAAATCCGAAGAGTTGCTGACCGTATGAATCAGTTTGAATTAAAAACTAGGGAAAATTCCTTAAAAGTATCAGGTATACAGGAAGAGGAAAAAGAGAATTTAATATCTGAAGTACTATGCCTATTTAATTACGCCTTGAAAATTAAATGGGCACACTAGGAAATTTATAATATGTACAGGATTGGCAAACATAAAGAAGTACAAATATTACCAAGATCAGTTATTGTTACTCTTGTGTCACTATTGAAAAAGAAAGAAATATTCAATGCCAGAACAAACTTAAAGGGTTCAAATATTTTTATAAATAAAAATTTAGCAGAGGGAGTATACAAGCTCATGAAACCGCAAAAGCCAAATATGGGAATCGCTCAGCATGGTCTGTGAATGGCAGAATTTTCGTGAAGTGTGACAACGCTGTCCAGCTGATTCAGAATGTGAAGGATTTGACCAAGTAGAAGACAGGAACTATTATCAACAACGATTCTTTTTTGCAGGACTATCTTTGTTTTGTTTTGTTTTCTCTTTTTCAGTTTATAGAATAAATTGCTTTCGGCTAAAGGCCCCATTACACGATGGGAAACGCTTATTGTAAATTAAAGTTTTTGAAAATAACTTTCACATATTTCTTATTTCAGATAGTATTAATACGTTAATTTTTTCATTTATAATTTATTTTTAAGATTTGGAAGTAATGATTGGATTGGATTTCTTTCAAGTAGGGTGCACTTCTTTATTTAGAAACAAAGTATTTTTTTTTTGCACCTGGCTGAAGAACTTACATGATAAAGAATTACTATTTTAACTTGTTATTTTACTTAACTAACTGACTCGTTAATTAAAAATATTTGTTATTGAAGTATTTCGTAATGGATTGTTATTTAGTTTTTGATATGAAATATCTCGTTTAAAATTACGCTTTACGGCAGTAATTCTGATTTTGAAATTAAATTATTTTAGGGTAGAGTGCGAGTTCACATAAGACTCAACATGTCGACACTTATTAACATTTATATCCAAAACTGATTTTGATATAATAATAGCAGTGGAAACATGGTTACAGGATGGAGTGAATGATGGAGAGGTATTAGATTTAGGAAGGTACAATTTGGTAAGATGCAATAGAGATTTAGAAATTGCAAATAAAAAAACTGGCGGAGGTGTTTATCTAGCAATAAAAAAATAATATAAAAACAATATAAAATATTAAAAGTTATTAAAAAACATACACTTTTTGAGGCAGTTATAGTTGAAGTAAAAGCGAAAGGTTGTAGGTACGTTTTTTGTGGGGTATATATATACCTTCTGGAAGTTTAATTAACGTGTATGAATCAGCTTCTGAATTTTTACAGAATAATATGAAAATATCCCATAATGTTTACATCTTTGGAGATTTTAATATACCTGGTATAACTGAAATTAATTGTAATAAAATCATACTACCAAAACTGTCATCTATGGATGTCAGTAAAACTTTGCGCCATCTACACGTCTCAAGTTACTCTAGAAAGAATAAAATTTCCATTTAATAAATAATTAAAGTACCTAATCAAATTTAAATCACACAAAATTTTGAAATCATGAAAAATAGCATGTCGTATATTAAATTTATCCACCTTTTTCTATTTTCAATTGATACTTACAAAGAAACATTCTTCCAAATAATTCTCAATTTATTGACTGAAATCTATTCAGATAAACTTTTTATATATACATAGTTATTTTCCAACTAATTTTAAGCTGATCTAAAAAATAATTTGGCAATAAAATAAATTTATAAGACTTGGCCCAATTTTTGGTATAAGGCAGCATTCACAGGCTTGCGTATACATGACGTTGGGAACGACGTCAAGAATAAAGTCCCGATTCGACATTCAGGGCATCAGTGCAGACTACAGTAAAATACGCCCAGGGGACAGACATGCAAATTGCAGAAGTGAGATGTCTTTATCACGGAACAGCTATGTTTTGACAATTTACGTTAACGTTCAGAAATTGTGGTAAACTTTTGTTTATTTACCATTTTCTTGATCATTTTTAAACGATTGACTCTGAAATTGCATTGAGAAATTAGAAAAATTATAAAGCTATATAATATATTTCCATTCTACAGATCTTTTTTTAGATTTTATTGGATTTTACTCAGATAACATTAAGATACTACTTTATTAATTCTTTTTAAGTTATATTTAATGGTAGAAGGCAATGGATCATTTAGAATCAGAAACACTTCAAGGATTGTGTGCCCTTTGTGGGAAAGGTTTTGCTACTGTTAAATTACTTAATCGACATATGAGAAGAGTTCATAATACTACTACCATCATTTCAAGCTCTGTAGAAAATGGTCATATAATTTGTTCATTATGTGATCAAAGAATCAGTTTTAGAACCTATGAGGAGTTAGGAAATCATTTTAAAGAAAATCATAATATAAGTAGCGAAGTTTCGAATTTAATATTTTCTAGCAAACCAGAATTTTAGAAATGGAAGGATTTAGAAGAAGTTGAAACTATTTATGCATTAGAAAGGACAAGACAAAGGAAAGAATATAAGGAAATATGTTATATTTGTAATAGGAGTGATAATAGAGGTAAATTTTTACATATATTCATAGTCAGATATGTTTATACAAATACTTATATTTTGAGGATATAAATCCAATTATAACAAGCGCACAGAAAAATCCGGCGGGGCCATCAAAATTGAGGGAGTGTGTCCATCCAGATTAGTGTGTAAGTTTTATAATGAGGGGACAGTATGTGTGGTTTTCTGGAGGACACATGTGGGTCATAATACAAATGAGTTAAGGAGTAAACATCTGTCAAATTCAGAAAAGAATGTTGTGATTGAAAAATTGCATTCAGGGGTAACAACTAATAAAATTTTGGAAGATGCGAGGAAATTGAATACACCAATACTGCAAAGGATAAATTTACTTAACAGGGATGATTTGACTTATTTAAGTAGGAAACATAATAATAACAAAAAAAGAGATCAAAATGAAATGGTGGCAGCTGCACTGAAAGTTAAGGAATGGAATGCTAAGGGCAAAAATTTTGCTTTTTTCTCTAAACAAGAAGGTAACGTGTTGGCAGTTTCAGAAAATATTGTAGATTCTAATTCTCAGTTTTCCAACTTAGATTGTTTTCATTTTTGCGGGTTTCCATCTAAACAATGAAAAAATAAAAAAAACTTAAAATGTGAAACAAGTAAAAATTAACACATTCAGAGTTGGAGAAGTTAAATTATTAGTGGTTCTTACATTTATATTTAGTGGCACTATACCTAGTTAATATAGAAAAAATTGAGGAAACAATATTTGTAAAGATTTATGTATGTATTCAGTAAATGTAATTATTTGGTGATGGTTGGTGATGGTAATATTTAAAATGGTGATGGTTTTATCATAGGAGAAACTCATAATGTACTCAAGAAAGAAGATTTTGCCATAGGTTTTACGAATTCAACAATGGAGGATAAACTAAAACAATTTTCAAACTTTATTTGTATGGATGGAACACATGGTACAAATAGAAAAGGAATGGATCTGACAGTAATGCTTATAAAAGATGACAAAAATGCGGGATTTCGCGTGGCATTTTTCTTAACAAATAGGTTGGATCAACAAGTTCAAGAAGTATTTTTAGGTAGGGAAAAAGGGATTTTTTTATGTATTTAATTTCCAACAAAAATATTACTTCCAGATGCTCTTAATGATAAAATAAAAGAAGAAATTAGACCAGAATATTTTATGAGTGATGATGATCCGAAGTATTTTAATGCATGGGTAAAGATTATGGGAAATAAACCAAAAACGCTGTTGTGTACATGGCACGTAGTGAAGAATTGGAATATTCAGGGAAAAAAGAAAATCGAAGATGCCTTTTTAAAAAGTAACATGAAAACTGAGATGCAGAAGATTTTAAATGAAACTGACGAAGACAAATTCTTATCCCTAACAAATGCCTACTTGCTCAAACTACAACAAGCAAATGAAACAGATTTTATCACATATTTGTTAAAGTATATCTACTAGAATGTACAAGTATAAGAATATATTATAATAATAACATTTATGTTTTAGTTATTATTTTCACAATGAAGAAAGGATAAACATGTGGGCCCATTGTTATAGAAATAATGCTGGAATAAACACAAATATGGCAATAGAAACTTTAAACAACATGCTGAAAACGAACCAGTTAAAAAGGAATGCTAGGGTTACAATTGAGAAGTTGCTTGATGCTATAGAAGACTTGGTGGATATTGAAATGTGGAAGAGGATTTTATACATAGAGAGACCTAATGCCAATGATTATCAAGATAGAATTATAATAAAAGCACATACAAATTAAATTTCAACCTACGCAAATGTTCTGTTTTAACTATAACGCGTATTAAGCAACCGTTTCTCTTTAATTATTCAATGGGGGGTCAAAGCTTGCAACGCTGCATTGAAATCAAAGATTTAGGCATAACTACAACAGTACATTCTCATTTACCAGACACATTGAAAATATAGTAGTGTCAGCTAATAAAATTTTGGGTTTTATAATAAGACAATCTCATATTTTTACTAATTTTGATAAACTTTTATACTATAGTTTGGTTAGGAGCAAGTTGGAGTTTGGCTCATTAATTTGTTCACGGAACCTCAAAGTAATTTGAATAAATTAGAAAAAATTCAGAATAAGTTTTTAAGGTTACTCTATTTAAAAAACATCACGTGTACACTGACTACCAGATAATTAGAAGTACAGCTCTCAGAAATTAATTTAAGATATTATCCCTAGGAAATAGACAACAACTCGTAGTATTGATATTATTATAAATAATAGAGTTAACTCCCCTGAGCTTTTGTCTTTGATTAGATTCAACGTGCCACCTAGACGAATACGCCAGGTTACAATGTTTGATATTCGTTCATCATTTAACATCTCTAGATCACCTACGGTAAACATGTTTCGACTTGCGAATCGATTCAATACATTGGTGGATCTAGAATGGACAGTTTCTACCATAATTTTTCGCAAAACAATCTTGGAGCAGCTAATCTTTATATCTCTATGAAGAACTTTAAAGGTTGTGTCAATCCTCATACAATTCAATTAATCTTGTATAAACTATACGAATACAATTACATGTTTGTCTACATTTTGTGGATCTTATAAATTCTGTAAATTTATTTAATTACGTAAAAATGTATTATTTTGAACCATGTATATTATTACATATTTATTCATGTAATAAAACCGTAAGGTTCGTATGATTAATAAATATATAAATAAATAAATGAATCACATCTTTGTAAGGGGTGTACATATTTTACGTATTTTCACCTCGTCAAGAGGTTATTGGACTGATATATTTTGTAGGGTAATTATAATTCTCATACCAATAATATATTTTCTTTGATTTGGTTCAAGTGAAGTGTATGGACTGGGTTTTGTTATGCAGTGCTGTTAATATATGTTTGACGTAGTTTCGTACATATAACTTCTGGATAAATTTATTTGTTCTTCTACAGTAGTTTCCACGTCACTTTCTTCTTGAAAATATTTTGCCAAGTGATCTGCTACTTCGTTATACATAATTCCCGTGTGTTCTTTAACCCATACAAATATGTGTTTATTTTGAAACTTACAATTGTGTTTTTTATTTTTACGATGTAAGGATTATTTCAACTAGATGGTATTTCTAATAGTGACTTTAAGCTGTTTAATAGTGAATTAGTAAAAATAATAATATTTTTTGTATTTTTTTCTGACGTAGACTTTATAGCTTTCAAAATTACAAAAGTTTTGGCAGAAAAAATTAAAGTTGTTTTATTCAATTTGAATGTGCTTTACTCTTGTGGCGGTATTATAAACAGACGCGCCGGTGCCATAAATATTCTTGACACATCTGTGAAAATAGATGTGTAATCGTTGTAAGTATTGTAATGTTTTTCTTATTTATTACAACGTTTCTATTACGAGTGGGATAAACTTTAAACACACGGTATGGCAAGTTACAAATTTATTTAAACACTAAACTACTCACTAACACTTAATTTATATACACTTTACTATTCACTTAATTATTAATTTATATCAACACTTTACTGTTCGCTATTTCGGTGTATTCTTGTTTATTTGTCGTGATCACTTTATAAACTAAACTAACTCTCCCTGGTCGGTCCTCTATATATTAGTGCCTTTTTTACTAGATACTTCTAGATAGCGGCTTACACAAAGAAATTGGCTCTCTGGCATTTTCTAGATAAGACTGGTCACAAAAACAATGGCTAGATGAGATAATCACAATCGTAAACAGTTCTAAGTAATCCCTGCGCATCCGCCATAATTTTAACTTTCATACATGGCTTAGACCGAGTCGGATTCAGGAACTATACCAGTGTGCTCTTTCGTAACATTACCCCCTCCTTAAATGGAAGTTTCTACTGGTACTTTTGTGTAGCCGAGACTCGATGTTTGAATCAACAACTGGCCCCATTTCTACCACTTCCAGTATTATGGAAATAGCAGGGCACCGTCTTCATCGGATACTGATAACGGGGGTTGTATCTGCAAATTAATATCTGGTCACCGGTATATTGAAAGATAATCTCTACCATGTTCCTGATAACTCGCCAATCCAACTGGTGACTCGCAGTCTTAGGCATAGCCAGTTTCTTCACGCTGGATTCTAACACATGGTCCCGGAGGTTTCGAAGTGCTTCCCACACATCGCGGTAAGTAGATCGATCTTGAAATTCATTTTTCGTTACCACGTAGAAGACGTACCGCGAATTGTTTCAGTTTCAGTGTCTTGCCAGGGGCTGGAATCAGTTCTTCAAGTTTTTCTAATTGCCCTCTCCTTCCGAAAGACGGATGCCAACCCTCGTGCCTCTTGATACGGGTGAGGATGTTGTATGACAGTGAATAATCTTCCGGGAGAGTGAACAAATCTTATCGTTGTTCTGAAGTGACTCCATATCTAGCTTTCCCGGTACCTCCATAAACGCCCATAAATTGCATCGAAGGTAGGATCAGACACATCTCGAATATGGTTTACTTTTTTATCTAGGTCATGGTCTCCTTCAAATGGCGCTAGTCGGTTTTGGTGAACTACTTTCGGTTTTTCGTTGGGGATCTCGCTTATGCGATATTATAACATCATTTATCCTTTTATTGACGAGCACTATTGGAGACATCCATGGACTAGTAGATGGTTCTAATACTTTTTCTTCTGCTATCTCTCGAATTATTCTTTCAGATCCTCTCTCTTCGCTCGTAGTAGTCTTCGAGCTGATTGCCTAATTGGCTTAGCATTACCAGTATTGATTTCGTGTTTGACGACTGATCTTCTACCAGTCTCTTCTCCTATTGGTACGAATAGGTCTCAATACTGCAAGACAAATTTTTTTTTTTCAGCTCGATCCAAAGATTGACCAGCTACTGATAACATCTGTCCGAATCTGGCATAAGAATTGTCAGTGGTCGTTGTTTGACGAACCATAGATGTCACCGGTACGCAGGATCCAATACTGGTTTCCTTTTTGGTGGTAACTGGGTAATCATTCACTTTTGTCACACGTACTGGGATCTCTTCCACCGACGTAACCAATCCTTCTCCAACTAGAACACCTTTGCCAACCTCTTCGTCGTGGTTGCTTGGCTCTATTATAACCGGTGCACCTTCCTCCGTGATTCCTTGTAGCTGTGCTACTATCATGGATTCGCTCCGTGCAAGTGGAACGGTATCTTCCTGTACAGCTGCGAACATCGCGCTACCTTCATATGGATGAAGGAATACCTCCTCGGAACCCACTTTATTGGTTCTGTTTCTAAAGTCTAATTGAAAACCATGTACATTCATTACGTCCATTCCCAGAATCACGTCTTCTTCAAGGTCAGCTACGATTACCGTATGCGTGAATTTTCTGCGCCAATTCCCAATTGGATGTTTGCCTCACCGTGAACGTTGGCACTCTTACATGTGGCGGTCCGCAGTCGCAGGCTCGTTGGTAACAGCTTCTTCTTGGAGTTTATTATTTCTGGTCGTTTAGTGGTTATACCCCGAAGCCTTCGTTGCTGCTTCATATTTAAGAGCAGCTGTTAATGCGTCGACTAATGTTTTCGGATGGGCTAAACGAAGCGTCCTCTGCATATCGTGGTCAAATGAGCCGTCAATAAAGGTCTGGATGCCTAGATATTCCATCATGTTCTCTGGTGCTGACGGATACGCAAATCAAACTAGTCGGGCAACGTCCACTTCATACTCTTGAAGGGATTCATCACGTTTCTGCCTTCGGCTCTTCAGTTGGAATTGGTACAAATGTTCTAGATGTTCATGAACATATCGCATGTCCAACCTCTTCTTTAGCTGCTCGAAGTCATCCGTTTCTTCCAAAGGTATCGTCTGAAGGCATCTCCGCGAAGCGCGATGGTTAATTTCACTGCCTTCTCCTTATCGGACCAATTATTCACTCTAGCGGCTGCTTCAACCTATTTCACATAATTGGTCCACGACCTTTTTCCATTGAACGTTTGGGCATTGACTTGGATAAAACTACCAATGTCTTCTAACTTAGGGCGTGTTTCTGGCTTGCAAGGTTTTGTTTGCGCGGTCTTCTTTTCTTCCGCTGGTGTGTCTTGAGTACTTATATCTGTCAACTTTTTTACTAACTCCTTGATTTTCTCGTCCATTGTTGTCATCTTATTCTCGATTTTCTCGTCCATCGTTGACATCCCATTCTCTATTTCAAATTTTAGAGACGAAGTTTCATTTTCAATGTGAGCGGCAATGTCGTTTTTCATTAATAAGATATCGGCAGATATATCGTTCTCTATAGCAGAAATCTCCTTGTCAATATTAGCAGAAATGTCGTTCTTCATAGCAGAAATATCCTTTTTCACAATCGTTGAAATCTTCTCTTCCATGGCAGAAATGTCGTTCTTCACATTAGTTGAAATTTTCTCTTCCATTGAAGAAATATCGTTCTTCACATTAGGTGAAATCTTCTCTTCTATGGCAGAAATTGACGGGACACCAATGTTTTTCTTATTTTTAAAACGTTTTTATTATGAGTGGGATGAACTTTAAACGGTATGGCTACTCACGAATTTATATAAACACTAAACTACTCACTAACACTCAATTTATATACACTTAACAATTCACTTACATTTTAATTTATATACACACAAACTTAATTAATAATTTATATCAACACTTTACTGTTCGCTATTTCGGTTTATTCTTGTTTATTTGTCGAGATCACTTTATATACTAAACTAACTTTCCCTGGTCGGTCCTTTATATATTAGTGCGTTTCTTACTAGATAATTCTAGATTGCAGCTTACACAAAAAAATTGGCTCTCTGGCATTTTCTAGATAAAACTGGTCACAAAAACAATGGCTAGATAAGATAACCACAATCGTAAACAGTTCTAAGAAATCCCTGCGCCTCCGCCATAATTTCAACTTTCATACATGGCTTAGACCGAGTCGGATTCAGGAACTATACCAGTGTGCTGTTTCAACATTACCCCCTCCTCAAATGTAAGCTCCTCCTGGAACTTTTGTGTAGCCGAGACTCGATGTTTGAATCAACAACTGGTCCCATTTCTATCACTTCCAATATTCTGGAAATAGAAGGGCACCGTCTTCATCGGATACTGATAACGCCAATCCAACTGGTTACTCGCAATCTTCGGCATAGCCAGTTTCTTCACGCTGGATTCTAACACATGGTCTCGGAGGTTTCGAAGTGCTTCCCACACGTGGCGGTAAGTAGATCGATCTTGACATTCACTTTTATACCTGGCTTAGACAGGGTCGGTTTTAGGGAATATACCAGTGTGCTGTTTCGTAACATTACCCCCTCCTTAACTGGAAGTTCCTCCTGGAACTTTTGTGTAGCAGAGACTGGATGTTTGAATCGGCAACTGGCCCCATTTCTACACTTTCCGATCTTATGGAAATAGCAGGGCACCGTCTTCATCGGATACTGATAACAGGGGTTGTAGCTGCAAATTAATATCTGGACACCGGTATCTTGAAAGATAATCTCTACCATATTCCTGATGATTCGCCAATCCAACTCGTTACTCGCTATCTCAGGCATAGCCAGTTTCTTCACGTTGGATTCCAACACATGGTCTCGGAGGTTTCGAAGTGCTTCCCACACATCGCGGTAGGTAGATCGATCTTGGAATTCATTTTTAGTTACCACGTAGAAGACGTACCGCGAATTGTTTCAGTTTCAGTGTCTTGCCAGAGGCTGGAATCTGTTCTTCAAGTTTTTCTAATTTCCCGAACTTCTTTCGAAAGACGGATGCCAACCCTCGTGCCTCTTGCTTGCTTGTTAGCTTTCCCGGTACCTCAACACGCGCCCATAAATTCATCGAAGGTAGGGTCAGACACATCTCGAATATGGTTTACTCCTTTATCTAGGTCATGGTCTCCTTCAAATGGCGCTAGTCGGTTATGGTGAAATACTATTGGTTTTTCGTTGGGGATCTCGCTTATGAGATATATAACATCATTTATCATTTTATTGACGAGCACTACTGGAAACAGCCATCGACTAGTAGATGGTTCCAATACTTTTTCTTCTGCTATCTCTCGAATTATTCTTTCAGATTCCTCTCTCTTCGCTCGTGGTAGTCTTCGAACTGATTGCCTAATTGGCTTAGCATTACCTGTATCGATTTTGTGTTTGACGGCTGATGTTCTACTAGCCTTTCCTCCTTTTGGTACGAATAGGTCTCGATACTGCAAGAGAAATTCTCTTTTTTTTCAGCTCAATCGAAAGATTGACCAGCAACTGATAACATCTGTTCGAATCTGTCATAAGAATTGTCAGTGGTCGTTGTTTGACGAACCATAGATGTCACCGGTACGCAGGATCCAATACTGGTTTCCTTCTTGATGGTAACTGGGTAATCATTCAGTTTTGTCACATGTACTGAGATCTCTTTCACCGACGTAACCAATCCTTTTCCAATTAGTACTCCTTTGCCAACCTCTTCGTCGTGGTTCCTTGGCTCCATTATAACCGGTGCACCTTCCTCCATGATTCCCCGTAGCCGTACTACTATCATGGATTCGCTTCGTGCAGGTAGAACGGTATCTTCCTGTACAGCTGCCAACACCACGCTACCTTCATATGGATGAAGGAATACCTCCTCGGAACCCATTTTATTGGTCCTGTTTCCAAAGTCTAATTGAAAACTGTTGTGTATTCGACGAGGAATCAATACACATCTACTCAACTGCAAACTCAAATTTATTAGAATTGATAAAATCAACGGCAAGACACTTTCAATTCAATGAAATTACTGTCAACTAAAACTAAGGCTATGTTCACAATATCAATATTCTTCAAAATACATAGTATTTTCTTCCCCTTCTTAAGAATAGGACTACATATAATCAAAAGTTACAGGTCTAATTTACTAGGTATTTTGACAGAACGACTTGATCTGGTAACATTTTTAAAAATTGATGGAGTACCATGCCCTTCAAATTTATTTGATTTTTCAGTAGAATTTTTTGATTCCGGAGAACCTTGAAGTTCGAACAGGACTTTGTACTTCTTTAACATAAGGACTCATGTTACTATTTGACATAGAGGTACTAGGTACATTATTTGTCTCAGTAGTGTTATTTGACAAGATAGGGTTATTTGACACAATTGGATTATTATAAATTCCATTCACATTCATAGGATTTGATTTATTTTGCCTGATGTCATTAATGTGATATAACTTAATATTGTCACCGCATCTAACTAAATAAGTGCTATAACTCATACACCTAACAACTTCACCTTTTTGCCAGAGATTTGTATATTTATTCTTCACAAAAACTTCATCGTTTTCTGAAAACAACTTTATCTTTTGCAAAATGTCAGATTGAATAGATTTTTGTTTCTTTGACCATTGTTTTAGCAAATCAAATCTAGTACGAGGACGAATTTTAAAAAGTGTTTCGGCTTTCGGCTTTAAAAAGGGAGAAAATGTAAGTGAAGTCTCTATCTTAAATAAATTAGAAAACTTTTTATTTGTACATAGAAACACCCCAAGTACTTCCACAGGATTTTCACCAGCCGAATCACTTTTATCTAGCAAATCATTTCTCCAATCTTTATTCAAAATATTTATTTTGAGATTTTAAGACAACCAAAGGTAAATAATACATCTTACTTTAGTATCTAACATGCACATATACCTGTCCTAAAATGTCTACTTTTTGCCCTGTCAAAACTCTTAACTTAAAACTTACAGGCTCTAAGACTAAATTGTTGAACAAAGATTTGAAGTCTTGCTCATGCATAACTGACCTCACTGCACCCGAATCAACTTCCATTTCAAGATTTTGTCCATCGATATACAATTTAACTTTTAAAGTGTCTACATAACTTATTTAAAGCGAATTCAAGGTACACTCCTCTGACATTAAACCTAACTCAAAATTTTCATCTGACTCTTCTTCCAACTCCTGGTTTTCATCTTCATGCAACTCAAAAACTTCGTTTTTACACATAGGAGCTTTTGCAGTGTGCCCTGTCATAGTACAGGTAAAGCACTTCCAATTTATTGCTGGACATTTGTTGTTATCAAAATGTATACGACAGCATCTTCTACACTTCTGCTTTTGCCTATACCACTGACTCTGACGATCACTTGGATGGCTAAGGCTAATAGACGACTTATTTTGACTGCCTTGACCTGACTTGACTCGGTTCTGATTAGACTGTAACTTGTAATTCTGACTTGACTTATGCTTGTGGTATACCGTATCCAAACTATTATCAGACTCTGACACCATAGCATTAACCTGCCCCTCAGCTAACTCCATACTAAGAGCGATTTTTGGAGCTGCTTCGAAGTTATGATCTTCTTCTAACAACTTTTGTTTATTACTATCCGACCTAATTCCAGATATCAACCTGTCTCTCAAAGCATCGTTCAAAAAGTCATAATAGTTACAAGTTTTTGATATACTTTTCAACCTTGCAATGAATTCTGTGATAGTTTCGCCTGGTTCCTGGTAACTGTTGTTCATCTTGAAGCGTTCTGCTACAACTAGCCTTTTGGGACTGTAGTGATCTTTTAATGCTTTCACCAAATCAGCGTATGACTTCGTTTTAGATAATGTAGGTGAAACAAGATCTTTTAATCTGATATACCCCTCTCCCCCGATAAAAGTGAGTAAAAGGGGTACTTTTTTGTGTCTGCAACATCATTCACTTTAAAAATTTGCTCTAAACATTCTATCCATGATAAAATATCCCCAAACTTTTAATTGAAAGGTTCGATACTCCCAATTAAAGACATGTTTATTAGATACTGATTTTCAGACAGACTAGACAGACTTTAACTTCACTCAGTATGGACAGACTTGACTATTGATTGATGCGCTGTATGCTTAGAAAATGTTAGAAAGTGGAACGGACTTACTTGACTTTGTGTGATATACTGCGACTGTGGCAAAACCCTGATCTAGGACAAGCCGGGTTTCATTGACCTTCAATGTAGCAAAACATCACAAAAACATGAACATCTTCGCGGATTCGTTTCGGTTCTCGTCGCCAAAAATGTTGTGTATTCGACGAGGAATCAATACACATCTACTCAACTGCAAACTCAAATTTATTAGAAATAATAAAATCAACGACAAGACACTTTCAATTCAATAAAATTACGGTCAACTAAAACTAAGGGTATGTTTACAATAAATGGTACCTTAAAAATACATAGCAAAAACCACGTACATTAATTACGTCCATTCCCAGAATCACGTCAGCTGCGATTACCGTATGCGTGAACGTTTCTGCGCCAATTCCCAATTGGATGTTTGTCTCACCGTGACCGTTGGCACTCTTACATGTGGCGGTCCGCAATCGCAGGCTCGTTGGTAACAGCTTCTTCTTGGAGTTTATTATATCTGGTCGTTCAGTGGTTATAACCCGAAGCCTTCGTTGCTGCTTCATATTCAAGAGCAGCTGTTAATGCGTCGACTAATGTTTTCGGATGGGCTAAACGAAGCGTCCTCTGCATATCGTGGTCACATAAGCCGTCAATAAAGGTCTGGATGCCTAGACATTCCATCACGTTCTCTGGTGCTGATGGATACGAAAATCAAACTAGTCGGGCAATGTCCACTTCATACTCTTGAAGGGATTCATCACGTTTCTGCCTTCGGTTCTTCAGCTGGAATTGGTACAAATGTTCTAGATGTTCATGAACATATCGCACGCCCAACCTCTTCTTCAGCTGCACGAAGTCATCCGTTTCTTCCAAAGGTATCATCTGAATTACACCTAAGGCATCTCCGCGAAGCGCGATGGTTAATTTCACTGCCTTCTCCTTATCGGACCAATTATTCACTCTAGCGGCTGCTTCAACCTGTTTCACATAATTGGTCCACGACATTTTTCCATCGAACGTTGGGGCCTTGACTCGGGTAAAACTGCCAATGTCTTCAAACTTAGGTAGTGTTTCTGGCTTGCAAGGTTTCGTTTGCTCGGTCTTTATTTCTTCCGCTGGTGTGTCTTGAGTACTTATATCTGTCATCTTTTTTACTAACTCCTTGATTTTCTCGTCCATCGTTGTCATCTTATTCTCGATTTTCTCGTCCATCGTTGACATCCCATTCTCTATTTCAGATTTTAGAGACGAAATTTCATTTTCAACGTCAGCGGCAATGTCGTTTTTGATTAATAAGATATCGGCAGATATATCGTTCTTCATAGCAGAAATCTTTTGTCCATATTAGCAGAAATGTTCTTCATAGCAGAAATATCGTTTTCCACATTCGTTGAAATCTTCTCTTCCATGGCAGAAATATCATTCTTCACATTAGTTGAAATTTTCTCTTCCATTGAAGAAATATCGTTCTTCACATTAGGTGAAGTCTTCTCTTCCATGGCAAAAATTGACGAGACACCAATGTTTTTCTTATTTTTAAAACGTTTTTATTACGAGTGGGATGAACTTCAAACACGCGGTATGGCTACTTACGAATTTATATAAACACTAAACCACTCACCTAACACTTAATTTATATACACTCAACAATTCACTTACATTCAATTTATATACACACAAACTTAATTATTAATTTACTCGTATATCAACACTTTACTGTTCGCTATTTTGGTGTATTCTTGTTCCTTTGTCGAGATCACTTTATAAACTAAACTAACTCTCTCTGGTCGGTCCTTTATATACTAGTGCCTTTTTACTAGATACTTCTAGATTACGGCTTACACAAAAACAATTGGCTCTCTGGCATTTTCTAGATAAGACTGGTCACAAAAACAATAGCTAGAGAAGATAGTCACAATCGTAAACAGTTCTAAGAAATCCCTGCGCATCCGCCATAATTTTAACTTCCATACATGGCTTAGACAGAGTCGGATTCAGGAACTATACCAGTGTGTTGTTTCGTATCAATAATTTGTCTGGCAATTTATTCTTCAAGTTCGCTGTTTCCGAGTATTGTGGGGTGATTACTTTAACATTTTTCAAAAAGCTCACCAGGTCCATTCTTACTAGAGGTGAAATGAAATCTGTAGTTTCTCTGAAACCTTCACACATTGGATGAGAATTTTTGTTTATATGAGTTTGTTAGGTGACAATAATTTAGTGTAGGCAGTTCTGCAATAATAGGTAATTTTTTTGTTTTGCATTTTGTCACCATTTTTTCGGAAATCATTGTTCTGCCCAGATGTAGAGGAGTTTTAAAACTTTCTACTCTTAAATGTTCGAAGTGTTGTGAAATATCTAATTTTCGTGGAGTCTGGTTGTTTGCACATTCGTATATTGCGCACCCATAGTCAACGATTGATCTTATATACGTTTTATTAAAAGAAAAACAGTTTTGGGGTCTGCACCCTGTTGATATATCGCTAAAAACTTAATTGGTCGTCACCAAAACTTGTCCAACTGATTGTGCTGTCAAGTGACAGAAGACAGGAGACAGTCGAGTAAAAGGTTAAGACATATATTGGCGGCATATAAACTTGTACTCTGTTTCTTCATATGTTAAAATATATACTGAATAAGTAAACCTGTGTTTATTACATGACTCCGATCCACAAACTCCTTCAACCCCACTTTGTTCGCATAACGGATTTGAATAAATTCAATCCCTAACTAACTTTTCTGCAAAATTTCGTCTACATGAGATATAAATGTCAGCTTTTTTGTCAAGAGTGATGAATAAATATCGAAAATCACTGGCTATAAGCTATAAAGAAAAAAAATTAGAATAGACATGAGAAAGTAATTTAGCATGACTAAATAAATAAAATGTGGGGTTTCGAACTTTTTTATAGAAGATCTTAATAATAACATAACGTTTCAGAAGTGTTTGCAGATGCGAATCGTACAACTTGTAAGTAGAGTTATTGATCAAAAAGTGCATGCAAACTTCGTAAAGTTAAACACCGGGATTTACACAATCTCTTTTATCGTTTACAGTTCGTGACTGGGAATTGCTTAGTAATAAAATAAAAGGTCTGCCAACTATTTGTATATTCAAATTCCGCAATATACTTTGTTGATATTCCAACCCGCTCCGTATCCCTTTCTATACGCCGAGTGATAAACACAATTTAATAGGATTTTCGTTAGTTTCGTTTAATTTCGATTATAATCTGATCTATCTCGACACCGTAAAACATGTTAGGGAAACTGTAAATACAACGTTAGTATAATATGGAGTACTATGCTAATATTAGGTTAAAATTTGTTATTCGATGTATGCAGCTCGGGATATTATTACAAATTATGTATAAATCAGGACAACCCGTCAGCTTCTCTCCAACTTAGATCTTATATCGAACGAGAACAAAATGAATACGTAGTAACTTCTTGAGTAAACGTATAACGGGTAGGAATATGTACGAAAGAATAATAAACGAAAATGAATATTATTTATTCCATAGATTTCGTTTCCGATTCAATTAATATGTGTTCGAAACAGAACAACTTTTTCATAAATCAATTACCGAAGTATTGACAAAAATATATTGATCACGTTATAGGTATTAGGGAAAAAATGTGGCAGCTTTTATACCGTAATTGATGACAGTGTAAAGCTTTTAGTAATCTCTTTGGATCGAATGACAAATCCCCCACAATGATTATAAAGAAACATGACTTTAATCAACCAGAATGAGATATCGTTTAATCGAAAAGAATGAATCATTAATTCTTATAAAGGATTAAGTCACACTCATGTATTGAAGTGAAACTTTTTATGGGACACTTAGGAGAATTGGCATAAGAGTAAACTCGTAAAAGCTAACAAATCTGTTGAACGTATGTACCTGCCTAATTATTGTTTACTTAAGCTGAGTGAGAGAGGCGAAAAAAGTATAAATCTGAAAGAGTAAGAGGGCAATTATATTATAGTATCACAATCAAGACAGACGTAATGCTCTCCACTCCTGTTACACCGCTCTATTCTTTAGCTGACTACAGATTAGCAAATTAATTTTGGCAGTCGGAAGCTTGGCAACTTCCGATGCGCCGTAGCGAAAACGTATGCGAATTGCAAGAGCTCACTTCGCTGGCAGGATTCGTAAGCTTCGTTTTGACAGTGGAGTACAGTTCAATTAGGGTGAGACAAAGTATTTCATGCACTCATGAGTCAATTTTATCCACCGTTCTGTCATCATTACAAACAAAAAGACGCCATTTTTAGTCCATTTAGAGAAACCTAAATGAGACATTTTTTGGTTTTTGCATGTCTGCGGCTCATGCGTCAATTTTTCCAAGAAAAGCACCACTTTATGCATTTGTTGCATAAATAACTATTCTGTTTCTGTCTACAGGATTATATAAAAGGGCACATGTTTATTTTGTGTAAGATACCTATTTAGATGTAATATATTTTATAGCTTATACTTATAATTATTATACTCATTTCATACCTATCTCTATTACGTTTCGGCTTTATTATTTGTTTTGAACCATCTTCTGATTCCAGTTACAATTGCAGTTTGGTCATATTAAAATATGTTTGAACTAAAATCTAAAGATCGTTTATAACAACTAATTAACTGAAACGTAATATAGAATATTTTAATTCAATAATTCTTTTAAATGGCGGAAAACCACGACAAAAATTTTTATTTCAAGGAACGGTCACTTAAAACAAATATAACTACTTCCTCATTTTATTTGTATAGACATACACATGAGTAAAACTTTTAATACAACATTTATATCGACTTATTTTATTGTCAGGTCATTGAACGAGTTTCTGCTGCTACGAAAGTTAGCCAAAGGACGCTTTTCCGTATTAAAAAAGAAGCTATGGCAAGAAGTAATGCTGACACTGATGTGCCTACTAAAAAACAAAGAATGTCCAGTATCTGTATGAAACAATTCCACAAAACTGTGCTTATGAGGTGCATAATAAATTATCACATATCCCAGAAAAAAGTATCCACGTTAAGAAATGTACACCAAACCTTTGCAGATAATTATGGCTTCATAGCAAGTCGCGAATCTCTGCGGAAACAAGTACATTCTTTGGGTTTTCGTCGGATCAACATGAAAAAAAGAGTTGTTTGTTAATGGAACAACACGAAATAAAACATTTACGCCACCTATATTTCAGAAACATAAAAAAGTGCAGAGAACAGAAGAAACCTATCATTTATATGGATGAAACATACATTTCATGTCACATGCACTTTGAAGGATGGAGCGACAAGAGTAACGAAGGATTAAGAAAACCTGTTTCAAAAGGAAATAGGCTCATTATTGTGAATGCAGGAAGTGAAAATGGTTTCGTACCTAATGCTGGTATTATGTGGAACTCCCAGTCATAAACAGGAGATTATCATAATGAAATGGCGTACGAAAATTATGAGGAGTGGGTACTAGAAAAACTTATTCCAAACCTACCAAAAAACGCTGTTGTGGTAATTGATAACGCCCCATATCACAATATTCTATATGAAAAATTACCTAGGACTGCTAGGACTAAACCACAATTAAAAAACTGGCTTCCCGAAAGAAACATATATTACAGTGAACAAATGTTGAAACCGAACGTTGCAAAAATGTGGAAACCGCAATATAAAATTTATAAAATTGATGAATTGTTTATTCGACATGGATCGTAAGTTTCAAGGCTACTCCCTTATTACCCGGACTTGAATACGATCGAAAATGTTTGGGAGTCTCTTAAAGAGTATGTGGCCAAAAGAGATGTTAACTTCAATTTTACGAAGGTTAAAGAATTCTGTAATGAATTTTTTGACACATTTTCTGCAAATGATCGGAAAGTTAGATGTGACCATGTTAAAAAGATTGAAGATGAATTTATGAACAATGAACCACTTCTAGATACTGTTGTAGATAATATTGTTATTAGTTTAGCCGAAGAAGTAGATAGCGAGGATGATAAACTTGATATAGAAAGTGATTTTAAAGAATCCCTGTACATTTAAAACATATTTCTCATCATAGTGTTTGTTTATGAGTAGTATGACTGAATACATTAAACGTAACAAATGTGAAAATGTAAATAGGTCTTATAAAATTGTAGATATTAGAGACGAATTACACTAGAGTAATATAATATCTGTAGCATATCTGTACATTGTTCTTAATAAACAATAATTGACGGCACCCAGAACCAAGATTTTTTTGTTTTGCCAGTCCTAACTCTGTAAAAAGTGTGAAGGGATATTCTAATTTCATAGTAAATATTTGCAAAAAACCCAAAAATTTACATATGAAATTAGAAATATCTGCCACAAAAAAGCTTTAATGTTCTATTTATATTATTAGTATACTTATTAGACCATCTCCAAAGGCGATTTCCCCAATTTGTTTTTCAAATTTTATGTATAAACCCGAATTTTTACATTATCATCTACTACATATTATTAAGAATAACAATTTTAGGAAGCTTAATAGGTAGGTATGTGATTTACTATTACTACGAACAGGCCATTATTAATAATCCTTATCATATTGTACACTTTATATACAAAATCTACGTGACTACTAATATGTATACAAATAAACCCCAATGGGGAATGTTATGAAGGGACCACTTAAAAGACATTAATTTGAATTGAAGGTGAAAGTTTATGTCTCTTGGAATCTATTCATTATTTATTATTTACATCACATAAAATAATAAAGGATAAATATAGAATTCCCCGTATGGTTTTTGAAGCTATAAATAATTATATCTGTACAAGAAACCCTAATTTTCGTAAAAAAATCTAATGGTTTTTATTTCCTTGTTCATTTACTTAATAATAAAGAACACATTAATGTTATTTTATTTAGTAAACTCGATTTCATGTACCATTATACATGTGCCACAATTTATTATTTTTAAATCCAAAGTAAAAATATTGTGTTACCCTCGTACGTATGAGCAGCCTCACAAACTTTAAAACTTTGCACGCGGAATGTACGTCACCTGCTCTTCCCGGCAACTGCGTTTACAACGTCGTCAAGTTGTATGGCTTTCTCGCGCATCGTCAATTGTCAAAATTAATTTTCCAACCTGTATGTCACTATGTCAGTTAACAGAGCATCGTAGAAAGCACGCTAGGTACTATATAGACAGCGAATCATTATGTTCTAGCGAAAATGTAGAATATGTAGTTGCGAAACTAGACAAAAATTAATGTTTGACCAAAAATGGTAGTTTGTTCGAATCATTAATAAAATAATTTCTCAATGCACGAGCTCGTCGTAGAATACGAAACGAGTCGAAGGCAAATTTGATATGTAACATGCGAGCGTATTAATGGCCAATACATGAAAGTTGCATGCGCTAATTTTTCTCCTCCCATTAATAAAAGAAACATTTATTTTAACAATTATCATTACTAACTAGAAATATGTATTTAACAATGAAATCGCAAGTAAATATATCAAGAAAAAGACTGCATGGTTGTTCTCTTTGATAAATAATTATGTTTTGTATGGTACAATTATTTATTATTAAAATGCAAATGGGAAACTTTCAACATACTTGTAGATTCTACAGTTGATGATGATGATTATGGAACAATTTATTAAATTTTTGATAGGTTAGATTCAAAATTACAATTAAATTTGGATTGAAAATTTGAATATCAACGTTCATTTTAGTTTGAATTATGGGTTTCCGCTACTGCAGCAGATGTTCAAACTCGCCTAAAGCAGTGTCTGGTATATATATTTGGATCTCATATATTTTGAGTACCTAGAAATTTCTTTCCCCATATTTCCAAATTTGTTAATTGAAATATTTTGGTTTTTGTGTCCTTAATTTTAATCAAAATGTTTTACGCAATTCACGCCTAATTTGTTAAATGCCAAAAATACAAGACACCGTTTTTAATCGCTTTTCTTGCAATTTGATGCAAAATGCGCATACCTATTCCAACTGCAAGAATAACTCCTAGGAGCCTTTGACTACCTTTTTTATGATCAGTCGCTGGAGACAATTTTACTTCAGTATAATTCTTAGGTTTGCCAGTACCATACAATGCTACTGATTTTTGATCAGATTCTTTGACTATCGAGATATCCTATAGTTACTTTGTCTTGACTGAATCCCTTGTAACTTCGATACCCATAATCATCGGTTGATATGTATCTTGTATGCTAGCTTACAATATCGTAAACCGAATTCACACTTCTAAACAACAATCCACAAAGTTGACAAAAAATCAAAGTCTTATATTTTGTCTTCTGGTGTCCGTCGGTTTTAAGTTTCAGAGGACGTACGGTAAGTGGTAAATGAGATTTTCCGGAATATTGTAGATCAGATTTTGCTCATTAACGAACTTAGCTTCAGTTTTTACGTTCTAAACCTAGATATAAAATTTCATTAAAAAATTCGGTCGCGTTATTGAGTTATCGCGTTGACAGACTGACAAACCGAAATTTAAAAAAAAATTGTTTTTTTGGACAAAGAAACATGAAACGTGTAGATCCACTCGAATCTCGAAACTTCAAAATCACTCCATTACAATACTTCTCTTATTACATATATTATACATTAGGTTAAGTAGAAAACAGATTTTTTTTTTATTAAAAATTAGTCGCATTCACCAAAAGGTTATTAGCGACGGAACAGTATGAGATCTATACAGTGATTGCATACTTACAAATTAAGCATATACAAATATTGGACTAAATATCAACCATATTGAACTAAATACTATTTAAAACGTGGATATCCCTAAGGAAGTTTATTAGCTTGTGTATTGGAGAATGTTCACCAAGCAACTCTTTCAGATTAATAGGGATATCATGTGTTTTGCGTTGCTGATGATATTTGTTGCAATCTATTAATATGTGTTTCACCGATTATATTTCATCACATGCATCGCATTTGGGACGTTCTGTTTAAGTCATTAAAAATGAATGAGTTAACTTAGTGTGTCCCTAGCGTAATCGTGGAAGAGTCACCTGATTAAGTCGACTTAAACAGTGATGCCCCCAAGATGCCACGACCGATTTTACACGTCTCAACATTGAATCACTGTGATGCCACTCGTTTTGCCACATACCGGACACTTTGTTTTTATAAAAACCTCTCAGGTCACTGCTGGCACATTTTATAACTGTTCCAGAGTTATCACTATTCACTGCAAGACGCGCACTTTTATTAGCTTTCTCGTTACCACTGATGCCAATGTGGGATGGAATCAAGATGAGTTGAACGTTTCTTGAGTCTTCTTGAATTGTTTTAAGTTCGCATTTTATCAACTTTTCAAAGGGATGAGTTGGATATATATGCTAAATTGACGAAACAGAACTTAAGGAATCCGTGAGGATCAAGCAATTGTTAAGTTTTAGGCTGTTTATATGTTTAAGGGCTTCATATAGCGCATAAAATTCTGCGGAGAATATACTGCAGGACATTGGGAGTTTGAACAAAAACTGATTTCTGGGTGTAACAAAAGCACAACCTACTCCGTCGTTGGATGCCACTCGTTTTGCCACATACCGGACACTTTGTTTTTATAAAAACTTCTCAGGTCACTGCTGGCACATTTTATAACTGTTCCAGAGTTATCACTATTCACTGCAAGACGCGCACTTTTATTAGCTTTCTCGTTACCACTGATGCCAATGTGGGATGGAATGAAGATGAGTTGAACGTTTCATGAGTCTTCTTGAATTGTTTTAAGTTCGCATTTTATCAACTTTTCAAAGGGATGAGTTCGGTATAAATGCTGGATTGACGAAACAGAACTTGAGGAATCCGTGAGGATCAAGCAATTGTTAAGTTTTAGGCTGTTTATATGTTTAAGGGCTTCATATAGCGCATAAAATTCTGCGGAGAATATACTGCAGGACATTGGGAGTTTAAACAAAAACTGATTTCTGGGTGTAACAAAAGCACAACCTACTCCGTCGTTGGATGCCACTCGTTTTGCCACATACCGGACACTTTGTTTTTATAAAAACTTCTCAGGTCACTGCTGGCACATTTTATAACTGTTCCAGAGTTATCACTATTCACTGCAAGACGCGCACTTTTATTAGCTTTCTCGTTACCACTGATGCCAATGTGGGATGGAATCAAGATGAGTTGAACGTTTCTTGAGTCTTCTTGAATTGTTTTAAGTTCGCATTTTATCATTTTTTCAAAGGGATGAGTTGGATATATATGCTGGATTGACGAAACAGAACTTAAGGAATCCGTGAGGATCAAGCAATTGTTAAGTTTTAGGCTGTTTATATGTTTAAGGGCTTCATATAGCGCATAAAATTCTGCGGAGAATATACTGCAGGACATTGGGAGTTTAAACAAAAACTGATTTCTGGGTGTAACAAAAGCACAACCTACTCCGTCGTTGGATTTAGAAGCATCTGTATAAATATGAGAATAACCTTCAAAACAGCGATGAGTAATCTCCAGAAATGTATTTTTAATTATGGAGTTATTCGACTCATTTTTTTTGTAGCGCAGGAGTTGTGTATTACAGTGTAAAGGTTTAAGTGTCCAAGGTGGAGGGTAGGATATTGCATTGGAGAATGTATCGGGAGCATTCAGCGTGAGTCGTAATCGTTCGTAGTATGGTTTTCTGTTGGTAAATTGATCATTTTCGTCTGGATGCTGGTCCCGGAAGGTTTGAAGATGGATGGGTCTTGTGGTTTCTTGTGCAATGGCTGCTGCATGTGTAAGAGTCAACTGCATCCGACGATAATGAAGAGATGGTTCTCCGGCTTCCACATACATACTTTGTACTGGTGTAGTTCTAAAGGCTCCCAAAGAAATCCTTAAGGCGTTATTATGAACTGCACCTAGGGGTTTCAAGACCGATCTACTTGCCGAAGCGTAAGCTATCGAAGCGAAGTCAATTTTTGATCTGATTAAAGATTTGTACAAATTAAGTAAAGTAGTTTGATCTGATCCCCAGTATTTGTTGGATAGGGTTTTTGGTATATTTAGCTCTTTATTACATGATAATATTAGTTGTTTTATATGTTACTTTCAAGTTAATTTTTTATCAAATATTGCACCTAGAAATTTCACATGTGGTTTATAAATTGTAAGTGTGAGTCGTACAACTTCAGTATAGGCTTTTGAACAGTTCTGGAACAGAAGATCATGCCAGATGTTTTTGAGACAGAAAATTCAAATCCAACATCAGTAGACCAAACTTCTAGCTTATCCAACGTGTTCTGAAGGATTTGTGACATGAGATTCAAGTTTTTTCCTTTAATAAATATAACCAGGTCATCTGCATACAAACGTGCTTTGATTGGTTTGTAGGTGGCTTTGATGATGTCATTAATTGCAACTAAAAAGAGAGTCACATAACCCTGAGGCACTCCATTTTGTTGAATAGTGGAATTCGAGAAACAATTATTAACTCTCACTTGGAAGCTTCTATTTGTTAGAAAGTTTTCTATGAGAGATAGACAATTTCCTTTAATGTTCCAAGTATGAAGTGTCTTTAATATGTTATATCTCCATGCGGTGTCAAATGCGTGTTTTAGATCGAAAAATATAGCTATATATTTCTGTTTAGTAGCTAACGCTTTCTGTATGTTGCTTTCTAAATCTAAGATATTGTCCACTGCCGGACGATTTTTTCTAAAACCATTTTGTTCTTGTGCTATTAAATTATTTTTTTCCAGAAACCATAATAAGCGGTTATTTACAATATTTTCAAAAACCTTGCACATGGCACATGTTAAAGATATTGGTCTGTATGACTCCGGCATTACTCGAGTTTCGCTACTTTTCAACAATGGAATAATTATAGTTTTAGACCAAAGAGATGGAAATTTATGTTCGAACCATATCAAGTTGAAAATTGAAAGTAATTTTTGTTTTGCAGAATTCATCAGGTTTTTTAGAAATATAGGTGGTATGTCATCTGTTCCGGGACTACTCTCTTTCATTTCATCAAGACAACTGTTCGAGTGTTATTGGGTCGTTCATACAATTGCTGTTGTCAGTTCCTTCATATTGTATAACTTCTTCGACTAAGAGCTTGCGCCTGGTAAAGCTATCTTTGTAACTTTCATCAGAGGAATGTTTTCTGTATACATTTGCTGAAGTACTAGCTATTTCCGAGGCAGATGTTATAATATTGGTATATTTTCTTAATCTTTTAATGTTTGATGAAGTGGGTATTCCAGAAATTTTCCTGATTTTATTCCTTACCTGACTGGTTGGGGTGGAGCTATTTATTCCAGACAAAAAGTTTTGCCAACACTTCTTTTTTGATGATTTTTCTGTTAACTGTGCAAATGCCTTCAGTTCTTTAAACTCGATTTTATTTTCAGCCGTTTTATGTTTCTTGTATCGGTTTAGGGTTGATTTACTCTCAGTTATTGCCTTTTCGCATTCGGCGTTCCACCAAGGAACAGGTTGGCGTCCTGAAACTAGTTTGGTCTTTCCAATATGTTTTTCCGCGCTTGCGATTATAATTTGATTGAAGTGATAAAGCGTGTTGTCAATATTAGATGAGATTACTAATTGTTTCATACTCTTTTATAGTAGTTCCAATTTCCCGTGTGAATTATTGGATAATGATCACTTCCATATGTGAAGCCTGGTGTATCCCATAATAGGGAAGGAGTTAAGTGAGGGTCGCATAGAGTTAGGTCAATGCACGAAGTTTCGGCTGTGTTAATATTGAATCTTGTAGGTCTGCCGTCGTTCAAGTAATTAAGATGTTAATCGTCTATAGCTTTTTCTATTAGACTACCTCTTCCACTCGAGCTTCACGATCCCCACATAATATTATGTCCGTTTAAGTCGCCTAAAATTATCCTTGGAGTTGGAACTTGCCTCATTAGATTTGTAAAACTTGAATAGTCGACAGGGGCATTGGGAGGTATGTATATATTACAAATATATAACGGAGTATAGGAAATGACTTTCACAACAAGAGCTTCTAGGTTTGTGTTTACATCATACATTTCGGAATCAATAGATTTGTTTATAAATGTCATCAAGCTACCACTTGCGCGAGCTGCATCAGTTCTATCTTTTCTGAAGCAATTGAAATGTTTATTGCTATATGTTTGGCATGCCTTAAGGTTCGATTCTTATAGACAAATGATTTCAGGTGAATGTTCTGCAATGATAATCTGTAACATAGGCAAGCGATGGAGGAATCCATCAATATTCCACTGTAGTATCGAGTTGAATGCTGCTATTAGATTGTTTACGAGTCCTTACTGTAGAGTGAGAACTACTTTGCGACGAATTGCTTTCCAGGTCCGAAGCTACTTTACCTATATGGGAGAGAATTTTCTTCTTTAGTTTTGTAATTTTTGTTTTCGTAGACTTGTCAGTTACATGAGGATATATTCTATTCAATTAATTTATTACTCCCAACAAATCTGTTGTATAATCATCAATCACACTTATTGGATCTTGAACTCCTTGAACGTTATCCAATAGAAGCATCAATTGATCGTAGTTTAAAACAAAAGGGGGAGAATGATTGTCGACGAAATTTCTGGCAGAGTCAGCGCTAGAGGATTTGCCATTTGTCTTCGATTTTTTGGTCTTTGCAGATGAGTTGGATGATGGTTTTGTGAATAAGTTGCTTGGGTATGTGTTGGCATCTGAAGGAGGAGAGGCTATTTCTAAAAACTGACGTTTTGTTGGAGGGTGGGGCCTTTCATTTCCACTTACAGATTCACCTGAGCTTTCTGGGATAGGGATCTGTTCTATGGTTGGATTTGACGTTTTCACTGCTTGAGGTGAAGGTGAAGCCAACGAGATGAATGAAGATTGTATATCTTTCACTTCTTTAAAGGAATTATCAATAGTTTGTGGTGAGTATGAGGAGTCTGATAGCGTTTGTTCAGGAATTTGTGGTACAGGTTCTGTGGGTGTTTGTGATAAAGATTACGCTGTACATTGCGATGCAATATGATCCGTTTGCTCACAAATGTAACAAGGTACACCATCTTGGGAGAGAAATACTCTAAGGTTTGTCTTATCGAAGGTTATAACAATAGAATCGGGAATGTTCAAATTATGAGGGCTAACGTAAACCTGCCGTCTAAAGCTCAAAATATCAACAAATTCGGGAAGAGATGAGCTGATACGAAGACACGTTAAAGGAGACGCTAATTTCAGACCAAGTTTTTTTATTTATTCAGTAAGAAGTTCGTTGGGTATCGAAGGATAAACATTGGAAAGTACAAGTCTTTCGGCTGATGTGATCAGCCGTCGAGCACATAAAGTTTGGTTAAGAACTTTTATGGATCCATGATTGTTAATAAAGTCGTCTACCAGTTGCGTACTTGGAAGATAAACACATACCCGATTTTGACTTAATTTAGAGATATGGGTTATATTTTTAGGTTGTACGATTTGTCCTAGAGGAACTAAATAATCTTGAACGCTGGCTCCATCAATTGAGCTAATTATGATTCCATGATTTTTTGAAGGAAATTTTGGTTGAGCAACTATAGAAGAGTATGACATATTAATTGACATTTTAAAGTGATCTATTCAATGAGGCCCAGGCGTTTCAGTGCCCCCCTGGCCGGCTAATTATGCTATGTTGATAATTAGTTGTTATCGTACTTTCTTGTTGACAGTTTTACGACAACGTTATTCTAAAGTATACAGTCTATTGTCAAGGTTTATTTGATAGTAATCTGCACAAAGGCACTCACCATATAAATATAGTAATTTTCCTAAAAATCACAATATTCACTTAATTGTTTAACTTAGAAATTCCACTTTTTTCGGAGCACCGAAGTAAACACGTCCTACTGAATAGGTTGCAGGGACGGATCTCCAAAAACATATTTTATTCATACTAATATGTTAAAATGGAAACGAAATATATAATCCTCCAATATTAAATTATACCAAAAACACAATATATGTTATATATGATCTCAATAAAATTCAATACACTTTCCAAAAAACCAAAGACAAATATTTTTAATGTTTTTTCCATTCCATAGTTATACCCTTACATCTAACACATCATATAAACCAAATGATCGCCAATACATATGACATTACATTTAGGTTAGACTCGTTTCATCACAGTTTATTTGAAAACATAACATTACTTGAAATGTTTTCTTTCAGATGAGTGAATTTAGATGTTTTATTATTGAAATAGAACAAATTGTTCGATATATTCTGAAATAATTGTTAATAAATATAGCGACATCAGATATAAATTTTTCGTTACGAAACATAGTTTATTTGGTAATCCTGAAAGATAAATCAGTTATGGCAGTTCCTTTTTTACTGGGTAAATAAATATTTTTAACGTTTTTCAAGATTGTTCGTATTGTCGAAGTTTGAGTCATTTGTACACTGGACTTACAATGGCGACCTTCTACACCATATTGCATAGCTAAATTTCTTCGTTGAATTTTACCCTTAGTCAGTCGCGTGAAAGAAAATTACGTAGCTGGTCACGTGGGATCATTATGACCCCGGTGATTTTTTTAGGCATTAACAAGTCTAATTATTTATCTTTTCAATGAAAACACTACGCCTGCGTAAAAACAAATCAAACACATCCATAAAATACAAAATTATCATATTTATAACAAGTTAATCACTGTCAATATAGTCAGTACATAAAATTGACATGATGTGAGTTTTGCAAATGAAATTAGAATAGTTATTCCATTTAACTGAATGTTTGTTGTCATTTTTTCTTGGACACCTTGCGTACCTTCCCCGTGAAGGTCCAGGTACATTTGGTTGTTGCAAAACATTGTCAGGTATATCTTGTTGATTGCGAATTCGCTTTCGTAAATTTTTGGGAGATACTGAGACGAGGAGCGAGATATTTGATGATTTTTTACGAATTCCATTGCAACTTGCTTCAGAAATACCCTCCTTTTAATGTTCATTGTGTGTTCCTTTTCAATTTTTTATATAAGCAGAGCATTGTGAGCAGCAACATTAAGAAGATGGAAAATACTGCCATTGTCCACCTGTTTGTTTGCCTTCCTACATTATATGTTGGGCAAAGTTAATCCCACCTTTGTACAGTTATGAAATGTGATTAGTTCTGGTTTACGCAAATCTCCAGTGGCGTCACCAATTTTATCATCATGGTGCATGCTTGACACTAAAATGACACTCTTTGATTTTTTAGGTACATAAGAAACTATTGTCATATCTTCCGTAAAACCAAAAAGACTACTTTTTCTGGCCTCGTTCTGTTAGGAAGGAACTCTTTCGGAATCTCCTTTTTATTTTTACGCAAGGTACCAACCATCGTCAACTTATAATCTGTGAGTAATGACCTCACAAGAGCTATGCTTGTATACCAATTATCGGTAGTCACATTACGATTGGTATTTTTTAATGGTTGAACCAGACGTTTCACAATGTCCGACGGCGAATTACTAGTTCTATACGGACCTTCTGGATGAGTCCCTGCATATATTTCGAAGGATTTCAAATGAAATGTGCTGGCATCTACCATAGCAAACACTTTAATGCCATATTTGCCTGGTTTGTTTGGCATATATTATCTAAAACTGCAGCGACCACGAAAGGGGATCAGTTGTTCGTCGATTGTAACATAAGCTCCTGTTGAATAAGAAGAAGAGAAATTTCCTGCGAAAATATCAATAAACTCTCCAACGGAAGCGAGCTTATCTGTCTGTTTTCTTTCATCTCGAGTTGCGAGGTCGTCAAATCTTAGACATCTCAATAGAAAAAGAAATCTTCTAGACGACATTTATAGGGGAAACATTTCACATCCTGTGCCATCTGTTGCCCACAACTCCTCAAAATTTAGATGTGAAGACTTCAAAACGCCCCTAAGAATAAGCAGACCTATAAATGCGCTCATTTTTTCATGTGTTACATCCTTGGCGTCTCTTTCTCTTGCAAAATTTTCTCGCATATTCGAAATATACATATTTGTATATTTTACTAGTAAATTCAAAATTCTTTTATAAAAAAATAGAGAAAATGTTTCGAGAGCGATGGATGCATTTCTTGCACTTTGTCTTGTAACTGGTACGCAAGAAACAATGTTATGTCTTCTGGTTCTAATATTTATCGGTGGAGTTGTTTTTCTCCACTTTACGTGTTAATTTCTGGTGTAAAAGTAGTTTACTAATTGTACCTGTTCGTCTTCACTTTCCTCCTCAATGCTATCTTCACTAGCATCTTGGTCAGTGTCAGAAAGATGCTCACTGCATTCATCAGGATGATCTGTATCAGTGTCATCACTACCGACTTCAATAGGAACCAGATCATCTTCATCGTCGTTCGAATTATCTATAATCGCCTGTAATTCTGCTTCAGTTAGGGGTCTTCTTGAATCCGATGAAGACATGCTTAAATTAATATTTTATTACTGTTTTATCACGAAA
This sequence comes from Galeruca laticollis, assembly GCA_963921935.1. NCBI lineage: Eukaryota > Metazoa > Arthropoda > Insecta > Coleoptera > Chrysomelidae > Galeruca > Galeruca laticollis. The sequence goes on along the minus strand of OY998179.1, from coordinate 181,012,011 downwards.
AAAATGAATCAATTTAAAAAAAATGTATCTATAATTGTTACAAACAATAATGCCAATGAACATCTGTTTCCAAAAAAGAAATATCATACATTACACAAATAAACAAATAATTGTCAAATACCAATAATCCGCCCGAAATAAAACTGTTATGCAATTAGTCGCGTGGGGTCAAAAATGCACAAAATATGTTATTATAATGTCACTGTCAGAAATAAAATTTTTAAAAAGGAAATAAATTTAATTTTGATCAAACTTCCTCAAATATATTATAAACTATTTCACAGTAAGTTAGAATACAAAAGTGTGTATACAATGACCAAATCGTGAAGCGAATCCTAGTTTTCCTTTTCTTTTAACACAAAATCTTATCAAATACAATTTGAAATTAAAGAAATTACAAACTAATGTCTATTTAAGGTTTACCGAATTGTTCAAATAATTTTTAATTTTCACCTGAATTGGCAAATGTCAAATGCTCGATCACAGTTCTAAATTTTTGTTATATTTTCTTCGAATTGTGTGTTCGATACGTATACTTATGACTCTTTGATATTCTGAATTCAAATTTATAAACTTATGTTGAGATGCATCTATTGTTAATTTTGATTCAAAGGCCTGATAATTTAGATGAAATAATGCATTATTTAAATCTGGAATGGACTCACCATATGGATGGTTGTCATTTTCATGCTAAAGGGAGATTTGAATTTCTTTTATTTATCAGTAAAATGCCCACAGTGACATCTGTGTTTAATTTTTAATCTATTTTTCAATTGTGACACGTAAATGTCATCGGATATGAAATGGTGCCAAATCTTACATATAATGGTTTTTTCAACCGTATTGATTACATAGATAATACTGGGTTGCTAAATAATTTATCCAAAAGTTCAAAATGTCTATTTTTATAATTGATATATGTCAATGTAAAATACGCAAATTTCCTTGTAAATTGTCTGGTCCAAAATTGTCTTCACTTGACGTAGAATTTTATATGAGTAACGTTACTATAATTTCAATGTAAGTATTTAATCATAAGATGCATCTATTTTCGAAATATTTTTAATAAAGGCCTATTAATTCTCGAGAAATAATATAGATAATATGGACTGGACTCACCAACTGGGTACTGTAGACTCGTTCGTATTCTAAAAACGTTTTTAGAATTCCAGGAACAACTTTTCTAAATCAATAATTTAGAAACCGGGAAAACCACTCGCACTTTAACGCTGTAGTTCTTTGCGAGTAATACACGCACTGGCTTCACAAAAGCAAGATATGTTGAACTGATAATAATCATACAAATTATTCTGATATACTGAATTTCAGACAACTCTTATCCGATGTTGTCTCGAGAGAATCTAAAAATCAACTCTATTCTAAATAAATTTGAGACAACTCTTATTTGATGTTGTCTCTTGGGAATATCAAAATCAACTAACTTTTTAAATAAATTTGAGACAACTCTTATTCGATGTTGTCTCGAGAAAGATTCCAAATCAACTAACTAAACTGTTTCAATAAATAATTCTCCTCTTCTTTGTTTACCAAAAATTCTTTTTTTTTTAAATACAAATTTACGTTTTCATATACAAAGAGAGATTTTCATTATTTTAGTATAAATGCCATTTTGCTAATAGAGACATCCGTATTCTTGTTTTCAAATCGCTTTAAAATCTATCTATCATTAAGTCCATTCTGCATTAATGTCATGAAATTGAATGTGAAATTTTATTGGTATATTGAACCTTTCAAATTATTGATAATACAGTGTGTATCACTAGTATTACAACCAAATAAGCTTATTTTCTTTATTTCAATGTTTTCTTTAGAATTTAGATACAGGATATGTATTAAATCCCCCTAATAAAAGAATGATAAATCGATTCTTGTATATAATTATAATTTATCTTTCAAAATTGCCAAATATAATACTAGTATCTTAGTAACATAGTAATATCTTTCAAATTATTATCAACATATCTCTAAAAAAATTATCTTCAATCAAATTAAACTATTATTCCTAATTCCCATAAAACTTCTTAAATCTACTATATTTATTAAAATTTCAAGTAACATAATAGTTATTCTATTCTAAAATTTCCTATATACATGTTGATCAATTTTTTAATGTTCTCAAATGTTTCCAACTCTGTTCTGCTCTGCCTAAACAACTTATATGTTACAGGATATGACTTTGTTTCAAAATTTCTCAGTATTCTTCTCCTGTATTATATCCATATTTTAATTAAGCAACCCTCAGTTCTGTCGAAATTCTTGTCTCATACATCTTTGATAATTCATTTATAAATTTATAATATTCTTCATTACAGTCTGTCCAATTACCATTACTTTCCACATCTTCTATTTATTCTATCTCACACTCATAATAGTTAGCCAGTCTAATTTCTTTTTCAATCAATCCTTCATATTTCATCATCAAACTCTTCACTTTCTCTTCATATTCCTTATTTCCACTCACTAACTCCAATTCTACCATAATTTCATTCCTCTTTATATTCCATTACATCCTATTATCCTCTTCAATTGCCAATACTTCCATATTTACATCCTCAAATTCAATTATTTTACCATTTAATTCTATCTATCTATTCAAAATCAATTATTACCTTATATTTCATCAATTCATCAATAACTATGTCTGTTTGTAACTTCTTCATCGACTATGCTCACATATCAACTTCTTTTTCATCCTTTAATTCAATCTTTTGTATCATATATTTGCTTAGTTCATATAACTTCCTTCCGTTTGTTCCTATAAATGTAATTATTTCATCCTGTCCATCTATTTTGTTGCTTAATTTCATTTCTATTTTCATTATCATATCTTCTATCCAAGTTTCTAAAATCTCTTCTATTTTCACAATACTTGTTGTCATAAATTTTATCTCCATTTCCATATATTCGTTTTTCATTTCTGTAACTTTTATTTTCATTTCCATAATTCATATCAACATGTCTATCATTCCTTCTATTATCAATCCATGTTTATATAATTTCTATTTAAATATGTTTTTAAATAATACTTGTTAATCGTAAACCTTTTATTTACACATAGTTTTTATATCCATTCTTTACCATGTACAATTTCTTTTCGTTTTCTAGATTTCATTCCTATAATCCTGTCATATAATTCAATTTTATTTTCTTATCCTAAACTTCGTCTTATTCTCTTCTCTTATTGTTTGATTCTCTATGAGTTTCTGTAACTTCTTTCTGTTCACCACCATAATTTTTTTAATTTTGAAGTCCCATATCTCATCAATTTCTTCCCATAAATGCATTGAAATTGGCATCTCAAATTCTTCCATCTCATTGAACTTGCTTTTTATTATTTTCATATCCACCATAATATCAATTCGATTTCTTTCATTTCCAATTCTCTTAATAAATATTCTTAGATCAATTATTTCCATATTTCTCTCAAGTTTCACTCTGATTTCGCCATTTTCTGTGTAAATTATTGGTTCTTCAATTTGTCTTATGGTTTCATCTATTTCTTCCTTAGTTTCTTGTAATCTTCTGTTAATTTCTTTTAATTCCCAATTAAGTTGTATCCCCCTATTATAATTATTATTTCTTTTATCATATATCACGATTTGTTTTTATGTATTACAATGTAAGTCTTTCATTTTCCAATACATATTTTTCTCATAAATTTGCATAACTTCTTCACTTCCTAGGTTCTGTAAATCAATGTCTAAAATATCATCTTTGGTTTGTTTTTGTACTTTAATAGCCTTTATCTCTTCAATTTCCTTCTCAACTTCTTTAATCTGTATTAAACTTTGTATTTTTATAAGTCGTATTTCCTCAGTTATATTCTTATTTTGTTTGTTTGGTTTAACTTGAATTGCTCCAGATAAATTTTCTTCCATGCATTTATCTAATTCTTGTACTTCATCTATCTGTTTTTCTCTAACTCCATTTTCTTGGTCTGTTTTCGAATTCTTATTTTGTTCTACCATATCTACTCTCATATCGGCCATTTGTTCACTCAATTGCTCGTTGTCATCTCTAATTTTCTTTATTTCATTTAAGGTTTCCATGTTTGCTTCTTCTATTTTCTTTTCCAATCTGTCCATGTTTCCAGTGATATTGTTAATATCCTCCTTAATCTCTTCCTTCATTGTATTAATCTTGTCATTTAAATATCCACTCATATTATTCATATTTTCACGCATACTAATCATATTCTCATGTTGTCTGTCCATTTTTCCATTTAAATCTCCACTCATATTATTTATATCCCACCTACTTTCTTCAAATTTGTTATACAAGTCTCCCCTCAAATTATTCATATTCATTTCCATATTATTCATTTTCTGATCTTGTTTATCCATTTTTTCATTTATACTCATCAACATTTGCTGCATCCATTGTTCATTGGTATTTGTTCCTCCTTGTTTTTCCCTTCTCTCTTGTCTCTGATTTTCTTGTTTTACAGCCTCTACATTTCCTATCGTACATTCTTCCTTCTTCTCCGTACAATTCTTAATTTCTTGAATACTTTCTGGTTTCATATCACCAATTCTCTTTTTCAAATTATTACATCTTTTCTGTTTCATAGTATCAATAATTTTATTGTCAATAATATTTACATTCATCTTGTTCTGCTCATCTGTTTCTTGTATCATGCTATCCATGTTATCTAACATATCATCCGTCTTTTCATTATTATTCTCCTCTATTTTGTCAAAATTTCCCACCATAATGTCTGATTTTTTTCTCATTTTCTCAGAATCTACACTTACTTCTTCCTTCATAGTGTCAAATTTTCCACTCAAATCTCCCCTCATATCGTTCATATCTACATTCATCTTATCTTCCCTGTCAATCATTCCTTCCATCTTAGTACTCTTCTTATCTAACCACTTATCCATCTTTTCATCAATGTTCCCCCCTACTCGGTGAACCTTTTTTATCATTATGTCCGATTTCCTATCTTCACTTGTTTCATCATACAACTTATTCGTTTTCTCCAAAATTCTATTGGTAATCTCATTTTGTTCGTCCAATTTTTTATTTAAATCTACATTCATACTATTCCTACCTTTCCGTATATTTTTCCTAATCTCACTCTAAATCTCCATTTTTCTATTCATACAGTCCGTCATGGCAAGTAATTGTCGCATCATTTCCATCCTTTGCTCCTGTTCCTCTTCCGTTAATTCTTGCATTTCCTGTGTCCTATATTCTCGTTTTCCATTTCACAATGTAATTTTTCTATCCATGTTGATTGTATTTTATAATACAGTCAATGAATTTGCTGCGTCAAATTATAATATTTTTCTATATTTATGATAATAGTGACAAATCTATTTTTGCCCCACTTTGCGGCGCCAAATTATAATATATCCAATATTCTATTTTATATTTGCCCCACGTTCGGGTGACATTATTATATATCTAATGTTCTTTTATAATTTTATCATGATTTTCATATATGAATATGAATTTATATGATGTGAATTTATTTGTTGCTGTCGTCACAATTTGTGATAGTAGCTACACTAATGTGAAAACACCTTTACCGCTAAATATAACCTATTAAATTTTTTAACAGGAGTTGTCAAAATAATATGCCCGGCTCAGATAAATGTTAAATTTTATATTATGAAAGATAAATCAATACACAATCACTTAACTCACTCTTATCTCAGGAGGGATCAAAGATTTCAAATAATAATTGAAATTTTTAAATTTCCAAATAATTTTCCAAATTACGTATTGCACTATGCCAAATCTAAAGTAACTGTTTATCCAATACACTATAAGACAATTGAATTATCTTATGACATATATGAAAATTACTGTCAGGATATTAACCAAATGCCAGTTATTATACTAAATTATCTCTAGCATAAAATTATCAAATATAATGAGAATGAATATGAAAAAAGAACCAAAGAGATTTGGAATTCAAATTCATATAATCTATTATCAGATAACAATTACAAAATTAAAACTTTTCAAAAAATATCATAAACGCATAAACCAAAGATAGAATTTTCTATCAAACCATAATATTAAAACAACCTATAACTAGGAATTTCCTATCTAAATAATTCATCCAAAACTTCAAAATGTCTAATTTTATAATTGATATATGTCAATGTAAAATACGCAAATTTCCTTGAAAATTGTCTGGTCCAAAATTGTCTTCACTTGACGTAGAATTTTATATAAGTAACGTTACTATAATTTCAATGTAAGTATTTAATCATAAGATGCATCTATTTTCGAAATATTTTTAATAAAGGCCTATTAATTCTCGAGTAATAATATAGATAATATGGACTGGACTCACCAACTGGGTACTGGTAGACTCGTTCGTATTCTAAAAACGTTTTTTAGAATTTCAAGAACAACTTTTCTAAATCAATAATTTAGAAACCGGGAAAACCACTCGCACTTTAACGCTGTAATTCTTTGCGAATAATACACTCACTGGATTTACAGAGGCAAGATATGTTGAACTGATAATAATCATACAAATTACTCTGATATACTGAATTGAATTTGAGGCAACTCTTATTCGATGTTGTCTCGAGAGAATCTGAAAATCAACTCTATTTTAAATAAATTTGAGACAACTCTTATTCGATGTTGTCTCGAGAAAGATTCAAAATCAACTAACTAAACTGTTTCAATACATAATTCTCCTCTCCTTTGGTTACCAAAAATTCTTTTTTTTTGTCCATTCTGCATTAATGTCATATGAAATTAAATGTCAAATTTTATTGGTATATTGAACCTTTCAAATTATTGATAATAGTGTGTATCACTAGTATAACAACCAAATAAGCACATTTTCTTTATTTCAATGTTTTCTTTAGAATTTAGATAGAGCATATGTATTAATATATATATATATATATATATATATATATATATATATGTATATAGGTGGGGATAGCGGGGATTTCAGGTCCAAAAAATCAACGAAAGATCTTTTATTCACGAAATGCCGCCAAGTTTTCGTGTCCTTTTGACACTTCTTCAGGGCACTATATTATATATACAAATATAAATATGATTTAGAAATAAAGAAATGAATATAAGTACTTACATGTAAAATATTTTAAGTACATTCAAGACAAATAATCATTAAAAAGTTGTAAATGTAAGAAATTTTCTAAATATAATTATAATATACATGATGACATATTTCACATATAGACAAATCAATACATAACTCGTTTGTTTGTTCCGTACTTATTTTTATTTTTTTAGGTTACTTTATAATAATTGAATGGAGTTTGAATTTTAGGTCAGATTAATACCTTAATAAATGACTTTGACATATAATTTGTTTTATATTTTAACGTTAATAGAAAAGGAAATAAGGTGAGATTATAACCTGTGAAAATGACTTTGACAAATAATTTCTTATATTTTGACCTTAATAGAAATGAATTTATTTCAATGAAATAATCATATAAATATTGAAAAATGATCTATTTTGTTCTATATTCAAAAATATCACTAAGATTTTCAATGTCATTTTTCTTATTCATACTTGTTGATTTGAACCATTACAAGAAAATATCTTTTAGAAATATTTTGTTCAGTGTGTAGAACTTTAGCTTCATTAAATAACATTTTATGGCCTGTTTCGATAGAATGCTGTGTTAATGCACATCATTTTTTGTTAAGTTTTATACCACTTTTATGAGATGTGATGCGATTAGACAAAATGTTATTGTAAGATTGGGCTATTGTAGAGAGCAGCATGACGCGACTTCGGAAAAATTTCAATGCATATTTTCATTTTGATGTACCATGATGCCAAAATCACCCTCCGTTGCAAATGTTATATATATATATATATATATATACATACATAAATCTTAATACGTTCTACAACTTTTTTGTTTGACATTTTCCTCTTTATCGTAAATTTAAATATTCATTAAAGAAAATTCACAAATTTACCAGAATTTTTTTTTATTTGATGCCAAAATGTTACTTTGGTTTTTTTGTACGTGTCAAAACATTCTATCTATGTATCTGATTTTTTATTTTGGGTTTTATGCACAAATGTTACTGAAATAAGCCTGTCCAATTGATCCTGTGCTATTGGGATTTTTTTTATACAGATTAGTACATAACGAGAAGCCGAATCTCTTGCCGATATACTTGAAGGTGAGCTGAGTGACACTGCACAACGCAAAACAGATCGAAGTAGGATCTCAAGTGTGGGCTGAAGTTCTAGTAATGATGTTCAAACACCTTCATCATGCCGATCTAAATCATATAAAAGATCTAGGGCCGATAACATTTTGAGCAGAGTCGATAAAATAAACTCATCTTTCAATATTGTAAACAATTTTCGTTATTCTGCTAGCTGGAAAATTTGAAATATATATTAAACAGTGCTTGAGCTGTGTGTACAATATTGTCGCTGCAATCAGGGATTGTACAATTTTGTTTTCTAATCGTGGACAAATAAAAAAATTTATTGGTGATATTAATTGAATTAAAGGTATAGTATAGTATATCAAATTGTCATCCAACGCTGGGCAATTAAAATTATAAGATTGAATATATAACAAATAAGCGAACCAGCGTGGGGTGAATTAAAATTTATCTTAATAAGAAGGTTTAAAAAGATTAAAATTAAACAATTGAAATTCATCACATCATATTAGAATATATATATATATATATATATATATATATATATATATATATATATATATATATATATATATATATATATATTCTTTGTTTTTCTTTAACCTTGTATATAATTTTTCTCCTTTTTCTTGGGCATCAGGTTAATCGTAAATTCTGTATCAATTTATATTTTTATTTGACGTTTCGCTCCCTAATTCGGAGCATTGTCGACATCAATGTATACAATTTTCGAAAATGCTCCAAATTAGGGAGCGAAACGTCAAATGAAAATATAAATTGATATGAGAATATTTATATATATATATATATATATATAAAAATGAATATAATTTCATAAAATACGAGGTGCTATATGAAATATAAATTTCGATTTTCTACTACACCTGTTTTAGTCGAATCACCACAGATGTCCGTATCGGCAAAATAGCCGATCGACGTCACGGTTTTCGAAGGGGATGTAATTCAATATTCTGCGTGGTATTAGCCAGGAATGTAGTTGTTTTGCCCTTCGAAGAACGGTCAGGCCAATAAGTCGAAATTATTGAAATTTCGACTAAAACAGGTGTAGTAGAAAATCGAAATTTATATATATATATATATATATATATATATATATATATATATATATATATATATATATATATATATATAGGGAACATTTATATCATAACAAAATTAGTATTAAAAACATAAAAATTCATGTTAAAGATTTTTTTTGGCAATTTAGGGGACATTCGGTACATTAGAAAGGTTTTATCTGTGTAACTATATTCACTGGATCCTCTCATAAACAAATCTTGAAGTACCAATGTCTATATTTAGTTATTACAGTTCCACGTAACTGTGAACGTATCCTATCAGAGGTGAATTCCAAAATTGTCATTTATCCAGTCAATAAAAGGAATTTGAAACGATGTCACATTGAAATAAAATGATAATAAAATGTTTAACAAATCATATTTTGCCATAAATAGAACAACTATTAAATAACAATGAATAATTGAATAGACGTTATGAAAGATGAAATGGTTGGATAAGTGACAAGACGAGACTAAATCAAACATTTTCGACAACTGGAATATTTTAAAAGTGACAATTATATTAAAGCTTGATCTCCAGAATTGATTGCAATGATTCATCTGATTGGAGATAATCGTAACGTCAGGAGGAAAAAAAATTATTATAAAAGGTCAGTGTCAGATTTTTTTTGGGGGATGAAAGGAGAATTGTAATTTGATTTTAGTATTTTTGATAATTATTTAAAAAGTAGAGGTAATCAATTACATTAAACGATAGTTATTTTTCTAGCCTTTGGGTATTGGGTTGTGTAATTAATTGAAAACAATTAATTAAAAAGTAACAAAATGCAGTAAACGATAAACAAGATGTTAAAAACTTAAGTCAGATTTATCATAATTTAATAAAATGGTACACTTGAAATCTTTCCGTACCCCCCTGTATAATGTCGTTGAATTTATATCGATGGTGCTTGTTTTAAATGTCTGTTTTCTTGAACGTTTTTCTACTTATTGTACATATGTTTTTTAATTTTAATCTGTAAATAATGAAACGATTCAGTCATGAATAAACTTTGAGATAGTTCCTAACCAAGGGACGAAACGTCAGTGACAACAAAATGGTTTTAATTAATTACACAACCTTAACCCAAAAATTGGAAAAATTAAACTATATATATATATATATATATATATATATATATATATATATAAAAGATGTAAAAAGATGTACGAATAGTGCGTGACATATGAACAATAACAAAGAACAGATTAGTGGGTATTGCACGCAAATAGAAGAAGGGGCTACTGAAAAGAGTGGTAACCGCAGACATGCATGTTTCTGGCTCATTAGCCTTCATCGGTACGGCATAACCAAGAAAAGGTGTACAACTTGGGAGCAAGGATGTTAATTGAAACATGAGAAAACACTAACAACGGATTTCAACAAGATAACCAAACGCACATTTGTGCCTTCAAATGGAAGATCCCGAGTTTTCAGGACAACAACCAACAGAGACACGGAGGCGTCTATAGCTCTCCCGTCTGAACCTTCCGACCCTTCTTCTATTTGCGTGCAATACCCACTAATCTGTTCTTTGTTATTATATATATATATATATATATATATATATATATATATATATATATATATAGTACGAGACAATATTCGGCCCAACAAAACAATATGCCCCATGCTGTCATGCCGCCACCTCAACATCAAGATGTATCACAACTCGATGATATGTCACATAATACTAAAAATGACTAAACAGAGTTTCATTTAGGCGACTACCTCAGATTTCATTGAAGTCATGGTTGCAATAAAATTGTTTAATAAAGTAGTACTCAGTTTTTTAACCGACTTCAAAAAATAGTAGGTTCTAAATTCGTCTGCGACTTAAAAAATCGCATCGACCCGATAGTGACTTATTTTATTGAAATTTTGTGCAGCAACAAATAAAATTTCAATTGATTTTTACTCTTTAGTTTATAAATTTTTTTGAAGGCGGTTAATTTTTTTTATTATTATTTATCCCCACCTTCATATATTAATCCTTCAGCACAGCTTGGCAGGTTTCGGGTATTATGCGTCCTAGTGCCTGCGGTGAAATAATAACAGAAAACTTCAGATCCTCGTAGCTGCGACCAGTGGCCAAAAACCGCAGAGTAGCCGTGATGCGTTCGTGATGACTGATGCATTCACGTAAATGATATTGTGTCTCTCAATTAACGGTGTTACTAGTTTTAAGTTTCCAATACGTATCCTCGTCCATTCTTAAGTAATTGTGCCAATCGCCAGGCTCCGGTCTTAGCTCCTCAATTAAATGTGTATGTGACAGTGTACTGCGTTTAAGCAGCCAGTCTTTAGTCCATTTCCTTCGAGATTTTCTTTTTCCGCGATTTTTTTCACTGCCGTTTGAAAACGGTGGAGAAGAACGGGGTGAGTGAGGCCCTTTAGGTTTGACACAGTTTTTGCCAATATTATTTCAAAGGCCACTTAGAATGAGCATGTTCTTTCGTATTACTTCAATAGACCAGTAGCGTCAGCAGGATAGATACATTTTACTTACAGTCACAGCTCATTTATTACAAACAATTCAACACCCTGTATCTCATTAGCGACAAGACTTATCACACATGTTTATAAGAAGCACCCACTACAATATTTTAGATTACTTAGGATTAGGATTAGGAAACACCCTGTATATTCAAGATTTTATTATCAGTGACGCATTTAGCTCTCATATGTCTACTTTAACTTGATATATTTTACAATTGAGTCCATAAGTTCGTAGATTTTAGTTTTTTTCGTAATGGATTAACTAAAGTATAGGTAATGCACATATATAAGTATAATTCAAATATGGGAACAGAAAAATGTTATTATTCATTTTTGCTTATGTAAACCTAATCATTAGTAGATCAAACTTCTAGTATATCAGTAATTGAATCAACTTGTCAGTATATTGTATCTATTGGTGTTAATTTATTAGGTCGAGCAAATTTCGATAGAGACTAAACAGCAAAATATGTACACTAATTTTTCATAGAACATAATGGAAGCATCACTCGACTGTAACTAGCGGTAATAAATTTGATGCTTCAAATTGATATTTGCAGACTGACATTTTCGCGTTTTACTTTTGGGTCAGCGATCTCGAAACATAAACATTTTCGTTGGAATTCTGTTGGGATTATATTAAATTTAATAATTTTGTCAGGCATTCGGTATTGTTGTGACATCATTGTTCATTTCAAGAGTCGTTCGTCAGCGTTAGGTCCGCGAAACGTGGTTAGACATTGTTACAAATTAATGAGTTAACTTGTCAATAATGATCGTTTTGACGTTTTCCAGTCGATGTCAATTTTATAATTGATTCAATAAAATCACATCGCTACTGATATTTCTGAAATTCTGATGCGAAAATTACAACTTGCTTATTTACTGTATTTCCATATTTCCATATATTCTCATAAAACACAAATTATATATGTATGTACTTACTTACTGACGTGGAGCGCAGTTTACGTTCTGTACCATTTTTCCATTGTTCTGAAACAAAGAATAATTCGGTTTTTATTTGTCTAATTTTATCCTCAATAACCTAGCTGTCGATGCACCCCAGTACCTCAACATGTCTCTTTCTCTCTATAAAATCTTGCAGCACTAACTCAACAATTCTCTGTTTGATAACACTCTTCTTTTTCTGACCGCTTTTTCTATTACTCGGTAAACTTTTGGTACGTCTTTTTGTACTCCTTCGAAGAATATTACTAGGTTAGTTCTTTTTCTTCTAAATCCCTCAGAAATATTTCTCAATACTTCGCATAAAAATTTTCAGTTATCAACAATTTCATCATGGATAAGTATCGAGCAGAAATGCAATGCTGAAAATAGATGATGTTTCTATTTATTGTATCCACGCATAAAAAAATATTTGTATAAAATTATTAAACCAAATTTCACACTTTTGTAGTTCTATATAAATTGATTGCTTCCCTTTTTCATAACTTTGTAAAAAAAATATATTCGCTCTTCGTTAAATTAAACATAAACACTTGCTTATGAAATTTGTTATTATTTCATCGCTAGAAAACTCTACAGGAAAATATATTTTCTATCATTTTTTTTACTTTTATTCGTTCCTTTGATATTTCAGTTATGATGAAAAATAAAAGTTTTTTCTAAATGTTGAGAACAAAGTTATCAAAGATCGTTCCTTCCGTACACATTGGTGTGATTCAGTTTTCCCAGTTCCATTAGAATTTCATCCGAAAACGACTACAACGCTAATGATTTAAATTATTAGAAAGCATTTCAGTTTTTTCCGTCACTCTGCTGTTTAATTTATTCACAATACAATATTATTCTCTATTAAATGAATAAAATATGAACATCTTTCTACATTATATCATTTTACATTCCATTTTTAAGCTTATGAATAATTTAGAAGAAGCTATGGAAACCAAATTATGTCAACACTAACGAGACAAACTAGATATATATATAATATGGAAATTTAAACCACGTTCCAGGTTGTGATTCAAAATACTATTCACGTACCAAACGGAATTGATGGGTCCAAATCACACGCTCCATAGTTATTATACAATAATTATGCTTCGTATAATTAAATCAATCCAAAAACCTCCTGACGAGGTAAAAATCGATGACGCCAGTCCACCCCTTACAAAAGATGTGATATCAAATCATACGATGATATTGATTTATCGAAACAATTGTCAATTTTTTAGAATTTCCAATAACTTTTATTATATTGTGGAACTAACTAGAAATCGTGAGTTTCATTTAAAACACTATTATGAGCAGATTTCACGAAGTAAGGGTTGAGACAGTTGATTTCATTAAATCATACGATGTATAGGGTTACACGGGTACTATATCTTTTTGAAGTAAAGGTAAGCTATGGCTAAATATTCACACTTTATTTCCATTCATTTGAAAGTTTCAAATAATTGATGTACTTGCGTTTAGCCCGGTCTAACTCATGTTAGTGTTTGTTTCTATTTTTCTGTTTCATTTTAATGCATTCTGTTTTTCAACCGGTCCTATTGTAGTGCAAATGAAAAAAAATTGTTTGTTGTATAGTTCTGACAACACAAGTGAAACAGATGTGACCTTTCTTTGTAATGCATTTCGATGATATCGGATGAGGCCCTTTCTTTATTATGTGTTTTGATAGTTTAATTCGGATGAGAGCCTTTCTTTGCTATGTGTTTTGATAGTACATACGTACAATTCAGATGAAGACTTTCGTTGTACAGTACCGTTCGAACCTTCGAATAGAATAGTTGGTTTGTGTGGTGTGTCTTATCTTTGAATAGTACAGTAAATTATCTTTGACTAGTTTTCAATTTATTAGTATAAATAATAGAATATTTGGCATTGGGTAAGTTAATTCCTTTATATTATTATGACTGAAGATTCAGATGGGGGAGGGCCCCCATCTCAACCCGACCCTCCTGATAAAATGGACATTGAAATAAATAAAAAGTACAATTTAAATAATAAATATACTTCAACTGATATCGGACCGTTCTATGTTATCATTGTACCTTCAGAAACAGGTATTCGTATTTCGGCAGTTAAGGTAGGTCATTATCTTTTTAATGGAAGGAATTTAAGAAATGATATTGTGGATATTAAGTTAGTTGGTAGAAATAAAGTGAAAATTATTTTTAAAAACTATCATACTGCAAATTCAATTATAGGACATGAAATAATGAAAGATAACAAATTGATAGCGTATATTCCGACCTTTTTCAATCATAAAAAAGGCGTAATTAGGGAAGTTTATACATTTTTAAATGAAAAATATATATTGGAAAATATTGAAAGCGATAAAAAAGTCGTAGACGTTAAAAGAATGAAGCGCAAAATTATTGATTCCGATAAAGAGATACAGTACGTACCTAGACAAATGTTAATTGTTACATTTTTAGGAAATTCTTTACCTAGTTCAGTTAAAATTGATTTAGTTCGGTTCGTAGTAGAACCTTATGTTTATCCAGTAGTGCAGTGCTACAAATGTCTTCGATATGGACATACTAAAAAATATTGCAAAAGTACCACTGACAAATGTATAAAATGTGGACAAATTCATGATGTTGAAGACGGCGTAGAATGTAAAAGTGAGGAATTTTGTATATATTGCGAACAAAACGGTCATAAGTCTGTCTCAAAAGAATGTCCCAAGTACCAGCATCAATTAAAGGTTAAAAAAAACCATGTCTGAACAAAATATTTCATTTAAAGAAGCGGAATCAATGGTTAATAACCCAAGCTACTCCAAAGCTACCTCAAACAATAGGTACAATTTATTAAACAACCTCACAAACTTCCCACATCTGAATGACGACAAAGATAGTGAGAATCCTTCAGGTGGTAAAAACTGGGTACCACGACCTCAGTCCCAACCTCCTAAAAAACGCAAGGCCATTTCTCCTCTTATAGTTAAAAAAACCCCTACCTTCAAATCTCAGGCCTCAACTAGTAATTCTGTTTTGCCTAATCTCCATAAGGATTGTTTCCAGTCATACAGAGAAAAGCTAGAAATCGAAATTTTACATAAAATTCCTCACATTTTCGAACATCTTATTAAAAAATTTAATTTAGTTGTGCCAGACTGGGATATTTTCCAAGAAACACAAAACGAAATTAAAACAATTATAAATTCTTTACCTGATTCTAACGATGATGAATTCTATAAGAACCTTAAATATAATTCAATGGAACTGTAATTCAATAATATAAAATAAATCTAACCTTTTAAACTATTTAGCTGGTTCAACTACTAGATTCGAACTAATTGCTCTAAATGAGACTTGGTTATCTCTAAATAAAACGTTTTATGTAAATGGGTACAATTTTGTACACGTTGACAGGACTGACGGATTTGGTGGTGTCGGAATCCTCGTCCGAGACCACTTATCATTCTCAGAAATAGTTCTCCGTAAAAATTTCAATTCCAAAATAGAGATTTGTGGAGTGTATCTGAATGACCTTAATATATCTATACTCTGTGTTTATAAGCCTACTAACATACAAGCGACTACGAAAGACTGGGAACATATTTTCTTGCAGACTCAGGGTGATGTTATTGTATGCGGACATTTAAACTGTCATCACAGTCGTTGGGGATCTACACTCGACAATACACAAAGTATCAGATTAATAGACGCTATAGATGAAACAAATTTAATTATTTTAAACGATGGCAATCCAACAAAAGTTGGTAGGCCTAACGAACGACTTTCGCCAATAGATCTTACCCTAGTTTCACCTAGTTTGATGAGTTACTCAGAATGGAATATAATAGATGATACATTAGGATCTGATCATTTTCCTATACACATCTCTATATCCCGACAATATATCTCATCTCCTATTACCATCAAGAAAATGGATAGAGTCTTCTGCCAATTGGGAGCTTTTTCAGGCGTCTATAGTAAACGACCTCCTAATTAACGACATAAATTCATTAGAATCTTTTCTTGAAATAATAAATAAAGCAGCATCCAATTCTATGAAATCTCGTACTCGCGGATCTAAAAAAGTGTCAAGCCCCCTTTGGTGGGACAATGATTGTGTTCAAATTATAAATAAACGGAAGAACGGGTATAAAATGTACAAAAACACTGCAAACTTAGAGAATTATCTACAATTCAAAAATATTCAAGCGAGGAGCAAACTATTATTTAAACAAAAACAACAGGAATGCTGGAAAAAATTTGTTTGCAGTTTAAACGAAAACACACCGATCGCAAAAATTTGGGCATTTGTTAGAAAAATATCAAACAAAAATTCTACGATGAAAAAACAACCAATATCTGAAAGCCTTATAAATCAAATTTTTGACAACATTTCTCCAAGTTTTGTTCCAAATAGAATAGAAGAACCGACAGAAAACCACAGCAATCACAATGTCGACAAATCTTTTGATATCATAGAACTGAAAACTGCAATCAAATCCTCAAGATGTACAGCTCCTGGTAACGATAATATAACATATGATGTTATTAGAAATATGCCATTACCTGCGAAAACAATTTTACTACAAATATATAACGATTGGTGGGTAAAAGGTAAGTACATTGAACAACTGAAACAAGTAACTATTTGTCTAATCTTGAAACCATAAAAAGACAGAAATTTATTTACGTCTTATCGACCTATATCACTGATGTCCTGTATAACGAAAACTTTTGAGAGGATGATTAAAACAAGACTGGAATGGCACTTGGAACAAAATTCAATTTTACCCTGCACACAGTATGGATTTAGAAGGGGCTACGGTACTTTAGATGCAATAACTCATTTAGTTAATGATGTTCAAATTACATTTTCTAAAAACAGATATTTAGTTTGCTTATTTCTTGATATAAAAGGTGCTTATGATTGTGTGGATATCAATTTACTAAAAAACAAAATAGTAGAGGTTGGTTTTAGTGAAAGGACTTCTCAGAGTATGTCACAATTATATTATTCGCATACAATTTATATTAGGGATCATAAAAATCAATTGCACGGTCCCAGAATTGTTTATCGTGGATTGCCTCAGGGATCTGTATTATTGAGTCCTTTATTATTTAATATATATTCTGCCGATTTACATACACGGTTTCCTAATACAATACAATGCATTCAGTATGCAGATGATATCTGTATATACTCCATCCGAGATACATACGCTGATTGTCTTAAGACCTTGGAAAATATTATGCAAACTGTAGTCAAATGGACTGAAGAAACATGTATGACCCTCTCATCTGAAAAATCCACAATTATGTTTTTTACTAGACATAGGCTTCGCACACCGGAGAACCTAACTCCGTGTGGGCGAGCGATGTCGGTAGTAAACGAGTATAAATACTTGGGTATTATTCTAGATACTGAAATATTATGGTCCAAACACATCATACATATAAAAAACAAATGTGAAAAGGGGTATAATCTCCTAAAATGTGTCACAAACCGCAGATGAGGTGCAGCCCCTACCATCGCTATAATGTTTTACAGGTCTTATGTCAGATCAATTATAGATTATGGATGTTGTTTATATGGATCAAGTAGTAATTCCAACTTATTGAAAATAGATCGAATTCAGTATAAATGCCTTAGAACCTGTGTCGGCGCAATGGAATCGACACCCGTGAATGCATTATTGGCAGAATGTAACGAACCACCTCTATTTTTACGACGGCAATTATTGTCTCAAAAATATTTAATTAAACTTAGAACCCTCAGGTCTGACATGATAAATAATTTATATAGTATTTCAATAGAAGATCTCACAAATCGATATTGGAGATTTAAAAACACACCTACACTTGCGGAAGCTTTCATTCAAACCAATGAGTTCAATAAAATATACAGAACCAACAAAACATTACCTATATATAACATTCCTTATCAAGCTATATTTAAAGTCCACAAAGTCATAATCCCGAATTATACGGAATCTAACCGCATTAACACAATCCTGTTTAAATCCATACTAGCAGATTTTGCTGAAGAGACAATAATATACACTGATGGATCTAAGACGAGGGATGGAGTTGGATGTGGTGTGTACATTCACAATACAAATCAAACGTTACGAATCAGATTACCTGATATATGTAGTATATATACTGCGGAGCTGTATGCTATCTTACAGGGCCTCTCCTGGCTGAAATCAAATAAAAAAGATGGCGGTGTGATTATATCTGATTCTAGATCAGCATTGTGTGCTATAAAAGGGACTCATCTCGAAAGAATGAAATGTCCTATTTTATGTGACATTAAAACAATATTGTTGAATTTGAGTATGACATTTATTTGGGTTGAGGGGCATATTGGAATATATGGGAATGAAAAAGCTGATCGATTAGCAAAAGATTCGGTACTGAATGGAGATTTTTGTAATGTGTATACTGGAAAAGATGCGATTAGCTCAATAGAAAATAAAATGTATGTATCCTGGCGAAAACACTGGGAAAACGCTTCACAATCCTCAAATAACACCTACTTTCAAATTCACCCTACCTTACCCTCACCTCCAAACTATATTTTTGATTATACAACTCCTAAATTTTATTCAGCAAGTATATTTAGAATGAAGACTAGCCATGGAAGATATCCCGCCCATCTTGCCAAGTTGGGTATTGTACAGTCATCATCCTGTACCTGCAACGATAATTCTTATGCTGATCTTAATCACATTTTCTTTGGATGCATCAATAACATTGACAAAACAAACAGTTTAATAAAGTCACTTGTTGAACAAAACTACTCACTACCTTTAAACCTCACTCACTTTTTAAGCTCAGATAACTGTCATATTTTAGATCTACTGGTAAATTTCATCAAAGACGTAAACATTAGTATTTAGGTGGACTCATTGAAAATTTCTGTGGCTAATGGACTTGCTTCCTAGCCATTTTCTTTCACACACACACACACACACACACACACACACACTTTCGTTGTATTATATTTTTGGTAGTATGAACTGAATGGATCCTACTTTGCACATCCGTCCAAAATAAATACAAAAATTTTAATCATTTTTGGTAATATTTAGAGAAGAAAAAAAGTCAGCTTCAAACAAACACTAACAATATTTAAAAAGGGCTGAAAGCAAGTACATCAATTATTTGAAACTTTCAAGTTAATAAAGAATTAATGTTGGGATTCCGAGAATTTACCTTTAAGCTACAGAATCTGTAAGATATAGGATCTGTAACTTGAACCTTTACAGATTTGTAAAATTTGCTATTGTGGAACCAAATATGTAAGAGTCATAGTTACAGATCTTTACCTTATATGTTCCAACTTCACTTCTGTTTATAATGTCAAAATTCCAACCTCAAAACCATTAAAAGTATTTAAAAGCTTTGTGTGTACCGACCTGGTAAACCTTACTACTAATTGATATTTTTACAATTTGTAATAAAAGAATGGCGTAAGTAAACTACTGAAATGATATATTTAACATGTTATTTATTTATTTAAATATACGTATTTTGTAGAACGCAAGATGTAAAAAGAAAAAGGACCAAAAATACGTCTCCAGAGCAATTGGAGTTATACTTACAATTCATGAAAAATGATTACAATTTTCGCAGTAATACTATAAACCCTACTTTAGATTCCAATTATTCAATAAATAAACGGTTTTGAAGATAAAATTTACTTTTCTGCATATGTGGCCCTGAACAGAATTTTATCATGAAATTTTCACTTGTATATACTTCGGGGGATGTATCGTGCTAACAAACCGAAATTTCTCCAAAAATAACCAAAAAAATAAACGGTTTTAAAGAATAAAACTAACTTTTCCGCATCTGTGTCCATGAATAATATTCTATCATAAAATTGTTACTTGTCGGGGGATGTATATCGGCCCACAAACCGAAATTTCTCCAATAATAACTAAAAATTTATTATATCTGGATTTATAGGACCCGCTGTACTCGCTCTAGTCAACTGAAAATCAATAGGGTACATCTGTGAGACACCTTGAATAATATTCAATCATAAAGTTGATCAATCGTATACTCTCTGGAGGCTGTATCGCGCTAACAAACTGAAGATTCTCCAAAAATGACAAAAATTTGGTACTTCTAGTACCATAGCACCCGTTGTACTGGCTTTAGTGAGCTGAATATCAATAGGGTTCATGTTTGAGACGCTCTGAATAATACCCAATCATAAAATTGGTCACTTGTATATACTCCGGAGGCTGTATCGTGCTAACAAACTGAAACTTCTCCAAAAATGACAAAAATATCGTACTTAAAGTACTGTAGCACCTGTTGTATTGGCTCTGGTGAGCTGAAAATCAATAGGATTCATCAGTGACATGTCCTGAATAATATTCAATTATAAAATTGGTGACTTGTTGAACTCCGGAGGCTGTATCGTGCTAACAAACTGAAATTTCTCAAAAAATGATAAACTGTCGTACTTCAAGTACCATAGCACCCGTTGTACTGGCTGTGGTGAGCTGAAAATCAATAGGGTTAATCTGTGACTGGTTCTTAACAATATTCCATCATAAAATTGGTGACTTATTGCACTCCGGCGGCTGTATCGTGCTAACAAGAAATGTATCGAAGAGTGGCCGACGACAACAACGACGACGACATACACACAGGATTTTTTTTCTAAAAACCGTTTTTTCGTGTTGTTGTTGATGGAAAACGTGAAAATAACTCTTACATTTTTTCAAAATTCCAACTTTTTTGGGATAAACCGATACTTTTCTCGCATATTAGATAGGTTGGGCGGAAAAGTAATAGTATATCTCGATTTATAAGACCCGCTGTACTCGTTCTAGTCAGCTGAAAATCAGTAGGGTATATTATGTGAGACATCTTGAACAATATTCAATCATAACATTAGTCACTTTTATACACTCTGGAGGCTGTATCGTGCTAACATACTGAAAATTCTCCAAAAATGACAAAAGAAAATATGGTACTTCAAGTACCACAGCACCTGTTATACTGGCGTTAGTGAGCTGAATATCAATACGTTTCAACTTTGAGATGCTCTGAATAATATCCAATAATAAAATTGGTCACTTGTATATACTCCGGAGGCTGTATCGTACTAACAAACTGAAATTTCCTCAAAAATTACACAAATATCGTACTTAAAGTACTATAGCACCTATTGTACTGGCTCTGGTGAGCTGAATAACAATAGGGTTCATCTGTGTGATGTCCTGAACAATATTCAATCATAAAATTAGTGACTTGTTGATTTCCAGAGGCTGTATCGTGCTAACAAACTGAAATTTCTCTAAAAATTACAAAAAGGTCGTACTTCAAGTACCATAGCACCTGTTGTACTGCCTCTGGTGAGCTGAAAATCAATATGGTTCATTTGTGACATGTCCTTAACAATATGCAATCATCAAATTTGTGACTTGTTGCACTCCGGAGGTTGTATCGTGCTAACATGACATGTAACGAAAAGTGGCCGACGACATACACACAGGATTTTTTTTCTTAAAACCGTTTTTTCGTGTTGTTGTTGATGGAAAACGTGGAAATAAGTCGAAAAAAAAATTCAAAATGCGCTTTCCTCGCATATTAGATAGGTTAGGCGGAAAAGCAAAAATTGGGAAGAACTAGTGTTGCATTTTAATGCACTTGGGAAAGGCCCCTCTCTTTCTGTCGAAGAGTGGAGGAAGGTGAGAAAATTATATACACTTACATTGCTTTTTGTATTCACCTTCAAACAAATGAGAAGCTAGTTAAAATTTTTGAAAATTTGTCATATAATTATGTGGAATTAAAGACGGAGAAAATTGCTCAAACGAAATTTAAAACAGAAAAACTTTCAATTTCAACACCCTGAATTTCATTTTGATATACAATAATGTTTTTTTTGTACTCGAAAGACTGCTGGGATTCACATACCGTATCGCAAATCAATTCGTAGTCAATATAATGTTGAGTGTGTGATATATTTATTACTTCTATGTTGAGTAGTTTAGTATCAAAGTTTTTTACCAAAGTCTTCTTATAAAAGTTGAGTAATATTAGGAATTAGCGTTTTTTATTTCAATTTTGAAGTTTGTTATAGAAAGTGGTCTTTATTTATTTGTAAGAATGTTTCTTTTTCTGTTTGAAAATGTTTTGTATTTTATTTGTCTATTTGAATAAAAAGACTGGCATATTTTCTCTAATATAATTTTCTCTAGCAATCCTACCAGAATTTTAGTGTTCTATATGAACTAAAAAATTATTATTAATTTTTTTATCGATTCATAGATTCATTTTGGTATACTATTGTCTTCAGGGTATTCTATATTATCTCTTGCTATTTCCAAATTTGCATCTATTGCAATATTATGTAGAACATAAATTATATTAGCTGCTTTTCTGGGGTGATAAAGTAGTGTTCGATGTCGAGAAAGACATCTGAATGTTTCTTTTAGTATGCCATTGGTGCGCTCGATGACAGTTCTGCTTGATACCAATAAATTATTAAAAGCTCCTTCACCTTCATCTCGAGGGTTATGAAAAGGTGTCGAGAGCCATGGTTCCAATGGATAACCACTGTCTCCTAAAAAGTAACACATGATGTTTCCGTTTCATTAAAATACTGTAATTTACCTATTAAACGGGAACTTGTATCTCCTCTCAGATATTTGGAGAGTAAATGAGCTCGAATTGAACTGGTACTTCAAATTGCTGCATCATGAGCTGAGCCAGGATATCTAGCTGAACATCCTATTATTTTGCAATTCGAATCCGATATCTACAAATGTTTAAATAACTCAAATACATATTAGTGTTTTTAAATGAAACTCAAGGTCTCTAGTTAATTCCACAATATAATACAAGTTATTGAAAATTCTAAAAAATTGACAATTGTTTCGATAAATCAATATCATCGATGATATTGATCTATCGAAACAATTGTCAATTTTTTAGAATTTTCAATAACTTGTATTATATTGTGCAATTAACTAGAGACCTTGAGTTTCATTTAAAAACACTAATATGAGCATATTCCACGAAGTAAGGGTCGAGACAGTCAATTTCAAATACATATTATCCATATGTACAAGCATGACAATAATAGAATGTTTCCCTTTTCTGTTTATATAAACATATGGTGGGTATTCAATGTCGTTCAATGGTGGAGCCAAGATTTCCACATGAGTACTATCAATAGCACCCACAATTCCATGAAAATTATATTTTCCATATAACCTGAAAAAAAAGATTACACATTTTGGTCACTACTAGCTACTTATAAAACTTACCCTTGTCTTACGGAATTTTTTCGCTCCTTATTCACAGGAAATTTTATGTAAGTCCTCATTAATATTTGGACAATCAATTCACATACTTGTGAAATGACTCTACTCATAGATATCTGGCTAATTGCTATCCAAGCATTACAGCCAACAGCGTTCTGAAATGAGCCCGTGGCCAGAAAGTTTAGAGTAGCAAAAAAATAAAAAATTATTCAAATGCATTGTACAAAGACTATGAATTAATTATTATTACTTTCACTACAAAGGGAATTACTGAATTATTCTCCATAACGTGAGCTCTTAAATTATGAACTAAGAGTTGAACACTATTTTTGTCCAACCGAAACAATTGTCTAAAATGTTTGTCTGGCACATCAAACGGATTTAATTGACCCCTTCAATGTCTTCTTTGGATTCTCATATGATTTCTGAAAAAATGGAAAGTGTATTTTATAATAATACCATAAAAAATATGTTCACACCGATTTTCATCCTCTTCCAACAGAATACCGGCGAAAATATTTAATTATCCGCTCATATTAATGTCAACGATGTTCACTTGAAAACTTAATAATCAGTGTTTTTAAATGAAACTCAAGGTCTCTAGTTAATTCCACAATATAATACAAGTTATTGAAAATTCTAAAAAATTGACAATTGTTTCGATAAATCAATATCATCGTCAGAATGACAGAAGTTACATTTCATTTTATGCCTACCTGATGTTTAGTAGTTAATTTTGGCTAGACCAAGAAGTAACCTAACTTGTGATTGGCTTAATATATGTTTATAGAAAACAGAAGAAGATGTGATATTACAAATATTGAAGCTTAGATATTATTAGCCCTATGGTGATATCCTGGATATCATTTTTCCAATTAAGATCAGTATAACTATGCAATGATATAGAAAACCAGGAAAACTATATCTGCTGATCTTTACAATTATCACTTAAGAAGACAGTTTATTAGTGGAGAATTCCCTAGATTTAACTAATCATTGACAACTTCATATTGTGGGTTTCTTAAATGTCTTCTAATTACCAGTTTTTCAAGGAAATCCAGTTCTTGTTTCTTTCCACAAATATGCAGTACTTCTAGTTCTGTGTTAGGTGTCAATGAATGATTGGTGTCAAGTAGATGTTTTGCGTAGTGGGATTTATCTGGTTGTTTTAATCTGTATGCTCGTAAGTGCTCACTGTATCGTACTTCAAAATTCCTAAGGGTCTGACCCAAATAGACAGCATTACATTCTGGACATTTGAGTTTATATATACCTGACTTCTTTAATAGTGGTATTTTTTATCCATTAGATATGATAAATAGGCTAATTAGTAAAAAAGAGAAAAAAGTGGCATTACAACTAATATATCCTAAACAAGCTAATGAAATTAAAACTTATAAAACCATCACATATGCAGGAAATATTTCTAATAATATTTCAAAGATAATATCTTCAGCAACGAATACAACAATTTCTTTTAAAACAGAAAGTAACGTTAGTACAAAATTGTTAAATGTAAAAAAAATACCACTATTAAAGAAGTCAGGTATATATAAACTCAAATGTCCAGAATGTAATGCTGTCTATTTGGGTCAGACCCTTAGGAATTTTGAAGTACGATACAGTGAGCACTTACGAGCATACAGATTAAAACAACCAGATAAATCCCACTACGCAAAACATCTACTTGACACCAATCATTCATTGACACCTAACACAGAACTAGAAATACTGCATATTTGTGAAAAGAAACAAGAACTGGATTTCCTTGAGGAACTGGAAATTAGAAGACATTTAAGAAACCCACAATATGAAGTTGTCAATGAACAGTTAAATCTAGGGAGTTCTCCACTAATAAATTGTCTTCTTAAGTGATAATTGTAAAGATCAGCAGATATAGTTTTCCTGGTTTTCTATATCATTGCACAGTTATACTGATCTTAATTGGAAAAATGATATCCAGGATATCACCATAGGGCTAATAATATCTAAGCTTCAATATTTGTAATATCACATCTCCTTCTTTTTTCTATAAACATATATTAAGCCAATCACAAGTTAGGTTACTTCTTGGTCTAGCCAAAATTAACTACTAAACATCAGGTAGGCATAAAATGAAATGTAACTTCTGTCATTCTGACGATGATATTGATTTATCGAAACAATTGTCAATTTTTTAGAATTTTCAATAACTTGTATTTTATTGTGGAATTAACTACAGACCTTGAGTTTCATTTAAAAACACTAATATGAGCATATTCCACGAAGTAAGGGTCGAGACAGTCAATTACTTAATAATCACTTGATAATCACAAAAAAACTAAAAACTCTACAACTTTTCAACTAATAATACACGAAAAATGATAATAATAATAATAATACAACTTTCTGTACCACACCCTGTACTGCTCACAGTGACGGATGTCTAGCCCGTAAATATTTACGAATCTATAAGGAATCTGTAAGTTACTCAGAATTTCACCAGAAGTGTGAATATGTACCCATAGCTTACCTATATTTAAGAAAATATAAGTCGATATAGTACTTGTGTCACTCTATACATCGTATGATTTGATATCACATCGTTCATAAGGGGTGTACTTGCGTCACCTATTTTTACATCGTCAAGGGGTTTTTGGACGGAAATCAGAACATTTTGAAAATATTTGAAATTCTATTCTTATGTACTTAAGAAAAGTAATATTCTTTCTTCGTCTTATCCTTATGCCTTCTCTGGCGTCGGATTGGAGTTCTTCCTGAACACATTTTTTCCATTATTCTCGGTCCCTGGCCAATGCCTTCTTCTCTCCTAATATTTTTCCTTTGTTTTTCCAATTTCTTCGAGTTGGTCTATCCATTTCCTCCTCGGTATTCGTCTCTGTTTTTTTCTTGATATTCCTATTTCCATAACTTTTCTCGCAGTTCTATCTTGCTTCATTCTTACTAGTTATTATTGGTTATTGATTATTTATGCTTCTGATATCTTCGTTCTTTACTTTGTCCTATTTTGTTTCAACTGCCATTTTCCTTAAAAGTTTCATTTCCATTGTATTTATTTTTGTTTCCTGCTTTTTTTGCAGTACCCAGTTCTCACTAGCATAAGTTATAGTTGGACCTGTAATTTTGTTGTAGATCTCCAGCTTTGTGTCCATATCAATGTGTTTATGGCTTAATATTGTTCGATTTGAGGAATAATATAATCTTGTTGATTTATTTGCTCTGTTATTAAGTTCTGCATCTATTTTCCCTTCTTCTGTTATGATACCTACTAGGTAATTATAAGTTGTTACTCTTTATAATGAATTGTAATTACATTTCAATTCCTTGTAATTACTCCCCTCTCGCTGTTTTTCATTTACTATCATTACTTTGTTTTTCTCTTTCTCTTGCCAATAAGTTAATTAGTTTCTACATTGAATTTCTTTATTTTGCTATAAGTACAATATCGTCTACATACAGTAAATCACTTAATCTGACCGGCACCATGTTCCTGTACCCTATTATCATGTCCAGATTTCCTCCTTGTCTTTTTTTTTCTTTCACTATATTGTCCATTATAATGACAAACATCAGTGGGCTTAAAGCTATCACCTTGTTTTATACCTTTGTTCAATAAAAACTCGTCCGATCTTTGACCTCCTATCTATACTCCTACTTTGACAGTCTCGTATGTGCTTCTAATTATATCAATTAGAGCTTTCGGTACTTCTAAGTCTTCCAATACCTCCCAAATTGTTTCTCTTTACACTGTGTGAGAAGCTGCCTTCAAATACATACATTTCTTCCCCCGCTTCTATTGTATTATTAATTAGCCTTCTTAAAATGTATATATTATCATTTGCTTGTCGTTCTGGTCTAAAAGCTGCTTGTTCCTCTCCTAATTTTGCTTCTACATAACGTCTTCATCGGATCTCTATTATTCTCGTATATATTTTAAAGCTGGTTTGAGCTAAGCATATTGGTCTATAATTACTGCACAATGTCTGATCCCCTTTTTTATGTATTGGCAGTATAAGGTTATTTTCCCAGTCTTTGGGGATTTTTTCAGTATCCCATGCCATTCTTTTCCGTTTTCTCCTAACCATTTTATCAGCTCTAGCGCTACTTCATCCTCCCCACTAGCTTCTCCTATTGTAAGTTTATTTATAGCCACTTCCATTTCTTCTCTTTGGATTGCAAGGTATCCATGTTCATTACATGCCTCTCCAGCTATATTTGTTGTTTTCTTCTTCGACCTATTACTAAATTTGTCTTCGTAGTGTTATTTCCAAGTATTTAGTATTTGATTTATTTCGGTCTCCAATTCTTTATTTTTATTTTTTATTGCTCTTATATCTTTTCCTTTACTTCTTCGTAGTCTTTTTATTGCTGTCCTAAATTTTCTATTATCTGATGCCTGTGTCTCTGACATCTCCCTTCCAATTTCTTCCCAGGAGTACTTTTCGCTCTCTTAACCGCTTCCTTGAATATGTTTCTTTTTCCGCTATATATTTCCTTATCTTCTTGTGTTTTTGTTTGAAGGTATTTTTTCCATCACATTTTCTTTTCTTTTACTAATGTTTGTATTTATTTGTTCCACCACTTAGTCCTTTTTAAATGTTTGTTGAATTTAATTCTTCCACATATATCCTCTGCTTTTTCAAGTAATATTTGTTTGAATACTGTCCACCGTTTTACGAGTGTGCATTCGTTGTTTTTATTAATCAGTCTTCTGAATTCCTTGTTTGTTTCTTCCTAATATTTAGATTTTTTCCTGTGTTTCTTGATTTATTTATTGCAATTCTACTGAATCTCACTTCTCCTGTCTACACTATTTCTTCTTCATATTCCGCTACTACTAATCTATGGTTTATACCCAACTCAGCCTCTTTTGTTCCTCTACTTTTTTCACCATTTTTGATAGCTACAAAGGTATATTTATCTTCTAGTTTTTGTTTTCCACATCGAATTTCTTATTAATTAATCGTTACTTCATTACTTTGACAAAAACCTATCATCTTAATACCATATATGTTCGTTGATTCCTCTCCATAAACTCCCACACAACCCATTCCTCGATTGTAATCTTTACCAACTTTTGCGTTCCAGTCCCCCTTAATGATTATGTTTTCGTTTTGCTCTCTAAAGTTAAATACAACTGCCTAAAAAACGTAAAATGGACCTAACAAAACTCACTCGGTGCTAACGTCCGTTTGCCAACTGATTATTCAAGGTTTTAACGATCAAAAACATAAGACACAACGTCGAAGCTTCTATTTAGGAGGGAAATTTAAATTTGTCCATCAAATCCCTGTGTCCAAATCATCCTCGCTCTCTCCTATATGACAAAAATATGCAGAATCATGTATTTTAATACGAGAAATCTATTATTTTTTGTTTAGTGTTACGCAATTTCTGTTTAAATGAGATTAAGAAAGATTTCCTGAAAAATTTTCAAGTAGTATATTTGAAAAGTAAACGGTTCTAAAGATTAAAACTAACATTTCTGCATTCCGGAGACTCTATTATGCTAACAAACCGAAATTACTCCTGAAATGAGCAAAATGTGGTACCATTGTACACGTTGTAGTAGTTCTGGGGAGCTGAAAATCAATAGGGTTCATCTGTGAGATGTACTGCACAATATCCAATTAAAAAATTGGTGACTTTTATACGCCCGGAGATTATATCGTCTTAACAAGAAAAAAAAACGACGAAAAGACGGCGACATACACACAGTATTCCTTTAAGAACCCTTTTTTCGCCATTTTCTCAATAAGAAACGTGGAAATAACTTATGAAAACTTAGATCCAGGTTTTTTGGGGTAAACCGATACTGCATGCTAGACAGGGTTGGCGGAAAAGGAAAAAATGTTGACTAAAAAATAAAAGCCTCGTTATACAGTATCGAAAAACATATATATAGGGTATAGACAGAAACATGTAAGAGTAACAAGGAAAGCAGTTATATTATAATACCACAAAATCTAGAGAGACGGAATGGTATCCTCCCTTCCTGTTATCCCACTCCACTCAAAAATGCTGTGTAAAACCAATTCGTGTAAAAAACAGCAACCAGAAAGTCATCTTATTATTGACCCAACGAGACCTTATGTTCTAAGGCGGTTGGTAAAAAGAGAGTTAGTCACGCTGAAGGAATTTGCTGGGACAGAAAAATAATCATTTTTTGAGGCACAAAAGGGGAGACTTTTGATAATGTAATTCTATTGAATAAACCTCGTTCATGTGAATAATTGGTATTATTTAAAAATCGGTCTTTATCATTCGCTTATTTAATTTTAAGTTTATATATTTTTTATTTAGATAGGCTGTCCCGTTTGTGAAAATGCACCCGTGCTGACAGAAATCATGTATATAGTATCCCCATTTTTCAATATGTTGTTTAAAATTCTATTGATTCGTTTTAATTGCGTTTTAATTTCTGTATTCGCAATTTATTTGAAATGAAATTGACATATATCTGCATCCCGGCGGATTCTAAACGTAAATTGCTTGTAAAATAAAACAAACATGTAGAATTTGAAAGAGGGAGAGAGATGTGCTTGTTCGATAAATTAGGGTAAAAACGGGTCTGTCTTGAAATATATATATATATATATATATATATATATATATATATATATATATATATATATATTTGTAAAACCGACTGGAGTAGATAACTTTGGTTTGACTTGAATTCAGGACGAAATATATAACATGCCAACTTCACAAACTAAATACCTTTTTAAATTAGTAGCATGTTAGCGTCCTTTGGAAAACGAATACGAAAAATTAAGACATTTTTTTGGGCTTCAGCCATTAAATTTATAAATCCGAAAGACACAAACATAAGAGAAATATGAACGGCAACAGATACTGTAAGCAACTGTTTACCTTACCATTTATTTTATTGAATTTCAAATTGTAACAAATCTGTCGTCTAAATAGACATCAACAACCATTGTTACCAAAAACTAGAACAAATCCACGAATGCCAAAAGTCAACTTACTGAGTACGACCAAACAAGTTATCACAGTAGGCGCTATTGGACGTCCCGTACATAGATGGCAGCACTATCGACGTAACACCAGCAAAGTGGCCAACGGTGATATGCCCGAGACATTTTAGATGCTTCGGCAGTCTTCAGATTAGTCACGGTAGAGAAAAAAACTGAAACAGTAAAACGAACTCGGTGTTACTGAACCCGAAAAAATTTTACGGATCAAGTTCCAGAGTGTATTGAACTCGGAATAAACTTAACCGTCCTGATACCGTTCAGGTGTGTATTGAACGCGGTACAAAGTTAACCGTCCAGGTACCATTACAGTGTGTATTGAACCCGGAACAAAATTGACCATCCCGATACCATTCCGGTGTGTATTGAACCCGGAAACTACCCAACCAACCAAATACCATTTCGGTGTATATTGAACCCGGGATAATACCAACCGTACACCTCCATGTTTCTATACCACTAACAATAAATCTAACTTTGATTATTTAATTCCGTCAATATTGAAAACGGAAAAATTGTCATCACATATTTCCTCCAAAAATAACATACAGAAGAATTCTAACATCGAGAGGCGACGATCGAACCGGAATCAAGAAGTAATCAGTAAATACTTAACTAATTTGGACTATTGTTCGACGGAGAATGGTTGGACTCTAAAAACACGCCAAATGTATAAAATCGTACGAAGATTTGTGAATAGGTATATATATAAATATGTTTTGAATTTGTGATTAAGAAGTTTCATTTTAACAGAATGTACTGGTTTGATTGAGCGAACTCTATATTTCTCATGCAATAAAGAATAACATTGATATATTACTGTTTTAAATGAAACTGACAGTTTCTAGATAATTCCTGGAATGTGAAAAATTCTAAGAAATTGGCAATTGTTTCGATATTGCTATCATCGTCATTCTGAGTTAATTCCACAGAATAAGGGTCGAAACAGTAAATATCACTAAAAAAATTGATATAAATTACTGCATAATTAATAGGGTTTATCTGAACAATATCCAATCATAAAATTAGTCACTTGTATACACCTGGAGGCTGTATCATGCTAACAAGAAAAAGTGGCCGACGACGACGACGTAGACACAGTATTGTACCGAAATAGCACACTAGTATGGTCCCTGAATCCGACTCTGTCTAAGCCATGTATGAAAGTTAAAATGTTGGGGGATGCGCAGGGATTTCTTAGAACTGTTTACGATTGTGACTATCTTATCTAGACATTATTTTTGTGACCAGTCTTATCTAGAAAATGCCAAAGAGCCAATTGTTTTTGTGTAAGCCGCAATGTAGAATTATCTAGTAAAAAAATATATAAAGTACCGACCAGCGAGAGAAAGTTTAATTTATAAAGTGATCTCGACAAATAAACAAGAATACACCGAAATAGCGAACAGTAAACTGTTGATATGAATTAATAATTAAGTTTGTGTGTATATAAGTGTATATAAATTAATTGTTTGTGAGTAGTTTAGTGTTTAAATAAATTCGTAAGTAGCCATATCGTGTGTTTAAAGTTTATCCCACCCGTTTACTTTTTAAATAAATAAGAAAAACATTACAGTATTTTTTTTCTAAAGACCTTTTTTTTCGCGGTTCTCAAACTCCCACTCACAATATAAAAATAACTCAAGAAAAATCTAAAATTCCACCATTTTTGGGGTAATCCAATACTTTTCAGCTCCGATGATGTGAAGGACTGGTGTAAGAAATGTACGACTTGTGCTACGAGTGATGGACCACATCGCAAGAGAAAGGCACCCATGAAACAGTACAATGTTGGAAGCCCTTTCGAAAGGATTGCTTTTAGATATCGCTGGACCATTTCCGACGACAGAAAGTGGTGGCAAATACATACTGGGTGTAATGGATTATTTCACAAAGTGGGTGGAAATTCACACTATCCCGAACCAAGAGGCCACAACTGTCGCGGATGTATTGTTGAAAGAATTTATCAGCCGATACGGAGTGCCCTTGGAAGTCCACAGTGACCAGGAAACACATTTTGAAAGCCATTTATTCCAGGAGATTTGCGACAAGCTGGGAATGAAGGAGACCAGGACAACAGCATTACATCCACAGTCAGATGGAATGGTCGAGAGAATGAACAGGACTATTGGAAAATACCTGTCCAAAGTAGTTCCCAGCCATCAGAGAGATTGGGACCAGTATCTTTTCCTATTCGCATTGGCTTATCGATCTGCCGTCAATGAGTCCACGGATGAAACACTAGCGAAAATCCTGTTTGAACGTAAAATGATGCTTCCTTGCGACCTGGAATTAGGTTGTCGCCCTGGAGAAGATCTAGCAGGCGAAGACTACGTTATGCAATTGAGAAGAAGGCTGAAGGATATTCATGAATTAGCTCGAACAAATCTTCAAGCTGCCAGCGACAAAAGGAAAAGTCGGTACGACACGCATGCCACAGTAGGCGGTTTTAAAGAAGGGGACAAAGTATTGTTACACAACCCGACGAAGAGAAAAGGATTTTCCCCAAAATTACAAAAAACCTGGGAAGGTCCATGCTCAATTAAGAAAAGGATCGAAGATGATATATATCGCATAAGCCAGATCCCCAACGGAAAACCAAAAGTGTCTGACCCTACCTTCGATGAATTTATGGCCGCGTATGGAGGTACCGGGAAAGCTAGATATGGAGTCACTTCAGAACAACGACAAGATCTGTTCACTCTCCAGGAAGATAATTCACTGGCATACATTCCCGCCCGTATCAATAAGAACGCACGAGGGTTGGCATCTGCCTTTCGAAAGAGGTTTGGGCAATTATAAAATCTTGAAGACCAGATTCCAGCTCCTGACAAGACACTGAAACTGAAACATAATTCGCGGTACGTCTTCTACGTGGTAACTAAAAATGAATTTCAAGATCGGTCTACCTACCGCGATGTGTGGGAGGCACTTCGAAACCTCCGAGACCATGTGTTGGAATCCAATGTGAAGAAACTGGCTATGCCTAAGATAGCGAGTAACCAGTTGGATTGGCGAATCGTCAGGAACATGGTAGAGGTGATCTTCCAAGATACCGGTGTCCAAATATTAATTTGCAGCTACAACCCCCTTTATCAGTATCCGATGAAGACGGTGCCCAGTTATTTACATAAGATTGGAAAGTGTAGAAATGGGGCCTGTTGCCGATTCAAACATCCAGTCTCGGCTACACAGAAGTTCCAGGAGGAACTTCGATTTAAGGAGGGGGTAATGTTACGAAATAACACACTAGTATAGTTCCTGAATCCGACTCTGTCTAAGCCATGTATGGAAGTTAATATTTTGGGAAAGCACAGGGATTTCTTAGAACTGTTTACGATTGTGACTATCTTATCATTGTTTTTGTGACCATTCTTATCTAGAAAATGTCAGAGAACCAATTGTTTTTGTGTGAGCCGCAATCTAGAATTATCTTGTAAAAAAGGAACTAATATATAAAGTACCGACCAGCGAGAGAAAGTTCAGTTTATAAAGTGATCTCGACAAATAAACAAGAATACACCGAAATAGCGAACAGTAAAGTGTTGATATAAATTAATAATTAAGTTTGTGTGTATATACATTAAATGTAAGTGAATATTTAAGTGTATATAAATTATGTGTTTGTCAGTAGTTTAGTGTTTAAATAAATTCGTAAGTAGCCATACCGTGTGTTTAAAGTTTATCCCACCCGTTTACTTTTTAAATAAATAAGAAAAACATTACAGTCTTTTTTTTATGAAAACCTTTTTTTTTCGAGGTTCTCAAACTCCCACTCACAATATAAAAATAACTCAAGAAAAGTCTAAAATTCCACCATTTTTGGGGCAATCCATTTCCTTTCTCGTATTGTGGATAGGATTGGCGGAAAAGTATTAACCAAAGCTTAACATATTCCCTGTTTCGAAATGCAAATTGCTGCACTATAATAAGTACTTTAACCTAAGTTTACATGGGCTATAGAAAGCTTTCAACATTTGCGCTTCATGGTTAAGTCTTAGTGTCATGTAACGATTTGGGTAACGGTGGTGATCGCAATTTTGTTACTGCGCATTTTATAAAACCCGTATTAGTTCTTATAGTAACCACCCGAATGATTTTATTGGACCCATGATGTACATTCACTACACGACCTAGGCGCCACTTGTACGGTGGTAAATTTTCTATGCGAACAAGAGCCGTACATCCAATATCTGATCTAATGGTTTTCCATTTTGTACGTTCTTAAAGTTGACTGATGTAATCTATCCACAAGCGTTAGCAAAACTATTGTTTCAATTTCTCAAGTTATTGGTAGTGATTCGGTCCATTGGTTGGGATATTTCTAACGTCTTGATGGTGTGAGGAATTAGGGGACATTCTGATTAAGAAGTTCATGTCAGACAAAAGAGGTGTTAAAGGCCTTGAATTTAAGATGCCTCCAATTTGGGGAATAATTATCAAATTTGAAGAAGTTATGACTTTAATATGATGTTTGCTAAATTTCTCACCAACCTACCATATTCCACCTTGATGAGGGGAGTAAGCTGGTATATATGTCCATTTCACGTCTTGATTCATTTTTTCTTCAATTTCAACTTGATTCGCCAATACAATATTTCCCAGTTCTTTGAGTTTGTTATTTGCCCCAGTAAAGTTTAGTGTGGTTGTCAGACTGTACGCAATTTGGCTTACCCCCACGGGTAATGAACCTTTGGAAGGTTTCTAGAAAGGCATAAATGCTAAGTTGAGTCACTAATTTTAAAAGGATAGTTTATGTTGTCGTACAAACAAATAATGCTGAATAAAATTTGTGCGTCTAACATCCTTTTTCGTTTGCTATCTTTGCAATGAAATGGGCCGGCGTAATTAACAGCCATGTCAGAGAATGGCAATCTTGGTGAAACTCAGGAGAAGTGTAAGGTGGTGTTAGGGAGAAAGAATGATTGAATGTTCCTTCCAATGAAAATGATGATCAGCTTTGTGTTCTGACTTGCAGAAGTTGAACAATTTTGAATTTACTGACCTTGAGTTAATACTGATTATGCAAGTTGCACTGGGTGCTAAAGTTCAAGTAATATGGCTTTCGATCAGTGCAAATGAAACTATTTACGCGATAACAAATGTACAAATAGTGAGCTGCTGAATAATGAATATAAAGGTTATAGATGATATTGTGATGAAACGTTCAAATAATAATGTTAGGAAATCGCCCACTGGTGCCTACCCTGTCTAATTTATTTAAAAGTTAAGATTTTGGCGGGAGCGCAAAGGATTTTTAGGAAGGACTATTTTTTCTGATGGTTCTTTTAGATTTAGATTGTTTGCTGGGATCCGCAATCTAGGAATTCAAATGTTCCAGAAAAACGTTTCAATATACAGTACTAGGAATATTCTTTGGTTAGTCCATGAGCGACAATGTGTTAGAAAGAAACAAATAAATTCAGTGTATATCCTATTTTCTTTAACGAGGTATCGTAACATACCATAGAAGTATCGTAGTATCGTTGCATAAAATGTTTGATTGTTTCTGAAATATCATTATTATTATGAAAATTCTGAAAATGAGTTGAAAATTTAATAATTTTAATCGTTATAATATGGAAAACAATGATTCGACGATATTGACATTGAATATGTTACTTTTTGAAATACTGCATTATTTCAAATCAATAATTTAATACTGTACATATTCTGTAGTTATGAGTGTAAACCGCCTGTGATTCATACGCTACTGATAAAACGATTTCGTCTGGAGCCGTAGTTCTTCTATTCTTAACTATCCCCTTCTTCATTTTCAAATTACGCCTTGAAAGTATAATTGCTCCTACAGCATTCCTTTTTAATAATATCATGAATTATTCCTCATTTGATTCTATCGTGAAACAATTATCGCTTCAAAGTCGACAGGAAAATATAAGAGGCACATGACATTACCACTGTGTTAGGCATGGTGAGATAGACAATCAGAAGTCAGCGTAGTTTATTACAGTTAAAATAAGGTTACTAGAATATGCTTAAACGAATCGCGCGTGTTAAAAAGAAACAATTCAGTGTATTACTCTTTTTCTCTAACAGGAAATCCTAACCAAGCAAAAGTGGAGACCCTGCCAAAGTACATGACGATTTACTGATTCGCCGAGACCGTACCAACGTTGCCAAATATTCGTTGCCGCTGGAAAATTTAACATGTTACCCCGAATATCGTACGCATTGAATTCATTATGTTGTAATATACTTAATAGACGTAATTTGTCTAATAATTTTAGATCGGCTTCAGTGCATATGATGATTATTTACAAATTACCTACATACGTATATTTATTTTTAATAATACTGACGATCATCTGATGGTTAAACTGATTTACAAATAAGTAATGTTACGAGATAGCACACTGGTGCCGTTCCTGAATCCGACTCTGTCTAAGCCATGTATGATAGTTAACATTTTGGCGAATGCGCAGGGACTTCTTCGATCTGTTTGCCTTTATTTTTTGTGGCTATCCTTATCTAGACATTTCCAGTGATGTCCATTGGTTTTGTGACCAGCGTTATCAAGACAATTCCAGGGAGGCTATTGAGCCGCAATCTAGAAAGATCTAGAAGAAAGAGCACTTAATATATAAGAGAGGCCATACCTACCAACGAGTCACTTTATAATTTGATCTCGTGAGATAAACAGTCTACAAGTAAATATTAACAGTAGTGAAGTGATTATATAAATTAGTGTAAGTGATTATACTGTATAAATAATATAAATTAGTGAATAGTTTAATGAATAAATAAATTAGGTGAGTTGACATTCTGTCTGTATACAGTTATCCCACCCGCCAGGATAAACTGTTTTAAATTAATAAGAAAAACATTACATTGGTGTCAAGAAGTGGGATAATATAAATAAATAGTAACGTAGAATGGCCAAGAGACTATGTGACCTAAGAGTGACGGAACTAAGAGCAGAATTGGGAAATCCCAATTTGGAAACGTTCGGGAGGAAAAGTGATTTAGTAGAAAGACTCAAAATGGCATTGGAAATTGAATTGGTAGGAGCTGCAATGCAAATGTTACGTTTTCTTTGCAAAATGTCCTCATTAACTGTGATACATTTTTTAAGCAATTCACTGTTGAGTGGAAAAAGCGACGTGACCGCGCGAAACGTTTTGAGCAAAAATTTATGGAAAATGAGCCAATGATTTCAGAAGGTACGAGACAGATTTTACTGGGTGACCCTCAAAGAGGACGTCAAAGATTGCTGCCGAATATGTTCCATATGTGCTGCAAGCAATGGGCCTACTCGAAGGCGAAGAGCTGAAATGCAGCAATACTTGGGTGGAAGCCCCTATGAAAGAATTGCTGCGGACGTGTTGGGACCCTCTCCTCGAAGTGATGCTGGGAACAAATACATCTTCGTAATGATGGTCTATTTTTCGAAATGGGTTAAAAACTATATTGTTCCCAATCAAGAAGCTGCCACTATAGCCAATGTCCAGGTAAATGAATTCATCGGCCGATTTGTGGTGCCTCTTTAGCTACAGTCGGATCAAGTAACAAATTTTGAAAGCAGTTCCTTCCAAGAGGTCTGTCGAAGGCTGGGTATTAAGAGAATCAGAACCACTGCCATGGATGCCTAGTCTGATGGAATGGTGGAACGAATGAACCGCACCATAGCTAACTAGATATCGAAATCCAATTTTCCTAATGGACATTCGACCAACTGTAAATGCATCTGCCGGTCAAACACATGCAGAGGTCCTGTTTCGAAGAGAAATGAGACTGCCATGCGACTTGGTGTTCGGCTGCAAGAAGAATATGTCGAAGATCTCCGTAGGAAGATGGAGGATATCTACCAAGCTGCGACTGAACAGTGACCGGATGAAGAGGTACCACGACACCCGAGTAGAATAAACCAATTATCAACAAGACTTGATATGGCTCTACAACCCTCGATGACGACGTGGCCGGTGTCCCAAACTACAACAGAACTATGAGGGGCCGTACACTATCAAGAAGAAAATTAACAACGTCATATATCGGATTGTTTGAGTTCCCGGGGGAAAGCCTATGGCCGTCCATCATGATCGTCTGGCGTCGTTCAAGGGAACCCGTCCTGGAAAAAGCGAGTTCAGAAACTTAGTTTTTGAAATAGGCTATCAAGTTCAGGCCATAGTCATACCAGGAGCAATTATTTTGAAGAGGGTGGTATTGTAACGAACCCGTTATTGACAGTGATATTGTAATGACAGTGTTAAGTTAGTTAGATATTATTCTTTCCACGGTTAATTAGTTTTAGGTTAGGTATTCTTCTTTTCCTGTTGAGTAAGTTTTATGTTAGGTATTCTCCTTTCTCTTTTGAGTTGTCTTATGAATGTTAAGTTGAACAGCAATATAATGTTCTGGATTGTTCGATCGATCATTCTGGTGGATACGAAATATCATTCTGGAACATTTTGGAATGTTGAAAATGTACATATACGGAGGTGTGACAGTTGCGAGAGAGTTGACAACTGTGACTGGAGTGAAGTTGAACGATTTAGCGAGAATTGTAAATTGTATTCCTTGTTCCTGTATAAACTATTTCAAGAAATCCAGAATCTTGTTACAATTACACAAGTACCTATTCATACCTATTAAAAAATTATCAATTAGGAAAAACGTATTAAATAATGTGGTGAATGATGATATCGCTTATAAACTGATTTCAAAATAAACAAAATAGATAAGCAAAATGGCGGATTGTGTCAGCGCTATTGAAGTTAGCGAACGTGTTCTGGTCAAAAACTGTATAGATCGTTACTCAGCTCTAGTAAACGCTATTTTCTGACAATCACACGGAATGGGTGTAGGTTGAGCGCTTAGAAACGAACTGTACAGTTGTCGGTCAGGACACTCAGCTAATTTCAATAGCGCTGATATGATCCGCCATTTTGCTTATTTATTTTGTTTGTTTTGAAATCCGATTTAAGCAATATTACCACTAAATGTATCGTCCCCTACATTATTTAATCTGTTATACATAATTGAGAATTTTTTTAATGTGAATACTTTAGAAACAAACAAATAAGTTGGGTTAGGTTTCCCGATTGAAGCTCAACTAGTGTCCTAGAGGAAAAAAGTTATTTAGCAGTTGACAGCGCTTACTGCTTACCGATCGAAATTTTCCCTACAAGCGCTTCCTAGGGCTTTTTTTTCATACACACGGAATGTGTCCATACGGATGATAGTTCAATTTTTTTTGTAATTCTTGGAAATAAACTGTTAATTAATGACTTCTTTGATAGATATGGATACTTTTCATAATATAAACTGACAGTCGTCAAGTCAAGTGTGACTTTACTAAAAAGTAACTTGATTCCATTGGATTAAAAATCTGTATCGTAATTAAAATCTATATCTTAATGAACAAATAGGAATTGGATATAAATCTAAAAAGTAAAAATTCTTTTCACAAAGCGAAATCTACAGAGTTTTGTGCGAAGACCCTGTTGAAATACAATTATTGAACAAGGTAAATTTGATATGCTGATTATTATTAATACTGTAGTTTAATAGGGATTTATTTATTATATGTCATTCCGAAAAAGAACGAGCGTGGGTTCAAAATACAACCTTGCTCTACCTCTAAATTATTTTCAAGCAAACTTTAAACAAGAAATATTATTAAGACAGTCAGATTCAGACAAAACATTAAATTGAATCCAAAATAACAAAAAATTATACCGCTTCATATAATAATTAGTCCAGGGGAAAACTCAGAAGAGTATATTTTGAGGATAAAAGAGCGCTTAAGAGAAATGTCAAATAATACAACAAATACTTACACCACATTTGAAATAGTGGAAAATAAATATTAAATAAAGTTTTTACATTCAACTGATGTTAAATTTTAATTTTTTATTGGCTTGTTTTACACCTTTCTATTTGAAGTTGATGTGTTGGCGTAACAGTGGAGTGGAATGTTTTTATGTAACTCCATTTTCTTTCGTCGTACACATAACAATAATTCTTGTATATTTTATGTGCCAAGATCCGTACTTTACCTTTCTAGCAAGCAGACATCTAATTAGACAAACTGAAATTCGTTTAGCTTCTCGGTTTGTTCAGAAAGGTTTTGACAAATAGCGCGGTAGCGGAATTATATTTACATAAAAAGGTATTTTGGATGTTTTCCTTTATGGAATTGGATCTAATTATAAAAATAAATTTTCTATTGTTGTAGGAAATTATATTGTTAACAGGAGAATGGATGAGATTGCGAGATTTAGATTACAGATTTGACTCAAAGGAACTCATCAAAAAAGAATAAGAAAGTCGGTAGGAAATAAATTCGGGTGCTTTCTCATTATAACAACTGACGAAACAAGAGTTCTTTCAAAGGTGTATATTTCGGGAAAACAAATTATGAGAGCTTCAACTTACATCCCAGGATAAATACATCTATTTTATTGTGTAATTATCAAGGGTAATGATTATAATAAACAAGAATTGTTTGTCGAAGAAAATTTCGTTAACAAAGTGGTCAGCAGAAGGTAGTGGAAAATATTTTCAGATTTCCAAGATGATCGCCTGAAAGCGAAACAGCCATTTTTTCATACACTCTCAGTACCATAATTAGTTACATTATACCGCGATAATTTTTACAGTCACTGCTTTCCCCTTTTTAAAATAATGGTATGACTACTCCTAGTTCGCAAATTTCTGGTATTTTCTCTTCTCTCCTTATTCTATTATTGCTATATATTTGTTATCAGTGGAAGTCCATTTTCTTCCAAGCTCTGTAGAGTTTCATTGAAAATACTGTCATGCCCTGCAGCCTTTTCTATTTTTGGTATTTGTATAGCATTTTTGTTTTTCTTTGTAGTTATCAGTTTCTTTGTGCTTATTATCATCATCTTTGTTAACGATTTCTTCATCATTCATTAATTTATTCTGATTTTATACATTCAATAATTCTTCGGAATGCTCTTTCCTTCTATCCATAATTTCTGTCTATTCCCTTTGTATAACATCTTGTTTGTTCATGATATATCTGGTATTATTCATTTTAACATTCCTTAACGTTTTCCATGCCTCAAAAAATAATGTCTGATCCCATTAACTGTCTTATTCTAGTTTTTCGCCAAATTCGTCTCAGTCTTGTCTTTTAAGATTACCCACCATATCTTTGGTTTTAGTTCTTTCAGCTTTGTAACTTTCGTAGATTTCATTGTTTCTTTTTTGTACATACTGTTTCCGTTTTTGTTTCTTCATTTTTACCTGAGTTTGTGTTTGTTCATTCCACCATTTCGTTAACTTTTGATTTCCTCCTTAGTCTCGTTAGAAAAAGCATTTATTGCCGAATCTAACTCATCAAAATTCTTCAATAAATTAAATACAATAGTGTACTTTTTTCATAAAAATTTAAGGAAATTATACTTAAATACTTATTGAAAACATTATCTCAATATCTTGTTCTAAACCTAATATATCGAAGAAAGTAAATTTAGTTATCCTAAAATTTTACATAGAAAACGTTAATACTCCAATATTTAGTCGCATTTATCAATTAGTTATCAAGATATAATTATAAAAGTTCATAGTTTTACATCTTGAAGATTTTATATGAAGACAACTAACTTTTATTTTGACACATTAAGTTTTGATTTTAACAATATACTGGCCTAACCAACCAATCAAAACAAATTTTAACGAAAATTTCCATGATAAAAGCCGAAACAAAGGAAAATATCGTTATTTCGTAACTCTTAATCATTATACCTTGGAAGAAAATCGAGTTTGGCATATTTAATGGCCAAATTCCGTATAAAAGAATACTAGATATGGCGTTAGAAAGACCTTTTATTTATAGTACTTATAGGGTTGAATTTATTTATTTAGTTCAATATTTTTCAATGGAACAGAAACATCTATAATCAATGTATATATTTAGAAATTTTTTAATATTAAACAATAAAATTATAGAATCAATTTTGTAAAAAAGAATGAAATACTGTAATAAAACTAGAAAAGAAATTTGATACCACATTTTTTCTGTGCGATATCCTTTTCATAGTAATCAAAACAGCAATTTTAAAGGAAAAAACAATTTAGTGAGAAAAGAGAAGTTATTTAACATTCCGTAAAAAAATATAAACGTCAAAATGGGACATGACAGAAAAAAATTTCGATTTGAAAATGCAAGTAAATAGATGAAAGGATGTTCCCATAGGGCTAATAATATCTATGCTTTAATATTTGTAATATCATGTCTTCTTCTTTTTTCTATCAACATATATTCAGTCAATCACTTCTTGGTGTAGCCATAAATAATTATTAAACATCAGGTAGGCATCAAATGAATTGTTACTTCTGTCATTCTTACGATGATATTCAATATCGAAGCAATTGTCAAATTTCTTAGAATTTTCAATATATTATGGCATTATCTAGAAACAGTAAGGTTCATTTAAAACAGTTAGATATAAGGTTTTTATTAGAAATTCAAATGAAACTGTTTATAAATAAGTTAGTAATAGTTTTGTGATTGGTGCAAACTAAAGCAGAAAAAATTTTATCTATGAATCCAGGGAGACGAATATTATTTTTTGTTTGTCATTGATTGATTATTTGAGAAGAGACGGTTTATTTTGGAGAAAATGATCATAGAAAAACCAACGGGAAAATTCATTTGAAGAGAAGAAGACATGAATAAAAACCATCATTACACTAATCCAGGAAGATAATAAAATACAATAGAAAGGAAAGTACTCACCATGATATAAGTTGAAATTTAATTACTGCACCAGGAAGCTACTGTAAACGAAACGAATCCGAAGATAGAGCTAAGGCAAAGTAAAGTCCAATATTTCTTCATTCTAAGATGCTAGCAGAATAACAAAATTTTGGCGTCATTCAAATTTCAAAATCAACCAAATTTCACTTTCACTGGCATCGATGTTCCCAATTCTTGTTATTGTTTGAAACCAATAGACAATTTCATTTATATAATGACCATTGCCTCTATTATAAACTATTTAAAAGAAACTGTAGAGTACAAAATTTTCAATTTTGAGTAGAATAAGGTTAGGTTAATTAAGTATTTGATAGTTAGATGACGTTAGAATATAAAATAGAAATAAAAAATATAGTTATTCAGGGTGGGTTCTAGAAAGAATGGGGTTTGTTGAAATGGATTAGAACTAGGTGATAAGAAATTTGATTTATGTATGACTATTATTCTTACTAATAAATACAATTTATTACAGTATATTTGCACAATTAAAATTCACATAATATTTCACTAATCCATTTAAATACTATGTATGTCTAAGAGCCCACCTGAGAGGGAGATAATATTCTGTTCTGATCCGACTGGGCTGAGAAAATAATGGTATAGTAAAGGAGAAATACAGGTACCGATAGAAAATGGTGCCCGGCACAATGATGACAAACTTCATTCTATAATATACAAATTAAAGTCAAATACAAATTAAATTCTCGCAAAAACAATCAAAATCGTTATAATATACGTATGTTTACAAAAAAATCTAAGCATATAAAGAAAATGTTGACATTCATGAATCTGTCAAAATGACTTATGATTAGAAATATTTTTAAAAAGTTCAAATATCGATATATTTACCAATTTATAACAACAATTATGACAATCTCAATTTACTTATCCTTGATAATGGAAATAAAAGTTTCCGAAAGCCTGGAAGAAAAACAGTAAGAAGAGTTTTCTTTACTAAACCGTTGCCCCAATATTCATGGTTTTATACCTAATTAGTCGGCAAAGACTATCTTCTGTATATATATATATATATATATATATATATATATATATATATATATATATATATATATATATGTAATATAAATATATATATATATATA
Source organism: Galeruca laticollis (assembly GCA_963921935.1). Lineage (NCBI taxonomy): Eukaryota > Metazoa > Arthropoda > Insecta > Coleoptera > Chrysomelidae > Galeruca > Galeruca laticollis. The sequence continues at coordinate 180,967,194 of OY998179.1, read as the reverse complement.
TATATTTATATTATATATAAATATATAATATAAATATATATTTATTTATAATAAAAATATATATATATATATATATATATATATATATATATATATAAATATATATATGCAGTTATAGGCCTCCAAAGTTTTAATTTTGAATTTGGTTTTTATTTTTAATTTTTGTACTAGTTATTTGATCTTTATAAAATTTACGACAAAGCTATAATGTACGTGTATGTTTATTTTGGAAAGGTAAACAGATTTACAGTAGTGCCTTGAAGCCAGGGACGGACTACTCGCAATGGTTAGTGATCCAAAAATTTTGCAGGGATGGCACACTCTATATGAAATTATCGAAATTGAATTCCCCACATATTAAGCTAACGAAAAGGTACTCTTGTTGGAATTCGATAAAATAAGCCATTCGGCTAATATTTACAGTTTTATTAATGCACTACGTACCAATTTACGCATCCACCATTTTTATAAGTACACAACGAGGTACAACTAACTTATTAATACGATGTTCAAGATTTACCTATAGTACTACAAAAAAATAATTCAACGAAAGCAGAAGATAAAAAACATTGATGACTTATTAATTCCAAAGTTTGGTAAAAACATTTTAAAAGTGTTTCTACGGTTTATCAAATAACCATAGCATAGGATTAGTTGTCAAACGTACCGTTGTGAAGATAGCAGACAATTTTAGCTGCAAAAATGTTGGGAACTGCTCAATTCGCAGTTTCAGTGGCGTGCAGAATATGTATTGAATCGAATTCATATTTCGGAGACCGCCTTTATATTCAATGAGTAGGGGTGTATTGGTGTAGAGGACACACTGTTTGGAGAGAGATTGCTTACGATGGCGAACAAGGGTTGCAATGTCACCCGGAAAAATGAAATAAATTGTAACTTCCAAAGGAAACTAGAAGCCAAGGTTAATATTTGGAGGGTAGAAGCATCATAATGTTGAAAGCATACTGTTTAAAGAAAATTTACTTACGATGGCGAACAAGGATTGAAACGTCACCCCCAAAACTAAAATAAATTGTAATGTCCAAAGAAAACGATAAGCCAAGTTAATATTTGGGAGGTAGCAGTATTATAATTTTGAAAACACACTGTCTAAAGGAAATTTGCTTACGATGGGGAACAAGGGTTGGAACGTCACCCGTTTCCTTTGGAACTTACAATTTATTTCAGTTTTAGGGGGGACGTTCAACCCTTGTTCCCCATCGTAAGCAAATTTCCTTTAAACAGTGTGTTTTCAAGAATATATAGCTTCCACCCTCCAAATATTGACTTGCCTTCTCGTTTCTTTCGGAAGTTACAATTTATTCTAATTTTGAGGGTGACGTTTCAACCCTTGTTCACAGGCGTAAGCAAATTTCCTTTGAGCAATATATTTTTAACATTATAATGCTTCTACCCTCCAAATATTAACCTTGGCTTCTCGTTCCCTTTGGAAGTTAATATTTATTTCAATTTTCAGGGTGAAGCTGCAACACTTGTTCCCTATCGTAAGCAAAATCCCTCCAATCAGTGTGTCCTCTACACCACTCATTGAATATAAAGGCGGCTCTCCGAAATATGAATTCGAATCAATACATATTCTGCACGCTACTGAAACAGCGAATTGAGCAGTTCACATCATTTTTGCAGGTGAAATTGGCTGCTATCTTCACAACAGCACGTTTGACAACTAATCTCATACTATGGTTACTTGAAAAACGGTAAAAACACTTTCAAAAAGTTTTTACCAACTTAAGAATTAATAAGTCGTTAATGTTTCTTATCTTCTGCTATCGTTAAATAATTTTTTTGTAGTACTGTAGGTAAATCTTGGACATCGTATTATTAAGTTAGTTGTACCTCGTTGTGTACTATAAAAATGGTGAATGCGTGAATTGGTACGTAGTGCATTAATAAAACTGTAAATATTAGCCAAAAGGCTTATCTTATCGAATTACAACCAGAGTACCTTTTCGTTAGCTTAATGTGTGGGGAAGTCAATTTCGATAATTTCATATAGGGTGTGCCATCCCTGCAAAATTTTTGAATCACTAACCATTGCGAGTAGTCCGTCCCTGGCTTCAAGGCACTACTGTAAATATGTTTACCTTTCCAAAATAAACATTCACGTACATTATAGCTTTGCCGTGAATTTTATGAAGATCAAATAACTAGTACAAAAAATAAAAATAAAAACCAAATTAAAAATTAAAACTTTGGAGGCCTATAACTCGTAAACGAGGGCCTGCATAGGAAAAGTTTATATGAAGTACTAACATTATTTTGGCTCATATTATACGTTCCTGACTTTTTTCTCATTAGTCCCGGGACACCCTGTATATATATATATATTAATACAGTTCCTCTATTTGAAATGTAAAAGAAACATTAAAATAAGGAAAACTATTTATATTTGTATGCAATACTATACACACTGTCTTATATGTATAATCAATAATTTTGAAAGATTCGGTATACAAATCAAATTTGACATTTTAATTTTCGGATGACGTTTATGTAGAATATATTGAATGATAGACAGATTATATTACAATTTGGAGAATATATTTGAAATTTTGAAATACAGATGTCTCTGCTATCAGAATTACAATGGTAATAAAATAATTCAAATCTCTCTTTGTTATAGGGAAACATAAATTAGTATTTTTTTTAAAGGAATTTTTCGTAACCACAGAAGAAAAGATTTATCTATTTGAAAAAAGTTTAGGCAGTTGAATTTGAAACCCCCAAGAGACAACATCGAGATAAGAGTTGTCTCAAATTTTGTTGAGAATTTAATAAAAAATATAACTATACAATCAGATTATAAAGCCATACTTTGTGAAGCCAGTGCGTGCATAATTCATAGAAGAACTGCATCGTATCAAGTGTAAGTCGTTCCAGTTTCTAAATCAGATATTTAGAAAGTTTTGCAGAATTCTAAATACATTTAGAATACGTACGAGTTTTCCAGTCCTATTTGGTGAGTCCACTCCAGTTCTCGAGAATTAACAGGCCTTTTAAATACATTTCGAAAATAGATGCATCTATAGAATAATAATATTAGCTAAACCAAATTAACTTTATACATAAAAGATCTTACATCAAGTGAAAAATTTTGAATAGACAATTTGAAGACAAATTTGCGTTATTTGACATTGATATACGTCAAGGGTATATTAAACGAGTTGTACTTTTGCATAAAAAAATTTACAATTAGTCGAGTTTTAGAATAGGTTGTAGTAATATTAAGATTGGTAGAAATTATTATCTTTGTTTCGTTTACAATATTTTGGGAAATAATAAAACTTTTGTAATTTGTTATCTGATTATATAATATATAGTTTTGATTCCAACTCACTGTGGTATTTATTCACTATCGATTTTCAACGTATTTAACATTTTGCATGCTATAGTAATTTTGATTTAATCAGTGACATTTGCTTAATTTCCAGTGACAATTAATTTGTAAATGTCATAAAATAATTCAAGTGCCTTTTATTATATAAAAAAAATAGTTACTCGAGATTCTGAATATAGAATAATATTTGATTGGAATAATATTTGAAAATTACAAAATTTGAATCATTATTATTTAAAAAATTTTAATCCCACCCTGAGATTAGAATGATTAAGTATGTTGTGAATTAATTTATCTTTCTAAATCCAGAAATTAATATTTATCTTGGCCGGGCATTGTTTGACAACTACTGTCAAAAGTAAATTAGGTTACGTACGCTACTAAAGGTGTGTGTACAAGAGTGTCGCTACAATCACGTATTGTGAAAACGTCGACAAGTAATAATTGTGTATCGTTATATTCATATATCAACTATAATACAACTATAAATTAGATTGAATATATATAATAATTGTCACCCTAGCGTGGGGCAACTATAAAAGAATATTGCATATATAAAAATTGGCGCAGCAACGTGGCAATTGAAAAATTGGCACATAACCATTAAAATATTGAAATTTATTGACATTATTATAAAAAATTTAAATATTGACGATGGAAAGAAGAATGACGTTAAGGGATGGTAAACAGGTAGGAGTTGAAAGTGGATCTGACGAAGAGAAGGAAGAAAGGAGTCATGGAAGAGGAGACTTTCAGGTAAAGTACTTGGAACAAGGAAGGGAACAATCAGAAGGAGATATGACAGTAGGAGATGAGGAAGAACAAGAGAATAGGAGACAACCTAGTGTGAGTCATAATGACCAATTTATGCAATTTTTGATTAATATGGAAAAGAATATACGGAGAGATATGAATAGTATGAATGTAAAAATGGACAAACAAAATGAGAATATGAATAATATGAGGGGAGAAATGAATGAGAATATGGATGATATAAAGGGGAACATGAATCAATTAGAAAAGAAAATTGATAAGGTGAAAACGGAAAGCTTGAATGAGAATAAGAAAGTTAGGGAAGAGAACGATCAATTTGGGAAGCAGATTGAAAAGGTGAAAGAAGATATGAAGGGCCAGAATGAAAATTTACGGATGGAAATTCAAGAAAATAGCATTAAAATCAGGGAAGATATAAACAAGCAGGTCGTAGAAGAAGTTCAAGAACCAGGAAGATGCCTAGAAGAAAATTTATCTGTGGGAATTCAAGTGGAAGTGAAGAAACAAAATGAGAATATAATTGAAGAGATACAGTCTGTTAAAGTACAAGGACAAACAAATGAGGAAGTAATGCATGAACAGAATTTGAATATGAAACTTAATGATTTAAATGGAAGAATAGAAGAAGTGAACATGGAAACCTTAGATGAAATTAGGAAAATCGATCAATTTAGGAAACAAATTGCCGAGAAGAAAAGAGATATGGAAGAACAAAATAAGACTTTGAAAATAGACCAAGAAAATGGAGTTGAAATCAAAGAAGAATTTGAAAAACAGATGAAATACAAGAATTAGATAAATGCATAGAAGAAAATTTATCTAGAACAATTCAAACAGAACTAAACAAATAAAATAAGAATATAACTGAAGAATTGAATAGATGAGGCTTTTACTTGATGAAGATCCATACTGAACGATGAAATAAAACAATATAGTTTGTTTAAATCTTCATTTATTTGAACTAATGTTCAATTTAAACTTGTTGACGCGTTTCTCTAACACAGTAGCTTTGTCAAAACGAATGAAGGTAAAATATAAAAATGTCTTAATATATACAGTGCTAAATCTATTTACTAAGGTTAACAATGGTATTGAAAGAAATTACCTGGAAATTCATTCACTACAAACATTCCTAAGATATCTTCTAGGTAAGGAGATTCAATGAAGGAGACTGATTGATATCTATTTGGTCGTTAAGGAGATTACCTGAATATTTATTTTTGTTAATCTCTAGGGCCTCTAATAAATTTAAATTAAAGGATTTACCGACTACATGGAGAATTTCAAAATTTGGGTCGAAAATGTGTTGGTTTTCTAATAAATGATTTGAATAGTTAGAATCTAATTTTTTGTTGTCATAGCTACGTTTGTGTTCCGAAATTCTAGTTTTAAAATTTCTAAAAGTTCTACCGATATAAATTTTATCACAATTGTCATAACCACATTTTAATTTATGAACTCCTGATTTGTTTAACCACATATAATGGTACTATAGCTAAATACTATAGTTTACCAAAAATACATAAACCTAGTTTATCAGTGAAACAAAATATAAAATACGATAGATTGTTTCATAGAATTAAATTTATTAATATAAAAAAATTAAATGCACCTAGTGATAATATGATCAAAGAATGTCTAATAACACAACCTAATTGGATGAAAAATCTCACAAATTTAGACATTCCTGATGATATTAATAAATTCCTATCTCTAGGTCCAAAGTTTCCAATGGAACCTCATTTAGGTTTTGAAATTCCAGTAAATTCGTTCTATCACTACTGCAAGAATAACTAATGTAATTACAAATTATGTTCATTCAACATTAGAGAAAACACAACCATATTTCTTTCGTTACTTATTATTTGAAACAAAAATATTTTTAGAAGAACTTCCCGAAATAGTTGTAACAAGGTCTGATAAAAGTAATATTACTGTAATAATGTTTTGAGAAGAATATACAAGATTATCATTAGATTTGATTGAAAATAATAACTCTTGAGAAAGAATAAATTCTAATCTTACTTTATTATTACAAACATCATGTAACAAACTTGTTAAGAAGTTATTTGATTCCGATCAAATAGATGTAAATACAAAAAAACAATTAACCACATATAATGGTACTATAGCTAAATACTATAGTTTACCAAAAATACATAAACTTAATTTATCAGTGAGACCTATTGTAGCTTACATGCGAATTCCTACAGAACATTTATCAGCATATATAACAAATATACTAACGAAAGCATATTGTTACGAACTCACACACCGAAGCAGATACTAAGTACGGTCCTGTAACCTTATGTTACCGAAGTTAAAAAATGGCGAGCGCGCCGAATTCTGAGAAGGTCTACTGGGATTTATTGTGACAGTTTTTATAAACATGTTCTCGGAAGGTCTTTTAAAGATTGAGCCGGCAATCGAGAAATATCGCAGAAGGCATTTTTTGTGCAAGCCGCTGTCCAGAATTCTCTAGTAACAAAGGAACTAGTATACAAAAAGGACCGATCAGCGGACCAGGCAGTGGTAAAAGTGATCTTGATAAATAAACAGTAAATAAGTGAATATGAAAGTGTTGATATAAATTAATAATTATGTTTGTGTGAATATAAATTAAATTTAAGTGATTAGTTAGGTATATATAAATCAAGTGTTAGTGAGTTAGTGTTTAAATAAATTAGTAAGTAGCCATACAGTGTGTTTGAAGTTTATCCCACCTGTTTATTGTTTAAAAAAATAACAAAAACATTACATTGGTATCAGAAGTGGGATAATATAAATAAATTGCTACGCAAAAATGGCCAAGAGATTATGTGATCTGAAAGTGGCGGAATGAAGAGCAGAATTGGAAGATCGTGAGTTGGAAACGTCCGGTAAGAAAAGTGAATTAGTAGAAAGACTTAAAGTGATACTGGAAAATGACGGCTTTGATCCAGAAACAGTTTTATTTAATGACGAGGCTTCCACCTTAATCTCATCAATTTCTGCTAACATGGACGAGAAGATTACTGCCATGGAAGAAAAGATTTCTGGCATGGAAGAGAAGATTTTAACGAATGTGAAAAACGATATTTCTGCAATAAAGAACGATTTTTCTGATAGGAAGAACGATATTTCTGCTATGCAGAATGATATTTCTGCAGATATCATATCATTGAAAAATGACATTGCTACTGAAGTCGAGAATAAAATTTCGTCTCTAAAATCAGACATGGAGAATAGAATGACAACGATGGAAAATCAGATGGACGAGAAAATGAAGGAGCTAGAGACAAAGATTGCCAATTTAAGAACAAAAGACACTTCAGCAGAGGAAAAGAAGATCGAGATCTGCAAGTCAGAAACACAACACAAAACAGATGATATTGGCAGTTTTACCCGAGTCAAGGCCCCAACGTTCGACGGAAAGATGTCGTGGACCAATTATGTGAAACAATTTGAAGCAGCCGCTAGAGCGAATAATTGATCCGATAGAGAGAAGGCAGTGAACTTAACTATCGCGCTTCGGGGAGATGCCTTAGATGTACTTCAGACGATACCTCTGGAAGAAACGGATGATTTCGAGCAGCTGAAGAAGAGGTTGGACATGCGATATGGTCACGAACATCTAGAACATTTGTACCAATTCCAGCTGAAGAACCGAAGGCAGAAACGTGACGAAACACTTCAAGAATATGAAGTGGATATTGCCCGACTCGTTCGATTTGCTTATCCATAAGCAGCAGAGAATAAGATGGAATGTCTGGGCATCCAGGCCTTTATTGATGGCTTACGTGACCCCGAAATGCAGAGGACGCTTCGCTTAGCCCATCCCAAAACATTAGTTGACGCATTGACAGCTGCCCTTGAATATGAAGCAGCAACGAAGGCTTCAGGATATAACAGAATTAGGACCATCCAAGAAGAAGGTGACGAAGAGAGATTTGACCAGTTCGTCAGTTTAATAAAAAGTATGATGGACAAGAAGCCGAGAAAGATCAGATGCTGAAATTGTGGCGAGCTAGGGCATGTACGTAGTTCGTGTAAGCGCCCCAAGACTCCTGCACACCAAGAACCCCAGTCACAGGAAAACTAGAACGGGTCGGCTACGAGGAGGCAGCACCGACCCATGACCGTTCCAAAGACCTTCTCATACTGATAGCTTCTCTCAGATGTCACAACGACAGTGTATATGTGGATGGCGAAGTGAATGGCAAGAAATATGCTCTGCTGTTTGACACTGGGGCAACTAGAACCATTATACGACCAGAGATAATAATCGCCCAGAATAAGCTTCTACCAACGAGACTGCGACTGCGGACCACCACAGGCGAGAGTGCCAACGTTCACGGGGAAACACAAATCCAATTGGGAATTGGCGCAGAAAAGTTCACGCATACGGTAATTGTAGATGACATTGAAGAAGACGTGATTCTGGGAGTGGACGTCATGAATGTACATGGTTTCCAATTAGACTTTAGAAACAGAACCATTAAAGTGGGTTCCGAGGAGGTATTCCTGCATTCATATGAAGGCAGCGCGGTGTTGGCAGCTGTACAGGAAGATATTGTTCTACCTGCACGAAGCTAAAACATGATAGTAGCACGGCTACACGGAATCATGGAGGAAGGTACACCGGTTATGATGCAACCAAGGAACCACGACGAGGAGGTGGACAAAGGAGTACTAATTGGGAAAGGATTGGTTACGTCGGCGAAGGAGATCCCTGTACAATTGATAAACGTGAACGATTACCCAATTACCATCAAGAAGGAAACCAAGATTGGATCCGGCGTACCAGTGACGTCTATAGTTCGTCAGACAATGACCATTGACAATTCTAATGCCAGATTCGAACAGACGTTATCAGTAGCTGGTCAATCTTTGGATAGAGCTGAAAAAGAGAGAATGAGAGAATTTCTCTTGCAGTATCGAGACTCATTCGTACCAAAAGCAGGAATGTCTGGCAGAACATCAGCCGTCAAACACAAAATCGATACTGGTAATGCTAAGCATATTAGACAATCAGCTCGAAGACTTCCACGAGCGAAAAGAGAGGAAGCTGAAAGAATAATTCGAGAAATCACAGAAGAAAAAGTAATTGAACCATCTACTAGTCCATGGGTGTCTCCAGTAGTGCTCGTCAAGAAAAAGGATGGAACTACGAGATTCTGCGTGGATTATCGCCAGCTTAACAACGTGACGAAGAAAGACAGCTATCCTCTGCCTCGAATTGACGATACGCTAGACACTTTGGCCGGCAGCAAACTGTTTTCCACCTTGGACCTGAAGTCTGGTTTTTGGCAAGTGGAAATGGACCCAGAAGACAAAGAGAAGACTGCTTTCACTACTGGATCTGGATTATGGCAATTCAACGTCATGCCATTCGGGCTCTGTAATGCGCCTGAAACATTTGAAAGACTCATGGAAAATGTCTTGAGAGGGTAGTCTTGGAAGACATGCCCGGTCTATTTCGACGACATCGTAGTACTGGGGAAGACATTTGACGAACACCTGAAGAATTTGGAAGACGTATTCAAATTACTCCAGGCTGCCCAGCTTATGTTAAACCCGAAGAAATGTTGTTCCAAAACCGAGTCAACGATCTAGGTCATATAGTGAGCAATGGAGGAGTGGCAGTGGATCCCGAGAAAATTGCTTCCATTCAACAATGGCCGCAACCAACCGACAAACATCAAATTAGGAGTTTCCTTGGCCTTTGCACGTATTATAGAAGATTTATCAGGAAGTTTGGAGATATTGCCAAGCCTCTAACGCGAATTACAGAAGAAGCAAGAGCTTTCCAATGGTACGAAGACTATCAAACGGCTTTTGATACCTTGAAGAAGCATTTAACCGCGGCGCCGATATTAGGATACCCTATACCAGAGGGAGACTTTATTCTCGATACTGACGCAAGCAACGTAGGAATTGGTGGAGTGCTCTCACAGATCCAAGGAGTGCAAGAAAGAGTGCTGGGATATTTTAGTAAAGTCCTTTCCAAACCACAACGAAACTACTGCGTCACAAGAACTTTTGGCGGTAGTGAAGTCCGTGGAACACTTTTACCAGTATCTCTATGGTAGGAAGTTTTTAATCCAGACTGATCATGCAGCACTCAAGTGGTTGGTTCAGTTCAAGAATCCCGAGGGCCATATCGCTATATGGATTGAACGACTTCAAGAGTATGATTTCAACATCGAACATCGAGATGATGTGAGTCACCGAAATGCCGACTCCCTGTCCAGACGGCCGTGCCCAATAGACTGCTCCCACTGCAACAAGGCGGAACCTAGGGAAGCTGCGGTTTCAAGAACTACTATAGTCAAGGAGGAATCGTCACCCACCAGGATCAGAGAAGATCAGGAGAATGATCCTCACCTGAAGATGATTCGGCAATGGAAGAAAGAGAATCGGCGACCTACCTGGCAAGAAGTGTCAAGATTTTCACCGAAATTCAAGGCGTATTGGGCTCAGTGGGAATCCCTTGTCCTGGAAGAAGGGCTGTTGAAGAGTCCCTGAAAACGATGATGGTTCTGAGATGAGTAGACAGCTAGTTATACCGAGAACAAGAGTAACTGAGGTACTGAAGAAGTTACACGACAGTCCATCAGGAGGTCACCTGGGAGTGAAGAAGACCCTTCAGCGAGTCCGTGAAAGGTTTTATTGGATGAACAGTTCCGACGATGTAAAGGAATGGTGTAAGAAATGTACGACTTGTGCCATGAGTAATGGACCACATCGCAAGAGAAAGACATCTATGAAACAATATAATGTTGGAAGCCCTTTCGACAGGATTACCTTAGATTTCGCTGGGCCATTTCCAACGACAGAAAATGGTGGCAAATACATACTGGTTGTAATGGATTATTTCACAAAGAGGATGGAAATTTACGCTATCCCAAACCAAGAGGCCACAACTGTTGCGGACGTATTGGTGAAAGAATTTATCAGCCGATATGGAGTGCCCTTGGAAGTCCACAGCGACCATGGAAGAAATTTCGAAAGTCATCTATTCCAGGAGATTTGCGAGAAGCTGGGAATGAAGACTAGAACAACAGCATAGCATCCACAGTCAGATGGAATGGTCGAGAGAATGAACAGGACTATTGGAAAATACCTGTCCAAAGTAGTATCCGGCCATCAGAGAGATTGGGACCAGTATCTTTCCCTATTCGCATGGGCTTATCGATCTGCCGTCAATGAGTCCACGGGTGAAACACCGGCGAAAATCCTGTTTGGACGTGAAATGAGGCTTCCATGTGACCTGGAATTTGGCAATCGGCCAGGAAAAGATCTAGCAGGCGAAGACTACGTGATCCAATTGAGAAGAAGGCAGGACGATATTCATGAATTAGTTCGAACAAATCTTCAAATTGCCAGCGACAGAATGAAAAGTCGGTACGACACGCAGGCCACAGAATGTGATTTTAAAGAAGGTGACAAAGTATAGTTACACAACCCGGCGAGGAGAAAAGGATTTTCTCCAAAATTACAAAGATCCTGGGAAGGTCCATACTCAATCAAGAAAAAAATTAATGATGTTATATATCGCATAAGCAAGATCCCCAACGGAAAACCAAAAGTATTTCACCAAAACCGACTAGCGCCATTCGAAGGAGACCATGACCTAGAGGAAGGAGTACACCTTATTCAAGATGTGTCTGACCCTACCTTCGATGAATTTATGGGCGCGTATGGAGGTACCGGGAAAGCTAGATATGGAGTCACTTCGAAACAACAACAAGATTTGTTCACTCTCCTGGAAGATTATTCACTGGCATACAACATCCCCGCCCGTATCAAGAACGCACGAGGGTTGGCAACCGTCTTTCGAAAGAAGTTGGGGCAATTTGAAAAACTTGAAGACCAGATTCCAGCCCCTGGCAAGACACTGAAACTGAAACATAATTTGTATGTTGTAACTAAAAATGACTTTCAAGATCGATCTACCTACCGCGATGTGTGGGAAGCACTTCGAAACCTACGAGACCATGTGTTAGAATCCAGCGTGAAGAAACTGGCTATGCCTAAGATAGCAAGTAACCAGTTGGATTGGCGAGTCATCAGGAACATGGTAGAAGTTTTCTTCCAAGATACCGGTGTCAAGATATTAATTTGCAGCTACAACCCACGTTATCAGTATCCGATGAAGACGGTGCCCTGTTATTTCCGTGAGATCGGAAAGTGTAGAAATGGAGTCAGTTGCCGATTCAAACATCCAGTCGCGGCTACACAAAAGTTCCAGGAGGCACTTTCATTTAAGGATGGGGTAATGTTACGAACTCACACACCGAAGCAGATAATAAGTACGGTTCTGTAACCTTATGTTAACGAAGTTAAAAAAATGGCGAGCGCGCCGAATTCTGAGAAGGTCTATTGGGATTTATTGTGACAGTTTTTATAGACATGTTCTGGGAAGGTCTTTTGAAGATTGAGCCAGCAATCGAGAAATATCGCGAAAGGCATTTTTTGTGTAAGCCGCAGTCCAGAATTCTCTAGTAACAAAGGCACTAGTATATAAAAAGGACCGATCAGCGGACCAGGCAGTGGTAAAAGTGATCTTGATGAATAAACAGTAAATAAGTGAATTTAAAAGTGTTGATATAAATTAATAGTTTGTGTGCATATAAATTAAATTGAGGTGATTAGTTAGGTATATATGAATTAAGTGTTAGTGAGTTAGTGTTTAAATAAATTAGTAATTAGCCATACAGTGTGTTTGATATTTATCCCACCTGTTTATTGTTTAAATAAATAACAAAAATATTAAAATATGATTGAAATAATGAATATTTTGTAACAGATTCTTTTCAAATATCACAATTACTTAATAAAATGAAACTTCCATCAAATTATGTTTTGGCAAGTCTAGATGTAATATTTTTATTTAGTAACGTATACTTAAAAATCGCTTTAAAATCTATTGAAGAAAATTGGGAACGTGTTCGTTTATATTGTGACATAAACGAAAATACTTTTTTAGAAATTATTACTCATTTATTCAATAATACTTTTCTCACTTTTGATAATAAGTATTATAACAAACATTTGGTACACCAATGGGAGCAAATATATCTCCAATTTTAGCTACATATGTTATGGATGAATTGTTAAATAGTGTTATTTATTTACTATCTTTTCGTCTTTCTTTTATAAAAAAATATGTAGACGATATAATATTGGCATTACCTAGTACAGGCATCAATGAAATATTAGGAAAATTCAATAGTTATAATCACTACATCCAATTTACTATTGAAACAGAAGATAATGAACAATCTGTTCCATTTCTAGACACCAGACTTATAAGAAGTAATGATATAATTACAGTAGACTGGTATAGAAAACCTTGTAGTTCAGGAAGATATATAAACTATTTATCATATCATAAATTTTCAACGAAAATTAATTTGATAAAGCAAATGAAAAATAGAGTAATCAATATTTCATATAATACGATGCATAATAAAAATTTAAATATATTATCGAATCTATTCATAAATAATGGATATCCAAAAACATTAGTAGGAAAAATACTATTTAACAATCCTCATCCAATACAATTATCTAATTAACCTAATTTATCAACTGATAACGTAGAAAATATAACGAATACAAATTCAACCAATACCTTTTTTGCATCTTTACCATATTTTAGAGATGTTACACCTAGAATTTCCAAAATTTTAGAGGAAGCTACTAACATGAAATTTGCAAATAAAAATGTTCTGACAATTAATCGTGTTTTTGGTAAATTGAAAGAAATTGATCCTTATACTGAACGTTCTAATGTTGTATATAGATTAACATATTCTACATGCGAATCTGTATATGTGGGTCAGACTTCTCAAAAAATTACTAAGCGCTTAGCTCTACATAAGAGTGATTCAAGATTATATCCAGAATGTTCAGCATTAGCAGAACAGGTTTTCTCAACAAAACATATAATTGATTATAAAAACTTCAAAATTTTGTGTACTGAAGACAGTTACTCTAATAGGATTTTCCTGGAAATGACATTCATTGCTCAAGAGAATAATTGTTTAAATAGAAGAACTGATATTCAGAATCTAAATTCAATTTATAGTTATTTATTCCCATTCGACAAAAAAGATAATAATGAAGATCGAGGCGTTATAGAGAAGAATTATTTTTATTGATTTACTTATATTTCATTTGAATATAATAAGAGTATAGTAAACATTTTATTATATCCTGTACTAATGTACTGAATATATATATATATATATATATATATATATATATATATTTTCTAAGTATAATAAATACTTAAATACTTTTGATTATGAAATTTAAATGTAAATGTTTATTATTTAGAATTTTTGTTTAGTTTGGCTAGCTCAGTTGGTTATTGTTATTTTGTTTAGTAATTTATTTTAATTTGATTATTCGGGAGCATGAAATCCTTTTTCTCTTTGAGTCCTGGCATTTTATATTGTAATTGTTTAAATAAAAAGAAAACACATTATTTTGAAATCAATTTAATTTTAAATTTAATATTTTATATATTTGATAAAAATAATATGAGGCGCCACTGGTTGTATTGTATCTACTTATTTATTTTAATCATTTCATCAATACGCATGCGTGAAAAACTAGTCATGCGCTTTAGCATAAAACGAACAATTCTTACACTAAAGAAGCATCTATATTTATACAAACATAGTTTGTTTGACGATGCAGACAAGTAAATCGTTAAAACACATAAAAGAATTTATATATAAATCATACATATATATGATACAAATTGCTGTGGGAAGAAAATAGTTATATACATAGATAGAAATATAGGAATTATATACAGATGGGCATAGTTATTACATTATGAAATTTCAATCACCAAATTTATGCAATTACAAGATGGCGTAAGTACATATTTTAATTTATTTAAAATTCGGCCTTTTATTAATTTTAACGATTTATGCAATGAATTCACTATATAAAGTCTGTTTCTTTCTTTTTTAGATCGATCATATTTGCAAAAGTTTATCAATTTATGAAATTAAGTACTTATTTGAGTATTTTGAGTTTTTACTCTGATTATTGGCCAATAATGATTTAAAAACACTGACCTGTTGCTCTTGAATTGGGATGAAAGTCTCTGGATCCCAGGAACACTCCGCTGAAGCTCCAAAAAACCAAAATTGATGAAAATTTCGTAGATTCTTGCCGAAAAACTTGATACAATTGACAGTGAGTATTACTAAGATTGTATTTAATAGTACTTTATAGGTTTAAATGTCTTAAACCGGGAATATCTTGAAATTTCAGGAACACCATCACACACACTCCTCGCTTCTTGACACCAGCTTCCCTAATTATTTAAGCGTCCCCTCGATTCTCTACTTTTTTCAACAAAACAGTCTTTTGTTCTTTTTCAGGTCACTATTTCAAAGTTTATTTATTGATTCACAATTGGTTCTGTCATATTTTATAACCAATAAGATATTGTCTTTTGCAATCAGATAATTGAAACTTCTATCACTTATTAAAAAATTTTATACATACACTCTTTCACATAATTAGTTCATTTATAGAGTTCCTATGAGTTTTTTCATCATACAAATAAATTAAAATTGGTTATACATAAATACATTTACATGGTACATCATTCAATATTGTTATTGATAGTATATCACTGTTACACTCTTATTATTCATAAATATAAATTCTCTTATGTTATTTGTCTAAACTCTTTGCATTATATTATTTATAATAAACTTTAACAAATTACTATTTATTAATTCAATGTTTATTTTATTTACCATATATCATTTGTCTATATGTCATTATTTGTTTATCTATGAAAATCTATTGAATTCTATTCTATTCAATATTTGTATTTGTTTTTATTCTTAAATTAATGATTATAATGAATTATCTATAATAATATTTGTATTCTAATGTAACTACTTATATCTAAAATTCTCTTGACTTGACTATATAATTGTTTCTTTTTAGGTGAACAGCTGGTTATGGTATGGAAAATATTCTTCGTCTTAGGCAACTTTATTTACATCATTACATTGGTTAGGCAATCTCTATATTTTGTATTATTATTGAGGTAATTCTCTATTTATTATATTGTTATAGGCTATTATTTAATATATCTTTATTTGATATGTTGTTTAAATTAAGAAAAGTGTTTCCTTTTTACTTGTTTTCTTAAATTATATTATTTTCATATATTTTAATACTAGCAACATATTTTTATAATACTAATTCTCTTATTATCTATGATATCTGGTTCAATATATATATATATATATATATATATATATATATATATATATATAATAAGCAACCAATAGATTAGTGGGTGTTGCACGCAAATAGAAGAAGGGGCTACTGAAAAGAGTGGTAACTGCAGACATGCATATTTCTGGGTCATTAGCCTTCATCTTGGGAGCAAGGATGTTAATTGAAACATGAGAAAACACAAACAACGGATTTCAACAAGATAACCAAACGCACATTTGTGCCTTGAAATGGCAGATTCCGAGGCTTCAGGACAACAACCAACAGAGACACGGGGGCGTCTATAGCTCTCCCGTCTGAACCTTCCGACCCTGGAAATATATATATATATATATATATATATATATATATATATATATATATATATATAAATATGTACGAATAGTGCGTGACATATGAACAATAACAAAGAACAGATTAGTGGGTATTGCACGCAAATAGGAGAAGGGGCTACTGAAAAGGGTGGTAACCGCAGACATGCATGTTTCTAGCTCATTAGCCGTCATCGGTACGGTACAACCAAGAAAAGATGTGAAACATGAGAGCAAAGGTGTTGAATGAAACATGAGAAAATATAACAGAATTCAGCAGGATAGTCAAACACAACATTTGTGTCAGTAATATTAGAAGATCTCGAATATTCGAGACAACAACCAACATAGATACGGTGGTGCATATAACACTCCCGTCTGAAACTTCCGACCCAGATTAATGAAATAATAACAAGATGTACGAATAGTGCGTGACATATGAACAATAAGCAACGAATAGATTAGTGGGTATTTCACGCAAATAGAAGAAGGGGCTACTGAAAAGAGTGGTAACCGCAGACATGCATGTTTCTGGCTCATTAGCCTTCATCGGTACGGCATAACCAAGAAAATGTGTACAACTTGGGAGCAAGAATGTTAATTGAAACATGAGAAAACACAATCAACGGATTTCAACAAGATAACCAAACGCAAATTTGTGCCATCAAATGGAAGATCCCGAGGTTTCAGGACAACAACCAACAGAGACACGGAGGCGTCTATAGCTCTCCCGTCTGAACCTTCCGACCCTGGAAATATATATATATGTATATATATATATATATATATATATATATATATATATAAAAAGATGTACGAATAGTGCGTGACATATAAACAATAACAAAGAACAGATTAGTGGGTATTGCACGCAAGTAGAAGAAGGGGCTACTGAAAAGAGTGGTAACCGCAGGCATGCATGTTTCTAGCTCATTAGCCGTCATCGGTACGGTACAACCAAGAAAAGATGTGAAACATGAGAACAAGGGTGTTGAATGGAACATGAGAAAATATAACAGAATTCAGCAGGATTGTCAAACACAACATTTGTGTCAGTAATATTAGAAGCTCTCGAATATTCGAGACAACAACCAACATAGAGACGGTGGTGCATATAACACTCCCGTCTGAAACTTCCGACCCAGATTAATGAAATAAGAACAAGATGTACGAATAGTGTGTGACATATGAACAATAAGCAACGAATAGATTAGTGGGTATTGCACGCAAATAGAAGAAGGGGCTACTGAAAAGGGTGGTAACCGCGGACATGCATGTTTCTGGCTCATTAGCCTTCATCGGTACGGCATAACCAAGAAAAGGTGTACAACTTGGGAGCAAGGATGTTAATTGAAACGTGAGACAACACAAACAACGGATTTCAACAAGATAACCAAACGCACATTTGTGCCTTCAAATGGAAGATCCCGAGGTTTCAGGACAACAACCAACAGAAACACGGAGGCGTCTACAGCTCTCCCGTCTGAACCTTCCGACCCTGGAATATATATATATATATATATATATATATATATATATATATATATATATATATATAAAAGAACATATTATATATATATATATATATATATATATATATATATATAAACAAAATTGAAAATATCACGGGGATTGCAGCCTAAATAATATTAAATATTCTTGTTATACAAAACCGAGCGCTTTCGAAAGACTATTTCTTTCTTTTTCAAGGTTGCATGTTAGAATTATAAGAAATCCAAGAAAACAGTATACATAGTAATCACCTCCGATTTAAGTTAAAGTTAAAATCAATGCCTCAACATTGAATTAAAATGCAATAGGAAACCAAAAAATTGAAAAAGTGAACAAGTAAAAAAATTGAAAGATTGAAACACTGAAAAATTGACAAATTGCAAAATTGAGTTTGAATTAACAACATAAGTTTATACTTAGCTAAAATCCCTCCTGAAGGAACACATTTTGGTTTTTTAACTTCACCACTACTACATTTTGACAGAGAATATTTAAAACTGATTCGGTTGTTTCAAGTGTATCTAGTTTTTGGATAGACAGTAATGTTTTTTACTCTACCATACCTGCTTTCAGTCGTATTCTGTTCAAGCGAGTTTGTTTTATTATATGTCAAACATACCAGGGTAGTTAGAAAATTGCAGAGTGGGATACCAAATGTTGCACCAAACTAGCAATGAGATTAATATTTAAAATGTTGGATCTTGATGTCCAATTACTGTTAAAAAATTTTTCTTCTCGCAAAAAAACCTTTTCCTTTCATATAACAGTTGCCTGCTGTTATCATTTGGTAGGTTATTCATAACAAGGAGTTGAATATGCTCAGAGCCACCAAACAGCATGAACTCTCTTCATCCGTCCCGCGGCTGTGAACACATCCAGGCAGTTATCGCGTGTAAAAAAGCACAGGCTAAAAGAGGACAACACCAATAGGTGGTGTGGTGTGCTTTTTCTATTAACATCCTTGCTCCCAAGTTGTACACCTTTTCTTGGTTATGCCGTACCGATGAAGGCTAATGAGCCAGAAACATGCATGTCTGCGGTTACCACTCTTTTCAGAAGCCCCTTCTTCTATTTGCGTGCAATACCCACTAACCTATTCGTTGCTTATTGTTCATATGTCACGCACTATTCGTACATCTTATATATATATATATATATATATATATATGTATATATATATGAAATGTTTTCTATGACATCAACTTGTCACAAATTGTCATCAATTTGATAACATGCCAATTTAAATATTTTCACGCTAAAATTGTACAATGATGTTTCTTCATATAAATAGATATTATATTATTGTGAGCAACCTCAATTAGTGTAAGTAAAACATATTTTTACTTTAAAACATATTTTAAATTTATATAATATTTATTTTGTAGATTCTTTGATAATGATAATAATAAATTATCGAAAGCTTAGGATTAACTAAACAGAGTTTTCTTTCTCACATTGCCGCATTCCCCAATAAAAATGTTACCCTAACTAGTTTCGGCAACGAACTATTTTCGTATATATATATATATATATATATATATATATATATATATATATATATATATATATATTATAATATATCTTATCTTATTTTAGTTATTTTTATTTATAATTTATCTATGTTTTTATACTGTTTATGAATTGTTGAATTGACTAGCTCAGGTTATATGATTTATATTTTTATTTATTAGTTTAATATTTTAATGGTGAGCATGAGAAACTTACTCTCGTTGGGTTCATGATAATTAAAATATATGGAATTTGCATTTATCAAATAATACCTTACCATTGTTTCCTACAAAAATAGTGTAAGTGTTAGCACGGAACATACCCATTCAACCTCTATGATATCATACCTTTGTCTATCATCAACATATGACATGAATAAAATGCAGAATTGTTAAAATTTAGTATATATAATTATGAATCATCAAATTGAAAAACATTATCACTATTAAGGAAACAACTTCTGTTAAACAAATTACTATTACAAACTAGTATATACAAATTGAAAATTCTTATACTTAGAAAATTAGTTATACGTGAAATTTGGCCAAATTAGTTATATATATATATATATATGTCTGAATTGTTGTAAATGGTACCATATAAATTATATATACACTGACCTGTTCATAACACTTGGAAGTCTCTTTCTGTGCACTCTATTCCTGTTCTCCCCTCCTGGAATGAAGCTGGACTCTCTTCAAATCGTGGAAATAAATTCGCTAGTTTGTATCGCAGTCAATATTATTTATTAAATTGTTCTTCTCACTTGACTTAAAATGTTTTGCGATAATCCTAAATGCTTTTAATCAAATACATGAGACTATCATGTAGGAATTTACTTAAAATTTACGCATAGCGTCCCTTCTCAAATTCAATAATCGATAATCTCCACAATTAATTGTTATTTACAAATATTTTCTGCTCTAAATGTTTCTTAGATAATACTTTATCATTTATATTCAGTTTTTACTTAAATTTCAAACAATTTTCACTTATTTTAGTTAAATTTTTAGAAAGATTTTCTTACATGTCCATTTTCATAAGCATCACACCACACACTCCTTTGTTTTTTCAAATCAACAAACTTTTGTTGCTAGTCTTGTTATTTGAAACAAAACACTACTGAGTTGCAAGATATTTCATAGTCTTTTTATTGAATGTTTAATAGTTAATTTAATTGTCTTCTTCTTATTCATATTGTTATTAATTATTTGTGTAAAATTTCAGTATAATTCATTATACCTATTTGCATGTGAACAATTTCCAAAATATATCTTATATTTATTTACAATGATAGTATCTATCCCACTTTAAATTTTGAATATCAATGGATTTACAATCATTACGTCCTTAAAATCTTTCATAATGCCTTTCAATTCATTTCTTATATATAATTTACCAATTATCTCCTATGAACTTGTCCTATCATTTAATACAATTACATATTTTTAAACATTCCATCCGCTTTGCAAATATTCAATATTTCAAAATTCTAACTTACTTCTGTGGTTGAATATATTTCTATGTTTTAGTTCTATGCTACATGACGTGACGTTGTATGTAGTGACAGTTCAATGATTTCATTTCAACAAATGTGATAACTTGTCTGTATATGAGTATCAAATATCCTGTGATAATAATAATTTCATGATCTTTTCAGATTCATTTTGATATTCTAGATAAAATATACAGATGATCAACTATGCTGCTAATAAAACAATATGAATTTATAATTTACCAGCGATGGATTAAAATTTATGACTCATTGTTTACAACTGAAATCTAAGGTAACGATTTTCAATATTATTGATGTATTTATATAGTTATAGAGGATAATTGATATCATTGGTGTTTGATTTGGTATGAGATATATTTCTTACTTATAATTATACGTATAAATGATAATTCTATCTGTCTGAAGAAATTAATCTCTATTCACCATCTGACAAAGTTCAAATTTCAGATATTTGTGTCTCATTCTCTTTAATATTTACTACGATAAGTTCAATATATATATATATATATATATATATATATATATATATATATATATATACATATATATATATATATATATATATATATATATATATATATATATATATCCAATTAAGTCGGAACCATATGGAAAACGTTTTTATTTTTATTTTTATAAAGAAAAGTTAATCTTCATAAAAAGTTGTGCATGGTTCAAAACCTGGTATGCACTCATCAGATATCAAAATTTGTTTGTCGTATACGAGGTATGTAAAAAAGATGAATTTTTGCTCAAGAGTAAAGTACCTTCATTTTTGAGAATATTGACAATTGTAATCAAAAAAAGGTGATCAATATTGGAAATTATTGTCAGATATCCAATAATATACATCTGCCATAAAAAAAATTTGTGTCTATTAACTTCTCTGTATCAGCATTGCCCTGACAAAATCAGGAGATTAGCAATTTGCCTATAGAACTATTTGTTATCTAGGATTCACTGACAGCAAACGTCAAATCGCTAGTTAGATTTCATAAAATACAAGAAATGACGGTTCAGTTAAGTAATGAGGAAAAAATTGAAATAGTGTTGATTGTGGGAGATAATTATAAGACTCATCGAGAAGCAGCAGCTATATTTAACAAAAGACATCAGAATAGAAATATTCAGCATTCGACAGTTTCAAAAATTATAAATGAATTTAAGACGTCTGGAAGTGTTCACAATAATTCCAATAAAAAACGCCAGAAAAGGGTTGCCAGTGAGGACACGCAATTATAAGTGATGTTATCTGTAGTAGAACACCGAAAAATGTCATTGAGAAAAAGAATGTCTTTGATCTGAAATCGATTAAGTAGAGGTACAATGGCAAATATTATAAAAAATAACAGTTATCATCCATACAAACACCAGTTTGTGCATACATTGAAAGATAGAGATTATGACAGACGGTTTGAATTCTGCTCGTTAATACAAGGAGAGTTAGAAGAGTATCCCTTCTTATTGAGAAATATAATTTTTACCGATGAGTCAACATTCACATCAAATGGAACTATCAGTTCACAAAATTGTCGCTGGTGGTGTGACAGTAATCCTCACTTTACCATCAAAACACGAGACCAATATTCATTCAAGACCAACGTATGGTGTGGTATTTACAAAAATAAAATCATAGGACCATATTTTTTTCGACAATCAATGAATGCTGAACGTTATCTAAGTTTTTTACATAATGAATTATACAATTATTTTATTAGCGAACTATCCCTAATAAATCGCCAACGTTCATGGTTCCAACAAGACGATGCTACATGCCATACCACAGTAGCTGTGAGGGAATACCTTGAATCGACTATCAATAACAAAGTAATACACAGACATTCGCACATTTTTGGCCGGCTAGATCTCCAGACTTAACCCCTCTGGAGTATTTCTTATGGGCTACTCAAAACATAGGGATTACCAGCAAAGGCCTTCTCAAAATATTGATCATTTGGAAAGGACAATTAAAGAGGCATGTCAGGAAATTACTGCAGACATAATCAAGCATGTATTAAGGGAATTTAATAGACGAACCACTAAATATTTAGGAAGAGATGGTGGATATGTTGAGGCTTTAGTCAATTGAAACAAAAAATGAATTAATTCACTTGCACTTCTTTATTATTTTTCGTTCAAATATTGAAAAATAACTATTTGAAGGATTCACTATATTGTTATGAATGTTATTTACTACTTATTAGTTAACTTGTTTATATTTTCATCTGCAAAATAAAATAATATGATATGAATGCATTAACTATTCAATTGCGATGTACATTGTTGCATAACTTAATAATGAACCGAAAGGTTATCATGTCTTTCAATAAAATAGCTGATTACAAGATTTACATATGCATGTATTTTATTTATACCAAAAACTATTTTTTCATGGCAGAAGGGCAATATTAGATATCTGACAAGAGTTTTCAATCGTGATCAATTTTTTTTATAACAATTTTTGATTTTGTAAAAAATAAAAGTACTTTACTCTTGGGTGAAAATCATGTTTTTTGACGAGCCTGGTATATGACTGATAAAAGTTGTCATCTGATGATTGAATTTTACGTTTTAGACCATGCAAAACTTTTTATGAAGAATGACTTTTTTTCGGAAAACCAAAAATAAAAAAGTTTCCCCTATGGTTCCGACTTAATTGGGCACATTGGGCATATATATATATATATATATATATATATATATATATATATATATATATATATATATATATATATATATATATATATATATATTAATACGTATACTCTATCTAAATTCTAAAGAAAACACTACCAACTAGGTATCAGGATCACTCGTTCTGATTCTAAGCACGTCTTTTAGAATCGCCGGAACCTCTTTTCTAAATTTATAATTTAGAACCCGGAAAAATCACTAACACTATTTCAATATAATTATTTGAGGAATTATTCACGCACTGATCTTATCATGCTAATTATTATAATCTGATGCTATTTTAATATATCAATTACTATTATATTATTCGGCAAATTTGAGAGAACTCATATTAGATGTTCTCTCGAGAGGGGTTCAAAATCAACTAACTAAACTTTTTCCATAAATAATTCTGTTCTCCTTTGGTTACCAAAAAATTCCTTTTTAAAAAAAAATACAAATTTATGTTTTCATATAACAAAGAGAGATTTTCATTCTTTAATTCTAATTGTAATTTTGCTACCAGCGACATTTAATACATATACTCTATCTAAATTCTAAAGAGAACATTGAAATGAAGAAAAATTTACATATTTGGATGTAATACTAGTGATATACAATGTATTATAAATAATTTAAAAGATTCAATATGCAAATAAAATTTGACATTTTAATTTCGAATGACAATAATGCAGAAGATACTTAATGATACATAGATTTTATAAAGATTTTAAAAAAAGAATACAGATGTCGCTGGTAGCAAAATTACAATTAGAATTAAAGAATGAAAATCTCTCTTTGTTATATGAAAACATAAATTTGTATTTTTTTTTAAAAAGGAATTTTTTGGTAACCAAAGGAGAACAGAATTATTTATGGAAAAAGTTTAAATAGTTGATTTTGAACCCCTCTCGAGAGAACATCTAATATGAGTTCTCTCAAATTTGCTGAATAATATAATAGTAATTGATATATTAAAATAGCATCAGATTATAATAATTAGCATGATAAGATCAGTGCGTGAATAATTCCTTAAATAATTATATTGAAATAGTGTTAGTGATTTTTCCGGGTTCTAAATTATAAATTTAGAAAAGTGGTTCCGGCGATTCTAAAAGACGTGCTTAGAATCAGAACGAATGATCCTGATACCTAGTTGGTGAGTCCAGTCCAGATTTTATAAATTATTTTTCAAGAATTAACAGGCCTTTAAATAAAATTAAGATAGATGCATATATATCACATTTTTGAATACTGACAAAATTAACGTTAAAGATATATAAAAATTTCACCTGAAGAGAAGAGAATTTTTTTTTTGAATAGACAATTTTATCGCATATAGTTATTTGACATTTATACACGTCAAGTGTAATTTTCGACGATTTGAACGTTTAGAATAAGTAGTTAATTAGGTTGTTCTTCTAGTATATAGGTTGTTTTTTTTTAATTTTAAGGTTCGTAGAAAGTACGATTATTGTTCTTTATTATATTTTGGGAATAATAATTCATTTTCACTTGTTATCTGATGGTATATAATATATAATTTTTGATTCCAACTCACTTTGGTATTAATTCAACTCCTATTTCATTGAATTTGAAAAATTTTGGATCCTATAAAACTTTTGATATAATCAGTGACATTTAGTTAATTTTCAGTGACAGAAAAATTGTAGATGTCATTAGATAATTCAATGGTCTTAGAATATATTGAACAAGCAGTCACTATAGATTTGCAATAGTATAATTGACAATTTTGGAATATTCTTTGGAAATTTATGAATTTAAAATTTAAATTATTAATTTTTTTTAATCTTTGAACCCTCCCTGAGGTAAGAGCGAGTAAGTCGATTTTGTAGTAATTTATTTTTCAGAATATAAAATTTCATATTCATCTGAGCCGGGCATAATAATTTGACAATTCCTGTCGAAATTTCAAATAGGTTATATTCAGTGATAAAGGTGTTTTCATATTAGTGTAGTTACTACCACGATTGTAACAACAGCATCTAAGAATCAAATTTCAAATAAAATCATATAATACATAATTATAAAAACAGTAGAACATTAAATATATTATAATTTGGCGGCCCAACGTGTGGCGAATTAAGAATTTTTCTTGATAATTAGGTTGACGTTAACATTATAATAATTGTCACCCAAAACGTGGGGTGATTAAAACTGTGCATATAATTATAAAAATATTAAAAATTTATTGACATTATTATGAAACATATTTAAATACTTACGATGGAACAAAGAATGACGTTAAGAGATGGTAAACAGGTAGGAGTTGAAAGTGGATCCGATGAAGAAAGGGAAGAACAGGAGGATAGTAGACGGGAACCCCAAGGAGGAACAAATAGCAATGATCATTGGATGCAACAATTTCTTTTGAAAATGAATGAGAATATGAATAGGAAATTTGAAGAAAATAGGGCAGATATGAATAGTATGGAAAAGAATATGCGAGGATATATGTATACAATGAGGGAGGAGATTAAGGGGGATATTAACAATATCACAGGAAACATGGACAGGCTGGAAAAGAAAATAGAAGAAGGAAAAATTGAAAATTTAAAGGAGATTAAGAAAATTAGGGAAGAAAATAATGAATTTAGAAAGAAAATTGAAAAGGTGAAAGAGGATATGAAGGGCCAGAAGGAAAATTTGCGCATGAAAATTCAAGAAATTGGCATTAAAATCAGGGAAGATACAAACAAGCAGGTGGTAGAAGAAGTTCAAGAACTAGGAAGATGCCTAGAAGAAAATTTATCTGGAGTAACTCAAGTAGAAGTGAAGAAACAAAATGAGAATTTAATTGAAGAGATACAGTCCATTAAAGTACAAGGACAAACAAATGAAGAAGTAATGCAAATATATGAACAGAATTTGAATAAGAAATTTAATGATTTAAATGGAAGGATAGAGGAACAAACAGGAACGTGTATTAAAAGGAGTGAAAATATAGACAAATTATTTAACCAGGAATTGGAGAAAATGAATAGAAAATTACATGAAACTGTAGAAGAAATAGAAGATAATCTAAAACGGAATGGAGGTGGAACGATGTATACTGGAAATATCGACTTTGGAGTGAAATTTGATGGTAATATAAATGTAATTCACCCAAAAGTATTTATCAAAATAATCAAAAGTAGGATGAGAGGAATAAGGGACATTGTAGAGAAAAAAATCATCATTAGAGGAATGTTATCTGGACATGCTTTATTGTGGTTTTGCAATAAAGAGGAACAAATACCCGATGTCGAAGAATTTGAAAAACAATTTTTAAAATATTTTTGGGGGGAGATACAACAGGCGAGTTTCAGAGAGAAACTATACTTTGGGAAATTTGATTATAACCAGAGTAAAAATTTCAATGCATATGCAATGAAAATGTACAACAACGCACAGTATTTGGAGCCAAGCATGCGAGAAGAAGAAATGGTGTTATATATTTCCAGACATTTCAACCAACAAGTATCTGAAACTATAGGGATACAAAATATCAAGACGATGGAAGGTTTATCAAATTATTTACTCAGACTTGAAAGAAGTAATAATGAAAAAAGAAATGAAATTAAAAATTTTAATGGAATAGGGGGAAATGGAGATGGACATTACAGAAGAGATATAAATAATACATATGAAAATAGAAACTATAGAAACAGGGATTTTGATAACCGAAGAAATGATAGACATGTAGACAGGAATTATAGAACTGAAAATAGAAATTATAGAAATGAAGACCGAAGATATGGAAATGGAAATAAAAATAATGATAATAAGTACTTTGAAAATAGAATAGATACCAGAAATTCGGACAGAAGAAATGATAATGAAGACAGAATTGAAAATTGGCGACAGGATAGACGGACAGGAACAAATAATTATTATGATCGAAGAAACTTTGAAAGAAGAAATGATGATAGAAGAAATGATACGTTGGAAAACCAAGACAGAAACTATGATAGAAGAAATCAAGAAATAGGAGACAGGAGACAAGTAAACATAATACAAAAACAAGAAAGATATGAGGATCATAGTCAAACTGTAGATAGAAATTTTACTTAAACCGCTTTCACGTGCATAATATTATCTTTTCTAAGTACGAACATCCAAGAGAATTTGTTGATATTGGGGAAATTGGGGAAATGCATGACAATTTAGGTTTAATATTCATTAAAGGGAAAATACAAAATATAGGATGTAAAATTCTGATAGATACAGGATGAGAAGTAACGTTGATAAGTGAAAGGATTATAGACAAGTGCAAAAAAAATAATATTATGGTGGTAAATACAAATAGATTATCACTAGTGGGAGCAAATAATAAAAAACTATATGATACAAGTAAAATGATAATTGAGGAATTACAAATAGGAAATAATTCGTTTAAAGTACAAATGCTGGTCGTAAAGAATTTAATTTATGATATAGTATTAGGTTCCGATGAATTAGACAATCACAAAATGATTATCAATTATAAAGAAAAGTTGATGAATTGTAAAGGAGAAGATATTCATTTCCTCAAACAAGAAACAAACAAATTAGAAGAAGATACATTTTATGTAATGAATCAAATCAATGAAGAACCTAAAATAGATTTAAATTTGTGTGAACAAAAATATGTGAAAATTGTAATGGAATTGATAAGACAATACAACAGATTATTCAATGAAGAAGTACAAGTAGCAAGGAAATATATACATAAACTGGAAATGAATAGAGATATATCGAATTTCAAAGTAAGGACATATCCAATTCCATATAAATTGAAAGATGAAGTATACCATGAATTAGAAAATATGTTAAAAGATGGAATAATAGAAAGATCAAATTCACCATATATTAATGCAGTTACGTGTGTACGAAAAAAATCTGGAGAAATAAGAATATGTTTAGATACAAGAAATATCAATAGCTACACAAAGAAACAATACGAAAGTCCCATGAATATCGATAGTATATTTGGTAGAATTACTAATGCAAACATATTTTCAAAATTAGATCTGAAACATAGTTTTTGGTTAATTCCTTTAGAAAAAGAAAGTCGGAAATATACTGCGTTTATGATAGATGGAGTGGTATATCAATTCTGTGTGGTACCTTTCGGATTACAGAGCTCATGTGCAGCTTTAGTAAGAACACTTCACATTATTTTAAACAAATATGAAAATTTCATACTTCATTATATAGATGATATCCTTATATATTCGGAAAATGAAGAAAAACATCAAGAGCATTTGAACATTATTTTCGAAGAACTAGAAAATGCTGGATTAAAATTAAACATAGAAAAATGTAAATTTTATCAAGAGGAGATAAATTATTTGGGATATGTTTTGAACACTAAAGAAGTTTCTATGGATCCTGATCGAATTAAGACAATTTTAGAATATAAACAACCAACAAATTTGAAAATTTTGAGAGGGTTTCTAGGAATTTTAAACTATTTCAAACGATTGATACCGGATCTTAGTAGAAAAGAAATACCATTAATTGAACTATTAAAAAAAGGTGTAAAATGGCAGTGGAATGACAAACGGGAAAAAGCATTTAGAGAACTAAAGGAAGATTTTACAAATAATCTCAAGGTATATCACCCACAGTATGATAAACAATTTATTTTGAGAACAGATGCATCAGCTGATCGTTTTGCTGGAGTACTGATACAAGAACAGGAAAAAGGAGAAGTACCTATTAGTTTCATATCTAGAGTTACTAAAATGCATGAAAGGAAATATTCAGTAACGGAACTTGAAATGGCAAGCGTGGTATTTTGTATCACTGAATTGAGATTTTTTTTATTAGGAGCTAAATTCATTATAGAAACTGATCATTCAGCTTTGACAGCTATGCTTAAAAATAGATATGCGAATAATAGAATACATCGCTGGATTTTATTATTACAAGAATATGATTTCGAAATAAAATACATTCCTGGAAAACAGAATATTGTTGCAGATGCTTTAAGTAGAGAGACAGAAACCACATTTGAACGGAGAAAGTATAAAATTGGTATAAATAGAATGCTACAAGAGGAAGGATTATATTCATTGGATAGAATTAGGAAAGATCAACAAAATTTGGATCAAATTATAAAAATAATGCTATTAATATAGAGGAAATATGGTATAAATGTCTGGAAGATAGAGAAGTATTTGTAATTACACAAGACTATGCAAAGGAAATTTTGAAAAATTTACATGAAGAACATGGACATGTTGGGACTAGGAAGTTATGGATGCTTTTTAGAGAAAACTATATAACAAAAAAGGATTTAGCAATTGCCAAAAATATTTGTAAAGTGTGTGCCATATGTCAACTAGCAAAAGAAAAAAATTATCAACAGTAAAAACACAAGAGCTTTTTTTTTATCGGATAAATTTCTCTTTGCAACGAAACAGTTTTGCCAATCACTAATTTTACGAGAAAAACTGACATGATAAAATCGCGACACCGAAGGTGGAGCGATTTTATCTAATGTCAGTTTTTCGAGCAAATTTAGTGATTGGCAAAACTTTGAGTCAAAGAGGAATTTATCTAATAAAAGAAAAGCTCGAGTGTTTTTTGGCAAGATAAATTAACGACAGAATATATGGATGAACAACAACAATAATTGCGACTCATTGTCATTGTGTAAAAGTGACGTCCGCTTACTAGATATTGAGGAAGAGAAGTTTTTATCGCGATAAAAAAGGATGCACCTTTTTTATCGATGGCAAAGTGACAATAACATTTCCAGGTATATGACATTTTAACATTGGAGTTAATTTATCACAATAAAAATTTGACAAAATCAATAGTTGCACAGAAGCCATTACAAATTGTTGCTATAGATTTCATAAGCAATTTAATACCGAGCATACAAGAGAATAAACACATATTTGTTATCACTGATATTCTTACGAAATTTGTTAAAGTTTACCCATGCAAAAGAACCAATGCAAAAACTGTGATAGAGATTTTAAAAATGTACATAAAAAATTATGGAACGCCAAAAACAATAATATTAGATCATGTAACTTATTTTGAAAGTGAAAAACTAGCTAAATTTAGTCAAAATCAAGAAATTAATTTGAACTTTATTAGCATTAGGAAACCATCGTCAAATCCAGCTGAGAGATACATCAAAGAGATAAACAAGTACTTACGAATTTTATGTAATCAGGATCACTGTCAATGGGAAAATAATTTAAATCACGTAGAAAGATTCCTTAACCAAATACCTCATGGTGTTACAAATGAATGCCCAGAATAGTTATTTACTGGCACAATACCCCAAAGAAATTGGATAGTGAATCGAAAATTGGAAATGGAAGATGTTTTGAATAGGGTGAATGAAAGACTGCAGAAGCAAGCTAAAAAATATATTAAAAGGATGAACCAAAAAAAATAAAAAGAAGACAGTTTTTGAAAAAGGAGAATTGGTGATTGTAAGATCATTGCAAGTTGCAAAAAGATCAGAGAATAGTTGCGCAAAATTATTGCTACCGTTTGAGGGACCTTATGTAGTAGGTAACGAAGGAGCACAAAATAGTTACCAATTATTAGACCCCATTACGGGAAATGAAAGAGGAGTTTTTAACATAGAACAGGTATATAAATATTATACTTAACTTGGAACAAATGATATTATGTTACGTGAAATTTTAATAGATATAGTAGATTTAAGAAGTTTTAAAGGAATTAGGAATAATAGTTTAATTTGATTGAAGATAAATTTTAGAGATAATTATTTGAAAGATATAACTATGTTACTAAGATATTAGTATGATATTTGGCAATTTTGAAAGATAAATTATAATTATATGCAAGAATCGATTTATCATTCTTTTATTAGGGGGATTTAATACATATACTCTATCTAAATTCTAAAGAAAACATTGAAATAAAGAAAAATGTACATATTTGGATGTAATACTAGTGATAAACAATGTATTATAAATAATTTGAAAGATTCAATATGCAAATAAAATTTGACATTATAATTTCGAATGACAATAATGCAGAAGATACTTAATGATACATAGATTTTATAAAGATTTTAAAAAAAGAATACAGATGTCGCTGGTAGCAAAATTACAATTAGAATTAGAGAATGAAAATCTCTCTTTGTTATATGAAAACATAAATTTGTATTTTTTTTTAAAAAGGAATTTTTTGGTAACCAAAAGAGAACAGAATTATTTATGGAAAAAGTTTAGTTAGTTGATTTTGAACCCCTCTCGAGAGAACATCTAATATGAGTTCTCTCAAATTTGCTGAATAATATAATAGTAATTGATATATTAAAATAGCATCAGATTATAATAATTAGCATGATAAGATCAGTGCGTGAATAATTCCTTAAATAATTATATTGAAATAGTGTTAGTGATTTTTCCGGGTTCTAAATTATAAATTTAGAAAAGTGGTTCCGGCGATTCTAAAAGACGTGCTTAGAATCAGAACGAATGATCCTGATACCTAGTTGGTGAGTCCAGTCCAGATTTTATAAATTATTTTTCAAGAATTAACAGGCCTTTAAATAAAATTAAGATAGATGCATATATATCACATTTTTGAATACTGACAAAATTAACGTTAAAGATATATAAAAATTTCACCTGAAGAGAAGAGAAATTTTTTTTTGAATAGACAATTTTATCGCATATAGTTATTTGACATTTATACACGTCAAGTGTAATTTTCGACGATTTGAACATTTAGAATAAGTAGTTAATTAGGTTGTTCTTCTAGTATATAGGTTGTTTTTTTTAATTTTAAGGTTCGTAGAAAGTACGATTATTGTTCTTTATTATATTTTGGGAATAATAATTCATTTTCACTTGTTATCTGATGGTATATAATATATAATTTTTGATTCCAACTCACTTTGGTATTAATTCAACTCCTATTTCATTGAATTTGAAAAATTTTGGATCCTATAAAACTTTTGATATAATCAGTGACATTTAGTTAATTTTCAGTGACAGAAAAATTGTAGATGTCATTAGATAATTTGATGGTCTTAGAATATATTGAACAAGCAGTCACTATAGATTTGCAATAGTATAATTGACAATTTTGGAATATTCTTTGGAAATTTATAAATTTAAAATTTAAATTATTAATTTTTTTTAATCTTTGAACCCTCCCTGAGGTACGAGCGAATAAGTCGATTTTGTAGTAATTTATTTTTCAGAATATAAAATTTCATATTCATCTGAGCCGGGCATAATAATTTGACAATTCCTGTCAAAATTTCAAATAGGTTATATTCAGTGATAAAGGTGTTTTCACATTAGTGTAGTTACTACCACGATTGTAACAACAGCATCTAATAATCAAATTTCAAATAAAATCATATAATACATAATTATAAAAACAGTAGAACATTAAATATATTATAATATATATATATATATATATATATATATATATATATCTAAATTTGAGATCCAATAACTTAACTGCTCTGTCAGTTAAATTTTTAATAACATTTTTTAATAGCTTAGTGGAGCATTAGAGTAATAACTTCTGTACATGTGTGAAGCAAGTGGTTTTGAATACCAATTTGTAAAAATTCTACCTTTATTGTCAAATGAGACAAACACATCTGAAAAATGTATTGTATTTTCTGTTTCCATTTCAACGGTAATTTTCAATCTTGAATTATAGATATTAAATTTGTCTAATATTTCCTATATTTTGTCCTTCGGTACAGAAGCTATAATGTCATCTTCATACCTTTTAAAAAATCTGGTTGAAACTAAGTGATCGAATAATCTCTTCCTCAATGCATTCCGTAACGAGGTTGGCAACCGTTGCGGCCAAGAGAGAGCCCATTGCTATTCCAAATATTTGAGAATAAAAGTTGTTTTCAAATTGAAAATTTGTTGAGGATAAACACAGTTCAGCACCACTGAGAAACTCATTTAAATCTAAGTTAGTGTATGTTTTGAGTTGATTTAATTATTTCAATTTTTGTATATTGACAATATGTAGAATGTACTGCTAGCAATATGTTCTCTTCACACCCATAATTATTATTGTCTTGCAAATGGTAAGGGCATTGAAAAATATTGCCGCGAGTGCAAATATCATTTAGAGGTTTAATGACATTATTTTATTTTAGTAATAATTTTGAATTAGGTATTAATGTTACGTATTCTGATTCCGTTTCTGTAAGTAACATATAAAAAGATTAAATTAAATATCATAATTGATAGGTATCTATAAAAAATTTTGTATTTGAATATTTTCTACTTCACAAACTATGTTTATGACGGCTTCAAATTCTAAAATATTTTTATGTTTTGATTCGAAAAATAATTCCGCTTGTTAATAATAATGCACTTTTTGCAATTCTGCAAATAAGTCGTGAGAATTTATAATACTCGGATGTAATGTTCTAAGATTAGAGAAGGTTAAGAAATTTTCAACCGTTTCCAAAACGTCTAAAATTTCATTGAATGTGATCAGAAGTTCGTTGAATAGCTGTTCTAAATGAATCATATTCTCTGCATTTGCTTGAAAATCTAAAATATCTCTTATCTCAAATATTTTCATTTTTAATATTTTTTCATTATACTGGATGTCCTGAATTGTCTTATTGAAATTATCAATTATTTGGTGACTAACAGAATATTGCATTTTAATTTAAGTTTGCAAGTTCTCTTGATTTTGTTTTAAATGTTCCATAATTGAATTAATTATTTCTCCATCTTCAAAGTCCAAGTTTCCGTAATTGTTTTTACTATTGTTCCAAGACCGTTATTTAACCCTCTCTCTGATCTATCTAAGGTTGAATAAATATTAATGCTATCAAATTTTTCTTCTATACTATTCCTAGTCTACTCTATTATATTAACAATATTTTCTGTTTCACTTAGAAAAAATGTGTTATTAGGTTATATTGTATACTTAACTTATTATATTCTACTAGTAGTGGACATAAATTATAAAAATGAACGAAAGTATAACTGGATTTCTACAGCTTGGCATATACAAGATTTATGGGAAGTATTTCCAAGTTATCGGTAACATTTTTTATTTCGACTGTTGCCTCTACGACGGTGACGAACCTGAAATGAATTTATACGGAGTCTTTTTAGGGCGCTTTATGTTTGAAAGATGAATATTTTCTGAAGTATTTCTGTGTCTACTAGCGATTTTAGCTTTTTTTAGTCGCATATTTTTGCTTTTGATTCCTTCGCATTTATGTTGGTTTTTGGTTTTACCTTGTGTCTGTTTATTACGTACATACACTTTAGTGGGTATAGTATCTGGCAATTCTTCACGGCATTTATTGCCTTTAGAGATTACTATTCATGTGTTTTGCTGTAAGTTTTGATTTAAATTCGAGTATAGAATTTTCAGTTTATCTTTATGATTTTGTATATAATTATTCACTACTTGTCGATCTTATTCTACTTCGAAAGGTGTATTACTATCTATGTGTCCAGTAATTTTTTAGTTAGGTTTTAATTTTGTTGCAGAATGAACGCTATTATTATAGGCTAATAATGCATGAACTATTTAATTTACAATAGTCTCATTTTTAAAATATTTTTGATTATTCAAAAGTCTGATATGTTTAACAATCGTAGAGTGGAATCTTTCGGCAATTCCCAATTCCATTAGATTCTGGATTTTGAGAACTTATGAAATGAATTTTAATTTTATGCGTTTCTAATAATTCTTTTACAACAGAATTTTTTAACTCAGTTCCATTATCCGGTATATATCTGGTATACAATGGTGTGTAAAGTATTTAATTAGACTATGAGCTACTTCTATTCCTTGTCCAGATTTTAATTCATGCATTTGACCATATTTGGAAAATGAAACTATTATCGTAAGAAATTTACTATTTTCTAAGGTTATCGTATCTAAATGCAAAATTTGGAAAGGTTTAGTAGCTGTGGGAGTAACATTTAAAAATGTTTTAAATGGTTTTCTATCATATTTGCTTAACAGGCAAACTTCGCATTCGTTTATATAAGTTTTTATAGATGTTCTTGCATTAAGCCAATAGTAGAAGCTTTTAATTGATTCTCAGTTTCATCTAGACCTCTATGATTAGTCTTACCCTCGTGATAATTCTGAATTACTTCTTCAACTTCATTTGACGGTACGCCTATCGATTTTTTATTACATTCAACAATGTCAATTTGAGAAAGTTGAAAGTGATTTTGTAGAATGACACTGAATTTTTCATAAATTGGGTCTTCGAAATAAATGAAGGTACTACATATTCTTTCACGAAATTAATGACAAAATTGTTTTTAGGTAATTGTATCATATTCTTTGTTTATTTTCATACAGTTTTATAATAGTGGGTACGGCTGGTTCGAAATTTACTTCTGAAAATATTAATTGGTTTTTACCAACATTTATCGCTTAATCTGAAATTGGTATACCAATTACAGGATTTTCTTCATTTGTATGAACTGTGATATCTTCGTCTTCATCCTCATTATTGTTACTTTCATTATCTGATTCAACCATTAAAGATACATTATTCTAATGAGATGATGAGAGTTTTTTATTAAATCTGTACATGTACACTAATAAATTTTTAGGACAATGGGGTTCTTGTGATTCAGTTTCATTATTATTTATTTGAATTCGGGACAAACAATCTCTATTGTTATTTAAATCACCCTTTTTGTATACGATATCATATTCTTCAAGTTTCAAGCGCCATTTAACAAGCTTTGAACTTGGATCTTCAAGTGAGAATAACCATTGGAGTGGTTTATGGTCGGTAACTATTCAAAATTTTCAGCCAAAAAGATACGGGCGGAAGTATTTCGCTGCCCAAACTATGGCAAGAAGTTCTTTCTCGATTACAGAATAGTTGCATTCTGAATCACTTAGGGTTCTGCTGGCGTAAGCCACAAGTAAATCAGAGCCTATTTTGCCTTGACTTAAAACGGCACCTAAAGCATAATTTATGGCGTCTGTGGTAAGGTTAAGGGGTTTTGTAAAGTCTGGATATTTAAGTATTGGTTCATTTATCAACAGATTTTTACATTTTTCGAAACATTCGACATAATCCGAATCATATACATTGATAATTGCATCTTTTTTCAATCTAATAGGTAATGGTTTAGTCAATTTTGGAAAATCTGTGATACATTTTCGGTAATACACTAGGAGACCAAGGAATCCTTTCAATTGTTTCGAATTTTTGGGTATCGGAAATTTTTGAATTGCTAAAATTGTATCTGGATTCGGCTTTACAACATCTGGCGTGACAATATGTCCCAGATATGCTACTTCTTTTCGCAAGAATTCGCATTTATCAATTTGTAATTCAAAATCAGAATCTCTCAATCTATTGAATACTTCTTCCAAATTTGTGATGTGTTCTTGTAAGCTGGTACTGAACACAATTATATCATCCAGGTACACCAAACATTTCTCGTCCTGTGTACCTCTTAGGATATTATCCATGACCCTTTGAAAAGTTGCAGGAGCCCCTTTCAGACCCATGGGCATGCGCATATATTTGTGGTATCCATTTTCAATATTAAAGGCTGTTTTCGGAATATCCTCCTCAGCCATCTCGATCTGATGAAAACCAGAAGCGAGATCTAATGTTGTAAAATATTGACAACGTCCAATCTTATCTAGTAATGTTATCTGGCAATGGATATCGGTCTCCAATTGTGATTTCATTCAGTTTTGGATAGTCAACTACGTGTCGATATTTTGGCATTTGAGGAGCATCTAGCTTGTCTGGAATTATCCAGATATTGCTCGGCCACGGAGAGCTGGACGGTCTAATAATATTATCATTTAACATTTTTTGAATTCGTTTTTGAATTTCCGTTCGGTGAATCTCAGTATATCTGTATGATTTTGAATAAATAGGTATATGGTTAGACGTTTTAATGTGATGTTTTATTTTACTTGTGAAGGTGAGCTGATTTCCTGCAACATGAAAAATATCACTATACTCTTGAACTAATTTTAATACAGATTGTTTCTCTTCGGAATTCATATGTTCAGTTCTAACTTTCGAAACATCAAATTCAACATTCTCAGAATAAATATTATTAAAATTTGGGTTGAGGGTTTGTTCGTATTCTTCGAATGTCTCAACACTATTAGAAGGGCTTGAGTCTACTCGAAAGTTGGATTCTGAAGGATTTAAAATTTTACATAAAGCTATATTATTTTCAACTTTTGTTAAACATTCCGGGACTTATAATTTCCCAATTCGTGTATATGGTATAATTACATTACCATTTTTTACATTCTCAATATTCAATTTATTTACTTGTTCACAACGTGGAGGTACTATAGAATTCGTGGATCCAGTTTTAATGTCAGAGTAATTAATTTTAATTTGACTATAATGAGTCATAAGCAAATTATTATTTAAATCAGTAATCGCATTGTGTCTCTTTAAATTATCTAATCCTAATAAACAATCAAAATGATCGCGAAATTTGAAAACGCAATATTCTAACTTGAGCGGTTTTCTATAATTGAACATTTTGGGGATTGGAATAAAAGTGCAGAAATTTTGTTGGCTGCTACCAAAGGCAGATATTTTATATGCAATGGTTTTTTGACATAAGATTTTTTGAAATATTTTTCATCTACAGCTGCTGTCACAAAGGATCTTGTGCTACCAGTATCGATTAAAATTATATAGGGTAACACAATTTCTGTATTATTTAAGTTCAACAATTTGATAATGTTTGGTTTGGTTCCGAGGCTGGTGTCTCTAAAAAATTATCGGATTCATCATTAGTGCAATCGAAATCGTCTATATTATGGAGTTCTTTCGAGATACAATTTCTAGGTTGATTAGGGTTGTTTTGGAACCTATTTTGATAATTTTGGTGTTGGGGTCTAGGGGTGTTTCTGGTAGACATACTCATTGGAGTTGGATTTGAAAATCTTTGGTTCGGATTAGGTTTAAAAACGTTATGACCCTTATTAGAAAAACTTGTATTATTCCTATTAGGAGGAATATAAGAAGTTGATGGGCGATTTTGTGGATTTGATGCGAAATTTCTATTATTGTGTTGATAATCGTGCATAAAATTTGGCTTAGGAGGTGGCTGCCTATGTGCCACAATATTTTGGTAATTGGTTTTATTTTTATGAGAATAATTTTGCTTATTTAAATTTGAAAAACTATTTTCCGGATGATTATTCTGGCTCATATGAACTTGAAAATCATTTGTTAGAGCATTTAAACCAATATTTAAATTTTCTGGGTTTTTCGTACGCATTAATGTGCCTAAAGGTTCTTTTAAACCTCGTAGCAATACTCTGACCGCCAAATTTTCAAAGTAATTTCCTAAAATTAAATATTCATTCTCATTAGAATGTGTTATGAGATACGAAATTAGAAAATTTGATAAATGTTGAATTCTATTATAAAATTCGAAAGGCGTTTCATTACCTTGTTTCATTTCTGAAAGTTCTGTAATTAATGTGTACATATTTCTTTTATCAGGGTATGTATTAAGAAGTGCATCTTTAGGACTTTCCCAAGTTCTTATAGTACAAGTAGAAATGTTTATAGCGGCTTCACCTTCTATTTTTGCTAATATGTTGGACATCAAATATTCATTTTGAAAATCCCCTACATCTACAGTATTATAAAACTTACTCACTAATTTCTTTAAAATTTCAATGAACCTAGGAAGTAATGCATTGTTTCCATCAAATTCTCGTATCATATCCAGAAACCCTTTTTTTGAAATTGGTAATTGTGGAGTAGCCATTTTATTAAAATTATTTGCGGGAAAAAGTTTTGGTGATGCCAAGTTGAATTTTATTTTACTATTAAAAGAGTTCAGAAAATTAATTAATATTTCCTCTATATGACATGAAAACACTTACAGTAATAGAACGAAGATCCTTTCCATTGGCTCGGACTGCAAAGGAACAACAAATCTCTTCTTGATTCTTCCGGTTTCTGGCACAACACAGATCTTCTAGTTGAGTTACTCAGTTCGCTCAACTAATAGTTCCAATAATTAAAGTTCACTTGTTCGAATAATTAATAAATCGTAGAAACAAACCGAATGTTATATGCTTTAACTTAAGATTGACTATCCTACTGACTGCGCCACTTAACTATTAATTAACTGAAATCGTGTTCTCAAAAACTAACTTTATTTCTAACACAAAACTCTAACAACAATTTCAATTACAAGACTGATATTTTTATTAAAAACATGAATTTAAATAACTTTTTAACAAACACAAACTAAGCAATTCTACAATAAGATAAGTCCTTAATAAGCACAATATACTGTCCACCTAAGGGCAATGGCGTAGGTGACATGTATCTGAATTATTTTGTGAAGTCAGTTTCGCTAGAGATCTCTTCGATTATGTATAGTAATTTAAGAAAGTTAGAATTTTTGTGTTTTAATTCGAGCGTCTCATTTTTAATTCTATTTAGTTCATTACTGTATTTTGAAGTACTGTGGGAATCTATATTGACGGCAGGGCGTGGTTCGTCGGCTACATCCGCTTTTTTTATTTCTAGGTTATGGCGCTTTTTGTGAATTTTTTGTTACGTTTCTTTTTATGGTCTTAGGTTTGAACATACCTTTTTGGATCGTTTTTCTTGGGGAGGGTTTCACTGTCACTATGTGTTTATTGTGTATTTTTTCACTGAATTTAGAATTGTTTTTAACGGTAATTGTGTTATCACCTAATAAATTTTCACTTGCGAAGATTTCGGATTTAACGGTATTTAGTTTGCGTATTTTTTCCCTTATTATACATTTCCACTAGGTAGAATACGGAGTACCCGTGATTGGGGGAGAAGGTAGCGAATAGAAATCAATGAGATTGACTCTATTGATTTCATTCGAACAACACTTTCAACTTTATAGATATTTTAAAACTTATTAATTATTTCATTTCCAATTAGCAAAATTCAACAATGTAGCATGAATGTTATCCTGGAAGAGAGTTATCTTAGTATTGTTCTAGCTCAGTGATATTTGAGATCTTGTGGATAGTGTATGAAGCACAGTTATTGAACCTGAATAAGAAGAATACAATTTCTTTCATGGTGCTGTAGAGTTTCTGATAACCGCGTAAACCCAATTTCCTCAATTCTTTAATTTTTATTTCCTTTTATTTAAATTTTGTTGAATTTGGCAGCATCGGCCAATCTAATATAGGTATTTATTATTAGTGGGTCATCATTTTGTCGGTGGAGAGAGCGTCCGCTCCTTTGTGAACCACAACTTTTTTTCACCCTCGAACACGCTTTGTTTATCCTAGAACAAAAGAGGAAAAACAATGCGAAACCGTTATTTCCGCAATCTAGTCAGTCTTATATAGTCGGACGCTTCGTCCGGTTAAACCCAGCGATATTGTAAATAGAACGCCACGGCATACATTTAAAGCTATATCATATTATATATTGAGAGAGGAAGTCGGTGCTGTTTTATTCATATTTGACAATTTATATGCCAAACTATAGTTGAAATATGAGAAAAATGAGATGCGAGAATGAAAATGGGTCAAAACAACTATTATATAAAAAATACGGATGATATAAAACATTTGGAAAGTTTAATACTAATAATATGCGACTGAAGCTGTATCGTGAACTTAAAATGGATAATCACATAGTCTTGGTGGTGCTTTGTGCCGTAAAACCGTATTTTCGGAATTTTCCTTCTCGTCATAAGTGAAGTTGGAAACTTTTATTCGAGAATATGTTGAATACTCGACTTACAACTTATCCAAGTCATTTTTCTTTGTTTCCAAGTATTCTTATGTGGAGATGGATTATAAATGGTTTGTAGCTATAAAGGTAATTTTAAAGATTTCTCTGAATATCCAAGCAGTATAAATGGCATACTAAATTTGAAATCATCAAAAAATGTGTAGAAATAAGTCGTAGTAAGATAATTTGGAATATTTATTTAAGAAACAATAACTACTATCAACACCAGTTCGAATTCTACAGTCATAGTGAGTGGACGTGTTTGAGTGTTTGCGATTTTACTCTAGCCAAACTTCATTTAGATAAGTATTTTCTATTTAATAATATTTTTAACATTATTTCACTTCGACCAAAATAAAGGTTTTAGTTCGACATCAATTGTAGGGGAGCCCAGGGCTGGTTGACGCACCAGGTTGGTTGACACACCTTAATTTTTTTTAAAAAAGTACACTTGGCAACGTCGCCGACCGGTTTGTCTTAAAGCCGCCATTAAAAACCACTCTCGAACGTTCGTTTCAGTTTGATTGCACCAGTGGTGTTGTGTACAGTGCGGTTTGTTATTTTTTGGCAGTGGTAAGTAATTTTTTACTTTTTTACAGTTTTTGTTCTAGAAACTCTCTTTTTAAAGATAATTGAGATCGGTTTGATGCCACATAAAGCTTCAGCCGTCCCAAACAAGAACTGTTAAATATATTTTCTAAGAATAAAATAGTATAGGTGCAGTTGCTTCACACATACAAAAACGTGGTCAGGGGCTGGTTGACGCACACAACAAGGGGCTGGTTGACGCATGCTTCACACAACCCCGAGATTAAAAGAAGATATTTTAATTTTTGTTTTATATTTTAGCGAGATGCGTTCTCGTAGACGAACATCAGAAAGGGCTATCACTCCACCAGATATCATGCTAAGAGCAGTTAGAGAGGTTAAACTGAACAACAAATCCATTAGGGCAACTGCAAAAGACTCTGAGATCCCGGATGCAACTTTGAGACGTTTTTGCAAAAAATTTACTGAGGAAGAAATTAATGGTGATGCAGCAATAACGACAAAAATTGGATATCACAGGAATCGCCAGGTATATTATATTTTAAATTATTTTTAAAAATATTAAAGCTTAAAAAAATGCCTTACGTCTTTTATAATTTTTAGGTGATCACAGATCAACAAGAAAATCATTTGGAGGAATACCTTAAAACGGCAAGCGAGATATATTTTGGATTGTCTGTCAGCGAAGTGAGAAAATTCGCGTATGATTATGCCACTGCTTTGCGCATTCAATACCCTGAATCCTGGAACGTGACAAAATTGGATGGAGAGGATTGGTTTACATACTACATGAAACGACATCGTGCTCTTTCGGTAAGAACTCCAGAAGCAACCAGATTACCTCGCGCTTCTAGTTTCAACAGAGAAAATGTTTCAATGTTCTTTGACAACTTAAAAACTGTCTCCAACCGCCTAAAATTAGAAGCAGCACAAATATGGAACATGGATGAAACTGGGATTACGACCGTGCAAAAGCCTAACCGAACTGATGGCAGGCGTGGATATAAGCAGGTGGGACGCGTAACCTCCCAGGGACGCGGAACCTTAGTTACTATGGCTTTGGCGGTATCGGCAACGGGAAATTCTATCCCGCCGTTCTTTTTTTTTTCCAAGGGTTAACTTCAGAGAACATTTTCTTGCTAATGGGCCTCCTGGAGCAGTTGG
Organism: Galeruca laticollis; assembly: GCA_963921935.1. Taxonomy (NCBI): domain Eukaryota; kingdom Metazoa; phylum Arthropoda; class Insecta; order Coleoptera; family Chrysomelidae; genus Galeruca; species Galeruca laticollis. Next base: position 180,923,845 of record OY998179.1, on the reverse strand, counting down.
AACCGCAAATCCTTCAGATTGGATGAAAAAAGAGCACTTTTTCCCGGACGAACGATGTCAATATATATTATGTCGGGATTCAAGGTGTCTGGAATTAGCCCTTTCAATAGAGACGGTTTTGACGATCAAGAGTTTTTACCAGGATATGCAACTGACCGTCCCGATCCCGCAGAAACTAATGCTGACAAGGACGTGGTTCCAGTTCAGTTAAACTCAATTTTAAAATCACGACCGGGGTGTTCACAGGAACCTGATGATCTTAACCAACCAGGATGCTCCAAAGATATAGTGTTAGCAAAAAGTCCACTGCCTGGGAAAGAAAACAACATTTCAATTAACAGTTCTATTCAAGAAAAAAAATGAGAGCTCGGCTCCTACTGTAAACCCATTTCAATTGAAACCGCTACCAAAAGCCGGACCTAGGAAGCAGGACGCTGAACCTAATAGAAGAAAGCGTGTGACAGCAATTCTAACTGACACGCCAATAAAAGACGCTTTTGAAGAACAAGAGAAACATGTTAAGTCTGTTAAAAGAACTATTTGCTCAAATAAGAAGTCCGATGCAAAAGAGAAAAAAACAAAAAAAAAGGAAAATAGTCAAAGACGATGATGAGTCCGATGAAGAGGAATGCTTTTGCCTTTATTGCACAGATACCTATAAAAATAGTGCCTCATCCGAAAAATGGATCCGGTGCACTAGTTGCGAAATGTGGGCACGTGAAGCTTGTGCTGGGGAACCTGGCATCTTCTTTGTTTGTGTAAACTGTGAAAGCGAATAATGACTTATAGTTTTTTTAAGCTATAATATTAAATTTGTTAAGTTACGTTTTTTAGAATTAATGCATCTTTTGTTCTCTGGAAAGTTACCTTTTTTATGTTTGTTCCTTGGATAGTTACCATTTTCAAAATTTAATATATTTTTTTTTAATTTGGATTATAACAGATGTTTAACTTTACTTTTTTGTCTGCGTCAACCAACCCAATGGTATGCGTCAACCAACCCCGGCCCGGGGCTGGTTGACGCAACCTGACATCCATCTTTACAAAAAAATTGAAGCCTAGACTGTTGCTAAAAATTTTTTTTCTTGTCTTATATGAAAGATAAAATATTAAACTTTCCTATTTGGTACCAAAATCACACCAAAACTTAATAATGTGTAAGCTAAATATATAAATACAAAAAGTGCGTCAACCAGCCCCGGGCTCCCCTACAGCTGAATCTCAAATTGTAACCAATTTTTGTGAATACATTTTTTCTTTAGTAAAATACCTAATTGGCGCAGTCCACAGTAGGATCCGTGCGGTTGTGAAGAACTGTAACGCATAGTGCCGATTAAAGAACTTCCACAATTTGATGTTTTAACATCTAGAACGGTTTCCTAGGAATCTACCATCGCCGAAGAAGTACCTGGGTACTACAATCAACTGTGAGTACCAATATCTTTATTTTTACCTTTACTCACCTCTTAAAAAGAGAATAGTAGAGAAATTTTAAATATTTTGAAATATTTTACGAATTATGTAGAAGATTTATAAAAAAGATTTGATAAGTTTAATATTAAAGTAAAAAATTAATGAAAACAGTTTTGAGAATTCATATTAATCTAATAACTCAAATGATATAAGAATGGCTGCATCAACTACAAAGTCTGCCATTAACTGGGAGAAATTAAAATTAGAAAATACTGAGCCTTACGATTGCGACAGTAATAATTTGAACAAAATTATCACACGTTGTGAAAGGTTGATTGAAACTTGCGCATATTATAATGATGTGAAGGTCAATAATCATATATCGTAATGTATCTAGGGAAAATTGGTGGGAAAAGAATGGAATTGAATACATGGTCTAAAATTAAACAGACAATTGAGACAATGTTTCTCATACAGGAGGGATTTCAGCTATTAAAAAGTAAAATAATTCAAAGAATCAGTAATTATTTCAAATAAAACTCCATATTCTTTAGAAGATGCAATGGCTTGTGTGGATGAGTTTGATAATTTTGAAAGATTGTATGGTCAATTTAGTGAACCAAAACAATCTTTTAAAAATAATAGTTTTAGTTATCATAGAATTAATAATTCTAATTATCCCAGAAATAACAATTATAGTCAATACCACTATAATATCTGTGCTCGGTGAGTTTTCGAGGTCCTGCTACGGCTTGTCCAACATTTCGACTCTCTGGGCATTACTCTCTGATACCAGAGAGCAATGTCATCGATATCGGAGGGTAATGGGTTGAACTACCTATCAGGAGCGTCCCGGGTTGCGGATAGGGGACGGCCAGAGACGTTCCGTACGTATGTATAGGAAAGAACGGGTTAATTAGGAAATAAGGGACATGAGGGCTATAAACGCCCAACAGTGCTCGTTTCCGAATACCCAATAGCTGACAAGCTCGCGACTACCGCAAACCGTATGATAGAGCAACGTCCCCCTTACAAGCGCAAGGCCCGTAAGGGGTATGCCGAGCTATGCGGATCGGGAGGCTTGGCTTAATCGCACAGCCTACATGGATGAGGACCACTATAAAAAACCTCCCAAATTCTAAGGTCGAGTAGGCGCCGAAAAGATGAATGGCCTTGGGATAGTCGGTTCCTAGACCACTAACCTCGGGGCACCTGGTACACCCCGTTGTATATAGCCTTGTCACTTACCAGGGCAAGGCCTGTAAGGGGTATGCCCAGGTATGCCGATCGGGAGCTTTGGCTTAATCGCCGGCCTACGTGGATGAGGACCACTATAAAAAACCTCCCAAATTCGAACGTCGAATAGTCGCCAAAAGGATGGATGGCCGTGGGACAGTTAGTTCCTAGACCACTAACCTCGAGGCACCTGGAACACCCCGTTGTATATAGCCTTGTACCTGCGTAAGGAGCTCTGCAGGTATCGACCTCTTTTCTCCTATACTCGAGGGAGCATTTATGGACCAAGAGAAAAAAAAACACTATCTGAAGAGCCTATAGAGACTCTTAGTGAAGAGGATTTGAAGAATATGGAGACAGTGGAGACTACTGAATCTTCAGCGCAGCCTAATACTTCTAAAATCCTGAAAACAGCACCACAGGGAGACGCTACGTCGAATCCTGTGGATCAGAAAGTTCCACGTGGAAAAATTTCAGGTGCCCAGAGCAGAAAGCTCAAAAAAATGGAGGAACAAGGCATTGATACAAAGACAGTAGTGCTGCCGATTCCCTCAACATTAAAACTGGGTGAAAACTAGCAGATAAAGGGCGTTAAGCGAACTGTGTTAGACAGGAGCACCCCTGAAGGAGAACAAAAGAAAAGAGGGCCAAATGTACTGTTGAACTAGTCCTACTAGTGGAATTAAGTACAGTGTGGCCCTTAACCCTCCAGTAGTGGCGTTTGGTGAAATCACATGATTGGTAGCGCGGAGTCTAAGAGGCGTTTTAGGCGTATTTCGTCGATTTTCAAGTTTTTTTTCATTATGGATGAATATGATTTCATAATGAAAACTTTTAGATACTTGACAGTTAAAAAGTTCATTCGTAAGATATTGTAAAGATAAGAGACACTGAAGTTTCAAAATTTGTATTGAACAAAACAGAGAATTAAATAAAAGTTTTTATTCTAAAAGTACTGCATACCTTAGATAAAAGAATTTCGCATACCTGCCCTAGTTAGACAAAGTTCACAAAAAAACTTTGCGTGTTGCAAGCAAATGAATGTATGACTTTTTTGACAGTAAAATCTTTATCTATTTTTATTTTTACAAAACGCACATTTCTTACGAATACCTTTCTAGATGACATCCATTTTTAGAGTTGAAGTACCGGCAACCTCTTGTCTCTTTTCACGAACAGCCAGAGGTACGTTTGTTTCGAAGGAACGGCGCCGAAGATGGTCTTCTGTTAGCTGTATAGCCAGTTCTTTCAAAAATTGGCAACGTATTATGTTGGTTATATCTGGACTGTTGGCAGCATATATTATTTGACTATTTACGCCAGCAACAGTCATGATAGCATAGAATACGACCATAGGCCATCGTCTAGTATTCCTAGCGACATTATATGCTGCACAAAATTTATCTACATTATCTACACCACCTTTTGTAGCGTTGTACCATTTAATATTTGCAAGCTTGCATTTTTTTCCAGTGTTTCTATCAACTTCGTCTGTGGAATGCATACTGGAAACGAACAAACAAACATTTTATATTTATTTGGAATATAGGAAATCAGAGTCATATGCTTCTGAAAGGCAAACATAGATGAATACACAGGTCGCTGTTTTGTCTGTATAAATTCTGGTGGTAGTTCTGCTTTATTCTTTTTCAACGTTCCTAACACAGTGAGCCGAAGTAGACTGTGACTAGTGGAATGCTCGTAAACCAGTTGTCACACGTGACGTTCCTTCCAGTACCTGATATAGGAAGTATCATTCTTTCGACAATGCTTTTCGTGTCGTTTCGTAAAGAGTACGGACCTACTGGCTGTGTAGCTACGTATACTTCCAAATTTTGAGTATAATTCATTTTAGCATCAACTAAAGCGAATATCTTTATACCATATTTGTTTGGTTTATTGGGTATGTATTGCTTGAAGCTACAACGGCCTCCATCTATGGTACAATACATTCCTATAGTATAACAAGATTTATAATTTTCAACAAACGCATAAAAAATCTCACGAATTGGAGCAAGTTTATCGATTTCTTTTCTCTTTGGTCTTGTTTCGATATTGTCAAACCTCAAACATCTGAGTAAAAATCTAAATCGACTTTGGGATATAGTCAGCCAAAATCTTTCTACACCATTTCTGTCCCACATCTCACTTGTATTTAGTCGACTATTTTTCAGGTATCCAGCTAAATATTATAAACCTGAGAGGGCTCTTATTTCTGTAAGATCCGTTGGTCGGGCGGAACGTTCTCTCCGGAAATGATCGGCGATGTTTACATTCTACAATTTGTTGTAATATATCCGCTGCGAAAAACAATTCCATACACTCCAAAGATGATTTGGCCTTTTTAGCTTTTTGCCTCACACCCGGTAATCGGGTTACTATATTTAGTTGCTTAGTGCGTGTTCTCGAGTTAAAATTGCAGTGTTTCTCCCAGATTGTGAGTTTATTTTTACATAGGAATGTGGCAGTATGATTTCTCGATAATTCATTCACAGCAGCAGTTCCTACAGGTATGATTTCTCCTACACCTTCTGGATCTTTTTCGGATTCGCTATCTGTTCGGTGTTCTTCGAGTATATCTGGGTCACTTTCATTATCTTCTTTATCATCTGGTTCCTGTTCCCTTCCATACTCGCACATAGCGAGTGAGAAATGAAAACCATGAGATATTTCTGATATTTCAAGAGAAAAACTGAGCAACTTACCAAAAATGGTGAATTCATCAATTGAAATATCTGCAACAGTAGTAGTGGCGGGTAGTCTGAGGGACTTATTTCACAAATGGTCAAACTAACGCTTTTAATGAACTAAAGTTACTCCTATTACTCCCACCTCTCAGATTTTACATGCAAATATATTTACGTTGCGTCTGTCAGACTCCGCGCCACTACTGGAGGGTTGAAGGAATCAAGGCAGCTGTGGTTTCTAAAAACTTTCCAGAGGCAACTGTCTCGGAAGATCAGTTAGGGACTATCGAAGAGAACCTGACCAAAATGATCGACAAGGTGCAGAAAGCGCCCAGGTTTGAAGCTAGTCGATATATGGACAGCTACTACGGGCTGATATGTGCCAATGAGGAGACCTTCAACATAACGAGGGACTATTTGTCAAGCAAAACAAACTAGAAGCTCATCAAGAGTGACGAACATCCAAAACAGCAACGAGTCCTCGCCCAACTACCAGAGTCTGGAAAAGAGGATCTGAAAAGAAAACCCAGGGTTGAAAGTTGATCGTTGGATGATAATTGGTTCCAAATCATCCGATACGGTACTACATGTGAGTCTCCGGATTAATGAGGAATTAATGAAGCAACTAGTTTGGGCTCAATGGAAGCCGTACTATTTATTCCAGTGAGGAAACAGGGGTTCATCAAGTGCCTGAACCAATAGTCTCCTAAGATATTCAAGGTGCTACAAGCAAACTTGAAGTCAAAAAGAGTGCCATGGCTGTCCTACATGAAAGGATTGTGGCAGATAAGATAGACATCGTTCTAATCCAAGAACCTTATATAAACAAAGGCAAGATACTAGGACTAAATATTAGGGAAATAGGACTGATAATTGGAACTAATTGTACTGAAGTAAGAAATTATATCTGTTACAAATCTAAATATAACTTGATACCAATCATGGAACTTTGTACAGGTGACATAAAAACAGTGAATATTGAACTTGAAAAGATGGGGACACCAAAATAGCGTCTCTTTATCTTTCCATCGACTATGAAGAACCGTTACCAAGGGCTAGTATGGAGAACTGAATGTTTATGTAGGAGATAATACCAACGCACACCACTTCAGCTTGGGCAGCAAGGATAACAACACCAGAGGTAAGAAACTGTTTGACTATTTATGTACTACCGAACTTGATATTGCGAATATGGAAAACAAGCCAACATTTAGAACATTAAGGGAGGAATCATCAATAGATGTAACTCTCTGCACTCTTCGAGTCGGAAAGACGATAAGATATTGGCATGTATCGGATGAACCGTCTCTGACTGACCATGTCCATATAATATACTTCGAAGTAGATTTAGAAAAATCGGCTATTAGAACATACAGGGATCCTAAGAGTACAGATTGGGTATCTTATAAAGAGGACCTGCTTTCTAAAACCCGCACACACCTAGGCAGATTTAAAACTGCCGAGGAGTAGGAAGGCACAGTTGTATGGTTGCAACAGACCAAAGTGACTTCCTATCAAAATAACGGTCCTATAAGGGAGAGTCGCTCTTCCAGACAAACCGTCTGGTGGAATGAAGAGCTGACAACACTGAGGAACGAAACAAGACGTCTTTTTAACAAAGCGAAAAAAACGGGGCGCTGGGGAGCATATAAGGCTAAACTAGGAGCGTATGATGAAAAAATTAAACCATCAAAGAAAAGATCCTGGAGGGAAATCCGTGAGGACATACTAGGTGTCCCTGACATGATCAGAATTAACAGAATTCTCAAAAGGGACACTTCTAATAAAGTAGGCTCTATCCAGTTTACGAGCGGAGAGTACACAAATACTGAGGAGGAAGCTTTAGAGCACCTCCTTAGTGTGCACTTTCCAGGCTCGGCAAAGATAGATTCAAATTACGATAACGGGCCGGTAGCCAAAACAAGGGCTACCAAAGAGGACTAGAAACTAACAAATGATATTTTCAGACCCCACCTCATTAGATGGGCTTGTAGATTCAGTTGATCCTTACAGAACTTCAGGACTAGATGGCATATTTTCGAATCTTTTACAAGAGGGAATTGACATAATCATGGGCACTTTAGTTCTGATATTCTGAACTGCATGGAGAGAGTCAAGGGTGGTGTTTAATCCCAAACCAGGGAAAGAAACGTACACCCAGACCAATCAGTCTGACATCATTCATGGTGAAAACTATGGAAAAAGTGCTACAGATGCATCCGCAAGAAGGAGTGCTTAATAGCATCCCTCTACACAGATTACAATGGGCCTATCAGGCCGGGAAATCAGGAGAAGCTGCCCTTCATAATTTGGTCTCGGGCCGCGAGTCATATGGAGACATCCTGTTAATATTATTATTTTAAATTGCTGACAGGACGTTTCCCACATTATTGTATTCATAATTCTCAATCAGAAAACACGTGCAGACATCCTGTTTACAATTATTATAATTTTGTTATCGTATATTTTTCTTCTATTGAGGATTATACCTTTCCTCATTTTTGTAAACTAAAAAAGAAAATGGTCATAATTGTAATTTCAAACGTAACTGATCACTAAGTTTGATGAAATCTTTCTAAAAAGTATATTTTTTACTTAATAAATTTAACTGGCGCTGCGAACAGGATACTGTCAGTAGAAAATATTCTTTCTGTGTGGTAAAACGTCTACGTTTTCTATCAAGAAATTAAGATAGTATCCGAACCAATAAACTGTGTGAAACAAGTTACGGTGTGTGAAAAGACTGACTTCAACCCGACGATTCCTCCAGTGAAGAAGACGGTTGTTCAAGAAGACGGCTCAAGTTCCTTCAGAGAATTAGAGACAAGGAACAAGCTCGCAAATGATCCTTCAGTGCATCCTCCTGTAAGTTTTTCCTTTACTTTTATTATTTATCGGCTAATAATTGTTTTGAATATTATAATATTTTTTTTACTACAATATAAGTGTTATTTGAATTGCAATTTAAACATTCCAATTTTAATGGTTGTATGAAATTAATATACTTTCAAAGTCAATCTCTTAATGGTGATCGATCCAGATCTCCATTATCTGTACGTCGATCCAGATCTCCATTACCTTCAAGTCGTTACTTAAATACTAATACCGAGATGTCTACTGCAATTTCACAAATCGAATTATCTTTAGCAAGCAATATTGTCCCAACATATAACGGTGGTTCTAAAGATTTAGCATATTATTTAAGACAATCCGAAAAAGATTTAACTCTTTTGAAAACCGATTACAACGATTTATTCAACAATCTTCTGTTAGAGCGAGTCAAATCTAAATTATTAGGTCCAGCTAGAGACGTAATCATAAATAGATCTTTTGATAAATGGTCCGATTTAAAAACAGCTCTTATCACTCGTTTTGGCGACCCTAGATCTGAAGAAATATTAGTACACGATTTAAATACTTCTATTCAAACTCATTCTCAATCATTCTCCGAATTTCACGACGAAATTTCTCAAAAATTATAAGTCCTTAAAGAACACCTAGCTATAAATTCTGATAACAGAGAAGTTAGAATTTCAAAGGAAACTATGTATACCACCAAGCCCTTATGGTATTTAAAGCAGGTCTCTTAAATACCTACAGAGATCATTTACTTCATATATCATTTGCATCCCTAGGACAAGCATTGTACGAATGTAGGAGATTAGACAACGAAAGATCCCAAATTGAATTTGCTAACTTTCTTAGACCTCAAAAAGGTCAAAGAAATCGCCCACCTCCAAAACATAATACTTCATATAATCAATCACCAAGACCAACCTTCATTTAATAATTATAATTCGTCTCAAAGACCACAAGTTCCTCAAAACCCTAATTAAAGACCATTTAATAGATATAATAATAACAATCAAAGATTCCATTACCAAAATAACTATCAAAGACCAAATAATAGACAAACAAAATCTCCTAATAATCAAAATTTTAATCGTCCCTCTCAACCTTCCACAAGTAATTACAAACCAACCCCAATGAGTATATGTGTGTGTGTGTGGGGGGAGAATGGCCTCAGACATAGTCTATTAGCCACAGAAAGTTAAAAGTGAGTAAAGGTTGAAAAATTAAAAGGACTGTAAAGGAGTAAGGATATAAAATTGCTGATTACTGGGCATAAATCTAAGCATATATCTAAATAGACAATTTAGAATTATTTATGAAATCCACTATGGAATCAAGTACAGACTTCTCAGTATTTGCCAAAAGAGCGGTTATATTTGTGGGAAGAGGAACGTTGAAATTGATAAGAAAATTGTAAAGTTCAGTAGTTGCCTTTTCATTTTCAGTGCATTCAAAGAAAATATGGTTCAGATCTCCTACTGATGCCTTGTTACAGGAGCAAGCTGGAGAATTGACAATACCTATTTTAAAAAGATGAGCTGGGAAACGACCGTGATTTATTCTTAAACGTGATATGATGGAGGTATATTGTTTTCTATAATCAAAATTAAAAATATGAGGGATCTTAGTTGGTAAAGTAGGATGCAAAAGGAAATATTGGCTATTAGATGTTTTAGCGAAGTCGGCGTAAGACCGCTCCCAATTAGTTCTAATATGTTTCTTATAATAATTTAAAAGGTCTGAGAAGACATAAAGATTGGTATAAGAAGTCATTTTGCAGGCTCTCTTGGCTTCCAAGTCCACGTACTCATTTCCTTTTAAACCGCAGTGCCCTTTTACCCACATGAATACTATACTTTTGTTCAGGGTTTTTAATTCGCTTGTTAATTTTTTAATTTCTAAAATTATATTTTGTCTGTAACACTTGAATGGAGAACTTTCTATAGCCTGTAATACTGACTTGGAATCACACATAATAACAGCTCTTTGAATCGGATTTAAAGCACACCAAGTTAACGCTTTTGATATGGCGAAGGCTTCTGCAGAAAAAACAGAACAATAATTGGGAATTCTAAATCTTTCCACGTAATTAGTATTTGAAACAAGAAATGCTGCCCCAGTTCCTTCATCACATTTCGATCCATCAGTGTATATTGTGGTAACATTGTCGCCTATATTGTTAAGTTCAGTTTTCAAAATTACTTGGTTGATACTAGAAAATTCGTAAAAAGAGGGGTATATGATGTTAGGAGCAGTCACTAAAGATTCATAATTGCATTGAAAAATAGGGAAAGTATCTTGCTTTAAGATATGATTTTCTTTGCTGTTGGTATTAAGAAAAGCCTCAGCTAATGGAGGACTGGTTTTTATTCTCCAGTATGGCATAGTCAGATTGTTAGTGTTTATTGCTGAAATCTTTTGAACCATGTACGTGTTAAATGTTCGGTATTTAATAAGAAGCTTTTCGGCTAGGTATTGCCTTCTAATATGCAACGGGGGCTCTTGCATTTCTGCTAAGACAGCTTGATTAGGTGATGACATCATAACTCCTAGGCATATTTTTAATGATTTGTATTGAATTCGGTCAACAGCTATTAAATTGGTTTTTGATGAGGAACCATAAAATGTACACCCGTAATCCAATATTGAACGGATATAAGACTTATAAAAAATGAAGGAGATGTTTGAGTCAGCTCCCCATTTTTGTTTGGAAACTACTCTGAGAAGACTCATACCTTTTTCACATTTTTGTTTAGTGTACTTGATATGGCTAGTCCATAATAATTTTTTGTCCAGGACAATACCCAGATATTTGTATTCGTCGACAAATGGGAATGTGAACTCATCTAGAGAGAGAGCCCTGGACGTTTCCACTCGATGGCGAGTGAAACATACCAGAGCAGACTTCTCCGAAGAAACACTAAAGCCCATATTTACCAGCCATGGTTTGAGTACTTGAAGGAATGCTCGTAAGTCCTTAACACATTCTCCATATGAATTACGAGTAACATAAAAACATAAATCATCAGCGTATTGAATTCGGTTAATTGTTTCACCGCCTAACCTATGCAGCTCTGCAGTATAGATGTTAAAAAGCAAGGGACTTAATATGGATCCCTGTGGTAAACCGTTGAAGACTGTGCGTGGACCATGTAACACGTTATTATGGTCGCGGATAAAAATGTTTCTATTTGTGAATAAATTAATTACATTAGCACAAACCTTTTTCCCAATACCATCATCTACCATTTTTTCAAATAAAATATTTAAATCTACTACATCATATGCACCTGTCAAATCGATAAATAAACATAATGTGTACTGATTGTTCGAAAAACATATTTGAATATCTGCAACTAATGCACCTACAGCATCCACTGTGCCCAGTCCCCTTCGGAAACCGAACTGCGTCCTAGGAAGAATAGAATTACTTTCAAGAAAATACTCAAGTCGAAATTTGATTAGTCTTTCAAACGTTTTTGTTATACAAGATAATAGGGAAATAGGTCGATATGATGAAGGAGACTCTGCATCTTTATTTGGTTTTAAAAAGAGACAAATTATAATATTTTTTAAATCGTCGCTATATTCTTGTTTCACCCACCAATCGTTAAAAATTTGAAGAAGGAAAATCTTCACAGATAAGGGTAGCTTTTGAATAATTTTATAGGTGAAACCATCTAGCCCTGGGGCTGTATTACGACTATCTTTTGTAGCAAATTCTAGTTCATCTATTGTAAATGCTTTTAATGTATAATCCGTGGGTTGGAAACCAAAAGATCTGCAACTTAAGAGATTGGGTGCAGAAGGAGGTGCTAGTTTGTTTAAAATTTTTTCAATTAGCTCTTTAGGAATAGGCTTTTTACGATTTTGATTGCAGTTGCCGTTCATAGATCTAATATATCTCCATATATCAGTTAGTGGGGTATTTTTATTAAGTTTGTTTAAAAATGTCATCCAGCTGTTCCGTTGTTTAACTTTAAATATACGTTTAGCTTTAGCGGCAGCATTTTGGTAGTTCAAAAAGTTTTCAAAACTTGCTAGAGTTCTATATTTTTTTAGAGCTTCTTTTCGTTTTTTAAATATCATTGTACATTCCTCGTCCCACCATATAGGCCTAGGGGTAATCGCTATAAAAGGCTTCTTGACCGGCATGGATTGACACGCCGCGCTTGAAATCATTTCAAAAAGTCTCTTCACTTTATCCGGGCCAGTTGAATTTTCATCAAAATCATTTTTTACCATTTCGGTTTGCAAAACGTTTTGAAATGTATTCCAATCTGCGTGGGAATCATTCCATTTCGAGGAAGGATTTAATGCAAGGTTTGTAGAATTAATCTGAATCTCAATTATTAAAGGGTAATGATCAGATCCCAATGTGTCATCTAAGATAGTCCAGGAAGACTTTGCAGCGAGAGTGTTGGAGGTGAGAGATAAATCGACTGCTGAGTGATTGCCACTTGGGTTAATTCTCGTAGGGGAACCGTCGTTGAGAGCTATAAGTTCTAGGTCATCCATAGCTTCTACCAGTATTTTTCCGTGTCGATCATCAGGAGTTGGTCCCCACATATCGTGATGTGCATTAAAATCACCGCAAAAAATTGTAGCAGATAAATCAAATTGTTTGAAAAAATTAATCCAGTTGACTCGACTTACCATTACGTTTGGAGGTCTATATATTGATGCTATAGTCAAATTCAAAGAGTCAAGCGATACGGCGCATACTTCTAAGTCCTTGATTCCAGTATTTAGCGAAACCTCTTTATAGTTAAGACCCTGAATCACAAAAATGCATACCCCGCCATAACCATCTTTTCTACATTTACTTACTAGATTATATCCTTTTATACGAAATTTATTGTTTGGTTTTAGCCAGTGCTCTGATATAACTAAAATGTCCACATGTGTGTCTTTAATATATTTTACAAGACTCGCTTGATTTGCAATAATAGATCTACAGTTCCACTGTACAATTGTGATATTATTTCTGATGTGCTTATTAGAAAGTATCTGAGTCTTCGTCATTTTGTCTATTAATACTACTTTTTTCTTTTAATTCATATTTATCCAGGATATTGTTAATTGCTTGTTTAACATTGATCTCATTAATGTTACTTTTTTTGAGAATTATATCTTTAATAATGTTTTCTACCTGAAATGCTAGTTGCTCTTTATAAAATTTGAACTCTTCCCTATAAGGATTTGGGAGTATGGAAGAATGTTTGTTAGTTTTTTTGTTCTCATGATTTACTGGAGGAGAAGTTGGAGGTGAGGACTTTCTGCGTTTTTTTGACGCAGATGTACTCGTATTAAGTTTAGGTAAATGTACGGAGGGCTTAGGTTTACTCAAGATTGAGCTGTAAGAAGAAGTTGAAGCTGTATGTGTTAGCTCAGGGAAATTTTGTGGATTTGATAATAATGAAAATCGATTATTAGTTGTGATTTTTCCGTAAGCAGGATTTTTCACAATAGTTTCGGCTTCTTTGAAAGATGCATTCATAGAGGCCATTACTTTTTTAATACTCAATTGTGTATTGTAAACAGGGCATTTTTTGGATGTGGATTTATGTTCATTACTGTCGCAATGTACACAATGTGTTCTATTTTCTTCACAGGAAACTGAGTTACAATTTTCTTCAGAGCAGTTTTGGCATTTCTGTTTACCTTTACATTGATGTTTAGTATGTCCGAAACGTAAACAATTATAGCACTGAACCACCGGATATATGTATGGTTCTACCTGAAAGTTTACCATATTTATTTTAACAGATTGGGGAATCGTATTTCCTAAGAAAGTAACCACGATCATTTGTCTATCTACTTCTTTTGTTTCTTTGGTTTCACTGTCTACAATTTTACGCTTTAATCGCTTAACATCAACTACTTTAATTCCAGATTCAATTGCGTCTTTTAGGTATTCGGCATTAAAATAAGTATCTACCATACGTACTATACCTTTTTTATGCGTGAAGAATAGTGGAATATAAGCTATGTAATTATTTTTTAATAAAACTTCATGATTTACCAACAAGTTAGCAATATTGAAATTTTAAAAAATTACCTTTACCCTGTTTACCCCTACTGGTTTTATATCTGATATATTTTGCCTGAATTTTGTAATGTTTCTTAAAAAGTGACCGATTTTAATGGGAAATAAACGACCTACATTTTTTTCTTTATGTTCTATATAAACTAAATAAGGACCAACATCCGAAGGCTGATATTTATTCTCGAAATTAATATTTTGAAAATCTTTTATCGAAGACCCTTTATCAATTAATAGGGGCGGCGATTCGCCGCCCGAATTTAAATCCATAAGTTGGTGAATTCAATTAAATATTAAATTCGATTTTATACTTGAACAAAAATAAAACTAGTTACTTATCTTTAGAAAGAAGTCAAAGTTTTTGTTAGGCACTGTTAATACCTGATCGCTTGAACTATCGATACGTTCACTGTGAAGGTACAAACACAACTGCCAATGAGTATATCTACAGCAAATACTTATAGACCTCCACAACCAAATTCTTTCAGACAAACAGGACCTCCGAACGTAGTTGTCGAAGAATTGTTCAATATTGAAGATACTGACGAAAATTCTGATGAATCATCATGTGCTAACCCCCAAAACGAACAATACGATGGAACTCAAAATTTAATTACGGACCTCGGAATTGATATAAATAATATAAATTCAGCCCCTAAACTTCCATTTATATACCTCTCAAATCTAGACTTGAAAATATTGATTGACCCCAGTGTAAGCAATTCCATTATAAACCCAGAACCAGCCTATAGATTATTTTCAGATTCTATTTATGAATCAACATTCTCCGTTAAATCAATTAAAACAACTTACAATGGCAATTTAAGCTGCAAATACCCTCTTTTGACAAAATTCGGCATTAAATACATGTTCCATATGTTCATCGTACCTTGGCACGATAGATTCGATTCATTAATAGGTAGTCAGGACTTTGATAAATTAAAAGCACTTATTAATTTCGAAAATCATTTATTACAAATTAATTCTATTAAAATACCATTCTATTTGGAAGTCAATCCCAACTTATTTACCCGTTATTCTGAATCTTTAGATAGAAGAATTTTAAATATTCCTGTGAATATTGATAATGGACAGGTAGTTCTTCCAAAATTAAAATTAAACGACATAATAATACCTGAATGTATAACTCTAGCAAAAGACGGTTACTGTAAAATACCTATAGAAAAATAAATCTCTTAAAACAATATTTCTATAAATTTTCATGAACCTCTTCCAGTCCAACCCTTATCGAAATTTCATGAAATAATCCCTTTATCATCTTATAATAATAATATTGATATTACCAAACTTCTTCGAACAGATCATCTGAATCCCGAAGAAAAAGATGCAATAATTTCTCTTTATAAAAAATTTAAAAATATATATTATAACGGAAACTCCGACTTAACTTTTACTCATGTAGTTAAACATCACATTAGAACGGTCGACGATGGACCGATTTATCAAAAATCATATAGATACCCTTACCATTTAAAATAAGAAATTCAAGATCAGATACAAAAACTCCTAGACAATAAAATAATTAAACCAAGTATATCTCCGTACAGTTTCCCTACCCTTCTCGTCCCCAAACGAATGGACGCCAGTGGAAAGAAAAAATTCCGATTAGTTATCGATTGCCAAAAACTAAATGAAAAAACTATCGAAGATAAATATCCCCTTCCTCGTATCGATGAAATTATCGACAATCTTGGTCGAAGTATTTACTTTTCCACTTTAGATTTGGAACAAGGTTCTCACCAAATTGAAATACACCCAGATTCGGCAGAAAAAACTGCATTTACCGTAGATAATAGCCACTACGAATATACTCGTATGCCATTTGGCCTAAAAAACGCTCCTGCCACTTTTTAACGTGCCATGGACACAATTCTCCGCCCTTTTCTCTATAAACAATGTTTCGTATATATGGATGACATAGTAATATTTTCAAAATCCCTCCAAGACCATATTCTTCATAAAAAACAAATATTCAGTGAATTAGAAAAATATTATTTGAAAGTCCAAATAGACAAATCAGAATTCCTCAGAGAAGAAGTTGCCTTCTTAGGCCATGTCATAACCCCTGAGGGTATTAAACCAAATCCAGATAAAAGCAAGCCCATCCAAAACTTTCCTTTGCCCAAAAATGAAAAACAAATAAAATCACTTCTCGGCATGCTCTCCTATTATCGTAAATTCATTCATTATATCTCCAAAATAACCTACCCAATAAATAAATATCTTAAAAAAGGAACTAAATTAGATTTAAATGACCCAGAATACCTCAATGCTTTCCAAAAATGCAAACAACTTCTTTGTAATTCTCCTATTTTAGCATACCCCGATTTCACAAAAACATTTACCCTAACAACCGACGCTTCAAATATCGCTATAGGAAGCGTACATTCTCCAGATTCCCATGCAATAGCTTTTCACTCTCGAACACTTAATTCAGCTGAAAGAAATTATGGCACTATCGAAAAAGAACTCTTAGCTATAATCGATAGCTGTAAGCATTTCCGACCATATTTATATTCCAAAAAATTTATTATTGAAACTGATCATAAGCCGCTCGTCTGGCTACATTCTCTTAGAGAACCCAATCAACGTCTAATAAGATGGATACTAAAGTTGGAAGAATTCGATTTTGAAATTAATTATAAAAAAGGCAAAGAAAATTACGTCGCTGATGCATTATCGAGAATTGATCTCAATGCAATAGATAAAAAACTTCCTAAACGTGATCTAAAAATTAATATAATTAGTGATATAGTTATTACTCCCCCAAACTCAAAAACAAATACTAAAGAATTCAAACAAAACCCTGATGATATCGATGCCATTTCAACTATGGCAAGAGCAAATTCCGATCCAAATCTAGCATTAAGTGATGCTAACGAAATTTTGAGTAAAATCTCCGACGTTAACAAAAGTACCGCTTCAGGCGACTCTAGACACTCCGCACAAGAAAATCCAATTTTTGGTTTCCCAATTTCAGAAAAAACCTTAAATTCCGCCCATTTTCAAATAATCCTGAAATACGGAAACAAAAACAACATAGATTACTCTAAGCCATTTTGCAAAAATCGCTATATTCTTACTTTTAGAAAAGGATCCGACCATAATGTTATAAGTAATATGTTTTTAGAAATAGTTGATCCAACAAAAACATACTATATATACTGCCCTAATGATTCATTACTTAATATTGCGTCTACAGAATATTCAAAAATATTAGTGTTTTTAAATGAAACTCACGGCCTCTAGTTAATTCCACAATATAATAAAAATTATTGAAAATTCTAAAAAATTGACAATTGTTTCGATAAATCAATATCATCGAAACAATTGTCAATTTTTTAGAATTTTCAATAACTTTTATTATATTGTGGAATTAACTAGAGACCGTGAGTTTCATTTAAAAACACTCATATGAGCATATTCCACGAAGTAAGGGTCGAGACAGTTAATTTCATTCAAAAATCTTGGAACCAAACGTGAAAATCATTAAAACAAATACTTTTCTGAAAGACGTAATCAATAAGAAAGAACAAGTCCGATTAATTTGAGACTATCATTCAGAAACTCATAACGGTATCACAGAAACAACGAAACATATGAAGTCCCTGTATTATTTTCCGAAAATACAAGAATTAGTAACGAATCACGTTAATAATTGCGAATTATGTCTCACCTCAAAATATGATAGAAACCCTCGAAAAACTCCATTTTCCGGCCCACTAATTTCTAAAAGACCTTTCGAAAATATTCACATAGACGTATTCTCTATAGAAAATAAACAATTTCTTACAATACTCGATTTATTCTCTAGGTATCTTCAAGCTTACGAAATTAGTGACTCAAATTCTATCACTATACTTAGTAAACTCCGTCATTATTTCTCTCATCATAACTACCCTTCGCAAATAACTTGCGACAATGCCAGAGAATTCACTAGCGAAACCTTTAAAGAATTCATGTCTCTCTTCCATATAAAAATTCATTACACAACACCCCAATCTCATACCGGCAATTCTCCGATAGAAAGAACACATTCAACTTTAATCGAAAAATTAAGACTCCTAAGACAAAAATCAAAAGAAAATATCACCGACTTAGTTATAACTGCTATTCTTATATATAATCAAAAAATCCATTCAGTAACAAATTTTACCCCATTTTCACTTCTTTTTGGACCATACGAAAATCTAAATCTCCATGAAACAGATCCCCATAAACAAGTATTCCAAAATTACAACGAATATCGAAAAACAGAAATTATGCCATTTTTCGACGATCTTTATCAAAAACAATTAACACAAAGAACCGAACAATTGAATAAAATTTTTAGTAAACGAACAGACGATATCCCAAAAACAGATGTCGTATATTTAGATATGGAACCACAAAATAAAATCAAACCTAAATATAAGAAAATATTAGTAGACACAAATCAATCCAACGATAAGTTAGTTTCTCAAAAATCTAAAAAGGTTAACAAACACATGATTAAAAATACTAAATCTTTCCAGGTTTACCATGAAGATAGCCACCCAGGCACTTCAAGTCAAAACAATGATTAAAAATACAAAATCTTTCCAGGTTAACCATGAAGATAGCCACCCAGGCACTTCAAGTCAAAACAATTGAACCCCCAGGTTACATATTAGATAGTTTAGGATTAGCTAAATTTGAGACCAATTATCAAGATTTATTTTATTAGTATTGAAGAAATTGAAAACTCATATAGTAAATTAGTATTAAATCAAGTTCATTTAGCTAGTAGACTTGACGATTCAACAATAATTTTAGCAAAAATTTATAACAGAGAGATCGACTTACTCTCAGAAGATATAAATAAACTTAGAATTTATGCTCGATCAAATAAAGTAATTAAAAGAGGTCTAATAGACGGCCTAGGTAGAATAGTAAAATATATTTCAGGAAATCTTGATCAAAACGACCTAATCGAAATTAAAAATACATTTGAAAAAATCTATTTAAATTAAAAGAAACTAATGACTGAACTTTCGAAGTTGCATTCATTTGCAGGACAGATCACTCAACGCTGACAAACAGACCTACGTAAAATACAAAATTATGCTGAAAACGTTCTAAGGGATCTAAATACTTCAAATGATAGATTGAATAACGAAATTATTATTCATATTCAACTAGAACAAATTAGAGACCTAAGAAATTATATTCAAATTCTACTAAGAACAATATCATTTAGTAATAAAGAAATTTTAAATGTAGAAATAATTAAACAAAAGGAATTAGACGAAATTCTTAATTATTTACATACTATTCATTCTCACAATGAAATCGCTTCCGATATTCCTACTTTATTAGAAATAATCAAAGTCAATCTTATGTTTACTTCAAAAACCTTATATATTACTCTTAAAATACCCATATTAGCCGATTAATTACTTTATATTTCCAAAATTATCCCTATTCCCAGTAAAGAAAATAATATCCTTCCACCCCAATACGCCCTCACATTAAATTCCAAAGGATCAACAAAGTGGACCAACGAAGAAAGCAAGAAGACCTTTTCGTTCTGGTATTGCGAAAAGGAACCACACGAAGACCCTTGTAACTTAGAAGACCTTTCACTCTGCAACTACGCTCAAGTAAAAAACGACTTTTCACTTTTCACACAATTAACTAATCGAAATACAATAATCTGCTCAAAGAATATAACTACCATCAATGAAGACTGCAAACAAAATTTTAAATCATTGAAAATATCAAAATGTAACATCGTACTAGGAAACAATGATTGTATTTATTCTTTTCAAAAACATACTTGGATGGAATCCAATAAAATATTTACTCAAGAATGGCCCAGCCTCAAGGAACCCACAGAAATTCATCGCAAAATCAGCATCAACAATTTACATCTGGACGATCCAACCAAGCTACTACCACAGTTTCAAGAACCAAATTTGCTACCTATAGAACTTCATCAATGCCATTTAGGAATAACAACAATAATAATTTTCATTTTATTAATTCTACTATTTTTATATCTGTATAGAAAATATTTTAGAAAAATCAAAAATCCAGAACAACCCCAAGGTGAACCAATGGAGCTACCCCAATCCCTATTGGAGCCATAGCCACGAGGTCGTGCCCTTAACAAAGAGGGGAGGAGTCATATGAAGACATCCTGTTAATATTATTATTTAATTGCTGACAGGACGTTTCCCACATTATTGTATTCATAATTCTTAATCAGCAAACACGTGCAGACATCCTGTTTACAATTATTATAATTTTGTTATCATATATTTTTCTTCTATTCAGCATTATAATATATTTCCTCATTTTTGTAAACTAAAAAAAAATAGTCATAATTGTAACTTCAAACGTAACTGATCACTAAGTTTAATAAAATATTTTTAAAAAGTATATTTTTTACTCAATAAATTTAACTCGCGAAAGGAGCCTGAACCAAAAAGAAATAGCCCTTGCAGCATTTTTAGACATCGAAGGTGCTTTTGATAACACATCATCAATTGTTTATTGACCCTCGAAAAAAAGAGGGATAAACAACACCACATGCAGATGGATAAGATACATGCTTGAGCATAGGTGAATATCGGCATATATGCATGATACAACGTACACCATCAGGACAACTAAAGGGTGGAGTACTTTCACCACAATTGTGAAATTTAATTGTGGATGACTTGATCTGCAGACTAAAGGACCAAGCTATATGGACGCAAGGCTTCGTGGACGACCTAGTGATTATTACCAAGGGAAAATTCGTGAAGACAATTGCGAATGTCTTACAAGAAGCACTACGAATTGTGGAAGACTGGTGCCTCAAAGAGGACCCTACAGTCAATCCAAAGGAAACTAAACTTGGTTCTTTTACGAATAGAAGGTTTCTTTCGCAGGGCAGAGTACAACTATAAATATCCAAAGAGGTGAAATATCTGGGAGTGACGCTTGATTATAAATTGAATTGGAGGGCAAACCTGGAAAAAACTATTGCCAGGGCAACCAGGCAGTTCTGGCAATGCAGAATAGTTATGGGCAAAACCTGGGGAATACGACCTGAGGTGATACACTGGCTTTAAACAACAGTGATCAGGCCAACGATCACCTATGGAACGA
Source organism: Galeruca laticollis (assembly GCA_963921935.1). Classification (NCBI taxonomy): domain Eukaryota; kingdom Metazoa; phylum Arthropoda; class Insecta; order Coleoptera; family Chrysomelidae; genus Galeruca; species Galeruca laticollis. The sequence goes on along the minus strand of OY998179.1, from coordinate 180,902,473 downwards.
TGGTCTGGTGAAGAAGGTCAGAAGTGTCCTCAGTAGGGAATAAATTTACTACAATCCAAAGACAAGCTCTCCCCGGTATTACCGGAGCAATGAACAGCACGGGGACGTCATCAATGGAAGCTCTTATAGACCTTCCTCCTCAGGAACTTTTTGTTACGGCAGAGGCAATGGTGGCGATCCTCAGACTGAAATCGAGAGGCATTGGAACCCGAACAATGTTCATGAGGGACATACCGATACAACTGGGACAATACTAGATGAACCAAACTTTCAAAGTGGTCTGGATAGTATGATGCCAGTGAATATATTCACTGAGCGAGTGAATATTATTATTCCATCTAGGCAGCAGGTGATGCACTCGGCAAATTCTGGAGACAGTCTGGTTCACTAATGGATCTAAAACGAACCGCGGCACTGGGGCTGATATAAATGGAACTAGGAAGGAAATGTTCTTGAAACCTTGGTAGATATACGTCTGTATTTCAGGCAAAAACAATTGCTACTATAGCCTGTATGGATGGAAACGTCAAGAGAAGCTATGGCGGATCAAGAATAAAAATATATACTGACAGCCAGGCACTACTGAAATCCAACCACGAAATCTAAACTGGTTAAAAACTGCAAAGAGTCTCTTAACTAGCTGGAAAGAGACAACACAGTGTCTCTAGTATGGGTGCCGGGACAGGAAGGGATTGCAGGTGATGAAATGACAGCCAGGCACTGCTGAAATCTATCAGTAATCCAACCACGAAATCTAAACTGGTTAAAAACTGCGAAGAGTCTCTTAACAAGCTGGAAAGAGACAACACAGTGTCTCTAGTATAGGTGCCGGGACGTGAAGGGATTGCAGGTAATGAACTGGCGGAACAGCTAGCTAAACAAGGCTCTAAAGGAGACTTCATAGATTCGGAACCGTTCTGTGGAATCACAAAGGATTACATAAAAGGGAAACTCCGGAACTGGCTAGATAAGGAACAACAAATCAAATGGAGGTTGACAGAAGGTCACCTTCACACAAAAAGCTTATTGGGAACTGTAAACAAAGAACCATCAATCAGTTTATTGAAACTGAGCAAGAGACACCTGAAGACAGTTAACGATTTGATTACTGGACACTGTAATCTAAGAAAACATTTATACAAAATGGTAAAAGTCAGTGAACCGTTTTGTAGGAAGTGCGAACTAAGGGATGAGAAACTTATTCATATACTCTGCTCATGTAAGAACTTACAAGCACTCAGGCAGAAGCATTTTGGAAAGGAAACAATACAACCATCAAAGCTACTCAAAATCCCCCCAAATAAGCTAGTGGCCTATATCGAGAACACGAAACTTTTGGAGTGGAAGTGAATAATATTGAGAATGGTACAACAACTTAGGTCAAGTGCCCGGCTGTTGAGCACAACTCGAACGAGCGAATGAGTGAATGACTGAACCAATATAATAGTGATAACAATTATCAAAGATCAACTTGTCCATGTCAATCTATAAACATTCAACCACAGCCTCAGTAACCACGAAATTACTCCACCAATTTTCTTGTATTTGGAACAAGGCGTAACGTATTTAGACCTCACCAGATACCTGCAAATAAACTACCGAAACCAGAACCGATGTCAACGACATCGAGAAATTTCGCAGACTGTACAAGAAGTAATAATCAATATTTCTGTAATAATGACCAAAAACCAAATTTTGCATCTGAGGAGTTATATAATAAAAGTCATGAAATGAAATCGAAGAAGAAGAAATAAGGAAATATTTGGACAATCAAAATTTTCGGATAGCCCCTCAAATGAAAAAATAGAAAGTAGTAAAAATCAATTGAGTGTGAAATAATCCATTGCCGTATATTGAAATGAAAAAAACCTAAATTAAAACTTTTATTTGATAATGACAGCACAAAATCTTCGACGTTCAGTTGCCGACAAGTATTACGCGAATTGTATTCAATATTCAAATGTTGATATTAAAACATCCCTCATAACTAAAAAGATAATATTCCAAGCACAAATACTTGCATTCTGAAAATTCAATTATAATGGCTAAGTTAACTTCATTCGATTTTCATAAACAATTAATTGGTAATAATGTTTCCATTCCTATGAAATTAAGACTACCCACTGACAATAAATTCGAATATTCTGTAGGACCAGCTGAAAAATTATTAGAATCTATACCTGACAATAGAGCAAATAGAAAAACTTTAATTAATAGAGCACATTTAAGCAAATCTAAACTTGCGGCTGATTCCTTATCAAGAATAAAACCAAATTATGATATGAATGCCTTTGAAATAAACTGCAAAATTCTAAAAGGAGCTTATAATTTGCCAAAAATTGGAACTCATAAATAAATGGAAACATATGCATCATATTAATTTGATATTGAAAATATTCTAGAAAATAATGAGATACACAATAAGGATAATAATAACAAAAAAATGTATATATCTGACGTCCAAATAAAATCAGGAAATAAAATTCTTTTATCGGACGCCACTGATCTAGAAATAGTTCATACGTCCTTGGAAACCCCAATCATGGAAATAAATACAAAAAAAATAGTGTTTTTAAAGGAAACTCAAGGTCTCTAGTTAATTCCACAATATAATACAAATTGAAAATTCTGAAAAATTGACAATTGTTTCGATAAATCAATATCATCGTCATGATATTGATTTATCGAAACAATTGTCAATTTTTTAGAATTTTCAATAACTTGTATTATATTGTGGAATTAACTAGAGACCTTGAGTTTCATTTAAAAACACTAATATGAGCATATTCCACGAAGTAAGGGTCGAGACAGTCAATTTCATTACAAAAAAAATAGATAGACAAATGATCAAAACAAATAAAAATGAACAAATTCTTAAAGAAAAAGTAACTCAATCGAATGAAAATGATATGGAAAATGAAAATTATAACAAGGAGATAGAAGAAAATAATCAGATTATTAATAATGAAATTAGTGTTTTTAAATGAAACTAACGGTCTCTAGTTAATTCCACAATATAATAAAAGTTATTGAAAATTCTAAAAAATTGACAATTGTTTCGATAAATCAATATCATCGTCAGAATGACAGAAGTTACATTTCATTTTATGCCTACCTGATGTTTAGTAGTTATTTTTGGATAGACCAAGAAGTAACCCTAACTTGTGATTGGCTTAATATATGTTTATAGAAAAAAAAAAGAAGATGTGATATTACCAATATTGAAGCTTAGATATTATTAGCACTATGGTGATATCCTGGATGTCATTTTTCCAATTAAGATAAGTATAACTGTGCAATGATATAGAAAACCAGGAAAACTATATCTGCTGATCTTTACAATTATCACTTAAGAAGACAATTTATTAGTGGAGAACTCCCTAGATTTAACTGTTCATTGACAACTTCATATTGTGGGTTTCTTAAATGTCTTCTAATTTCCAGTTCCTCAAGGAAATCCAGTTCTTGTTTCTTTTTACAAATATGCAGCACTTCTAGTTCTGTGTTAGGTGTCAATGAATGATTGGTGTCAAGTAGATGTTTTGCGTAGTGGTTGTTTTAATCTGTATGCTCGTAAGTGCTCACTGTATCGTATTTCAAAATTCCTAAGGGTCTGACCCAAATAGACAGCATTACATTCTGGACATTTGAGTTTATATATACCTGACTTCTTTAATAGTGGTATTTTTGTTTTTACACTTAACAATTTTGTACTAACGTTACTTTCTGTTTTAAAAGTAATTGTTGTATTCGTTGCTGAAGATATTATCTTTGAAATATTATTAGAAATATTTCCTGCATATGTGATGGTTTTATAAGTTTCAATTTCATCAGCTTGTTTAGGATATATTAGTTGTAATGCCACTTTTTCTTTTTTTTTACTAATTAGCTTATTTATCATATCTAATGGATAACCGTTAGATGTTGCTATTTGTCTATTTGTAATAATCTCTCTATCAAAATTACATTTGTTCATAGGAACTGAAAAAGCTCTATGTATCATTTAATTATATGCAGCTAGTCTGTGTGACATAGGGTGGTTAGAATTGAATGGAATTGTCACATCAGTCTGTGTTGGTTTTCGGTAAATTGAATAATCAAGTACATTATTAACTCTTTGAATTTTTAAATCAAGAATATTGATTGAGCAATTTTCTTCAAATTATAATGTAAATTTAATTTTCGGGTGTGAATTATTGATGTGGTTGAAAAATACATCTAATTGTCGTTCACAAGAATGAAATTGATGAAAGAAACAAGAATATAAATAAAACTTTAAATAAGAAAATTTAAGAAAAGAACGAGGAAGTGAATGGAAATATGGAGAAGAATATACATAACAAAAATAATGATAGAAATAAGAGGATACATGAAAGTAACAAGAAAATGAATGAAGACATAAAAAAAATAGAAATCAGGAAATTGTTGACAGAAATAAGAGGATACAAGAACGTAACAAAAATGTAGACAAGAGAAATTAAGAAAGCAAGTAAATAGTAAACAAGAAAATTTAAAATCGTAAAGGTGAAATAATAGGACAAGCCAACATTAAAAGATTGCAAGATTTCATAGGAAAGCATTGGAAACATTTTGCATTAAGCTGGTTCAAAGTATAACAGGCGTTTCTATTGTTGAAGACATATTGAGTTATATACTCAACATGGTCCTCCATATAAAATTACAGCGGATTGTGTATCAGAATCGAAAAATAATGACTTGCAAGACTTTTGTAAATTACATAGGATTGAACCCCACTATACCACATCGTAATAGTAATTCTAATTCACCTATAGAACGTTTCCATTTTAGTCAAATTGAACATTTTCGATGTCTTCGAGAGAATAAAGATTTAACCCCTAATCAGCACATGAAATATTCGATCCTTTCATATAATAAGTTTATTCATTCTGTCACTCAATTTACACCATGTGAAATAGATAAGGAACGTATTATTAACCCAGATCCATTTGATTTGAACGATCGTTTAATATTATCCCATTATGTGCAAAATCGTAAAGAAGCCTCTAAATTCTTGAATGAAAAAATTCAAAATAAAAATTCTCCAGTCAAGGAAAAAATAATTATTAAGAGAGATAAAAATAGAATTGACCCACAAATATATTCAAATCAAGATACATCATATATACAAACGAAATTTAGTGATTAAAAATTTCCGAAATTTAAAAAACCATGGAAGATTCAGGTATTTTATTAGAAACCAAAAGAAACGGAAATTATAATAAGAATATAATCAGTAAACCCAAAAATAATTCTGAAATATTGTTACAGAAAAATTAAAGTAACAACGACGACAATGGTATTCCTAATTCTTCAATTTCATACTAGGTGATAAAGGGAAGACATGCCAAGTGAAATCATTTTCTTTTACCTTTTATCCTAAGATCATGTAGACTTATTTATACAAAACATACATTTTTATATTATATAGACTTACGAGAAATTAGTAAGAAAATAGGTACCATAAGACCATATTTTTATAGTTTATGGAATGATACTAATCTCATATCATATCATAATTTGGCTGAACATATGATGAGAAGAACCAAATTTTCAATTATTATATGAGATAAAAAATCAGAAGATATTTACTCAGGCATTAGATAAATAAATATGATCAAGCAATGAATATCTTGCAACTAAATCAAAGGGAAATAATTGATGATGGTAGTTTGCTGATATCTTCAAATGAAAAATTAATTGATCATTATTATGAATATTTGATAACTTCTTGGTTAAATCAACAAAAACTTCAAGTTAGTTTGAAAAAAATTGCATATCTCGATAGAAAATAAAATAATAACTTTAAATTACTTTATTACTTTTTATGGCACAATTTTACAGATTAATCTGGATTGTAAAAGATTAATTACATCTATTGATATTGATAGTATTGAAATTCTATTACCATTTCTAAATTAAATTCTATTCACAGCTCAGTGCTTTCAAATCAAGAAATTATAAAAATGATAAAATATTTACGAATTATTTATAAAAAAGAACAACTTCCAAAATTCAATAAAAGTTTGACATATTATTTACTTCTGGGTTCACAAGTAACTTTTTCCAATTCTAAAATAATATTTGCTATTCATGTTCCTGTACTCAAATCCAAGCCCGCTGAATTTTAACCTTTATATTCTACTAGCTGAACCCGGCGGACGGTGTCCTGCCAAACATTGCGTTTAATTACGTATTTATAAACAAAAGAGTAGTAGGTATTCTTTTGCGCTAACATTTTAAATTTACTATTTGTGATTATTGAAATAACTCACTAATTATTTTATATATCGATACCTTTTCATAAACACAAATATATTGTTTTGATTAAAAATTTCTATCAATAAATTGAATGAAGTATTAGTTATAGCTATCTGCGATTCTTCCATACTTGTTTCAAAATACATATTTTATTCATTATTGCACTGCAAATAACCACTTTTAAAATATATCTTATAAATAAATAATTTTAGCATTTTTAATAATGAATAAAATTTTTATTTTATATTACAGATTAAGTTATAGAAAATATTTGTTATAAAATGTTTTCACAACCACTATTCAAAGCACGTTTTTCTACACAAATTGTTATAAGCAAAGTAGGCATTTTCTCAATTTCTTCGATATTCACTGGAAAAGTAATAATTTATAGTGGTGAAATTACACGCTACGACACTTTTCCCCACGGAAATGTCAATTTCAAAATTCTTTTTGACAATCTCACATTATCTGTATAGGGAAAAGTAATATTATAATTAATCAAAACTTATTATCAAAAAAGATACAACAGATATAACAATTCATAATTGTTAAAATTCCACTATTAACTATACATATGTTCAACTGCTTTTTCATTTTTTTAATTCTTTCTGTCAAAGTTTGAATAATACACCTATATAAGTTACTTCTTTCTTCCATTAACAAACGTAGTCGTAGAAAAAATATTTTGTACAATTCGTACCCAAATAACTTTTCCCGCTCGCTTTACTTGAGGCACTCCCCTTACGGCTCGTGTCACAAACTACTGGGCTCGTGGAAAAAGTAAACTATACAGAAATTGATATGCTGCAGCGTCACCTGTTGGAAAGACAATCTCTATGTCAAAATTCCTTTTGACAATCTAACACTATCTATATAGTTAATTTCGTTGATAGACATTAATATTACAATTATTTAGAATGTATTATTTAAAACATATACGCCAGGCATAACAATTCAAAATTGTTCTTGTTTCACTATTAACTATACCGACGTTTAACTGATTGAATAAAATATTTACAGATGGGTCTAAATGTGACGATGGAACAGGAGCAGCATTTTTAGTTTCAAACATGAAACATGTCCAAAAATTCAGAATAGAAAACATATTTTCAGTATAGTGTTACCAGATCGCACACCGAAGTAGATACTAAGTACGGTCCTGTAACTTTATGTTAACGGTGTTGAAAAAATGGCGAGCGCGCCGAATTCTGGGAAGGTCTATTGGGATTTTTTGTGACCGATTGTGATAGACATGTTTCCGAAGATCTTTCAAGGATTGAGCCGGTATTCGATAAATATCCCGAAAAAAGAATATTCCACAAGGCCGACTAGTATATAAAGAGACTACCTACTTGCCGTAGAGTCAGTTTATAAAGTGATCTCGTTATATAAACAGCGAACAAGTGAATGGTCTAAGTGGTGAAGTGTATATATAGATTAATATAAGTGAATATACTGTGTATATGATATAAATTAGTGGATAAATAAATTAAGTTAGTAGACATAACGTGTGTGTATAAATTTATCCCACCCGTAATAATAACGTGTAAACAAATAAGAAAAACATTACATTGGTGTCAGAAGTGGGATAATATAAATAAATAGCTACATCAAAATGGCCAAGAGAATTAGTGACCTGAAAGTGACCAAACTAAAGGCAAAATTTGAAAATCGTGAGTTGAAAACGTCCGGTAAGAAGAGTGAGTTAGTAGAAAGATTCAAAGTGGCACTGGTAAGTGACGTCTTGGATCCAGAAACATTTTCATTCAATGACGAGGCTTCCACCTTAATCTCATCAATTTCTGTTAATATGAACGAGAATATTTCTGCTATAAAGAACGATTTCTCTGATATGAATAACGATATTTCTGCTAACATAAACGAACTTTCTGCCGATATCTTATTAATGAAAAATGATATTGCCGCTGACGTGGAAAATAAAATTTCATCCCTTAAATTGGATATTGAGGATAAAATCACAAATCAAGGAGTTAGAGAGTAAGTAAGATAACAGATTTAAGAACATACAACACGTCAGCAGAACAAAAGAAGATGGAAATCTGCAAGCCAGAAATACAACCCAAGACACAAGATATTAGCAGTTTTGCCCGAGTCAAGACTCCAACGTTCGACGGAAAGACATCGTGGACCAATTATGTGAACAATTTGAAGCAGCCGCTAGAGTGAATAATTGGTCATATAGGGAGAAGGTAGTAAACTTAACCATCGCGCTTTGGGGAGATGCCTTAGATGTACTTCTGACGATACCTCTGGATCAAACAGATCACTTGGAGCAGTTGAAGAAGAGGTTGGAAATGCGATGTGGTCACGAGCATCTAGAACATTTGTATCAATCCCAGTTGAAGAAGCAAAGGCAGAAACGTGATGAATCCCTTCAAGAGTATGAAGTGGATATTGCCCGACTAGTTCGCTTATCCATCAGCACCAGAGAACATGATGGAATGTCTGGGCATCCAGGCCTTTATTGATGTCTTACGTGACCCCGATATGCAGAGGACGCTTCGTTTAAACCATCACAAAACATTGGTTGATGCATTGACTGCTGCCCTTGAATACAAAACAGCATCGATGGCTTCGGGATACAATAAGAGTAGTACTATGCAGGAAGAAGGTGATGATGACAGACTTGATCATATCGTCAACTTGCTGAAAAGTATGGTAGACAAGAAGTCTAAGAAGATCAGGTGCTGTAATTGTGGCGAGCTAGAGCAGGTACGCAGTTTGTGTAAGCGTCCAACTACACCTGCATACCAAGAACCTCTTAAATGTAAAGCAGCCACGAACGATTCGCGATACAACAAAGGTAGAAGCATGCAGGGAGAAGGTGACAATGATAGACTTGACCAGATCGTCAACTTGTTGAAATGTATGGCAGACAAGAAACCGAAATGATCAAATGCGGGAAGGTTGGTGAGCTAGAGCACGCACGCAGCGCGTCTAAGCGTCCCAGGACACCTGCAACCCAAGAACTCCAGTCACAGGGGAAATTAGACAGGGGCGAACACCGAGTTGATGTGAATCCGCGAAATGCCAACTCCCTGACCAGACGGCCGTGCCCAACAGACTGTTCCCACTGCAACAAGGCGGAATCTAGGGAAGCTACAGTTTCAAGAACTTCAGTAGCCAACGAACAATGGTCACCCACTAGGATCAGAAAAGATCAGGAGAATGATCCTCACCTGAAGAAGATTCTGTAATGGAAGGAAGGAAATCAGCGACCTACGTGGCAATCAAGATTTTCAAGAACGCTCAAGGCATACTGGGCACTGGGCACCTATGAAACAGTAAAATGTTGGAAGCCCTTTCGAACGGATCGCTCTAGACATCGCTGGACAATTTCCGACGACAGAAAATGGTGGTAAATAGATCTTGGTTGTAAGGGATTATTTCACAGAGTGGGTGAAAATTTATGCGATGCCAAATCAAATATATATTAAGTTGCGGCAGCTTTTTTAGGGGGGAGCTCCCGGACTGGTACCATAATTTCTTACTATTGAAATGCTAATTTATTACACAAAAATCGATTTTATTGTTCAAGCGGTTCACGAGAAACGCGACACCCCCCTACCTTAATATTAAGCTGCGGCAGCCATATGCATTATCTCGGCAAAGGTGAAAGCTATCGAAACGAGCTTGGCGCGATCATTTATTGCTAATTAATTGTTGAAAGATGGCATGGGTCCTGAATCTCGCAAACCACCCCCAAGACACGATCTCGACAATCCCCCTAGCGGTCTTAAGCTACGGCAGCCCGCTATCTCGGCGACGAAAATAGTTACGGACGCGCGCTCTTCGGGGTAATTTATTACTACTTAATTGCTGAATTGCGGATCCCGGAAATCACCCCCAAGCACCGGGTAGCATACCCCTCGGCGGTATTAAACACTGGCAGCTTGATACTTAATCGATTTTGTAAGGCTACGTTGTAGGTCAGAAAATCGCCTATTTTGTGTCAATAATCACGAAATGCGCCGTCTCGTCGAAGTAACGTACTATCGTTCCGGTCACTCTGAAGCTTGATAAAAATCATCCATTTATGAAAACATCTAAATGCATTGTGACCTTATTCTAAAGACGCCATCTTTCAGCAATTAATTACCCCGAAGAGTGCACGTCCGTAGCTATTTTCGTCGCCGTGATAGCGTTTCCGGGCTGCTGTAGCTTAAGACCGCTAGGGGGTTGTCGAGATCAAGTCTTGGGGGTGGTTTTCGGGATTCGGGACCTATGCCATCTTCCAGCAAGTGATTAGCAATAAATTATCGCGCCATGGTAGTTTCGATTGCTTTCACCGTTGTCGAGATAATGCATATGGCTGCCGTAGCTTAATATTAAGGTAGGGTGGTGTCGGGTTTCTCGTGAACCGCTTGAGCAATGGAATCGATTTTTAAGTTATAAATTAGCATATAAAGTAAAAAATTATGGTACCAGTGCGCGTCGGTAACTATTTTCGTCGCCGAGATAGCGTTTCCGGGCTGCCGTAGCTTAGGACCGCTAGGGAGTTGTCGAGATCGAGTCTTGGGGTGGTTTCCGGTATTCGTGACCCATACCATTTTCGGCAATGAATTACCTCGAAGAGCGCGCGTCTGTAACTATTTTCGTCGCCGAGATAGTGTTTCCGGGCTACCAGAGCTTAAGACCGCTAGGGGGTTGTCCAGATCGAGTCTTGGGGGTGGTGTTCGGGACTCGTGCCATATTTCAGCAATTAATTAGCAATAAATTATCGCGCCAAGCTCGTTTCGATGGCTTTCACCGTTGCCGAGATGATGCATATGGCTTAATATTAAGGTAGGGGGGTGTCGCGTTTCTCGTAAACCGCTTGAGCAATAAAATCGATTTTTGGGTAATAAATTAGCATTTCCATAGTGAAAAATGATGGTACCAGTCCGCGTCGGTAACTATTTTCGTCGCCGAGATAGCGTTTCCGGGCTGCCGTAGCTTAAGACCGCTAGGGTGTTGTTAAGATCGAGTCTTGGGGGTGGTTTTCGGGATGCGGAACCCATGCCATCTTTCAGCAATTAATTAGCAACAAATTATCGCGCCAAGCTTGTTTCGATAGCTTTCACCGTTGCCGAGGTAATGCATATGGCTGCCGTAGCTTAATATTAAGGTAGGGGGGTGTCGCGTTTCTCGTGAACTGCTTGAGCAGAGAAATGGTTTTTTGGGTAATAGATTAGCAAATATTGAAAAATTATGGTACCAGTCCGTGCGCTCCCCCAAAAAAGCTTCCGAAACGTAATATACGTCCAAATCAAGAGGCCACAACTGTCGCCGATGTACTGGTGAAAGAATTTATCAGCCAATATGGAGTGCCTTTGGAAGTCCACAGCGATCAAGGAATAAGGTATTCCAAGAAATTTGTGACAAGCTGGGAATGGAGAAGACCAGAACAACAGCGTTGCATCCACAGTCAGATGGAATGGTCGAAATAATGAACAGGACCATATGAAAATACGTGTCTAAAGTAGTTTCCAGCCACCAGAGAGATTGGGAACAGTACCTTTCCCTATTTGCGTTGGCTTTTCGATCGACTATAAATGAATTCACGGATGAAACACCTGCCAAAATTTTATTTGGACGTTGAAATGAGACTTCCTTGTGACCTGGAGTGTGGCTGTCGGCCTGGGGAAGATCTAGCAGGAGAAGATTACGAGATCCAATTGAGAAGAAGGATATATATATATATATATATATATATATATATATATATATATATATATATGAATAGTTTGTTCCTGTTGTGACTGGCCGAATGATGAGTGTCAGAGCCAAGAAAAAAAAATTAGGATGGACGATGTGCACGAATTGGTTCTAACGAATCTTCAAGTTGCCAGTGACAGAATGAAAAAACGGTATGATACGTAGGCCACAGAAGGCAGTTTCAACGAACCCGACAAGGAGAAAAATATTTTCTCTAGAATTACAGAAATCATGGGAAGGTCCATACTTAATCAAGAAGAGGATTAACGACATCATCTATCGTATAAGCAAGATCCCCAGTGGAAACCCGAAAGAAGTCCGCCAAAACTGACTAGCGCCATTCGAAGGAGACCATGACAAAGAGGAAGGGGGTGAACCTTCTACAAGAGTCTGACCCAGCCTCCAAAAAATTTATGGGTGTATACGGAGGTACCGGGAAAGCTAGATATGGAGTCACTACAGAACAAAGATTTGTTCACGCTCCCGGAAGAGTACTCACTGGCACATAACATCGCCGCCAGTAACAAACACGCACGAGGGTTGGCAACAGTATTTCGAAAGAAGTTTGAACAATTATATAAACTTGAATATCAGATGCCAGCCCCAGGCAAGGCACTGCGACTAAAACACAATTCGCGGTACGTTTTCTACCTGATAACTAAAATCGAATTTCCAGTTCGATATACCTACCGGGATGTGTGGTAAGTGCTACGAAGCCTTCGTGATCATGTGCTGGTATCCCACGTGGAGAAACTAGCAATGCCTCGGATATAGAGCAACCAGTTGGATTGGCGAGTAATCAGGAACATGATAGAGGTGATCTTCCAAGATAACGATATCCAGATATCAATTTGCAGCTACAACCCCCGTTATCAGTATCCGATGGAGACGGTGCCCTGTTATTTCCATAAGATCGGATAATGTAGAAATGGGGCCAGTTGCCGATTCAAACATCCAGTCTTGGCTACACAAAAGTTCCAGGAGGAATTTTCATTTAAGGAGGAGATAATGTTACGAACTCGCACACCGAAGTCCATACAAAGTATGGTCCTGTAACCTCATGTTAACGGTGTTAAAAAATGGCGAGCGCTCCGAATTCTGGGAAGGTCTATTGGGATTTTTTGTGGCCGTTTTTTATAGACATGTTCTCCGAAGATCTTCTAAGGATTGAGCCGGCATTCGAGAAATATCCCGAAAAAAGAATATTCCAGAAGGCCGACTAGTATATAAAGAGACTACCTAGTTGCCGGAGAGTCAGTTTGTAAAGTTATCTCGTGATATAAACAGCGAACAAGTAAATAGTCTAAGTAGTGTAGTGTATATATAATTCAATGTAAGTGAATATACTGTGTATATAATATAAATTAGTGAAAAGTGTAGTGAATAAATAAATTAAGTTAGTAGACATAACGTGTGTGTATAAATTTATCCCACCCGTAATAAAAACTTTCAAATAAATGAGATAAACATAACAATACTCTGCCGATACTATGGCGATAAAGCAAATGCTTACTGTGGTGCACACGAAATCCAGTTCAAACAGCTCTACAAGCTATCGAAGGATCACCAGTAAATATATATAACCAGGAAATGATTTTTGAAATAAAAAACTTATTATACTTATTAAAAATTAATAATAAATAAATAATTATCATTCGGGTAAAAGGGTATAGCGGCATTATAGATAACGAGAAGTTAGATCAAGAGTGAAAAGAAGCTTGCAAATTAAATGAGTTAATAAACGTTTTCTGTCGAGCTGATGTAATTAGCAAGTATAAAAAATTCATTAGAAACAAATGAACAGAAGCTTACCATAATCTCAACATTATATCAAAAAGTTTCTATTTCCAGCTTCATCCAAATCTATTAAATAATATTCCATATATAACAATATTTTATTATAGTGAATAATACACAGCAATTATAATGTGACTAAAACTGAGCCATGGCTGTTTTCCGGCACAACTTCATAAATTGGGTATTTTTTAGTCCCCATTCTGTTACTGCAACAACGTGTCTATCGGTAATACTAACCGTATATTTATAGTGTGAATGAAAAACAGAGCGGCTATATCTAATTATATATATATATATATATATATATATATATATATATATATATATATATATTAATATGAATTGGCTATGGTGTAATAAGAATGTTATACTTATTTTATTTTAGTTTAAATTTACTTTAAGTTTATTGTTTGCCCGGTATATTGATGATTTTATATATATGATAAACAGTTTATATTACTAACATGATAACTTCTCATCTCAGGGTAGTTAATAAAAGCCAAAGTTAATAAATGCTTTATATTTCAAAAATAAATTTGTTAATCAGAATATGTTACTTGTTCAATGATTCCAAACTAAATACGGTCCTGTCCTGCTTAAAACAAGTCTACATAATTCAATAAATGTCATTCAGAGCTTCTGCCTATGGTAAGTAGATGGTGCGCAAGTCACCAGATGAAATGAATAACTGAATAACTCAAAAATAGTTTAAAACGTTCTTCAAAGTAAAAACGATATTTAATTTAATGAAAATAAATACATTACACTTGTACAAGTGTTCTTGAAGAAATTCAACTATCTAAAAGGATGACTCTTTCATACAACATACACGCACTCTGGTGAGATATTATTATAAGAGTGAAATACAATTATACAACTTCATAAACATATGATTTTTAGAAAATGGCGAAATACACTCCTAAAAACGTCTATGCGTCACAAAATTTTAGTTCTTTGCATAAATTGGTAAGTACGCTTGACTTTTTAATATATTAATAAATTAACTTGTACTACCTTATTCACTTCACTGTTTTGTTTGTTCACCTCAATGATCCGTTTCTTTTATTTGTTTCAGATTCTCCTCCTGGAAAAACTCCATGCTGGCATTCCGTTTCTACCAGAACAGGAATCGATGCTGCACTTCATTCAAAGTCCAAGCAGTTTATATAAATTCCATTATTCAGTGTTTTCCAAAAGCTATTGTGGCTATTTTACTTCCACAAGACACCATATTATAAAATAAAAATCATGGTTAGTACTGTACAACATTCGACAATTCCTTTTTTAATTATTAATATAAACTTAACTACTTACACTGATGTATATCTTGTAAGTATGATGTATTTGTTCTTGAATTCTATAGTCAAATTTTTATCTTCCAAATAATTTCAAATGATTTTCTTTACCAAAGAGTTTTGCTGCTTACAAATTTTTCTTCCCAAAAAAAACCTCTAGTCAATAGCCCCCATAATCAACAACCTTTTTACATTCCGATTTTTTTTTCGTTAGCAACATAATTGTCGCCGATATGATCTTTTTCAAATGTTTATTTACCAATCAAATTTGACTATTTATTTTATCACTCAAATTCTTCATTTCAACCAGTGAAATGTTCATCCATTATATCAGGATATTGTATTCTAAGGTTTTTAATTGCTTAGACTTCCTATATTATTTTCATTCAATAATATTTCCTAGTATTGTTAAAATGACATTTCCTAACCTCTAAGTATGTATGTCAAATGAATATTCTTAATGTTTTAATAGATGACAGCTGTTACCTTTAAATATATATGCAAAATGAAAATTCGTTTTTTTTATGAGTCATGTTCTCTGAAATTCACATTATTATATACTTTTCTGCTCTGTTATGTCTAAACAGCTACACTAACTTACTTTAATGTTTTAATCAACAAATATTATGAGATAAGCTTGACTCTACAGAATAAAGCATTATTAGTTTCTTATCATGAACAAATTCTGATACTTGATCTTTTTAATAAAAGTTTGGTTAATTTATTTCACATGAATTGTTTATCACACCTATTCGCAATTATCCCTACATTATACAGTCTGTCCTTTCTGTATGCCTTCTCTATCGAATAGTGGATCGTACAGATTGTCTCCATTCAAATGTTAAAAAAATTTTTGACTTAAAAAAATTCTTCTAGATTACAATGCACAATCTTAATTCTTTATTGTTTGATATACAGGGTGTTTCACTCTATAATAACATCCCCTAAATTTTGCGTTTATCAAATTTTGATGTTCTGAAAAATTTTATGATCGCAAATTTTACCTTAAACATTTACTATTTTGCTTTTTCTTTACTTCTTCATCAGTTATTGTACTTATATATATCCTTTATAATGAAGACACCTCTTATTTCATCATTTTCCATATATTTTAAAACATAGCTATTTATCCCGTTTTCATTATCTATAACATATGGTCCCTCGAAAGGTGGTTTCAATTTCGCACACATTTGTTTGTTTCTGTCTGACACCCTTAAAGCACGGACGATTACTAAATCATCCTTTTTAAATGTTGTTTTTGTTTTTCCTTTTTTTTATATTCTCCGTAGGTATTTATTTGCATTGTTTTGTAAATTTTTATTCACTCTTTGCAATACCTTTTCAAACTCTTCTACAGTATTTACTTCCCATTTTCTTTGAGGTCTTAGTTTTTTCATTAAATAAATTGGGCTTCCCATTTTTGTCTATCTTATAACCTAGGAAACATATCTCTTCCTGATAAAATTTACATTTATCTTGATTTATTTTTAAACCTGCTCTATCTAGCTCTTTTAAAATTATTTCTATATGTTTTAGGTGATCTTCTTCATCATTTGAGAAGATCAATATATCATCGATGTAATGAAGTGCAAAGTCTTCAAATTTATTTAGTATTTGGTGTAATGCTCTAACCAAGGCCGAACAAGCACTTTGTATACCATATGGAGCTACACAAAATCTGTACAACACACCATCAATAGAGAAGCCTGTGTAATCTCTACTATCTTCATCCAAAGGAATCAGCCAAAAACTGTGTTTTAAATCAACTTTAGAAAATATTTTTGTGTTCGTAATGCGCCCAAAAATTGCTTCCACATTCATCGGAGCCTCGTATTGTGGTACAGTGTATTGATTAATATTTCTTGCATGTAGGCATAATCTTAAATCACCATTTGCTTTCTTTACAACCACAATAGGGTTTACATATCTTGTGTTACATCTCTCTATAATACCATCCTTTAGCATATTTTGTATCTCTGAATCAACTTCTTTCCTATATTTATAAGGTATGGGATATGTTCTTATTCTGAAATTTTCTATTCCCTCAACTTCTATCTTATGTACATAGGTTTTTGCCATTCTCATCTCTTTTTCAACTAATCCTTTATACTTAATTATTAAATTCTTCACTTTCTCAGCATATTCCTTATTTGCACATACTAATTCCAATTCTTCCATTATTTCATCCCTCTCCATATTCCATAACTTCCTACTATCCTCTTCAAATTCCAATTCTTCCATATTTCCACTCCTCTTTATATTCCATAACTTCCTATTATCCTCTCCAATTGCCAATACTTCCATATTTCCAATCCTTTCTATATTCCATAACTACTTATTATCCTCTTCAACTTCCAATTCTTCTATATTTTCTTCTTCAAATTCAATTTTATTACCATTTAATTCAATCTCCATCTTTTCAAAATCAATTCTTGCTTTATATTTCGTTAATTCATCTATTCCTATAACTATGTCTGATTCTAGATTATCTACTAACAATAATTGCATCTCAACTTCTTTCCCATCCTTTAATTCAATACTTTGTATTATAGATCTGCTAACTTCACACAATTTCTTTCCGTTTGCTCCTATTAATGTAGTTTTTGGTATTTTAACTAGCTTATTTTCATAATTTTCAATGTTTTCTTCAATTAGTTTGGTTTTTATTATGGACGCTTCCGAACCTGTATCTATTAATATTTTAACAAATTTCCCATTTAATTTTCCTTAAATTTTTATCAATCCCATTATTCCTTTCAATTCCAAATCTTCCCCAAATTTAATATATTCCCTTGGATGTTCATATGTACAGATGATATTTCTTACATTTGGTATGTGATCGATCCAAAATTTTGGTCGGGCTCTTGTTCTGTTATTATTTCCGGTTCTACTGATATCACTCTATCTTCTCTTCTTTGAATATTATTTATCCTTCTCTGTCCTCCATTTCCATTTCCTATTCCTTCCTCCCTATAATCTTTTCTTTGTTCTCTACTTTCTTCTCTTTGTCGGTTATCGTATGGTCCACCTCTGTTATTTTGCTCCCTGTAGTTTTGTTCTCTATAATTGTTATCATTGTTATTATTATTGTATTTAAAATTTCTGTTATAATTGTTTTATTTGTTAAAGTTTCCTATTATAGTTATAATATTCATTGTTATTATATCTGTCAATGTAATTATTTCTGTATCTCATCATTATATCTTTACATATACTAATTTCTATCTATATACAAAATTATATTTACATATGTTTTTTGTCTAACATTATTTGTTAATTATAAACTTCTTATTTACATGTTGTTTTTGTATCCCTTCTTAACCTTTTACAATTCCTTATTCGTCTTTTAGATTCCGGTCCAATAATACAGCCTTATTATTCAATTTAATTTTCTTTTCCTAAATTTCGTTTTATCCTCTTCTCTTATTGTTTGATTCTCTTCTATCTGCTTCCTAAGTTTCTTTAAATTTTCCACTGTGTCTTTTTTTATTTTGTTATCCCCTATCTCATCAATTTCTCTCAATAGATTCATCAAAATTTGCGTTTCCAATCTCTTCATATTATTGTTTCTTCTTTTTATTATTTCATTTCCCATAATACTCTCACTTCCTATCATTTCATTTTTAATTATCCTATTAAAATTTCTTGGATCAATTATCTTTATATTTATGCCAAGTTTTAATCTCATTTCGAAATTTTCTGCATAAATTATTGTTTCTATATTCTGTCCTATGGTTTCTTCTATGTCTTCCTTGGTTTCTTGTAATATCTTATTCATTTCCTCTAACTTCCAATTAAGTTGTATCCCCCTATTATTTTTATTATTTGCCTTACCATATGTCACTATTCGTTTTAATGTATTAACATTTGGGTCTGTTATTTTCCAATAAATCTCTTTTTCATAAATTTTCATGACTTCCTCACTTCCTAGATTCTGTAAATTGCTATCTATCATTTTCTCATTTATTTGTCTTTGTATTTTTACTTCATCAAATTCCATTTTATTACTTAATTTTTGTTCTATAGTATCATCATTTATATTTTCATTTTGTATCTTTACATCCATTTGAATCTCTTCTTTGAAATCCTTTTCTTTCTCCTCCATTTTGTTAATTTTGTTAATCTGTGAATTGTCTATTTCCGTTATTTCTTTAATCTCATCTCCTCTTATTTCTTGT
This sequence comes from Galeruca laticollis, assembly GCA_963921935.1. Lineage (NCBI taxonomy): Eukaryota > Metazoa > Arthropoda > Insecta > Coleoptera > Chrysomelidae > Galeruca > Galeruca laticollis. The sequence continues at coordinate 180,883,206 of OY998179.1, read as the reverse complement.
TTAGTGGATTCTATTTTATTTTCCATGTATGTGTTTGATTTTTCCAATATCTTCTCAAAATGTCCCAATTTTTCTTCCATTAATTTTATGATTAAATCCTTAGTTTGTTTTATTTCTTCTCTATTTTGGTCCATCTTTGTGTTCATTTCTTGTTTTATTTCTCCTTTATTCTGATCCATTTTCCCATTCAAATTACCTTCTATTCTGTTCATATCTCCCCGCATATTTTTTTCGATACTATTCATATTATGATCCATTCTTTTCATCATCATTTGGAACATACTCATTACGTCCATTTGCTCTTTTTTTCTTTAGGTCCTTGTTTATCCTCTTCTGTTTGTTTTTTAGACTCTTGTCTAGACTTTTGTTCTATTTCTTCTTGCAATGTTGCATCCTCTTCTTCCTGATCTTGTTCTGGAATATCTTCGTCTGAACGTTCTCTTCCTTGCTCCAAATATTGTACTTGGAAATCTCCTCTTCCATGATTTCTCTCTTCCCTTTCTTGTTCAGAGCCACTTTCTCCTCCTACTTGTTTCCCGTCTCTCAAAGTCATTCTTCTCTCCATTTTTGTTTTTAATTCTTCTTTTAATACAGTAAAAAAAATTGTTTCAATCCTTTTTAAATTATTCGCCTTTGTTTGGTGCGTCACTTTATAATAGATTGACTATAGCCTCACGTTGCGGTGACATATTAATATGAATTGGCTATGGTGTAATAAGAATGTTATACTTATTTTATTTTAGTTTAAATTTACTTTAAGTTTATTGTTTGCCCGGTATATTGATGATTTTATATATATGATAAACAGTTTATATTACTAACATGATAACTTCTCATCTCAGGGTAGAGTTCAAGTATTTAGGATAAAATGATTTTAGAATTTTATATATATTAGCGCCAAAGTTAATAAATGCTTTATATTTCAAAAATAAATTTGTTAATCAGAATATGTTACTTGTTCAATGATTCCAAACTAAATACGGTCCTGTCCTGCTTAAAACAAGTCTACATAATTCAATAAATGTCATTCAGAGCTTCTGCCTATGGTAAGTAGATGGTGCGCAAGTCACCAGATGAAATGAATAACTGAATAACTCAAAAATAGTTTAAAACGTTCTTCAAAGTAAAAACGATATTTAATTTAATGAAAATAAATACATTACACTTGTACAAGTGTTCTTGAAGAAATTCAACTATCTAAAAGGATGACTCTTTCATACAACATACACGCACTCTGGTGAGATATTATTATAAGAGTGAAATACAATTATACAACTTCATAAACATATGATTTTTAGAAAATGGCGAAATACACTCCTAAAAACGTCTATGCGTCACAAAATTTTAGTTCTTTGCATAAATTGGTAAGTACGCTTGACTTTTTAATATATTAATAAATTAACTTGTACTACCTTATTCACTTCACTGTTTTGTTTGTTCACCTCAATGATCCGTTTCTTTTATTTGTTTCAGATTCTCCTCCTGGAAAAACTCCATGCTGGCATTCCGTTTCTACCAGAACAGGAATCGATGCTGCACTTCATTCAAAGTCCAAGCAGTTTATATAAATTCCATTATTCAGTGTTTTCCAAAAGCTATTGTGGCTATTTTACTTCCACAAGACACCATATTATAAAATAAAAATCATGGTTAGTACTGTACAACATTCGACAATTCCTTTTTTAATTATTAATATAAACTTAACTACTTACACTGATGTATATCTTGTAAGTATGATGTATTTGTTCTTGAATTCTATAGTCAAATTTTTATCTTCCAAATAATTTCAAATGATTTTCTTTACCAAAGAGTTTTGCTGCTTACAAATTTTTCTTCCCAAAAAAAACCTCTAGTCAATAGCCCCCATAATCAACAACCTTTTTACATTCCGATTTTTTTTTCGTTAGCAACATAATTGTCGCCGATATGATCTTTTTTAAATGTTTATTTACCAATCAAATTTGACTATTTATTTTATCACTCAAATTCTTCATTTCAACCAGTGAAATGTTCATCCATTATATCAGGATATTGTATTCTAAGGTTTTTAATTGCTTAGACTTCCTATATTATTTTCATTCAATAATATTTCCTAGTATTGTTAAAATGACATTTCCTAACCTCTAAGTATGTATGTCAAATGAATATTCTTAATGTTTTAATAGATGACAGCTGTTACCTTTAAATATATATGCAAAATGAAAATTCGTTTTTTTTATGAGTCATGTTCTCTGAAATTCACATTATTATATACTTTTCTGCTCTGTTATGTCTAAACAGCTACACTAACTTACTTTAATGTTTTAATCAACAAATATTATGAGATAAGCTTGACTCTACAGAATAAAGCATTATTAGTTTCTTATCATGAACAAATTCTGATACTTGATCTTTTTAATGAAAGTTTGGTTAATTTATTTCACATGAATTGTTTATCACACCTATTCGCAATTATCCCTACATTATACAGTCTGTCCTTTCTGTATGCCTTCTCTATCGAATAGTGGATCGTACAGATTGTCTCCATTCAAATGTTAAAAAAATTTTTGACTTAAAAAAATTCTTCTAGATTACAATGCACAATCTTAATTCTTCATTGTTTGATATACAGGGTGTTTCACTCTATAATAACATCCCCTAAATTTTGCGTTTATCAAATTTTGATGTTCTGAAAAATTTTATGATCGCAAATTTTACCTTAAACATTTACTATTTTGCTTTTTCTTTACTTCTTCATCAGTTATTGTACTTATATATATCCTTTATAATGAAGACACCTCTTATTTCATCATTTTCCATATATTTTAAAACATAGCTATTTATCCCGTTTTCATTATCTATAACATATGGTCCCTCGAAAGGTGGTTTCAATTTCGCACACATTTGTTTGTTTCTGTCTGACACCCTTAAAGCACGGACGATTACTAAATCATCCTTTTTAAATGTTGTTTTTGTTTTTCCTTTTTTTTATATTCTCCGTAGGTATTTATTTGCATTGTTTTGTAAATTTTTATTCACTCTTTGCAATACCTTTTCAAACTCTTCTACAGTATTTACTTCCCATTTTCTTTGAGGTCTTAGTTTTTTCATTAAATAAATTGGGCTTCCCATTTTTGTCTATCTTATAACCTAGGAAACATATCTCTTCCTGATAAAATTTACATTTATCTTGATTTATTTTTAAACCTGCTCTATCTAGCTCTTTTAAAATTATTTCTATATGTTTTAGGTGATCTTCTTCATCATTTGAGAAGATCAATATATCATCGATGTAATAAAGTGCAAAGTCTTCAAATTTATTTAGTATTTGGTGTAATGCTCTAACCAAGGCCGAACAAGCACTTTGTATACCATATGGAGCTACACAAAATCTGTACAACACACCATCAATAGAGAAGCCTGTGTAATCTCTACTATCTTCATCCAAAGGAATCAGCCAAAAACTGTGTTTTAAATCAACTTTAGAAAATATTTTTGTGTTCGTAATGCGCCCAAAAATTGCTTCCACATTCATCGGAGCCTCGTATTGTGGTACAGTGTATTGATTAATATTTCTTGCATGTAGGCATAATCTTAAATCACCATTTGCTTTCTTTACAACCACAATAGGGTTTACATATCTTGTGTTACATCTCTCTATAATACCATCCTTTAGCATATTTTGTATCTCTGAATCAACTTCTTTCCTATATTTATAAGGTATGGGATATGTTCTTATTCTGAAATTTTCTATTCCCTCAACTTCTATCTTATGTACATAGGTTTTTGCCATTCTCATCTCTTTTTCAACTAATTTTTTATACTTAATTATTAAATTCTTCACTTTCTCAGCATATTCCTTATTTCCACATACTAATTCCAATTCTTCCATTATTTCATCCCTCTCCATATTCCATAACTTCCTACTATCCTCTTCAAATTCCAATTCTTCCATATTTCCACTCCTCTTTATATTCCATAACTTCCTATTATCCTCTCCAATTGCCAATACTTCCATATTTCCAATCCTTTCTATATTCCATAACTTCTTATTATCCTCTTCAACTTCCAATTCTTCTATATTTTCTTCTTCAAATTCAATTTTATTACCATTTAATTCAATCTCCATCTTTTCAAAATCAATTCTTGCTTTATATTTCGTTAATTCATCTATTCCTATAACTATGTCTGATTCTAGATTATCTACTAACAATAATTGCATCTCAACTTCTTTCCCATCCTTTAATTCAATACTTTGTATTATAGATCTGCTAACTTCACACAATTTCTTTCCGTTTGCTCCTATTAATGTAGTTTTTGGTATTTTAACTAGCTTATTTTCATAATTTTCAATGTTTTCTTCAATTAGTTTGGTTTTTATTATGGACGCTTCCGAACCTGTATCTATTAATATTTTAACAAATTTCCCATTTAATTTTCCTTAAATTTTTATCAATCCCATTATTCCTTTCAATTCCAAATCTTCCCCAAATTTAATATATTCCCTTGGATGTTCATATGTACAGATGATATTTCTCACATTTGGTATGTGATCGATCCAAAATTTTGGTCGGGCTCTTGTTCTGTTATTATTTCCGGTTCTACTGATATCACTCTATCTTCTCTTCTTTGAATATTATTTATCCTTCTCTGTCCTCCATTTCCATTTCCTATTCCTCCCTCCCTATAATCTTTTCTTTGTTCTCTACTTTCTTCTCTTTGTCGGTTATCGTATGGTCCACCTCTGTTATTTTGCTCCCTGTAGTTTTGTTCTCTATAATTGTTATCATTGTTATTATTATTGTATTTAAAATTTCTGTTATAATTGTTTTATTTGTTAAAGTTTCCTATTATAGTTATAATATTCATTGTTATTATATCTGTCAATGTAATTATTTCTGTATCTCATCATTATATCTTTACATATACTAATTTCCATCTATATACAAAATTATATTTACATATGTTTTTTGTCTAACATTATTTGTTAATTATAAACTTCTTATTTACATGTTGTTTTTGTATCCCTTCTTAACCTTTTACAATTCCTTATTCGTCTTTTAGATTCCGGTCCAATAATACAGCCTTATTATTCAATTTAATTTTCTTTTCCTAAATTTCGTTTTATCCTCTTCTCTTATTGTTTGATTTTCTTCTATCTGCTTCCTAAGTTTCTTTAAATTTTCCACTGTGTCTTTTTTTATTTTGTTATCCCCTATCTCATCAATTTCTCTCAATAGATTCATCAAAATTTGCGTTTCCAATCTCTTCATATTATTGTTTCTTCTTTTTATTATTTCATTTCCCATAATACTCTCACTTCCTATCATTTCATTTTTAATTATCCTATTAAAATTTCTTGGATCAATTATCTTTATATTTATGCCAAGTTTTAATCTCATTTCGAAATTTTCTGCATAAATTATTGTTTCTATATTCTGTCCTATGGTTTCTTCTATGTCTTCCTTGGTTTCTTGTAATATCTTATTCATTTCCTCTAACTTCCAATTAAGTTGTATCCCCCTATTATTTTTATTATTTGCCTTACCATATGTCACTATTCGTTTTAATGTATTAACATTTGGGTCTGTTATTTTCCAATAAATCTCTTTTTCATAAATTTTCATGACTTCCTCACTTCCTAGATTCTGTAAATTGCTATCTATCATTTTCTCATTCATTTGTCTTTGTATTTTTACTTCATCAAATTCCATTTTATTACTTAATTTTTGTTCTATAGTATCATCATTTATATTTTCATTTTGTATCTTTACATCCATTTGAATCTCTTCTTTGAAATCCTTTTCTTTCTCCTCCATTTTGTTAATTTTGTTAATCTGTGAATTGTCTATTTCCGTTATTTCTTTAATCTCATCTCCTCTTATTTCTTGTTTAGTGGATTCTATTTTATTTTCCATGTATGTGTTTGATTTTTCCAATATCTTCTCAAAATGTCCCAATTTTTCTTCCATTAATTTTATGATTAAATCCTTAGTTTGTTTATTTCTTCTCTATTTTGGTCCATCTTTGTGTTCATTTCTTGTTTTATTTCTCCTTTATTCTGATCCATTTTCCCATTCAAATTACCTTCTATTCTGTTCATATCTCCCCGCATATTTTTTTCGATACTATTCATATTATGATCCATTCTTTTCATCATCATTTGGAACATACTCATTACGTCCATTTGCTCTTTTTTTCTTTAGGTCCTTGTTTATCCTCTTCTGTTTGTTTTTTAGACTCTTGTCTAGACTTTTGTTCTATTTCTTCTTGCAATGTTGCATCCTCTTCTTCCTGATCTTGTTCTGGAATATCTTCGTCTGAACGTTCTCTTCCTTGCTCCAAATATTGTACTTGGAAATCTCCTCTTCCATGATTTCTCTCTTCCCTTTCTTGTTCAGAGCCACTTTCTCCTCCTACTTGTTTCCCGTCTCTCAAAGTCATTCTTCTCTCCATTTTTGTTTTTAATTCTTCTTTTAATACAGTAAAAAAAATTGTTTCAATCCTTTTTAAATTATTCGCCTTTGTTTGGTGCGTCACTTTATAATAGATTGACTATAGCCTCACGTTGCGGTGACATATTAATATGAATTGGCTATGGTGTAATAAGAATGTTATACTTATTTTATTTTAGTTTAAATTTACTTTAAGTTTATTGTTTGCCCGGTATATTGATGATTTTATATATATGATAAACAGTTTATATTACTAACATGATAACTTCTCATCTCAGGGTAGAGTTCAAGTATTTAGGATAAAATGATTTTAGAATTTTATATATATTAGCGCCAAAGTTAATAAATGCTTTATATTTCAAAAATAAATTTGTTAATCAGAATATGTTACTTGTTCAATGATTCCAAACTAAATACGGTCCTGTCCTGCTTAAAACAAGTCTACATAATTCAATAAATGTCATTCAGAGCTTCTGCCTATGGTAAGTAGATGGTGCGCAAGTCACCAGATGAAATGAATAACTGAATAACTCAAAAATACTTTAAAACGTTCTTCAAAGTAAAAACGATATTTAATTTAATGAAAATAAATACATTACACTTGTACAAGTGTTCTTGAAGAAATTCAACTATCTAAAAGGATGACTCTTTCATACAACATACACGCACTCTGGTGAGATATTATTATAAGAGTGAAATACAATTATACAACTTCATAAACATATGATTTTTAGAAAATGGCGAAATACACTCCTAAAAACGTCTATGCGTCACAAAATTTTAGTTCTTTGCATAAATTGGTAAGTACGCTTGACTTTTTAATATATTAATAAATTAACTTGTACTACCTTATTCACTTCACTGTTTTGTTTGTTCACCTCAATGATCCGTTTCTTTTATTTGTTTCAGATTCTCCTCCTGGAAAAACTCCATGCTGGCATTCCGTTTCTACCAGAACAGGAATCGATGCTGCACTTCATTCAAAGTCCAAGCAGTTTATATAAATTCCATTATTCAGTGTTTTCCAAAAGCTATTGTGGCTATTTTACTTCCACAAGACACAAGACACCATATTATAAAATAAAAATCATGGTTAGTACTGTACAACATTCGACAATTCCTTTTTTAATTATTAATATAAACTTAACTACTTACACTGATGTATATCTTGTAAGTATAATGTATTTGTTCTTGAATTCTATAGTCAAATCTTCCAAATAATTTCAAATGATTTTCTTTACCAAAGAGTTTTGCTGCTAACAAATTTTTCTTCCCAAAAAAAAACCTCTAGTCAATAGCCCCCATAATCAACAACCTTTTTACATTCCGATTTTTTTTTCGTTAGCAACATAATTGTCGCCGATATGATCTTTTTTAAATGTTTATTTACCAATCAAATTTGACTATTTATTTTATCACTCAAATTCTTCATTTCAACCAGTGAAATGTTCATCCATTATATCAGGATATTGTATTCTAAGGTTTTTAATTGCTTAGACGTCCTATATTATTTTCATTCAATAATATTTCCTAGTATTGTTAAAATGACATTTCCTAACCTCTAAGTATGTATGTCAAATGAATATTCTTAATGTTTTAATAGATGACAGCTGTTACCTTTAAATATATATGCAAAATGAAAATTCGTTTTTTTTATGAGTCATGTTCTCTGAAATTCACATTATTATATACTTTTCTGCTCTGTTATGTCTAAACAGCTACACTAACTTACTTTAATGTTTTAATCAACAAATATTATGAGATTAGCTTGACTCTACAGAATAAAGCATTATTAGTTTCTTATCATGAACAAATTCTGATACTTGATCTTTTTAATAAAAGTTTGGTTAATTTATTTCACATAAATTGTTTATCACACCTATTCGCAATTATCCCTACATTATACAGTCTGTCCTTTCTGTATGCCTTCTCTATCGAATAGTGGATCGTACAGATTGTCTCCATTCAAATGTTAAAAAAATTTTTGACTTAAAAAAATTCTTCTAGATTACAATGCACAATCTTAATTCTTTATTGTTTGATATACAGGGTGTTTCACTCTATAATATATATATATATATATATATATGTATATATATATATATATATATATATATATATATATATATATATATATATATATATATATATCTTTTTGATCTAGTATACATAAGTCTAAACTAAGTCGCTCAAATCATACTATTTTTCATTCTCTCTGTACCGTGTAAAATGAATTGTTATTCTAAAGATACAATCCCCGTTAAAGTGGTAGATCTGTTTCTCGAACTCACTATTATTTCCAAATTAAAGTGGTGAAAAAGCGCCATTTCCTCAAGCCAGCCAGTCTTATATTTGGACTTCCCTTCCGGATTAAGCCAGCAGTGATCTCACAAACGGAAGGGTTAGCCTCCTTATAGTGTATATATACATCGAAAGTTCTCTGGAAATCGTGACTTATTAAAGTCGAAACGGTAGATACTGATAATGGCAGGAAAGCAAACACCCTTAGGAAAACCGTCTGTACAAATAGTCAAAGAGATTGGAGTTTTTATGAATCGTAAAAGAGAGAAGATGGGGAGACTTCACAAAAACGGTAGGAAAATTATACATAATCTGTATAAAAGAAGTAAATTACATTTACCGAAACATCAAAATATGAATAAGCTTATTAAACAATACAATTTTCATTTCATTAAGCAATAAAAATGATGATATTTTTTTATCCAGTTTAACGTGCTCGACAACTATGGCCATTAACACATTTACGATGAATTATACAATTTCTATGTATTATAAAATTACAATGGATCTACAATTATAATGGATTTATAAACTGCAATGGATTATACGATTAAAGATAACAGAAAAAATAAACTATAACAATTGATTACCAGAAATATATCAAAATTATTTTTTGGTTCATATTTTGTTATAAAGTTGAATGTCCTTTAATAGTTTAATAACAGCGATGATCTTATGCGGATCATTTAATATGATTTGAAGATCTTCGATATTTAGTTGCTGTCTTCTCATTGTATGCTGATGGCATTCAATCAGGATGTGCTTAACGGTCAGGAGGGATTGGCAGAATTGATACATTGGTTTAGCACTTGTTGCCTTTAGATAACCATGCGTTAGTTTTGTATGGCCTAATCTTAGTCTCCTTAGAATGACTATCTCTTTTCCAGAATGTTCGGGAAAGGTCGGTCGATTAAGATTCGGTCGGATTTGGTAGAGTTTTGTATGGTTGTATGGTCAATGTAATTGCCACCTGCTGTTCGTTAATCTCTTCATTTCCGATTTCAAATCCTTGTAGATCTGGATCTTGGAAGAACCAGTAGTAGATGTGACATATTTTTTCGCATAACTATAAGCGAGCTCATTTCCTGTTATGCTGATGTATGAAGGTATTCAGATGATAGTGACTGTTACAGCATGGGAGGAAAGATTTTGATATGTATCATGTATCTTTTGTACGAGGGGATGGTCAGTGAATATGTTGCTTATGGAGTAGATTGCTGCTGAAGATTCTGTACAAATGACAATATTCTTATTCGCTGGAGTGAGGCTATTGAATGCTAAAAGTATGCTGAATAGTTCGTCGGTGTGGACACTGCAATAGTTGTGACAGAACAGCCTACATCAGTTTCGTTTTTTGAAGAGTCCGTGTATAGGACCGGATAATAATTGTTTGTTTGAATGATTTCCATAAAATGTTTGATTATTAGGTTCTTTGAGGTGTCATATTTGTCAGAATTACTCAGGAAGGTACAGCTCCTCACTTATGATGCGCAAGAGTTTTAATGATATTTAGTCTTTGAAGGCATTTACCCTTAATATCCATAATGTACTATTTCCAAGTGAGACGTGTGTAAGCAATTGATCCTATTATTTTACATTGTTCAACAACAGGAAGAGGGGAGTCATTAATTAGGATGCAAGGAGTTTGAGATTGAGGTGATCTGCTGAATTTTATAATTTTATATTTTTGAGGACATAGAGTTAAACCTAGGTAGGACCTTCGTTCTGCTGTATAGCAGATTTACTGCATTTTGCTGCAATGAGCATATAGTGAGTGTAAATTTTCCATGGCAATACAATACTAGATCGTCAGCATATAGTGTCTGTTTGACAGGACTTAGGAAGTCTGAGCTAAGGTTATTCAGTGGAAGAATAAATTAAGTAGGACTTAGGACGGAGCCTTGAGGTACACTGTCTCTTTGAATGAGGGGAGAGGTGAGGATACCTTTAACGGTTACCTGGAACTTTCTGGTGGATGAAAAATTTTGAATGAAGGGTAGAATGTTGACTTCAACGCTGTATTGTTTTAATGTATTGATTATCGCTGTTCTGGATATGGCGTCATAAGCTCCCTCTATATCAAAAATGGCTGCGATCATGTTGTATTTATTATTCATTGCATCAGCCATATGTGTTTGCAGAAGCACCAGGTTATCGTTGGTAGAGCGGTGAAGTCTGAAGCGCGATTGAACTTCAGAGATAATTTTATGTTTGTCTAGAAACCACAAGAGTCTTTTATTTATCATTTTTTCCATAAGTTTGCACATGGTGCAACTCAATGAGATCGGACTATGAGATTGAGGTAATGATGAAGGATGGTCGGGTTTATTGATGGGCAGGATAATAGAGTTGAGCCATTGTTTAGGAAAAGTACGTGATGTACACGTTATAAATTTCAAGAAGTTTATAGAGGCATGTTGTTGTAAGTTTTTTGAGAAAAATGTAGGGGGCGTCGTTGGGACCCGGGGCGGTGTTTTTGCAGGAATTGAGAGCAGATGATAGTTCGGATTAGGTGGAAGAAGTATTCAAATAATTGACAACTTGTGTTATAGTTGTTGGTAGGGGGAGTGGTTGGAGAGTATTTGCAGATAAAGTTGATAGAGAATTATTCTTGCTTTTAAATTTTTCTTCAAAGCTTTGAGCTAAACAGTTAGCAATTTGTTAGTTGTCAGTAATTACTGAGCCATTGCTTACTAGACTAGGAATATTCGGATTCGTTTTATTTCCTTGTATTTGTTGGATTTTTTTCCATACTTGACTTGGATTTGTATCTTTAGTCATAGACGATACGTAGTTTTGTCATGAAGATTTTTTGCTCTGTTTTATTATGAATTCGGATTTAGCTTTGGCTTTTTTCAGAAACATTATGTTTTGTTGTGTTCTGTTTCTGCGAAATTTTTTTAGTGCGATTTTGTATTGCTCAATAGCTTTTTCACAGGAGGTATTCCACCAAGGTACAGTTTTTTGGTTTTGCGAGATAACTGTCTTTCCAATGTGAGTATCTGCAGCATAAATTATTGCATGAGTGAATGCATTGGTAGAATCATCGATGCTGTCATATATAGGGATTAAGGGTATATGGGCTTTGGTTTGGAAGGTGTATTCTTCCCATTTAGCTTTTTTAAAACGCCAAAAACTTCTAGTAGCGACTTGTTGCAACTGTTCGTTTTATTAGTAATAATGATGGGAAAATGGTTGCTATCGTGAAAGTCATCATCAGTAGACCATGTAAGTGAAGGAGCTGATCTGGGATCGCATATACTTAGATCCATGGCAGAGAATGTCCCTGAGGATATATTAAGATGTGTATCTGAACCAGTATTTAGTAGGCATGAGCCGGATATATTAACTACACTATCTACTCTTTTGCCTTCTCCAAATGTTTGATTGGAGCCCCAGATGTTATTATGGGCATTAAAATCGCCCACAAGGATATATGGAGAGGGTAGCTGATAGATAACGTCTACCAGTTCTTCTTCTTTTAGAATGTGGTCTGGAGGGTTGTATATGCTACAGTTTGTGGTTTTATATGGGCACGAAGTAGTTACGGCAATGGCCTCAAGATTAGTATTAATAGGAAGATGCGTTGAATATAGGTTACTGGATACTAGTATTGACGTCCCCCCACTAGCTCTAGATCAACTGATACAGATGAAATGGTACCCTTCAAAATTTTTTAGATGAGGTTGATTAGTAAGCTTACAATTAGTTTCCTGTAGGCATACGATGTCAGGGTTAGTTTCTGAGATTAGGTGTTGAATTCTCTCCAGGCAGGGAAAGATTCCGTCACAGTTCCATTGGACCATAGCGAAGATGTTCTAAAGAAAAGGAGAGGAAGGAGTTTATCAGTTAGGATTCGATTGAATTGGTGAGGTCATCGACTATCCGGTATCCGATGAGAGACTTTTGCAATCTGATGAACCTTCAGGGTAATATTGAAATTTTAACTTTTTTCATAATCTGGTAATACGATTCTTTAAGGATCTTTCATTCACTTCTTAATGTATAACTGATAGATCATTTAATAGAGCTGTGATATCAGAAGTGAAATTATAAGCGTCTTTCAAGGGGTCACTATGATCGAAAGAATTGTGTAGGAAAGCAATACGTTGTATTTCATCTAGCGAGAAAGAATAAGATGAATTATCGTAGAGATTATGAATGGTTGTTAGGGCATTAGGGCTCAATTTGTTGTCTTGAGAGATGGAAGTCTTGGTTTTTTTCTTGGCATGTTTGGGAATATCTTGGGGTGCTGTAAATTTTGGTGTTTGTATTTCACTAGTCTCTTGTGCCGGTACAGGCATTGTAACAGGTGGAAGTTCAAGTGGAGAATCAAGGTGACTGTCATTAGAGCGAATTCTTTTTTGACCAGGTTGATGGGCTCATTTATATAAAGAGATATCAGATGATATCTGAGAATCAATTGTGGGTTTATCTTTAATGGGTTGCGGTGTAGGTTGTGAAGATGGAATAGAGAGAGGTGAATTATGATTGGAGGAGGAGCTAGTAGAAAAGTTGGATAGCTGTTATTGGATGTCAGGGGCATTGGGTGCATTTGAGCAGGTATCGGCAGTATGTCCAATTTATTGGCCGATGAAACACTCTAGTCTATCAGTAGATATAAATATTCGATATTGCGTATTTTCATATGAGACTGGAAGAGATGTTTGAATATTAAAATGGTCACTGTCAGGTATTCCGTAGGAGATTCGTCTAAAACTCATGATATGTGCATATTCATCACCAGTGGCACCACATTTTACGAACCAAACTGGCGAGGCTAGTTGTAAGCCAAGTTCTTTTTAGAGTTGATTCAATTACCGAATGAGGGATGGACGGGCTCACATTGGAGATTAGAATTCGTTTAGCAGGAGTAATTAGTCTTCTAATTGGGACAGAAGTAGAGTATCACCACGATAGGATTTGATTTAAGGACATCATCTACGATGGCGATAGAAGAAAGAAACATGCAGATGCGATTATTTGAAATCCTAGAGGCAAAAGTTATATTTTTGTATGAGACATTGTTACCAATAGCATTGATTTATTCGAAAAGAGCCGTGCTTGGAATTGAATACATAATTATCGCATGTTCTCTATTCGGAAAGGATGGAGGAGGAGGATTAGTGAGTGGTGCCGTTACGTACGATTTTGGATTTGAGGGAGTAGTGACATTAGGTGCATTTGGATGAATGAATTGAGAAGAAGAGTTGACAAAATTATTATGAGTTGATGTAGTTGATTGGTGAGATGGGGTAGATAATGACATTTGTGCGTGATTCTGGATATCAAAATCACTACTCTAAAAGTGGTATTCCCGGTTTATCGGGGAAAGTAGATGAGTAACAGTCACTTACTAACGAACGAAGATGTTACATTGCTAATTACAATCCAAAGAAACACGTAGCAAAAGCTAATAATAAATACTCAATTGCTGAACTTATTTAAATGCCCTACTTGATCGATCTTTACACGACGGCTGCTGTAGTAGGATATATTGTTACGAAACAGCACACTGGTATAGTCCCTAAAACCAACTAGCGCCATTCGAAGGAGACCATGACCTGGAGGAAGGAGTAAACCTTATTCGAGATGTGTCTGACCCTACCTTCGAAGAATTCATTCTCAGTTACCACGTAGAAAACTTACCGGAAATTATGTTTCAGTTTCAGTGTCTTGCCAGGGGCTGGAATCTGGTCTTCAAGTTATTCTAATTGCCCGAACTTCTTTCGAAAGACGGTTGCCAACCCTCGTGCGTTCTTGATACGGGCGAGGATGTTGTATGCCAGTGAATAATCTTCCGGGAGAGTTAACAGATCTTGTTGTTGTTCCGAAGTGACTCCATATCTAGCTTTCCCGGTACCTCCATACGTGCCCATAAATTCCTCGAAGGTAGGGTCAGACACATCTCGAATAAGGTTTACTCCTTCCTCCAGGTCATGGTCTCCTTCGAATGGCGTTAGTCGGTTTTGGTGAACTACTTCTGGTTTTCCGTTGGGGATCTTGCTTATGCGATATATAACATCATTGATCCTCTTCTTGATTAAGTATGGACCTTCCCAGGATTTTTGTAATTTTGGAGAAAATCCTTTGTGTAACTATACTTTGTCCCCTTCTTCAAATCCGCCTTCTGTGGCCTGCGTGTCGTACCGACTTTTCATTCTGTCGCTGTCAACTTGAAAATTTGTTCGAACAAATTCATAAATATCATCCAGCCTTCTTCTCAATTGGATCACGTAGCATTCGCCTGCTATATCTTCTCCAGGCCGACAGCCAAATTCCAGGTTACAAGGAAGCCTCATTTCACGTCCAAACAGGATTTTCGCCGGTGTTTCACCCGTGGACTCATTGACGGCAGGTCGATAAGCCAATGCGAATAGGGAAACATACTGGTCCCAATTTCTCTGATGGCTGGATACTACTTTGGACAGGTATTTTACAATAGTCCTGTTCATTCTCTAGACCATTCCATCTGACTGTAGATTTAATGCTGTTGTCCTGGTCTTCTTCATTCCCAGCTTCTCGCAAATCTCCTGGAATAAATGGCTTCCAAAATTTCTTCCCTGGTCAGTATGGACTTCCAAGGGCACTCCATATCGGCTGATAAACTCTTTCACCAATACATCTGCTACAGTTGTGGCCTCTTGGTTGGGAATAGCGTAAATTTCCACCCATTTGGTGAAATAATGCATTATAACCAGTATGTATTTGCTACCATTTTCTGTTGTCGGAAATGGTCCAGCGATGTCTAAAGCAATCCTGTCGAAAGGGCTTCCAACATTGTACTGTTTCATGGGTGCCTTTCTCTTGCGATGTGGTCCATTACTCGTAGCACAAGTCGTACATTTCTTACACCAGTCCTTCACATAGTCGGAGCTGTTCATCCAATAAAACCTCTCACGGACTCGCTGAAGGGTTTTCTTCACTCCCAGATGACCTCCCGATGGACTGTCGTGTAACTTCTTCAGTACTTCAGCTACTCTCGCTCTCGGGATAACTATCTGTCTTCTCTTCTCGGAACCATCATCGTTATCAAGGATTCTTTTCAATAGGCATTCTTCCAGGACAAGGGAGTCCCACTGAGCCCAATACGCCTTGAGTTTCGGAGAAAACTTTGACACTTCTTGCCAGGTAGGTCGCCGATTTTGTTTCTCCCATTGCCGGATCATCTTCAGGTGAGAATCATTCCCCTGATCTTCTCTGATCCTGGTGGGTGTCCATTCCTCGTTGACTACAGTAGTTCTTGAAACTGCAGCTTCCCTAGATTCCACCTTGTTGCAGTGGGAGCAGTCTGTTGGGCACGGCCGTCTGGACAGGGAGTCGGCATTTCGGTGATTCACATCAGCTGGATGTTCACATTGTTCACCCCTGTCTGATTTCCCCTGTGACTGAAGTGCTGTACGTGCTGTAGCTCGCCACACTTCCGGCATTTGATCTTCTTCGGCTTCCTGTCTGCCATACCTTTCAACAAGTTGACGATCTGGTCAAGTTTGTCATCGTCATCTTCTTCATGCATGGTCTTACCTCTGTTGTAGCGCGAGCCCTTCGTGGCTGCTTTGCATTTAAGAGGTTCTTGGTTTGCAAGAGTCGTAGGACGCTTACACGAACTGCGTGCATCCTCTAGCTCGCCACAATTACAGCACCTGATCTTCTTCGGCTTCACGTCTACCATACCTTTCAACAGGTAGACGATCTGGCCAAGTCTGTTATCGTTACCTTTTTCCTGTATGGTCCTACCTTTGCTGTATCCCGAAGCCATCGTGGCTGCTTCATATTCAAGAGCAGTCAATGCATTGACCAATGTTTTAGGATGGGCTAATCAAAGCGTCTTCTCCATATCGTCATCACATAAGCCGTCAATAAAGACCTGGATGCCTAAATATGCCATTATGTTCTCTGGTGCTGATGAATAAGCAAATCGAACTAGTCGGGAAATATCCATTTCAGACTCTTGAAGGGGTTCTTCACGTTTCCGCCTTCGGTTCTTCAGTTGGAATATGTACAACTGTTCCAAATGTTCGTGACCATATCGCATGTCCAACCTCTTCTTCAGCAGCTCGAAGTTATCCGTTCTTCTAGAGGCCTCGTCTGAAGTACATCTAAGGCATCTCCGCGAAGCGCGATGATTAAATTCACTGCCTTCTCTCTATCGGACCAATTAATCACTCTAGCGGCTGCTTCTAATTGTTTCACATAATTGGTCCCCGACATTTCTTCATCGAACGTTGGGGCCTTGACTCGGGTAAAGCTGCCAATGTCTTCAAACTTAGGTAGTGTTTCTGGCTTGCAAAGTTTCGTTTGCTTGGTCTTCTTTCCTTCCTCTGACGTGCCCCGCGTTATTGAATCGGCAACCTTTTCCTCTAACTCCTTGATTTTCTCGTCTATCGTTGTAATCTTATTCTCGATTTTCTCGTCCATCGTTGACATTCCATTCTCGATTTTCTCGTCCATCGTTGACATTTTATT
Source organism: Galeruca laticollis (assembly GCA_963921935.1). Lineage (NCBI taxonomy): Eukaryota > Metazoa > Arthropoda > Insecta > Coleoptera > Chrysomelidae > Galeruca > Galeruca laticollis. The sequence continues at coordinate 180,866,005 of OY998179.1, read as the reverse complement.
CTCGATTTTGTCGTCCATCGTTGACATTTTATTCTCGATTTTCTCGTCCATCGTTAACATTTTATTCTCGATTTTCTCGTCCATCGTTGACATCTTATCCTCGATTTGAACCTCGGTTTTAGAGACGAAATATTTCATTTTGAATGTCAGCGGCAATGTCGTTTTTCATTAACAAGATATCGGCAGATATATCGTTCTTCAAAGTAGAAATATCCTTCTTTATAGCCGAAATCTTCTCGTCCCTGTTCTCTTCCATGGCAGAAATCTTCTCGTCCATGTTAGCAGAAATGATCTCTTCCATGGCAGAAATCTTCTCGTCCATGTTAGCAGAAATTGACGAGATTAAGGTGGAAGCCTCGTCATTAAATAAAACTGTTTCTGGATCAAAGCCGTAATTTTTCAGTGCCACTTTAAGTCGTTCTACTAATTCACTTTTCTTACCGGACGTCTCCAACTCACGATCTTCCAATTCTGCTCTTAATTCCGCCACTTTCAGATCCCTCAATCTATTGGCCATTTTTACGTAGCAATTTATTTATATAATCCCACTTCTGACACCAATGTCATGTTTTTGTTATTTATTTAAACAATAAACGGGTGGGATAAATTTTAAACACACGGTAGGTTCACTTACTCCATTTATTTAAACACTAAACTAATCACCAACACTTAATTTATATATACTCAGTATATTCACTCAAACTAATTTATATAAACAGTTCACTAATTTATATTCACCTATTTACTTGTTTGTCTCACGATGTCAAATTATCAACTAACCCCTCCGCTGATCGGTCCTTATTTATATTGATGCCTTTCTTACTAGAGAATTCTGGGCTGCGGCTTACACATAACAAAAACAATTGGTTCTGGCCTTTTCTAGATAACTCTGGTCACAAAAACAATGTTTACATAACATAGTCGTAAAGTGGTAAACAGTTATAAAAAACAGTGCGTATCCGCCATAATTTTAACTTCTATACCTGGCTTAGACAGAGTCGGTTTTAGGGACTATACCAGTGTGCTGTTTCGTAACAATATATTCCAAATTTTACTCGATTTCGTTATGAGTGTAACAATACCTTCGGAAAAGCCATTTCCTTATTATATGTAAAGACATCTGACAATATTTCAGCTGCGTACAACTTTGTAAGCTGTAAAGTTCCCGAGAATTGTCTTAATTAATAAAGTAGGTTAGAACAACATTGAAAATTCTTTATTATTAATTTAATCCTCCCGATAATACTGGCTCTAGTTATTAGAAGTATAAAGATGGTGCTGAATTTTAAGTAGAGTGCTCTCGAGAGTTAATATTTGCAAAGATGGGAAGTGAAATTGAGGAACCCTGTACCTGTCGAAAATATAATTAAAAGTCCGAAAGGATCGGTCGTTTCAGGCAAGAAACTTTATTAATATTTTTTGGTTTGTTAAACACATCACGTTTTTATATTGAGGTTTTATACAGTCTATAATCGAAAGACAGAAAAAAGTCTTCATATACTAATATAATTAATGGATACGTTATTTTTTCAGTTGGAATTTTAAAATCGTTTAGCTTGATTCGAGTTATTTTAACAACAATAAAAACCCAAATTACGTATTTTACTGAATAAAATACTTTGTTTTAAAATTTATTTACAAAAATTTGTTACAATTTGAAATCATTATTGTCGAAGTAAAATCTTAATTCTAGAACAAACTACATTTATTAATCCTTATATAAATAAATAAAAGCTGACGTTGCATCTTCTATTTTGGTTGTTTCTAGGCCTGTAACTCCTCCATCTCTAGGACTGGAAAATAATGGAATTCTTTTTGGAACCAAAATTTTTTTGTTTCAACTCGATTTATCCTTTCTTGCTTTTTTCTAATCTTCCTCGCCTATCTGAATTCTGCAATTTTCTGGAATTCGAATAATTGATGGATGATTTACTTCTAAATATTGATCTAAAATGCATTTGAACAATACTGTTATTACCGGATTTGGAATGATTAAAACTTCATTATTAGTTACTTGTTCCAAAATGGTTTCTTGAAGTTTTGCATCATTGAAGTAACAATACTTGAGAGAATGGCCGTCTAATAATTCCACAGTACAATTATATCTTGATTGTAATTGTTCTAGGCAAGAATACTCGTTTTCTAATAGCGGACACTCTTCTTTTATCAATGTAGATTCATCTGCAGCTTTGACCAAGTATATACATGAATGAATATTTTATGATTTTGGATAAAGGGATATAAATGGTAAAACTCAGCAGGCTTGTAATATATCAAACTGTTATTAAATTTGGGAGTTTGTACAATTTTATAAATTGTTCGTAAATATTTTATCATTTCTATAATTTCTTGATTTTGAATAACTGAATTGTGAATAGATAATAATTTCGAGAAGGTAATTGCATTTTCAATGTTATCAAATAATAAAAATCAATCCAGATTTATCTGTGAAATTGTGCCATAAAAAGTAATACAGTTATTTGAAATTAATATTTTATTTTCTATCGATATATGAAATTTTCCTAAACTGTTTTTGATGATTTAAGTTGTCAAATATTTATTAAATGATCAATTAATTATCTGCTGCAAATTAACTTCATGAATTATTTCATTTGGATATTGTTGCAAGATCCGGGTAGGTATGTACGTAGTTCGTCGCTGTTCGTCGGGATATCTATTGATGTGTAGGGGGTGAAGCACCAACCCGGCGCGTCTCCAGTTGGCGGATAGGAGAAAGGCCTCTGAGATGATTATATATGAGGAGGAGGTCTGCGGGGAAATACCTGGGGTCCCGTTGTATCTAAAAACTCGATTGGCAGCCCTCGAATACCCTGCCACGGACCAACTTTACCGGTCCCAGCTGTAGTATCGGGGTTAAGGGATTGCACACAGGGTTACGATGCCGGGTGAAATTTCGAGATCACCTCGAAAGCAACTGTTATTCTAATGTCTCCTGGCCGTATGTGGTGTCTCGCGGGCCAGTGGGAGGGGGGTCTTGGCTTTCCTGCCCGCACCAAGAGGTGGGAAACCAAGCCGAAGGTTGCGTGGCTATATAGAAGAATAGTTCTTACTGGTTTCGACTTTGGAGCACCGGGGGGAATTTCATTTTATTTAACCACTTACCTCTGCATGCGGGGCTCCGCAGCATTGAACCGTAATGACTCTAGATTCTCGTGGGACCATTTATGGAAAGAGAAAGAAAAAATAAGACTTCCATCGGAAAGGTAGTGGAGAAAAACTCCACCTCTTCATCCGGGCACCTTACAGAGGGGAAAAGAGCCAAACCGCACAAAGGTCGTATGCCTTTCGACCTCCCAAATCTGGGAGAACCGGGCGGCATATACGACCCACTGAGAAAAGGCCTCAGTGGAGCAGGGGTGCGGAAAAACCTGCGTCTCCTCAATCAGGGAATATCTCCTGAAGAGGCCAGGAAGCAGTTTATTCAGCGCCCAACCCCCCCGAAGGAACCACCAACGGGGAAGATAAACCTAAAAGAGGACCGGAGCATATTACTCCTCCACAGCGACGTCTTAGCAAAAAAACTAAAAACAGCTGCAACGGTAACCGGGCACGCCACTGGTTATGCAGCAGCGGTGAAAACAAAAAGGCTTTTAGGTTGGGAATCATGCCCAAGAATTATACTGGGGTCATCCTGAAAGCAGAGCAGCTCTCCACCCTGGAAGACACTCTGGTGAAAGAGCTGTGCCAGAGCGAAGAGAAGGGAATCCGCTCCTCAGGTATCCATTTCCGTTGTGGAATGATACTGGTGGACTGTGGGTCCCATGAATCGGCAGACTAGCTCATGAGGTCAGCGCCGAAATTGAATTCTTAGGAAGGACCCGAATTGGTGGCTCGAAGTGAAGACGACATCCCAAAGCCAGTTACCATAACGGTACTCTTCCCAAGAAGTCACGACATGAAATTGGAGGAGATCCTCCAATTTGCCGAGGTTCAGAACTCCAACCTCAATACTGGGGCTTGAAAGATCCTGAACTCTAAAAAAGGGGCTTGAAAAAGTTCCAATAGTTTGTCATGCTTAACGCAATCAAACGCTTTTTGTAATCAATGAAACATGAAAATACATTCACGTTCATATCCTTGCATCTTTGAGTTAAGACGTTCCGAAAGAACAGTGCTTTCCGTGTACCCAAACCATTCCGAAATCCAAACTGACAGCCATCTACCTGACTTTCGCATTTTTTGTAGAAGCTCGTATGAATTATTCTTAAAAATACCTTATGAACATGAGACATTAAGCTGATCATTCGATATTCGTCACATTTTGATGCGTTGCTTTTCTTTGGAAGTGTTATAAACGTTGACCTGAGCCAGTCTGAGTGTATAGTACCTGTTCTATAAACAGCATTAAGTAGTGAAGTTAATATGTTCAGTCCGGCTCCTTCTTCGTCTGTTACAAGTTTTAGTATTCCTGCGTGTGTCTTAACTGGGCCAGTTGCTTTTCTGATTTTTTGGGCTTTTATAGTATGTATGACTTCCTCTTCCATTATGTCGGGTCCCTTTTCATTTATTTGATCGTCGGTTGTTGGTGGCTATTCTGGTCTATTGTCATTGAACAGGTCTTCGACATATTCATTCCATCTTTTAAGTTTGGCTTCAGTTTCTGTTATTATTTTGTTGCTATTGTCCCTTAGTATTGAAACGGGTGTTTTTTTGTTTCGATTTGTCATTTCTTTGACTTTCTTGTGTAAGTTGAAAGAGTAGTATTTTCTTTAAAGGTTTTCGATTTTAAAGCATTTCTCTGATAGCCACTTTTCTTTTGCTTCTTGGCATTTGTTCTTAACTGCCCTATCGAGCTTTTTGTATTCCACTGGATTTGGTTTTTGTGTTTTCCTTTCTGACATTATATCTAATCTTTCAGAAGGCATACATTCCTGCTTCTTATTATATGTCACGTAACCAATTTCATGTTCTTGAGTTTCTATTATTATAGCAGTTTTTACGTTGCCCCAAACCGTTTCTACCTCTGTGGGCACTGACCTTTCAATTTTCTCCATTTTGTTCTCAATTCCTTCCCTTATAATACGTTCCATGTCTTGGTTTTTAAGTTTGTCAACGTCTATCTTTTTGCGCGTCTGTGTTTTTTGTACTTTTTGAAAGCGCTGCATTTTGAAATTCATTACCACCGGTTTATGGTCGCTGCCGATATCTGCACCGGGATACGTTTTTACAGATTTAACATATTTTTTGAATCATAATGTAATCTATCTGGTTCCTGATTATATTTTCTTTTGTGTGTCTAGGGGAAACAAAGTTCAACACAACCAAATAACGAAAATTCTGCAGGATAGTGGACTTGACAGCAAAGTCCTACGTAAAATTAAGAACGGAATCAATCAGCTTTCGTTAGAATTAACCTTGCCAAAACAGAGAAAGTGCAAATATTAAGTGGAGTATGTCACCTCTCATATTCCACAGGTACTTAGATGCAATTTTCCAAGAAGCATTGGAATACACGGAAGCAGAAATACTATCAAATGGCGAACGAATAAATAATTCCAGATATGCCGATGACACCGTCATATTTGCAAACACTGCACAGGGACTGCCGCTTTTATTGGACAGGGTAGTTGAAGTAAGTAAGGAATATGGTCTAGAAGTCAACACCAGTTAAACAAAAGTCGTGGTAATTAGTAAAAAAATAACTAGAGAAGTATAGTTTACCATGAATGAGAAAGCGGTAGAACGAGTGTCAACATACACATATCTTGGCACAGTACTAAATGAACAATGGGACCATTCCAAAGAAATACAAACAAGAATTTAAAAAGCAAGAACAGCTTTCATTCAAATTTCCAAATTATACAAGGCACATAATTTGAATTTAAAACATTTCCCGAATACTCCAAAAACTAAATAAAGAGGAAGAAACAATAAACTCATTAAAACGTAGAAAATTGGAATAACCTGGGCACATAATGAGAAACGAAACCAAATACAAATTACTAAAATGCATCTCACAGGAAAAACTGCAGGGCAGGAGAAGCATTGGAAGACGAATATCCTGGCTAAAGAACTTAAGAACCTGGTTTGGAGCATCAACCACAGAACTATTTAGAGCAACAGGAAAAAAAATCATCATTGCTGGAATGATTGTCAACATTCGGTAACCGATAGGCACTGGAAGAAAAAGAAGAATATCCGATATACTTAATTTATTTGAAGCATGTATTAATCAGAATTATTTCACTTTTGACAATAAGATATATATTCAAAATCAAGATTTACCAATGGGAAGCCCTATATCACCAATTCTGGCAAACATTTTAATGAACAGTGTAGAAACAAAAATCTTTGAAAGTACTATTTCGAAAAATATCTTATTTTGGTATAGATATATAGATGACATATTAGGTTGTTTTATAGGTAGTGAACGACAACTAGATATATTTTTCCACCATATTAATAATTTACACCCTTAAATTAAATTTACATTAGATCAATTTTCTGAACTTAAAAATTCAAAGAGTTATTAATGTACTTGTTTATTCAATTAAGAGAGAAACAACACACATTTATGTGACTATTCCATATAGTTCCAATCATCCCATGTCACATAAATTAGCAGCATATAATGCAATGATACATAGAGCATTTTCAGTTCCTATGAACAAAGATAGGGAAATTAATACAATCGAACAAATAGCAACACCCAACGGTTAAGCATTACATATGATAAATAAACCAAATAATGAAAAAGTGGAAAAAGTGGCATTACAACTAATATTTCCGAAGCAAAGTAAAGAAACCATCACATATGCAGGAAGAATTTCTAATAATATTTCACATATAATGTCTTTAGCAACAAATACAACAATTTCTTTTAAAACAGAAAGTAACGTGAGTAGCAAATTGTTAAATGTAAAAACAAAAATATCCCATCAAAGAAGTCTGGTAAATATAAACTCAAATGTCCAGAATGTAATGCTGTATATTTGGGTCAAACTCTTAGAAGTTTTGAAATCCCATACAGTGAACACTTACGAGCATACAGATTGAAACAACCAGACAAATCCCACTAGGCAAAACAATCCACATTATGAAATCGTCAAAGAACATATAAATCTAGGGAGTTCTCCATTTTTTCACTGTCTTCTTAAGTGATTATTGTAAAGATCAGCAGATATAGTTTCCTATATCATTGCACACTTATACTGATATTAAATGGGAAAATAAGATATCCAGGATATCCATATAGGGCTAATAATATCTAAGCTTTGAAACTTGTAATATCATATTTTCTTCTGTTTTTTCTACTAATGTATATTAAGTCAATAACAAGTTAGGTCATTTCTTGGTCTAGCCAAAAATAATTATGACACATCAGGTAGACATCAAATGAAATGTAACTTCTGTCATTCTGACGATGATATTTAGTATTGAAACAAATATTAAATTCCATAGAAATTTATCAATATATTGTGGAATTATCTAGAAACAGTTATTTCAATTTGAAACAGTAATATGAGTAGATTCCACAAAGTAAGGGTCGAGAGAGTAAATTTCATCAAAAAATTTGTCCAGCAAAATCAATTATACTTCCGGATTTAACCTTCCAGTAGTCGCGCATATCTGAGATATACATACAGATACTATTTTCTCATATATCTCGAACACCTACTTAGCGGTGGGGATGTGCTCTGGTCTACCTACCTGCTCGAGGGAAGTTTTGAGGTTAGTATTGGTGCAAACTTTGTAGAGTGAACAGTTTGTAAAAAAAGTGCCACTTGTATTTGAGAGATACACTGCGATCATTCACGTAAGTTTTGCTGATTTGCTTGTATATTTATTCAATTTATGTAAGGGCAATCCTTTTTGTTTAAAGTAGACCATATGGTAATATTTTATACTTAGCTACTAAAAAACATGAAAAAAAATAAACTTGCAACTATTAAGGATTTTTGTTGTTTTTGCAGTGAATTATGGCTTCCAAGAGAATGTATAGCTTCAATAATGACGTAGACGTATTAGAGCTCCAACGACTCCTTCTTGAAGACGATGATGACGCAGTTCAAAACGTCTTAGAAGAAGATTATGATACTGACTGTTCCGAAGCCATAGAAGAAAGAAAAGAGGATTCAGATAGTGAACAAGACGATACGGATGCAAGTATATCATCAGATGATGAAGATGAAAATTGTTATGTTGCTGTCAGAAAAAAGAACGGAAAAATCGTTGACAAATATTTATGGAAAAAACACCCTATAACATAAAAAGAAGATTAGAGAAGCAAAACATACTTGCACGTCTTCCAGGAGTTATTGGCAACGCTGGCCAAGTTACAGGATGCTTTGAAGCGTGGAAGTGTCTATTCGATGACCGTATTCTCAACCTCATAGTCACTCACACGAATCAGCATATAATAAGTGTACAACCCAACTTCAGCAAAGAAAGAGACGCACGTATTACTGATATGATCGAAATCCATGCATTTATAGGCCTACTTTACTAAGCTGGAATTTATAAAGGCGGCCGATTGAACTTTGAAGAGCTGTGGGACGCAACAGGAAACGGTGTTGAAATATTCAGATTGACGATGAGCTTAATTCGTTTAAGATTCCTGATGCGCTGTATCAGGTTCGATAAACGACAGTCTAGAGATGAGAGAAAAAAAATTGATCGGTTAGCTGCCGTGCGAGAAATATTTGAGATGTTTGTTGAAAATAGTAAAACATCTTATTCACTAGGAGCTAATGTAACAATCGATGAAAAGCTGGAAGCGTTTCGAGGCAGGTGTAACTTTATTCAATATATACCATCAAAACCGGCCAAGTACGGTATTAAGATCTTTGCGCTGGTTTATGCTAAAACATATTACACCAGTAATATGGAAATTTATGCTGGAAGACAATCAGATGGCCCCTATTCTATCAGCAACAAAAGCGTTGATGTTGTAAAAAGGATGATCTTACCCATACACAACACTGGACGTAACGTCACTATGGACAATTGGTTCAGCGATGTTTCATTACTCCAAGATTTAGCTATAAACCATAAGTTGTCCATGGTAGTAACATTAGAAACAAACAAGTGGCAAATTCCAACACCGTTGAAAGTTATGAAAGAACGTCCTGTAAAATCAAGTATGTTTGGTTTCAGAAAAGAAGGAACAATAGTGTCCTACGTTCCCAAAAAAAAAAGCATGTTGTTCTAATTTCTAGTTTACACTTTGAGGACCAAATTGACGATACTACTGGGGATCATATGAAACCCGAAATAATTACTTTCTATAATGAAACCAAAGGAGGTGTCGACGTTGTAGACAAATTATGTTCCTTTTATAGTGTTGCCGGGAATACAAGACGTTGGCCGATAGTTATATTCTTTTCGATGCTTAATGTGGGAGGAATAAACTCCCAAGGTTATTCATATAGGGAACGGAAATGAAACAATAAGTCGGCGGCATTTTTTGCGAAAACTTGGTAACAAACTAATCAAACCACACCTCCAAAGACGTAGTACCTCCAACACTGGTCTACATCACGAGCTATCAACGAGACTCAAAGAAGTAGTCGGACAAGAAGAAGAAAAAGTGCAGCAACCAAATGATCAAAACAATGAGCAAAAACGTAAACGTTGTGTATCATGCCAGCGAGAAAAACGCACCAGGTTATCAAAATTCCAATGCTCCTCCTGCCAAAGACATCTTTGTCTCCAACACTCTAGTGTCGTTTGTCCAGACAATTGTGGAGTGCCTACCAAGAAAAGTAGACTAGAAGATCTGGATATGTGGATTAATGGCTCACAATACGCAACTTATGCAAATAACAGCAAATTATTCCATTTTTTATATATTTTAAGAATTATTGATTTATGTAATCATCTTTTTACTGAAAATACATATGTTAACGAATTTAATCATTGCTCTCTATTATTTACTAGCATACAAAATTTATCGTTTTGAAAATTGGAATTGTATTTCAATAATAAAAGTTATGTATCCGTCGGATACATCCGCGACCATTTTTGTTGAGCAGCACTCGCGACTACTGGAAGGTTAACGTATCCTCCAGAAACTAATACCCGATTATTAGAACTGGTAATACAGCACACCAAACATTCACCTTTTTAGCAAACTAGCCATTACTCTGAATTCTGTATTGAGGATATTTTGTTATGAAGCAATTCCATTTGTCGTGAACGTTGATTCATCATAAAATAAAATATTGTAGTCTTTTCACCAACCATAGCACTCGTATCATATTCACAATATTGTAAAATGGGAATGAATGTTGATTTGAATTGATGAATTTTGTTTAGCTTGATTATTTTCTGCAAGTGGCTCTTGCTAAAACAAACGTCTGCTGCTTTTTTTCGAAACCAAATTTTGGATTTTCCCGTACTGAATGCATAGGTAGAGCAGTAGCTGCGTCATCATCTGAATTGAACGTATTTTTCAATTCCGTTCTATTTTGAACAGACCCTGTTCCGTCGAATTTCTCTACCTAATTTTTCAATCAATTCTGCGTGAGTAGTACATCCAGATATTCTTCATCTATTGAATCAATGTCATACTTGGCCGATACAGCTTCAATGCCACAGTACTTAACAAGATATATTCTTTGTTAGAGATTTAGCATTGTTGAAAAAGAATGACAATTTGAAAAGTATTCATCGAAGTTGACAATACCTAGGAAGTCACTAACTAGATTATCATTATAGTTTCGATCTTAGTGCAAAAATTCATATAAAATGAAGAAGGTTTTGAAAAATTTGAATGTTTACCCATGTTATGGCGTTTCTGAACAAGCAGGACCTATTATCAATAATAATATTTTTCTCTAAAGCTGAAAATAAAAGAATTTTTCCATGAACACACTCTATTTTACCTTGCGCAGTACTTGTCCCACCTAAACATGATAGGCAGTCAAGTCATAAACGACACTTTTGAGCTATATGGCTAGTTGGCTCAAATCTGTGCTCTAAATGTGTCACCAGCTCTTGCACTATAACATTTATTATTACTGGCAAGGCATACATTAAAACTATGTAAGCTGATTAGTCTGTACACTGTAACCTTCTTAACGCTGTCAAGAGGACAAAACTGTAATCATTGAATGAAACATTTCATATACGAGTTAATTTATTGATTAAAAAAATTTGTGCTAATAGGATTAAAATGGTACATGCTTTATTCTATCTATGAAGAAACTCAGTTTAATGATTCCGATGTTATTCCACAGTATATATTCGTATATTCGGTACATCATGAATTCTCGCATCACTCGCGTACAATACGATAAGTACTACAGAACCTTACATATCCACTTTTCTAGCATTTATTGTTTGGAACAGTAATTCACACTGTTACCTTAAACAATTGTACAAACGAGTCATGAGAGGACGGTTAAGTCCTTCAAAGAAATATAATGGTTTTTTTGTGTTTAAAACTCTCTCAACTCTAAAACTTTCATTGTATATTCACTAAGCTCTAATTCATACAAAAGTATATTGTTTCAGCTTGTTCCTGAAAATTAAAACTCCATTTCATACAAAACCCCACCTAAACTCATTTATATTTGTTGAGAACTAAATAAGTTTTGCAAACTCAATAATATTTCATTTATTTTCAGCCGATTCACTCTGTAGAATCATCAACATTGAATATTCTCCTTTAACCTTGATAATGCTAACACATTATCGTATATAAGACGAAGTAATGGATGTCTGTTAATAAATAATATACTTTATTTTATCTACAGCCTGGTTCAAAGAGGATTTTCAACAATGTAATCACTTTTCACCTTTTATATATGCATCGCTAATAATTTTGAGCGTTAATTTATTTGAATATTCATGGTTTTGGCTTAAATTGTTGAATTGGAGCTCGTTTTACTTTTATACATGCCCACAATACGTCACTTTTCTTCCTTTTATAATACTATTCACGACAGAAATATTTACGAGTAAAACATATAAAACGCTCATCGTTCGACAGAAAATGAAATTGAATAACGTTACGTTTTTATATCTTGTTTGAATACTTATTCAACTTTACATTTTTGAGGAATATAGGATAAACCGGAGAAATGTTCGAATGTTTCTAGTTTTTTTGTTGAATTATAAGGAACTGTGTTTTTGATTATCCTGAAAAACAGCCAGAATGACGTTATGTCTTGATGGAATATTATATAGCGAAATTGAATTTGTACTTTACTAAAACTACTTTTTGAAAATAAGTCTTATTTTTTCTACTACTGAGTGAGACCTAACAAGTAGAAATCTATATAGAATCTAATCATAATAAAGCAAAACGTTAAAGGAAAATTATCCGTGAGATTGAAACTCAGAAGTCTAGCGATGTCATATTCCTATGTATGTTCTCATAACCCAAATAAACTGTGAAAATCGACAGGGTTATTCTGTGCATGTGGCCTGAACAATGTCCAATCATAGAATTGGTCACTTATATACACTACGGAGGCTGTATCGTGCTAGCAAACCAAAATTTCTCCAACAATTTAGTACATCTGGATTTATAGGACGCGTTGTACTGGCTCTGGTGAGCTGAAAATCGATAGTATTGATCTGTGAGATGCCTTGAATCCAATCATAAAATTGGTCACTTGTGTAGAGTCCGGAGGCTGTATCGTGCTAATAAACCGAAATTTCTTCAGTAATATCAAAAATATGGTATAAGTGGATTTATTGGACTCTTTGTACTGGCTATGTTGAGCTGGAAATCGATAGGGTTTATCTATAAGATGCCCTAAATAATATACAATCATGAAATTGGTCATTGGCGTATACTACGGAGGCTGTATCGTGATAACAATGCGAAAGTTCTCCAAATATTAGAAAAATATAGTATTTCTGGATTTATATGACCCATTGTACTGGCTCTGGTGAGCTGGAAATACGTTTCATCAGCTATACTTCTTCTTCTTCCTCCTTCCTTAATAGGCTAGTGCCTGTTCCATCTTCGGGTGCCTCCTCACTATATATCCTAGTGATCATTTCATCTGTTCCTTGGCCTTCCAATACTCCTTCGGCCGTTGGGGATCTGTCTCGTGCAATCTTTACCAGTCTTCCCTCTCTCATTCTACTTATATGGCTATACCATTCTTTTTCCTTCTCAGTGTCCATCCAATTATGTTCTCTATATTACAGTTTTGCCTGAGGTCTGTGCTACGTTGTCTGTCCCATAGTGGTTTTCCTGGGATATCACGGACTATTTTTATTTCACATGTTTCCATCAGTCTTTTTGTCCTTGTTGTATCAGGTCTTGTTTCCGCAGTGTAGGTCATAATTGGCCTCACTACTGTCTTATAAATCCTAGCCTTTGTTTATGTCTGGGACGTTGTTTTCCAGTGACTTGCCTGACGACAAAAACTGCATCGGTACAGGATCGTCCGGATCTGAAGCCTTGTTGTTCATCTGCTAGAACTATTTCGTTGGTGATTTTGGTGGTTATGACTTTTGTGGCCAGTTTCAGAGCGGTGCTAATCAGGTTTATTCCTCTGTAGTTCTCGGGTACAGTTCTGTCACCCTTTTAAACATCAAGATCGTTGTGCTAATGCTCCAGATATTTAGTATTGTATGTCCCGAGAAAATTTTCTCTACAAGTATCCTTAATTGTTCAGTTAGTGTGTTTCCACTGTATTTCAGCATTTCGTTTGAAATTATCTCCGGTCCTGAAGATTTACGGTTTTTAGTTTTTCTAAGGCTTTAGTAATTTCCTCCGTTGTGATGATTACGTTTTCGGTTGTTATATCTGAAGTTTCTGGTATGGTCTAGTCTTCGCTTGTCTTAAGCAGTTGAGTGCGATAGGAGGTCCAGGTGTCGATATCTATTTTATTGGTTTCTGTTAGATCGCTTTTTTTCCTTTCGCTGCGTTCTAATAAATTTCCATATTTGCCTTTGCAGTCCTTAGTACTCGGCTCCCATTCTTGATGAGAAAACCCGCCAGTATTCGTCCTTTGTCTTCTTTACTAATTATTTAGTTTCGTTTATTATTATTTTGTAGTTGTCGTGAGCTTCTGGTGTTTGTTGTGATATGTACTTTGAGTGGGATTTTCGTTTTTCTTCACACGTTGTTTTGATTTCTTGTCGGAACCAGGGCGTTTTGTTAGACTACTTGAGGTTTATATTTACTGTTCTTGTTTCTAACACTTAACATGCCGCCGAGCTCAGATTATTTTCTAGTTTTCCCATGCTATCTCTATGTTATCTTCCTCCAAGATTTTATTTGCTTCTATTATGGAGATTAATCTTTTCTGATATAGATATCTGATTGATGGTTGCCACATACTTTCGATGTTTATTCTTTGTGTTTTCTGGACTGTTTGCGATCATCTTGTTTTTTGTCGGACTTCCATTCTTATTTTGCAGATAACATGACTATGGTCACTTCCCACGTTCGCAGAATTCAAGGTTGTCACATCTAATATTTGAGAAGGGTGTATATTCTTATTCGTTGTTATGTAATCTATGGATGAATTCTGACCCCTCGTATTGTGAAATGTATACTTATGTTGTGTCTTGTGTGGAAAGTAGGTGTTATTGATGCGTAGTTCATTGTATGTGTAGGAATGGATCAATAACTCCCCATTATTATTTAGCACGTCTTCATTACATCTCTGTTTAATGCCTGGTATGATGTTATTCCCGATTCGAGCAATAAAATTTCCCATCATTAAGAGAGTATAGTTTTTTGGGACATTATCTAGAGTTTTTAGCATTTCCTCATAAAAGGACTCTTTTTCTGCCTTTGGCATGGAATACCATCCATTGAAAACCAGTTTTTTGAATGTTTGATGACTTCACCGGAGGTTTGGTCATGTAGCATTGTAAAATCAAGAAAACCGGAATAAATGTCAGTAGTAATAACGTATTCGTTATTGGAAAATGAGAATAGTTCACTCGCGACTATTTGCCATGGTAAGTTCGAAATTTGCTTTGTAATTATTGGTTGTTGCGGGTTACTGCGTTAAACTCGTTGGTAAATTCCACACCGGTCTACAAAGTTGACAATGTCTTTCTGCATTCCTTGCCTATACAACAATTGCCTGGCGCGTTTCAAGCTACTTTGAATTCCAAAGTGTCCAGCGTGTATTTGCTTCAACATTTCTTGAATTTTTGACTTTGGTACAATAACCCTGTCATTTTTCATGATCAATCCATTGTAAACTGAAAGTTCTTCTTTAAAATTGAAGTTGTGACGAATATTTCTGGGTAGCTCTTCGATGTTTTCGGGCCACCCATGCTAAATAATTTTTTTTAGAGTTTGTAGCACTTCGTCTTCTTCAGTAGTTCGAATCGTTTCAGTTTGTGCTGCCTCTGACATGGCTAAAGCTATTACTAGTTCAGTTTCATCGTTTTTATTCGCAAGCGTTTCTAATGAATTACCAAAGTCTCGACTTAAGGTATCCGCTACTGGAATATCACAGCCTTTTATGTATTTGACTTCTGGAGCATATTGTGTAACTTCCAGCAGAATCTTTTATAGTCTAGGAGGAGCGGTTGGTATTGGCTTCTGGAAAATCGTCTCCAACGGTTTATGATCTGTTTCGATGTATAACTTCTTGCCATAAACATATTCGTGGAATTTTTGACACCCGAATTTGATAGCGAGTGCATCTTTCACGATTTGTGGGTAGTCTTGTTATGCAGAAGTCAGCACTCTTGAAGCAAAGGCTACGGGCTGATATTCTTGCATTGAAACTGCACCTAAACAAGTGGAACTTGCATCAACTGACAAATTAACATCTCTGTTAACATCATGAAATTTCAAAATAGGCTGTGTTGTTAACAACTTCTTGATTTTCTTCGCAGCAGATTCTTCAGGGCCCCAATACCGATCAACTTCTTTTTTCAGCAATTCTCTTAACGGCTGTGTTATTTCAGATAGGTTTGGTGTAAATTTAATCAGGTATGTTATCATACCCAATAATCTTTGGATCTGCTTCTTATTCTCTTGAGTTTTCATTGATTTTATTGCAACTATTTTTCAGGATAAATTCTGAGATCATTTTCGGTTATTACGTGTCTTAAAAATTTTACTTGATTCACCTCGAATTTACACTTCTGTTGATTTAATTTTAGTCCAGCATTTCTTCTGAACTTTAATTTTTTTTCTTGAATACTACACAGTGCTTCTTTGCCATAATCCTTTTTTACAATCCAGCAATGTGAAATATTTTGCACCGATTAGTTTTGCTGCGATCTCTTCGACTCTTTTTAGTGAGAATCTTCTTCGTAATATATTTTTGTTGACGTCTGTTGGATCAATGCAAAGTCTGATTTTCTTTTTCTTTTTGACTATGACTATTGGACTGACGACTCGATTTGGCTTACTTATTGGTGCAACTACACCTATTTTAACCATAGTATCCAGTTCTTCCTTCACATCATTATAAAAAGCTTGTGGAATTTTTCTTGGAGCTCTAACATTGAAAATAGGATTGATGAATCAATGTCATACTCACAACCAAGACCCTTAAACAGATTATGATTAGATTCAATTGTAATATTTTGAATACGTTGAATTAAATTCAACTTTGTTGCAGTTTTCCTCCTAAGATTGATGGAACTTTTCTATTAACAATCTTGAAATTAATATTTGATGTCTGGTCTTTAATCTTGCATTCTAGAGTAACTTCTCCCATAACATCAAGTTTATTTTCACTAAATCCGACGAGTCTTCTTACTTTAGAAGGTTTGAGGTCTTCATTCAAAGTTATTATTATATTCCATAGAAGAACATTACAGTCAGCACAAGAATCTAAGTAAATAGCGAATTTTCTGCCTTTGACTTCATCAATTTCAGTCCATCTTTCTTCTTCAGCTTCTGTATTCACTGAATGGATGTAAAGTTCATATTCTTTGTCGCTGCTTGATTCGTCTTGAATTACTTGCACATTTTTCTGTTTGTTCCTGACGTTAGTTTTGGATTTTGACCAGCACTGTGATGAAAAATGTCCTTGTTTATTGTATTTTCCACACGTATTTTTGAATGCAGGGCAACTTTTAAGCTTATGCTTCGTGCTGTACCTTCTACAGTTGAACTCTTCCGTGTCTTTTCCGTTGATCAGTTTTGACTTTCGTTGCTTCACTTTCAGTCTTCACTGTATGCACCTTGGTTTCATCTTGTACCTTCATTTCAGCCAGCTGCTTTGTAGCTTGTTCACTAACTCTGCATATGGTCAAGCATGTGTTCAAAGTTAGATTTTCTTCATTTAATAACCTTTCTCTACCCATTTCAGAACGAATTCCTATGATCAGCTTGTCCATTACGAGACTATCGTGGAGTGTATCAAAGTCACAAGTCTTCGCGAGATTTTTATTTTCGTTAGAAATTCATCAAACATGTCACCTTGCTCTTGACTGGCTTTATTGAATTTGTATCGCTCAAAACATAAATTCGATTTTGGGATGAAATAAGAGTTTCAAGGTCGTAATATTCTTGCTTTGCTCTATCGTTAGATTGAAGCTATTATAGGCTGGAACATCATCTGGGCAAATAACTGCCACGAATATTGCTGCCTGGATTGCCGCTCCTTTTTTTTTAACTGAGTTGCGATTGAATACCACTCGAACTGTTGGAGCCTTTGTTTCCATGCTGTGGACAAGTTTTCGGCACTGAAGTTAAGCGCTTTTGGTGGCCTGATTCCCGATACGCTCTCTTCTGACATCCTAGTAAACTTGAAGCCACGATTTTACCTGACACCAAGTAACGTTGTTATTATGTTTAAACGTTAACTTTTATTTTAATGATAACTACGCATCATTTTTAAGCTTGTAGTTTTATTAAAATTCATATTGCAACTGCTGACTGTTATGATTGACACATTGACATTCAAGGCAATCTAAAATGGTGCCAACAGTAAATAAAAATTAATATAAAAGTATTTCTTATGTTACAATTTTGACGTTGCGATATTTGACTTGATCTACACGTTTCACATTATGTCACGTGCAAAATTTGAAGTTGATGATGTTGCTCCTGTTAAGATCGTGGGAAATAGAAGGCGCAAGATTCTATATCACAATTTATTATTATTTCACATTAAAATTTGACTCTAAAGTGAGGTTCACTGAACTATTTATTCCCTATATGCGAGTGACCCAAATGAAATTTAATACAACATTACAAAAAAAATATAAATTTATTATCAATAGAGACACTTCT
The DNA here is from genome assembly GCA_963921935.1 of Galeruca laticollis. Classification (NCBI taxonomy): domain Eukaryota; kingdom Metazoa; phylum Arthropoda; class Insecta; order Coleoptera; family Chrysomelidae; genus Galeruca; species Galeruca laticollis. Next base: position 180,847,857 of record OY998179.1, on the reverse strand, counting down.
ATCCAGTGACAATGGGTACACATGATGATATTAATTATTAATGAGGGCTTTAACAATCAAAGTTAGAGATGACTGATTAATAAGACTATCTTTAATCATACATTATACATCGAAAGATAGCCGAAGTAAAAACTGATGGGTTTTGAATTAATTTAAAAAACTGAGTTTTAGTATCTATAATTAATTAGAAGCAAGCAACGTATGAAATCGAACACAAGATTGACTGATTCTCATGTGGATATCACTATTTGGATAAATATGAATATTGGCTCAATGAATAATGTTGAGTATGTTGAAATTCCCGTGCGGGGTTGGTAGTCCTCCATCGTGCGCCGCCCCAGGTGGCGGATAGGGGAAAGCCTCCCAGATATGGGTGGTACCGAGGAAATGAAATACTCGGGGCGGACCAAAACTAGCATTGTAGCGTCTGATTCAGAATGAGCGGCTACAAACAGCGTCTGACCCAGAATGGGCGGCTGAAAAGAACACTCGCCAACACGCTCGGCAAGCGAGGCGTTTTATATGCCAAAAACCTTTCATTGAATTATGCTAAAATGTCGAATTCAAACAAAATACCCCAGGTGAGTAACGCCAAGCGTGTAGAATCTCACACTGATCTTAGATCAGTCTGCCTCACTTCGGATTCTGGGGGAGGCAAAAATTCGATAAACCATAAGAAACAACACAAGTTGAATGTCACCAAAATATATATAGCTACATATAATATCAGAACAATGAGCACGCCAGAAATCCTTGTTAAACTAGAAGAAGAATTGGAACACATAAAATGGGACATCCTAGGGCTTTGCGAAACGCCTACCAGAAGAGAAAACCACTACCTTGAAATCAGGACACATATTATACCAAAATAACTTCATCCAACCTAGAGGTCAAGGAGGAGTGGCATTTCTTATTAATAAAAAAATTAAACATATGATAACTGAAGTAAATTCGATCTCTAACAGGGTTATATACATGGTCCTCAAATTAAACAGGAGATATAGCATCCAGTTTATTCACGGATATGCACCGACAAGCCAGGCAGATGATGAAGAAGTGGAAACCTTTCTCGAAGATCTATCAAAGGCCATGACTTCACAGAAAACTCATTATAAAATAATAAGTGGTGATTTTGATGCTAAAATTGGGCAGAAGAGCACAACTGACGCGGACAACGTCGGAAATTTCGGTGTAGGTATAAGAAATCAAAGAGGAGATATGCTAGTAAATTACTTAAATAAAGAAAACCTTTACTGTCTGAACACTTACTTTAAAAAACCTAAGCAAAGAAAGTGGACTTGGAAAAGTCCCGATGGGGAAACTAGAAATGAGATCGACTTCATACTTTCGAATAACAGAAAAATTTGCACAGACGTATCAGTACTAAACCGATTCGATACAAACAGCGATCATAGACTGGTAAGAGCATCCCTTAGCCTCAACCTGAAAACTGAAAGAAACAAACTCATCCGTACAGACAAGATCCCTAAAGCTGGGGAGCTTGTACATAGGAAAAAGGATTATCAAAACGAACTAGAAAAGAAACTGGAACCAACTGAAGCATTGAATGGGATGGACATAGACGAACTGAACAAAAAAATCACAACCGACATCCACATTGCGACAAGGAAGATTTGCATGAAAACAAAAAACAAAAAGAACTCTAAAATACAACCAGAGACGTAACAACTTATGGAACAAAGAAAGAAAACATCCAGAGATGCACTAAATTATCGGGAACTAAATAAACGAATACATAGAGAAGTAAGAAAAGACATCCGAGTTTATAACACCAAGACAATCAAAAACGTAATAGTGGACAATGTAAATATGAAAGTCTTGAGGTCAAAACTATCCTCTGGTAAACAAATCATCACCAAAATGAAAAATCAACAGGGAAACATAATTTCGGACAGCAAAAAGATCGCGGAACACATCAAAGAATTCTACACCCGTCTTTACACATCTACTACACCGGACCCTAGAATTACGAGCACGGTTATATGCAATGTGGGCTCTGAAGACATTCCTGAAATATCAAAGCAAGAAATACAGGTTGCCCTCAAGCAAATGAAAAATAGAAAAAGTCCAGAAGAAGACAGAATCACATGTGAAATGCTGAAAATGGGAGAAGTGGTTATCGAGAAATCTTTACAAATTCTTTTAAATAAATGTCTACAACAAGGCAAAATTCCCGATGCACGGCAAAACGCGGAAGTGATCCTGCTTTTTAAAAAAGGAGATAACAGCAACATAGAAAATTATCGGCCAATTAACCTTCTCTCTCATATGTATAAGCTCCTCACCAGGATAATAACCAATAGACTAACAAATAAATTGGATGCGTACCAGCCAGTAGAGCAAGCGGGATTCCGTAAAGGGTTCAGTACTATAGATCACCTACAAGCTATTAGAACACTGATAGAAAAAACAACGGAATACAACATACCCCTTCACTTGGCATTTGTGGATTATCACAAAGCGTTCGATTCTGTCGAAACGTGGGCCTTTATACAAGCTATGAACGATGCTAGAATAGATTCCAGGTACACAAACTTATTAATATATATATATATATATATATATATATATATATATATATATATATATATATATATATAAAAATGCCACTTTTCATGTCAAAATAAATGAAGATCTAAAAACGGATAAGATTAAGGTAAATAGGGGAATACATCAGGGTGATACAATATCACCAAAATTATTTACTCTGGCGCTTGAGAACGTCTTTGAAACTTTTCAATGAGAAACAAAAGGAATAAATTTCGACGGCTCCTATCTACACCATCTTCGGTTTGCTGACGACATTGTCCTGATAAGCAGTGACGTGCACGAACTGCGCAACATGTTAGAACAACTTAATAATGCTTCAAAAAAGATCGGCTCAAAAATGAACATCGCAAAGACTAAAATAATAAGTAACACCAACGAACAAATATACTCGTATATAGATGGTACAAAACTAGAAAACGTGGAAGAGTATATATATTTGGGACATGTAATAAAAATAGGAAAAGAAAATCAAACGGCTGAGATTAAACGAAGAATAAAATTAGCCTGGGCGGGGTTCAGAAAAATGAACTATATATTCAGAAATACCAGCATACTGATCAACCTTAAACGAAAAGTTTTCGATACCTGTATACTACCGATAGCGACCTATGGACTAGGAACAATGGCAATGACAGGGAGGACAGCAAATCAATTAAGAGTAATGCAAAGAGCGATGGAACGAGCGATGCTCGGAATTACTCTTAGAGACAGAAAAGGGAATAAAGATATCCGACAAAGAACTAAAGTCATGGATATAATAAAGCGTACTGCGGAGCTGAAATGGGAATGGGTAGGGCATGTGGCCCGGCAGGATCAAGCTAAATGGACAACCAAACTAACGTACTGGCGACCAAGACAAACAAGGCGAAGCACAGGAAGACCACAGAGAAGATGGCTTGATTATATCAAAAGACAGGCCGGAAAAAGATGGTTTCAACAAGCACAGGACAGGACAGCATGGAGAAATATGAAAGAGGCTACGTCCAGGAGTGGATAAGAAGTGGCTGAGAAAGAAGAAGATGTTAAAATTACCTAAAGTAATGAATGATTTCAAAATCTATGATAACTGAAATTAATGCTGATTATATTACATCAGGTGGTGGTCCTTGATTTCAATTGAGGAAAGAAATTCTTCATTATATTATTTCAAAAATAAAAACAATAAAACTAATAATTTCAACAAGTTAAATGGACAAGTTTTCAAGTCACTGATACTTCAGTTAAATATGTGCTACACAAATGAAGAAAAAAAACAGTTTAAAAAATAAGAAGTATTTAATTAACTGGTTTACCACTGTTCCAACAATATGATTTTTTAAAAAAGATAATTGGTTAAAAGGAAATATAGGCAATTTCAATTAATAATATAATATATCTCTCGCGTTACGAGGCAATATGAAAACGTGCAAATTTCTGTGACTTCGTTCGAAAATTGGCGGAAAAATATACATACCTAACTCACGAGCATTTAGTATCGTTTCGAAAACTGTAACTAACTATCAACTCGCGATGGACATTCTTGTTGCTCTTTCTTGTTTCTATTTATTTGTGTAGTGATTTACGGGTTTTATATTGTCATGTTAAAGTGTTTTATTAAACGTTATTCAAAATTACTACTGATCTTTCTTTTTACAACCTTATCGAAGAAAAACACATTCACTTAGGTACAGTAGTGATCGACAAACTCAACAGTCCACTCCAGTAATCTAGTTCATTACAATCCCTGAAAACTATTGTTTCTAACAAAACTTCTTTGATTTTCTATATTTATTGTTGCTGTTTGATATTTTCTACTTTTTCACATGAATTTTTATATAAAGTTTGTTCTGAAATATACATATATCAATATTATATTGGTTCCCATTCATTAAAAATTCCAACCTCATTTATTTACTTATTATTTTCGTTTTATTTCGCATTTTAATTGCCTATGAACGCAATTCACTTGTAGTTTAATTACACGGCGTGAAATTCGCGCACAGCTTTTGATAGTAATCCTTTGTTGCTGTTAAAGACGTGATATACGTTTTCATTCCGCAAACTAAAATGCTTTTCAAATTTCAGGACAGTTAAATGCTGATTTTTTTTTAATTTTAGAACTTCATATACCATGAATACAATCAATTTATGAATTAAATCAAATAGAAGTAACCATATTAAGTTTAGGATATAAATCTCCAGCTACTTTTTCTAAACAAATGTTTATCTTGAAGCTAATAAAACCGATTATTCGTCCACCTTAGAGCAAAACTCAATTTGGATAATAAGTTTTTCTTGTTTATAGTTTGTAGAAAATTAATCTTTGTTCTATTAATTATGATTTTCAAAATAAAAAAATGATGTTTGAACACGTATATTGTTTTATCTGGAACCGCGTTACCCAATTCCATATTAGGATCATAGTATATACCATATTAGGTACATATTCCGCACTAGGTACAACATTTCCCCTTTTTAGAGGTGATTTTGTCAAGATCCCGATAGTCGAATTTTGTCATTCCTAATATTAAAACCTGATAACTAAAACAATAAGCTATTGTTTCGAAACAGCACACTGGTATAGACCCTAAATCCGACTCTGTCTAAGCCAGGTATGAAAATTAAAATTATGGCGGATACGCAGGGTTTTTTTATAATTGTTTACGACTATCTTATCTAAACTTTGTTTTTGTGACCAGACTTATCTAGAAAATGCCAGAAGCAATTGTTTTTGTGTGTGTTAGCCGCAGTCCGGAATTTTCTAGTAAAAAGGGCTTTAATATATAAGGGACCGATCAGGAAGAGTTAGAAGTTGATAATTTGACATCGTGAGATAAACAACTAAATAAGTGAATATAAATCAGTGAACTGTTTATATAAATTAGTTTAAGTGAATATACTGTGTATAATTAGTGTTAATGATTAGTTTAGTGTTTAAATAAATTAGTAAGTAGCCATACCGTGTGTTTAAAACTTATCCCACCCGTTTGCTGTTTAAATAAATAAGAGTTGGTGAGTTGGAAACGACCGGTAAGAGAAGTGAATTAGTAGAAAGACTTAAGGTGGCACTGGAAAATGACGGCTTTGATCCAGAAACAGTTTTATTTAATGACGAGTCTTCCACATTAATCTCGTCAATTTCTGCTAACATGGACGAGAAGATTTCTGCCATGGAAGAGAACATGGAAGAGAAGATTTCTGCTATGAAGAACGACATTTCTGCTATGAAGCACGACATTTCTGCTAACATGGACGAGAAGATTTGTGCTATGAAGAACGACATTTCTGCTAACATGGACGAGAAAATTTCTGCTATGAAGAACGATATTTCTGGCATGGAAGAGAAGATTTCTACGAATGTGAAAAGCGATATTTCGGCTACAAAGAACGTCATTTCTGTTAATATGGACGAGAAGATTTCTAGTTTGAAGAACGATATATCTGCCGATATATATTATTAATGAAAAACGACATTGCCGCTGACATTGAAAATAAAATTTCGTCTCTAAAATCTGAAATCGAGGATAAGATGTCAATGATGGACGAGAAAATCGAAAATAAAATGTCAACGATGGACGAGAAAATCGAGAATAAGATTACAATGATAGACGAGAAAATCAAGGAGTTGGAGGAAAAGATTGCCGATTCCAGAACGCGAGGCACGCCAGAGGAAGAAAAGAAGACCGAGCAAACGAAACCTTGCTAGCCAGAAACACCACCTTAGTTTGAAGACTTTGGCAGTTTTACCCGACTCAAGGGTCCAACGTTCGATGGGAAAACGTCGTGGACGAATTATGTGAAACAATTTGAAGCAGCCGCTAGAGTGAATAATTGGTCCGATAGAGAGAAGGCAGTGAATTTAAAAATCGCGCTTCGCGGAGATGCCTTAGATGTACTTCAGACGATACCTCTGGAAGAAACGGAATTGTGACGAAACCCTTCAACAGTATGAACTGGATATTGCCCGATTATGGTTTTGAGATGAGGAGACAGCTAGTTATCCCGAGAACAAGAGTAGCTGAGGTACTGAAGAAGTTACACGACAGTCCCTCGGAAGGTCATCTGGGAGTGAAGAAAAGCCTTCAGCGAGCCCGTGAAAGGTTTTATTGAATGAAGAGCTCCGACGATGTGAAGGACTGGTGTAAGAAATGTACGACTTGTGCTACGAGTAATGGACCACATAGCAAGAGAAAGGCACTTATGAAACAATATAATGTTGGAAGCTCCTTCGAAAGAATTGCTTTAGATATCGCTGGACCATTTCCGACGACAGAAAATGGTGGTAAATACAACCTGGTTATAATGGATTATTTCACAAAGTGGATGGAAATTGATGCGGTCCCGAATCAAGAGGCCACAACTGTCGCGGATGTATTTTTGAAAGAATTCATCAGCCGATATGGAGTGCCCTTGGAAGTCCACAGTGACCAGAGAAGAAATTTTGAAAGCCATCTATTCCAGGAGATTTGCGACAAGCTGGGAATGAATGAGACCAGGACAACAGCATTACAACCACAATCAGATGGAATGGTCTAGAGAATGAACGGGAGTATTGGAAAATACCTGTCCAAAGTAGTATCCAGCCATCAGAGAGATTGGGACCAGTATCTTTCCCTATTCGCATTGGCTTATTGATCTGCCGTCAATGAGTCTACGAGTAAAACACCGGCGAAAATCCTGTTTGGACGTGAAATGAGGCTTCCTTGTGACCTGGAATTTGGCTGCCCGCCTGGAGAAGATCTAGCAGGCGAAGACTACGCGATCCAATTAGGAAGTGGACGATATTCATGAATTAGTTCGAACAAATCTTCAACTTTCCAGCGACAGAATGGAAAGTCGGTACTACACGCAGGTCACAGAAGGCGGTTTTAAAGGAGTGGACAAAGTATGGTTACACAACCCGACGAAGAGAAAAGGATTTTCTCCAAAATTACAAAAATCCTGGGAAGGTCCATACTTAATCAAGAAAAGGATCAATGATGTTATATATCGCATAAGCAAGATCCCCAACGGAAAACCAAAAGTAGTTCACCAAAACCGACTAGCGCCATTCGAAGGAGACCATGACCTGGAGGAAGGAGTAAACCTTATTCGAGATGTGTCTGACCATACCTTCGAGGAATTTATGGGCACGTATGGAGGTACCGGAAAAGCTAGATATGGTGTCAATTCGGAACAACAACAAGATTTGTTGACTCTCCCGGAAGATTATTCACTGGCATACAACATCCCCGCCCGTATCAAGAACGCACGAGGGTTGGCAACCGTCTTTAGAAAGAAGTTCGGGCAATCAGAAAAACTTGAAGACCAGATTCCAGCCCCTGGCAAGACACTGAAACTGAAAGATAATTCGCGGTACGTCTTCTACGTGGTAACTAAAAATGAATTTCAAGATCGATCTACCTACCGCGATGTGTGGGAAGCACTTCGACACCTCCGAGACCATGCGTAAGAATCCAGCGTGAAGAAACTAGCTATGCCTAAGATAGCGAGTAACCAGTTGGATTGGCGAGTTATCAGGAACATGGTAGAGGTTATCTTTAGAGATACCGGTGTCCAGATATTAATTTGCAGCTACAACCCCCGTTATCAGTATCCGATGAAGACGGTGCCCTGCTATTTCAATAATATCGGAAAGTGTAGAAATGGGGCCAGTTGACGATTCAAACATCCAGTCTCGGCTACTCAAAAGTTCCAGGAAGAACTTCCATTTAAGGAGGGGGTAATGTTACGAAACAGCACACTGGTGTAGACCCTAAATCCGGCTCTGTCTAAGTCAGGTATGAAAATTAAAATTATTGCGGATACGCAGGGTTTTTGTTATAACTGTTTACGACTATCTTATCTAAACATTGTTTTTGTGACTAGACTTATCTAGAAAATGCCAGAACCATTTGTTTTTGTGTGTGTAAGCCACTGTCCGGAATTTTCTAGTAAAAAAGGCTTTAATATATAAGGGACCGATCAGGAAGAGTTGGAAGTTGATAATTTGACATCGTGAGATAAACAAGTGAATAAGTGAATATAAATTAGTGAACTGCTTATATAAATTAGTTTAAGTGAATATACTGTGTATAATTAGTGTTAGTGATTAGTTTAGTGTTTAAATAAATTAGTAAGTAGCCATACCGTGTGCTTAAAACTTATCCCACTCGTTTGCTATTTAAATAAATAAGAAAAACATTACACTATATTAAAAAAAACATTTTTTGTTTTAAAAAGTAAATAAATTACAAGGCAAAAACAAAATGGTATTCCATATATTATGGCACATCTCCTCTAGTATGCGGATTATTTCTAAAACGATCTAACGAAATTCGGTCATGTCGGTCATGCTGAACAATATTTCTTCCTACAATATTTTTTAAAATGTGCTTACTCACATCTCCGTTAGCATTAAATACATTGTTTATTCTGAGTACTGAGTTACTGTTAATATGGAGACAATCTTGATGTCCATTGTTAAATATTCGGCATTCTCTTCTAAAGCTTCGGTCGTTGTCTCTACAAAGATGTATAATTTCAATTTGTTTTGTACCAAAAATGTTTCACCCGTTGTTTAATCCATGATGACAACCTAAATATTTCGAACAGTTTTTTAGTCACGTGACCTAGCTGCAAAATTAATAAGTGATAATTTCCCTGGCTTAGCAGGTGTCACGTGTAGATACCAGAATAACAGAAGTGTGGATTTTTTTTGACGAATATTTATTTTCAATTTAAAAATTGGTAAATGTTATTTATTATTGACAACATCAATTACTAATTGCAAGAATTTTTGAAGTTCATTTTCCACTTTTTTTTCGTCAATGGCGAATAAAGTAAAAAGCTGTGGGTTTTTTTTCACTAAATGTTCATGTTTCATGAAATAAAAGTAGAGCTTCGATATGATTTTGTTCTTCTCAACACTGGATTTATGGTTTAAATACGGTATAATTTCATGAGGAACATTTGAATAAATCTTCTTGTTCCGAATTTAAGTCAGAATTATTCACCAAATACGTTAAATATTATTTTCATTTTTATGATAAATTTGATTGATTTTGCATGGGTTGTTACATTTCGTTTCCCTCGTATAAAGAACTTTGAACGGTAGTCTTGAAAGTATTAAAAATAAAATACTTAGTTACCTACTTATTATCAGGAGAGCATAATCTACCTACACAAGAAAGAACTGATATTGAAAATGAAATTACAGATATTTCATTCAATGACAACAATATTTCAAATGTGTCATCAGATTTATTTGTGAATGTTCCTGCCGAGTCCAGAAGAATTATGGCAAATTCATCAATATCATGAGGCTCTACCCACAACAATTGCTCTGACAAAAGTGATTTTGCTAGTTTCTCAAAAAAAAATTTGTCCAGTGCCATCAACTCTAATAAAAGAAAAGGCAAAGCAAGTTTAATAACATCTACTCCATATAGAAAGGAAGTATCCATTACCAAGAAACTAAAATGAAAAGAAAGATGTGAAACCAAACTCTTTGGAAACAACAGATAAAAAATCCAAGATTAAAAGTACCAAAAAGGCGAAAATTACATCGAACAGCTCAGATTCAGAAGCTTCTGTGCATTATGATGACTCGACTAATGAAGAGGATTACAATGATGCAGAGTGTCGTTTTTGCAATGGAAAATTTTCGGAAGATACCCGTGGAGAAAAGTGGGCTAGTTGTATCGTTTGTTTTCAGAGATGCCACGAAGATTGCGGCGAAGTTGATGGCACAACATTTGCTTGCCCTATGTGCAAAAAAAAATCAAGGAAAAAGAACTATTATTGGATTAAATTTTAGTGTTGTTACTTTCGATTCTCATTTTGATTACTTCTGAAATAAATTAATATATTATATTCTTTCAGTCCTTGCTTTTATTTTTTGCTATCCTATTATGAAACAGTCTTTTATTGGGAACCCTAACTATCTCATATTAGGAGACCAATCTTGAAAATGACAAAAGTAGTTTTTTTATTTATTACTACTTTACGAAAATATTTAACATTTTTAATGAATTTGATGTGTTAGGGTGTGAAGTATACACAACGATCAATCCTTTAGAAATAAAGCCATATCTAAAAGTTGAATTTTTTCAAAATTATTCAAAAAAATTAGAAGATGTCTCATATTGGGTCTCCTTCCTCTATATGTTCGGAAATAGAATTTTGATTTCATTTTTTTTGTAACAGTATACTTAAAATGTTTTGTTTCATTCCCATGTTCATACTTCTCCATGTATTAATTCATAATTCCATCTTGGCCAATATCTTGAATAAGTTAATTTTCAATGTAACCAATATAATTTAAGATAAGTGTGTTTCTCCAGGATCACACAAGTAATATTGTATAGCATTTAGCGACAGTTTTTTATTGTAAGAATTTTTTGTTACACATTTCCTTTTTGTAAAAATTCAACAGATATGTATAAATTTTTCTCAGCATTTGTTAAAGTAACAGTATATATTTCTTTTTATTGTATTCATTGATTTTTTTCGTTGTTGAAAAACTATCATTATATTAAAGCGAAGTATTTTTTTAACGGTAGGTCTTTTTCTCTTCTCCCCATTTTTCTGATTTTCAAGTAAAAGTGTGTATGAGGTTTAGTCTCGGGCAAAATCAGATGGCGCCCTAAGATAATCAACTAGTATGTAAATCAAAAAATATAGTGAACCACGCATGTCTTCATTTTTAGATCAGACAAAAAATGAAAGTACTACAATTTTGCTGTCCTAGTTTTTAGTTTTTGAGATAGGAACCGAATCAAATTCTAACAGGGTCATTATTAATTTTTTCTACGACTATTATGGAATTTCTATATTCCGACGTAGTTTTTGTTTATGGAATAGCCCTGGGTAGGAATATACATTCTCTTCATCTAAGTGTCACGGTTCATTTGACATAAAGAGAAAATAGGCGTGTTGCGTTTTCTACACCAGCTGCACAATGCAGAGTAGAAGTAATACAGAAATATCAAAATGCATAAAAAATCCACTAAAGTGAACGTAAAATGACTAATATAGTTGTTGAATATCAATTGTTATAGCCAGATGTGTATTTTTAAGAAAATAGCAAAAAAATACCCTCGATATAGAATAATATGCTATTCCTTTGCTTTAGTAGTTCAAAATTATTTATAGTATGAAGAAATCTATTTATTCAAGACTGATTCCTAGCTTTTTTACTAGGGCAAGAGGAAAAAAAAAATTAGAAATATTTAAAATGTAATGTAGGTATAACGTTTCGTACCGAATCTTCCGCTAGCTTGAATTATTCTCCGTAAATATTTTCCGATTGAGAATTTTTTTAAGAAAATTCGCATCTCTATAAAATGTTCGGAAATTATTTAAACTCTTGGGAGATTATGAGTGACAATTTTTCAACTATTTTGATTTGGAGAAGTATTTATTATTCTAATAGCAAGTGCAATGAAGGTAAATCAAATTATTAGGACATTTACATAAACTGACATTTGCACAGGAATTAAAATCAATGCCTGCTTCGCATGACATTTTGTTTATTAGGCAATAACTCACATCGGAAAATATTTATTTAGCTACGACACTCGCAATTATTCAAATGTGAATAATAGATGGCGATGTTGGGAAATGAAAATAATTATAATGCTTTGTGAGACCTACAGGTTAGACGGGTAAATCACACGACTGGGAGTTACATTGATGTTTCCAAGGGTGTTCTTTAAAATGGAGATGAAATGTACTAAATTACGTTTTTTTAAAAACACCGCTACTCTATAGACACGAACCTGATATTCATAAGGGCAACCACCCAACTAATGTCTTTTACTGACCACCAAAATTTGGAGTTCATAAAACGTCAATTAGCGTGTATACACGAACGTTCAAAAATAAAAATAGAAAACAATTTTTGACATCGTACATCTCAGACACCGGTGAAGTTACAATACTCAAAATTTATCTTTAGGTGATTCAAGGGATACAGTTATTAACTAAAAGTCCAATAAAAAACACTTGTAAATTTTTTGGAAAAATCGACGTTTTGAAGCTTCCTAAAAATATACGCAACGAATGTATATCAAATGTTAATACTTAAAAATATTCCCTTCGCCAACGGCTTTAAATCAACAGAATTTGAAGTTCATCAAATGTCAATTGAAAGCTATAACAGAGAGTTGCGATCTTAAGTAGGTCACATTGAATATCTTCTTCTATGATTTGCGTCCCTCCTCCACCCGCTAACTCCTAGAAACTGCGAATCTTCCTCCACATCTTTTCGCCATCTCACTCTCAGTGGAACTCTTTTCCGGCTTTTTGAAATTGTTTGTTTAAGACCTCTTTTATATTTGATCCTTTTTTATTACGAACTACGTGCCGCATTCACGGTATTCTTTGCGCTTTTATCACTTTCACAATATCTTCCTCTATGTATAAGCCATATAGTTCCTTATTTTCTATTCTTTTCCAAATACTATCAATTTATTTTCTTCCAAATAATCTCCTTAACATCTTCCTGTCCCACACTCCTAATCTTCGATTTCCTTTGTCATTGGCCACGTTCCGAAAGCTGAGATTACCGTGGGCCTGATCGCCCCTTTATAAATGCGGATTTTAGCTCCTTAACATCTTCCTTTCCCACACTCCTAATTTTCGATTTCCTTTGTCATTGGCCACGTTCCGAAAGCTGAGATTACCGTGGGCCTGATCGCCCCTTTATAAATGCGGATTTTAGCTCGGATTGATACTACTTTGAATATTTTCAAGAAGAAAAGGTCGATTGCCTATTGGGATACTAGAAATTTCAGGAACCCGAGGATTCTAGAAGGTGGTTATAATATATAAGAGACTACCTCGGAGAGGCGAGTCAGTCTACAATTTAATCTGATAATGAACAGATGTGCAAAACATTGCATTGGTGACAGGTGTGGGGTAATATAAATAAATTGTTACGTAAACATGACGGAATTGAAAGCAGATGTGGAAACGTCCTATAAGAAGAATGAATTAGTAGAAAGGCTCAAAACGTCGCTGGAAAGTGAAGGCTTGGATACAGAGACATTTTTATTCAAAGACGAAGCTTCCACCTTAATCCCGTCAATGTCTGCTAACATGTACAAGATATCTGCTAATATGGACGAGAAGATTTCTACTATGGATAATAATATTTCTACTAACATGGACAAGATTTCTGCTAATATGAACGAGAAGATTTCAACTATGTAGAACGATATTTCTGGTATGAGGAACGATATTTCTGCCGATATCCTATCAATAGAAAATGGCATTGCCGCTGACGTCGAAAACAAAATTTCGATTAATAGGAGAAATATGGGAACAAAAGACACGCCAACATAAGAAAAGAAGATCGAACGAATGAAACCTTGCAAACCAGAAATACGCCCCAATATAGAAGATATTGGCAGTTTTGCCCTAGTCAAGGCCCCAACGTTCGACGGTAAGACGTCGTGGGCAAATTATATAAAACCGTTTGAAGAAGTCGCTAGAGTGAATCATTGGTCCGATAGGGAGAAGGCAATGAACTCAACCATCGCGTATCGGGGAGTTGCCTTAGATATACTTCAGACAATACTCCTGGGAGAAACGGATGACTTCGAGCAGCTGATGAAGAAGTTGGACATGCGGTATGGTCACGAACATCTAGAACATTTGTACCAATCTCAGCTGAAGAACCGAATGCAGAAAAGTGCCGAAACAGTATGAAGTGGATATTGCCCGACTAGTTCGATTTGCTTATCCATCAGCACCAGAGAACATGTTAGAATTTCTGGGCAACCTGGCCTTTTTCGATGGTTTACATAACCCCGATATGCATAGGACGTTTCGTTCAGCCCATCCTAAGACATTTGTCGATGGATTGACTGCTACTCTGGAATATGAAGCAGCCACGAAGTTTTCGGGAGAAGACAAAGTTGGGACCATCCAAGAAGAAGGTAACGAGGACAAACCTGTCTCAATCGTCAGTTTAATGAAAAGGTTGATGGACAATAATCCGAAAAAGGCCAGATACTGGAATTGTTGCGTGCTAGGGCATGTACGCATTTCGTGGAAGTGCCCCAGGACTCTTCCAAACCAAGAACCACAATCACAGGAAAACTAGAACTGGGCTGCTACGAGGGAGCAGCTTCTCTCAGATGTCGCAACGACAGTATATATGTGGATGGCGAAGTGAATGGCAATAGATATACTCTGCTGGTAAACACAAGAGCAACTAGAAATATTATATCGCCAGAGGTAATAAACTCCAAGATGAAGCTTGTACCAACGAGACAGCGACTGCGGACCGCCACGGGTGAGAGTGCCAACATTCACGGAGAGACACAAATTCAAAACTGAGAATAAGAGTCCCTCGCCTTCTAAGAACTATTAGGATTTAGTGCTGGGGTACCTACCCCTCTACTAACCCAAGCGACGTTACTACTTAATTTGCTATTTGGGGCTTGAGTCAATTAAAGTACCACTCTCTTAAAAACAAACAACATATATTTAATGTTTTTAGACGACAATTGACAAACGCTCAATCTTTCAAAATTTACCGACAAAACAATAAATACTGAACATACAATAACAACTCAACCTGACCAAATTGCACACAATTAGAATATAATAATCCTTCTACTTATGATAACATATTTCCTCGCCAGACAGGGCACATTGTCTGGACCGCGCTAACCACCCCTCGGGCAAGCTCTCTCTGACTTCGGTTCTACTCATTCAACTGGTCGCTTTCGCCAGTCCGAAGGTCATCTCTCCGAAAAATTATATTTTCCCATCCAAGAAACTGTTATCTCTCGAAAAATGCTAAGGTGGACGCTTTTTATTATTTAAACGTTTCACCTTGATTATCATATATTTTGTAGATAATTAGAGAGATATTTTTAACCCTCGTGGTACCGTGCTAAAAAAATTACACGTGGTACCATCCGGGGTACATTCATACCCCACGTCAAAATTATATACTATAGCGGTATTCATTGAGCATACAGTCCAGCAGTTATAATTAATCTTTATCAAAAGAAAGAAAGAAGGAAAATAATATTTTCATTTCCAAAGTGAGTACAAAAGTAAGTAACCGGGCTAATATTCTTCACCATTTAAAAAATAACATTCTTAATGCTTTTCATACCAGCTCGGTTTCTTTGCATCTTCTGCAAATTATTTGCGTTGTACAATGTTCAGAGCACACCAAATTTCTACATTAGATGCAAGACTTTCTGGATTTTCGGTCTCTTTTTCTGTCACACAAGTGGCACCGTTCAGCAGTTGACGGGGGGTCAACCATAACTGGCACTGGTGCTTCGTTACGTGCTAGTTCTGGAATAGCATCAAGCATGTAGTTCCTAATAGTTTTGTATAAACCTTTTTGAGTTTCAAATCTTCTAACAATATTTCGTTTGACGAGTGTCTCGCTCAACCGAAGCAAATATTTTCTTCTATCATCCCTGCTCTTTGTTCTCGTTTCAGGAAATTTAGTTCTCCATAAAATAAACGAACTTATTCCGGCGATATCCAACAATTGACCAAATATTGCCATAGGCCAACGGTTGCTAATTCGGCGGGCTTAATATAGTTTTACCATTTGATCAATGGTGTCTACGGCACCTTTTGTTTTATTGTAGTGCAATATGATATCGAGTTTATATTTGGAAGTTTCTTCTGAAACAGCATCAACGTGATGCTCTGTAGATAGCAGTATAACCGCTTTTCCTTTGCTTCGTATATAGGAGACCATTGTATGGCTTTGCGAGAATGCAAACATGCTTGAAAAAACTGGCTTTGAGCGTCGGGGTAGCAATTCTTTGGGAATATAGGTCTTATTTGCTAGAAGAGTATCGCAAAGAGTTATTCCTTTCTCCAGCAATGTATCTGCCAATGGCAAACTTGTAAATAAGTTGTCCATTGTAAGACCGTATCCTGTTCCTAATGAACTTACAGGATCAAGCATCTTTCTCCCTGATTTTTTTTCTACAACATTGTTGAGTTTGCCCAGGTATATTTGCAAATTAAGACTATAGCAAGTTTCACTGTCTGCCATCGCCCATATTTTCAATTCATACTTATCGGGCTTACTCTTCATATAATCCCGAAATGAGCAACGGCCCCTAAATGAAACCAACTGCTCATCGATAGTTACGTGCATTCCTAGATTGCAGGCCTTTTGGCAGTTGCTTATAAAGATATCAAAAACGTCCCTAATGGGAGCCAATTTATCAATCGCTTTGCGAGCTTCTCTGGTTGTAAAATCCTCAAACCGAAGAAAATATGATAGCAACTGAAAGCGTGTACGGGACATTGTTGAAGCAATTATTGGCCTAGCATAACCTTTTTCGCACACCACAGCATTTTTACAGTTTTCTTTGAAGCTTAAGTGGTCACAAAATAATTAGACGTCCCAAATAGGCTAGGAGTTCAGTGGAGTCTGTTGGAAACCATATTTGTTTTTTATCAGGATGGCGTTCATTAAAAAGTTTCAATACCTACAATTATAAAAAAATGCAAAAAGTCACAAAAGTTGTACCAATAAAGATAAGTGCACTTTCACCTGCTCAACCTTATTATTTGTTTGAAGTACAATAATTTCAATTATTTCATCAGAAAATAACAACCTAAATGCATCCAATTCAAATGTCAAATTTGAACTGAATTCAGTAAGTCTCTGCTTTATCTTGACTAAATCCCTGATTGTTCTGCGCCACTGTCTAAAATGTAATTTTGCCCATTCTGTGCCATTCTTGGTTTTGTAGACTGAATCGGAGTCATTATTTTCTTGTAAAACTGCTTGCAGTTGTACATTTCCTCCTACACCTCTCGTTTCAGTATTATTGTCCCCTATATGGTTATCTACCTCTTCACATATTTCCGGTAAACAATAGTTTATAATATGGCCCAATTCGTCTGCATTTTCGTCATTTAGAAACTGTTCCATTTCTAATTCAGTCCGTCTTTTAGAATTACGTAACTGTATTTTACTGCAACGTGATTGCAAGAAACTATAACAAATTACTATAACGTGACACGTTATGTACGATTGACAATCACACACTGCAGGCTCAGACATGAATTTACTCCGTCCCGGCGGTGAATATTCTCACTGCTCATGTGGAGGTGGCAGCAAAAATTTCTGGCTTCAAGTACCGAGCGGGGTCCAAATGCACCACGTGTCAGTTTTTATTCTCTAATTACGTTTCTTTGAGAGATGTGAAAAAGTTGAAAAGAGGTCAAGTTTTACTGCTCTTTATTAACAAAAAAAATATGGAGGTATAAAAAGCAATATTTTAAAAATTAAGCCATAATAACTGACAATGGGGTGCATGTGTACCCCGCTCGGTACCTCGAGGGCTAAATCCGTGACCTATTTTTGTCTAGCCTACCAGATACTGGGTGTTATTTCTAAACGTGACGGTATGAAGAAGACCAGGACAAAAGCGTTGCATCCACAGTCAGATGGAACGGTCGAGAGAAGGAACAGAATCATTGCAAAATACCTGTTCACAGTAGTTCCCAGCTGCCAGAAAGACTGGGACCCGCATCCATCACTATTTGCGTTGGCTTACCGATCTCGCATAAATGAGTCCAAGGGTGAAACGAGGTTTCCTTGTGACCTAGATTTTGGCTGTCGGCTTGGCGAAGATCTAGCAGAAAAATATTAGGTGATCCTATTGAGAAGAAGGATGGACGAAATGCACGAATTGGTTCGAACTAATCTTCAAGTTTCCAGCAACGTAATGAAAAAATTGTACATAACGAAGGCCACAGAATGCAGTTTCAAAGACGGGGACAAAGTATGGTTAGACAACCCGAAAATGAGAAGAGGATTTTCTCCAAAATTTCAGAACCAAAAACCGACTAACGCCATTCGAAGGAGACTATGACAAAGAGGAAGGAGTGAATCATATGCAAGAGTCTGACCCAGCCTTCGACGAATTTATGGGTGCATATAGAGGTACCGGGAAAGCTAGAAACGGAGTCACTACACCACAAAGACAAGATCTGTTCACGCTTCCGGAATAGTATTCACTGGCACACAACATATCCGCCAGTAGCTAACACGCACGAGGGTTGGCAGCCGTCTCTTGAACGAAATTTGGGCTTTTAGACAACGTGGAGAAACTAGTAATGCCTAGGATAGAGAGCAATCAGCTAGATTGGCGAGTCGTCAGAAATATGGTCGAGATGATCTTCCAACATACCGATGTCCATATATTAATTTTCAGCTATATCCCCTTTATCCGTACCCGATGAAGACGGTGCCCTTGTTTTTACATACGACGGGAAAGTGTAGAAATGGGTGCAGTTACTGATTTAAACATCCAGTCCCGGCTACACAGAAGTCCAAGGAGAAACTTTCTTTTATGGAGGGGGCAATGTTACGAAACTGCACTCTGTAGTAGTCCCTGAAGCCGACTCTGTTCTAGTTCGATAACTAAAGTTCAAATTTTGGCAGGAGCGAACAGATTTATGGCAAGGTCTATATTTTTTTAATCGTTTTTATAGGGATTTCCAAAAGGTCGATTGTTTGTTGGGAAGGGAGCCGCATACTAGAAATTTCAGGAACCTGAAGGTGCGAGAACGTGGTTTTAATATACAAGAGACTACCTACGAGCGGCGAGTCAGTCTACAATTTAATCTAATAATGAGCAGACGTGAATATATACAGTGAATGAACTGAGAACAGTGTGTTTTTAAATGAAACTCAAGGTCTCTAGTTAATTCCACAATATAATACAAGTTATTGAAAATTCTAAAACATTGACAATTGTTTCGATAAATCAATATCATCGTCAGAATGACAGAAGTTACATTTCATTTTATGCCTACCTGATGTATAGTAGTTATTTTTGGCTAGACCAAGAAGTAACCTAACTTGTGATTGGCTTAATATATGTTTATAGAAAAAAGAAGAAGATGTGATATTACAAATATTGATGCTTAGATATTATTAGCCCTATGGTGATATCCTGGATATCATTTTTCCAATTAAGATCAGTATAACTGTGCAATGATATAGAAAACCAGGAAAAATGATATCCAGGATATCACCATAGGGCTAATAATATCTAAGCTTCAATATTTGTGATATCACATCTTCTTCTTTTTTCTATAAACATATATTAAGCCAATCACAAGTTAGGTTACTTCTTGGTCTAGCCAAAAATATAACTACTATACATCAGGTAGGCATAAAATGAAATGTAACTTCTCTCATTCTGACGATGATATTGATTTATCGAAACAATTGTCAATTTTTTAGAATTTTCAATAACTTGTATTATATTGTGGAATTAACTAGAGACCTTGAGTTTTATTTAAAAACACTAATATGAGCATATTCCACGAAGTAAGGGTCGAGACAGTCAATTTCATGAGAACAGTGTATTTAATATGAATTCGAATTAAGTGTGCACATAAATTAAGCATTAGTGAATAGTGTGTATAAATTTATCCCACCCATTGTGATGAAAATAATTTAAATAAATAGGAAAAACTTTATATTTATTGTCGACTATTGATTTCCTTTCTCGAAAGCCGGTTTGATAATCTCAAGTAGTATTTTCAAAAACCCGCTGCAATGTTTCTTTAATTAGAATTGCCAATAGTTTGTACCCTACATCCAACAACGTAATTACTCTATAATTATCGCATTTCCTACTGCCTCCTCTGTTTACTAAAATGTTGAACAATGGCTTGGTTCCAACTATTTCCCATACTTTTCTCATCAAATTCACTATGTGTTCCTGAAACGATATCCTCCGAATTCCAACATTTCACCATTTCTCCAGGACTTTTGTAATTCCTTAATTTATTTAAAATACACTTTATTTCCAATCCCCATTAAAAAATTCATTTTTTATTTGATATCTGTTTCATTTAAGTCCAAAATACAAAGTCGTTGAAATATGCCTTACATTTATTTTTTACATCTGTACAAAAATGTATGTAGAATGTTGATTTAGTGCCATATTAAAAACTTGGCAACATGTAAGCTGCCTCCGGCAGCGAGAATTAACTGAAATATAGACAGTTCGAAACACGATCTCAATCGATTATTACCCAAATCAATCCAACCAGTGTTTATTTTAAACAACTCAATTTACAATTACTATTTCAACACAAACAATAGTTAATGCAATTGAACAACATCTTCTGTTTGACGTAATAAGTTACCATATTTACTTTCGATAAAAATCTGTGTCCTAGTTTCTCCTCTTTTAAATATTGTTACTCGTTTGTAGAATTTTCTTATATTCCTTTTATTAAACTATTATTCCACTTCTTCCACTATTCTTTCTTAATATTTCCTTTTCTTTTGCTCCATTTGATAATATAGGAATAAGAAGAAAGAAGACGAGGCTTAGAGAGAAAAAAATATCCTGTATAAAACATCTGGGGGCAGATATTCGGTGACAGTATATGGTACAAGAAGAGTGTTTAAATCTGTAAAATATGGAATGCCTTGAATCTTAACATAATAATGTAAATGTTATTGTTCCACATCATCGATAAAATCATGAAAACTTCTAATCTGCGATGTAATTTATTATTCATGGCTACCTCATCGATTTTTTCCGTTGCCGAGAAAAATAACTTAATAACTGTGGTCACGGATGTAAAAGCAACGCTATAGAAATCAATGATGATTTATATTTAATATAGTCCTACCGTGTGTGATTTATAGGAATTTTCTCTTTGATCCTTTTCATAAAATATGGAAGTTAAGGCGTCAAAGCGTATTACGGTACTTGTATTGTCGCCATAAGCTCTCAGCTTTTATCGTATCTCCTCCTTCTTTTTTTTACACAGTTTGCAAGGATTCCTTACGTTCAAAAAAGCAGTTAATTTGCATGAGAATCCTTACAAAACACCGCATGAATCTCAATGAAATGTCTAAAATATTTACCCACTGAAAAGTGAAATTGTGTTACTTGTTATTAAGAAAATACGATAATCTCCGAAACCATCTTATAACATCGAGATTAGATTATGTTTGAAGATGATTATTGACTCATTGTGTAAGGTTGGAAAGAAAATATGTGGATGAAATTGTTCCTACAGGGAATCCTTACAGAATTAAGAATATTTTGAAGTTTTTTTTTTGTTGTTAGGACATGGTCAATGTGTGACATCGGTTAATGATATGATTGATTATATTGTTTCAAAATGTAGAACATTACGAGAGTAAATTTAATTTAGAGCTTATCGATTTGATTGAACACATTCGAATAAATCAACCCGAATATTTGTCATGTACCTATATAATTAAGTTGGAATAGCGACCGAGTTAATTAAAATTTAATAATAGATTAAAATAAATATGATTTACCTCTATATGCTTAAAATATATATACTCGTACAAATGCCCAACAAATTAAATTAAATCAGAGTGAATCTGATAATCAGAATTGATATATCAAAGCTCACCTCAGGTAATTAGCAAAACGTTAATTAAATAACCACAATCATAAAACATTCAGTCAAAGTGGTAATAATGGACCGTATTCGAGCAAAAATAGTCATGAACCGAATTTTTCAATATATATTGGGTGGCAATTTGAAAATGTATAACCGTCTATATTTTTTCACCTATAGAAATTTCGAAAATATGTATATCATGTAGAGCCAAGGTTTGAACTCAACACGCCCTAAGTCACAAACTCTATACTTTAGTCAAAATGCGTGGATTGGCCGTTTCGCTACCGTGACGTAGAAATAACCCCTGATTTATATATTCCGTAAAGCAAGTATTTCCGTGAAACGATAAAAGATAAATCATAATACGACCCCACTACAATTCATAGATTTTTTTCTCGTACGCATGACGCCGATCGCGCTGTAACGAGAAATATTCTTTTAACTTTAGATATCTGATAAGGATAATAGATAATTCTATCTATAATCACAAGTGATATTCTTCTCGATTCACGGTAATGCTTGTAGAAAGTGTACTGCTAGGTTACGTTACGGAATCTATAAATCAGGGGTCAGGTAATAATATATTGTGCAACAAGTGGGGAAAATTCAACTTTTCTCACGAGTTTGAAAGTTTGTGGCACCAGCCAAGGTCGAGTAACGCAAACATATGAGTGACAAAAGTACTTTTCCCACATGTTGCACACTATTCTTCTTCCACAACTGCACAAATTTAAAGAATATAAGTAAATCGTTTTGTAGAAAAAGTCTAAGCATCAAGGACCACCCTCCAAAAACGGCTGGGCATCGAGTATCCCCTACTGGATTCTCCATATAAATGTATGTAGTGTGAGCAAAGTGTCGTGATAAATAATATTTCTCACAGTGTGAGCCATATATGGTTTTGAAATTAAGTGAGCTATGAGAAATACGCTACTTTTCATAGCAGTTGTAGAAAAACAATTTATTCATTCGCCGTTCATCACTTCTCTGTAATACAGTAGCTCTTGTAGTAACGAAACGACCAAGCCACGCATTTTAACTAAGCAGAAGAAAAAGTAATAGAACCATCCACCAGTCAATGGGTGTCTCCATTAGTACTCGTCAAGAAAAAGGACAACCACGAGATTCTACGTAGAATATCGCCAGTTAAACGTGACGAAGAAAGACAGCTATCCTCTGCCTCGAATCAACGATACGCTAGATTTGGCCGGCAGCAAACTGTTTTCCACCTTGGACCTGAAGTCTGGTTATTGGCAAGTAGAAATGGACCCAGAAGACTGCTTTTACCACCGCGATATTTGAAAGACTCATGTGAAATATCTTGAGAGGGTTGTCTTGGAAGACATGCCTGTTGTATTTGGACGACATCGTAGTACTGGGGAAGACATTTGCAAGTAGTATTCAAACGACTTCAAGTTGCCCAGCTCATGTTAAACCCGAGGAAATTTCAGCTATTTCAAAACCGAGTCAACTTTCTAGGTCATGTAGTGAGCAATAAAGGAGTGGCGGTAGATCTAGAGAAAATTGCTTCCATTCAGCAATGACCGCAACCAACCGACAAACATCAAATTAGGAGTTTCCTTAGACTTTGCACATAATATAGAAGATTTATCAGTTTGGAGATATTGCCAAGCCCCTTATCCGACTCACTGAAGTCAAAAGAGCTTCTCAATGGGACGAAGACTGCCAAACGGCTTTTGAATCCTTGAAGAGGCATTTAACCACCTCGCCGATATTAGAATATACATTACCAGAGGAAGACTTTATTCTTGACACTGACGCCAGCAACGTTGTAATTGGAGGGGTGCCCTCACAGATCCAAGGAGGGCAAGAAAGAGTGCTGGGATATTTCAGTAAAGTCCTCTCCAAACCAGAACGAACTACTGCGTCAGAAGAAGAGAACTTTTGGCGGTAGTCAAGTCCGCGGGACACTCTTACCAGTATTTCTATGGAAGGAAGTTCTTAATCCGGACTGATCACGCAGCACTCAAGTGCAGTTCAAGAGTCCCGAGAGTCAAATCGCTAGATGGATTGAACGACTTCAAGAGTACGATTTCAACATCAAACGTCGAGCAGGTGTGAGTCACTGAAATGCCGACTACCTGTCCAAACGGACGTCTCCAACAGACAGGATCTAGGGAAGCTGCAGTTTCAAGAACTACTGTAGTCAACGAAGAATGGTTACCCATCAGGATCAGAGAAGATCAGCTGAATGATTCTCACCTGAAGAAGATTCGACAATGGAAGGAAGAGAATCGGCGACCTACCTGGCAAGAAGTGGGCTCAGTGAGACTCCCTTGTTTTGAAAAAAGGGCTTTTGAAAAGAGTCCTTGAAAACGGTGATGGTTCCGAGATGAGGAGACGGCTAGTTATCCCGAGAACGATAGTAGTTGAAGTACTGGAGAAGTTACACGACAGTCCATCGGGAGGTCAACTGGAAGTGAAGAAAGCCTTTCAGCAAGTCCGTGAAAGGTTTGATTGCATGAACAGCTCCGACGATGTGAAGGACTGGAGTAAGAAATTTACGCCTTTTGCTAGGAGTAATAGACCACATCGTGAGAGAAATGCACTTATGAAATAATATAATGATGGAGGCCCTTTCGAAAGGATTGCTTCAGACATCAGTGGATCATTTCCGATGACAGAAAATGGTGGTAAATACATCCTGGTTGTAATGGATTAGTTCACAAAGTGGGTGGAAATTTATGCGATCCTGAATCAAGAGGCAACAACTGTCGGGGAAGTACTGGTGAAAAAATTTATGAGCCAGGTATTCCAGGAAATTTGTGACATGCTGGGAATGAAGAAGGCCAGGAGAACAGGGTTGGATCCACAGTCAGACGGTATGGTCGAGACAATGAACGGGACCATTGAAATATTTCCAAAGTAGTTTCCAGCCACCAGAGAGATTGGGACCAGTACCTTTCCCTATTAGCGTTGGCTTATCGATTGGCCATAAATGAGTCCACGGGTGTAACACCTACGAAAATTCTGATTGGACGTGAAATGAGGCGTCCTTTGTTACGGTTTTTCTCGTTAATATATATCATTCGCATAAAAAAGACATCAATCATGCAGTTTTGGTCATAATAAATAAACATTCCTACCTTAATATCAAGTCAGACTAGCTTCGTACGTCGACAATTTCTAGGAATATTATTAATGCAGTGAGTCAATAGCCTGGTCGTCAATTTGATTAGCACCAACTAATAGTTTAAAGGAAATAAATACACTCAGTAGAATAGTTACAGTAATCTGTATATACACTTAAAAAGAATGAATTTTGTTATATGATGTACAATTGAATGTAAACAAACTTTTCACTACTCGAATCAAACAGCTGATTCGCCATATGTCATATCCTCGTTTATTCTTCTTTTTCAAACGTTAAGAGATCTGTGATTCGTACGGAAGGTGGCCTACCGGTGTACTGTGGTTGTACATCAGGGTATAATAAGTGATGTTTTATGTTGTAAATACAGTCGAGGGGTGTGGTATATTTGCGTATATAGGTTATTTTTGATTAGTTAATTATTGTATTTATACGGGGGGTTTTAATATGCGATGTGCAAGTAGAGTAATTTCACTCCGAGGTCATAGAACGTATGTGCTCCAAACTGCTCGAGTGAGAGTGTCTCGAACGGAAAGGTGGGTTGTCAATGAAACCTGTCGTGTTTCCTTTTTCTTTCTGATCAACGTGGTGTTGTATGCAGGTGCTTATTGGGAGCCCCAAAAACAAATTCGCATGAAGATTCCACATTCATCCCACAGGGGAATATGAATTTGAGGGGGTGGTTTGGTTTGGGTGGAGTAGTGAGAGTTTGTGGAGTTAGTATTCCGTCCAGACCTCATCTGTGAGAGGCAGATGGATTTGTAAGCCCAGTCACCTACATCGCCATGCGGTTAAGTTCAGATAACGGCTTTTAACTACTATATTAGCAGCACACAGGAGAACCCTGTCTTAGCCAAACAGGTGAGATTTATTTGTTTTAACATTTTCTGTAACTAGTAATTGTTCCTCATAGTGTTGCGGATAAGATGACACCACCTAATTATATGTTCATGATAGAGCTTGTGTATAGTATGTTGGGGGTAAAGTACTTGTTAGTAAGGGGTGGTTATCTCGGGTTTGTTACTTTTAGACTTTATAGGGGGTAATATACTTACGTTATCGAGTAGATGGTATAATTGAAGTCTACCTTGGGTTTTTTTCAAAAAAAGTGGGCCGTCCCACTCGGGTAGTAAATGGTTTTGAGTAGGATAATATTAGGAGTCACACTGGGATAAATGTGATGAATTCCCAGGGTGGTTCAATGTCAATTGAGTGTAGTGACAACACTAATTAGTGTATTATTTTTTCTAGGGTTTTGTTTTTTTTGGGTTTTAAACATTTATTCTGGGATATTGTTGGATCTTTGGTGATTCGTATTTCCCGTATTGGATTAGTTCCGGAGTCCCCTTGGTGTTGAATCGTAGTACCACAACATTCCTGGGATGCTTATAGCCTCACCTTAGTGATTGCTACCTCAGAAACAGGTTGTGGATCGTCAGGATTTATCACCAGCGGGGGAAGACGCGCAAGTTTTAAACATTTAATATTTTTTTTTATAATCATTTCTTTTTATAGCATATATATAACTTGTACGTATAAATAATTCACCATTTGTGAACATACAAGTGGCTTGTAATTTATTTTTTTTCTTGGTCATTTATTACTCTAGGTAGAGTAGGTAAGTTGCGTCTGAGCTCACACGGAACGTTCATGATAATTTATATTGTTTTTTTTTGCTTTTGGTAAGTTTACAATTTGATATGCGCAGATAAGCCACGGTATGGGTAACCCTTCAGGTTCTCACCGTTTTCATTTTATATGATTGTAATTTTTTTTTGCAAGTTTCAGAAACTAACTTAACTCAGAACTGGTCTCTGTTTCAAATCCTTCTGAGCATTCATTTATCAATTTTGGGGTAGGGGTATATAGGATTTTAAATAATTATATTATTGTAGATATTGAACTATAAGGGACTTTTGTAAATGTCCACAGTTCGTGAGGGATTTCATATCGATCTGTTTATAATTTTTTTTATAGTAAGGGTTGATGGACCTTAAGTGTCCACTGTGGGAATAACTGCTTCCACAATTTTCATACAACTGTACTCAAACCAAACCACCACCGCAATAAATCATTTCTCTTTTGAGTTGAGTTACGAGTTTGATTTTGGTAATCCTCTCCTAATTGGGGGTAAACTACGATTAGGGAAGTAAACTGGGGTATTTACTCGGGTACGGTTTACCTGGCGCCTTGGGTTTTATAGCTTATTTTGATCGTTCGTTACCAGCATACGAACCTCCCTTCTTCGGCTGAAGTCTAGCGGGTAAAATACCTTGTGGCATAGATCGGCCATCCGATCTGCTGGTAACTTAGTTAAATTAGTAGTAATTGATTTCGGGGCCACAAGTTCGATCTATCTTCAGTAGGTCGCTAACGTAAGTGGGATAAGTGCATAGGTGCACGGGGTTTGATTTTACGTTACACCTTGTGACCTGGAGTTTGGCTGTCGGCCTGGCTAAGATCTAGCAGGAGAAGATTACGTGATCCAATTTCGAACGAATCTTCAAGTTAACAGTGACAGAATGAAAAAACCGTACGATATGCAGGCCACAGAAGGTAGTCTCAACGAAGGTGACAGAGTATGGTTACACAATCCGACAAGGAGAAAGGATTTTCTCCAAAATTACATGAATCATGGGAAGGTCCATACTTAATCAAGAAGAGGAGCATCGACGTCATTCTATCGTATAAGCAAGATCCCCAATGGAAAACCGAGGGTAGTTCACCAAAACTGACTAGCGCCATTCGATGAATACCATAACGAAGAAGAAGAAGTGCGCCATATTCAACAAGAGCCTGACCCAGCTTTTGAAGTATTTATGGGTGCATACGGAGTCCTAAAGAACAAAGACAGAATTTGTTCACGCTCTTGGAAGAGTGCTCACTGGCACAAAACATCTTTGCCAGTAACAAACACGCGAGAGAGTTGGCAACCTTCTTCCGAAAGAAATTTGGACAATTAGAAAAATTTGAAGATCCTGGCAAGACACTGAGACTGAAACACAATTCGCGGTACGTTTTCTACCTGGTAACTAGAAACGCATTTCCAGATAGATCCACCTACTGGAATGTGTGAGAAGCGCTATGAAATCTTCGATTTCATATGCTGGATTTCCACGTGGAGAAACTAGCAATGCCCAGGATGGAGAGCAACCAGTTGGATTGGCGAGTCATCAGGAACATGATAGAGATAATCTTCCAAGATACCGGTGTCCATATTTTCTTTTGCAGCTATACCCCTCGATATCAGTACCTGTTGAAGACGGTGTCCTGTTATTTCCATACCACCGGAGTGTGCAGACATGGGTCCAGTTACCGATTTAAACATCCAGTACCGGTTACACAGAAGTTCCAGGAGGTACTTCCTTTTAAGGAGGGGGTAATGTTGCGAAATAGCACACTGGTATAGTCCCTGAATTTGACTCGGTCTAAGCCACTTATCACTTTTTTCGTTTCATTTAAAATAATTACTAGACAAGTGTCAACAAACTTAGCAATAGGTACTTATTAATTTAATGAAATTAACTGTCTCGACCCTTACTTTGTGGAATCTACTCATATTACTGTTTTAAATGAATCTTACTGTTTCTAGTTAACTCCACAATATATTGGAAAAATGTTAAAAATTCTAAAAAAGTGACAATTGTTTCGATAGAATGACAAAAGTTACATTTCATTTGATGCCTACCAGATGTTTAATTATTTTTGGCTGGTCCCAGAAGTGACCTACTTTGTGATTGACTTAATATATATTAATAGACAAAAGAAGATATGATATTACAAATATTAAAGCTTAGATATTATTAGCCCTATGGGGATATCCTAGATATCATTTTTCCAATTAAGATCAGTATAACTGTATAATGATTTAGAAAACCCGAAAAGCTATATCTGCTGATCTTTACAATTATCACTTACGAAGACAGTTTAAGTGACATTACAGTTCTATATTCAATAAAAAAGAAAGTGGAAGATAATAACCTAACAGTTACAAAATCTGACAAGGGGAACGTCACTGTCATATTGACAACTAATGATTATAATTCAAAGATATATAACTTTATAGAATCTAGCAATGTAAAAGTTCTTAGAGCCTACCCAACAAAAAAGTTTTCTACTATTGTTAGAGATATTGTTAATAATTCAAATTATCTTCTCAGTGATTACAAAAAGAGGCCCATCATAAATAGGAATCCTCATTCTCCTCAATTATATGGACCCGTTATATTACATAAAATAACTAAACCTATTAGACCTGTAGTTTCTTAAATTAATACTCCTAATAATATATTTGCAAAGAAGCTCAAAAATATACTTTTTAGTTACGGATATACATCTAAATATTCAATTGGAAATTCAATAGAACTAATCAAAAAGTTAAAAGCATTCAACTTGCAAGATAACTCTAAGCTTATGTCATTTGATGTTACCAAGATGTTCACTAAAATTCCTCCTAAAGAATGTCTAATACTTGTAAGAAAGTTACTAGAAGATAAAAATATTAATACAGGAATAATATCAGATATACTTAATTTATTTGGTGTATGTATTAATCAGAATTATCTCACTTTTGACAATAAGATATATATTCAAAATGAAGGTTTACCAATGGGAAGCTCCATATCGCCAATTTTGGCAAAAATTTTTATGGACAGTTTAGAAAGAAATCTCTTTGAAGTTAATATTTAAAAAAATGTTTTATTATAGTATAGATATGTAGATGACATATTAGCTTGTTTTATGGGTAGTGAACAACAATTAGATATATTTTTCAATAACATTATCAATTTACATACAAAAATTAAATTTACATTAGAAATTGAAGAAAATAGTTCAATCAATTTTCTTGAATCAATTATTCAAAGAATTAATATTGTACTTGATTATTCGATTCAACGAAAACCAACACACACTGATGTGACTATTCCATATAGTTCCAATCAGCCAATGTCACAAAAACTAGCGGCATATAATTCAATGATACATAGAGCATTTTCAGTTCCGATGAACAAATGTAATTTTGATAGAGAGATTAACAGAATTAAACAAATAGCAGCATCCAACGGTCACCCATTACATATGATAAATAAACTAATTAATTAAAAAGAAGAAAAGGGGGCATTACAACTAATATTTCCTAAACAAACTAAAGAAATAGAAACTAATAAACCATTACATATGCATAAAATATTCCTAATACTATTCCAAAGATAATACCTTTAGCAACAAATGCAACGATTTCATTAAGAACAGAAAGTAACGTAAGTACAAAATTGTTGAGTGTAAAAACAAAAATATTACCATTAACGAAATCTAGTATATATAAACTTAAATGTCCAGAATGTGATGCTGTCTATTTGGGTCAGACACATAGAAATTTTGAAATCCGATACCGTGACCACGAGCTTACAGATTGAAACAACCAGATAAATCCCAATAAGCCAGACATCTACTTGATACCAATCATTCATTGACACCTTACACAGAACTAGAAGTACTACATATTTGTGATAAGAAACAAGAACTGGATTTCCTTGAAGAATTGGAAATTAGAAGACACTTAAGAAACCCACAATATGAAGTCGTCAGTGAACAGACAGATCTAGGGAGTTCTCCACTTTTAAACAGTCTTCTTAAGTGATCATTGTAAAGATCAGCAGATATAGTTTACCTGGTTTCCTATATCATTGCACAGTTATACTAATATTAATTGGAAAAATTATATCCAGGATATTCCCATAGGGCTAATAATATTTGAGCTCCAATATTTGTAATATCATATCTTGTTTTTTCTATTAACATATATTATGTCAATCACAAGGTAGGTTAGTTCTTGGACTAGTCAAAAATAATTATACATCAGGTAGGCATCAAATGAAATGTAACTTGTGTCATTCTGACGATGATACTTAGGTAATATCGAAACAATTGTCAATTTTTTTAGAATCTTAAACTTTTTTTCAATATATTGTGGAGTTGACGAGAAACAGTTTTATTTGACTGAATCTGCTTTGTTCGGGTAGCGCGCTCGCTGTCATCAGGGACATTTATTTTGTTCGCGTTCGTGCACTACTAGGTCTAATCCTATTTCCTTCACCATGTGGCAGTTAACGTTTTCTCCTGCAACAACTCCATTGGTTATGCATCAAAGCTCATTAACATGGTCTTTAAAATGATTGTGATATGGTAACCATTCCAAAACTTTATCTAAATCTTTGTTGTTTAGGCTAGCTCGCGAATCTCTTGTTTCAATATATTGTGCAGACTAAACGGAACTAATAGCACAAAATAGCTCCAAATAATTGCATGCTTCGGAGTTAGTCCACCCGAGGTATTCATTGATCTCATTCGATACTGCTCTATGCACTTGTCACTCCAAGTACCCGACGCTAGTTTGTCAGTATCGTAAAATATCATTTATCACAAAACTCCTTACGGTCACTTTTCTCCAATTTGCTCTAATTTTGTTTATGAAAGTAGAATTTGCGAAAAGGAAATGACCTGCAGCGTGGAAAAATGAAAGCCTCATCTTCACAGCAGTTACGGGAAATTCCCATTCCTCACCACGTTTGTCTTTTATAAAACGTTTCATTATAGTTACCACTTCATGGTACTATATCCATAGTTACGAGATATTGTTTTTAAGCTACAAAGTGTCAATGTCATTATTAAAATTTACTTATGCAATTCATATAACATGCGAGTTGACAACCTCATCTAGTAGAACAGTTTTCTTTGAGGCAATTTTGTGTAACTTGTTCATGGAAGTTTTATTAAGATCGCTACACATATTTATAACCAATATAGGAAATGGTCAGTGGGTTAGAAAGGGTGTCCTAATAGCTCTTAAATAGGTATGACCTGCTACCATATGAGAAACAGCTACTCCAGCATTGATCTCACTCCACAAATAATCCTGATCGTGTCATAATAAATCCTACAGTACACATAAGGAACATGAGCGGGTTCAAGCCGCCTAATCTCCAAATAATCAGAATTTTCTTTGCATACACTATTTCCTACGATTTCTGAAATAGCGGCTGGTTGAACGTAACTATATAACTCTGTTGGTAACTTTTTTTGGTTTCTGATGATGCAAATTCCAAGGATATTTATATGGTAAAAGGATCACTGGAACTTAAGTTTATAAATGATAACGCCACTATTTTGGACGTCTCAAATGGCGCCAGAAAGTAGTTTACGATCCTATCTCATACGCGCAGTGATATCTGCACTAAAATATTGGAATTGAAAAAAAGCAGATGAAGTTTTGTACAGACGTATATCACGTGTCTCGAAATTTAATCGTCCGTGCATAAATTTGACTGGTGATTTGTTTTTTTCAAATAGTGACTTCAGTGCACTTCCTATTTTTTGGAATTTTCAAATTGGCATTCTATGATCAGAGAGCTACCGGTTCGAACAAAATAATGAATAATAGCAAAAACTTCACGTATATTTTCTGGAAAGGGAGGGGCCCGCACAAATCTTATGCAAAATGGGTCCTGATCTTCATTGGCCGAAAAAGGTCTGATAGATAGTTTTTGATATACATGATGTCAAAGATGCGGAGAATAGATTAGTCCACTTAATGAGATGAACAATGTGCCCATTATAATATTTCCTAGAGTTAAGGATAATGGATAAGTGTTCGGCATCTAAACGCAGCGATCTTTGAGCATTTCTCACATTGGTATTCTCCGTTTCAACTATCGCTTGAACGACATTTGGTGCTCACACCTTCTCTAGTAAAGCTTGAGCCAGTGGTCCATGGACTCCTTCTGTATGCACAGTTGGGCGATATTTATTAATAATGGATTCAGCTATTCGATAAATTCTCCTAGATCCGAAATATGCTGGACTATCTATGAACTTAAAAATTGTTTTTATGTGTCTACTCATTGCTTCTGCTACCCACCTCAAGATTAGTTGATATTGATAAGGCAACAAAAGTACTGGCATTTGGTGCATTACACCTAGATGTGAGTTATATGAAGACATCCTGCATACACGAAAGTTATTTGAAGCCATCCTGTTGACATAAATAAAGATTGCTGTGGTCAGCAGTTAGTCTACTTGGTGTAGGTCGCATTAATAATTATCATTCTAATCCTGTAACTTGTATTGTTGTAACGCGAAAAATTCGCCGAGCCGTCGTAAATTTAATTTGGCTAACCTGTCGACTGAGAGAAGTCACAGCGCTATCGGTACGGAGTTAAAAATTTCAGTCCTCCAATTGCCGTCAAGGTGAAAACATATCATTTCAACAAAAGATATTTGCATGTGCTCTGGGAGCCATAACGTTATTTCACGGAAAATCCTGACAAATTCTACGTAGGGGAAGAAAATATCGCTCGATCTAACAGATCGAAGGTCTGACCCAATAATATACTGATCCAGGGGGTGCCGATGACCAAAGGATACCAGTAGAATTGGTAGATTTAGGAAACCACGTGGAAAATTCCCGTAGACGGCGTTAGCTGGTAGGATTCATTAAAAAGGTAAATGGTTGAAAGATACTTTCTCGGAATTAACAGATTTGTAGGCAATTTAACGTAGAAATTCTGCTTTGATTCGTAATTTATTGGAGTTTGTAATCTGGGTTCGCGGGATAGTTTCGTTATATTTTATAAATTCTTATTAATTCATATTCTTCATGGCTTTATATTTTGTTGAAATAAGAATATATCACAGGGGTTGTATAAACATTCAGGGATGTGTCCAACGACGTAGTTTTTATATTATGGGTTTTTATTGGTATCGTAGTTTTTTTTGCTAAGCGGAAAAAAACCAGTCATATAGTTTTTATTCTCAGAATAGGTGGCTTTTATACAGTTAAAAGTCATGAGGTGTAATTATTTGCAAATTTCGGGTATTGTTATTATAGTCAGTATGGTGGGATATTACGGGGGTACGTCGAAAATTTGACCGGGGTAAAATGTAAACCCTATGTAGAGGCTAATTCGTTTCTCTATTTTAGGGGGGTTTTTGTATATGGACATTAAATCGCTGATTGGAATTTAATGAGTCAGTGAGACCAGTTCCAGGAGGTCTGGATTAATCTGGAGAAATTTCAGTTCCTGTTCTGGTGCCGGAGAAGGATAAGTTAACAGTTTTCCTTTTTCTTATTTCTTCAAACTCAGTAGTAACTTCACATCTATGCTTCACATATTACCGTTTTTTTATATTAAGTTTTATTTCCTTCTTTTCTTGCGGCAATTACTATAATCTCGTTTATACTTGAATTTTGTATTTAAAAATTTTGAAATCTTGCTCATAGATTAAGAGACGCTGGAACACTTGGTACGTACCTAGTATTGCGATATTTAGTAGTTTTTACCTATTTCTAATGGTTTCATGTATATAATTTTGCGCCGTATATAATTTTGAGTTGTATATTCTCCAGCAACGCTAAACTCGTTGTAATTCAAATTTCTGGCTCATGCAATTATTATATTTATATTGATACTGGTATAAATTGCGGAAGTGTGAACCCTTGTAACTATACATTGGTGATTTTGACATATATATATATATATATATATATATATATATATATATATATATATATATCGTTGTATTTTCGGAATATTGTACATGAACAATTTGGTCGATTCTCTAGAATTTTTGAATTGAGACATCGGTGTAGTTTGGGGCCCTCAGCTCTACTGCACCCTGAGATTACAGCCTTCAGCTGAGCTCAGTCGTTATTTGTAATATTTTTCTTTTGGTAGTGACATTGTAACAAATATTTTGAGAAGAGACCTCTGGTCTACCAAGACTAATTAAAATTTCAATCAGGGTGTACTTGCTGACTTTTATTTACTTATGATAATTTACCTATCAGATTAACCTTTGGAGTGTGTAGTGTGTGTTGTTAACCCACTGAGGAGTTGTGGGCTAACTTAGGAAGTCTTCGGTGCTTGCCAAAACTTCTCTGGCGCCCTTTTTGTATACTTAATAATCATTTGAAGAATCCACCCCTTCTTCGACTCGAAGCTAGTCGACTGGCGAGCACGGGTTGTACCACGTGAGACAACCCGCATACATATAACGAGCACTGTGAGGGTTTTTAGGTTTTTCTCGTTATATTGTAAACATAGAAATTTAAATCAGTAAATTTTTGTATATTAGGAAAATGAAAGTTTTTAAAAAATATCTTTGTGCCAGTATTTCTGTAGCAGTTCGATGGCCTCTATCGACTACTACAATATCGTGTTCCTGGAACCACCTCCTCATTATATTACCGTCTCTTTCAAGTTCATCCCGCAAAATAGCAGCATCGTTATTTTTATTATCAGAGAAGTATGGTCCATGAATGTAGAGTAGGTAACCATCAGGTGCTAATAGAAGAATAGGTTTCAGTAGGTGTCGACCTTTGTGCACACAATAGGACCACCTAAGGACACGAAAACTGCTAGTCTTGTGAATTTAGCTATACGTACCATCTAAAAACACAATTTCTCGGGGTTGTTGTGACTCTGGATTTTACAAACTCAGGGATATGTCTTTCTTTATAATTTCCTCTAGCAATAGCACCAAATCCCATATTAGTGGGCACAATGCTCTATATCAAAGATTTTCTAACAGTAGCAACTGCTATACTTATTGCCTGCCTATCAAACGTTAAACACAAAAATGTTTCAGAAAAACCATGGCGCGTTTTGCATAAAACAGCAAGACATATGTCTTAGTAACATACATAACCATTCTCACAAGGCACTCTATCGCAATAAGTAAATAATTCGGAAAACTACTGTTTCCTTACGGGGCATAAACAATCAAATTCATCGGCAGTTAAATTATTCTCGTCGTATTTCCTCGTTTAATTATTTGACACATAACGTATGCCTTGTAACATTAACTGAAGTAGATTTTCATCTCCGCTACATATTGTAATGTTTTTTCTCAATTATTAAAACGTCTTTATTACGGGTGGGATAAACTTTAAACACACGTTATGGCTACTTACGAATTTATTTAGACACTAAACTACTCACTAACACTCAATTTATTTACACTTTACTATTCACTCAAATTAAATTTATATACAATCTTAACTTTCAATTTATATCGACATTTTACTGTTCGTTATTTCGGTGTATTCCTGTTTATTTGTCGAGATCACTTTATAAACTAAACTTAATCTCCCTGATCGGTTCTTTATATATTAGTTCCTTTTTTACTAGATAATTCTAAATTGCGGCTCACACAAAAACATGGCTTGGACAGAGTCGGATTCAGGGACTATACCAGTGTGCTGCTTCGTAACAATATCAGACAAGTACTATTACTTGTCCTCATTAATATGTTCAGTCTTAAGCAAGTAGGGTCTTGTTCAAAAGCAGCTATTCCTTTGCGGATTGATAGATTACAGTTTATACTTATTTTTGTTACATGATTTACATCAAAAGGAGGTTTAAAAAATGCCATCCTTCTCCGAATACCTATTTCACATTTTGATGCATTCTCGTTTCTATATATTTTAGTCACTACGCGACGTTGAAATCTTCCATCAGAAACGTAACAAGCAAGAAAATTAACACTTCTTAAAGGTATCTTATTTTAAACAGATTGCTATTTCCATTACTAAGAATTAAAAAACACTGTCAACACAATCAATATAAACTGTCAAAAAATGATTTCCATGGGTGCCTTAATTTAATGTATTAGATAAAACTGTGGTGTATTCTTTGTTTATATTATTTATTTACTAATTTTCAGTATTCTATATATCCACACTTTAGGTTGGCAAATTTA
The DNA here is from genome assembly GCA_963921935.1 of Galeruca laticollis. Lineage (NCBI taxonomy): Eukaryota > Metazoa > Arthropoda > Insecta > Coleoptera > Chrysomelidae > Galeruca > Galeruca laticollis. The sequence goes on along the minus strand of OY998179.1, from coordinate 180,811,034 downwards.
GAGTTAAAATTACCAAATGTAACCTATGAAATTAACTGTCTCGACCCTTACTTCGTGGAATATGCTCGTATTAGTGTTTTTAAATGAAACTCACGGTCTCTAGTTAATTCCACGATATAATAAAAGTTATTGAAAATTCTAAAAAATTGACAATTGTTTCGATAAATCAATATCATCGATGATATTGATTTATCGAAACAATTGTCAATTTTTTAGAATTTTCAATAACTTTTATTATATTGTGGAATTAACTAGAGACCGTGAGTTTCATTTAAAAACACTAAGTGTAACCTACATAAATACATGAATAATTTACAAATTACTTCTTCCTATAAACTGAAGACAAAAATACATATTTTTTCATTATATTATTTTTAGAAGCAATTGAATTAATCAATTTTATTGATCAGAGCATGCTCATTCAGTAGCGTGTGAGTACCTTCTGCTTCCATGGTAGCGACTTGACGATACATTATAGCTCTTTTATAAAGTCACCCCCGCTTATTAGCTACCGAACGGGGTGTGCTAGCGAAATGCTATCAATACAGCGTAAAACTATGTCAAAAATACTAAGTAAAACTTCGACGTCTTAACGATAGCGTCAGCTTTGATCAATAGAGCGTGATAAAAAAGTTATTTTTCAACACCCAGTAACAAACATTTTTTCAGGTCATAGCAGAGAACTTGAAAAGCTAAGATAGGAATATGCGTAAGCCGTTTTAGGGCCGGTTTTACAATAGCGGTATAAACGAAGAGTAAGCCTTATTCTCGGTATAGGACGTATTTCAGCGTTTTACAAACCAGGTATAAATTTAACAATGGAACAAAATTCTCGAAAAGATTAGAATAAGCTACATCATCGTCGAAAAGACAGATAAGTCGGTTACTCTACGAATAACCTTAAAGAGTGACACATACACAGTTAATTTATACTAGTTTGTCTTTTGTAGACACACACTTTCATTTTTGATCGTGGCGAATCGTGTAAATTATGTCCGATAAAAGCAATAAAAGAATGCGTTGTAGCAATTTTAGTACTACCGAAATTAGAATACTCATGGAATTGGTAGGAAAACACAAAAATATCATCTTCATCTAATGTTTCAAAGTAATTGATTCTACAATAATCAAAAAATTGATAATTTGAAAAGAATTTCAGTACTTCTCACGTATAAATAAAAGATGTTCTGTTTTAAGTTTTGAGGTTAAAACGAAGAAAAAGGTGACATTCATGACAGGAGATAGAATTTATATGAACTACTTTTTCGTTACTCCTAGAAGTGTTATACCGGCGTAAAAAATCATTGTACAATCAACTACTTTAATACCAGGAATAAATTCGAGCATAACTTCACTCCAAGAATAGCTATACTGTATAAGTCACTCTTGTAAAACCGATCCTTAATCAATTTTTAGCCAACTGACTAATGCAACCTCATATACTCAAAAATATCTGATGTGGGTTCCACATGATTTCCTTGTACACTAAATAGCATTATAAGCCCGCTTGTTCCATCCATATATTGTTACGGTTTTAAAAACATTGATACAAAATTTATTGGGAATGTAATCATACACTTATAAACAAATGGTTGACATAGCAATTTCTTTCAAAATATATTGAAACTCACCTTTTCAATGATTAGAGTAAAATCAATAACTTCAACATTAACCAAAAATCAATGGTTTGTTTACATTTACAACAGAGCTTCATTTAACTAAATCATTATAAGATATCGTATCCTTTATCATTATAAGTTGAAAACTCTAATTTACCTGGTTAGAAAAATATAATTAAAACTCGAAGCACTTTTGTTCACTTCAATTTATTGTTCTAATCTCTTCTTTCCAAGTTGAATTGTCATTTTATATTTTGATATCTATCTTATTCATGGAAAACAATTTATTCTGCTTCTTTTACTATTTCATACCAATCCAACTTACTATTTCGTTGAATGTTCTGTGTTCTGTGACTTCTCCTGAGTTCGGTGGATGTCCTACAAAACCTACTTGATTGGACTTTGACCCTTCCTTCTTCTTATATCAGCTTTCATTCGGAGCACATGGTTCCTTAATTTTCGATTGTAAATCGGATCTTATAAGCTGGCAAAAGTAAACTTTATTAGATTTATTGGTCATAATTGTCAGTGTGGACAAAATTATCTATATTGGATCTAGACCAAAAATATAGAAACCTCTTTAAGGTAACCCTACAACTTGGGTAAGTAAAGTCATCCACCATTCACTTTTATTGAATTCATAGCTAATATTTCACATATTTCTTACTTTTTTTTTGGGCCTTCTCCTATTCTTCTAATTTTCTTCTGTCTGTTTCTATCTCGCATACTATATTTGCTGAACTTCGCTGTATCACTCACCGCTTTTCATAAATATCGCTTCCTCTAAGCTGTCTAACCATTTCCACATCACAATATTCATCCGTAGTAGAATAGTAGATAGTAGATGTAACTAGTAACCCCGTACTGCTTGAATTTTGATGCATGCCAAGCGATTCATCTCATTAGATTTGAAACCTAGGAGAATCCAGGCCGAGTCAACCCAACTACCGCAAGTACTGACGTTGAGCTTACGGCCAATCATACACGTAAGAACTTTCCGATTTATATTTACATTCACCATTTACAAAGGGTTGCTATCTGAAGGACAAGCATCTGAACCTGAAATTTTAACATAATTCCGACAAGTTATACATTACTTACTAACCTCTACTTCAAACGTTATTATCGATTTATTTTTAAACTTACCTGTAAACACCAAGGGGTACCACTCGGTCGTACAAAGATCATATGTGTGATTTACAAATTAAAATTTCAATAGTTTCAATCTAACGATGTTTAATTTATGAATCCATCCCTACTCTACCATGAATAACAGTTTCTATTCATTTGAGCTAGCTGGAATCGAGGTTCTTCACTATAAGTGAGAAACATTTAAGATAAAAACGTAAAATTATCTGTACAAGGAAGTGAAACGATTATTTTCTTATCCCCATAATTTTTTGAAAACGGTTCGAAGTTAAAACACAAAACATAGATGTAGGGTTGCGAATGCCTTCAAATCATGATGTCTTATATTCTATATGCCTTTTGAAGTTTCCAATTCCGTCCCCACGCCATCAATATGACGACGGGATTTTATGTAGTATTTTTGATATAGTTTCACCCTGTCTTGGTCGTATTTCGTTAGCGCACCTCCATCAAATGTTAAAAGGGGGTGACTTTTCTATAGCATATATAAAATGATTTAATGAAAGTTTTAACGATCCTTATAGAGGGTAGGATGAATTTTGTAATAAATGACATCATAAGCATGCGTCAAAATGAAATACCTCTAAAGTTGCAGAATCCTACTGAGAAAACTGTCTTGTTTTAATATTATTGAAGAACACCTTGCGTGCAATTACTCACAAAGATTGACAAACGTGTCCAATGCCAGTTATAAATGTTAGTTTGTCAGCTATAAGTTAAACAGTGCCTCCAACTCTATAAAAAGTTACCGAAAACGATGCTGAAATGGTTATTTTGTGACACTGTTTTCGATGTCACAAAGTAAATTTTTTATACGTGAATTATAAAAAACAATTTCTTTTAGTTGACCTCACCAAAAATTATTAATTCATACCCCTTCTGCCAATTTTAAAATTTGACATGCCGCTTTCAATTATCTTCTTGCCGGATATGTAATCCAATTCACCCATGCTTTATGTCATTAGTAGTATGTCACAAAAGATATTTTAGTGAATTTAATTTATACCAGTGTTATTTTCGTTCATGTCTTTGTGTTATGGACTTATTCTGGCCACATAATGATTTGTTGATGTTTTTAACCATGTATTGCTGGCTCACATTTTCTTATAATCATAAAGATCATACTAAGAATATTTTCCCAGTGCTACTTCATACTTTTCGACTTTCCCATATTTTTCATTCCTACAAGCTTTCTTTGCCTAAAATATTACAGTGTTATAGTGTTCCCTTCACATTTCAATATTCCGAAGTTAACGTTTACGTTTTCTCCCGGCAATTACACACTTCAATCCTATAACGAAGAGTTGCTATATATAAGCGAATCAATTATTTCTCTTCTTTTCCTTTATAGTATTATAACTTAATTACACCAGCATAACTTTTTCCTTTTTACTTTAATTTAAATAACTATCCATTTTATTGCCCTTCTCAACTATCTTATTTTTTATATGTCACAACATTTTTCCAACTCAAATTATAATTAAAATTTTCCAAATACAACTTTTAATTTTACTGATTAATTTTCTTGTTACTCTTTCCACACTCCTCCTTTACCAGCGCTGTAACTTGGACGTTTGTTGCCCTATTAATGTTTTTCATTTAAGTAAGATATAGTTTTTGTTAAAAGTTTTCTTTTATGATCGCCTAATACTTTTGTAGCCTGAAGATGGCCATTGAAGGCCGAAACTAGTTGCTTGCGGAAAAAAGATTTTTAAGCCATAAAAATAAAACTTGTGAAATACTGACTTTGAGTTTTTCATTAATTTCACAACTTTAAATGTCGAATAAGTCAGCTGTTCGCATCATATCCCCAGAATTTTGTTTATATAGTGTAACCCTAACACAAGTTATGAGGGTCCAAAAAAAAACGATGAAGCGCCTCGCTTGGATAGACTTGTGGGGGCAATGTTGTGCCCCTAGCTTCTGTGTGTATGTCCTTACCGTCAGCCACATTTGTTAACATGTCTTGCTATCAGCACGATATAGCCTCCAGAGTGCTTACAAGTCTCCAAATTTATGATTGAGTATGGTTTTAGGCATCTCACAGATGTACCTTATTAATTTTCAGCTCATCAGAGGTCCTATAGATCTAGTACTAAATTTTTGGTAATTTTGGTAAAAATTTCGGTTTATTACCACGATGCAGCCTCCAGAGTGACAAGTGACCAATTGGATGCTTTTATATTATTAGAGTCTTAAGCTATCATTATGGTTGCCCTAACCTTAACTAAAGAATTATTAAGGTTAGCTATGGTTACCCATGTGTCCATTGTTATTGTTGACAACATGTACTTATTTCGATTACGCCTTAGTTGTTCTTGTCATTCTCCAACTTTCTATACTACTGCTTTCACCCAGATAAGTGTTAGTTTTCATTCCCAATCTTCATTTTTCTTTTGAGTTATCTTGCGTCTGACCACAGCTTCTATCTTCTTGTACTCTTATCCATCACTCTTATTCGTTGTATTTAGTAATGTTTGTCTTTTTTATATATCTGGGTCTCATCAATCCGGATTTTACTTTTAGTATGTTCTTAAAGACCCAATGTCTCCTGTGTAGCTGAGTGTATACAGTTTTTGATGTGTTCGTGATATTCTTCGGGGTTTCCAAATCTCCCATTAATCAGTTTTCATCGAGTCATTTCTTGTACAGTTGTTTTGTACTCTCATGATCCAAGCTAAGGTATACCTTCTCTGCTGACTTTCTTGTCGTTATTTTTGTTCTTCCACATCCACCTTATATTCTATTTGTATACTATTGTAGCACTGTTTGGATGATGATTACACATGTGGCACCTCTATAGACTTATAATCAATTATATATCTTATATTACTTGTATTTTGTGTCCGAGTATACTTGTGTATGCCTCGGTATTAGTAGAATCCATCCATTATTTTCAAGTCTTTTTGCTCACAGAATGTTGTTAGGCGATTTCCGTTATCTTTTTTTGTGTCTTCTCCATAGGCTTCTACTATTTGGCTATCTGTAGGTACTTTTGTCAACTTTGCAGTCCAAGTCTCCTATTATAAGGATTTCCCTTATTCCTCCCACTTCCGTTACTTCATAGTCAAGCTCTTCGAAAAATTTGTCGTTTACGTTTAGTACGGAATCGTCATTTATTCCACATATATTCCAAAGATAGTTATTCTATTTTCACGACTAGTCATATTTATCTTAATGTTTCGTCCATTGATCGATTCCCATAAGTGTACATGTATTCTTAGATTTCTTTTTATGAATAGAAATACTTCCTGTTACGCTCTTTGGCCTTTAGATACTCCACTGCAGAAATGATCATATTGTCACATACTTTCTGTCCCTGACTTTACTTTTTTGTCTCTGTGACATCCGTGACGCCTAGTTATAACTTTTTGATTTCTATCATCACTTAATTCATTTTTCTGGACTGGCCCTAGCCATTCCATGTTCCATAACGCATTGTCCTTTTCCGTTGCTTAAATCTGCTTTATTTTTCCAGAGGTATGTTCAAGATTTCCTAGTTCACATTGTATAGAAAATCATTATTGATCTGATAGTTTGGAAAATCGTTTTGTTTTCAGCAATCTGCTTTAACCATGACCTATATCAAGAAATTGTTTCTGTTCACTTGACTTATTCACTAAGAGTTGCTGGTAATGATGCCATTATTATTTCCTTAATTTCACTTAGCTGAAATCCGTTGCTTGTTTATAACAACTGAAAAAATTATTTTTCCTCATGCATTCTTACAATACAAAAAAGTATATAAAATAAATCTTCACTAAATTGACAGGAAAAGAGTTCATAAAGCATTATCACTAAGATAAACTCCTGTAGAAACGACCAAAAATGGTTTGTGCTAAAGAAAATCTACGACTGAGTTTTCCCTTTCTCGTGTAGTACAATGGATACGTCGTATATGCAGCGACGTTGTTGTAAAATATTCCATGATGCGTAATTTTTGCTTAACATAACGAAATTTACATTGATAACTGTATAGGAATATGGAAACATATTATACATGCCGAAAATTAGGTGGCAGAAATTCCTCATTTGAAAATTTCACTTTAATACACTGTCATAATTCGTTTTGTTATTAAATTGGCCGAAGTTTGGGCACCATCTGAAATTTAGTTTTTTCACAGTGCTTAATTGCATCAATTCACATTTAGAATTTAATTTTTGCATGCCCCTTATTAAATATGTAGCTGTTTCTGGAAGTCCACAAGATTTTATTACGCATTTTCTGTTTTTTATCCTAGTTGAAAAGTATTTGTATGTCTAATGAAGGTTTTTAATTATTCATGTCAGGAATTTATCTTGTTATTTTTAACGTATTCTTCACTGTCTCAGTCCTGAGCTTATAATACTGTATGTAGTCATTTACATCTGAAAATTATTAATAAATAAATCTGAATCGTACGTCACTGAGTACAAAGAATAAAAGTCTAGTTCCATTTGAGCATAAACAAACCTCCATTTTGGATGTATGTTGGTACCTAGACAAGCTCTATAAATAATTCAAACATCCTTTTTTAAATGGCTTGCCGGAGAAAGGAACGTTCTTTGTAAGAATACTAAAAATTTAATACGTCGAGGTATACTCAGAAAGGGTTCAAACGGGGCACTTGCTTAGCATCGGTGGATATATCAAATATGTATGCTCGGAATCCGCATACATTGTATTAGGCTCTAGTTTCGAATTGGGTAACGGGTATTGAAAGATGATATCATATCTTCGACGTGTTTTACATTTTTTCTTTCTTTCTAGTTTAACCTGTCGTCACGAAGAAAAACTTCCCTTTCTAAAGCTGCATACAAATTAGATGTTGATGGAATTCGCGTTTTCGACTGGGGGTTGTCAGTATATCCGCGACAGGAAATTTTGTCATTTTGCCATTTTATCAATGAAATTTATAATGACACTATTGAAATTTAAAAAAAATCCGAACATTGTATTATTAATTCAAACGTATATTAAATTCAAATTATAACATATTAGCTTTATTTCTCCAGAATAACGGAATATTTAAGAAAAAACAAGAATATTAAGATGAATCGTCTCATCCATAATTATTGTTATAGATTTGGTAACTTTTATGAATACGTTAAAAGGACTTTTTTAAATGAAACTAACTGTTTACAGAGAATTCCACAATATATTAATATATAATAATATATTGTGAATTATCTAGAAACAAAGTGTTTCATTTAAAAAAGTAATATGAGTAGTTTCGTCAAGATAAGAACTGGAAAGCCCCTCGCGAAATAATTTTGGTGCTCGGTTGATAATAATAGTCTTCACCACCTTGGTGTATAATATACTATTATCCACTACTAGCTATGAAGTTGACAATTATTGCGTCATCTAGCCAACTGAGAAGTTGAATTTCTCTATTAGTGGTTAACATTTTTTTCTATTGTTAACCTAGGTCAATAATGGACAAATTCAAATGTTTTTAGAATCCAGGGATAGTAGTTTAACAAAAACTTGTGCAACATAATTTTGTGTACCCAGGAGATTATCTTTAACGTATTCGCTTTTCGAAATTACGTAACACGATAAAATTATTTGAATAAAAATGCCATTAGTTTATAATTCGCGCTCAACCATTACTGACTGATGACATCCCCTAACTACAACACGTTGGGTGCGTTCAGTAAACACAACCGTTGCGTGAATGGTCTGTGAATGCTCTTTGATACACAACATTATACGCTGGAATTGTTTCTTCATAATCATTCCTCTTTTTTCCACGACTACTACGCCTTCTGACATTATAATCATGTGGTAATGGTTCCTGCAAATCTTCTTTTGCATAGATTATAATATTTCTGTTTGTATCAATTATATAACCATCATCTAATACCGCAAGAATTAGATTGTATTTAACCATAATTTCAATAATAATGTTTTCCAAAAAAGTTATCGTTCAGCAGACACACGTCAACCATTATTATTTGTTGCTCAGTGAGCGCTCATCAACGGTTGAGTTATAACTTATGTTTTATGAACGCACCTGCTGTTTACAAATAAGTTTTACTGGTGGAAATGTCATTCTGTATAAGACTACTTGATTATTGTTTCTGTACGAATTTGAATTAACAATCAAATTCTTCCTATAATCTTTACTGTAACTTCTCCCTGTATAACATAATTTATATATACTGCACTCATCATACACAGAAATATCATTCTTCTCAAATTATCAATATTTTCTTAAACACCCAAAAATCCATTCTAACGTTATTTTTACATAAGAAACACAGATAATTATTGCCTTACAATTTTTTCCACTTAATATTTTTATGCAACCGATATCCGTTTAACTCTGATCGCTTCACAAAAACTATCGTCGAAACTGCTTTACCTGTAACGAACACTGTTTTCATACATAAAAAAACCGTCCCAGTGTTTATCTTTCACTGCTGTTTTTGACCGTTACATTTTAAACTCTCGCCTCCCATTGGTCAATGTTCCCCGCCATATCACATGAATTCCCACTTTTCCACCCACACATAAATATGAATAATATTCAATTTTCCTGCCCAGTCATCCTTCATACAAAATGTTAATCTAGTTACGAGAAAATACCGGTATTTTGTACCGGTATCTTATGATACATACTATCATTATTCACCTAAAGTGAATAAATCTATACATCTTACAAGCAGTTCGTGATATTCTTAATTGTGCCGCAAAATGAACAACGTGTAAATTAATGCCAATATACGTAAAGTGCTTTGCGAATTTTATTTAATAAAAAATCCGACTACTATAAATATAAAAGTAATTATTACCGTGATTACCATACAAGAAAATACGACTTCCCGCATTTTGCTGTCCCATTAATGAAAATGATAACGCAAAACAGTTTCATTAGTGGAAAGGCGAATTTACATTCCTGTGCTGCTCGCTTTAAAAAAGAAATTTTCTTAAATTTTTGTCTTAAATTTGGCTAGTAGTGGAAAAAATTGTATATACACCACGGTGATGAAGACATTTATAGGCCTCGCACCTTATTCCGTTCGGGGCAAAGCCCCTCGCGAAATAATCTTGTTGCTCGGTCAATAATAACAGTCTTCACCACCTTGGTGTATAATATACTGTTGTAATATAATATGTATACATATAAGGGAACTATTGTCATGGAGTGATTTTGACATTTGGTGATTGGATTTACACGTTTCATATGCTTCCAAGAGTCTACGAGACCTATTTTTTTAAAATATCGGTCTGTCGGTGGTCGGTCAGTCGGCCTGTCAATACGACAACCGAAAAACGCGATCGAACTTTTCAATGAAATTTTATGTGCAGGTTCAAAATGTAAAAATGAGCAGAACCTGATGTACAGTCGGTCTGTCGGCCTATTAACACAGTTACTCAAAAATGCGACAGAATTTTTCATAGAAATTTTATATCTAGGTTTGGAACGTGAAAACTGAGGCTAATTTCGTAAATGAGCATAGTCAGATGTATAGTTATCCGGAAAATTTAATTTTTCTCAATTTTCCACCCGAAATAATGATTTTCTCGAACAACTGACAAATTTTTTAAAATCTTCGTTATGCTCCGAAATATTTTTTTTGATTTTCAATTCTGTGGAAGCGGAATTTGAAAAAAAGTTCAAATTTGATATATTATAACTCGGTTTCTATCATCGATAGAACGTTTCTGCATTTTTTTATAATAATATCAACATTCGTCTTTCGATTTTCACTAATTTCAGTTTTTTCATTGCATATACATAGTGGCTACAAATTTTTTAAGGTAATTTCCTACGAAAATTTTCACTCCAACTTTAACCCTATATATTTTCTATAAATATGAAACGGGTGAATTAAAATATGAGCAGTAATTAAGGTGCATTATTTCTCTATTGAATGGCTTAAGAAGGTATTCGATATATAACGCAGTTTCGGAATTATTGAATTTTGTATGGAAACAAGTTGAGAAAATTTGCGGTTGTTCTGTATTAGCAGGAAGTAAAAGATTGTATTTTAAGCAATTTATATACTTCACGAATATTAAATAGGCAAGGAATGTTTATCAGATACGATAACTACTATTTTTAAGTACAGCGATGGTTTTTGTCTGCTTCTTGTTTTATTGAAAAACAAGGTACAAGACCCAGTGGCGTTTCGTAATATAAATAGAACACAAAATAAATTATATGTATTGAGTAACTCCCCTTTCTTGAAATAAAGAAAAATACATTTACATAAATATGATATTTCCAGAGATCACAGTAAACCTTTAGGGTGGCTCAATCTGACTTCGTCTACGCAATACTTTTTCAATATTTTTCATAGTTATAAACGTATCTGCCAGTTCATTATATTTAAATGAACTCAACCGTTTCTAAATCATTTCAAATTCCACATTCTGACGATGATAGCTATATCGAAACAATTGTAAATTTTCTAGAATTTTCACCATGTCTTCAATATATTGTGGAATTATTTAGGAACAGATTCAATTAAAAAAGTGTTACGTGTTGATTGCACAGAGTAATGGTCGAAACAATAAATGCCAGTTCATTAATTTTTTCCTAATGTTAATAATTCACATTTACAAAAAACTTAATAGCTATTAACTTTCTGGAATAGGGTCTAGAATGGTTTGGACACCATTAGGATCAAGTCTATCACTTATTATTTTATTAAACTGGTTTAAATATCTTTCCTTTCCATACCATTCCGCATTTACAAATAGTAAATGAAAATAATATTTTCCGTAAAAATTAAAATCAAACTTTGAATTCAGGCACAAAAATGATACTTATACAGGCATATTCTGTATTTAAGTTGCAGTCAAGCAACTTATAGCAACTGACTGACAAGCAACTCTAGATAGTAACTTTTTAACTACTTTCGATAAAATTGCTATTCTGGTAACTACTAGTGGTTGAGAAGAATGATTAGTCACTTTTTAGTGTAAATCGACCTTACTTTTCCACTAACAAGTCTGACAACTGAGAAAAGTGAGGTTAAAAGAGTATTTTGTTATTAGTGGGTGTGTTTTGTGTTGTTAACATAAAATGTTCTTTTATCTATGATTGTCAATCGAGCTATCGATGACTGGAGGGTGTTATTCGTTTTATACGTAAACATTTTATTACTGATTACCTAACATGGAGACTCTGGAAGTAGAAACCGTGAGGGTACGGAACAAAAGAAGTACAAAAATCACCCTATCACAACCAAATGTCTCTGAATAATTCTGACTCGATCACTAGGAACAAGATTTTATACTATATTTACATTTTTTAGTATATTTTTATACATACTCAGTATGTTTCAATAATTTCATAATCTAACAAAATATCCATCTTCCTACCACCACACTTCTACCTTTCTCTGACAGTTGCTAACGTTAACAACCACAAATATTGTGGTTGCTCAGAAACAACTATAAAGTAACTTTCGTAACCACTGGTTGCCTCTACAGAATACTAATTGAAGACAAGTGGCAACTTTGCGATACAGAATAGGGCCGATAATCGTAATCTCAAAGATAGCAAACTTTTTTGTTGTACTTACAAATAAAAACTTTTAGCTATTCGTAATAAATGTTTCCAAACTGCCGCCATATTGGTGGTAACGCGACGTATGTCAAAATTTTGATTTATTGATGACCTGCCCTACCCCAACTTCAACAAGTCTGAAAAAAAATCCCATTTTGGCCCATACTGTATATTATGATTATCATCTTCAATATTCACTATACGCGTTCTTCCCAATAAACTCAATTCATTTGTTTGAAGGCGGTTGGCAATGTGTCAGTATAAGTAGAATTTTTCTGTACTTCCAGTGTCTAGAAAACAAATAAATTCAATTATCTGCATCTATTTGAGTCAAGACTTTTCAACAGTTATCACCTACTGCCGTTATCAAGTGTGAGAATACAAGAAGATATCTCGGGGAGATATTAACTGTTGAAACGTAGTCACTCAAATACATGCAGAAACATAATTTCCTTTGTTTTCTTGACAATTGAAGTCTTGAAAAATTCCTTGAGAATTGATTTGAGTTTATGTTCAGTCTCAATAAGAGAATTAATAACTAATTATTAATTTGTTCTGAAGCTGCGAGACAACCCACGAATCCAAGCTCACCCAATATGATAATGAACGAGAACGTATAAACCAATAAACCAATAATACGATGACAAAAATCGATCGCAATGGGTGAAACTTGAAATGAGTTTAGGATTCTATTAGGTACATGTTTTGTAAAATATCAATGAAATTGTTTACGTAAACAAATAAGTACCTAGAATATATTTCTGTCGACATAATAGGTACCTAATATCAAATCAACACCACCAGAAATTATTGACGCCGCTCAAGCAACGTCATTTAAATCGAAATTGAAATCTTCGAAATTTCCATTTGTCTTATTATTATACTTATCTAACTATTAGGTTTATTTTTTCTGAGATTGAATATGACTAAAAACATGATAATAATTATATACTCATAACTCATGTTTTAACACTTATAATTCACATAATTTGAATATTCATGGTCCTAGGAAAATAGTGGACATAACGCGATGGTTAAATGGAGTTGTGAATTTCAGAGGTCATTTATTTTATTCACAACAATCTGATTTATCTTATTTAGTTATGGAGTTTCACCAGAAAAATCGAAAATTTTGAGATTATTTTGCCTATATCCTTTTATTTTACCAAGATTTTCTAAAACTTTGCCATACCAACTTTTTGTAGACTATGCAAAAATGTGAATGAAAATTATATACAAAGTATGGTACAAATTGGGCCACCCTTAACATTTTAGTTTCAAATATGGATCTGTATTTTTACTAGCATTTTTTTAAATGCCAAGAGTCATGTTCCATGTTGGCGTAGTATTTTCATTTAATTTTGGAAATACGTTGAATATCAACATAACCAGTAAAAAGACATTAACACACAGGAAACAATATAAAACTACGTTGGTTGTACGAACATTCCGTATTATTATGGTAAATAATAAACTAAATTATGTCTAAATAGTCCAAAGACAAACATTGACAGGTCTTGGTAAACAATTTTGTTATTGAATGAGCTATCAATTTAAAATTTGGGTAAGTTGTATGGTTAGTTGAGATAAAGATTTCAGGTATTCAAAGATCTGACTATGATTTCCGGTTCAAATGGAAACACAATGAAGTTCCGTTTTTTTTTAAATTTGGATTCTTGAAAACATGTATCATACTCTATCCTTAGCTATGGCGGTTCCAAAAAATCTCAAATGAGTGTAAAATGAAACAAACTAATATACGACGATTCCGAAATATTTTGTTTTGTTATTTCCGTGGCCTTATATTATCAAGTACTAACAACATTCCTTCCAATTATAACGGAAAAGCCGTAAAATTTTAAATTAAGTTGCTCACTATGAAAATAACTTTAATAGGAAGTCCCATATTCAGTACCTTTAAACGTTATAAATGAATCTTGTGCAGACATTCATTCCCATTCTCATATTGATCAAAATACCTGATAAATTGTCATCAATTGAAACTAGCAACTTTAGACCCAGGACATTTTAGAAGATTTCGAATATGGGGTTTAATGTATGGTTTCCAATTGAAATACATTTTTAACATTATCGATATCTGACTGTCAGATTTAACAGCAATTCTTGTAGAACCGGGAGGAATGTTATTAGTACTTATCATACAGGGGGCCCGAAAGACGTATAATATCGGATTTCTTGCACATTCTGTTACTTCATGTCAAAACAATGAAATGTGCCACTCAAGAATCGTCAAAGATAAGTCAAGGATATGATAAATGTTTAACATAGCTTTTCGTACAATCCAAATTAAAAAGAAAACATTTATAGAGATCCTTTCGAAATGATGAAGTTCGTCAAGTTTCCGCTTGAACCGGAAATGACAGTCAGATGTTCAAATACCTGGAATGTTTATCTCATGTACCCATATGAGTTACCAAAATTTCAAATCGACTGCTCATTTAATAACAAAATAGGGAACTGGCTAGTAATTTGTGGGGCAAATAATGTATAAAGAGAAAATATGTTCAATGAAATTAACTGTCTCGACCCTTACTTCGTGGAATCTATTAGCATTAGTGTTTCAAATGAAACTTAATGTTTCTAGCTAATGCCACAATATAATGAGAAATGTTGAAACATCTAAAAAATTGACAATTGTTTCGATAACTGAATATCATCGTCAGAATGACAGAAGTTACATTTTATTTGATACCTACCTGATGTTTAGTAGTTATTTTTGGCTAGAACAAGACGTGACCTACGTTGTGATTGACTTAATATATGTTAATAAAAAAAAGGAGAAGATGTGATATTACAGACATTGAAGCTTAGATATTATTAGCCCTATGGTGATATCCTGGATATCATTCTTCCAATTAAGATCAGTATAATTGTGCAAGGATATAGAAAACCAGGAAAACTATATCTGCTGTTCTTTACAATTATCACTCAAGAAAACAGTTTAATAGTGGAGAACTCCCTAGGTTCATCTGTTCGTTGACGACTTCACATTGTGATTTTATTAAGCATCTTCTAATTTCCAACTCTTCAAGGAAATCCAGTTCTTGTTTCTTATCACAAATATATAGTAGTTACTTCTAGTTCTATGTTGGGTGTCAATGAATGATTGGTGTCAAGTAGATATATTGCATAATGGGATTCATATGGTTGTTTTAATCTGTATGCTCTTAAGTATTCCAAAATTTCTAAGGGTCTGACGCGAATAGACAGCATTACATACTGGACATTTGAGTTTATATATACCTGATTTATTTAATGCTGTTGTTTTGTTTTTACATTTAACAATTTTGTACTTACGTTACTTTCTGTTTTAAAAGAAATTGTTGTATTCGTTGCTGGAGATATTATCTTTGAAATATTATTAGAAATATTCTCTGCATATGTGATGGTTTTATAAGTTTTTATTTCTTCAGTTTGTTTAGGAACTATTAGTTGTAATGCCACTTTTTCCTCTTCTCTATTGATTAGCTTATTTATCATATGTAATGGATAACCCTTGGATGTTGCTATTTGTCTAATTGTATTAATACACAAATATTATTAGCCCTATGGGGATATCCTGGATATAATTTTCCCAATTAATATCAGTATAACTGTGTAATGATATAGGAAACCAGGAAAACTATATCTGCTGATCTTTACAATTATCACTTAAGAAGACTGTTTAAAAGTGGAGAACTCCCTAGATCTGTCTGTTCACTGACGACTTCATATTGTGGGTTTCTTAAGTGTCTTCTAATTTCCAATTCTCCAAGGAAATCCAGTTCTTGTTTCTTATCATAAATATGTAGTACCTCTAGTTCTGTGTAAGGTGTCAATGAATGATTGGTGTCAAGTAGATGTCTGGCTTAGTGGGATTTATCTGGTTGTTTCAATCTGTAAGCTCGTGTTCACGGTATCGGATTTCAAAATTTCTATGTGTCTGACCCAAATAGACAGCATCACCTTCTGGACATTTAAGTTTATATATACTAGATTTCGTTAATGGTGATATGTTTGTTTTTACACTCAATAATTTTGTACTTACGTTACTTTCTGTTCTAAAAGAAATCGTTGCATTTGTTGCTAAATGTATTATCTTTGAAATAGTATTAGGAATATTTTATGCATATGTAATGGTTTATTAGTTTCTATTTCTTCAGTTTGTTTAGGAAATATTAGTTGTAATGCCCCCTTTTCTTCTTTTTAATTAACTAGTTTATTTATCATATGTAATGGGTAACCGTTGGATGCTGCTATTTGTTTAATTCTGTTAATCTCTCTATCAAAATTACATTTGTTCATAGGAACTGAAAATGCTCTATGTATCATTGAATTATATGCCGCTAGTTTATGTGACATGTGGTTATTGGAACTATATGGAATTGTCACATCAGTGTGTGTTGGTTTTTGGTAAATTGAATAAACAAGTATATTATTAACTCTTTGAATTTTCAAATCAAGAAAATTGATAGAGTTATTTTCTTCAACTTCTAATGTAAATTTAATTTTTGTGTGTTAATTATTGATGTGGTTGAAAAATATATCTAATTGTCGTTCACTACCTATAAAACAAGCTAATATGTCATCTACATATCTATACCAAAATAAAACATTTTTTGAAATATTACTTTCAACTATTTTTCTTTCTACATAAAAATTTCTGCCAAAATAGTTGATATAGGGCTTCCCATTGGTAAACCTTCATTTTGAATATATATGTTATTGTCAAAAGTGAGATAATTCTGGTTAATACATACATCAAATAAATTAAGTATATGTGCTATTATTCCTGGATTAATATTTTTATCTTCTAGTAGTTTTCTTACAAGTATTAGACATTCTTTAGGAGGAATTTTACTGAACATATTAGTAACGTCAAACGAAATATGCTTAGAGTTATCTCGTGAGTTGAATCCTTCTTATTTTTTGATTAGTTCTATTGAATTTCTAATTGAGTATGTAGATGCATATCCGTAACTATTAGGTATATTGTTAAGCTTTTTGTGCTTGCTGTGTTTTAGTATGGCATTTTATATTCACATAATTTGGTATTACCTTCTTTCTAAGGCATTCTTGGTTGAACCAAATGTTTTGTGATGTTTTGTAACGTTTTTGTAGTAACTTCTGGTACAGTCGGGTCAAATCTTCTGCCGAAGATTTTTTAATGAAATTAACTGTCTCGACTCTCACTTCGTGGAATCTACTCATATTAGTATTTTAAATGAAACTCTTCTTAAGTGATAATTGTAAAGATCAGCAGATATAGTTTTCCTGGTTGTCTATATCATTGCACAGTTATACTGATCTTAATTGGAAAAATGATATCCAGGATATCACCATAGGGCTAATAATATCTAAGCTTCAATATTTGTAATATCACATCTTCTTTTTTGTATTAGCATATAGTAAGTCAATCACAAGGTAGGTAGGTCACTTCTTGGTCTAGCCAAAAATAACTACTAAACATCAGGTAGGCATCAAATTGAATGTAACTTCTGTCATTCTGACGATGATATTCAGTTATCGAAGCAATTGTCAAAGTTTTAGAATTCTCAACATTTTTCATTATATTGTGGAATTAGCTAGAAACATTGAGTTTCATTTGAAACACTAATAGAAAATATGTTTATTTGGAATATATAAGTGCTGCTATTTTTGTATGATCATTTGTATAAGTTTCATTGAATATTTTTTTATGTCTATTCTACCTAATGTTTTATCTAAAACGCACAATAGAGAACAGCTCTAATGATGATTCGGATCTGAAAACTTGTACACAGCCATGATGGATTCCTCACTGTTTAACTATTTTCAAGATGGCGATCCTTCCGGTAATACTAGAAGTGGACGTCAATTCAATAGGAAAAATAAGTCACCTCTTAAGATTCTTTATTCTCTTGACATGATCTTCATTCGCGTTACACCAAAGTCTATCAATTCTAATGAATTTCAGACCTTTTTGAAAATGTTAAAGTTCATACTTTTCTTTTTGAAATTCAATTTACCAGTTTTTCTTCAAAATTGGGCTACAAAAATCGGTTCGGCGAAAATCTTGGACGAGTTCGTTAACGGGCCAAATCGACCCAGTAGGAACAACATGACAGCATAAAAAAATTGAAAATAAATCGTATATCCTTTGTTTTTGATAAGTCGCTATGAAGTTATTTAGCTGTTTTATAGACCTTAACACATTCTACAACATTTGTACTTTTTTCTGGGACGTACATGAAAACATTTATTTTAGAAAACAAATTCCGCAAAAAAACAATAATTAGTATTTTTTTGTTTTTGGTTTTATGCAAAAACGTTACTTGAAATACGCCTATCCACTTGGTCTTTCGCCATTGGAATTTTTTTAAATAAAGTAAAAAATTGTTGTCACAAATCAGATGCATTAGGAATAAATTTACAATTAAACTTTACCATGCAAAGAAACGATTTTAATTTTGTAATAGTTGCTGGTATAGGTGCATTTTTATTGCAACTACCCTTTCGTCTATTGTTCTTAACATATTTTCATCTAATATATGACCGAAATTCGGAAAAACTATAGCTTCTAGTGATTTCAGTTTTTCAAATCTCAAAACACAACACATACAATTATTCTACCAGTTAAACACAAAACTGTTCAAATCTGAAATAGAATAATGGAATAGTGAAATGCCTACTAAATCTTCACTATATCCACCTCTCCAACGCTGCAGACATCCTATGTCAAGAGTTACACGAGGAATAGACTAAATCCTCGCTTTACCGTTATTGGATACTTTGCGAGAGAAGTTGTAGCTCTATCTGACCGAAAGATGAACCCTCAGAGACTATGAGATATTTTCAACTCGAAGGTTGTAATGTAATTCAGGTTATTGAAATGAGATCTGTCGATTCGGCTGACCTCACCGGTCGAGATTATATGTCCTATCTCAGATACATAATATCAAATGGATTACGATACCTACAGGGGAAATACAAAAAAAATTCGATAACACTTTTTCATTTACGATTTTAAACGGAATCCGATGTAGATTGTTAAATATATTGAAAAGTTAAAAAACTCAGAAGTTACTTGCTTGGAAACGATTAAATTTCGAAGTGAATCCAGGTAAATCCATTGTTCTATCCGTTGTTATGGATCTGTTCTTCGATAGCTCCTATGAGAAGTGTTAATTGTTCGGACTGAACGATTTACCCCAAAATAATGCTTGAACTCTGGTTTTAATTAATAAGATGCCAAATTGAAGAAACTACAAAATGACCGGTAACGACTGGAGATTTACTCTCCTCAGGTTTTATATAGTCCGCACAAAAGCTTGGAAATTATCTTCAAAGAGCTCTCTCCAACACAGCTTCGTATATTATAACCAGCAGCCTTTTTTATAACTCATTAACGTAGAAAATTATTTTCCCCGCATTACACTTTACCAGCTGAATTCTATATGCTGGCTCTCGATCTAATAATTAGGTGAAGATCTCTAATTATCGCGAGCATAAATGCAATCAAGAATACATGAGCTTGTTGTTTGGGTTGTTTACCTTGCAGGAAAATAATTAAAATTATAACTCGTCTAACGGAAATCCAGCTAATATACAGTTTCGGACTTCTAAACACGAGTCGACAAAGTCGACTAAAAAATCTTATATCCTTATATTCTGGCCTCTGGTCCATGCATTTCAACGGACGAACGGTAAATGCTAGAGCGTAGGTGTCTACTGGTTCGGAATCAGTATAGTCTGAAACCTTTCAAATGGACCTCTGACCTTTATTTACTTATTTATCTAATTGTTTCGATTAAATCATAAAACATAGACCTATAGAAATAAACTGGTCGATCCGTGTTCAGTTGTGTAGTGGAAACAGACCGAAAAGTACGAGACAGACAAAGCTATGTATTGGCAGGTATTGGCTGCTTAGTCGCTTTGTCTCTCTCTAGAGTGGTAACTTTTGTGAGAATACCGTTCAGTCCATTTGTATACGTCTATGTGATATCATAAAAAGTGAGATGCCATCAGTTTATTTGTCACTGGTCACTGGTTTTGCTTTAAGTTATGTTTGATATTGTTATTTTCACTTTTCCGCCCAACCTATCTAATATGCGAAAAAAGTATTGGCTTACCCAAAAAAAAGTTGAAAATTTGAAAACATTTTTTGAGTTATTAATTGTCGTCGGCCACTTTTCGTTACATGTCTTGTTACAGCCTCCGGAGTGCAACTAGATTTTAAGCTCACCAGATCCAGTACAGTGAATGCTATGATACTCGAAGTACGACATTTTTGTCATTTTTTGAGAAATTTCAGTTTGTTAGCACCATACAGCCTCCGGAGTGAAACAAGTCACCAATTTTATGATTGAATATTGTTCAGAACATCTTACAGATGAGCCTTGTTGATATTCAGCTCACCAGAGCCAGTGCAACAGAAGCTATAGTACTTTAAGTACGACATTTTTGTCATTTTTTGAGAAATTTCAGTTTGTTAGCACGATACAGCCTCCGGAGTATAAACAAGTGACCAATTTTATGCTCGGATATTATTAAGGACGTCTCAAAGATAAACCGTGTCGATATTCAGCTCACTTAAGCTAGTACAACGAGTGCTATGGTACTTGACGTACCAAATTTTGGTAATTTTTGGAGAATTTTCAGTTTGTTACTATGATACAGCCTCCATAGTCTATAAATTTGACTTTTATGATTGAATATTATTCAGAACGTCTTATAGATAGCTTATTGATTCTCAGCTTATCAGAACTAGTACAACGGGTGCTATGGTACCTGAAGTGCCACATTTTTGGTCCTTTTTGGAGCAATTTCGGGTTGTTAGTACGATGCAGCCTTTGGAGTGTAAACAAGTGACTAATTTTATTATTGGATATTTTTCAGGGCATCTCACAGATGCGAAAAAGTAAGTTTTAATCTTTAAAACCGTTTATTTAGTGTTTGTACTACTCTAAAAAGTATTCTAATTTGTGTGTTCGATTTATAAATATGGTATTGTGGTATGGTATCTACCTTCTTGCTGTAGCTGTAAACAATTGAAGATACCAGAAATGATTTTCCACAGGTCAGTGTTAACCTCAGATTAAAACATAAAATAGATATGTTTGTTTTGATTTTTGATACCTCAGACATCGAGTCACATTCAAAGCTCACTTGCGGACACTTCCACCCCGTTGCCAAATTTCCAAATTCTCTTTAGTTGCAGAAAAAATGAAATCAGAAATTCAATTGAAAATTTGTTAGAAAGTTATGCAAAAAAAAGTCATCTTAATTTACTGCTTTTAAAATTAATTAAAAATACTTGAATTCTATTGAATGAAGGCGTATTGTTACATGACTTTTAAACAAGTATAACTAAAAGTGGCAACATGGCTAAAAGGTTCACTACATATCCTATGTGTCTAGGGTAACCTATAAAGTAGTTTGGTCCTTGTTTAATTACCATATGAAGAGAAATGCAATTATCGTCACAGTATGCACGAGGATAATTTCGAATGCGCTGGTATATTTGTAGCAAATGTCAAACGTGTTTTGTTTATACGAGCATCATTCCGAGTTGTAAGTGAAAATTGAATTCTTTCGTTTTTATGTGTTTTTCAAGACTTTTAGTGACACTATAAACTTTTAAGTTATTTCATTCAATGTTTTTGGATTATGATGGTGCGTCAGTGCCAAGTTTGTCAGAAAAACCAATTACCAAGGTCTTGTATGCACAAGGGCATGCCCACTTTATGTAATTCATTCATTTCACTACTGGCGTCTAGGATTTTTGGCCGCAGAAATACGTTAAAAAGACGTCATTTAGCTGTGACTTACTTACGTCTGTTAGAGGTCCATTTTTAACGTCAGTAGACGTCTTGTAGACCAATATGATGCTGTCATTTAGACGACAATGGTTACCTGGGTTTCCTTTCGACTCCTTACTGCGCCTATATTTCTTGCGTACTCGGTGGCAAGAATTCATTATTTATAGACTCCTGTATATTGGGGAAGGTGCTTTTTGGTAGTCCCAGTTTGGCAATGCTGTCGTGTAGAGTCTTAGGTAGAACGCCCGTTGATGACATTATAACTGGGTCTATTTCCATATTTTCGTTCTGCCACATCTGTATAATCTCAATAGCGATATCAGCGCACTTGGCCAGTTTCTCTTGGCGTTTGTTGGTGTTTATTTATGGTTGTCGACGAGAAGAACTGAACGGACGCTTCTATCAACCACCAGGTCTGTTATTAGTCACCTGTCTATCAGTGATAATGGGCCTATCGAAGTAGTGTTTAAAATCTTCACCTTCTGCGTCTGGTACATTTAGTACGGTACATATCTGTTGAGAAAACTAAACTTGTTGGCCAGTTTCTGTTGAATGATGTTGTACACTTGATTATGCCGGTACATATAGTCAGTATTAGCTAACACACTACAAGCAGATATTATTTGTTGAGTGGTCTCTGATGTTCAATGACACTTTTAGCATGTGTCGAATTGGGTGTTCGGATACTTAGCACATACTTCTTGTAGTTGTTAGTGTTGATAACTTGGTTTTGGATAGCTATCCTGAAGCCCTTGGTTTCTGGAAAAAGGGGTTCCGCTGGTTGAGGCCATGATGATGTCGACCGTGCAATGCCTTTTGTGACCATCGTGCAAGGTTCTCGGTATCTAATACTAACATAATGTCGGCTTCAGGCGAGGCAAGGGTCAGAGATAAGCAATCATTATCCGCCTTGGATTTAATCTGCAATAAGGCTGAGGTTATTGATTCCATGTAAAAGAATTTACGTGATTTCATTACCTGATGAGAATGTAGATTGAAAATATAAATTAACCCTCTTCCTCTTTCTTTTCGACGTAGTGTAGTTTTTATAGTGGATGACTTCGGATGTGGGTTGTGGTTCTTCCTCATCATTGTCCGTCTTAACCTCTGTATCCGTCATCTTAAGATTCCAAGAGAAGACGTTAAAACAGGGGTGATATAGGCGTTGATTTCCTGAATTAAGTGGCCTGAACTCAACTCATACTTCATAAATGATTTTACTCGTTTTATATATTGCTCCTGGACTCTATCTTTTCCATGTCCGTGTTCCGATCTTTATACTTAATTATTACTTTTCCGCGCAACCTATCTATATGCGAGAAAAGTATTGATGTAACCACAAAAAAAGTGAAGTTTGGAAAAAAAATTTGAGTTATTTTTACGTTTTCCATCAAGAACAACACGAAAAAATTGTTTTTAGAAAAAAATCCTGTGTGTATGT
Organism: Galeruca laticollis; assembly: GCA_963921935.1. Lineage (NCBI taxonomy): Eukaryota > Metazoa > Arthropoda > Insecta > Coleoptera > Chrysomelidae > Galeruca > Galeruca laticollis. The sequence continues at coordinate 180,787,516 of OY998179.1, read as the reverse complement.
CGTCGTCGGGCACTTTTCGATACATGCCTTGTTAGCACGATACAGCCACCGAGGTACAAAAATTCACCAATTTTATGATTGAATATTATTCAGAACATCTCACAGATGAACCGCATTGATTTTCAGCTCACCACAACCAGTACAACAGGTGCTATAGTACTTTAAGTATGACATTTTTGTCATTTTTGGAGAAATTTCAGTTAGCACGATACGGCTTCCGGAGTATATACAAGTGACCAATTTTATGATTGGATATTATTTAGGGCGTCTCAAAGATGAACGCTATTGAGATTTAGTTCACTAAAGCCAGTACAACGAGTGCTATGGTACTTGGGGTAACAAATTAGTGTCATTTTTGGAGAATTTTCAGTTTGTTAGAACGATACAGCCTCCAGCGTGTATACAAGTGACCCATTTTATGATTGAGTATTGTTCAGTGTGTCTTATAGATTAACCTTATTGATTTTTAGCTGACCAGAGCTAGTACAACGGGTGCTATGGTACTTGAAGTACCAAATTTTCGTCTTTTTTGGAGAATTTTCAGATTGTTAGCACGATACAGCATCCAGAGAGTATACGATTGATCAATTTTATGATTGAGTGATTGAGTATTGTACAAGGTGTCTCACAGATGTACCTTATTGATTTTCAATTGACTATAGTGAGTACAGCGGGTCCTATAAATCCAGATAAACTGCATTTTTAGTTACTTTTGGAGAAATTTCGGTTTGTTAACACGATACCTCCCCCGAAGTGTATACAAGTGACAATTTTATAATAGAATGGTAATCCTGACATCTCATAGATGCGTAAAAGTTAGTTTCAATCTTTTAAACCGTTTATTTTTTCATTTGCTTTGTTCACTATATAGCTATCATCTGGAACAGACACTTAGATCAAAAGACATATTTATGGTCTCATTATATATGTCCAGTCTATCTGCCAGTATCTTCTATCAGCAAATACTGACATATCCCACATAACACCGATGTTATTGTTGCTTATTACTTTTTATGACACATACATATAATACTTTTCTGCTACACGTTAACCTATTGCGATGCATTTAGACCAATGGATGAAAAAAGCAACTGTATTATGTGTATTTGTGAATTCAGTTGGAGCAAGAGTCGTACAGACAGACGGCTAGTAAGTGAATAATATGTTCATCTGCCTTGCCACAGAGCCTACAATTTCTGTCTATCTATTGTTTTAATATGTGTGTTTGATAGTGTCTTGTATCTAAAACCTGATCCTGACCTGCTATAAACAGACAGAGCTATTAAACCAACCTACACTTCCCATCTTATCAACTGTTGGTTTCTGAAAATTTCTGAAAATGTGTCCATGTAGTGGCTTTAGTTGTAGTATCTGAAGCTTGTGCCTCTCAATTATATCTATTATCTTATTTCTATATTTGACAGCATTTTCTGGTATAAGATACTTTTCTCTCATTTTTGTTGACTCTTTTTAGATGGAATACTTTGCTTTGTTCGAATCGTATATTTTAATTGAATTGCTCTACAGAATTTTCGTGTTCCTTATTAATGTAATCGCCGAGGCTTATAATAGGTTGCTCGTAGTCAGCGTAAAACTCGACTTAGCATCATCTGCTGTTTCGCGTTTTAATGTATAGACTGGCAACATCTGCTTTAGGGCTTAGGTCAACGATACAAAAGCTGTATGTGACCACTGGAACTGCTTGGGTATTATTTGCTATGACTTGTTTTCCGAATTTAGTTAGGTGACTAGGGTCTGGCGTATGCGGCGATAATATTCTGTTGATACCACGATTTTCATTTTGGCGTTGGTTATGTCGTTCCTCTCTTCGACGGTAAGATATTTATAAGATTCGTCCAACTCCAAGTTTCTTATTGACATTACGTTACCAAGTTGGATGTGATGACTTTTAACTAGTTGGTCTCTTTTATAAATAGCTGTAGTACATTTTTATAATCTAAACTCCATATTGATGTCGTTAATAAATCCTTTTACGACAGTCAGTGCTCGATGTAGTCCTAGTATCGTCTTCCCACTTCAAGATTTGTTTTTCAAGGTTATTGTCACAAAATTCTCATCCTCTGCCTTGTTCTTTAGGCCCTTCGTCTTTTTGTGTATTCCGTTTTTCAATGCTGCCGCCTCTTTTCCACTCCGCGTATCTTAAGCCTACATTTCCTCTTTCTTATAATTTTTCTAGCTCTTCATGTCAATTTTTATGCTCCTTAAATCGGTGAATAATTCATCAAAGAGTTTATTCTGTATATACTGTCCGTCATATAATAAATTTATGATTCCCAAAGAGACAATTACTTATAATATCCATCACAAATAAACGTCAATTGTTTGAAATTATGAAATATTCTGTATATGTCTGAAATATTCAACAAAGTGAATCCACTTCAGAAAATATCTTATATATTACCTAGGGGTTGTCAAAAGTTATTTTATTGAGTATCAGGAAACACTACGGTCTAGGGGATAAATTCGGCAGTTATTTTATTCTATTTTCATCAGAGTTCTCTATAATTTAGTTCTTAATAGTTTGCCAAAATTCCTTCATATAAAGTCTTCGTAAGTCGGCTCCTTGGAATGTGAAAAATTAATCACTTTCTTCTCGACTTTTACAGCCATTATTACTCAACTTCCTGATTCGGGACTATATTTAATAGTCCGCCTCTAAAGGTGAGCGCGGAGTCTTCGGATGAGATCATAAAACCGGTCATTTGGTTGAAGTTAAAGATTTAGCTTTCATTTCGACGGGAGTTTTTTATATTACCATAAAAATAGTAACATGATTCATATTATTTGAAAAATGTTCTCCATTGAAATTCTAAACAAAAAGCGTTCGTTATAATTGTGATTAATCGGAGGATATTCCTACCATCTGTTAACTTTCTACAGTTTGAAAATAGCGAGCGTAGCGTTAGTTCTTGAGATTTCAAGTGATATAATGAAAAATAAATATTCATTATACTCAGTCCTGGATATCATCTCTCTCGTCTTTGTAAGACGAAACTTTTCCATTTGCCGAAAAGAGAACATCATTAATTTTCCAAATGAGAAAGTACACTATTGATGGAAAAGAAAATTGTTTCAATGATGTAGCAACTTTCTGGTTTTATGAGTCGGCCAAGACCTGAGCGATAAAAACAGATAAGGAATCGAATCGATTTCGGAGACTCAAGTCCGTTACGAGCTTTTGTGTGTGTGTGTGCTTTTTGTTCTAGATTATTCCACTGATTATTCGGAAAATGAAGGAAGTATCATTAAATAGTTTCACTATACAGAGTGAGCCACAGAAAACAGTTCACGCTGATCAGTTGTTAAGGAAATGCTGAAACACGTCTACTTTTGTTCTTAGCATACAGCATACATTTTTAAGATACAGACATCTATCATTTGTCAATCACCTCTCTCCCACTTCCCCAGCCTATTATTTCTAAATAGGGAATATACGCTATGTAGCACATCGTTATAAAAGCATTTATATGGTGTATTCAGACATAATGATCTTCTACGATTTTTCTCGATATTTCCACCGTCTTTGAAAAAAAAGTCAATTAATTTAAAGTGCGGAATGTGTCATTTTCTCTGTCACATCAAAAGTGAATTATAAACAGTTTTGCCAAAAATTAATAATTTGATACTAAAGCAGTTTGTTTAAACATTGTTGTAAGGGTGAATGTGGGATATATGGCTTAGGAGGATAGACGCCTCGCCACAGTATTTTATTGTTTTATGTAGGTACTGATAACTAGTGGTCGTATTTTGTAATTTATTTGGATTTTCTAACTTAGATGCATAGGAAAAGTTTCGAGGTAAGTAATACTACCAAAACTGCCATCTACGGATGTCAGTAAAACTTTGCGCCACGTACACGTCTCAAAATACTCTAGTAAGCATAAAATTTCAATTGATTAAGCAATTGAAGTACCTAATCAAATTAACATCACAAAAATCTTTGAAGTCACGTAAAATACCATCTCGTATATTAAATTTCTCCACTTTTTCTATTTTCAATTGATACTTATAAAGAAACATTCTTCTAAATAATTCTCAATTTATTGACTGAAATTTATTCAGATACATTTTTCATAAATACATAGTTATTTTTCAACTAATTTTAAGCTGATCTAAGAAATCATTCGGCAAGAATGAAAAATTATAAGACTTGGCCAAATTTTTGGTATAAGGTTGCAAAAATTGGGCCAAGTCTTATACATTTTTTGTGTTGCCAAATAATTTTTCAGATCAGCTTAAAATTAGTTGGCAAATAACTATGTATATATAATAATATCATTCAAATAAATTTCAGACAATAAATTGAGAATTATTTGGAAGAATGTTTCTTCGTTAATATCAATTGAAAGTAGAAAAAGGTGGATAAATTTAATATACGACATGGTATTTTACGTGATTTCAAAAACATTTGTGATTTAAATTTGATTAGGTACTTAAATTGTTTATTGTTTGTATCTTCAAGAAGTGATAACAAAGTAGAAACCATAACCGATAATACAAAATTTCAACAATCATTTATGCTAGCATCTCAACGTGAACTTGATCTGAGACAGTTCTTATCGCATTAAATTCTCGATTACCCTCTTTGACCATGAACGGTTCTACAGGAAAAGTACGAAATCAGCATTACCAGTATTTTTTGAGCGGATACAGAATCTTTCATTCCAGCGTTCTGTCAAATTAATTGACGTCATATTCAATAGATACAATGACGTTTCTATTAAGTACGTCGAATCGCGATTACGATCGAAAGGAACGAAACCGAAGCAAAATTTAATATCAAGTCCTTCAACCAAAATCCCGGCCGACTACAAAGGTTTTTTTCCTTATTCGCAAAATAAACATCAGCTTGTTCAATTTCTTTGCACGTATGCTCCAACATGTTTAAAAATCAATGCTGAAACATAAGTTTCCATTGCTGGTGGGTATGAAGACCCCAAATAATGCTTCAAGCTTCAAGGTAATAATTTATCCGAAGTCCTAAACATGAAGTCCAATCACCTAGAAGCAGATTGTAGAATTGAATTATTTAATCAGACCTTGCAAATGTAATACTGATTGCAGAACAATGTCCTGCAGTTGCAAAAAAGCGACATTAATTGTATTTATATCCCTTTGGAAATGCATCGGCGATAATTGTCAAAACTTACCAGAATAAGAGTCAAATTTTGTTATTTTTGACTACTTATTAATATGTAAACCACTTTTTTTAATGACTAAATTTGTATTGCATTATCATTGTGTCGTTTTTCATTTCATAACTCACCCAAACAACGTTCTAATAGTCAAGAACAACGTTTTTTTTCACAACTACAACGATTGAATCGAAAACTCCTATTATAGGACCGAAAAAAAAACTGGACCACAGCCCGGTATATTAAATATTTCGTTCAAAAATTTCATTTAATTCCAAATTTGACGTCCGATGTTTCAAGAAATCTCCAACCGAAATAATTTAACAGTTTAATGACTTCCCCTAATCTAAACCCACTATAAATCATTCGATGTCAAATTTGTGTAAGTGTCTAGTTACAGTTCATAATAGGTGCTCCATTACGTAATCACTTCACCGAAAAAGGTAAAGCGAAAGACCGCGAAGATATATTTTTAGTAGAAAGGCGAACAAGTGAAGCGAATTAGGTGAGAACTCAAAAAAACTGAAATCTCGCCAGATGATGCTTTCAGTTACAGAATTGTACTCACACGTAATATGACACTTTCGTTTATGAGACGTCTTCAAATACTAGTGATAAGTCCAAACAGTGGCCTGTATGTATTTCTGCTAATCCTATAGGGGATGTTATGCAAATCACTTGAAAGAAGTTGGACCCAGCGAAAGCATGAAACATGGGAAAATGAATTCAAAACTACTTAATATTAATTTGAAAAATATTCTAAATGTGCAGAATACATAAACAAATATACTCAACACACGAATTCTTTTTTCTCGAAAATGTAGTAAATCTCTTATTTCTTGTTTCATGGCAGTTTAGGATCAGCAAGTTGTTATAAAATGATCGTATAATCGTTTTTCATGGTGTGAGTACAAAAAGTTTTACAATCACCTAACCTACAACATCTTCTATAATGGGTGCTAAGGTGGTATCTCTCCATTATTTTGCTGTTTCTTCTTTAGTTTGGCACCAGTTCACTCTCCGTTTTCTGATTATTTTTACATTCCATTATTTTCATGGCCAACTTCGTCTTCTCTTTGTGACTGTTTCAATTTAACCCATTATTGCCTAGTTTTACTTTTATCTAACAATAAAATGACGCCATCTAATAAGCTGTTTTTGTTGGTCAAAGAACATTTTTGCAGTTTTGCGGTATTATTTTAGAGTGCTTTTTCAAATTTTACGTTGTAAAAAACTTTAAAACGCCAATAAAAAGTAAGTAACTTTATATTTTGAGAAATAAAGTTGATGTAGGTTTACAAATTGTATTAGTATATTTCAAGACGTACTTTTCGTGTATACTGGGCTTGATATTTTCATAAATTGGAGAGATTTTTTGTTGAGAATGTGAGTTTTACATATATGTAACGCTAGACTCTAATGTAAACTATTATTTTCGTTTATTAAATTTTTCTTTTAGAATGTTTAGGATATTTTTTCTCGAGGTACTGTTATACAGGGTATTGCAAATAAGATATCAAACACATTATTGCGGTTAGTTCCCAACTTACAGTCAATCCCGAATACGAGTCGCTTTATTAGATAGGTATTAAATTTTCTGTCCTATATATAGGCAACCACGAATACGAATCGAAAATACTAGGTAGACAACCCTACATACGCTTCGAGGTTCGTTGATGTCGTTTGTGTGCGATTTTGAGTAGAATCGACTCGAAGAAACCGTTTTACGGATCTAGTAGAACTACAGGTTTTCAAATTAATTTTGGCAGTTGACGATGCGCGAGAAAGCGATTCAAATTAACAACGTTGTAAACGCAGTTACCGGGAAGAGCAGGCGACGAAAATTCCGCATGCAAATTTTTAAAGGTTGTGAGACTGCTAATACGTACGAGGGTAACACAATATTTTGAATTAGGATTTATAAATAATAAATTGTGACACATGTGTATTGCTGTATAAAATCGAGTTTACGAAACAAAATAACACTAAAGTGATCTTTATTATCAATTAAATGAATAAGGAATTGAAAACCATTAGCTTTTTCTACGAAAATTGTTTATTTTTTGTACAAACATAATTATTTATTGCTTCAAAAACCATACCATACATAATTACCCTTTATCATTTTATGTAATGTAAATAATAAATAATAAATAGATTCCAAGAGACATAAACTTTCACCTTTACGTAAAATTAATGTCTTTTAAGTGGTCCAATAATAATATTCGTCATTGATGTTTATTTGTATACAAATTGGAAGTCAGGTAGATTCTGTCGATAAAGCGTACAATATGATAAGGATTGTTGAACGACTTTCTAAATTTAACAATGGCCAACAATTTCTCCTATCTGTTCATAGTAATAATTAATGACATACCTACCTTATAAGGTATGTATATAATATGTAGTAGATAATAATGTCAAAAATTCGGGTTTATACATAAATTTGAAAAACAAATTGGGGAAATCAACCTTTAGAGATGGTCTAATAAGTATACTAATAATATAAATAAAATATTAAAGCTTTTTTGTGGGAGATATTTCTACTTTCATATGAAGGTTTTTGGGTTTTTTGCAAATATTCACTATGAAATTAGAACATTCCTTCACACTTTTTACGGAGTTAGGACTGGCAACACAAAAAAATCTTGGTTCTGAGTGCCGTCAATTATTTTTTATTTATAACAATGTACAGATGTGCTACACATATTATATTACTCTAGTGGAATTCGTCTCTAATATTTACAATTTTGTAACAACTATTTAAATTTTCACATTTGTTGCGTTTAATGTATTCAGTCATACCACTTACAAACAAACAATATCATGAAAAATATGTTTTAGATGTACAGAGATCATAAAAAGTAAAATAATGATAAGCATCTACAAATGATTTTTCAAAATCACTTTCTATGTCAACTTCATCATCCGTCTTCGGTCAAATTAATAATAATATTATTTACAACAGTGTCTAAAAGTAGTTCATTGTTCATAAATTCATCTTCAATCTTTTTAACATGGTCACATCCAAATTTCCAATAATTTGCAGAAAATGTGTCAAAAAATTCATTACAGAACTCTTTAACTTTTGTAAAATTGGAGGTAACATGTCGTTGTGCCTCATATTCTTTAAGTGCCGCCCAAACACTTTCAATCGGTTTTAAGTCTGGGTGAAAAGGGGGCAGCCTTAAAACTTGTAATCCATGTCGAATAACCAATTCATCAATTGTATAAGTTTTATATTGCGGTTTCTACATGTTTGCAACGGTATAAATATCCGGTTTTAACATTTGTTCACTGTAATATATGTTTCTTTCACAAAACCAGTTTTTTAATTGTTGTTTAGTCCAAGCAGTCGTAGGTGATTTTTCATTTAGAATATTGTGATATGGGGCGTTATCAATTACCACAACAGCGTTTTTGCTAGGTTTGGAATAAGTTTATCTTGTAGCCACTTCTCATAATTTTCGTACGCCGTTTCATTATGATAATCTCCTGTTTTCGACTGGGAATTCCACATAATACCAGCATTAGGTACAAAACCATTTTCAATTCCTGCATGCAAAATGATGAGCCTACTACCTTTTAAAACGGGTTTTCTTAGTCCTTCGTTACTCTTGTCGCTTCATCCTTTAAGGTGCGTGTGACATGAATGAATGTAGGTTTTATCCATATAAATGATAGGTTTGAACTATTCTCTGCACATTTTTGTGTTTCTTAGATATGCTAGGCGTAAATGTTTGATTTCGTGACGTTCCATTAACAAACTTCTGTTGTTTTTAATGTTGGTCCAACGAAAACCCGAAGAATGTATTTGTTTCCGCGGAGATTAGCGACTTCCTGCGAAGTATTGAATTCAAAAATACCATATTACGTTTCAGTTGATTAGTTGTTTCGGATGATCTTCAGATTTCAGTTCAAACATATTTAAATATGACCAAACCGCAACTGTAGCTGAAATCGGAAGATGGTTCAAAACAAATAATAAAACCGAAAAGTAAAAGAGATATGTAATAAATGAGTATAATAATTATAATTATAAGACAAAAAACCTATTACATTTAAATTGGTATCTTACACAAAATAAACCTGTGCCCTTTTATATACTCCTGTAGACAGAAACAGAATAGTTATTTATGCAACAAGTGAATAAAGTAGTGCTTTTTTAAGAATGGAAAAATTGACGCATGAGCCGCAGACACGCAAGAACCAAAGAATATCTCATTAAGGTTGTTCTAAATGGACTAAAAATGGCGTCGATTTGTTTGTAATGATGACATAACGGTGCATAAAATTGACACATGAGTGCATAAAATACTTTGTCTCACCCTCACTTTTTTTATTCGTTCAACAAATAAATATTTTATGTACGAAAATCGATTTAAAAAATTTACTTTGGAGTGTAAATTTGTTAAATACTTACTTTGGTTTAAAAATTTCCTTGTAATAATTGAAACTTAACTTTGTTAATGGACTTGCCATTGTTCGTCTCATCGGTCATGCAATTTAAAATGTTGATAATTATTTCACGACACTGCCCTCTCAACTTTTTATGAACAACTCTACTTTCTGAAATCGCCATAACAAGTTAGTATTGCACAACCCCGGTAATCACACTTTTCTCTAAACTGGACGTCGAAACGAAGCTTACGAATTCTACCAGCGAAGTGAACTCTTGCAATCCGCATACGTCTTTGCTACGGTGCATCGGTAGTTGCCAAACTTCCGACTGCCAAAATTAATTCAAGAAACCAGTACTCTCAATATCAAAAGGCAATTACTTTTCATCAATCTAATTTCTCGACGCTTTTTTAAAAAAAAAGGAATCCAATAATATACGGAAACTCACGTCGCAAACAAAGAACATAAGAGAATTTTAAAGTATTCGCCTCCTCGATTTACCTTTACTGAGATACAAACCTGAAATAAAATGCAAAACTGAGATAAAATCCAAAACAAAACTTTTATATTTTCACCTATGACCCTTAATGAAAAATTTTACGTTTTAAATAATCATAAGCAAAATCGTTAGAATACTCACCTACATTAAACAGGAAACAGTATCATATTCTTCTACAATTTTGATTTGCAGTGCAGAATTTATTAACTCAATAGACAATATTTTGAAATTTCCTACTGCACAAAACAATTTGACTTTACCTGTGCCTACCTACCTTTAAATGGTGGATATTTTAAAGAACCCAGAAATACCCATCTTACATAATTATTAATACTCATTTATATATTTTTATCTACTCTTTTATCTAGTATTTATTTTTGAAATAAATGCAATAACAACAATTAATCTCTTCCCTGATTTCTCTTTTCGTTTGATTTGAATATTTAATGTAAATACTTAGTGCTTATGTTTAAATTTTATTAGATACCAGTTGTATTTTCATGTTTGGGCAAAAAGAATTTACTGGAAATTTACTGATGAGTTATCAAAGGAGATTGCAGCAACAATCGAAAGTTTATAAAAATTAAAACATGTATTTAAAATAATATCTTTATGATATATTAGCTGCAAATGATTATCACCCTTAAACGGTAAATTGGGTGGGTTTAGTCAGTTTATTTTAGTTCTATTATAAATTTTCGTATTTGTTCGTAATATTTGATACAATTGAAATTAGGCGTTTATACAAGAAAATAACAACGTGGGTTCAAGGTACTTTTTGTACCTCACGTCTTGTTAATAAGTATTGAAAAATAAAAAAATTATGGTTCTCCATATCGACCTTTAAATTAATGTCTTCTTCCACTTTTTAATATATTTATAATCTCTCTAAGAATAGATAGTTGAAAAATTGTTGGTGGATTAACTAGTTTTCTGTTCTGGACGTTTCTTATTTTATATTTTGAAATTAATTACGGCTTAAGCTCAATCTTACGAACTTTCAAAGTAATAGTATTAGGTTTATGACTACGTCTAAATAATATCGAACTGTATAAACGTTTACAATAATTTCTTTACGGTTAATTTCTTACGGCTAATAGTAAAACTAAAGGTAAAATAAGCTGACATGTTTTTAATCTTTCATCGAGAACAAAATTAAAAAAAATTATTTGCGATCTTTTAAAAATTTACAATAGTGGAAAATGTTTAAAATTTACTTTTAGGAATTTTTTTAAACACTTTATAATTTTGTTATAAGGGCATTTCATGCGAAATCGACCACATTTGAACATGAATCCCTCCGATTTTTCCTAAATTTTTTTACTCCACCCGAAATTTTTTTTCTAAAATATGGCATCTTTTTTAAAAGCTTAGAATATCTTCAGAAATTGAGTAAGTTTGATAAACTCTTTTTTTGTTTTCAAACGTACTTGTTAGAAAAAAATACGGAGAAAATCTAGTTAGTCAATTTCAGATTTCCAAAAATATTTCAAATTCAGATACTTTTAATTTTTCTATGCTAATTTTAAAAAACTGATTCTGCATTGAATGCGGAAAATCTCTTAATGGGTCGACCTTTTTTGTACTTTTTCTTATTAAAATTTTCATTAGAAACAAAATTATTTTTTATATCCCTAATGGTAAACAGGTAGAATTTAACAAGGAAATGTTCTATTCCACTCGTTGGCATCACAATAATCAAATTATGTTTTTTTTAGTTTGTTGTCATGCGTTACTATGTTTTACTTTTAATAGACAACTACGTTAAAGATTATAGAATTATTAACTTTTCCACGTTCTCGTATGAAAAGCGGTTTACACTTTTCTTAATTACTTAAACAATATACGATTCACTTCATATTTTTTTAGAATAATAGTATATTATACACCAAGCGAACAAAGTGTCAAAATGCTTTATGATTGAAAAAATTTTTCTTAAAAAATTCAAATATAATTATATTTACCAATTTATAACAATCTCAATTTACTTATCCTTGATAACGGAAATAAACGTTTCCGAAAGCTTGGAAGAAAAACAGTAACAAGAGTTTTCTCTAATTAATTTGCCGTTACCTCAATATTCGTGGTCTTATACCTAATTAGTCGGCAAAGACATCTCCTATATATATATATATATATATATATATATATATATATATATATATATATATATATATATATATATATATATATATATATGGAAAAAATAACAAAGAACAGATTAGTGGGTATTGCACGCAAATAGAAGAAGGGGCTACTGAAAAGAGTGGTAACCGCAGACATGCATGTTTCTGGCTCATTAGCCTTCATCGGTACGGCATAACCAAGAAAAGGTGTACAACTTGGGAGCAGGGATGTTAATTGAAACATGAGAAAACAGAAAACAACGGATTTCAACAGAGTAACCAAACGCACATTTGTGCCTTCAAATGGAAGATCCCGAGTTTTCAGGACAACAACCAACAGAGACACGGAGGCGTCTATAGCTCTCCCGTCTGAACCTTCCGACTTTGGAAATATGTATATATATATATATATATATATATATATATATATATATAAAAGATGTACGAATAGTGCGTGACATATGAACAATAACAAAGAACAGATTAGTGGGTATTGCACGCAAATAGAAGAAGGGGCTACTGATAAGAGTGGTAACCGCAGACATGCATGTTTCTGGCTCATTAGCCTTCATCGGTACGGCATAACCAAGAAAAGGTGTACAACTTGGGAGCAAGGATGTTAATTGAAGCATGAGAAAACACAAACAACAGATTTCAACAAGATAACCAAACACACATTTTTGCCTTCAAATGGAAGATCCCGAGTTTTCAGGACAACAACCAACAGAGACACGGAGGCGTCTATAGCTCTCCCGTCTGAACCTTCCGACCCTGGAATATATATATATATATATATATATATATATATATATATATATATATATATATATATATTATACTGATATGTTAGGTGTGTAATTTCAATGTTTCAAGACAAATATACTTTCCCCAATTTGGCCTACGTTGGGCCGACATGTTAAACTGGATATAATTGGGAGAGAGAGAATGTTTAAAAAGTTTAAATACTGTGAATTATTATTTTTAGTTTAGTTTTGTTGATATTTAATTTTTATTTGCCCGGTATATTTTAATATTTAAGTTTTATTTGTAAAATAATTATTTCTTTGCATGAGAAACTCTCTGATCTCAGAGTAGGGTTCAGATGTAGAAAAACAAGACAGTTTCAATTTCTAATATGAGCGCCGAAATTCAAATAACATTCCTATCTTTCAATAAAAAATTTGTTTATCAAAATATACTTGCTTTATTATTGTTTCCAAAGAAATTCTAAAGACGGTCCTGTGTTTAATGCTGAACCTCTCCACGGTTCATAGATGTCAGTTTAAAGCTACCAAATGTTTAAACTAGATGGAGCAATCACCATAGAGAAATGAATAATCTCAAGAAAATAATTTCACAATGTTCTTCAAATAGGAAAACGTTATTTAATGCTATAGGAACAAATACATTATTCTTTTACAGGACATAAATTAATGAAAACCTATTATCTATTATGATCATTCATTCAAATAAAGTCATCCACTCAATGAAGTACAATTTCTATATCTAATTCAAAATAGGCAACTTTAACACAAATCTTATAATACGAAATCCGTTATATAAACGTCTATGATAGAAAAATGGCGGAAGATAAAACTTATAAGCGTCTGTTTAACATCAAAGTTCAATTCTTTGCACTAAATGGGTAAATTTACTCTACCTTCTTTTTATATAATTAAATAGTTTTAAATACCTTTTTTCACTGTATAGTTCAATTAATGCACATCAATAAATGTTCCTTATTTTGTTTTAGGTTACCTCTTGGAAAATACCATACCATTTGTCCAGCTTGCATAATGTCCAGAAACAGTGCTATATCTCGTCCACATCAATACATTTTAATCAAATCACACAATCCAAAGCTTTCTAAAAGGTATGGTGGAGACACCGTTCCACCATACAATATTTTACTTAATTACATCTATAAATTTTATGGTTAGTATTCAAATATAATTAACAATCTCCTATAATGTGTACTTCTGCTTGCTTAAATATATTACTCTAGCTTTCAAGTATAATGTATTTCTTTCTTTGATTTAGAATGCCAAATTATTGTTTTTTTTTAAAAGTTTCAAAATTTTTCTCCAAAAGATGTTGCTTCTTCAAAATTTCCGCCCAAAAAAAGAAAGTACCTAGTCAATAGACTGTATAATCAACAAACTGTTCCCATTCAATTTTTTTATTATTAGCAACCTACTTGTCGCTGATAAATATATCTTAAAAGCATTCCACCAATCAAAATTGGTTATCAAAATTCTCATTTGAAAGATTTCATTTCAAATGGTGGATTGTCCATCCATCATTTTAAAACATTCTGTTTTGAGCCTCTTAAACGATTATAACTCATATATTTGTCCCTTAATTTGTATTTCAATAAATTTACTAAATGACAGTTCTTGTTTTCTAAATTATTTATTCAAAATGTCAAATCGTTCAACAAATGTCATATTCCATAGAGTTAATGTTTTTTATTTTACTTCCTACATTTACATATTTTAAATACTTATACAATCTTATTGAAAACTTCCTTCAAACCCTAATATTCACTTCTTTAAAACAAATCACAATATTAATTTACTTTGACAATAAGAATAATGGGTTATTATTATTTCATTCATATGCAACAAACGTCTTAAAATTCTCTCTTTTAAATATGGAAGTTGTTTTTATGTCACCTATATTCTTATAAAGCTTATTTTAATTCTTCTCTATAATCATACAGTTAGAACCTTTTATATGCTTTCTCTATTGAATAGTAAATAGTACAGATTGTCTCCTTTTTAGATCATTTTTTAAAAAAAATTTTAATTACTTGACATATGTAGTCTATTATTAATAATTCTGTATACAGGGTGTTGCAGGTTTCACTCTATGTTAATATATATATATATATATATATATGTTATATACGAAAAAACGCTTATGTTTAAGTAATGTTACGCAATGTCAAACATCAGATTACGATTTCCGTATTTTCATGAGAACGATGCTACGTTGCGTTTTTATAAAATAAACACATTAAGTAACACAAATATTATGTTACAGAAAAATAATGATTTCTGCACTTTCATGGGAGCGACGCTACATCGAATTCTCCATGAAAATAAACGCTGACGTTGATTTAACAAATTCTATAAATTCTTTGACTTTATGTAAAATAGTTAGTTACAATTATAATTTCAACCTATTACTTCTTTTTTATATAACATAAAACTGTGTAACTCAATAAAAATTGTTTTTAAAAAGTTTAACGTGAATTTGTGAATATAACAGTGGCGCAGTCAGTAGGATTCCTAAACACATTTAGAACAAGGATTGCCTAACTAAGTGTGGTGGTTCCTAAACCTTTAAGGAATTTTCAAGTACCAGCTCCAGATCTTCAAGAAGCAGACGGTCTCTCCGGCACCAGGAACACGCAAACTGCTAACCAGGTGTAGCAAAGCTCACGGATAAGGATTTCAGCTGCCAAGGAAGGAATGAAAATATTTACGTAAGAATCATCTCGTTTTATTTTTATTTAATATTTTGCAATTTATTTTTTATTTTTACCAAGTTCTATTGTCATAATTTACTTTTTTTTTAATACAATCATTGTAATATAAAGCAAAATGCCTGAAACACGTAGTGCAACAAACGCTAATGCCAATGCTAATACTCCAGTTGCTCAAACCGATCAAGCGTCGAATCTAGAACCTTACAGATTATCAGAAATATTTTCAATAATTCCGGAATATGACGGTAATCAAATTTTCTTAAATACTTTTATAAATGCTTGTAAAACAGCTTACAGAATGGCCGACAACGACCAAAAAGTACTTTTAACTCTTCATATTAAAAACAAACTTAAAGGAAGAGCCGCTGAATTAGTTAATTCACGCGACCCTTCAAATTGGGAAGAAATTAAAACATTATTAAATACTCACTTTGGAGATTCTCGCGACTTAAATTCGTTGATTCAAGACCTTCAAAGAATGAAACAACTACCAAACGAATCGCCTTTAATTTTTGTTTCGAGATTACAAACTCTGGAAGCAAAAATGTATTCAGCTATAAGTAAACAACAGCATTTAACAATAGATCAAAAAGTAGCACAAACACGTCTTATAGAATCATTAACTTTAAATACTTTATTAACCGGTTTAGATCCAAAAATCGGTCAAATTGTTAGAGCTAGTAATCCAATAAGTGTTTTATCAGCTATTTCACGAATCAGAAGAGAACTTCAATTAACATACTATGAAAACCACAAACCTCAGACTAATCGTAATACAAATAATATACCTACTCGTAGATTTAGCCAAAATTCACCAAAACAATGTAATTTTTGTCACAGAATAGGACATACTATAAATGAGTGTCTCACACGTCAAAGACAATCTCAAAATTTAGCTCAGGGTTCCTTTAGACCAAATCAAACTCCTAATTCACATAACCAAACTGGCCAAAATTTTCAACAAAGGCCACAATTTCAAAATAACCAACAAAATCAAAATCGCCCATCTGTAATTAGACCAAATCAAAGTTTTAGACCTCAAGGACCACCGGGAAATCGACCCAATACAAATTTTAATCAACAAAGAACTTTTCATTTCAATCGAAATCGTGATTTTAACAAACACTCTCATAACAGTTATGACTATTATACAGATGATAGTCAAAATTATTATGAAAATCAAGAACAATACTCCGATAATTCACTTGATTATCAAGAATATTACCAAGAAATTAACCCCAGTGCTCCTGACTATTATACTGTTAATAGTGAAATAGAGGAGAACTATTATACTGCTGATAGTGATCCTAACTCTGATAATGGTATACCAGTTTGCAATACGAATGAAGACGAAACTTTCGATTATAGCCATATCGAACAAGACAATTTCAATTATAATAATGAAAATGTTTATAACTTTGATTCTGATAACCTCCTAAATCCAAATCATGATTATTATCAGGATTTTCGACAAGGCCCTCTACAAACGAAACCCCCAGATCCGCTAAACGACCAAACTTCAAATTTGTCGATCCCAGACCTCAATTCACAAATTCAAACCATGAGTTTGAACAGTCCAGAATCGGACTGCCTCGAACAGATGTTCATGTCAAAAATACCTTACCGGTAAATTCTAAAAACTTATACTATATTAAAGACAGAACAAACACTTATAAAATTCTAATTGATACAGGTGCTGGATTATCAATTTTCAAGCCCAAAACTTGCGAAAATTATAGAAATTGATCCCCTGAAAATGTAATTATTCAAGGTATAACGAACCAAAAAATAAGAGTTAACGAATCAACCCTTATTCCATTTAAACCTAACGATCCACACAGAGTATTCATTTGTAATTTAGATATTGATTTTGATGGATTATTAGGCATGGATTTTTTAGAACATTATAATTGTATAGTTGATCTAAAAAATAAACAACTTATTACTGATTTCAAAATTGTAGCATTATTTAAAGTAACAGATAATGAAACTACCAATATTTCAATCGAAAACCAATTTCCACAAATTTACAAAAATACAATTTCCATTGAACCTAGGACTGAACAAATATTTAAACTAAAATGCGATTTAGTTAATACTGATGCTATACTGGTAGGTCAAGAAGTAGAGAAAGTTAAACTACCAAACGCATTAGTTAAAATATATGAAAAAGGAGAATTTTTTGTTTCAGTATTAAATGTTAATTGTATACCTAAAACTGTAACATTTTCAAAACTTAACTTAGAACCATATGAAATAAATAATGTAAATAATATTCAACTAACCACCCAAAAAAATGCACCTTCAACATTCCAGAGGGTCATGGACAATGTCCTTGCTGGAATTCAAAACGAGCGATGTCTTGTCTATATGGACGAAATCATCGTCTATTCACGGACAATTCAAGAACATATTACTCGCTTAACAGAAGTATTCAAGAGACTTCAAAAAGCTAACTTAAAACTTCAGCCAGACAAGTGCGAATTCTTGAGAAAAGAAGTCGCCTACCTTGGACATTTAATCACGGAAGATGGCGTTATGCCATTTCCGGCAAAAATTGAATGCATCCAAAAATTCCCTCAACCTACGAACCAAAAGGAAATAAAATCCTTTTTGGGACTCGCTGGTTACTACAGAAGATTTATACCGAACTTCGCTAAAATTTCCAAACCAATGACAACACTTTTACAAAAAGATGTCCCATTTAATTTTGACTCCGAATGTCAAAAGTCATTCCAAGAATTAAAAAATGCTCTTACTTCTACTCCGATATCGATATACCCAAACTTTGAAGAACGATTTCTTTTAACTACCGATGCTAGCGCATTTGCAATCGGTGCAGTTTTGTCACAAGGCCCAATAGGTAAGGATTTACCGATAGCCTATGCGTCCAGGACATTGTGCAAAGCAGAAACCAAATACTCTACGATAGAGAGAGAACTTTTGGCAATTGTGTGGGCAGTTAAACACTTTAGACCCTATTTATATGGCCGAAAATTTACCCTTATAACTGACCACCGTCCACTTACTTGGTTATTCTCTATAAAAGACCCCGGTAGTCGTCTAGCACGATGGCGCCTCAAATTAGAGGAATACGACTATCAAATTGAATTCAAATCTGGCAAATCCAATAAAAATGCCGATGCCCTTTCTCGAATAAAAATTAACCACATAAATGACTTTGATTCATTTCGTTCAAAATTAGGAAACTTTAAATATTTACCTTACCCAATTTATCCCGCTCTTGAAGATGCAGGGCCATCCCAACAAACTGAAAATAAACCTGAAATTGACTGGGATGTCGCTGCAGAAGAATTTTTGTCTTTTGAGGAACTTTATAAAACAAAATCACTGATTGACTATTCTAAAATAGAATATTCCAATAATCATCTACTAGACAAACAGAATAAAAACATTTTAACCTTTTTTCAACAAAACAATTTACAAGATTTTCATGAAAAAATAATTGAGGATATATTTGAGGAAAACCCCGACTTTTCTTATGCAAAAATTAATGTACTTAGCAGTAAAACTGTCAAAAATAGAAAATACCTTATTATTGCTATACCATGGGATCCAGACAGTATTAGTGAATACTTATTTGCTGCAATTTACAGAAATCGAGATTTATTTAAACCTTCAGAAAAATATTTTATCGAAAATAATCCTGACCTTCCAATACTAGAAACACTATCATTTCTACTTTCGGAAGTTGACGTAAAATTCACTATTTGTCAAAATATTACTAAAGAGCCAGAACAAAATCAAATACCTATCATCTTAGATCAATTCCATAATGGCAAAAGCCACCTTCACCGCGGAATTAATGAAACTATTAGGCGAATACGACAAAAATATAATTGGGCCGGCCTCAATCGAGATGTCGAAAATTATATTAAGTCATGCCGGGCATGCCAAGAGACAAAAATATGTCGCAAAAATTTGGACAGTCCCCTCGTTATAACTGAAACGCCTAAAACACCTTTTGAACGTATTAATATTGATATTTTAGAGGTACCTCAAAAGAATTACGCTCTTACAATAAGAGACGAACTAACAAAATTTTCTCAAGCATATCCGCTTGAAGATAAAAGTGCCAAATCCGTTGTCACTTCATTATTAGCTTATTTTCAGCATTTTGGTGCACCACTTCGCATTCATTGCGATGCCGGTCGCGAATTCAATAATGCGTTAATGAAAGACCTTTGTAATATATTCGATATTAAGTTAACATATTCAAGTGTCGGTCATCCGCAAAGTAACGGATCTCTAGAAAGATTACATGCTACTCTGTTAGAAATGATTCGATTACATTCAGCAGACCACCCCAATGAACACCCCTTCAGTATTTTACCATTTGCTATTATCGCTTATAATAACTCTATAAACAAAACACACGGATTCACACCATACAAACTTGTATTTGGACACACGTCCAGTAGACCTCCCGAAAAATTATACAATGAACAAGAATTAATTACTAAATATATTAGAGATCTAAATAACCGCATATCCTATTATTATAAAATAGCGAGAGAAAAAACCATAAAGCAAAAAGAAAAAGCTAAAGACCGATTTGACAAACATGTCTCCGAAAACAAACCAAATTATGAAGTAGGTGACAAAGTTGACGTAAAAGAAACTCAAATAAAAAACAAGTTAGAAAATAAGTTTAATGGTCCTTTTGAAATACTAGAGATACACAGAAATTCCGCAACAGTATTAAATTTAGAAACAAATAACAAATCAAAAATAAATTTCGATCTTATGAAACCCTATGTTGAAAAGCAACTTATTTTCAGGTTTCTGCTGCTGATCGGAACAGCAACATGTCAATATAAAATCGAACCCATAAACAATACAGTTGGAATCTACTACCACGACGAAACCAAAATAATGGTTTCGAACGACGAATGGACTTTATTAGTGCATAAAAATATATCAGCTTTTAAACAAACTTTTGAAAGAAATAATAGAATTCTTGACACAATTCAAAATACCTTTACTTCAAACTACTCCAGTATGAAGTCCTTCCGATCCGAAGTAAAATCACATTTGGCATTATTGCAACAAATTACAAAATCTATTGGCGATAAATTTGGTGAAATATCTTTCGATGTTAAAAGACAAAAACGAGGGTTAATTAATGGTATTGGCACCATATTTAAATCAATAACCGGAAATCTCGATGCGTCTGACGGTGAATATTATATGGACTGCATTAATAAATTAAAAACTGATCAAAACCAGATAGAAAACTTATTAAAAAATCAAATGTCAATCACAAGCTCAGTCATAACAAATCTCAACAGTACCACAGGACAATTAAAATTAAATGAGAAAATATTTAATTCAGATATAGAAAAAATTGAAACCACCATTCGACAATCAACAAACGAAATTGCGCTTATCGAAGCCAAATTAAATTTCTTTGAAATTTGCGAACAACTAATGGAGAGTTATTCGTATCTTGAAAATACTATTAATGATATTCTAAACTCTATCACTTTTGCACAGCTTCAAATAATTCATACTTCTATTATTGAACCAGAAAATTTGATCACTGCTCTTAAGAAAATATCAGAAAATACAGTAAGAAAAGGTTTACCGCTACCAATAAAATATTCTGAAATTTCACAGTATTTGGAAATAATCGATCTCGAAGCATATCAAACAAATTCAGATCTTGTTTTCGTTCTTAAAATACCTTTGATTGAACCACAAGTATTTACTTTATTCCACCTATACCCAATACCAATTTATGATAATAGAACTGGATTTCACCATATTTTATCATTTTCACAAAAATATTTAGCGCGAGATGATGATTCTTTATCCTACATTCCAATCCACGATTTACAAAAGTGTAAACAGTTATCTACGCATCAAAAGTTGTGTCGCGATGTTTACGCGTACCCTATAGACGATAACGCGATATGTGAAGCCCGTTTGTTAAGACAATATAAGACATTTCCTGCGAATTGTAAAAGTGCGGTAGTCAACGGACAAGGTTATAATGTGCAAAAACTCGAAGAAAACGTGTGGCTAGTGTCGATTGCCGAACCGGTACACGTGACCATAAGTCTTCCAGACACAAAAACGAAAACATTAACCGTAAATGAAAATTCTATTTTACAGCTATACTCAGGATGCTCCGCTTTTGTTGGCATTACTAAAATACAAGCTAGTACCAGAAAAACTATAAACATTCCTCATGTACTTCATCCCGTAATGGTTGATTACAACTGTTGCCTAGACATTCCAAACAAAGTAGAAGTACCCAAAATAGAACCACTAGATCTTAATAACATTAACTTGAATGATCTGCAAGTGACAAAACACAAACTGGACCAATACTCAAAAAGTTTGGATGAACTCATAAACAAACCGTTTGTTGAGAAAAATATTTCGTGGTTCACATATACTACGATCTCACTCATCGTTGCCTTGATCGTCCTCTACACCTGTTATAAGTGTAGAAATATTAAATTCAACAAATCGCCAGGAAAGCCTGTTCCGGACCAACCGAATGATGTTTTTATCAAAATTCATAACATTCTGGCAAAAAGAAGACCCAAACTTGACACTGAAGCCTCTGAGGAAGTGGAAATCGAAAATTGACAATTTCATGGTTTAATGTATACCTTTATATTTTTATTTTTTGTATTTTGCGTATTTTCCTTTTAATCTTTAAATCTCTGTATATATTGTATTGTCTATTTTATATTTTATGTATTTTGGTTTTTATTCTCAAAATTGTTGTTTATTAAACAACAATTTTAATTAAGGGGGGAGTTGTTATATACGAAAAAACGCTTATGTTTAAGTAATGTTACGCAATGTCAAACATCAGATTACGATTTCCGTATTTTCATGAGAACGATGCTACGTTGCGTTTTCATAAAATAAACACATTAAGTAACACAAATATTATGTTACAGAAAAATAATGATTTCTGCACTTTCATGGGAGCGACGCTACATCGAATTCTCCATGAAAATAAACGCTGACGTTGATTTAACAAATTCTATAAATTCTTTGACTTTATGTAAAATAGTTAGTTACAATTATAATTTCAACCTATTACTTCTTTTTTATATAACATAAAACTGTGTAACTCAATAAAAATTGTTTTTAAAAAGTTTAACGTGAATTTGTGAATATAACATATATATATATATATATATATATATATATATATATATATATATATATATATATAAAAAGATGTACGGTTACCACTCTTTTCAGTAGCCCCTTCTACTATTTGCGTGCAGTACCCACTAATCTGTTCTTTGTTATTGTTCATATGTCACGCACTATTCGTACATCTTATATATATATATATATATATATATATATATATATATATATATATATATATATATTTTCACACTATAACGTACTTACATGAAGAAATGACAAAACATTTTTAATCAAATAACACCAGGCATTGACAGTACTATACTTGAACTAGCAGCATTTCTGGGAGGTCTGTGAGGCTTTTATCCCTCTGTCAGGACTGACAAATTTGACAGGGGGTGGGATTTGCAATTTCCCTCTTTGAAGGTTGTTAAAAATATTGCAACTCAGAGGGTGACAGGCTCTGAAGTTGGGAATGTCGGAATCTAAAATTTCCAGAGTGAGAGACTGGACTGGTTTTGTTGATGTTTTTTTTAAAGAAACCTCTTGAGATAATTGAACTTACTACCTACAGGTGTTGTTCTTTTTTAGCCGGTGCTAATTTTTGTACACGTGATAACTGCCTGGATATGTTTACAGCCACAGGACCGAGGAAGTGAGAGTTCATGCGGTTTGGTGACTTTGAGCAGATTCAACTCCTTGTAAAAAACCAACCAAAAAATAACAGCAAGCAACTGTTATCTGGATGAATTTTTTCAAAAAGAAGGTTTTTCTCCAGTTTTGACATTAATTGGACATCAAGATTCAAAAAATTTAAATAATAATCTCATTGCTAAGATTGGCGCTACATTTGGTAACACACTCGTAAATTTGCATTTACCCTGGTATATAGATATAAAATAAAACAAACTCGCTTGAGGAGAATATGACTGTAATTTGGTATTGAAAATTAAAAAACGTTAATTTCTATCCAAAAACTAGATACACTTGAAACAACCGAAATAGTGTCTAATATTCTCTTTTAAAATGTAGTGGTGGTGAATTTTAAGACCAAAATGTGTTCCTTCGGGAGGGATTTAAGCATAAGTATCAATTTACATTTATAATTTAAATTCAATTTTTCGTTTTCTTATTGTATTGTAATTCAATGTAAAGGCAGTGGGTTTGATTCGAATTGAAGTTACAAATGATTGCTATGTATCCTGTTTTCTTTGATTTCCACTAATTCTACCATATATATATATATATATATATATATATATATATATATATATATATATATATATATATATAAATAAGAACAGAATTAAATGTATATATATATATATATAAGTGCTACATGCAGGCCTTTTATGTCCATAGGTTGGAAGTGATTTCCTTCCATCCCTTCCTATCCTTTGCCTTCGTTTTCCAGTCCTGGATTCCACTCTCTCCTAGGTCGTCTATCGCTTCTGCGTACCATCTTCTCTTTGGTCTGCCTCTCTTCCTTGTTCCGGCTTGTTCAATATCAATCATTTTTTTGGTCGTTCTGCTATCTGGCATTCTCTGTACGTGCCCCTGCCAACTTATTCTCCTGGATCTTATTATTTTACTCAGTTCTACTTTCCCTAATAAATTCTGTATTTCGTTATTCGTTTTTCTTAGCTACATACCTTCCTCTTTTTTCCCCCTAATATCCTCCTGAATATTTTCGTCTCCCATCTATCTAACTTGTCTTCCTCTGCTTTGTTAAGTCTCCACGTTTCGCTTCCGTAGATTACTGTTGGTCTTATTACTGATTTACACAGATGTAGCTTTGTCTTTCTGGAGATTTTCTTTGAACTTATTAACTTGTTCAATGCTCCTACCTGTTTACTTCCTTTCATCAGCCTAGTTTCTAAATTCTCTCCTTCGTCGCCGCCGTTCTTGATAACCACACCAAGATATACAAAGCTTTGGACTTGTTGGAAGTTCATTATTTTTTGTCCATTTAGTTGTATTGAATAATTCCTCATTGCTCCTTTTCTTTGAGGAGTTGCCATTTTCATACATTTCGATTGGTCTTCATTGACTCGCAGGTTCATTGTCTCTGCTGTTCCTATGAACGCTCTGCATATTATTCTCAGTTCGTTTCCTGATGTTAATAGCAGTACTACATCATCCGTGTTTGCCAGTATTTGTGTTTTCAGTTTTCAGTGTACCTGCCCTGTTCATGCCGGTGTTGCGTATTATCCGTTCTAATACAATGTTAAACAAGGTGGTAGATAACAGATCTCTCACCAGCTCACATACTATATCCAATAGTATCTGAGCCTCGAAATTTGGAGATCTGGAGATTTCGGATATAACGAAAACCCGTTTCATGTAGTAGGTTATTCACAGTTTCAATTTTTTTTTATTGTTGACTCCTTTGGGATGTTCCTAGATGAGGAAATAATTTTGCTTCTAGTAGAGGAAACAAATAAGTATGCTGACCTCAAAAACTTACCCGATCCAAGAGGAAACGAAATGTTTTATTGCCATATTGATTCTTAGCGGCTACAATGATCCACCCAGTTAGCGGATGTATGGGAAACCAATCCCTGACACTAGAAATGAACTGGTATATAATTAAATGCGACGCTTCAACGATAAGTTGTATCAAAGTGATAAACTCTAGAAAATAAGACTACGTAAAAAAATGAAAGAAACGTGATAAAAAAAAATTGGTTTTCGACAAAGGTACGGTCAAGTATCATGGTAAACACAGCGGTTTTTAAGGACCAAACCCATATGATTAGGGTATAAATGTCAGGTGCGTAAATACCATAATGATCGACTTTGAAATATATCAGGGAAAATCTATAACTCCTGTCGGTGACATTGAAACGACCTAATTGATGACATGAGTAGACACCCAGTACTTCGGTTGTATTTATTCAATGTAATTTCGAACTATTGAAGGTCAAACTGTTAAAACCCTGGTATGTGCGCGATTTAATCCAAATCAGAAACTTCACAACTTTTTGTTACATGCAGAACGAGAATACGAAAGCCATTTTTGATACCGACCATAAATGAAGCAATTGTTCTGCTAAAGGGAACCAAATTTTGGTCACAACGGAATAATTACTAAGGAAAACTTAATTACGGCCCTAAGGTATTGAAATTCAAGGGAATTTATTTATAGTGGTCTTACCGGAAATTTTAATTTTTTAAGCGTTTTATCAAGCGCTAGCGTTTTATCAAGCGCTGAGAACATAAGCAGCTGTTAAATTTGTGATGAAGACCCTTCATGGAAACATTCGTATGAAAACAACGAGGTACGACAACAAGGAAGAAATATAAGTAAGTCACATGTTTCTCGGCTGATTTCTTTCTTTATATATTTACTGCTAAACGTAACTGATTTTTGGTAATTTCAGTTCACCTGATATTTAAGTTTTCTATTTAATTTCTTTTTTTATCTAAACTTTATAAATATTGTCAATATGTCAAAATTTTGGACAATACTGGATCCAAACATGAAACGGCATTGGGCATTGTTTACATGGATCCTTGATATTTCAATCAACAATACGTGATGTTTATATTTATTTATGAAATGGAATATAAACGGGACGAACCTAAATACAGCATTCACAAATATATAATTAATATAATATAAAGTGGTATTTGTAAATATTAAATCATTATCCATATGTAATTAAATCGAAGTTTTATGATTCAAATACAGCATTTTTAGCTTACTAGAAAAAGTGAAAAAGTTATCATGAAATATATGAACATCAACGTGGTTACAAACCGAGTTGAAGAATTTATAACACCTCTGCAAGGGAGAATTTGGATAATGTCCGGTGGCACTGAAATTATTATGAAAATCATTAAAATTTCTTGTATCTTAGGCCGGAACATTGAATCTAATGAGGCTGGAATCAATTAGATTATTAAGAATTTATTTGACGTCTATCTTCCAGGGTAATTAAACTCAAGTTCTGCCAACCTAAAACAATATCATTGTTACGAAACAACTCCTTTCCGCAGTAATTTACCAATTTATTGTGAATATGGTCAAGTCTATCCATGTATACAAGATAATGTGGATCCCAGATTATTAATTCGAAGCTCACTCTTTACATAATCCATAAATAGAGTTCGTAATGAACGTGAGGTTTTAAAGTCATGACAAGTCCTGATAATAAAGACCAACGCCCCATTAGTTTTTTTATATATAATTGATATGTTGGACGAAAATAAGTTTTTAATTCACAATAGATTCCTAGATCTTTTATCTGTGATACCATTTCTATCGGATGGTTTTCAAGAAAATATTGAGAATCAAGTATGCATCGATTTTAAATTCACGAAAAGAAAGTATTTTTTACAATAACATCAAGACTGTTTGAAACGCTTTGTATCAATTGAGAATCTGCAACATTGTCAATTTTGAGGTACATTTTGATGAAATTGACTGTCTCGACCCTTACTTCGTGGAATATGCTCATATTAGTGTTTTTAAATGAAACTCAAGGTCTCTAGTTAATTCAACAATATAATACAAGTTATTGAAAATTCTAAAAAATTAACAATTTTTTCGATAAATCAATATCATCGTCAGAATGACAGAAGTGACATTTCATTTTATGCCTGTGGATATGGTGTACACACTAGATGCAAATTGAGTGAATGAAAACGACGAATACTCAGTGTGTATTAGTTTATTACTTTCAGGCTAAGCGCTTTAGGCTGTTAAGCCATTATCAAAGCTGTCGTCATTTAAAAAAGTAGTTGTCAAAGCCATCAAGTTGATCAAAAACAATACTCAAGATAGAATCATTGTTATGATTGAGTCATTCGAATAAAAACATTAAAATACCCTATTGTAAGGGTGTAAAATTATATTCACATGATGTAAATTCACTCAAAATTAATTTTTAATTGACACCAATCATTCATTGACACCTAACACAGAACTAGAAGTACTCCATATTTGTGAAAAGAAACAAGAACTAGATTTCCTTGAAGAACTGGAAATTAGAAGACATTTAAGAAACCCACAATATGAAGTTGTCAATGAACAGTTAAATCTAGGAAATTCTCCACTAATAAACTGTCTTCTTAAGTGATAATTGTAAAGATCAGCAGATATAGTTTTCCTGGTTTTCTATATCATTGCACAGTTATACTGATCTTAATTGGAAAAATGATATCCAGGATATCACCATAGGGCTAATAATATCTAAGCTTCAATATTTGTAATATCACATCTCCTTCTTTTTTCTATAAACATATATTAAGCCAATCACAATTTAGGTTACTTCTTGGTCTAGCCAAAAATAACTGCTAAACATCAGGTAGGCATAAAATGAAATGTAACTTCTGTCATTCTGACGATGATATTGATTTATCGAAACAATTGTCAATTTTTTAGAATTTTCAATAACTTGTATTATATTGTGGAATTAACTAGAGACCTTGAGTTTCATTTAAAAACACTAGTACATTTTGAAATCATCCGCATATTTTTTGTGCTTACAAAATTTGAAACATTGAGATATATCGTTGGTATAGATATTAAAAAGTACAGGTCCCAAGTGGGATCCTTGAGGTACCCCTGAAGTTAAATCATTGAAAGGTGATACTTATTCAACTATGACTACTGCCTGAGATCTAGTACTTATGTAAAATTTGAACGATCCAAGTAGATTGCCATGTATACCGACTACACCAAGTTTATCCAACCAACTTGAATGATCAACACAGCATCTACCTGAAATCTTATATATGCATATATTTCAGCAAATATTCACTATAAGTGAAGATGTTCGTTTGAACAGAACGTTTTTTCATAAAACCATGTTGCTCCAAATACAAACAATTGATTCGAATAATTTTGCAATAATAGAAAATTTAGACATAGGATGATCATTTTCATCAAAATATTTACTACCGGATTTAAACTTGAACTTTATTTGTATAAAACAACCATGTAAAATAGAAATATATGATCTCACTCTCAAACTTTTCTTAATCTGCGTTGAATATAATTTAGAAATAAAAAGGCTGATTTCTGGAAGTACTGTTACACAAATCTCTATTCTGAGTCCGTTCCTGTGGAAGTTGGTATACGTCGGAAACGGCTATAAATCGGAGTCCTAAGTGTACGCCTCAAAAGCCGTATCTATGGTAAGTGCACAATCAAAGGAGCAGATACCGAGACAATCCAGACAAATGACTCGGTAACACAGGCTCATTCATCAGAAGTGAGATTCCTTCTTGGCGACCGATATACGACGCCGAGATTTTTGGCATTCTATGTCATCCTGGTCGACTTGGATATTTGTTGGAGCATTTAATCATAGCAAATTCGTTACAACACTGAGACAGTAATTGATTCATTTTTTAATGGTAAGAGCCGTTTATTTTATTGGTTATTTGGAAAAAATAGTTTGAGTTAAGTTTTGCAAAAAGAATTTGTACAGCAGATAAACTACATATTACATGAAGGAGTTTCAAAACGCCGAATTTTGTGAACGGATTTTAATTGACACTAAATATTTTATTTAGAAAATTCCCAGCAGTAATGTTTTAAATACGTCTTTACGTCACGAAGGATAGTAAATTTTAAATTATTTTGTGCTTTCTTCAAAATACACAGTTGCATCTCTTCCAGATTCGACTACCAGTGTAACAAAATATTAATTTACATGGTTATAAACATTGTCGCATTCTCAAACAACCCCTAAACCGCATGTATTTTGAGAAACAGTTTAGTGTGCCCTAATGGTGTTACCGCTGATATTATCTCCTAACATGAAAGTCCCTAATACAATAGCGTGTCTGGGCAACCAACAAAAGGCTAAACTAGCAAACAAAGGTCAAAGATTGTCTGGGCCGGTATCGGAATTGTTGGAGTATCTAGTCACATGAAACGAACAACTAAATAGAGGAAATAACAATGTAAGTTCGACCTTTACACGGAATATCTTTTTAAAGCTGCAAGTGAATTGAATTCTACGTTTGAAGGTAATTTAATTGACGATGACATTATTGCAACAATCAATCATTTAATGGACAAAAAAAGCGTATTTGTACAATGTGAATAAAATATTATGTCAAAGGCTCATATTACATCTTATTTCTGTTAATATACCGGTTGTCCCAATAAGAATGGCTCTTAGGGATATATCAGAAACCATTTATAGTACAGCAGAGGTAGAAAGAAAATATAACAAAAATGACCTCAAGAAAAACTTGGAAATTATTTTAAAGTTTGTAAATCGTCTACCGCGTCTACTACAAGAAATATGAGAAAACAAGAAAGATAAATTTACAAATATGGAAAAATCAGATATTACTATCAAAGGTGGAGGAAAGCACATATAAAAAGATATCAAAATACATAAAGCTAAGTATTTTTTTGAAATTAAGAGGAACAAATAATAGCAAATACACAAGGACAATTAGGCAGGTACCCTGAATATTTCGAGGAGTTACTGAATTGTGGGAGGGTACAAACTAGGCCGTATAATGATGAACTAGAATATGGTGACACCAGAGAGATAGAGAAACCATCATATGATGAAATATAGCAAGAAGTGAATAATGAAAAAAATGATAACAGTTGTGGAGAAAATGCAATAACAGCCGAAATCCTGAAAACAGGTGGAGCAGTACAACAACAGAGGATCTGTGAATTAATAAGAAGAACAAAATTAAATGCTACGGAATACATGGAACAATGGTTTTATCTGCCCAATTCACAAATAGGGAGATAAGATTTATTGTGTTAATTGTAGATGAATATCTTTATTAGGCGTTTAAGTTGTTTACGAATCACTTGGATCATGCTGCCTTGACTGTGAATAATTAATCTCAACTTCTCTTACTCTCGGAGTGCTGAAGGTGTCTACTAATGTTGAATTATCTGAGTTTTCAGAACAACAACCAAGATCGACACGGAGGCGCATATAGCCCCCCTGCCTGAACTTTCCGGGATTTTCCAATTGAAGACACAAATGAGCGTTTGGTTTCCTTGTTGAAGTCCGTTGTTTTGTGTTTTCCCATGTCTCCATTAACATTTTTGCTTGGTTATACCGTGCTGAAGACGGCAAATGAGCCAGAAACATGCATATCCGCGGTTACCACTCTGTTTCAACGACCCTTCTTCTTTTTGCGTGAATTACCCATGAATTTATTTGTTGTTGTTGTTAACATATCACGCGATATTCCTACATGTTCTTTGTTATATATATATATATATATATATATATATATATATATATATATATATATATATATATAACAAAAACAGAATTAGCGGGCATATCACGCAAAAGAGGTTACAGAGAATGAGTGGTAACCGTAGACATGCATGTTTCTGGCTCATTAGCCTTCATCGGTACGGCATAACCAAGAAAAGGTGTACAACTTGGGAGCAAGGATGTTAATTGAAACATGAGAAAACACAAACAACGGATTTCAACAAGATAACCAAACGCACATTTGCGCCTTCAAATGGAAGATCCCGAGTTTTCAAGACAACAACCAACAGGACAGGAGAGCTATAGACGCCTCCGTGTCTCTGTTGGTTGTTGTCTTGAAAACTCGGGATCTTCCATTTGAAGGCGCAAATGTGCGTTTGGTTATCTTGTTGAAATCCGTTGTTTGTGATTTCTCATGTTTCAATTAACATCCTTGCTCCCAAGTTGTACACCTTTTCTTGGTTATGCGGTACCGATGAAGGCTAATGAGCCAGAAACATGTATGTCTACGGTTACCACTCATTATCTGTAACCTCTTTTGCGTGATATGCCCGCTTATTCTGTTTTTGTTTTATATTCCACGCGTTATTCTTTAATCTTTTCATTGATTATTTGTCTATTTCCAGGGTTAGAAGGTTTGGACAGGAGAGCAATAGACGCCTCCGTGTCTCTGTTGGTTGTTGTCTTGAAAACTTGGGATCTTCCATTTGAAGGCGCAAATGTGCGTTTGGTTATCTTGTTGAAATCCGTTGTTTGTGTTTTCTCATGTTTCAATTAACATCCTTGCTCCCAAGTTGTAGACCTTTTCTTGGTTATGCCGTACCGATGAAGGCTAATGAGCCAGAAACATGCATGTCTACGGTTACCACTCATTCTCTGTAACCTTTTTTGCGTGATATGCCCGCTAATTCTGTTTTTGTTTTATATTCCACGCGTTATTCTTTAATCTTTTCATTGATTATTTGTCTATTTCCAGGGTCAGAAGGTTTGGACAGGAGAGCTATAGACGCCTCCGTGTCTCTGTTGGTTGTTGTCTTGAAAACTCGGGATCTTCCATTTGAAGGCGCAAATGTGCGTTTGGTTATCTTGTTGAAATCCGTTGTTTGTGTTTTCTCATGTTTCAATTAACATCCTTGCTCCCAAGTTGTACACCTTTTCTTGGTTATGCCGTACCGATGAAGGCTAATGAGCCAGAAACATGCATGTCTACGGTTACCACTCATTCTCTGTAACCTCTTTTGCGTGATATGCCCGCTAATTCTGTTTTTGTTTTATATTCCACGCGTTATTCTGTAATCTTTTCATTGATTATTTGTCTATTTCCAGGGTCAGAAGGTTTGGACAGGAGAGCTATAGACACCTCCGTGTCTCTGTTGGTTGTTGTCTTGAAAACTCGGGATCTTCCATTTGAAGGCGCAAATGTGCGTTTTGGTTATCTTGTTGAAATCCGTTGTTTGTGTTTTCTCATGTTTCAGTTAACATCCTTGCTCCCAAGTTGTACACCTTTTCTTGGTTATGCCGTACCGATGAAGGCTAATGAGCCAGAAACATGCATGTCTACGGTTACCACTCATTCTCTGTAACCTCTTTTGCGTGATATGCCCGCTAATTCTGTTTTTGTTTTATATTCCACGCGTTATTCTTTAATCTTTTCATTGATTATATATATACAGGAAACGAAAGGTATATATATATATATATATATATATATATATACATATATATTGAGATGATATATTCAATAAGGAATAATATATAAAGATCATAGATATTAAAGATTAGAAATATCATAAGATAAACAATCATAACAATAACATATGACAACAAATTCAGGTTTTAGAACATTCAGTTATAACGTAAATAAGAAATTCAAGTAGTAGGTATAAATATAATACCAAATATAATTATAAATTCAATTTGATTAGCAGTCTATCAAGGTATAAGTCTAGTAGCAAAATTTCTTCGGAAGACTAAGTTGATTCTAAGTTTGAATTCTAAGTTATTAAATAGATCATCAAATTTAAGGAAATGAAAGTTTGATAATAAAAATTTTTGTCAAATACATAAAACCAACAAAACATGATGCAACAATTAATTGCCAGTATACAGAGTATAAATGGAAACATAAGTACTATAAATGGAAACATGGACAAAATGGAGGAGAATATTAGGGAAGATTTGAATGGAAACATGAATAAATTGGAAAAGAAGATAGAAGAGGTGAAAACTGGAAGTATTCAAGAATTCAGGAAACTTAGGGAAGAAAATGAAGAAAGTAGACGGCAGATAAATAAGGTGAAAGAAGATATGGTGGATCAAAACAAACATCTACGGATTGAAATCCAAGAAAACGGTATGAAAACTAGAGAGCAGATAGAAAATCAAATGGTAGAACAAATTCATGAATTAGGAAGAGGCATAAATGAAGAATTACCAGGTACAATTCCAGCTGAAGTAAGGAAACGAACGGAAGATATCAGCAAATAAGTAGAACACATTAAATTCAGGGAACAAACAATAAAAGAAATTATGCAGAATTATCAGCAAAACGCGGAACATAAATTTAAGGACTTAGATGCAAAGGTTCTAAAACAAACAGGAACATGTGAGGAGAGGAACGAGCATATTGGACAAATTTTTCACAAAGAACTGGAAGAAATGAATAGAAAATTTCAGGAAAGCATGTGGGAAATGGAATTTAATATTAGGAGAAATGGAGGTGGAGTTATTTATACGGGAAACATGGATATCGGAGTAAAGTTTGATGGGAATATAAACACCATTCATCCGAAGGTGTTTATCAAAATAATTAAAAGCAAATTCAAAGGAATGGGAGATATAATGGAGAAGAAGATTATTATTAGAGGGATGTTATCTGGACATGCCCTATTATGGTTCTGTAATAAGGAGGAAAATATAAACAATCTAGAAGAGTTTGAGAATTAATTTATAAACTATTTTTGGGGAGAAATTCATCAAGCTAATTTTAGGGAAAGATTGTACTTCGGGAAATTTTATTACAATCGGAATAAAAATTTAAATGCATATGCTATGCAACTCTATAATATGGCACAATATTTGGAACCTGTTATGAAGGAGGAGGAATTAGTTTTATATGTTGGGAGACATTTCAATTCCGGAGTTGCAGAAACAATAGCCCTTCATAATATGAAAACAATGGACAATTTGTCTAGATATTTGCAGAGAGTGGAAAGAAGTATCCAAAATGGAAATGGTTTTCTCAGATATCAACAAGGAAATGGAAATATAAGAAACGATACCCGAAGGCAAAATGGAACTGGTAATTTTAGGAGAGATTATTATGAAGGTAATGGAAATAGAAATTATGTAAATAGGAACTTTGCTGATAGACGATATCAAGGAAATGGGAAGCAAAATAGAAATCGAGAGAGGAATAATGGAAACAGATATCCAGAGAACTATAGAAACCAAAATAATTTCGAGAGAAGAAATCATTATGGGAATAATAACAATAATAGAGGAAGAAACTGGCAAAACGGAAGAGAAAATCAAAATAATCCAGACCAAAACAGAAACAGGGACGAGGACAATAGGAGACAAGTGAACATGGTCAGACAGGAGATACAGGTAGAAGAATGTATTCCTGGACAGGACAATATAGCGAATTTTGCTTGAATCGTCCTTACGTGCATAATATCATCTATTCATCGCGATATGAACATCCTCGAGAATTTATTATAGATTATGAAAATATTAGTAAAAAGGTAGAAAAACCTAATTAAATATTTATCCAGGGTAGATTACAAAATATTTCTTGTAGAATTTTAATAGATACGGGTTCAGAGGTAACATTAATTGAACAGGATATAGTAGATAATTCAAATCAGGATGATATTATGATGATAAATACAAAGAAACTATCATTAGTAGGGGTGAATGATAAAAATTTATATTATACAAATAGTACCATAATCACAGATTTTTATTTGGGAAACATAGCTTATGAGATACAATTATTGGTAGTTGAGAATTTAAAATATGACGTAATTTTGGGAAATGATGAATTGAGCAATCACAAGATGATAATTGATTATAAACAGGGGTACAGGGTATTTGAAGGTTATATAATAACTTCTGACAAAAAGGAAGAACAAGAGGTAGAGGAAAGACAATGTAAAATAAACGAAATAGATATTATGGAAGATCTACAAGAACAATTTTGTCCCATACAATATCGAAGAGAGATTGAGTTATTAACAAAACATGGGAGACTTTTCAACAAAGAAGTATGCATAGCAGCAAAGTATATACATAAGTTGGAAATGAATAAGGATATTAGTAACTTCAAGATAAAAACCTATCCCATTCCTCATATGCTGAAAAATGAAGTATACCAGGAGTTGGAAAAGATGATACAAGATGGTATTATAGAAATATCCAACTCTCCATATATAAGTGCGATAACATGTGTCCGTAAAAAGTCAGGTGAGATTAGATTATGTCTGGATGCCAGAAATATTAACTCATATACTAAACAACAATATTAGAGTCCTTTAAATGTAGAGGGGAGATTTGGTAGGATTACAAGAGCTAACATATTCACGAAACTGGATTTGAAGCATAGTTTCTGGTTGATTCCATTAGATAAAAGAAGTCGTCCGTATACAGCATTTATGATTGATGGTGTAGTATACCAATTTTGTGTTGTTCCATTTGGTTTACAGAGTTCGTGTGCAGCATTGGTAAGAACACTTCACACTGTTCTTAACCAATATGAACATTTTACATTGCACTATATAGATGATATATTAATATATTCAGAAAATGAAGAACAACATCACGAACATTTGAAGACTATATTGGCAGAATTGGGAAGAGCAAGATTAAAATTGAACATGGAAAAATGTCAATTTTACCAAAAAGAAGTGCAGTATTTGGGATATATTATAAATTCTACTGGAGTGAGAATTAACCCTGAACGAATTAGAACCATAAGGGAATATAAGACACCGACTAATCTGAAAACTCTTCAAGGATTTTTGGGAATACTCAACCACTTCAAACGACTAATACCAGACCTCAGTAATAAAGAAATTCCATTAATTGAATTACTCAAGAAGGAAACGAAATGGGAACGGGATGCTAGGAGAGAAAAAGCTTTTCAAGAACTCAAGGAAATATTTTTACAAAATTTGCAGGTTTATCATCCTCAATATGACAAGCCATTTATTTTAAGAACAGATGCATCCATAGATAGGTTAGCAGGAGTTTTATTGCAAGAACAAGAAGAAGGAGAGGTACCAATCAGTTTTATTTCCCGAGTAACGAAAAACTATGGAAGAAAATACTCAGTTACTGAATTGGAGATGGCAAGCATTGTATTTTGCATTACTAAATTACGTTATCTATTAGGAGCAAAATTTTACGTTGAAACAGACCATTCAGCTTTAACAGCAATGTTTAAAAATCGTTATGCAAACAATAGGATACATCGATGGATACTTCTATTACAGGAATATGAATTTGAAATAAAATTTTTTCCTGGGAAAACGAATATAGTAGCGGATGCTCTTAGCCGTGAAACAGAAATGAAGAAGAAGGATGAACAATTCCAAATTGGCATCAATAGGTTGAAAAAAACTGAAGGTTTGTTTACTTTGGAGAAAATAATGGAGGATCCGAGAAATTTACAAGAATCTTGTGAAAAAGGAGCATTTAAAAACGAGGGAATTTGGTATAAGGAAATGGAAGATAGGGAAATTTATTTAATAACACCTGAATATGCTAAACAAATTCTCAACAATTACATGAGGAATATGGACATATAGGATCTCGAAAACTATGGATGTTGTTTAGAGAAAATTACACTGCAAAGAAGGACATATCATTGGTTAAAGAAATCTGTGAAATTTGTAAAATTTGTCAGTTGGCGAAGGAAAGGAACTATCATCATATTAGTGGACCAAAACCTATAATAGCACTCAAGCCTTTACATATAGTAGCTATTGATTTCATATCACAATTAATACCTAGCAAGCAAGGCAATAAACATATTTTAGTTGTGGTAGATATATTTTCAGAATTTGTAAGAACTTTTCCTTGTCAACGTACCAATGCAAACACAGTAATATCTTGTCTGAAATATTTTATAGAAGAAATAGGAACTCCGGAAAATTTAATACTGGATCATGCTACTTACTTTGTGAGTGAAAAAGTCAAACGCTTGTGTAGAAATCATAATATTAAAATGAATTTCATAAGCATAAGAAGACCTTCATCTAATCCAGCTGAGAGGTATATCAAAGAAGTTGTTAATTATTTGAGGATTTTATGTAATAATAGACACAATTTATGGGAAGAAAATCTGAATCAAGTAGAGAAATTTTTAAACCAATTACCTAATGGAGTTACTGAAGAATGTCCTCAATTTATTTTGAAAGGAATACCCCCAGAACGTGAATGGATAATACAGAGAGAATGGGTTTCAAGATTTAAATAAAGTAAGCAAGAATTTGGAGAGAAGTGCTATGAGATTTATTAAAAGAAAAGGAAACAAAAATAATAAGAAGATTAGATTTGAAAAAGGAGATTTAGTCCTAGTAAGATCTTTAAGAACACCAAAGAAAGGTGAAAATCAATGTAAAAAATTATTATCACTATTTGAAGGGCCATATGTAGTCGACAATAGTGATGCTCAAAACAGTTATCGCTTATTCTATCCAGGTACACAATTAGAAAGGGGAGTGTTCAATGTAGAACATGTATATAGATATTATGAATAGATGATGTTATGTTACGAACAATACTTGAAAAAAGGGAATAATAGTCATAACTATAGTTTTAAATTTAATATTGGGTAGTGTACAAAGATAAAGTATATATTAGACAGAGTTTTGTTTTCAATTAGGCAGCTGGTGACACAATTAAATTCATCACGTTTGTTTCTTCAGAACCTGAAAAAAAACACAAATGAATGAATAAATATAATATAATATAAAGAAAAATTTATTAGGTAAAACTTATAATTAAAACAGTTTTAAAATTTGAATATGGCAAATCAATATATATATATAGCAAATAAAGAAAAACAATTTATGAGAAATACTGGCTTTACATAGAAAGAAACTATTAAAAATATAGGATAGAGGGGATAAAAATAAGAATAACTCAAGTATCAAATAGAAGTTCACATTTTTTAAAATAAGGAAATAAGATATAAGTAATGAAGGATAGGAAAGGATAATAACTAAGGATATTGATAAAAATATAGGAGGTAATGTTTGATGTCAATTAGAATTTGGTAGATTACTTGAAAACACATGAAGGAATGAGGAATTGATATATATATATATATATATATATATATATATATATATGAATTTAAGAAATAATTAATTATATTGAATAATGATGAATATTGAAAAGAAATATGATATGAGGAGTATATAGAAGAATAAAATATATTGAAATTAAAAAGAAATAAGTTGATATATAAGTGAAAGTTAGTCTGAAAATTATAGTAGAGAAGTATTATATGGAGTAATATTAAGAATATAAATTGACATTGATACTAATCAAGTGTATTTTAAGGAAAGAATTATGAGACAGTTATTGAAAGAAATAGGTATTCTAGTAGGAAATATGTGAATAAATATTTGAGAAACAAAGTTAAAAAAAATTAAGATTATGCCATAAAGTTGTTAAAAAAAATTTTTTTTGAATAAAATAAAATCAATCATTTATAGTAAGAAAATTAAAATTTGAATAAATATCCAAGTTATGGATATCATTTAAATTTAAATTTGAGGGGAATTGAACCAGATATCATAGATATTAAGAGAATTAGTTCTATAGGAATATGTTGCTAATATGAAAACATATGAAAATAATATAATTTGAGAAAACACGATTAAAAAGGAAACACTTTTCTTAATTAAAAGCATATCAAGTAAAGATATATTAAATAATTAGTCTATAACAATTTAATAAATAAAGAAATTACCTCAATAATAGTACAAAATTTAGAAATTGCCTAACAAATGTAATGGAGTAAATAAAGTTGCCTAAGACGGTGGATTATTTTCTATAATGTAATCAGCTGTTCATCTGAAATAAAACAATTATTAGAATAGTCAAGTCACGATAATTATGAATATAAGTATTTAAATTATAAAACCAATACAAATATTTAGTAGAATTGGGAGTATAGATTTTCATAGATAAACTATTAATAACATGAAGAAAAATGATATATTGTCAGTAAAATGAACATAGAATCAATAAATAATAATTTGTTAAAGGAGTTAGTATAAATAATTTAATACAAAGATTAGATAGAGATTACATAAAAGGATTTATGTTCTAAGTAATATGATTGTAACAGTAATAGACTGTTAATAACAATATTAGATATTGAACTATTTAAAATGTATCTATGTATATAACCAATTTTTAATTTATTTGTATGACAAAAACTCAAAAGACTCTCTACAAGTGAATTAATAATGTGAAATAGTATATGTATGAACTTTTCTACTAAGTGAACTAAATTAATAATTCTATTGCATAGGACAATATTTGATTTGTTATAAACAAAGTGACAGATCAAATTTTCAATCAACAAGTAAATAAACAAACTTTTGGAAATAGTGACCTGAAAAAAAACAAAATACTTGTTTATTGAAAAAAGTTAAGAATCGAAAGGAAGCGTTAGTGGGTTGGAAGCTGGCGTCGATATACGTGGAGCTTGTGTTGCAGTGTTCCCGAAAATTCATGAAACTCCCAAATCAACTTGACAAAACTTATCAATTACTACTATGAACAATGCTGATAGTACTCACAGATAATCACATCCAGTTTTACTGCGAAAATCAGCCAAATTTCTCCAAAATTGGTGTTGGAACTTCAGAGGAGTATTCCTGGGTTCAGAAGCATTATCCCAATTCCAGAGCAACAGGTCAGTGTTCATTTAAAATATTATTGGCCAATTATAAGAGAAAAAAACTCAAATAAGTGCATAACTTTGTAAAATTGATAAACATTCACGGCAATGATCGATCTAAACTAGAAAGAAAACGGACTTTATTTAGTTAGTTAATAAAATAAATCTTTAACATTATCAAAAAGGCCTAATTCAAATAAATAAAAATAAGTACATACGCCATTCTATCATCATAAGAATGATGCTTAAATTTATATTCATGTAATATGTCCGTCTGTATATAAATCTTATAATATTTCCATGTATATATAAATCTTCTGATTCTATTTCTTCCACAGCATATTTGTAATATTTCTATGTATATTCTCCACATAAATTCTTCTATGTGTTAAACCATTTAAGTATTTATCTTTTAACAATATTATGTGTATCTAATGATCACCGATGCTCCATCTCGCATTGTTGTAAAAACTATGTTCATTTCACGCTTTAAGTCCGCATGACTGGATTTTAAGCATGCGCACAGGAGAGAATATAAAAATTGATAACTTCGTTTGAGGTAACCATAGGCGTCGCAACTTATAATTATTGCATTAATTTTTTTTTAAAATTAAATGTGTTTAAAAAGTAAGGTGTTTCTTTTTATTTAAATAAAGGTAATATATCTTTAAATGCCAGGACTCAAAGAGCAGACAGAGTTTCATGCTCCCGAATAAAATAATAATACATTACAAAACATATAAAATTATAAATACTGAGCTAGCCACATGAAAACAAAATTTCAACCTATAAAATTATAATTAACTAAACCTCATCATAAAAAATAGTAAATAATATCAATATAATATATACATATATATATATATATATATATATATATATATATATATATATATATATATATATTGTGACATATATATGTATATTCAGTACGTTAGGATGTCATATTTATAATTTATATATGTATATACATATAGGTTATTAGTATTTATGTAATTATTAATGCATAGAAAAATTTATTATAATGATATTGTTTTATTTTTGTTATTGTATTTCTTCGGTGAGCATGAGGTACTCTGTACACCCTTTGGATTCTGGCAGAAATTTTAACTCTTATCTCATATATTTTATCTATGGTTTTTTTTTATATAAAATAGTGACCTTCAATATTTTACCTGGAGTCTTTATCTGATGCGCTTATGGATAAAATTCTCAATAAGATAGTCTACCTTGCATCTCACTGTGAGAACAGATGTTATGCATATCAGTTGAAAAACTAGTAAGTAAAAACATTCTTTTAGTGAACAGCTTTAATAACATAATAAATAGTATTGATCAGAAAATATGTGTATGACATTGAACAGAATAATTAATTAATGAAATGCTTATATACAAATATACAATTGGAAAAAGAAATGAAAAACTTCATTTGAAAAAACAAAGGTAAGTACTATATTAACACCAATCAACTCACTCTTTTCTCAGGGAGGGATCAAAGATTTCAACTAATAATTCAAATTTGTAAATTTCCTAATAATTTTCTTAATTACGTATCACACTATTCAAATCTACAGTAACTGTTTATCCAATACACTATAAGACAATTTAAATTATCTTATGACATATGTGAATTTACTGTCAGGAGATTAACTAAATGTCACTCATTATACTAAATTGCCTATAGTATAAAAATTATCAAATATAATGAAACTGAATATGAAAAGAGAGCCAAAGAGATTTGGAATTCAAATTTATATGATATATTATCAAAATAACACTTACAAAAATTAAAACTCTTCAAAAAATATCATAAACGCATAAACAAAGATAGAATTTTCTATCAAACCCTAATATTAAAAACAATCTATATTAGAAATTTCCGATCTAAATAATTTAACCAAAAGTTCAAAATGTCTAAATTTATACTTGATATCTGTCAATGTAAAATACGTAAATTTTCTTGTAAATTGTCTGTTCACAAAATTGTCTGCACTTGACGTAGAATTTTATACAAGTTACGTTACTATAATTTAATCATAAGATGCATCTATTTTCGAAATAATTTTGATCAAAGGCCTATTAATTCTCGAGAATAATATATAATATGGACTGGACTCACCAAACTGGATACTAGAAGATCTCGTACGTATTCTGAAACGTATTTTTAGAATTTCCGGAACAAACGTTTCCAAATCAATAATTTAGAAAACGCGAAAACCACTTGCACTTTAGCGCTAATTCTTTGTGAATAGTACACGCACTGGCTTTACAAAAGGCAAGATATGTTGAACTGATAACGATTATATAAATTCCCTAATATTCAAAATTAAATTTGAGACAACTCTTATTATGATGTTGTCTCATGGGGATTTCAAATTCAACTAACTAAAATGTTTCAATAAATAATTCTCTTCTACTTTGGTTACCTAGAATTCTTTTTTTTTAAATTACAAATTTACGTTTTTATATACCAAGAGAGATTTTCATTATTTTATAAGTGCCATTTGCTAATAGAGACGTCTGTATTCTGGTTTTTCAAATTGTTTTAAAATCTATCTGTCATTAAGTCTATTCTGCAGTAATGTCCTATGAAATTGAAATGTCAAATTTTATTGGTATATTGAACCTTTCAAATTATTGATAATACAGTGTGTATTACTAGTATTACATCTAAATATGCATATTTTCTTTATTTCAATGTTTTCTATAGAATTTAGATAGAGGATATGTATTAAATCCCCCTAATAAAAGAATGATAGATCGATTCTTGTATATAATAATAATTTATCTCTCAAAATTGCCAAATATAATACTATCTTAGTAACATAGTAATATCGTTCAAATAATTATTAATATATCTCAAATAAGTTATCTTCAATCAAATTAAACTATTATTCCTAATTCCCATAAAACTTCTTAAATCTACTATATCTATTAAAATTTCCCGCAACGTACTGTTATTTGTTATTCTAAAATTCCCTATATATATATGTTGATAATTTCTTCTATGATCTGTAATATTTCCAACTCTCTTTTATTCTATTCCGCCTAAACAACTTACATGGAACTGGATATGATTTTACTTTAACATTTCTCAGTATTCTTCTCCTTTATTATATCCATATTTCCATTAAACAACCCTTAGTTCTTTCAAAATTCTTATCTCATACGTCTTTAATAATTCATTTATAACTTCATAATATTCTTCATTACAATCTGTCCAATTACCATTACTTTTCACATCTTCTATTTATTCTATCTCACACTCATAATAGTTAGCCAG
This sequence comes from Galeruca laticollis, assembly GCA_963921935.1. Lineage (NCBI taxonomy): Eukaryota > Metazoa > Arthropoda > Insecta > Coleoptera > Chrysomelidae > Galeruca > Galeruca laticollis. The sequence continues at coordinate 180,744,270 of OY998179.1, read as the reverse complement.
TCTAATTTCTTTTTCAATCAATCCTTCATATTTCATCATCAAACTCTTCACTTTCTCTTCATATTCCTTATTTCCACTCATTTACTCCAATTCTACCATAATTCCATTCCTCTTTATATTCCATAACTTCCTATTATCCTCTTCAATTGCCAATACTTCCATATTTACCTCCTCAAATTCAATTATTTTACCATTTAATTCTATCTATCTATTCAAAATAAATTATTTCCTTATATTTCATTATTTCATCAATAACTATGTCTGTTTCTAACTTCTTCATCGACTATGCTTACATATCAACTTCTTTTTCATCCTTTAATTCAATCTTTTGTATCATATATTTGCCTAGTTCATATAACTTCCGTTCGTTTGTTCCTATAAATGTAATTATTTCATCCTGTCCATCTATTTTGTTGCTTAATTTCATTTCTATTTTTATTATCATATCTTCTATCCAAGTTTCTAAAATCTCTTCTATTCTCACAATACTTGTTGTCATAAATTTTATCTCCATTTCCATATATTCGTTTTTCATTTCTGTAACTTCTATTTTCATTTCCATAATTCATATCAACATGTCTATCATTTCTTCTATTATCAATCCATGTTTATATAATTTCTATTTAAATATGTTTTTAAATATTACTTGTTATTCATAAATATTTTATTTACATATTGTTTTTATATCCATTCTTTACCATGTACAATTTCTTTTCGTTTTCTAGATTTTATTCCTATAATCCTGTCATATAATTCAATTTTATTTTCTTTTCCTAAACTTCGTCTTATTCTCTTCTCTTATTGTTTGATTCTCTTTGGGTCTCTGTAATTCGATTAGATTTTCCACTATATCCTTTTTAAATTCATTGCCCCATATCTCATCAATTTCTCCCAATAAATTCATGAAAATTTGCGTTTCCAATTCCTTCATATTATTGTTTCTTCTTTTTATTATTTCATATCCCATAATACTCTCACTTCCTATCTTTCCATTTTTGATTGTCCTATTAAACATTCTTGGATCAATTATCCTTATATTTCTGCTAAGTTTTACTCTCATTTCGAAATTTTCTTCATAAATTATTCTTTCTATATTTTGTCTTATGGTTTCTTCTATTTCTTCCTTAGTTTCCTGTAGTGTCTTATTCATTTCCTCTAACTGCCAATTAAGTTGTATCCCCCTATTATAATTATTATTTCTTTCATCATATATCACGATTTGTTTTTCTGTATTACCATCTAAGTCTTTTATTTTCCAATACATATTTTTCTCATAAATTTGCATCACTTCTTCACTTCCTAAATTCTGTAAATCAATGTCTACCATTGCATATTTGGTTTGTCTTTGTACTTTTATAGCCTGTATCTCTTCAATTTCCTTCTCAACTTCTTTAATCTGTATTAAACTTTGTATTTTTATAAGTCGTATTTCTTCAGTTATATTCTTATTTTGTTTGTTTAGTTTCACTTGAATTGCTCCAGATACATTTCCTTCTAGGCATCTATCTAATTCTGGTACTTCATCTATCTGCTTTTCTCTAACTCCATTTTCTTGGTCTGTTTTCAAATTCTTATTTTGTTCTACCATATCTACTCTCCTATCGGCCATTTGTTCACTCAATCGCTCGTTTTCATCTTTAATTTTCTTTATTTCATTTAAGGTTTCCATGTTTACTTCTTCTATTTTCTTTTCCAGTCTGTTCATGTTTCCGGTGATATGGTTAATGTCCCCCTTAATATTATTCATATCTTCACGCATACTAATCATATTCTCATTTTGTGTGTCCATTTTTCCATTTAAATCTCCACTCATATTATTCATATTTCCATTCATGTTGTTTATATCCCCCTTAATATTGTCTATTTTTCCAAATAATTGTCGCATCATTTCCATCATCGGATCATCTCTACTTGTTCTTCCTTGCTCTTCCTGTCTTCTATCCTTCTGTTCTGCTGCTTCATCTCCCGCTGTCATATCGCCTTCTAATTGTTCCCTTCCTTGTTCTAAGTACTGCACCTGAAAATCACCCATAATATGTCTTCTTTCTTCTCTTTGGTCCTCAGATCCACTTCCTACCTGTTTACCATCCCTTAATGTCATTCTTCTTTCCATGGTCGATACTTAATTTCTTTATATTTATACTAATAGTGACAAATCTATTTTTGCCCCACTTTGCGGCGCCAAATTATAATATATCTATATTCTTTAATAATATTTGCCCCACGTTCGGGTGACAAATTATAGTATATCTAATGTGTTTAACTGATTTTATTATATCTTATATATGATGTGGAATTTAATTTGTAGCTGTCATCACAATTTGTGATAATAACTACACTATTGTGAAAATACCTTTACCTCTAAATATAACCTATGAAATTTTTAATAACAGCAGTTGTCAAATTAATATGCCCGGCTAAGTAAATATTAAATTTTATATTATGAAAGATAAATCAATACAACACCAATCAACTCACTCTTTTCTCAGGGAGGGATCAAAGATTTCAACTAATAATTAAAATTTGTAAATTTCCAAATAATTTTCTAAATTACGTATCACACTATTCAAATCTACAGTAACTGTTTATCCAATACACTATAAAACAATTTAAATTATCTTATGACATATATGAATTTACTGTCAGGAGATTAACTAAATGTCACTTATTATACTAAATTTTCTATAGTATAAAAATTATCAAATATAATCAAAATGAATATGAAAAGAGAGCCAAAGAAATTTGGAATTCAAATTTATATAATATATTATTAAAATAACACTTACAAAAATTAAAACTCTTCAAAAAATATCATAAACGCATAAACAGAGATAGAATTTTCTATCAAACCTTAATATTAAAAACAATCTATATTAGAAATTTCCGATCTAAATAATTTAACCGAAAGTTCAAAATGTCTAAATTTATACTTGATATCTGTCAATGTGAAATACGTAAATTTTCTTGTAAATTGTCTGTTCCCGAAATTGTCTGCACTTGACGTAGAATTTTATATAAGTAACGTTACTATAATTTAATCATAAGATCAAACGTTTCCAAATCAATAATTTAGAAAACGCGAAAACCACTTGCACTTTAGCGGTAATTCTTTGTGAATAGTACACGCACTGGCTTTACAATAGGCAAGATATGTTGAACTGATAACGATTATATAAATTCCCTAATATTCAAAATTAAATTTGAGACAACTCTTATTATGATGTTGTCTCATGGGGATTTCAAATTCAACTAACTAAAATGTTTCAATAAATAATTCTCTTCTCCTTTGGTTAACTAGAATTCTTTTTTTTTAAAAAAATTACAAATTTACGTTTTTATATACCAAGAGAGATTTTCATTATTTTATTTATAAGTGCCATTTGCTAATAGAGAGATCTGTATTCTGGTTTTTCAAATCGTTTTAAAATCTATCTGTCATTAAGTCTATTCTGCAGTAATGTCATATGAAATTGGAATGTCAAATTTTATTGGTATATTGAACCTTTCAAATTATTGATAATACAGTGTGTATTACTAGTATTACATCTAAATATGCATATTTTATTTATTTCAATGTTTTCTATAGAATTTAGATAGAGGATATGTATTAATATATATATATATATATATATATATATATATATTAGCATTTACATTTCTGATGAAATGATTGGCGCTCCTTCTTGGAGCTCTCGGATTCCTTCATTGCGCCATGTTATCTCATGTCTCTTTTTCATCACAGTTTTTTTTTTTATTTTTTCTGCTTTGTCTACAATTTCTCTCCACTTTTTCCTGTCCTGGCACAGTTTATTCCAGTTTCCAATTTCAAGAGCTTTAATGTCATCAAATATTTGATTCCCCCATTTTTCTTTTGGCCTTGCCTTTGTTTAGTTGTTTATGGGGTGCATGCAGTGATTTTTCTTAATAGCTCCTCTCGTTGTCCGCGATGAATGTGTCCCCACCACCCTGGTCTTTGGGCTTCAGATACATTAACGATACCTTCTCTTTCTAAAATATCTTCAATTTCATTATTGTTTAGGCTCCTGTACTGACCGTTATTGATTATTTTGGGGCCACTAATTCTCCGTATGATTTTCACTTAAAATATTCTCAGTTCTTTTGTGTCCATGGCTGCGAGGTACATTGCTTCCAATGCATATGTTACAATTGGACGTATATGAATTTATAAATTTTTAGCAGTGTTTGTTTGCACAAATATTTATCTCGAAATTTTTTCTACTCCCCGAATATCTCATTGTCCATCAGTATTCACTGGGTCATTTCCTCGCTTACATTATTATTGCTGGTAATAATTACCCCTAGAAATTTGAAGATTGACACTTTTTCGAAACAATTTACCTCTATTTTTATCTCATTTATGTTAGGTTTCTACGTTCTTGTGCATATGAGGTATTCTGTCTTCTCTTCGTAAACTGGTAATACTCTCTTTCCTGCCTCTCTTATGAGAGTTAACATGCTTCTCTTGTCCGATGCCATTAACGCTAAATCGTTGGTGTTGAAACTTGCGCAATTGTTCGACTTATTCCAGTCTGCCTTACTGCTCCGTTCAAACCAATATTGAAATCAAATTGCTGTTAAAAATCTATAAATATGACAGTGGCGGCTTGTGGTTAATTTTATAGGGGGGTCATAGGTGATGTGACCAAAATCTTAAAACACAGAACGACACTGATCAGTCCCCCGGAGGCCTATTCGCTATTGGCGAAACTTTTTCGAATAGCTATGCCCAATTTCTACCCAGAAGTCGTTAAAATCGCTAAAAACGCAAAATTGGTGGTGTTCTTTACCAAAGCCATAAAGGCAAAACAATTTTAGAGCCACGCTTGTTTTATATAAAAATAATGCTCTCTTAAAAAACAACCACATTTCATTCTTTTTTATACATATTAATTATGACAAACTTTCGTTTTAAAATTTAAGTGAAACCTTTGATCTTTTGTATTTTCAAAGCAATCAATAACCCTTTCATTAAAATTATGAATACTATTCACAAATTGCTTTTCTATGCTTAACATAGCTAACGCCAACAATCTCTCTTGTCCCATAGTATTACGCAAAAATGTCTTGATTCTCTTTAATGTAGAAAAACATCTTTCGCTTCCTACAGTTGTCATTGGTAATTTAGATGAAATAGTCAACAATTTAACAGTTTCCGAAAAAGTTTCCGAGAGATTGTTATTAATAAACAATTGCAGCATTGGCACAGCTCCTGAACTCTTATTAAAATCGTCGCGTTCATGAATAACTTGAAGTTCAGTTTTTAGTTTTAAGTAATCAATACTAGAAAAGTTTTCTCTTATTGTCTTAAGAATTCGATCTGGAAAATTAATTTTATATTGTTCGAACTGGTCGCTGTAAAATAACTGGACAATCACTAAATGATCACTGAAACTAAAGCGGTGGTTAATCTCAGAAATTATTATGTCGCAAACCTCCAAAGCAACTTGGCGCTTTGAGTCTTCACTTTTCCTTGGTCTTTTGGCACTAAGTGTTGAAGAAGATGAACGTGCTTCGGGAAATATTCCATTTAATAAAATATGGTCTCTGACTTTTTGAATTGACATTTTAAATGAGTCTATTTTCTTTTCACCAATATCACGTCAATACTATGTTTTTGAAGTTGATTAAAAAGAACTTCACAATAAGGCATTATTAAATGGAAAAAAATTAGCCAATAAAGGAAATCCACGCTTTGCAAAAAAGTTTTTAATCCAGTCATAAAATTGGTCACTTGTATATACTCCGGTGGCTGTATCGTGCTAACAAACTGAATTTTCTCCAAAAATGACAAAAATATCGTACTTAAAGTACTGTAGCACCAGTTGTATTGGCTCTGGTGAGCTGAAAATCAATAGGGTTCATCTGTGAGATGTCCTGAATAATACTCAATCATAAAATTGGTGACTTGTTGAACTCCGGAGGCTGTATCGTGCTAACAAACTGAAATTTCTCAAAAAATTACAAAATGTCGTACTTCAAGTACCATAGCACCCGTTGTACTGGCTCTGGTGAACTGAAAATCAATAAGGATTATCTGTGACATGTCCTTAACAATATTCAATCATAAAATTGCTGACTTATTGCACTCCGGAGGCTGTATCGTGCTAACAAGACATGCAAGGAAAAGTGGCCGACGACATACACACATAATTTTTTTTCTAAAAACCGTTTTTTCGTGTTGTTGTTGATGTAAAACGTAAAAATAACTCAAAAAAAAATTTCAAAATTCCAACTTTTTTTGGGGTAAACCAATACTTTTCTCGCATATAGAAAGGTTGAGCGGAAAAGTAAAATGTGGAGAATCCCTGTAAATTGGCAAAAAAAACTTTAACATCTTTATTCTGACTTGCTGCTTCTTGCAAAATTAAATTTAATTGGTGAGCATAACAATGAATGAAATTTGCTTGAGGATATCGTTCTTTAATTTTTTTTTGTACACCGCTGAATCGACCACTCATAGTAGAAGTTCCGTCATAACTCTGTCCAATTAACTTTTCCGGTGTTTCAATAATTTGTAGTACCTCTAATTCTCTAAATATTATCTCCGATAAATGTTCGGCTGTGGTGCCGGTAGGATTTACAAATTTTATAAACCTTTCGTGAACGACATCGGATAAAATGTATCTTATGATAAAAGTCATTTGAGGTCTGTTCGAGCTATCAGTAGTTTCATCCACCTGGACTGCGATATATTCAGCTGACCGAATCTCCAATTTAAGTTGTTCTTGAGCCACCGATAACATTGAATCAAGTAATTCATTTTGTACAGTTTTAGAAGTACCCTTAAAAACCGTAGCTTTATCCAAGTATTCTTTGAATATTGGATCCAGCTCTGGAACAAAATTTATAATTCCACCAAATATTCCCGGGTTTACAGAAGATTCTGTCTCGTCGTGCCCTTGCAAAGAAAGTTCAAACGCCCCACAAAATTTCACACAGTCAATTATTTTATTCATAATATATCTGTTTTTCTACACATTTTCATCAAAAATTCTTACCGATTGTCTATAAGCATTGTCTAATTGAGAACGAATATCCACAGTACCGATTGTAATAAAATTCATGGGACATTTCATATGGTCAGCCGATAAACTATGTTTTTATTTTCTCTTTTATATGTTTTAAGTCTCGGACACCGTTTTTACAACATAAAGAATTATTCGAAAAAAGCAGACAAACGAAACAGTAAAATTCATCACTTACTTCACATCCGCAAATCCAATAAGACAAATCATACATAGACCTGCGAAAATTGCGATGAACTTCTTTATTTTTGTCCTTGCTATTTAATTTTTAAATCTGGAAGAGGACGACCACCCTCCTTTAGTTTTAATAGTTTTTCAAAATTTAATTCACTTTTCGTTCTCAAATTTTGAACCATTTGCACCACAGACATGATAAAAGGCGTAGAATAAAATAACACCAAATAATTGAAACAAAAGCCCTCAAAAACACGAATTAACCCTTAACTGGTATCGTCGGGTCAAAATTGACCCGGCGCATTTTAAATTTTTCGCAGATTGGGCGCTATTGCAGTTACGGAGTGGGGGTTCCGTGACTTCTCATAAAATAGGCATACAATTAAACGCCTCAAGCGACAGTTCAATTCAAGCTTTGCAAGTGTCGTTATATATGCATTCGGGTCAGATTTGACCCGACGATACCAGTTACGTGTGTGTTTTGAGTTTAGTGCATAATGGATTATATAGTTATTGACGGCAAGCGATATACCGCGCAAGAAGTACGTGAGGTGTTTTTGAACGACGAAGAAGATGGCGATATTAGTGACGCGGTTACTATAAATAGTGATCACGATTCAGATGAAGAATATGCTATAGACGACGATGTGGCTGATGAAGCTGAACCAGTTCCTGTAAGTGAGTTCGCTCTTGGTGCCAGTGCCACAAGCAGTGCGGATTTAGATAACTCTTCGGTTTTGCCTTCACCATCTACAGGTTATGTTTATGGAAAAAACAGATACAAATGGTCAAAACAAGCTCCCACACCCGGTCGGACCAGAAGCCATAATATTATTATGCATTTACCCGGACTAAAAGCAGTGGCAAGAAACTTGCAAGATAAGAACCCTGTTGATTACTGGTCTCTTCTTATAACTAATGAAATGATTAGCACAATTGTCGACTGCACAAATGAGAAAATTACGGATATGTCCAGTAGATATGGAGAAACAGCCACATTTGTGAATTACACCGATTTAGTTGAGGTGAAAGCATTTTTGGGATTACTCTATTTGACATCGGTTTTCAAATCTAACAATGAAGACGTCGAAGGTTTATTTAGTTCAGATGGCACAGGCAGAGACATTTTCAGAGCTACTATGTCCCTAAAGAGGTTCCTGTTATTGTTAATCGCATTGCGTTTTGATAGTGTTTCCACCAGACACGCGAGAATGTCAGATAAATTTTGCCACATACGTGAAATTTTTGAGTCATTCATACAGAATTGTAAGAATTGCTATAGTCCTGGTGAATCCCTCACAATAGATGAGATGCTTGTAGGGTTTAGGGGCCGATGTTCTTTTCGTGTATACATGAAAAGTAAACCTAACAAGTACGGATTGAAGATATTATGCCTTTGTGATGCAAAAACTCACTACTTGCTCAATGCTTTCGTCTATACAGGCAAATCACAAAATCTGCAGCCTTATCCACGAAAACTATCAGTGCCAACCCTAACAGTTTTATCGCTAATTGATAATGTCAAAAATACTAACAGGAATATCACGGCAGACAACTGGTTCACGTCAATAGAATTGGTTGAAGAATTGCGCAAGAACCAACTTACTTATGTCGGCACTGTGCGTAAAAATAAAAGAGAAATACCTCAATATGTAGTTCCAAATAAAAAAACTGAGCCAGGTACTTCTAGGTTCGTGTTCACCAGCAATACAACTCTAGTGTCGTATGTACCAAAACAAAATAAATACGTTCTCTTATTATCATCTATGCACCATGACAACAAAGTAGATCCAGAATCAAGGAAACCTGACATGATTTTGTATTATAACTCCACAAAAGCAGGAGTTGATGCATTGGATCAGAAGTGTGCAAATTACAATACGGGTCGTAGAACCAGAAGGTGGCCGTGTGCTATTTGGTATGCTGTAATGAATATAGCGTCTGTAAATTCATTTATATTGTTCCAGACTGGTACTCAGAGTTCTATGAAGCGACGGAATTTTATTATTCAATTAGGTCAAACTCTAATTGAACCTTGCATGAGACGACGTTTATTGGAAACAAGACTTCCTAGGGAACTTCGTTCAGTCATGCAAACAATTCTAAAATGCGACGATACTACAGCGAATCAAAATCAGCCATCAACTTCTCAACCCAGAGTTCCGGATGCAGATACTAGGGGAAAAAAAGACGTAGATGTTACATGTGTCCATCAAACAATGACAGCAAAAATTCTACAACGTGTAATAAGTGTAACAAGCACGTATGTAAAGCACACAGCAAAGCTACATTGTTATGCGACAAATGCAAAATGTGAATATTAGGCTATGCAAACGTTATTGCACGTTTTTTTGTATGATAAATTATTTGTGTTTTTTTTTATAGAATATAGAGGATAAATATGTTATATAAGTGCCTATTATGTTAGTTTTCTTGTATTTTCATCTTTATGTTAAAATTTTCAAAATTGTATTGCGTCACTCGTTTTCAGACACTGTATTTGTATTTGTCTACCTATAATAAAGTGTTTTCATTTTAATTACTTTTGGGTCTGTAATCTTATTGTTTATATTGCTAGTAATGGATTAGCAATGGTATTTTTGAATTTAAAACAATCATTAAAAAAAAAGCATCGGGTCAGAATTGACCCGACGATACCAGTTACGTATGTAAAAGTGACGATACCAGTCAAGGGTTAAAAATCAAAATAATAACAATAACAACTTATAACATCAAAACACAAATCTTCTTGACTTCAAAATTATCTACTTTAAATCAAAATATAGCGCAGCCTGCCAACCCCTCTACTCATCTCTTTTCTAAGCGTGTAATAAGCGAACGACTTAAGTCGATTCATCATCGATATTAACCCGGGCTTTTGACCCAATACATGTAAACTTCGGGCGTGTTTTTTTCACGTTACGAAGATTGTGAACGTTTGGCAGATTCCGTCCCCATTTAACGCGTTGGGGTCATCGATGGACACCAGTACGTATTGCTATTTTGAATCTCGCAGAGTTGTAGGTACTCGCTGCAAAGTAACGTTTACACGGTCGTCTTGAAAAACGTTTACACGGGGTCTTGACACATTTTATGTAAATTTTATTTTTTATTTAAGAGAAATACTTAGTATTAGTATTTAATACAATAATATACGTATAGTAGGTATATTTTATTTTTTTATATATCTATTTAAATATTTTTTTAAATTATTTTTCAATGGGAGGTCATTGACCCACTGACCTAATGGAGGAGCCGCCACTGAAATATTACATGTAAGTCTATATCATGTTCGTAGTATTCTTCTATTGTTTGTATCACAATGTGTACTGCATCTGTGGTCGACCAATTTTCCCGAAATCCATGTTGATATTGTCCATTGTTATTTCAGCCTATCTAGTTAACTTCCGTCGTATAAGTGTTGTAAATATTTGGTAAATTTTGTCAAGCAGCGTTATACATCTATAGTTATGGCATTGCGTTGGATCTCTTTTCCTTATTATTGGTGTTTGTTATCCATCCTTCCTTCCATTGCACAGGCATATCTTCTTCTTCCCATATTACTAACATGTAGGTCGTTTTTACTTATTTTTCTCTCCAAGTCTTTAATGATTCGTTCTCGATCTGATCAGGACCTGGGGTACTATTTTGTTTTAGATGATCAAATATTTCCTTGAATGTTTTTCATATGTTGGCGGTTTTTCTACTCCTCTCTCACGACTCTCGTTTGTGTCCTCTATATTTTTTTCTCTATTCTCAAACCCCTCTTCGAGGTGATGTGTCCGATCTTTTTTGTCTATTTTTGCAAGTACTATGTTTCTTTTGTGTTATGTTTTTTTGTGTCCGAATAATCTTACACTGTCCCTGCTATTAATATCCAGATCTTGCATTTGCATGTCTATCCATTGTCGGTTTTTGTTTATACAACATTTATTTTCTTCCTTCTTTAGTTTCTGATATGTCTGTAGATCTTGTTCTCTTTTTGTTTTTAGCCAGTTCAGTCCTGCATGATCGTTTGTCCAAAATTTATTATTGAATTCCTCATCATACCATACCTTACTAGCTTTCAATGAAAATGACCCTAGAGATTGTTCTACGGCCCTAATAATGCTTGTATTTATGTTTCTCCATGATACTTCGATATTATTTATATTCACGGTTTCTAACTTCTCAATTATTGTCACCACATATTGTGCCTTACTGGTTTGTGACTTCAATTGTTCTATGTTCCATCGTTTTTTGGTGTTGTGTGTATGGTTGGTCTTTATCATTTTCTATTTCAATTTGGCTATTACTAAAATATGGTCTGAATCTGCATTGGCTCCCTGTAGGACCAGACAGATTGTATTATTTTATTCCATTTTTTGGATATCAAAACATGGTCTATTTATTAGTGTTTCAAATGAACCTCAACGTTTCTAGATTATTCCACAATATAATGAAAAATGTTGGAAATTCTAAAAAATTGACAATTGTTTCGATAACTGAATATCATCGTCAGAATGACAGAAGTTACATTTCATTTGATGCCTACCTGATGATTATTAGTTATTTTTGGCTACACCAAGAGGTGACCTACCTTGTGATTGACTTAATATATGTTAATAGAAGGAAGAAGAAGATGTGAAATTACAAATATTGGAGCTTAGATATTATTATCACACCTTCTTCTTTTTTCTATTAACATATATTAAGTCAATCACAAGGTAGGTTACTTCTTGGTCTAGCCAAAAATAACTACTAATCATCAGGTAGGCATCAAATGAAATGTAACTTCTGTCATTCTGACGATGATATTCAGTTATCGAAACAATTGTGAATTTTTTAGAATTTTCAACATTTTTCATTATATTGTGGAATTAGCTAGAAACGTTGAGTTTAATTTAAAACACTAATATGAGTAGATTCCACGAAGTAAGGGTCGAGACAGTTAATTTCATGGTCTATTTAGTTTCCTTTTGTCATTCCTGGTCTCATCCAGGTTATTCTATGTTATTTCTTCTGTTGATGTCTCTTGCTTATATTGAAATGACACATGTAGCAGATGTACTTGGTCCAAATTCATTATTTAGCATAGTACCCCGTAGAACTTTTGCTAAGTTATGTTTACCTGGAAATAGTGATTTTTGTTAATTGTGCATTTTCGTTTTTTGATAACTGAATATTCCCTATTCTCAACAAATTGTTGCTTGTTAAATTTTTCTGTGACCAAAATATAATTTTTGTACTGTGTAACTACTCTAACCTACGTACTTACCTGCTAAATTTTGTATCGGTAATGAAACTAATTTTAAACGTACTTTGCTATTGGGCACAATACACCCTTCATGATAATGTTCATCACAAACCACATAACTTCTCTATAATCTTGTTTCACGCATAGATTTCCAGTTCTCATTTCCTAAACTATTCAACCAATGATTGAATTACCTGAAAAAGAAAGAATTTTTTATGGAAATTTAAATATAATAACCCTATTTTGAGATGAATCATTGACATTATACATTATTTCAATGCTAAAATATTATTTACCAAAGGGTCTTTAATGGGAAAAGGTGCTTATGAACTTATTTATTGGTGTTATTACAATTAGTCACACAGCAATAGAATACCATTATTCATATAGTTTATAATCACCAATATTAAGTGCAACGAATTAACGAAACCAATAGTACGACCAAATTTTACAAAACTAATCACTGAATAAAGTATTCTACACTCCAGAATATTAAATGCGAATCATATAAATTGATATTAATCATTGAAACATGAAACACTTTGGTTATGTTTTATTTGGAACACATGCGCAATTGAAGAAAAAAAATTATAGCGGTAGTAGCGACCTCATGACGGTAGTAGGAAGAACTAAAAAAATGTTTGACCTTAAGCGTAAGAGAAGTTACATCCTAATTATGATTTTTCCTCAAACCTAAGTTCCTGAATCTATAACTGGGAACCGGTCACCTTCATCAACTGGGAGTGTTTGATAAGATTTGTTCGCCTTTCGCAAGAGTTCCGAGTGTGGAACTTCGCGACAATTTCATAAAATTATTTTATTCACGACTATTGTATGATTTACCCATTATACGTCTGTTTGCTTAACCTAAATAATACCCATTAATCACGGCAGTGTTGTGATTAATGAATCATTAATCACTGTTGTCAGATGCTTCCATGATTTAGCTATAATATTATATTGTTGTTACTACTAAATATTTTCAATTCAGTTTTGTACATATAAAAAAAATTAAAAAAGTGAATTTTCTTAGACCAGATTCGAACCCGGGACCTGCTGTTGGAAAGCACGGAGCATCTACACTCAGCCATCATCGACTTGGAATGTTTGTGTCGTATATGAACATACCATGTTTTTCGAAACAATTTATAAATCGAAGTAAGTTTTGAATCAGAACATATTTGACACAAACCTGTCAACATTATTGTTTGTGTGCGTACATTTCTCAGTGTTTTGATAATTTATGTGAAATTGTGTTAAAAAGCCATCTAAAAATGGATATAGAAAATGAAAATGATTTTTCACAAACTAGACAAGCTGCTGAAGTTGTCTCATTAAATTTATTGCAGGAAAAGTCATGGAAAGTATATAATATGGTATATGAATCTTTTTTAAATTGGCAAAAGGAAAAGAAAAGCACTTCATTTGCTGAGTCGACTTTGTTAGTATACTTTACTGAATTATCCGAAAAATATAAATCTTCAACGCTATGGACCTATTATTCAACGGTCAGAAGTACGATCACCTTACATCAAGGTATAATTTCAGAATTTTACAAAAAATTAGGAGCATTATTAAAACGAAAATCAGAAGGATTTCAGCCTGAAAAAGCGAAAACTTTTTCTAGCGAAGGTACCAATTATTTAGTAACTAAAGCATCTGATGATACATACCTAGCAACAAAGGTAAGATATTAAGTAAATCTTTCACAGTTAAAAAATGAAATTAACTGTGTCGACCCTTACTTCGTGAAATATGCTCATATTAGTGTTTTTAAATGAAACTCACGGTCTCTAGTTAATTCCACAATATAATAAAAGTTATTGAGAATTCTAAAAAATTGACAATTGTTTCGATAAATCAATATCATCGTCAGAATGACAGAAGTTACATTTCATTTTATGCCTACCTGATGGTTAGTAGTTATTTTTGGCTAGACCAAGAAGTAACCTAACTTGTGATTGGTTTAACCAAGAATACCTTAGGAAAAAGGTAATACCAAATTATGTGAATATAAAATGTCACACTAAAACACCACAAGCACAAAAAGCTATAAAATGTGCTCAACGAGTTTGGATTAAATCAGAATGTACGAAATGGTTCAAAGTTAGAGACTCCTTAGACAACTACATAAAAGTTGTACATTGAGAACTCACATTCCAATTACATCCAGTAGAATTTGACTGTTTGGATGACAAAGTTAGAGAAAATGTCAGCACGATGATGCATATGAAATTTAAAAAACAAGAAGAGAAGCTACAGGATCTTGAACACACACACACAACATAAATATCAATACTCAAAACATCATGAAACTGTAAGTACCTACATACCAACACACTTTGCACCACGATTTGAAAACCTTTCAGACACTAATTTCACAGATAGTGAATTAGAATTTTTAAATAAAGGTTTAAAGTACAGCATACCACCAAAATTTACGAATAATATTAAACAAATTATAGCTACAGAGTCAGAAATAGCTTTAAAATCTAATTCAAATAATTTTCTTTATGAGAAATTAAAAATTGCCAATTTAATCAAAAATATTGAACCTTCAAAAGTTAAACGTCAAACAAAAATGACATTACAGTTTTATATGCAATAAAAAAGAAGATACAGGATAATAACCTAACAGTTACAAAATCTGATAAGGGGAACACAACTGTCATTTTGACGACTGAAAATTATAATTCCAAAGTATATAACTTTACAGAATCCAGCGATGTAAAAGTTCTTAAAGCAGACCCAACAAAAAAGTTTTCTAATAATGTAAGGGATATTGTTAATAATTCAAATTTTCTTTTAAATGATTACGAAAAGAGGTGTATCATACATAAGAATCCTCATTGTCCACAATTATATGGAGCAGTTAAATTACATAAGATAACGAAACCAATTAGACCTGTAGTCTCTTATGTTAACGCTCCTAATAATATATTGGCAAAGGAACTCAACAATATACTCAATACTTACGGATATGAATCTCAGTACTCAATTAAAAATTCAATAAAACTAATCAGAAAGTTGAAAGCAATCAACTTGCAAGATAACTATAAACTCATTTCGTTCTATGTAACTAATATGTTTACTAAAATTCTTCCTAAAGAATGTCTAATACTTGTAAGAAAATTACTAGAAGATAAAAATATTAATCCAGGAATAATATCAGATATACTTAATTTATTTGATGTATGCATTAATCAGAATTATTTTAGTTTTGACAATAAGATATATATTCAAAATGAAGGTTTACCAATGGGAAGCCCTATATCACCTATTTTAGCAAACATTTTTATGGACAATTTGGAAAGAAAGATCTTTGAAAGTAATATTTCGAAAAATATTTTATTTTGGTATAGATATGTAGATGACATATTAGCTTGTTTTAAGGGTAGTGTTCTAATTTTAACCCTTTTACTTCGGGTTAATTAGAGGGAATGTATTTTTGGCTTTGCGAAGGACCACTACGGCCGTTTGTCACTGAAGTAACGATGAACCGTAGAATGAAATTAAACACTGTTATCACGTTATGATTTATATTGTCATGAAATATAAGTTATTTACTGTTGCTTCGACAATTAAGAATTCACTTGACTTTTCGCGATAATTGAAAGTATTGTGCACATACTATGTTGGTTTATTAAAAGAATAAAGATTACGGACACATGGTGGTTCCCGGGTTAAAAACGCCGGCTGGTTTTACGAAGTTGTAGCATGTTATATGATGAAAGAGGGTGTCTGAGAAGTGTGAAAGCTATCTGGGAAGTGAAGTAAAAATGAGGCTATTTTCGTATTTATATGGTTGATGACGTAGGATCGAGGAATGAGTAAACTATTAGAAACTAGCCAATGGGATAAAAGTATTTTAAAATGTAACGTTCGAACAACAAGTGAATGTTGCAGATATGAAGATGTTTTTTGTGGGGTTTTCAACGGTTTTGTAGATACAGATAACAGAGTTTGGAAGAGAGTTTTTATGAAGAGATAAGATGTCGGGGACTTTGATATGTTCAGTAGAATTTCAGAAAACGATATTTATCTGTTTTTCTTAGGTGTTAGTAAATTTAAATGACTTTTTTAGTGAAGTAAAGAAATATTAACTGTTGAAAATAAGGATATATTTAGTTATGTGTTTTGAGCATAATATTCGACTTTTATTATACAGGGGAAATTGAAATAGAATCACGGGAGAATTTGGTAATTAAAAACCAAATTCGAACAGGTAGTGAACGACAATTAGATGTATTTTTCAACCACATCAATAATATACAAACGAAAATTTAATTTAGATTAGAAATTGAAGAAAATAGCTCAATCAATTTTCTTGATTTAAAAATTCAAAGAGTTAATAATGTACTTGATTATTCAATTTATCAAAAACCTACACAGACTGATATGACAATTCCATTCAATTCTAACCACCCTATGTCACACAGGCTAGCAGCATATAATTCAATGATACATAGAGCTTTTTCAGTTCCTATGAACAAATGTAATTTTGATAGAGAGATTAATACAATTAGACAAATAGCAACATCTAACGGTTATCCATTAGATATGATAAATAAGCTAATTAGTAAAAAAGAAGAAAAAGTGGCATTACAACTAATATATTCTAAACAAGCTGATGAAATTAAAACTTATAAAACCATCACATATGCAGGAAATATTTCTAATAATATTTCAAAGATAATATCTTCAGCAACGAATACCACAATTTCTTTTAAAACAGAAAGTAACGTTAGTACAAAATTGTTAAATGTAAAAACAAAAATTCCACTATTAAAGAAGTCAGGTATATATAAACTCAAATGTCCAGAATGTAATGCTGTCTATTTGGGTCAGACCCTTAGGAATTTTGAAATACGATACAGTGAACACGTACAAGCATACATATTAACACAACCAGATAAAGCCCACTACGCAAAATATCTACTTGACACCAATCATTCATTGACACCTAACACAGAACTAGAAGTGCTGCATATTTGTGAAAAGAAACAAGAACTGGATTTCCTTGAAGAACTGGAAATTAGAAGACATTTAAGAAACCCACAATATGAAGTTGTCAACGAACAGTTAAATCTAGGCAGTTCTCCACTAATAAACTGTCTTCTTAAGCAATAATTGTAAAGATCAGCAGATATAGTTTTCCTGGTTTTCTATATCATTGCACAGTTATACTGATCTTAATTGGAAAAATGATATCCAGGATATCACAATAGAGCTAATAATATCTAAGCTTCAATATTTGTAATATCACATCTTCTTCTTTTTTCTATAAACATATATTAAGCCAATCACAAGTTAGGTTACCAAAAATAACTACTAAACATCAGGTAGGCATAAAATGAAATGTAACTTCTGTCATTCTGACGATGATATTGATTTATCGAAACAATTGTCAATTTTTCAGAATTTTCCATAACTTTCATTATATTGTGGAATTAACTATAGACCGTGAGTTTCATTTAAAAACACTAAAATTTCACTTAGTTATTTCATTACATTCTGTTATTTAAGGTTACTTTAATAATGGGAGTAATGTGTTCATGTATGAAATGACAATAACCCATTTACTAGATCTTAGTTCAGATTTTTTGGTTAATCTGCCAATACCAAGTCAAAAACTTGTCGAAAATTTACTGGTACGGATAAGTTTTACAAAATATGCAAGATATATATAAATATTCGACTAAGTCATGTGACCAGTGACACATTCTTTTTAAATTACGAAAATGGTAAATGTACAACTCAGAGAATTGCGATATACAAATTTACAAAAATGAGATAGGACATCGCTGCTTTCCTGAAATTACCGATTCCAGAACAATATTCTGGACAGTTTCCGCAGATCTTCTGAAACAATACTGGTTGACACAGACAGGGAATTACTGCTCTCAAAAGACACGGTGGATGGAAGTCCACCGCCGTGGTTATATTATAGACTACTCCATCAAAAATTAAACCGATACGGACAACAAAATATCATCTTCAATTCAACCAACGGTAAGCCAATATACATATAATTCAAATGCTTTGACAAGTCATCAAAACATTAGTTTTGATGTTAATTCTATTCTTAACTTGACCAATTGGTCAAATATTACAATTATCAATAACTATAAATAAATACCATCATCTTGTAAGATTAGATACGTAAAATTTGTTAAGCTAAATACGTAGATTTTTGTGTTAATTATTATGAGATATTATACGATTATCATATTTTTCGATAAGTATGTACTGTGTATAAATGAACAATTATGTTTTGTATGAAATATTTGTTAGAATGAAGTAATGGTTAATGGTGTTTCGAATAATTCAACAAATAACCTTCAACAAAAAGATTTAGTAGTCGTGGATAAGGTATAGTATTCTACTTGGTAATATGAGTTATTATTCCCTTGGTCATTTATGCTACCCGCTAGCGCTCGTGTAATTCAACTTCTTCTCGTGAATTATAACCTTCATTGAACGCTCGTTGAATAATATACTATTACCAATCCTAAAAAATTCCCTGGAACAATATTATTATTTTATGGAAGAAATAATAGCTAACTCCATATGTTTTGCAATAAAAACAACTCTCTCGTACATGTTTTCCGTTTAAACTGTTTGTAAAATTTAACAGAACATATAGATGCCTTTGGGTACCGGTAGAGCTTCATTAAAATATGTTTCACTGTTGTTGAAGAATAATAATTACAAAAGGCACATCGGCAACTGATAACGAGGGTTTCATTATTAACAGAATTATGTAGCCGATGTTTTTTTTCATACTTCAGCTCATTAAAAGTTACTTCGCGGTTTTCAATCTACGTTCGAAAAGTTAATTGATACTTTCGATTCGAAGTCAAATAATTATTAAAAACACTACATTTCTCAAACTAATAATAGGTTTTAACAAAAAATTATTCTTCAAAACATTTTAACTTTATCTATCATTTTGTTCCTACACAGTGTTCTATTTCGCCTCCAACTATAAAATTCACTTGATACAAGTGACGTCTAAAATATTAAATACGTCAAAGTTTTGAAATTAAAATTCTGTGTTATAACATTAAACTTCAGTTGCGGTTATTAAGGACATTTTAATAGCATTTTTTTTACGTTGAGGTCGATGCATCTGAAAACAGAGTAATATTAAACTATGTAATCCTTTCTGGGAAGTAAGTAATTCCTTTTATGTTAAATAGATTATTTTAAGCAAGAAGCTTCTATTCAGTTTTGTTCACAATAATGAAATTTGTTTCAAACTAAACTTTAAGTAGATTAAAAAGTGCTCAAACCGACCATTGTGGATTTCTAAAATAAAAACTGAAACAGTTGTTTGTTTTAATATTTGTTATGCTTCTATCTTATCTCTTTATCAACAACGTTTTTTTAGTAAACTAAAGAACTGAATTAAAAATTTTGGTAAATGACTCACAAAAAAATATTTAGTTAAGGGCCTCGACAGCTATTACCAATACTTATTATCGTAATTATTTAGAATAGATGTTGATGCCTTGAGAAATTGTATAGTTTTAGTTAGTTTAAAGGGGGAAATTTAGCATATTTTTAGTATAGGCGTCATTTAATTTCTCTGCCTGACATTGTATCAGTATGTGCGTAACGGTAACAAGGCAGTTTGTTGTAGGCCTGGAAGATTGGGCTATTTTCGGAGGTCATTAGGTGGCCACCATTGAATTTTGGTTGACCATTTCGTAGTCGTCTAACAATCTGTGCATCATATCTTGAAAACTGGAGGTTAACTGATAGGTTAAATTTCACGAAGAGCTGTACTTCGATTGCACCAAAGGATTTTTCAGGATTTAAGAGTCAATGCCTTGAATAAAGATATCAGGTCTTGGCTCAGTTTGATTATACTCAAAGAGGTAACAAGAAAGGCAGCTTTTTGGCATCCTGGTCAGCAGTTTTATTGCCATCAAGGCCGATGTGTGATGAAATCATTTACTTTTGTATCTCGAGCATGAAGGGATTGGTGAAAGTCATGTACGTTATGAGCTAGTGGAGGGTCAGTAAATTTAGATTTTCAAGAATTTACGGATGATAGGGAATCAATATAGATAGCGATGTATTTAAATGAAGATGAAATTTATCTGCCTGAATAATACTAAAAATGTCTGGGTTACAAAAATATTTAAGACCAAACAAAAAAAAATTTCTTATTTAATCTTAAAAGTGCCAACAATATAAGTTAGAGTAAATTACAATAACTAAGAAATGAAGAAAAATAATGAGAAATAATAGAGATGTGTAGAGGTCAAACGTAAAAGACCCAGTAGCTGACAGGTGTCGAATAATTGACAGTCCTATCAAAATTTCTATAAATCAAGAGTTTGCCCGCAATAAATTCCACTAAAACATGCCTGTGAGACAAGTGACTCCATCCTTTACCCAATGCACGAATTTAGTCTTGACAGTACTTTTCCCGCCAAAAAGGGGCCCTGTTGTATTAACAGTTGTATGTTATGAACTTAAACAGTGTTTTTTATTGAATGTGTTACGAAATCTCTAAAGCAAAAGTTAGCACACTGGTATAGTCCCTAAATCCGACTCTGTCTAAGCCAGGTATGAGAGTTAAAATTATGGCGGACGAGCAGTGATCTCTTAGAATTGTTTACGATTGTGACTATGTTATCTAGACATTGTTTTTGTGACCAGTCTTATCTAGAAAATGTTAGAAAGCCAATTGTGTTTGTGTAAGCCAAAATCTAGAATTATCTAGTGAAAAAGGCACTAATATATAAGGGACCTACCACGAAGAGTTAATTTTAGTTGATAAAGTGATCTCAAAAAATGAACAAGAATACACCGAAATTGCGAACGAACAGTAAAGTGTTGATATAAATTATTAATTAAGTTTGTGTGCATATAAATTAAATTTAAGTGATTGGTTGAGTATATATAAATTATGTGTTAGTGAGTAGTTTATTGTTTAAATAAATTAGAAAAATATATTACAGTATCATATATTTATGGTAAATAAAATTCACCTTATACCTAGTCGGAAGTAAATGTGTTTACTGTATTTGTTTACCTTTAATATGTTTGTCGTTAGGTTTAGGTGGTTGTCAAATATTGGTTCCCAAATATAATATGGCTCCAAAAGCTGACAGGGATGTCAACTCTTGGTTACAAAGCGGTTTACATCATTTGAATTTGTTATTCATCTCTTTCCATTCTTCTTGAAATACAGTATCCATAAACGTGACTTTTGCAGTTCTAACGTTGCCGATATCCAATCGCTGACACCCCCTGTCATTATTTGGTGCTTGATATTGCAACGTTTGGTCTTTTCAGGTCTTGAGGGTGAAAAAAATGGCTTCTCCAAAGAAAAAATTCTTAAAAACTGCACAGAAGAAGTTAGGTTTTGAGCATTGGAAGATTGTAACAGGGCTGCATCGGTTAAAAAACATGGTATACCGAGAATTACATTAATTTATAAAACAAATGGGAAATACCCCAGAACTACGAAAATGGGCTCAGAATCCGATCTCAACAAAGAGTAGGAAGGAATTATTTGTGAATAGATTAATAATACCGCGAGGGCAGGGTTTCCAATTAGCAATAATCAGCTACTAGACAGCGTGCAACATCTCATCAGAGAACTGAAGCGGCCAACCCCTTTTGAAAACGACCATCCAGGCAAAAAATTATGTATACTTTTTTCAAAGAGAAATTCTCAGATTTCTGTTAGGACGCCCCAAAATCTAGCAAACTCCAGAGGTTACGTCATTGGTTTCTAAAAATGTTTTTGAATAGATGCAGGGTTCCAATCGAAACAATATTCTCAATTATCCTGCAAGAGTTTTTAATTGTGCTGAAGTAGTCACATTTCTTAATCACAAAGGGGACAAAGTGTTGGCAAAAAAGGGAGAGAAATATATACCAAGTAGATGAAAATTATGTAAAAAAATGCAGAACAATTCTTGTCACCGGAAATGTTGCCGGAGATATGCCCCCATCTATGATTTTATTTAGGTATGAACGAATTCCCAAAGATGTTGCCCCCTCTGTCCCGGAATCATGGGACAATGAAAAATCAGACTCTCGGCGTATGACTGGGTAAACCTTCTACGCAAATATATTTCACCCATGCCTTACAGAGAAACCAATCAAGTTGACAGTGATTATATTTATGGACGGTCATGAATCGCACCTTACACTTCATACTAGCCGGTTTTATGATCAAAATGGGATTATTTCAGTAGCCCTCTACCTAAACACGAAGCATTTAATACAGCCTATGGAGGTAGCTGTGTTTAGAACCCCGAAGGGTGCTTGGAGAGAAAACACTAGAAAAGTTAGGTGATATTCTGAGAAATGGTTTTAGGAAATGTAGCCTACGTCCATGGAGTCCTCGAGAAATGCAATAGGAAAACGATGCGGTTATAAGAGATCATGAGAAAAACCAGATAATGTAGAAATTGAAAAATTTGAAGAAGGAATGAGGTTTTAGGAAACCCAAATAGATAAAGAGAAAGTTAACAAGTTTAGAAAATTGGAAAGATGGGTAGGGGCATTGGAGGACATATCTATTTTTCAATTTTATAAAAAAATTGGAGAGAAAGTAAAAAATTTGAGGAAGGAAGCATGGGGAGAAGATTTTGAAAATAGTTTATGCGAAGAAGAAGAATAAGACGAACACGACCCAGAGAACGAAGAATGTGAGAATTCAGTAACAAAAAAACAAATTATTAGAAATATACAATGCAACAAAAAATCATCGACGATATTTTATAAAAACAGGGACCAACCGTCAACCTGTTAAGAAAAAACACCAATAAAAAAAATTAGTGACATTTTGATACAAAAGACCAATGAAAAAAATTTATCACCGCCTAGTGAACATCCGAGTGAAGAACCAACGAAATCTCATGAAAGAACGCCTTTAAAAATAATTAGCGATCATATATCACAAAACCCCAAAGAAGATAAAACTATACCCTCCCCTTTTAAGAGAGCTCTTATATGGCCAGAACCAAAGCCGGGGAAGAAAAGTAACTTCGAAAGCATGCCAGGATTATCACGAATCAAAAAAGAAAAAGAGAAAGGAGGAAGAAGAACAAAAGATAGAGGGAGACGAGGGACCACAAAAAACTAGAGAACTGCAGATCAAATTAAAAGAACAGAAAAAAGCGGCGAAAGAGAATAAAACAAAAGTTAAGAAATATTTATCAAAACAACCAACCTACGGGTATAGTTTTTCATCAAATTGTGAAAGGTCTGATTCTTCTTGGAAGTCTTCGGAAGCAGCGATGGAATGGAGAATGATAATATGGATGAAAAAAGCGATAAAAGAAAACAATTATCAATTGAAATTCGTAACCAGGAAAAGGTATTCGAAGAGAGTGATTATGTTTTATTAGAAGCAGAAATTGTCGCAATGAAAAATGTGAAAATAATTCTTTAAACTAAATGAAGATGATGTAAGAAAGAAAAAAACATAATTCCAGATATGATCATATGTGGAGATCGTTTAAAATATACATTCAAACATGAATAATCTGGATAGTTTCTTCATGATGTCCTAAATGCATTTTAATCTTGTTAGAGTCTACCTTTATATTTATAAAAAAATATGTTTTCATAATTTACTGACATTGACCTACGTATCTACTTAATATAATAATTACTCTTCAAACTTGAATTTATAAAGCAGTTTTGTTTGTTCAAAAGGGATGAGTTATATTTGGCATATTCGTTTTGTATGTGTTCTACCAAAATTCTAGAGTGGAAATGCAGAACGGTCTATGTGCCAAAAATAAAATTCGGAGTGAATGCAAAAAACGTTTATTAACTGGCTAAATCACAAAAAAATTAACCTCTATAGATATATACCTAAACATCTGAACTTAATGAACACAAATTTAAACAAATAAACAAAATCTAAAATTTTAACCGGCTACAATATAACATCAAAAACAAAAACCTCTGGAATGTTCTAAGTCCTTCAGACTGTGGCAAGTCAAAATGGTCTAACTCCAAAGACACATTCTATAGTATAGTTAAGAACTACTTCCAAGATGTTCTTTAGTAGCCGCAATAAGATTATCGTAATAGGCATGATGTTGTAAAGGAATGTAGTCAATCATTGCTTCTATATTTCTAAGTTTTTCGGCCGTAAATCTATTTTGGCACTGTAACGGAAGTAAGATATGCTCTGTAATTTGATTTAGCTATTTGCCCTTTTTCAGAACGTTACATGTAACCCATGATTCAATGTGGCTGAATGTTTTTTTTGTTTTTATGAGTGTTGGGTTGTCCCTGACGATTCGCAGCCACGAAACTTGTGATATTTGTAATTTGGTCGTGTTAATTAATTCGTTCGATGCTTGTGCAAAATCTTTGAAATCATTTTTTTCTAGAAGTACAGTCTTAAAAGGATTTTTGTGACGAGCTGCATCAATCGTTTTTTCCAAATCATTGAGGACGAAACATTTTGATACCCTTTTCCGCTTTTCTATCTGAGCGAAATCGCGGTCACATGATAGATAGCTGTTACCGCTTACCAAAAACTTGTGATCTATTTGCTCAAAAACTCCTGTAGCAACAAGGTAAATAAGGAACATTAAAAAGATCCTATTTATATGTTGGCCAGTGCAGTTGTCGCTCCAAAATACAACCTTTTGCTTTTTGGCAAACATTTCGGTATGCTGGGTGAGAACTCTATATAAAGCCGATGCAATTTCATTACCGCCCCTTCCTGTAACAGTTTCATCCCACAGATACATTATACCAGTCTCTGTATCAGATATGTGTATACCAAAGTTGAAGCAAGAAATTTGGCGACTGTAAAACATATCAGAGTGGGTAAGAGTGGGTATAAATAGTACTTGTTCTAGGTCTATTGAGATCACATTGCGGTCGTAAGTAATAGACTGAGAGGCAATAATGTCTTTATTCATAGCGGTTTTTGCACTGTCGGCCTTTCTGTGATGTGCTTGTTTTTCTCCATCTATGTTTGAGCTAGATTTAATTTTGTTGCTCAGAGAATCGCATGTTAAACAGGTATCTGACTTAGGACGGCCAAAACGAAGCATTGGAAGATCTATATGGAAAATGGACGAATACAGCTTATATGATGCGATAGTATTCGGAAATGTCTGTTTGAAAGCAAGAAACATACGATTTAAATTTAAATCAGGGCTTAGAAATTCTCTGATCGATTTGCTGCGACTGTAATGATTGCTCTCTCTGGGGAAAATATTTATATGATCTTTGATCTGCTGCTTTAAACCTGTTGTAAATTTCATGCGTTTACTGTTTTTACCACGTCCATCTGTAAATGACACCTTTCCCCGTTTTTCTCTCTCAATAAGCTCCTGAGCTTTTCTGTGACTAAGTGAAAAAATGTTTGAAAATGTTTTACGACATATTTGCTTGTGCTGACCTATACCATCCGGGATTGTATAATAAACAGTACACTATCTATGGCTGGTTTCTGGACTCTCGTATGCTCCGTGACGTCTTCTGTTCCCCTTACCCACTTGGATTAGTCCCAAAAGAAACGTACCCTGTTTCTCGTAATCAGCGGTTTCATACAAATCTCAAAAAGCAACGTTTTCTGCTCAAAAGATATCGAGTTGCAATGGTATCGGCAGGAACAGACCGCCTAAAACAAAAATATAAAGCTTAGACACCGCGTTTCAGTCAAAGAGGTTAAGAAAATTTCATTTACCTCAGCTGTTGGTGCTTTTTTTGCTGAAACCTCGACGCCCTTGTAGTTTTTGTATGATAATCCAATTAATTTTAACTTTTTTCTTTCTTTTCTAAAATTATTTCTTTGTTTTTTATTCACATTTGTTGATATTACATTGCCCGTAACATCTGCAGTGGCATCCATCTTGTATCAAACTAACGTGTAATAACTGGCACATAGACCGTTTCAACCGAAAATGCGCTGGCGGACTTAGACCTACCCCCCCTTTCGAACTAATATTTCCTACCTTTAACTCTCGTTTTGGCACATAGACCGTTTCGTAGGTTATTGGCTATGGCACTTAGACCCTAAAATTGGTAAAATATAAAATTTCGAGTATGTGGTACTTAGACCGTTATGAACTAAATTATGTTTCTAATATGTATCAATTAAAAAGTACTCTAGATTTCCTCTCATATTATTTTTTTGCCCAACCTATCTAATATGCTAGAAAAGTATTGGTTTACCCACAAAAAAGTTGGAATTTTTAGAAAAAAGTTTGTTATTTTTACGATTTTCATCAAGAACAACACGAAAAAACGGTTTTTAGAAAAAAATCCTGTGTGTATGTCGTCGTCGTCATCGTTGTCGTCGGCCACTTTTCGTTACATGTCTTGTTAGCACGATACAGTCAACGGAGTGCAACAAGTCACCAATTTTATGATTGGATATTGTTCAGGACATCTCACAGATAAACCTTATTGATTATCAGCTCCCAATAGCCAGAACAACGGGTGCTATGGTACTTGAACTGCCACATTTTTTGTTGTTTTTGGAGAAATTTCGGGTTGTTAGTACGATACAGCCTCCGGACTGTATACAAATGACCAATTTTATAATGGGATATTTTTCAAGGTCTCTTATTCAAGGTGTCCCACAGATATACCCTATTGATTTTCAGCTGACTATAGCGAATCCAGATATACTGCATTTTTGGTCACTTTTTTTTAATGAAGTTAACAAAATTAATGATGCTAGAATTTGAAACATTTGACGTCGAAACTGGGACAGCAAATCTTGCAAATAATTCAAAATTGAATTTAGCATACATAGAATCTCCCACAATTTAAAAGAAATACAGTTGAAATAAATGGGCTCACAATTCATTGGCCACACAGTTTTCGGAGGTAATATAACCATTGTATAAGGATAGGCCTATCTTTATACAATGATATAACAAGTGTTAGGATTGTTATCGATGGTAGGCCGAGTTAGAGCCAATGAAGATTGAACAAGTACGCAGCACGAGTTCAATCTTCTGAGGGTTATACCGAGTAGTATCTTCGATAATGAATCGTGGCACGAGTTAGTTTTGAGGAGAGGATATAATGAATGCCATCAGATGAAAAAAAGGATTAAACTTATAAAAACGGCTAAAATCATTCAATTTACAAAATAATTTTAAATTACTTATTACTAGAATATTTTCAATATGAAAAGAGCAATTTTCATAAATTGTCTGAGACACGCATTCAGTCTGAGACACAAAACGGTATTTAGAGCTGTTTCGATCCCCTCATCTAATTTATAATTTCCTCATGACGTACCGACTGCATATTTAAATATGGTTTAAGTGATTTTGTGTATGTCCACTAATCTTTAGCAACTGTTGTAATATATTTAAAGTGTATTCAAAACCAAATGTTAGCCCTTTTACACATTTTATTAGAGTAATTATTATGGTTGAGCAGTGCATTGTGTGTAAAAAAACTGATTATGTTCACCCCGAATTTAAATTTCTTTAAGTAGTAACACATCAGCTGATAGCGAATCGACCATGTTATGCCAACGGCATATGTCCGTCTTCCTTTTTTTAATAGGTAGCATTTTTTTCATATTGGCGTGAAAAAAATATGATTTTATGAATGACTTATTGGAGATGTGGTTATATACAACCATACCATAAAATTTCTTTACGCCAAATTGAGAAGGAAATAGGAATTCCAACGACAAATAGAGGCAGAATTTTAATGTAACATAAATTTAGGCCTTATCAGACATCTGTCCGACAAAAATTATACCCAAATGATTATTTGAGGAAACGTTTGCAGAATAGTATATAGGACAATGTAACAGAAATCCAAATTTTTACTCAAAGTTAGTATTTAGCGATGAAGCTCGCATCCATATCCCCGCTTAGTTCAGGGGATTAGGAGGCAAGTAAGATTCGGCATTATCGTTAGTTGTTTTGTCTGTAACATGTCGCTGAGACATGTTACTATTTTCATCAATTATTTTGGAGCGTTACTTATGCGTCGGCTACTCCCACCTCTAATTCCAATTCCTATTATTTCAAATATTAGGAACACATCGGTAATCGTTTTCCACTTTATGATATCCTGTTAGCGAAAACGAGTAATATACTGAATTTATATGTATTTGTTTCTTTCTAACACATTGTCGCTTAAACATATGTGCCCACAGAAAATTCCTAATTCTGTATAAAAAAATGCGAAGAACATATATCACAACCAGTCGGTACCAGAGAAGCACTTTTTGGAGTTCAAGTCCTAATTCAAAGATGTAGAGACGTTAATTGTGACGTATATGCACGTCTAATTGATTACGAAAAAGCTTTTGATCGAGTTCAACATCAAAAGCTGATCAATATTCTGAAAGATGCTGACATATCAGTTATTTTTAAATTCCGTAAGCTGCAACAAGAGTACCTTTTCATTAGCTCAAGATGTGGGAAGTCATTTTCGATATTTTC
This sequence comes from Galeruca laticollis, assembly GCA_963921935.1. Taxonomy (NCBI): domain Eukaryota; kingdom Metazoa; phylum Arthropoda; class Insecta; order Coleoptera; family Chrysomelidae; genus Galeruca; species Galeruca laticollis. The sequence goes on along the minus strand of OY998179.1, from coordinate 180,715,387 downwards.
ATTTAGGGCGTGCAAAAATTTTGGATCGCTAACCATTCTCTGGCTTCAAGCCACTACTTACCAAAATAAACACACATACATTATAAATATGTTGAAAATTTTATAAATATCTAATGAACAAACAGTAGGTATACAAATAAAAAATAATTCAAAAATTCAAACTTTGGAAGCCTAGGATATGATATAACAGTATTATAGAATATTATTGCTGAAAATACTTGTATGACATTGTTACTTGAAGGTATTGGTAATAGATAAAGATATGGTTAAGCATGAGTTGTTTGCACGAATGTTGATTCTCTAAATTCTATTTATTCTAACCATATTGTCAAAAAATCATGCTATAATGACTTTACTTACTCATCTTAAATTGTTAATACCCATATACTACTTAAACTACGATTGAAGTGGAACTCGCTCTTTTGGTTCATTTCTTCGCTGAGAAGTAATCAGTATTCTCCTTTTTAATTATATCATTTTGTGTGAGATTTTTAATTTTTTTCGCTGGTAAGTTATCTATATATTTTCAAATTGTAATTGTGTGCTTACAAAGGATTCTATTTAGTTAAATAATTTCGTTTTTTGAAAAAAAAAATGTTTTTGTTATGGCGTTTTCCTTTTTTTTCTTCGCCGGTATTATCTTTCTTTAAAAAAATCAGGTGGCGCCCTAAGTTATTTTATGAAGCGAATTTATAACAGATTCTTTATATGGTCATTTTCCACCGATTTAAATTTTCTTTTTCTGATTATTCTGGGAACAGGACGGATAAGAATGAACAGTTTTCTGTGGTTTTATTTTGAAAATTAAATTCTAATTTTTGTATGAATTGGAGTATAAGCTCGTACCTCTTCATTTTATTCCTCCTTTTCAATTTTCAATGTTTTACTGTTTCTCCTGTTTTTTTTATTTCTTTCCCTACAGCTCTGCAGCCTGTACCATTTACCTTAAGGACCACTTTAAGGACCGTTTACAAACTTAACCTCTTACCTTTACGGACCGCTACGGACTCTACAAACTATCCACTCCACCGGATCATACAGCGTCCAAATCCAGACAACGACGTCTCAACTTTTGACTACTGCTGCGAGCTGTACGTCCCGAGTCTTCCCAAGATAAGTCCTTAACTTATTTTTGATATATATATAAAATATTGAGTTGGACATTTTTACTGTATAACTAATATTTATTCGTATTTGTATCGAGAATATACGGTTTTTGTAAATTTATTATTGTGTGTCAAATAAATCCATTTGTCCCGAAATTTTGTTTGTTGATTCACCTTATCCCAATTAAGGTAATAAAAAATAGTGTGACTAAGGCCAAATTCACTACCTGAGCGGAGTCCCAAGGCCGGGTGTTTAGGTTGTGACATGAAATATAATAAATTAGTTCATCATTTATTTCATGATAAACTAACTGATCCTGGATATATAGATATGTTAGAAATAAATTCAAAGGAAACTTCTGGCGAGAGAAGTTTGGCTGAGAGGAATAGATTTTGGTTCCAAGATTGAGCGGAATTATTTCGTAATCAGTGGATTGGAACTTATGATCCAGTTAGGTGGCCTCTTTGTTCGCCAGAATTGAATCCTCCTAATCTTTTTATTTGGAGATTTAAAAAAAATCATATTTATAAAACTAACTTCGACAGTAGAGAATTATTACAAAGCGCTCATCAAGCGTTTAGAAAAATAAAGCCAGTCCACATACTGAATTCTATAATATCTGCAAGGAAACTGTCAAATATGATTAGAACATTTAATATAAGCCTTTTTGTAGAATTAATTCTAGTTGTTACGTTGTTTATAGTTGTTTGTAAGTTTATTCCTTATAATTTTGATTTTTGGAAAATTAATTTGTTTGTAAGTTTTTTATTCCAATATTTGTAAGTTGATTGATCTCATTTTTGGCTAACAAAACTGTCATGGTTTATATTCTCATAATGAAATGTCAAATTGTGTTACTGGGTGTTAACTTTTAAGTGTATTTACCGTTATGTCAACTGCAATCGTTTTATTCGCCGTGTAGGTCCAAGCTCTGAAAATAGATTTGGCATATGTCATATCAGGTAAAAGAGAATTAAAAATGGAAATGAAATATGTAAGAATATATAGGATGTCCCATATAAAAACATAACAAAAGTTCTAGAAACCAGCCTTCTTCAACAATTGCCCTGTATCTCTCTAATGAAGGGGCCTATTGAAGATTTGATTGGAAATCGTTACTTCCTAACATTTCAACTACTTTTTCTCTCCTATAGTTTGCGGCATACCCAAAAATATATACCATTTTGGGACACACTGAACAGCATACTGTACTGCATGTTAACAATAGGCACATACAAACCACATCCATGTTATTTGTCCCATAATTAATATTACTCGGAGGATGATATGTAGTTCTTTCTCAGCATATAAGTTCTCCTTTGAATAAAAACTTTTATTTCTCATACACTTTATCTAGGGGCATACTGTCACACAAATCCTGACAAAGTTTGAACCATCTCACCAATTTAACCGATGTAATCTAAAACTAAAAATTAACGGTTTTAAAGATTAAAACTAACTTTTCCGCATCTGTGACCCTGAACAATATTCTATCATAAAATTGTTACTTGTATACACTTCGGGGGATGTATTGTGCTAACAAACCGAAATTTCTCCAAAAATAACCAAAAGTTTAGTATATCTGGATTTATAGGACCCGCTGTACTCACTCCAGTCAACTGAAAATCAATAGGGTATATCTGTGAGACACTTTGAACAATATTCAATCAAAAAATTGATCAATCGTATACTCTCTGGAGGCTGTATTGTGCTAAGAAACTGAAAAGTCTCCAGAAATGACAAAAATCTGGTACTTCAATTACCATAGCACCCGTTGTTTTGGCTTTAGTGAGCTAAATATCAATAGTTTTCATCTTTGAAACGCTCTGAATAATATTCAATCATAAAACTGGTCACTTGTATATACTCCGGAGGCAGTATCGTGCTAACAAACTGAAACTTCTCCAAAAATGACAAAAATATCATACTTAAAGTACTGTAGCACCTGTTGTATTGGCTCTGGTGAGCTGAAAATCAAAAGGGTTTATCAGTGAGATGTCCTTAACAATATTCAATCATGAAATTGGTGACTTGTTGAACTCCGGAGGCTGTATCGTGCTAACCAACTGAAATTTCGCAAAAAATTACAAAATGTCGTACTTCAAGTACCATAGCACCCGTTGTACTGGCTGTGGTGAACTGAAAATCAATAGGGTTCATCTGTGACATCTCCTTAACAATATCCAATCATAAAATTGCTGACTTATCGCACTCCGGAGGCTGTATCGTGCTAACAACAATTGTAAGACAAAGTGGCCGACGACAACGACGACGACATACACACAGGATTTTTTTTCTAAAAACCGTTTTTTCGTGTTGTTGTTGATGTAAAACGTAAAAATAACTCAAAAATTTTTTTCAAAATTACAACTTTTTTTGGGGTAAACCAATACTTTTCTCGCATATTGAAAGGTTGGGCGGAAAAGTAAAAAGTATGAATTGATAGCCTACATACCATCTCATTATTTGGATAAAGTTTGGTTCAAAAAACATAAAAAGTGTCTGAGATATAGAGCAGGAAGCCAAGACTATGACAACTATTCCCGGCCTCCTCTACTTGGACTACTTCTCAAAGTGTTCACTATGATTTGATGACTTTCGGCAACTAAGATGTAAATACGGTTCCATCGAACTCGAACTTTCATGTGCAGTAATTTTCATAACTTGTTGTTCACTAACGAGAGATTTTTGTAACTGACTGTCTGCAGTAGCACGATTGGAATTATTTGTTACCTCCATTTTACTTTTCCGCCCTACCTTTCTATATGCGAGAAAAGTATTGGTTTACCCCAAAAGAAGTTAGAATTTTGAAATTTTTTTAAGTTGTTTTTACGTTTTCCATCAACAACAACAAGAAAAAACGGTTATTTAGAAAAAAAATCCTGTGTGTATGTCGTCGTCGTTGTCGTCGGCCACTTTTCCTTACATGTCTTGTTAGCACGATACAGTCTCCGGAGTGTGATAAGTCAGCAATTTTATGATTGAATATTGTTAAGGACATATCACAGATGATCCCTATTGATTTTCAGTTCATCAGAGCCAGTACAACGGGGGCTATGATACTTGAAGTACGATATTTTGTCATTTTTTGAGAAATTTCAGTTTGTTAGCACGATACAGCCTGCGGAGTTCAACAAGTCACCAATTTTATGATTGAATATTATTCAGAACATCTCACAGATGAACCCTATTGATTTTCAGCTTACCAGAGCCAATACAACTGATGCTACAGTACTTTAAGTACGATATTTTTGTCATTTTTTGGAGCAGTTTCAGTGTTTGTTAGCACGATACAACCTACGGCGTATATACAAGTGAACAATCTTATGATTGGATAATATTCAGAACATCTCAAAGTTGAACCCTACTGATATTCAGCTCACTAAGTCCAGTAAAACGGGTGCTATGGTACTTGAAGTGTCAAATTTTTGTCATTTTTGGAGAATTTTCAGTTTGTTAGCACGATACAGCCTCCACAGAGTATACGATTGATCAATTTCATGATTGAATATTGTTCAAGGTGCCTCACAGATGTACCCTATTGATTTTCAGTTGACTAGAGCGAGTACAGCGGGTCCTATAAATCCAGATATACTACATTTTTGGTTATTTTTGGAGAAATTTCGGGTTGTTAGTACGATACATCCCCCGAAGTGTATACAAGTGACAATTTTATGATAGAATATTGTTCAGGACCACAGATGCGGAAAAGTTAGTTTTAATCCTTCATACCTTTTATTTTAGTGTCTAATCCTATCTTTTCTGCAAACAGTCTTGTCCATTTTGATATTGTATTAATGCCAATCGGACAATGTTTGTACAAGTTACTATTATTATATTTATTCTATTTACTATACACCGTCATAAAAAGTGTGTCATTAGTAATAACGCCTCTTTTCAATATTAATATAATCTCACAGGACCTATTTAAGGATTTTTCAAATTTTGTGTAAGCCATTTATTATCTGCAAAGTTGTTATCGCCACGTTTGCGGACGTTGAATAATATCGGATTATTTGCAATTCTGTTTGTTAAACAGCTGGTTTTGTTGTCAATTTCTTCCTTGAAAAAATAAAACGTGGGAAAAGGTGCTTCATTACCCCTCCAAGATTTTATACTGCAGCTGTATATCCGTCTGCCGTGTTATCATCCCATTGTAAACACATATTCGACTGAAATCATAGCGATAGAACTAATCTTTCATTTTTCGGGTACAGCTTGTAACAATGTTCTGTGACTATCAAGAGCCGCTGTCGTCTTTTTTTTTATTCAAAGTAAAAACGGCATCAACCACGAAGGTTTTCAGCGGTGGTGGTACATTATGACTTATATTAGGTTCATATTATTAATTAATTCAAAAAACTTTAGTAGCAACTCGATGTTATCCGGGTTTAAAGCATCACTAAGTTTTTTGGGCAGTCCTGAAGCTAGTCTCCCCTCACTATAGTCGGGACACTCCATGATTATGTGTTTAACGTTCAGTTCTTCGTAACAGGAGACACATCTTTTGGGGTTTTCTTTATTCAGTAGAAACTGGTGCGTGTGCCCAGTGTGGCCAGTCCTAAGGCGGGTTAAAATTATTTGCTGTGTATGGGAGAATGATTCATAATTCTGAAGGCTCAAGCGGATATTGATTGTTTTGAGCTTATTATTATCAAGAGCTTGCCATCTTTCCCTCCATGTATTCATTGTGAGTTTCCGGATGGTATGACTGTAATCTTCTTGTGGCACTTGGTGAATTTCCATTGCAAGATGAATGATTTTGATTATGTATGGCGTTAGGAGGTTTTAGAATGTTTCCAGAGAAATATCACTTTCACTTCCGGACACTGAGATGTTTGAGCCGGTTTCTAAGTCTCCGTTGAGCTGTTTCATTATGTTCTTTTTCAATTTTGTGATTCTGATCTTAATGCTACGTTCGGTGAATGCTGGATACATCTTAGTAAGTATAGCTAGGAGGGGGTGAACTTTCCCAGTATACCTGCGGGCCACACTGAGGGGGTCCGGGGAACCGAACGAGTCCTCCAGAAAACTAACAATCTGACTATAGTCCAGTGAAAAATTAGGCGAATTGTCCTCAAAGAGTTGTTCGGCAGGAGAAACCAGGGATTCAACGGACTGGATTTGTGATTAAGGCTTCGATTTCTTCTGAGCCTGAGAAATGGTAATGATGAAAGGAGGCTCCAGCTCTTCCGCTGAATTCTGAATCGGTGGACTGATCTCTGAATGAGGCCGCTTATGCGAGGAGGTGTTCATTAAGGTGGAGATTTATTGGCCTTGAGGGGCTCAATCTTCAATTGTGTTATCTTGTATAAGGCTGATTATTGGTTCTGTAATATTGAAGAGAGTTTATTGAGCTTGAGGAATTATATCTTCTACTGGTTGTTCTTGTGGAGTGTCGGCTATAGGTACAGTAACAGTCTCGTGACAATTAACAGAGATATGACCATTCTTCTTATATTTGAAGTTTATCTTCAGAAAAGAAAATACGGTATGGAGTATTATCATAGTATACGAGTATCTATTCAGGTAAAGGAGAACTATTATTGCTGTTAGGAGCAGGTTGTATGAAGACTGGTCTGCGGAAACTCAATATGTGGCTGTATTCGGGTTGTGAAATTCCAATCCGAAGAAATGTTATAGGTGACATCAGGGATAATCCTAGATCTCTGAGACTCTGTTCTATAATGTTGTGAGGGATAGTTGGACATACGCTAGAACGAACTAATCGAGTAGATGGTGACCTCAAACGGCGAGCTTTGAGGATTTGACTGTTAACATCAATTTCTCCTCCTTTATTTAGAAATAAGTCCACTATGGTTTGACTAGAGAGATAGATGCATACTCTGTTGTTCGAAATTTTAGATGACAAAATTATATCTTTTGGTTGAACTTTGGATTCAAGGGCGGTGATGTATTCATGGATTTTCACTTCTTCCATAGCGGGGAGTATGATGGCTTGCTCCTTTGATGGGTATTTTAATGTTTGTACTACTGTAGAATAAGACTGAGTTGGGAGATTCAAAGAGTTTTCTTGATTTGATTGATCATTTTGAGTATCCCTGTAGTCAGAGGTACTCGCCATGCCGAAGTTATTCATATTTTATAAATGATTTTCAGCAGAATAACTGGCATCACTTCCTCCCTAAGTGCGACCCTTAATAGGGGTCTGGCAAAATATTTTCTAAAGACTATTTATATCTGATATTAAATTCAAATTCACCTTTAGTTATTAATTGTTGTTTTACTAACGATTAATAAAAAGTTTAAGTGATATTTTTACTGTTTGTTGTGATTCACTGAGAAATATACACTAATTGACCCGCTGTCGTCTTTTTATATATTATATCTATAAAAGGATAAATATTTCTCTGTTATTCACCAAAATATCCACCTTGCACACATTCTGTAGTAGTCCTTCATATGATTTTAATAACACTCTGCTTGTAGTCGCTACTATCAATTTTTCCCATATTGAATATCCAGTCTTATAAAATTAATGCGTTGCTATTACCTGCATCTAGCTTGTAGTTACGTTCCACACGTTACGTAGAACGTCATAAATGGTCTCCATTTGTATGAACTCGATTTTTTTGCATTACTTGTGATAAATCTCACCAAAGCTACTCATTTTGACGTCTGCAAATTATAATTATTGCTTTTTCAAACTATCAAACTGTCCGTATGCATGGTTACGTTTTAGAAAACTCCAAAGTTGTTAGCTGTCTTTGGTTTGTGATTGGTCAAATAGTGTGAAAATTTTGATACGAGTGAAATAGTCATGCATTGATATTATTTAGAACGTACCAGACTATAATTAAACATGATCTCTACTAGTTGATATGGAAATTGATCATTATATTTCGCTAATTAAAAATGGATTTAATTTATTATCAGTACATCAAAGGATGATATATTATAGCTAAATTAAATAAAAATGATTGATGATTTCGATATGAATGATATCGAAATTAATTTTCAGTAAACAAACTTAATAAGAGGTTTAATTTCATTTTAAGAACACGCTTTTCATTATCTATTTTAATGACTATGACGTTGAATGGACTCCTTACTTTTAAATATGAAGTGTGGGAAGGAATCATGAATAAATTTCACAGAACAATAAAAAGAGACTAACTAGAATAGTGAAATTTCTAATAAAATGTGAGAAAGAGAGCAATTGTTAGTTTCATTGAAGTGTCGGGAGCTACTAACGTAAGATGAATGTTGGAAACATAAATTTCCACACGAAGTGTCCCTTTCAATAAGAAGACCCGAGTGAAGGCGTTTTTTAATTTGAAAAAGGACGTCGGCGAGTTTATTCGATTCTGTACCATTTTTTGTGGTTAGGTATGTAACAAAATAAAAAACCAACGATAGTAAATTTCCAATATAAAAATATAGAATGCGTTTATAAGATTGAATCATATAGAGATTTTTTTTGTTAATTTCATAAAAAAAATATTTCTCTATATTTTTCTTGGCCCATAATCTAGAAAAACTTTCTCATCAATGCTTGTATCGTTATGGAATAATATTTCTACAAATTAAATAGTTCTTGTTACTGCAATTTTGTTTTTTAATATCGTACTGTAAAAGAAACAGTATAAATAATTTTGTATTCCATCTATGAAGCTACTGTTGAACGTCTCCCAATTACTTATTTATTGTAATAATTTACACATTCAAAGGTTTTTGTCAAATTGTTTTCTCCAAATGCGAAAGTTCGAGTAGGAAAAGTTGTGACAAGGGTCGGGCCACAACTGTTTCTTTCGAAAAAAAATACAAGACAATTCTCGTGGGAAAAGAGTTTTTATCCCCGAAATAAATTATTCAAGCAAAGGTTCAACCACTTATGTACGGGTTTAAATTTTCGAACGCCAAGTCCGATGAGAGACAAAACGTTCATCTTGAAAAATGTTCGAACAATCGTCTGATTTCTGGACTCGGATGGGTTTGTGCGTTTATCGATGTCGCAATAGAATCGGAGGATAGAAATAGAGACAGAAATAAAGTACGCGGTAAGTGAGAGTGAAATATTAGTTTACCTTTCTGATAAAGTAGATTTGTTAAGATGAATTACCTATCAGAATTCAACTGGGGAGTAAGAATCCTACTTTTGAACGTTTGTATTCACTTTTTTCATATCTTCCAGTGATTTGAGGTAATAAGTAAACAACTCGATCACAATGTTGATTTTTCAAAATAATTCATTCAATTAACCGAGAATTAAACAAAAGAAGTAGTTACTTTAGTCTTAAAAATTTGACTAACACACTTTGCGAAGATCAACGTTAAAAATGTTGCTCTCCTGATTAAAAGACTTTAACTAGTGAATTATAAGGTGAACAAATTGGGGAATGCCATAGTGTGGCGTAAACGAAGACTTATGAACAGAAATTTCAGTTGAATGAATAATTACATCACCGAATTTGTCTAATAATGGATACATTAACAAAACAATGAAACGTAAATATTCTCCATTCAACAAAAATTTTAACTGAATATGTCAGTGACAATAGTTTTGAGCATGTCAGCTGTCGGAAGAGGTCAAAATAATACTTTTTTTGAATGAAACTCACTGTTTCTAAATAATTCCACAAATTTTTGAAAAAATGATAAAAATTCAAAAAAACTTACAATTGTGTCGAAATTACTATCATCGTCAGAATGACAGAAGTTACATTTCATGTCATGTTCTGATGTTTAAAAACTATTTCTGGCTATATCATGAAGTGACATACTTACATAAAATCTGCGACTTTTTACAACTCAAAACATTTTAAGAATCATTTTAAAATTTGTATCTAAAATAAGTGATTTAGTATTAACTTAATGGATGTTATGGTTTTTTAAAGTTTTTTCAATTCAACAAATTTTAATGGTTTATACTGTATGAAGATATATTAATTCATTATAGGTATTATACAGACTGGACACATTTACCAAGATGCAACAGTTATTCCGATGTCTATTTTTTCATATACTATTTGTTATTGTTATTTTTAATTCTAAATTGAACCGTTATATATATGACTTAGGTTATTGATGTCACTTCTAAAATTAATTGCGCTTTTATTTTGTTCTATCCTGATTTTTTCCAAATATGTACGTAATTCAATTACTAAGTTTTAAACCAATATTTTTCAAAAGATATGTATAACATGTGTTCCCGAGAATAAAGTGAATGAAATATTGGATCAATTCAACGCATTTCATCCTCGCTTAAAATTTACTATAGAAATGGAAAGTAATAAAACCTTGAACTTTCTGGATATAACCATTAATTACGATACAACAGGTAAAATTTTCACAAACTGGTATACAAAAGAAATTTCATCCAATAGATATACAAACTTTCTTTCAAATGCACCAATACAACACAAAGCAAATGCTGTCAGAATGTTAACAGATAGGGCTATAAAATTAGCACATCCTGAATATCGGCAAGATAACTTGAGAAAAGTAAGAGAAATTTTAGAAGAAAATAACTATCCAAAATCATTTTATGAGAAGTTAATAAAAAAGAGAATTCACACAATTTATAATAATAATAATTCGGATACCACGTATGATGTCGAAACGTAAATAAAATTATAATGAAAGTAATGGAGACATTTTATTCCAAGAATAGTTAATATAGAAATTATATATATATATATATATATATATATATATATATATATATATATATATATATGTATATATATATATATATATATATATATATATATTGTTGTAGATTATTATTTATCAATATATAAATACAGAAATTGTCATCTGCCACGCATTTGGGATCATCAAAATTGTTATATTATTTATTTTCCTAGTCTTTTTCTTTAACTCTTAATGAATTATTTGTACTATGATGAATGCTCTTTAGTTTTAAATTTATTATGTTGCGCCACTGATTATGATTTGTTTCTAAACATAAATGTTATTTTCCCGACTATTGAGACTCTATTTAAAATTTGTTTTAGTTTTGATTTAAAATGGGTGAGTCCGGCACTAGCTTCATTCAACTATAATCCACCCGTATATTGAATGGTGTATTATTGGTTGTCTAATTTAAACAACATAGAATGTTTTCTGAATTTAATGCTAAGATATAAAAAAAATATCGACATCTCTTACTTGCTTATAATATCAAATGAAGAACGTAGATATGTGATATGAAAAATGAAAACAAATAACGACTCAATCTAAAATATTACTTGATGATTTTAGTAGTATTAAAACTATTTATCTATGGTAGTATGTATATTATTCATAAGTAAACGTAATTATAACCTATAATAAATGTTTATAGTTAATGTTTCAAATAGTTATTATATCAAATAGTGAATTTATCTAGTTACTCTGAAAAGGAAATGAAGAATTATAATGTTACTGACTATATACTGTGTGACTAAATCATCAAGCTTTTCTTCAAAGATATCTTTGTAAACTGTGACTAATACTAAAAACAGGTAAGTTTATATTAACTATACTTATAACTAAACGAATAAACTACCATGTTTGTAAACGTTCAAACACATAAAATATTAGTAAGTTCAGTTGTTTATTGTAACGCAAAAGAAATTATAAATGAAATAACTTATCTGTGTCCAATTCAGTTAATATATCACATAATGTATTACAGGTATCCATTTCATTCATCGTATCTCCAATTTGCATGTCTTGTAATGCATTATTTTGGGTTATTTGTATATTGTTAATTCCTTTGGAGGTTTTGATATGGTCCTTTCAAGAAACTTTCTAATTTTTCCCTGTTAATTTCCATTTTAGTTTCTCATATTTTTTTACATGTCTGCTTCCATTTTAATCAAATATCTATCTCCTTCAATCGTTTTCAATAAATTTCGTTGCTAACCTCCGTTGCTATCAAACTGTTTATACTCTAATAAGTTTATATAACATATGGTGTGATTTTTCTTATGAAATTCTTAAATTGCTTTAGTATTATTATGTCTTATGTCATGGATAACCAATCAAAGATAAAGATTTTATATTGTTGGTTTATTAAACATTTTTCTGGCAAATCTTCACAATATCACTTGTTACTTAAATTTCCGCGCACTTTAAAAGATACCTAATTATTGTAAATATTATTATATACTGTATGTTGCATGACAATTACAGTTTGTTTTTTAATTGCTCTAGTTCTTTATTTGAAATTTATGTTATTGATGCTTATGTGTTTAGATCATTGAAATAGCTTATATGATAATGCTGTTTTACTACATAACAATATACTGGATGTTTGTTTTAAATTAATTCTAGTGCAATAATACCTGTTTCATCCTATGCTGATTTCCTTTCTCTTGATGGATTAATTTATCAAAATATATATATATATATATATATATTAAGGCGAAATATGGCTACGAGGAAAATAAACCAATAAGACTACATGAATAGATACTAATTTTCAATAAAACCAATCAAATTCTCATAGCAACATGTTATTCGAATGTATATGATTTCAACATATCAATAGATAAACCGACTCACACATTGGATACATTGAAGAGTCGTTTATGAGACATATACTTCATTTAAAAATGAATATAAGATTTTACAAGCAAATTTCAATAATTATATTTCTGATCATATAATTTCAATAAACCCCGTATATAACAATATAAATTCCGAAAACAAAATTTCATAATTCTTCTTTTCTCATTTTTGTTACTTTTCGATGAACACTGTATATAGTAAAAATATTTTAAACAATTTTGTAAGGTAATGTCAAATGAATAATATTTCATACAGAAATTGATGTTTGTCGATAATTAGATAAGTGTAGATAAGGAGTGATAATAGTGCGGTCTCGAAAACTGATAGAACGTGGCTGAAATGTCGAAAAGAACATAAGAATGGATGGGGTTGATCTAAGAAAAAATATTTATTTATTCCAACAACAAAGAAACAATTAAAACAGTTGAAAGTTGTTGATTGTTGGCTTGGAGAGAAGCGTCGCGTGTGTAAAAGGAATGGAACCGAAAAAGTATTCTCCTTTTTAATTTACAAATTTCAACTAAACTAATTATAGTGACCTAAATAAAACTCCAATAAGCTCTAAGGTAACATAAGTGATAATAAATAAAGCCATAATATCGCACAAATAAAGAAATATTAGTGTAAAAAAAACGGAAAATGAGTGAATATCTACAAGAACTTTGGTAAGCTAGAACAATTTACCTTTAAATAGTTTGGTGATAACCATTTTTCCACTGATATAAACAAGAAACGTTCCAAAAGAAACAATTCACTTTTTTAATTGATTTCAAACCTGGATAGAATATTTGTTCTATCGCCACTACGGACAATCTTCCATGTAATCCCGTGAACCGAAAAAATGAACCAACAAAGAACTTTTACTCTTGATGTATATAGATATTATCTGAAACGAAAATTAAATCAACTTTTCAAAATGTTAGGTTAGGTACAACAATATTATCGAAATTAAATTTATATAGTTATTAGATATAATAGACATAATCAATCTCCACTTAATCACAAATATCATTCACTCAATAAATTCAATAAATAATTACTTACCAATCTATAATCATTTTATTAACAATTATATCGGATACATCACATTGTTTTCACATAACTTCTTATTATAATTCATTGCATGACGCGGACGGAATCCCAAAAAACTAGAGTTGGGATTGATTCGGTAACATGATATCATGGTTCCACAATATTAACGTGTATATATATTTTTCATTGAATTTACTTGTAACAAACTTAAAATCCAATTTCATAATGAGAATTATATCCAAATGTTACATAAAGGTTTTCATATGTTGTCATGAGAATTGAATAATTTTTTCCAATTTCACTATAAGAACATTGGTAACTACGTTAAAACTTCATATTTCATTAAATGGTTTATCTATGACTTTTTGTGTATTTACCGGTATCTCTACCTATAAGATTACTGTTACTGACGAGCGTTTCATACCGAACACATCCCTGAGACATTATTAATAAAGAATAAAAAATTTGAATAACACAAAAAAAATTAAATTGAATTGGTATTTGTTTTTGACCATACCAGTTCTGGTGCCCATAAAATCGAATAACAATAATAAAATTAATAACTACAACAAAATTAACTCTATATTCACATTTAAAGACTTGATTTCATTATATTTTCAACAATTGAAGAGTATATTAAGTTATATGTATTAGTTGATTTTCATTTAAAGGGAAGTTCAATAAAAATACATATATATATATATATATATATATATATATATATATGTTAATAGAATGATATTACAAATTTTATAGCTTAGATATAATTAGCCTTATGCGACTATCCTGGATATATTTTTTTCCCAGATCAATATAACAGTGCCACGATATAGGAAACTAGGAAATATATATCTGCTGATCTCTCAATAATTACTTAAGAAGACAGTTTAAAAGAGCAGAACTCCCTAGATTTATCTGTTCATAGACGACTTCATATTGTGGGGCTCTTTCAGTGTCTTCTAATTTCTAATTATTCAAGGAAATCCAGTATTTGTTTCTTGTCACAAATATGTAGAACCACTGAAATAAAAGCAGAACTCGTGCTACACCGAAATTATTGTGATAAAATTGTTTTCCGACGACCACTATGAAATATGGCACATTCCATACAGTTTACTCTTAGTGATAATTTTAAATTGCAATTTCAACACGGATACGAACGAACGGTAAATCCCTGTGAAATGAGAAATTTGAGAAATCTGATTGGTCGACGGCTGTGCGTTTTTATTTTGCACACAAGTCGATGATTAGCGATATCTACATTTCCACACGATGGCATATTTATTTTGTCCGCAGCTAGAGTGTTTTGCCGATGAGATTTTAAATTCGACTTTTGAACCGATAGCAAGTGACAGAGCGAATTATAGAATTTTCTGTAAGTTAAAATATATTAATTTATATATTGAATAATATTAGTTCATTGTACTAAAATATGGAAACTTGCAAAAGGATGGATTTCTGCGATGAAAATGACGATAACGACCAGGAGAGCCTAACGCCCCCTATAATTGTAAAAAGAGCCACACAAATCAGTCGAAATTTATTGCCAACGATGCCAAGGGAACGATATGATTATGCATATAGACAATTCATGGACTTATTTTGGTGAGCTCTGTACCAAATACAAATCCAGTCTATATATTCTATGTTCCGTGGAACGCTAGTAGCAAAACATGATGTTTACATTGCTACCTATTGCAAATTGAGAGTTGTGTTGAAGAAAGAATCAGTTAATTACGTCGCAAAAAAATCCAACGTCCTAACCAATGACAACATTAAAACATTTCTTGAAACTGCTTCTGATGAATTCTAATTGTTAACAAAGGTTTGTAAATATGACGAGCAACTTCAATTCTTCTAACATTAACATTTTTGGACCGCCTTTCTTTGGAATTTGTGGATGTATGCGGAGAGGTGAACTTTCCAAAGTGAAACTTGGGGAAAGGTGAACTTTCCAAAGTGAAACTTGGTGATATTAAAGACGTGAACTCAGCATTAATTGTCGTTGTTCCTTTTACTAAAACTGAAAAACCTCGACAATTTGTTATTACTGACAATTTTCATATGATTTGTAAAAATATATCAATCTACGACCTATAGGAATGACTTACAAAGATGGAATATTCTTTGTTAACTATCAAGAAAAAATGGACGAATCAATTTGTAGGCATCAATAAAATTGGTAGGTCAGGTCAAGACATTGCTAAATTGTTGAAGCTACCTAACCCAGAAACTTACACAGAGCTCTCGTACAAAAGAACATCAGCAACAATTGTCGTAAACAAAACTGGTGATCTTCTGGCTCTGAAACGCCGTGGTGGATGGCAATCCAGCTTAGCTGCTGAAGGTTATGTAAAAGATTCGATCAGTAAGAAGATAGAAATCTCTAAACATATTGTAGAAGGTGCAGAATCCTCTCATGTATCTTCCCCTAGTCAACCGCCGCCATTGTGTGAAACTACACTTGCAGCTCCAGAAACGAATTGTCAGTGTGATACGCACAAAATTCAAAATTTAGTATTAACTGAGGAACATAAAATGGTCAGCAACCGCCTGCAAGCGACAATTAATTTCCAAAACTGTAGTAACTTCACAATAAACTTCAATTAAAAAAAATGAATACTAGCTCTGCGTTTTTCTGTGGTTGTCGAATTAATATCGTGTACAACATGTGTTGAAAATTCGATTTCACACTAATTTGCTTGAGCCACTCACTTACGGCTCGTGGCTAAATTCTGCAAACTCGTGTAAAATCTTTCATTTTCAACACTTGTTGTACAATATACTATTTATAACTCGGTTAACATCAAGGATGGGGAGTTTCTGTATTTTTTTGTCATAGTATGAACACTCCCACCTCGATTTTCACCAATTTCAGTCTTTACATTGCATAGACGTAGTTAATACAATTTCTATAAGGTAATTTTGTACAAAAAATTCTACTCCAGTTATAATCCCGTATATTGTCTACAAATATATAATAGAATACAAATATGGTAAGTAATTGAGATGGATCTATCCTCTATCGAATGATACGGAAATGAATCGATATATAATATAGTTTCGTAATTATATAATTTTATACGGAAGCATGATAAAAATTTTTCTAAAATCCTGACCAAAAAATTGTAAATTTTAGTTTACAGTGAATATATGAAAAGAATTATGTAGTACGATGAATTTTAATACCGTAACATGGGGATACATTCATCAATTTTTTTTCCAGACTAGAATAACTGGTCTTTATCAATCAATACAGGGGAACTAAAAATCATGATTAATCGGTTTTACCCAATTAACATATCCTGAAGATATGAAATTAAAAAAATACTTATTTTCTGAGATGAAAAATTAGAATGATGTGATCAAAGTTATTGTAATAAACACTAAATATAGCAAAGGGAAATTTGCGGACACCCTATATAGATATAATTTTCTTTATAAAAAAATAAGTCAAATTCAATTTAATATAAAAACAAAAGTTGACCTAGGACAGAAAAGAATTTAAAGAAAATTTACACAACCGACAAGGTCGATGACAAAACACACGATGGTTTGTTTATCAAAAATATAGACAAATCTTGCAACTTAGTATAAAGAAATTAATTGAAAATTAACCTTCAATTACGAGAATGAAAAAATATGAGACAAGGGCAAACCGAAGGAAACTAAATAACACAACTACAGTTGATGTTTTCAATAACAATCCTCGTCCCAAATCTTCTAAAATAAATAGCAGAAAATTTGGTAACAAGGACGGTGAGGGAGTAACCCTCATAGAGTAATCAGGTACTATATGGCCTGGCACTTCCCCATCTTCGACGGCCCGTATGTGAACAGTGGTATTGTTTTGTTGTGATTTGTGATATTTCAAACCGTAAATTTTTTTTCTCTGTCATTATATTTTTATTCGCACAAATATCGTATTGACATTTATTTGATTTATCTGGGTGTCCAAAGATACATTTCCTGGTCATATTAAGTGCACAATTGACATTTGAGCCCCTCACCTAACATATTTAGGAAATAGTACGATTTGCAATCGATTTACTAATCCAGGGGAACCCTAAATTTTAGTCAAGGGAGTTTAAAGATTATACCGGGATATTCATATGTAATAAATATCTAATTTATATCATAACCAGGTCAGATTACCTTCAGGTGACGAGAATCTTTTTTACTAGTCCTGATAGTTGCTTTCTTATATTATACAGAGATACACATATGTAAGAAATATCATATTTATATCATAACCAGGTCAGATTACCTTCAGATTACGAAAGACTTTTTTTACTAGTCCTGATAGTTGTTTTCTTATATTATACAGGGATATTCATACGTAAGGAATATCTTATTTATATCATAAACAGGTCAGATTACCTTCAGGTTACGAAAGACTTTTTACTAGTCCTGATAGTTGCTTTCTTATATTATACAGGGATATTCATACGCCAGATATCTTTCATCTATGTCATAATCAAGAAAGACTACTTTCAGATTACGGAAGACGTCTTACCCGAGTCACATTAATTTTTTCTCATACCATATACAGGGATAGTCATATGCAAAACATCTTTTACTTTCGTCATAATAAGGAGAAACTACTTCCAGACTATGAAAGACGTTTTTTCCCTAATTAATTGCTAATGTATTGTACCGGGACATTTTCTTACAAGTAACTTTTATTTTGTCCCAACCAGGGTTGAATTACTGTACTTAATCATTTTGTGCTTGTAATATATATGTACATATTATCCACCCAGTCTGTTTCCTTTACCAACTACCCCTACCCTCGGATCAGCAGGATTGAACGGGTTGACGCGCCCTGCCTTAGGACTCAGGCTTGGCATATTGTATAAGCCCAAGAGGCCCCACGGAGATCTTGCCCGCTCGTGCCAGGAAACTACCTCCCCCGAGGTTACCCACAAGGGGATTCCTGGCTCTAATTGTGCCATGCGGCACTTGTGACAGCACGATGCAAAATTCAAGAAAATAGGGATCCAAAGGTTGTCATACAGTGGTAACGGAGGGCTGTGAACTCTAAAAGACAACAGCGGTTATTACAGTGGTGACCACATTTATTACATTATACTGGTATTGGGGATACTTTAATCGCCATTGCGTTTTATATGGAATATTAAAGTAACACCACTGGAATGAACAAAAAAACCAAAATTAAAATCTGCTGTTGATATTTTAGGTTGTGCAAGTAAATTCTTTCAGTGGGGGAACTTTTATCGGATGAAAACAAATAAGTAATGTCAAATATTCATTTATTCAGTGAAAACAAAATGTAAACTTGTATACAAAAAAAATGCAATTAAGGCACATGAACACATATATAGTTTTTAGTCGTTAAAAAAATTTGTACTGAAAATGGGTAGGTACGTACGAAAAAAAAAATAAACATGGTAACACTTCAAACTTCGCGAACTTCTATGTCAGTCTCAAATTCATAGAACAAATTACCATCAAAGTTGATATGCTCTGAAGGATTAGCCTGGATTTTGATTACATCTTCACGTCTAATCAGGAAGATATCGTCGGCAATGAATTCAAATTTTCTTCAATTTTTTCCAATGGATTTAATTCCCACGACAACAATTTCTGGTACCACTTCTAAAATCTTACACATGTATTTGTAGGTTTTTTGCCTAGTTGTGAAAAAAATTCTGTCAGAATAAACTGACCAACTTCAAATCTATTAGGTCCTTCTCCACTATCAAATTCCAGTTCACTGTCTGGCATAGATTCTCTAGCTGCGTGATCTTCTTCATTCTGCGTTGAAGTGGAGGGTATTACATCGTCCCTATTATTATTATCTGCCGTCCCATTATCAACCCCCGCTGTCGATATACTACATCCGGGAGCAACAGCCAACCTTTTTTTCTTCCTCTGTGGCCGACTTGGGCCACCAAATCTTCGCTCTCTTGTCAAAGCAATTAGTGCACTTTTAACCTCATTTGTCGGATTTTCTTGTTCAGTTTCCTTTGGTAATCTATTGAACACTTGCTGATGATCCTAAGGATAGATACCAGAAGAGCGAAATGAGCTTATCAAGTTTCGTCTGATGGCCGATGAGTTGCAGGTGTCTTCCCGTGGCTGATTACTAACTCTTGCAGCTATCGCGTCCATGTCAATTAAAGTTTTTTTCAAAAGACTGGCAAATGTATCTTTCGGAACAGTGGACAATCGTAAATTTTGTGATTTCCATTCCGATAGTGTCTTGCGCCAAGCTTCTTTCATTGGCCGAAAGAACACAACGTCAAGCGGCTGGCACATGTGTGTGGGACTAAATAGATGAAATCTATATCATTCGCCGCACACATGTTTATTACGTCAACATCCATATGATAGGACAGGTTGTCACCAATAAGAGCCTTCCGGCCTTCTAAACGTTTGGCATGCGGCAAGAAAGAGCTTTGAAACCAGTCTCTGAAAGTAAGGCCATCCATCCGCTTGCCGTGCGATTGGACCGTGTGCCTGAACTACAACATGGTTTGTCGAAACAAGGAGGTCCTCGTATACCATTTTCCTTCCAAGAATCATAAACGTGGATACTCTTATAAACAACGAAGGGAGGTAAGAATGTGCCGTCCGCTGAACCACATATCATGATAGTTGTGCAGTTCTTCGAGTGATTAATAATTTTCACTGGATATTTCATACCTCGTCTGTAAACTCCTGGTTTTTTTCCAGGGTCATCTGATAAATTTGATTCGTCGTAATTGATTATGTTGGAACTCAGTAAGTCACTTGTTGTTTTTTCCAATTTGTCATAAAATACTCTCTCTCTCTCTCTGGATACCGCAGCCGTCGCTCGTTTTATGTTGGTGGCCAATCTCTGTCCTAACGAATTTTTATGCCTATTTAGAAGACTCCAGGTACATTATTCACGAATATGTTTATCGTTATCCCTTTTCCGTCCAAATAGTACTTTGTCATCATACTTATGTCCATAAGATTCAATGGAAAACCCCAATCTGAACATTTGGCTGCTGCTTGAAAGATATCCTCTTCTTCTTGCTTACTGAAAACCGTTGGACGGCCAGGAGTTCGTCCATGTTTTTCTTTAAATTTATTATAGAGTGTGCCAAACGGAATTACAAACTGCCTAGATGACCCACGCAGTAACAAACTGCCATCGAGCACTGCTTGGAGAGCTTCCTCCAACTTCTCAGATAAATAATCTGGGTATTTTCGGCTGCCAAGTAATCGATTATGCTTACGTGGCATTTCTGAAATTGAGAAAAACAATTTTATGCTCAATTGTTCATGAGATCTATGTGATGGGGTAACATTGATCACTCGATCAATGTTACACCAAGTCTTGATCAAAGATACCCCCTGAATTGAAATCCCACACAGAAGAAAAACTAATTATAATGGAGAGTAGGTATTGCATGCATAACACTTCTAAATATATGTTTGACCAAAAAGAAATAGATTTATAATCTAAATATGAAAACTCTCACCAATGTGGATATAAAGTTTACCACCAAAATAAATAGTAAAATTCACGTGCAAACCAAAACAACGGATTGAAGCGACGATGCTCCTTATTTCGACGTTTGCAACCGACTGTCGATGTAGTAAACCTATAGAAGCTACTATCTACGCAAACAGAAATTCGTTACTTTGAAAAGCAGCGGCCCGATGTGGGATTTGAACAAATGATGAAGTTTCGATCAAAGTATACCCATAATTTAAAGTATCCCCATGTTACGGTACGAGGAATCCATCGTTTGTTCAGTTTTTAGAAATTTTTGTTATTAAAGAAAATAAAAGATATTTTCTTAGTTTTTTTCAAGTACATTATTAGAAAAATAAACGGCTTTGAAGAATAAAACTAACTTTTTCGCATGTGTGGTCCTGAACAATATTCTATAATAAAATTGTTACTTGCATACACTTCGGGGGATGTCTTGTGCTTAACAAACCGAAATTTGTCCAAAAATAACCAAATATGTAGTATATATCGATTTATAGGACCCGTTGTACTCACTGTAGTCAACTGAAAATCAGTAGAGTACATCTGTGAAATGTCCTGAATAATATTCAATCATGATAGTACTGACTTGTTGGACTCCGGAGGCTATATCGTGCTAACAAACTGAAATTTCTTAAAAAATGACCAAATGTACTTCAAGTACCATAGCACCCATTGTACTGGCTCTGGTGAGCTGAAAATCAATAGGGTTTATCTGTGACATGTCCTTCACAATATTCAATCATAAAATTGGTGCCTTATTGCACTCCGGAGGCTGTATCGTGCTACCAAGACATGTAAGAAAAAGTGGCCGACGACAACGACGACGACGATATACACACAGGATTTTTTTCTAAAAACCGTTTTTTCGTCTTGTTGTTGCTGAAAAACGTGTAAATAACTCAAAAAGAAATTCAAAATTCCAACTTTTTTTGGGGTAAACCAATACTTTTCTCGCATATTAGATAGGTTGGGCGGAAAAGTGAAAATGTTGGGTGAAAAGTAATACCCTCGTTACAAAGAATGAAGTCATGTGCTGGGTACATCAAATGGTTTGAAGTAGTTGTAAATTTGCTTGTATTTATGTAACAAGTGGGTTAAGTAGCTTTTTTTCGACGAATGTGAATATTGTCGAAGGCGAATGCGACAATAACATGAGCCGAAAAAAGTCCTTTACACACAAATTACATACATTATTTTTTCTACTACCGAAAATTTTATTAAAATACAGAAGTTTAACCTTCCGTCGGGCGCATCTGATCTGAGAGGTACATCTCAAAATATTTTTGCCATATTTATAAATCGCGCAACGCCGCAAAGTTGTCCGGCTAGGTATTTTACTACTTCAATGAGCGTAACAGCTTAGTGTATAATGTGACTTTCTCGTGAGCACGTCGCAGCAGCTGTTTTCAGAACGATCTCTCAGATAGATGCGCCCAAAATGTTTTTATCATATAGTGTGGAAAAATTTACTTTTTTACATATTTTTACGTATTATTAGCTTATATTATTGGTAAGTACAAGTAATTTTTTAGATACATAAAGTTCTTTGCTGATTTTCTCACCAAGATCTGTCGGATACATGCGCCCGATATTGTAACATTTTGCAAATTGTTTCAGATTTACGTGAAATAATGGCTTCAAATCGTAAATTATATAACCCAGAGTATCCTAGAGATCAATAAATCCTTCTGAGTATGCTGGATAATGACGATGACAATAAATATGAATTCTCGGAATCAGAGAGTGAAATCGAAGACGAAGTTGAAACCAGAGTAGAAAATTCCGAAACCGTACAGTCAGCAGAGTCTTCCAGCGAAGAGGAGGAGCAACAGGACTTCTTTATTGGTAAGGAGAAAATCACTAAATGAACTAAGCGGAAAAAATATTCAAAAATTCGTAGTCACAATATTCTGACTCAGCTTGCAGGAGTTAGGGGTATAGCTAGAGAGGCTAAAACACCTATTGAAGCTTGGAAGTGCCTTATAACTGATAATATGTTAGATTTAATTGTTACTTGAACTAATCTAAGAATAGAATCAATATCTCACAAATTTCAACGTCAAAGAGATGCAAAAATAACAAATAAAGTTGAAATAAAAGCTTCCATTGCTCTATTGTACCTTGCAGGTGTACTACACAATAACAGGTTGTCTTTAGAAGAGATTTGGGCAACTGATGGACACGGTATAGAGTTTTTTCGACTAGTTATGTCAATTAAAAGGTTCAAATTCCTGATAAGGTGTATGAGATTTGACGACCAAGATAATCTCATAGAAAGAAATAGGACCGATAATATTGCTCCAATTCGCGAACTATTTACACTATTTGTAGAAAATTGTAAACAAAATTATTCCCTTTGCCAAAATGTAACCATTGATGAGAAGCTGGAAGCTTTCCGTGGAAATTGCCGCTTTCGGCAATATATTCCTTCGAAGCCAGCAAAGTACGGGATAAAAATATATGCTCTAGTAGATGCACGTCATTTTCACACTTACAATATGGAAATTTACCTAGGCAAGAGCCAGAAGGAGAATATCATGTTAGCAATAAGCCAGCGGATGTTGTAAAGAGACTGGTATCGCCTATACATAACACCGGAAGGAATATCACGGCCGACAATTGGTTCACTGATGTTGACCTAGTTTCTTATCTAAAAGGAAAAAAACTGTCTTTTGTGGGTACCATAAAAAAAATAAAAGACAACTTCCCATGGATTTTGTAGCCACAAAGCAAAGAGTAGAAAATAGCAGTTTATTTGGTTTTTCAAATGATGCCACCTTAGCTTCTTATGTGCGGAAAAAAAATAAGAATATCACGCTAATTTCAAGTTTGCATACTGATGACGCTATTGACGAGAGTACTGGAATTAAACGTAAGCCCGAGATAATAACGTTTTACAACGAAACCAAATCCGGGGTGGACGTTGTAGACAAGATGTGTGCATCCTATAACGTTGCCCGGAATATGAAGCGGTGGCCCATGGTCATATTCTTCTCTATGCTGAATGTGGCAGGAATAAATTGTAAGGTAATTATTGTCAGGAACGTAGAAATAGTTAAAAGGAGACGTTTATTCCTAAGAGAACTAGCTACCAAACTGGCATCAGATGAGCTAAAAAGAAGAAGTTTGAATAGGGTTGGTATTCCCACATTACTGCAAACAAAATTGAGATCTCTAAATTCAGAAGTTGTCCAGAAGACCACACGTGAATTGTCAGATGACGAAAACAATGTCAATATCAGTGACACCAGAAAAAGAAAGGCATGTATGCCCTGTAAAACAGAAAAAAGAAGAAGAGTAACAAACTATATTTGTAAGGTTTGTAATGAAGGTCTATGTCTTCAGCATGTTGTCTCTATGTATCAAAGATGTTTAGAAAACAGAGAAACTGTTGAGAACTCTAGCTCAGATTAAACTACAAGTAATATTCTAGTTTTAGTTTGTACTAAATATAATATATTTTACTGTTAAGACGAAAATGATATTCCTATTTTTATCAGATTTGTTTTCTAAAACTTGTTCTTATATTATAATATGTTTATTTTCATATATTTGTTTTATAAAACGTGCTTTTGTATTTTATTATGTTTGTAATATAACAATATACATATTTCTTTGCTCACTTGAGTTTTTGTTACCTTTATATTGCAATTCATCTGTGAGATACATTGCGCCCGATCTTGTTTCAAAACTAGGTGCGACCGGAGGAAGGTTAATAGTAATTTTATTTGCACACTAAAGTAGGTTTAATTTTTCTTTAGAAGAAACTAACGCTTTGATTGATTCCTAATAAAATATATTATATATTGATTAATATATTGAACATTTTAATCAAAATTACAACAAATTAACAAAACAACAGACGAATTCAATGAATAACAATACTAATATTAAAGGTGCATTTAAGCACTCGGACATTTTCGGAATACTTTCTTATTTTATTGGTCCTACACCATTCTTTAAACAAATTGTATTTTGTTTCGTGAATATTCACAGATTTTTGGGGCAATAAATCATTAGAAGCATTCTGTGCTACGTGTAATATGTTTGATGGCGTATTTTCAAAATAATCTCCTGAGAGATCGTCAGAGGAATCCATCTTTATAATTATATATACCTACCTATTCCGTTTTCTAAAAAAAGAATATAAAATAACATCATAGTTTCCTAAAAATTTTCAATACTCAAATATAAATACTTTTACTTACCCTAGGTATAGTCGGAAGATCTTAATTTCAAATTTAAATGTCAGATTCAGTGCACAAAGAAATGTCAGTCACTCACAGCCAACTTATAGGTACGTACCTATGCACACTATTCTATTATTTTCCAGTACCCAATAGTTATTACGTATGTACTCTACTGAATTCTATATGTTTCAATCTGGCATGATGGCTACTTTGCCATGTTTGGATTATTATTATTATAGGTATTCATGTTAAGCTTAATAATAACTATTATAAAACTTAATAATGACTATTATTAAGCTTAATAATCATCATTATTAAGTATTAAACAGGTTTTAGTAAAATTTGACTCATATTTTTGGCTCATATACTAAGTAATAGCTAACTATTATATAAGTAGTCCTACACAGATTTTTTGGTTATAGGTTTTGAAATGGTCTACAAACACAAGAGGAAAAGCGAGCAGCAATCATGGGATGCGGTTGCGATGCAGAGAGCTATAGAAGCGGTCACAAATGATGTAATGACCTATTCAACTGCGGCCAAAATGTTCTCCGTTCCAAGAAACACTCTGAAGAGGAGGGTCCTTGCTAAGAATATTGATGCCAAGGGCAACAGAAGTACCGTGCTGTTCTCACAGAAGAACAAGAAGCAGAATTGGTACGACACATATTGGATTTGGAGTTTCGTTTCTTTGGCGTCGCGATTTTAGATCTTTGCACTTTAGCATACAGCCTAGCCGAAAAAAATGGCATTCGGAACAATTTTAACAGAGAAACCAAAATGGCTGGCTAAGACTGGGTTGCTGGATTCAGACATCGGCACCCCGAAATTAGTTTAAGGAAACTTGAGCAGACCTCTGCAGCTAGGGCTCAGGCATTCAATAAACCTAACGTGACAATTTTTTAATTATCCTTAAGGATGTTCAAGAGAAACATTTTCACTCTGCCCACAGGATTTTAAATATAGATGAAACAGGGCTCGCAACAATTCAATCAAAAAACTCTAAGGAGTTGTACCACAGGTAACCTCGTTCAATTTTTGAGTTCCCATATCACTTTTGAATATTTTCTTAGTAATATTTGATTGGGAATGGCGTGTGTTGAATATTTTCCGTACTAATAACATAAATTGTAGGAAACGGTGATTTATACTTGAAATGTATTATTATATTTCTTAACAATGGCATAATTGGCGTTAGTACGTGTCGCAGCGGTGACCTGAATTCAATATTGAATGCCATGGAATGACCATACAAGGTTATTAGACGCAAATTTTCTTTTGATAAATATTGTTCACATAAATTATGTATACAGAGAAAAGACGTTTCCTATAACCAAATTTGTTACGGATCGATAAAGTCACAACTTTTAATCGAATTTTCACAAAATATTAAGTAGTAAATGTTATTTATGAACCTTATTCCTTAAGATTCTTAACCGCAAACTTTTCGGAAGTATATTCATCGAAATGATTGAGAAACACAGATGAATAAAATTTGATGCGATGTATTTCAAATCAAATCCAATTTATTAACTGAAGATGGATTAATTTATTAAACGTTCAAGTTCTCGTTTTCGAATTTATTCAAACTCACGAAATTTCCAGGGAAAGCATTCTCTCGACAATTTATATATATTATTTCTGTTCTTCTTTTAGAGTCTTCCATAAAAAGTAAAAACAGTTGATACTTCAAATTGACCAATTTATTTTTTTACAAACTCGATTGCTTCGGTTATTTTCGTTTCAAATTACAAGATAACTGAACTTCTACAAGGATTCTGTAACTTTCGAAGCATTGTTTATTCTTTTTTATCCTTCTTATAGTTCGTGTCATTAGAGGAGTTAAAGTCTCTTCTTTAATTTCAATGGCTTTCCAAAGTTATAATGCGAGCACCGAAGCACCGCGACAAGGCAAAAACGAACCAAATCGAGTTTAGATAAAACGGTTTCCTCATGAGAATATCCGTTTTATTTTCTATCTCAGAGATCAAGTTTTATTCTTCAATTTTTGATGATGATGCTGCTATTTTTACTGCAATTTGGGAATAGTATAATTTTATCTATTAAATGGTACGAGTTTGAGAAATTTTCCAGAGTGACAAGATAGCTTTCGATGAAGAAGTTTTATAAAATGGGTAATTGAAAAACGATAATTTTCGAAATTATTAGATATGGTACATTCAATAAAACAGTATTTACACAAATGTATGAAGATTTAGTTAGACTTTATTATTTAATTTCTCCACATAAATCTAGAAAGTCATTAACGATTACATAGTAGGGTACACAAAATCTTTAATTATCTTAGCAGATAATTAACTCAAAAAATTATTGTATAATCTGAAAAAGGCTAAATTAATTTCTTATAAAAAGCTATAAACAAAATTTCACCCTTCAAAAATATAATTTTTTTAAACCGGTGCTTATACGTTCTTGCCAGTAACAATGGTAAAAACGCCCCACTGCAGATTATTTCTTAATTATATGTCTTCTTATTGGAGCATTTGTTGCATATATTTCATGAAATTGTCAATTTTTTAGAATTTTCAATAACTTTTATTATATTGTGGAATTAACTAGAGACCGTGAGTTTCAATTAAAAACACTTGCATATATTTCCATTGCTGATACATGCCTCACGACGCTACTCAGAACAATTGGTTGATTGTATCCTGTCAACTTTTGATTGTATAATAATATCCGCGACATTCGATGCAAAAGTCTTCCCTCTCATCTGAAATTCCATCCCACGAGCTTAAAAAAGGGTCGTTATACGAAAACGTATCCGAAAAACTGGACATTCGTATTTTTGTCGTCTCAACAACTCATTTCTTCTTATTCAAAACAGGGTAATTTCCTGATTTCTGCTTATTTTACTGTTGTTCTTTTTCGGCCATTTTAGTGGCATAAGCTTCCTTTTTTCCAGATTTTCGGAAGACGTTAGTTCTAGAGCTAATTGTTTTCTTTTAGAGACGCCTGTATTAGGGATTGGTGGAAGTGGCTGAATTTCTTCTAAATATTTTGAAGCGGTTTCTTTCTCACTGTAGGGTTCTGCAGATGGTGCAACTAGAGTTTCCGCCTAATTTGATAGCCCAGGTTCATTA
Organism: Galeruca laticollis; assembly: GCA_963921935.1. Lineage (NCBI taxonomy): Eukaryota > Metazoa > Arthropoda > Insecta > Coleoptera > Chrysomelidae > Galeruca > Galeruca laticollis. The sequence goes on along the minus strand of OY998179.1, from coordinate 180,686,942 downwards.
CATTTTGCTGTTGTTCCGTGAGTTCTGGCTTAATCTCACCACAGTGAGAATTGCGAAAGAAGTTGGTAGTACTGGGAAGTTTTTGTCTTGATTAGATCTATCGTGAGGAAGCTGCAGCCTATATTTAAAAGGAATGATCTGGGATTATACGTATGTACGCTACATTTTCTCCAACAGTTCAGTGAGGCATTAATGGAAGCTTTTCATCCCAGTTGCCCACTGTCAATAGCTCGTTCAGAAAAGGATGCCCTTTGGTGGAATTAAAACCTGTCAAAGGTCGGTCGGCTCTTTAATAGAGCCAAACGTGACGGTAATTGGCAAGGGTACACGAGATTCTTACTCAGTACAATAAAGAGATTATGAAGGCCAAAAGGCTCAATTTTCAAGCCTTTTATGAAAAAATCACATTCACTCACACAGCGGCCAGACTACAAAAGGTCATGCCATATGGGGGAACTAACTCCACAATGTCGCTGAAAAAGTCAGACGGATCATGCACGGAAGATGAAGAGGAACGATCGATTCTTCTTCTTAGAACCCACTTTTCAGGTAGTGAACCAGCGACAAGCACTGAAATAGCAATGAATTACACCAACAAATTCCGCACGGAAGATTGGGGCATTGCTAAGTGAATATTTACCAGACAACGGTTGTAATGGGCAATAAGTACCTTTGAACCATATAAATTACCAGGAGTGAATGGAATATTTCCAGCACTCCTGCAGCAAGGGATAGAGGAGATTCTTCCTCATCTGCTGAAGATTACAAGAAGCAGTATAGCAGTAGGTTTAATATCTAGAAAATGTGGAAGGGCAAGGGTAACCTTCATACCAAAAATAGGGAAAAAAGATGGGACTGATCCCCGATATTTTAGACCCTTCTGCCTATCATTGTTTCTACTCAAAACGTTGGAGAAAGTACTGGATAACTACATAAGAATAAAGAACCTGGATAATATACCACCTCATAAATGTTAGCATGGCTACAGAGCGGGTCCATCAACTGAGACGTCTCTGTTTCAGCTGACCGAAGTCATCCAGAGAACTCTGAACAAAAAAGAAATCGCAATGTGCGTATTCCTGGATATATCTGGGGCCTTTGACAATGTGTCTGTCAAAGAAGCACTGAAAAGGCGAGGTGTAAATGAAACCATTGTAAAATAGATGTATGAGTTGTTGACTACGAGAATAGCTGCTAGACAGGTGGGGAATCGAACCACCTCAGTTAAAGCCACTTGCGGGACACTTCAAGGGGGAGTGATATCTCCCCTTCTATGAAGCCTCGTAGTAGATGAGTTGCTCTACAAACTAACGGAGCTTGGCTTCGAATCTATGGGCTATGCTGATGACATAGTTCTAATAGTCAGAGGCAAGTTCGAGGGGACCTTGTGTGATTTATTACGAAAAGGCCTCAGAATTATTGAGCAATGGTGCATGTCAGTTGGGCTAAACATTTACCCAAACAAGACAATAGTAATTACATTTACCCGGAAAAGAACACTTCCAGCCATGAAACCCTTATCTTTAAACGAGGAAATCATAGAATGGAAATCAGAAGTTAAATATTTAGGGATAACTCTAGACAGTAAGCTTCTGTGGAATAAGCATGTTGAAATAACTGCTATAAGCAATAAGAGCTTTGATGTCGTGCAGAAATATAGATGGTAAAAGTTGGGGATGTTAACCAAAAATACTGCGATGGATGTACGCCATGATTGTGAGACCAGTAATTACGTATGGGGCAATAGTTTGACATACAAAAGCAAGTCAGTACAGCACGAGGAAGACCCTCGGCATAGTTCAAAGGCTTGCCTGTGTGCATCACTGGAGCTATGAGAACGTGTCCAACTAGGGCAGTTAAGATCATTACAGATCTCACACCTCTACATCTGGTGATAGAAAGACCTGCCCAAGAGGCAATTCTTAGAATATCTAAGGAAGGTTCAGGTAATGAGAGTATTAAAAATCAGGGAGCCTGGTAATCTCTAACAAAATACATCTCATCAGAGAATCTTCCCAGTGACAAAATGATCAAGAAAGTAAGCATCGAAAAGAATTTCACTACGATGCTAAATAAGAGGAGAGACTGGGAAAGGGAATACGCCACCCAAACTCTCAAAGGAAACACCATTATATGGTATGCTCATTATCGTTAGGCTCCTTCCCGAGTATCTTTCTGGCAGAAATACTTGCGATCGAAAGATGCATGGAAATGAACCTAGAAAAAAACTATCAGAAATATGACATGTCGATCCATTCTGATAGTCAACCAGCTATCAAAGCATTGGGATCCCATGTCATTGACTTGAAGTTGGGATGAGAGTGCCAAAGAAAACTTGATGAATTAGACAAGAATCTCTTTCGTCTGGGTTCCTGGCCACTCGTGAATCACGAGAAACGAAGAGGCACTACACTTGCCAGGAAAGGAGCACAAACGCCCTTTATTGGCCCGGAGCCTTTCTGTGATGTAGGAGAATGCTCCTATGAGAAAGAGTTTCGAAAGAAAGAGGAAACTGAAAGAGAAGAAATCTGGTGCCTTTCCGGGCTGGAACATTCCAAAAAGTTCCTGCGGAACTTTGACACTGCTAAATCCAAAAAATATTTGGATCTTAGTAAAAATAAGTTAAATCTCCTCACAGGCTTTCTTCCAGGACACTGCCGCCTTAGGAAGCACCTAATGAGAATAAGTCTAGCAGAAATTGACGAGAGTGTAGATTCTGTGGGGAGGAGGATGAAGCACGGGATCACCTAGTTCTAGAATGCCTCGCCATTACAAGCCAATGCAAGAAATGATTCGCACAAGAAACTTGTGAGAGTGAGGATCTAACCTCGTTGAAGACGTCCCAAATACTAGAGTCCATCAGAACCCTGGAACTGAAAGACGAGTTGTAGTAGTAGCGAGAACAGCTCTGATAGAGGGGTACAACAAACCTTAGGTTTCAGTGCATTGTAACCCCGTCAAAATCTTATCTAATCTGATACACATGCTCTAAATCATGCGGTTGCATTTACAATAGTTGCAGATTTACCCCACGCGTTACCTATCAGTCTAGCAATTGTCGTTCTTGATAACTTATTTTAGTTGTTTTGAACTATCGAGTGTTTTGCTTTTTGGAAGAAATAAGCTTTCAATGGCTTAAAGAATAACCTATTTAGTAGCTGAAGCGCCTGGGTGGTGTGACTTGGTAGACATAGGATCACTAAGTTATTTCTGTTGGAAAATCCAAGAACCCAATCGCATTATAATGTGAGGTGTGACAATCTAAAATAGATCCGAGAATAGATCTTAAGATTTCTAAAATATAATTATTCAATTTATTATAAGTTCTTTTGTCAAAAATTCCTTTTTAATTTGAGGAAAACAAAAAAGAGCATCAATTAAGTATTAATACAAAGCAGAACAGAACAAAATATTTATTCAGAGAAACAAACAATCAATGTTCATTTAAAAACAAAACAACATTTTTAATATATAAATCATTAAAGCAAAGTATATATCCAGTTCAAAAAATCCGAAAAAATCACACAATTAACTTAAGTAACAACGAAGTAAAAAACTTGAAAGATATTAAATATCAGCTTTGATATTTGTACAAACAGGATTAAAGCCAGTATAAATAAAAATAATAATTTACTACATTAAAAAAAACTTAACAGTTGTTCACTTAACATTTAAAATGTTCAAACAATACCGAACATATATACCTAAAAAAACACATAAGTATTCTAGGTAATAATCTCATTATTTATTGACTTACAATTAAGCCTAATCTGTAAAACATCTTGACGTTTTATTTCAAATGTCTCCGACCCTACTAAGTTAATACGCCCGTAAAATATAATTTTTTTTCTACTATTTGTATATCTTCAACCTTTGGCCAAAAATACTTTCCAAGCTTAGATCTTAAAAATTTTACCCTAAACGAGTCTTGACTAGCCAAAAATAATTAAACATCAAGTAGGCGTCAAATGAAATGTAACTTCAGTCATTATGACGATGATATTTAGGTAATATCGAAACAATTGTCAATTTTTTAGATTTTTTAACATTTTTGAATAAACTGTGGAGTTAACTAGAAACAGTATGTTTCATTTAAAACACTAACAATGTTTTTGTTATGGCGTTTCCAGTTTTTCTTCGCTGTTCCCCTTAAAAAAAATCTGGTGGCGTCAAAAATTATTTTATGAAGCGAATTTAATTTATAACAGATTCTCTATATGGTTATTTTCCACCGATTTAAATGAGCTTTTTCTGATTATTTTGGGAACAGTACGGATAAGAATAAACAGATTTCTGTGGTTTTCTTTTGAAAATTAAATTCAATTTATATATGTATTGGAGTATAATATCTGCAGCCTTTACCTGTACGGACCTCTACGCATCTCTACGGACCTTTAATAACCTTTACGGACCCTTACGGACCTGACGGACCCTCCCACGATCCACTCACTGGACCATATCGATCCAGAGTCCAAACAACGACGGCTCAGGAACCGTGAATACTGCTGCGAGCTGTACGTCTCGAGTCTTCCCAAGATAACTCCCTAACTCTATTTTGGTAGATATAAAATATTGAGTTGGACATTTTTATTGTAATAACTGATCCTTGTTCGTATTGTATTGAGAGTATACGGCTTATGTAAATTTATTTTTGTGTTAAATAAATCCATTTGTCCCAAAATTTTGTTTATTGATTCACCTTATCCCAATTGAGGTAATAAAAAATAGAGTAACTAGGGCCGAATTCACCACCTGAGAAGAGTCCCAAGGCCGGGTAAACTCAGGAAAGTGACTATTCTTACTTGTAAAACAGTGAATTTTGGATAAAAGTTAATATATTTCCTTAAAAGTTCCAGTTTTGCAGTTTTATCAAAATTTGATGATGCCATTAGTGTCCAAAGCCTTGCTGATATCAGAAGTAACTATAACACATTTCTGTTTATTAACAGAAGCTTCATGTACCGTTTGTCAGTTATATTGGTTTATAAGACTCGGGCAATAGAGAAGATTGTCGTGGTTTGAGGATAGGAATATTGCTCGTCTAAAATATCTGGGAACTATTGTTTTTAGTTAAATAATTCTAGCAAATGCTGTTTGGCAGAGTATCTACGGAAGATTCGGAATATCATCCGGTCTCGGCAAGAGTTAGAGCTTTATTTTTACATAAAAATATAAAATATTTCGGACATAATTGTCTCATTCTTTTCTACATTATACTTTCCTCTAACATGATGCAGTAAATATATTCAAATTTCTTGGATATATTTTAATTAACTGTATATCAAAGTATAAAGGAATCTCATGTTGCTCCGGCCTTTTTTATATTTATTATTCTCTCCCGTTTATTCGACGTCATAAATAATTCACTGAGAAATAAAGATATGTTGGAAAGGAGAACGATAACATATGCTGAAGTTATGAATATACCGGCTTATTCAGTTTAAATCCTCGGTTCAGACGATGTTTCTGATTCAAATTATATAAAAAAAGGAAAACGCAAGATATATCTCAGAAAATTTATACCGCGAAATCAGCGAATGTAATAAAAAATAACAATCTGAAAAAAGTTTCCCCGAACAATTTTTCATATTATTTTAGATTTTGTTTCTTACCCGAAAATATGTTACAAAATATCATTTAATATTGGAATGAACAAGAAACATTAATGGCAAACAACCGATGTGGCTTTTGAGGTGGAAGACGATCGAAAATCAATAAAGTTATTAGGGCCATTAAATATGTATTATTACTCGAGTAAAAGCTACATTAAATCCCTTCTGGATATTCCGGTTTATAAGCTTCTGCACTTACGAAGGTATTATTTTGTAACATTTTAATTTGCTAATTTTGAGCTGCATTTTATTTTTGTTTAATTTTTGAAATGATACAAGAATTAAACCTTAATAGGAAGAATTTAGGAGGAAAAGCGGCTTTATATGTTAGTTAATTTAGTATCAGTGTATAACAAACCAAAACTACAGTTTGTTACTATTATAGGGATATTTGACGACCATGAAGATAGTTACGTATTTGTCAACGTAAACATATAATTAGCAATGAAAAACTATGTAATGAAAACATTAACGGGTCTCAGTTATAGTGGAAAAGACCATCCGGAGTGTAGTTAAATTAATTAACGTCATACAACTAAGGTTGTCTCTATATGCTGAATAAGGTCGTTTTATTTGAAAGAGGACAAAACACGCCACAAAACAAGGATAATCCCAAAATGATTTATGCTAATAACTATTGCATCATTCATATGCTGACGGTCACCGAATTCTACATCCTTCGTTTGGAATGTATGTGGTTCAGGGACGGATTCGCCATAAATTATAATCAAGGATAAAGTGTTTCAATAAAGTAAATTCAGACATAAATTCTAGCATTCATAATACTTTCATTATTTAGTTAAGTTATTGAATTATTCAATAGTTATACAATGATTTAGAGGACTCCAAATAAAATCCTTAACTAGTAGAATGGAAAAGCGAAATTTTCCCTGCACCTTGTCAAAAATATTGAACAAATAAACGTATGTGGAGAAAAATTATTCAATATTAGTTATTCAATATACAATGGAAAAAAGGGTTAGATTTTAGCTCGAGGTTATGTTGTTACCCGACGCGAAGCGGGGGAGACAAAAAACCGAGAGCTAAAATCTAATATTTTTCACGTGTATAATACACAATTTTTTTCTGTGACAGGAAAAACGACGATTTAATGGTGAAAGAACATATTATTACAATATATTGAAGTCAGAATGTTATCGATGTGAAATTTGAATTTTTAAACTAGTAAGCTGTTGTAGTTATAGCGACAATTAGACCTGCGTTGCTAAGGATAACTTCAAAGTAATCAAATATATGTCAATTTAATTCTGTGATTTTATTCAAAAATTGAGAACTCAGTGATTGTTTAGTAGTTATTTTGGAAAATATAGAGTTCAAAAACGTCTGATTCCGAGTTTTCTCTGACTCCACCGGAGTTGATAGAAGCAACGCAAGTAGCATCACGAAAATTATTGCCAGTTAAATCACGGAAAATTTGCGAAACCGCGTATTCAAGATTCAAGGAATGGAAAATGAAAAAGACATGCAGTTCTTTCTCGGAGACAGTGTTATTGGCTTATTTTTCGGAACTGGCAGAACAACAATAGCCATCAACAGTGTGGTCGAATTATTCAATGATTAAAAGTATGTCACGATCCAATAATAATGTAGACGTTTCAGAATATTTCAAACTAATTACATTTATGAAACAAAATGGGAAAGGTTACAAGCCCAAGAAGGTTGCGATTTTCACTAGTACACAAATTAGTGATTTTTTAACTAAAGCACCCGATGAAGTTTATTTAATGGCCAAGGTCGCTGTTGTATTTGGGATTGCAGGAGCTTGTCGAATTTGTGAAATCAGCCAGGTAACATTAGATGATATTGAATATTCGGGAAAGTTATCAATTGTGAAATTGAAGCAAACAAAGAATGATGTTAACAGGAGATTTGTAGTTACTGAAGAATATATTAATTATTACCGAATGTACATAGCCCTTCGTCCAGCAGCAATTGATCGCCGCCTGTTCTATGCATATCGCAATGGAAAATGTTTCAATCAGGTTGTAGGTAAAAATCAGTTTCATAGAGTACCTGAAACAGTAGCTAATTTTATTCAACTTGAAAATGCTAACTCATATACAGGTCATTCATTTCGAAGATCGTCTGCTACACTTTTAGTTGAATCTTCAACTTGAAAATGCTAACTCATATACAGGTCATTCATTTCGAAGATCGTCTGCTACACTTTTAGTTGAATCTGGGGGAGACTTGATGACACTGAAGAAACATGGCGGTTGGAAGTCATCAACGGTCGCTGAAGGGTATGTTAATGAATCGGTGGCACACAGAACAGAAATTGCTGATAAAGTGTTCAGAACGTGTTGCAGTTCTGAAATAACACCCGATTTGCGACCAGGTACATCAACAGCAGTTGTCTCGATGTCAGAGAAAAATATTATTTCAACAGAAGAAACTTCGTCTGTTGTAGCGAATAGTTCAAGGAACATGTCATTCATGTAATGCACATTTAATAATTGTACTTTTGATATAAAGGAAATGTAACTTATGTTCAATGAAATATTCTAAAATCAAATATCTTCCTTTATCTATATGTGTATATATCCGGGAATAAAGTACTAATTTTTTTCCCGGGGAAAAAAGTAATTTTGTGGAAAGTTGTATTTTGTTACCTGTCAACAGAGATAAAATGTCAAAATTTTTTCCTGTAACAGAAAAAAATATTTTTTTTGCTTTGTGATGAAAACTATATATTTGTACCACATCCTTATTTTTTTCTTCTCACAACACGCAAAACTCCCAACCATAAAACCTTAACTTATTGGTCGTTCTCAAGAAATAAATCGTATATTTGTTGAAGTAACTCGATTAAAAAGATTCATCGTAATTTTATTACCGAAAGTTTTATCAATACTTATTGTGTAACAATAATAATCCCCAATAATTCCGAACTCGCTAAAAACTTTTCCTATTAAAACTCGAAGTTCGAAGAGCTTTACTTACAAGAAGATGATTTTCTGAATCATAATTAAATCAAGCCTAGTTGTATCCACTTGAAATTATATATATATAGAGCCGATTTGTGTTTATAATAGTTTTCTTTATTAAAAGGATGTAATAAACTGTATTAAGCTTTAATCATTAGGTTTATTAACATCAATTTATATATAAATTCTAAAAACTTTTATTGATGTTTAAAAAATGGCTCTTGGTCTGGTAAAAAATTGCAGTGCATCCATTGGAGAGGGGTTTGCTATACTCCATATCCTCAAAATGAGAAAAGCAGCAAATGAAAATAACTATGGCCCCCGCAACCATGTACACAATGCGTGCACCGCACGCGGGCGTCACTCCAAAGGGATGCCAAATCAACGGTTTGAAATGTATAACTGTGTTAAAAAAATATTAACAAAAAATATATAATATTTAATTTTCCACATGAACTTAAATTTTTAGATAATTTAGGTGTTTACATTAAAACTTGTTTTCCACCGATAGCTTATCAAGCTTCTCCAACGTTATCCACTTGGAGCGTACGACCCTCATTCAGCAGATCTTTGATTAGGTAACATTCATTGATGCTGTCTGATTCTGATCTTCATTTAGGTATTTTCCCATGTAGATCGATATGTTCCAAGTGTATCCTCTATCTGTTCACAACTTGTATAATTTGATTCCGGAACGATGCCGCTTGGACGGAATATATTGACGGAAACTCAAGCGACCTTTAAACAGAACAATCGTCCCATCAATGCATATTCTATCACATGGAGTATAAGCGTTTTTGAAGTTTAGAACACATTTTTCAAACACATTCTTTACTTTATGGATGCGGTCTCCAGGTTCAGCAGTGGTATTATCAGTGCCAAAATCTGAGTAACAACTCAAAACGATTCCTTGACATGATGTTTTTGGTAATTCAGAAGAGAAAAGTTTACTTGTAGACCAATAATTGGAAAGATCTGGCACTCTTACGATTCCCATCCATCCAAGCAATCCAATAAACTGTTTCATTTCCTTTGCATTTGTTGATATCTATTCGTGTAGACGAGAAGACGGTGGAACATCGCCCGCACCTTCCAATGTCAGGTTTGCGTATAAATTAGTCTCATCGACCATTATCTGAATTATTTTATTAGTAAGATATAGCGTATAATAATCTATTGGCTCCGCAAGAGCTAGTATTCCAGAGATCGTTGGGTCCATCCCAGTTGTTCCAGTAAAATGAAAAGTTTATTGTCTTCCAACAGAATTATTCCAAGCCACAATGTAAATCTATCTAAAGACGACTGGTCAGGCTTACGCTTATGTGATGGAGGGTTAGGAGTGTGAGGAAGATTTGGTCGTGAAGTGCTAGGTTCTGTTGGAAAAAGATCCTGATTTGAGGTGCTAGGTACTGAGTTGATTTGGCTGCTTGGGTGTTGGATTTCATTTTCACTGCCCTTATTGTCACTGCCATCCGTGTCAGAGTTATCACAGTTACTATCACTGTCAGGAGAATAATTAGGGTCATCGCATCAGTCACATCTTCATCGCTCATATCGACTTCAAAGTAACCGTCATCGTTTTGTATTTGAGCCACAAGCTCTTCTAAGTCTTTTTGTGTTGGGTATTGCTTCGACATTATAATATCAAGACAAGTTAGTTACTATTTTTTACAATCAGTAACTAAGAAACAGTTTATCCACTTGATTTTTTAGTCACTTTGTCTTTCGTTTTCACTATTGAATCACCCTTTCACTATTGTCTCTTTTTCTTACTATGTTCTCTTTCTCTCACTATTTTCTCTCAATTTCAAGTTTTTTATTCACTTCAATCTTCTTTTTCTGACCTGTAAAAAAACTTCATCATAGCACAAAATATACACCAAGACAGAAGCGAAAGCTAGGTGATTTCGTCTACTCTTTTCTTTAACTTACAGGCCTCACCGCCAGGGCTATTTGGCACCGACGCGAGCCTTCGCATCTGTGTCTGTGATCAGAGCTGTGGTGTATCGCTAGGGTTACACTCAGCCTGTAGTAAAAAACTGGTATGCACAGGCCAAGTGTATCGTTGGGGATACACCTTTTCAAAAACCTAACAGAGACAAAAAATTACAAATAATGGGTATCCACCAATGTGTGGTGTTATATTGAACCGCATATTAAAACTAAAATGAGAAGTAAACCTTTGGCCTGTGCAGATGACATGCTAAAAACAGCTCGGCAGGGAAAGTGATATTCCGGAATTCCAAGATACGCTAAATTTTGTCCTGTTTTTGATGCGTTGCTCATCCTTAGCGGGAAACGGTTTTTTTTTAAAATGTAATATTGGTAATTTAAGAACCTATATATTATTTAAAACTTTTATGACGGAAGGTTTTTTATTGGCAATTCCTGTGCCTTACGTTCCTGTGCACACTCTTTTTTTTCCGAGTGCTCTCCTTATGAGTATGAGCTCTAGTGATTACTAAGATGTGTGAGTTGTCTATGTATAAGTCTTTGAGCTGTCCTATCAATATTCTTGAAATACTGTCTGCATAACTTGAATTTCCTGTCACGTACTGTATTTCGAAATTATATTGTTTGAGATCAAGTCCAATTCTAGTGAGTTTCGATGTGGAATCTTTCATTAAAAATAAATGCGTTAACGGTTTATGGACTGTTTTCACTATGAATTATGCCGTATCAGTAACATTTAAAATGATTTATAGCCCAGTGCACTGTTAATAATTCTTTTAGTATTGTAGGCTTGTTAATTTCACTTTTCTTAAATCCTCGTGAGGCAAATGCTATGTGTAGATCAAAACCATAGTAGTTCTGACTAAGTATCGCCGAACTCGCCAAATTTAAAGCGTCTGTGGTCAAGACGAATTATTTGTTGAAGTCTGGATATTTAAGAATTGGTGGGGAAGTTAATACTGTTTTAAGGATTTGAAATGAATTTTTACACTCTTTTGACCCATCGAATTTTACATTTTTCTCGATACCTTATTTAGTGGTAAGCATATTTCATCGAAATTAGGAATACATCGTCTGTAATAGAGATTGCAACAAATCTTTCAACCTCATTCGCATTTTTCGGAACTGGATACTGTTCAATGACTGAATATTTTGCTTTGTCGGGTAGAACACCTTCATTAGACAGTTTATGTTCTAAATAAGTGGCTTCTTGTCTGAAGAATAAGCATTTTTGTACATTTAATTTGAGATTGAATTCACGACATATTTCGAAGACTTTCGCGAGTTTGCTCAGATGATTCTTTTATGAGAATCATATGACTACTATATCATCCATATAAAGAAGTGATTTTTCTGAGAAAGCAATTGACATTATTCTTGAAAAACTGTTAGGGCATATATTTAAACCGAAGGGTAACCTTGTAAATTGAAAATAACCTTCATCTGTACTAAAGGAAATGTATTTCGTAGAAAACCCGTTCTGAAGGAATTTTATGAAAGCCTGACGTGAGGTCTGAATCCGTAAATCATTCTGATCTGCATAACTGATCCAAAATAGAATCTATTCTCGGTTGAGAAATTTATCGGTATTCATTTTCTTATTCAATTGCCTGAAATCTATGCATAACTTCCATACATTTTCGCTACTAGCAGATTTCTCAGGAATAAGTAACACTGGACCATTATATTCCGAAATTGAAGGTCCCTAATTCGAGAGTTTCTGTACTTGACTGTGTAGGCCAATTAGATAGAAAAATCCGTGCTTCCCGAAAAATCGTCCAAAGCTGTGAGGTGTTCTAATACCTTAAGAGGGTTCCAAATAAGAGTCCTGTGAGTTTACGACGGATTCTGACTTCTGCTTAAGTTTTGAGAGTAAAAAAAAACCGCTAAATTTTCGCGTATAACTCCCGAAGAACGCATAATATATATAAATAACATCAAATTCCGCGTCAAACGGTGTTTAGTTTTTTAAATTTAGTGTACAGGTTTAGCCGCAATTGATTTCTGAAGTTGGCCATTTTTACAAACTTTGTCAAAAAGTTGATTCTTTGTTTAATTTTCTTCTTAAATCTCCTAAATGATGCATCCTAGAGAAATATTTACTCTAAGCTTGTTTAAATTAAATTTAATTCCGCGTTGGATAGTATTTAGTTTAATAGTTTAGCCACCGAGGCTGCGAAGATCATGACTGACAACGTGGAGAGAGAAGTACTGCCAGAGTCAGCAGATTTGATCTGGTAGCTTGAGAAGTGCAACTATATCGACCATCCAGGGTTAAGCGGCTTCATAGAGACCATCACATCAAATGAGCCTTACAAGACCTCATATATACTGTGCCTCCCGTTCATTAGAGCCTTTCCCTCACATTTCGATACAATCTACACAGCCCTCACAACAGCTGCTAAGAAATTCAGTGAGCTCCGAGAACGCTGCGTTTTTCTCGTAGTCGTAGTAAGTGAGGTTTGGCCTATTCCAGAGGTCGCTTTCGAAAAAGCATTTTGCCTTGGCGTCCTTACCACCTACAGAAGCGGCTGCTCGACAGCATTCCTTCAGAGCTTATTAACAGGTCCAGCAGTACAACGACTGATCCACCGGTCCCACAAGAACTTCTCAACTTCATATTGTGCATATGTATAAAAGGGTGAACCGCATCATGCTCCTGTAGGAAGGTAGGGATAAAATTCAACACCATCTGCATAACCTTCAAAGGGCACCCATGCCTCAATTCCATCCCTGAAGACAAGGAGATAAGTATATTGGATGTTATGACGAGGAGATTGATGTCATCGGAGGAGAACAAGAAATGAATCCTCATTCCCAATATTTCAAGGATGATGACCAACTTTACGTGATCGGCGAAGAGCGACCGTCTTTTCTCAAACGGCAAAATATATCGCCAACATTATTACCTTGTACATCTTTCATATTATGATCTTTCATGTACTCAACTAATACCATTATCGTTCCAAGAATACACGTCTTGTTACCTTCAATGGATCATTATTCATTGTAATGCCTTCTTATATTTTGAAGTCCATAATATCATTTTAGAGTGTCCCGGTGCGGACCCAATAAAAGGAATAACTCGCCTGAATAAAAGAAATAATATAGCAAAATATGAAGTAGAACAGAGGTGTCCCACAAACGGTTACACAAGCTACGAGTAAAATAACTTATTGTAGTATTTGTCGTTTTGGAGCTGTGAGCCGAAAAATGAACAAAGAATAAACTTTTCAGCCAAGTTGGTGAAATATGCCCAAATTAAAAACGAGTGGACCGATCTTGTTGCACTAAACATTATTCGGCGCGGAATTAAATTTTCTTTAAACACGTGTGGAGTAAATATTTCTGTAGAATGCATAGTTAAGGAGTTGTAAGACGAAAACTGAACAAATAATCAACTTTTGACGAAGTGTTTAAAAATGTCCCAAATTCAGAAATCGATTGCGGCTAAACTGGTAGACCAAATTTAACAAACCCAACACCATTCAACGTGGAATTTAAGGTTCTTTGAACAAGCTTGGAACGCAACTTTTTGTATTATGCATCGTTCAGGAGTTATACGCGAAAAATTTAAACATGTGCGAAAATTCCGCTGTGTTTTTTACTCTAAAAACTTAAGCAGAATCCGTCGCAAACTCACAGGACTCTTATTTGGGACCCTCTAAGGGTATTAAAACACTTTCAAATTTTGGACGATTTTTCTGGAATCATATGTCCAATTTGACTGGGCTATATATAATTCAGACGTTTGTGAATGTGGATTGCGACAATTTTTAATGTTAACCGGGTTATTGTACCGTACCGATAGCCTTTGCTCATAAGAAGTGTTGAGAGTTGAAATATCATTCTTTAAATCAATAATATCTGCGAAATTTTCACACAGTTTAGTTGAGTCATTCCTCACGTATTCTGGTACTAGCAAATTTAGCAATTCTCTCAGCTGGTTTATTCCCTGCTTTTTTTCTTTCACTTACATGAAACAAATTTAAATCCAAAATTTTGATGTCTGTAGTTTTCACTAAAATGTTTTCATAATGTGTGTTTAAAATTCGAAAGTAAGGATTTTTCCGAGATATGATAGATCTGCCTATTAAAACTCCCGGCGCTCATTCTTTGTACTCTACATTGTCTCTTCTCAAATTTCTGAAATTTTCTCCTAATCTATATACCTCGCATCTAGGGGGTATTGCTAATGTTTCATACTCTAGATTAATAAAAATTTGAATGGTTACTAAATTTCTTGACTTGCAATTTATGTGCAGTTCTAACTGTGAATAATCTAATGTACAATGGTATTTGCTTATGAAATATCTGCCTATAATTCCTTTAGTCGCAATATTTTTATCAACAAATGAAAGCTTTGTTCAAAAGTTACGTTATCAATATATAGAAGTATTTCTATTTTACCTAAAGTTGTATCTATTCCTTGAGTTATACCGTTTATATTCAATATTTTCTCAGTTTGTATTAAGTGATGTGAAAGATTTACTGATAGTTTGATTAGTGAAATGTCTGCTCCGGTATATAATATGAAATTGTTAATTAGTGTGAATTTCCAAAAAGTTTGAAAGTGGCAAATCTATATTGATAATTGAACACTCGATAATTGTGGATTCGTTATTAGATTCGTACCGATCATTAAAAACCCCAACTGCAGTAGGTTTCCATTTTCATTTTAATCAGTACCTTCGCATATTCTTATATTTCTACGACGATTTTGGTTGTCGTGTTCACTGTAATATCTGTCAATATTTTGGTTTCTCTGGCAATTTCTGAAATTATTGTGGTAGTATTCCGAATGTCACCTATTGTAATCGATAAATAATTAAAAACAAAACATAATGGAACTGGGATACAGAACACTACCCAAACCAAATTATCACAGTAGACGAAGTTGGGCACCCAGTACCTAGAGGGCAGCATTATCGCAGTTCCACTAACAGCTCGACCGATACTACAAACACAGATACACTTCAATACACCTGCAATGATAGGAAGTTTCAGCAGTGAATAACCAAGTTAATACACTATATCCTGGAACGTGTTGAGCCTAGGATTGTGATTAACACTCAGCTTGGCGTCGACCCCTTGGTATTTATTGAACCCAAGGCTAGACACTACCCCGTCTTTCGGCCGAAGCTCTAGAGCGCGTTGAGTTTAGAACGGAAACGAAACCGCCATAAGCCAAGTCTTGGAGCGTGTTGAGCGCAAGACACAAGCCTTCCCGTGTAGCTGAAATCCCGGAGCGTGTTGAGCCCGAGACAGAAGCGAATTCCTACCCCACCGAGGTCACGCTGTGTGTTGAACGCGAGATCTGGTTCCGAATACACCCCGTTTATTTTAGGTAACTTGAACGAGGGGGTCAAACGAATGTCACAGTTCGACAGAATTGAGTAAGGTTATATAATAATATTGATACATCGATAAATCCTTGCCATTAAGTCAGAAGATGAAGTACAACCGATCTAGACTATTCGCTACGAAAAGCCGTATAATAAGAGAAGATCCGTAGGCAACACGACCAGACGACCGTCCCGGAGAAGCCCTAGAATCAAGGACTAACAATTGTGTGTATAATAACTATATAAAGAATTAATTTTAAGTTGTAAATATCTCATTTCATTTTAGTTGAACAGATAGTATATGTGTTACTCTATTGAATAAACACATCTAACCATTCAGTCCTCTTTTATGTTCTACCCGCGGCATCTACGAATTGATGCCCGAGCAGGAGATTTGCAAATCGACGCTCGAACAACGATTACATATTTTTCTGCTGAAAATTCTTATAGCTTTCCCTAAAACTTGTTCCTGTTGTTGATTAGCAGTCTCATCTATTGACATTAGTTTTGTTAAGACCTCTTGTGGAGTCGAAAAACTTCCCGTTGCTATAATTGTTTTTGTGGTGTCCGATGCTGCGTTTACTGTTAGCGATTTTATTGTCGCCTCAGTGGTGTATTTATTTGCTAATTCCGTCGGCAATCCTTCCGCTATAGATGCTGATTGTAGTTTTTCTGCTAGTTTTTCTCCAACTTCTGTGGTGTAAATCGTGAGTTCTTTGTTGTTTTGTCGAGACTTATCCAACTTGGCTAATAGTAGACTAGGCTGGGCTGTCTCACTTGATTCCTTCTTGTATTGTATCGTTATTTCTGACGTGATTAGAGTTTTAGCCTTGCCTGTTAATCTTGTGTTAACGTATAATATTGCATTATTATCGTTGTTAGTCGAATTCAATTGTAGGAACCTAATGCGTCTAAAAATGATTGCAACTCACTTGCCTTGCTTCACCATTGAACTCATTCGGTAGCACCTTGCTCGCCAAATTATAAAAATCACTCATACTTAACGCCATTTTCTTGCTTTTGCTTATTGTTTATAATACCTTAGAGCTAATCTCTTGAAAAATTAATGTGGGTATTTGAATATGGCAATTAAATGCTTCGAACGACCTAGACGTTGTATCTTTGATTTTTTTGAAGTATTTATGGCAAATACTTTGCTGTGTTTTATCTCAATTACTCCAATTTTTACTAACTAACAATACAATGAATTATATCTATATGACTATTCAGATTTTTAGGTATATCCTGTTTCAAAATCCTTTGACTTAGCTTAATGATATTGTAATATTTTTCCTATTTATTTAAAACAGTTTAATTCTGACGGGTGGGATAAATTCATATACACGATAGATCTACTCACTCAATTCATTTATTTACTAAACTATTCACTAATTTATATAAATACACAGTATATTCACTTACAATAACTTATATAAACACTTTACTCCTGTTTATTCACGTAGACTATTCACTTGTTCACGAGATCAAATTAAAAACTAACTCGTTGGTAGGTATAGCCCTTCTTATATATTAATTGCCCTTTTTTAGACTTTTCTAGATTGCGGCTCGCAAAACTATCGCCTCCCTGGAATTTTCTAGATAAGACTGGTCACAAAAACAATGTACCTCACTGGAAATGACTAGATAAGAATAGTCACAGAAAATAATGGTAAACAGTTCGAAGAAATCTATACGCATTTGCCAACATGTTAACTTTCTTACATGGCTTAGGCAGAGTCGGATTCAGGGACTACACCAGTGTGTGATTTCGTAACAATATCTTCAATTATTATATCTAATCTATCCTCAAATTGCTCCCAATTTCAGAAGAATAAAAACATTGATCATAAAATTCAAATATAACTTACAATTTCTACACTCTTAAGGTTTCGGTTATTTGCTGCGTGCCTGTGTTTTCCGTGATGCTCCTCTTGAGCTGCCTTCTATGCGTCTTCCAAATTGACCGAATGAATTCATGTACCGCAACTACTGCTTTCATATACAGTAAATCTGCTTCTTCTTGAACTATACAACTGTTATTAACTGCTCCATTATCGGTAAGTTCTTGTTTCGTTGCTTAATCATCCATTTTTAATAACCAACCTACGACGTTGTTATATGACATGTACTAACAAATTCGTTTATCCACGGGATCAAGAAATACCTCAAGTTTGCATGATCATTAAGTACCTTTAGTTTACAGGAACGCCATGTGTTGTATCTATAGTGGTGGAGTAGGACATGGCAGTATAGCCATGTGTTGTATAAATTGTTGATAGTTGATGTGACGAACGAATAATTAGATGATTCCAAGAAAAGAAGTAATTGTGGACTTACCCCAACCTGGATTATAGAGTGAAAGTAAACATCTCGATAAGTATGACTGGGTTTATTAACACTCTAAATAACACTTAAATTAACTATACATGACCTTTTATTTACTAGGACGCTCAAGTTCAACTCTCGCTAATAACATACATTCGTTGTTATCGATAAACAGAACAGAATATTAATTGATTCCTTTATTAGTGTTTTGAATGAAACTTACTGTTTCTAGTTAACTCCTCAGTATACTGAGAAATAATAAAAATTCTCAAAAATTGACAATTGTTTTTATATTATCTAAATATCATCGTCAGAATGACAGAAGTTACATTTCATTTGATGCCTACCTGATGTATAATTATTTTTAGCTATTCCAAGATGTGACCTATCTTGTGATTGATTCAATATATGTTAAAAGAAAAAAGAATTTATGATATTACAAATAATAAAGCTAACATATTATTAGCCCTAAGGGGATATCCTGGATATCATACTTCCCAATTAAGATCAGTATAACTGTGCAATGATATAGAAAACCAGAAAAACTATATCTGCTGGTCTTTACAATTATCACTTAAGAAGACAATTTTGAAGTGGAAAACTCCCTATATTTATCTGTTCATTGACGACTTCATATTGTGGGCTTCTTAAGTGTCTTCTAATTTCCAATTCTTCAAGGAAATCCAGTTCTTGTTTCTTAACACAAATATGTAGTACTTCTAGTTCTGTGTTAGGTGTCAATGAATGATTGGTGTCAAGTAGATGTTTGGCGTAGTGAGATTTATCTGGTTATTTTAATCTGTATGCCCGTAAGTGTTCACTGTATCGGATTTAAAAATTTCTAAGGTTCTGACCCAAATAGACAGCATTACATTCTGGACATTTAAGTTTGTATATACCAGATTTCTTTAATGGTGATATTTTTGTTTTTACATTTAACAATTTTGTACTTATGTTCCTTACTATTTTAAAAGGAATCGTTGTATTTGTTGCTAAAGATATTATCTTTGAAATATTATCAGAAATATTTCCCGCACATGTAATGGTTTTATGAGTTTTTATTTCTTTAGTTTGCTTAGGAAATATTAGTTGTAATGCCACTTTTTCCTCTTTTTTACTAATTAGTTTATTTATCATATGTATCATATGCAATGTACAGTAAGTTTCATTTAAAACACTAATATGAGTAGATTCCACAAAGTAAGGGTCGATACAGTTGATTGGATTCCTTTATATTTACTATTCTTCTTCTCATAGTAAATCATTGGTGTAATGTTTATAAATATGTTTATACTTAGTTTAAAATATCTATTGCTAACATGTGTTTAGCATTATATTTAGTTGAGGAATTGTTTGAGTTTAATCAACATCGACATGATCCGAATGCATATCAGTTAGTATGAATTGTGAGCTATCTAGGCCATGTTGTGAGCAAGGATGGAGTCTATACTGATCCTGTTAAAATCAAAGCAGTTCAGGAGTGGCCTCCTCCAACTGACAAACATCAAATTCGAAGCTTTTTATTCCTATGGGCCTATTACCGCCGGTATGTGAAAAATTTAGGGAACTTTGTCATGCCCTAGACGCGACTAACTGAACAAACAAGAACCTTTTTCTGGGATAAGGAATTCTAAGAAGCCTTCGACGCATTGAAGAAACAGCTAACGTCAGCTCCGATCCTTGGTTATCAGCTACCAGAAGGAAAACTTATTTTGGACACAGACGCTTGTAATGTAGAAATTTGAGCCATCCTGTCACAAATACAAGACGCTAAAAATAGTCCTCGGATACTTCGTCAAGACATTGTCGAAGACAGAAAAGAATTATTGCATTACCAGTCGAGAACTTCCTGCAGTTGTTAAATCCGTGGAGGAATTCTATAAGTAACTGTACGGTAGACGGTTCCTGGTTAGAACCTATCACACCAGTTTAAAGTGGGTTTTAAAATTCTAAAGCCTGGAAGATCAGGTATATATATATATATATATATATATATATATATATATATACATATATATATATATATATATATATATATATATATATATATCGAGAAACTACAAGAATACTACTTTGAAATCGAGTATAGACCTTGTACAGGACACCGCAATCTTGATACCCTTTCATGGAGAATATGCCAACTAGCTTGCCGCCTGGAACAACATGAGGGGACAATTGCACCGATTAAAGTAACCTCTGACCCTTGGAACCAAAATATGAAAGACCAGCAAGAAAAAGAGCCTCCCGTAATGAAGATCCGCGAATGGAAGCGAACGGACCAGCGCCCAAAGTAACGCGAAGTGTATGCGTATCCCTCCATTTTAAAAACGTATTCGGCAGACTGGGAGTAGTTGTCATTGGATGAGACTGGTTGAGAACTCTGACGGAGCGGAAACACAGAAGCAGTGGGTAGCTTCATGATGGTAGCTCAAGATGTCATCTCGGTGTGACAAAGACGTTGCAGATTGTTCGAGATTGGAAGCCCCTTCGAAAAAATTGTTACGGATGTATTGAGAACATTGCTACGCACGTGTTGAAAATATTGCCATGAATTTATCCTGGAAAAAAATACATCTTCGTAGTGATGGAATATTTTATGAAATGGGTTGAAGCCTATGCTGTTCCCAATCAAGTAGCTGCCACTTTAGCCAATGTCCTGCTGAATGAATTCATCAGCCGATTTGGGGTGCCTCTTGAGCTTCATTCGGATCAAGGAAGAAATTTTGAAACCAGTCTATTCCGAGGGCTATGCCGAAGACTGGGTGTACGAATGTGAATTAACAATCAAATTCTTCCCGTAATCTTCACTTTATCTTCTCTTCTATAATTCTTCTCAAATATTCAATATTTCTTTAAATACGCAGAAATTCATTCTAACGTCCCTTTCATATGAAAAACACAGATAATAATTGCCCTCAAATCATCTCCACTCAAAGCTCCAAAGCATCTTATATCAGTTTAAACATATCGCTTCATAAAAACTATAGTCGAAATTCCCTTATCTGTAACGAACAATACTTTTTTCATGCATAAAAACCGACCCCAGTGTGCATTTTTCACTCGCTGTATTTGATCGTTACATTTTAAACTCTCGCCTCCCATTGGTCGATGACTTCCCACTTCGCTCCCAACACATAAATGCGAATGAGACCCATTTTTAACACACTCCCTAGTCATCATCCATCGAACGTGTTACTCTAGTTAAGAGAGAATACCGGCATCTTTGTACCGGTATCTTATGCAGCATTCATTTATCAATAACAAACAATACTTCTCACATAAAATACTCTGTCTTAATTGTTGAAGCGAAAAAGACTAGAAATGTATATGTCGTCAATATATTTCAAGTGCAAGTGACAAACGACTTTTTTTTACTTAACCATATTACTCCTATAAATATGAAAGTAATTAGTACTGTGGACCACGGTTGGTCCTTCGTAGTCGAGAAAAAAGTGGAACAACCTCTCCGTATTTTGGGATATGGCTATAAAGTAACGATATCGTAGAACGCTGGGTATTAACAAAACCAGAACCACTGCCAATCATCCAGTCTGATAGAATGGTGGAATGAATGAACCGCACCATAGCTAATTATCTATCGAAAGTTGTGTCAGATCACCAATAATATTGGGATAAACACCATCCATTCTTCCTAATGGTCACTCGAGCAGATGTTAATGAATCTTCTGGTCAAACACCTGCAAGTGTCCTGTTTGGTAGGAAGATGAGACTGTCGTGTGACTAGGAGTTAGGCTGCAAGATGAGGCTGGGGATGAATTTGTCGAAGATCTCCTTAGAAAGATAGAGGATATCCACGAAATGGTGTGATTATAAATAATATAATCATTTCGGGGAAATTTCTCTCTTCTGAAGGAAGGTGTAGTGCATATTAAATCTAAGTGAACTCGACTTCCCGATGATTTTATTACAAGAAAAATTGAGGTTATATTAATTAATTCAAAAAGTCGTGAACAATACTGAAATCAGAAAATGTAAATTATATTTACTAAACGTACCAAAATAGTTGTATCAATATACATGTCAATAGAGTACAAACAGTAACAACTTAGTTAAACAAACTTGGCTGCTATGAACGTATACGTAGGTCAGTTTTTCAGTATTTAATAGATATCGTCAAGACGATAGTTGAATGTACTATATTACAATTGATGAATGTGTACGAGTACAGCTATGTACCTGTTGTAATAATTATTGTAATTAATTTGTATCGTGATGTAAGTAAGTTACTTGTGAGTATTATTTAGTTGGGTAAATAAATCGCAGTGATACTTGAATTCTGTGGTTTGATTCATCCTGGAGTCAACGACTAAGAATATGTACCTCCACATATCACAAAGCTCTCATAAACCAGAATTTATCAAAAGTGGATATACTTTTGCCTCTCTTCATCTCTCTAATACTTGCATTTATAACCCTAAAAACAAATTCAATATACTTTTATTCGAGTCCAACGGTACATCATAAATTATTATTCCATTGTATAATTATAAGCCAATACTGCATAAACCATATCCCTATCTAAAGTCTTAAAGATGGGTCGATTCCATCCATCAGAGTAAGTTATAATGAGTCTCTGTCTGGACCATGCCAAGGAAGGATAATCGACTATCTGTAATCCTCTCTCTAATACGCCGTATCTCACGTGAGAGCATGACACGTCATAAAATAACGGTCACCGGCAGATGACGTAGACAATGTTGGGCTAATGATTTATAATCTTCTCTAAAAACCTCAATTAAGTCAACTCGTTGGAAAGAAAGTCTTATTATCTCGACGGGAGACACATTTTATGGAGCTGTCCTTTTCGGCGAAGTCAGCTACCGGTAGTTACAAGGAAACATAAGTCGACCAATTTATAGAAAAAAATTTTTGCTACCAGGAGGGGTAGAAAAGTTATTTTTGTGTATCTCGATGAAATCGTCTACGATGAACTGTGCAAAATGAACAATATGTGGCTCTAAAACTTACGCCACCTCACACCATTAACGAACCGTCTCCATAACTCTATAATGGTTTTGGAGAAACGATCACCAGTTCTTCGGTAAATTCTTTCACGTCCATCCGGAATTATAATGCAAAACCTTCACTCATCATCTAATCTCATATTTTTTAGCATTATAGCCTCTCTGATTGGTCGCGTAGACGTCATCTTCCATGTGTCATCTGTCATCCGTCATGTGAATGAGTCCTGTATTATTTATCATGTTTTCTGTGTCATATGTCACATCCGTAGTCTATTTGGTTGGGTATAGTCGTACTGAAGATTTCACCAAAAACGCATTAGGATGTTATTATTGTATAGAAGTGGCAGGCGTTCTATCATATAGATACAAAAATCATATCACCATACTTTCTGCTACCTTTTCAAGGTCATTACTCCGAAAGCATTGCGTCGCAGTAGTTAAAACTCATTAACTCCGAGGCTGATGCGTTAGTTATCTCTAGACATTTGATAATGTTAGATCGTTTTCTTAGAGCTGTTTATACCTGTATATCTACAGAAAAATGGCGCAGCCCAACTTTTTGGCAATAAAATGAAACCTAACGAAGGGATGTCTGTGACAATTTAGAGAAAAATTGGACAGTAACAATTTAATTACAGATATTGGAAACTTTAACTATTCTTATGAAGAAGAGCATTTTAGATGTGGGTCGATTACTCAGATTACAGAGCCGTTTTGTGACAATATAATGCTAGTAAAGACACCTATTAAACTGTGAATAGTAAAACCAGAATTCTAAGAATGTCGTAAATCAATATTAGCCGACGACCGTCATTATTACCCATTTCTCGAAATATGTACAAGCATTAAAAGTGTGTGTCCCTTAAAAGATTCACAGGTCCGGATTAAAATATCTGAAGAAATAGTTTGACATTTCAATATTATGTTTGTCTAAATGTTCGTGAATAACAAAATTCATTTACCTGACCAACAGACTTTCAGTACCAGCGGGCTATTTTCGAGATTATACTGGCCTATTTACGGTAACAAAATAAATTACCTACCAGATTTGGAAAACAGGATATCCCCATAGGGCTTATAATATCCAAGCATTAATATTTGTGATATCATATATTATTTTTTTTCTATTCATACTAGAGGACCCGTACTGCGTAGAATCGACCTCCTGTTGATAACCCAAGTGGTTGGTGATTTCTGACCTTCTTGGATTTCTGATCGCACTTTAGAACAAACAATTGGGCTTAAGCTAATTATAGTTAAAAATGAAATATGTGGTTCGTTTAACAGCTATTCACCTCACATTTTTGAGAGAGATGGGGGCAATAGGTAGGAGACATCTAGTAAAACACACTTTTATTCTAGTGATACATATCTCCCAAATACACATATTTATAATCTAATTGACATACTTCACAGAGTTATATATTCCCATAGTAACAACTTGTACAGTAAAACAACATAC
The DNA here is from genome assembly GCA_963921935.1 of Galeruca laticollis. NCBI lineage: Eukaryota > Metazoa > Arthropoda > Insecta > Coleoptera > Chrysomelidae > Galeruca > Galeruca laticollis. The sequence goes on along the minus strand of OY998179.1, from coordinate 180,662,312 downwards.
ATAATTCGTTCTTTCTATTTATTTAGCGTGCATTATATATATATATATATATATATATATATATATATATATATATATATATATATATATATATATATATATATATATATATATATATAACGAATAGATTGGTAATAGAAGAAGGGGCTACTTGTTACTCCCTTTAGTTGATAGGGATTAAACAAAATTAAATCTATGACAATTTATCTCAGGGATAGTTTTTGGGTAATTCTGCCACTGTAAACAACGAGTTGGTAGGTTCTATTAAAGAAAACAATCCAAATGAATTTGATCCAAGCTTTATCAATTGTGAATTTGAAAAGAATTCAAGTGTGTTACAAGAAAGTATACGTACAGTTATATACAAGGAGTATATCTACTATACCGTTCATATGCATATACCCCATATGTACAAATAAAATTTAAGTAAGTATTTTAGCTTCAATTTATGTCCTATATTATAGGGTTCAATCTAACAATGTTTATGTTGATAAATTTAGGTGAATTAATATTGATACTCTACTAACAATTTACTTTGCAACTGTGGTAATGTTAAATATATATGACTCGCAGTTTAGCCGAGATAATTTTGTTGGAGGTTACTGAGTGTAACGAAACCTACATTGGAAAGTCTAGAAACACTGTCCAAAAAAATGTGCAGAGATCAATTAAACTTATCTGCTATGCCCTGGGATCCTTCGTCAGGGAAATATCATCCAGAATATGCCCAGTTCCAAAGTGGTTTCCCGTAGAGCTCACACAGAGAAAAGTACTCGTGAATTTGGGAGAAAAGAAATTCACGAGAACCAAGAAAAAGTGAAACTAATAAGAAGAAAAAAATGGCCTAAAAAGATAAAGGTAATTGTAATAAGTCTTCAAACGAATAGTTATTTTTATTCATTGGGTCATAATTAGCTGGCGACTCACCTCGGTTGGTATGGGGCCTTAACATGTGGCTTCCAATAGAAGTTTCGTTTAAACTGGAATTTTGCTAAGTGTTATCAGAGAAATATATCCAACTATCTGTTGCTGGCTTTAAAACATATATCCAAGCCGCTTCCTCCTTGATTGCACCACAAAATTCCATTTTATAAATCCGCTTACAGCGTAGCACGTTACTCCACAATAGTTGCTTTCAAAAAGGGAAAACGGAAATATCTGTCACACAAAATATCTTCTTTTCCTTTAGGCCAGTACTACTGTTGACCGTGGGAGCTTCCTAAGCAAGCTAATTACCCATATAGATTGAGACAATTTTTATATCAAATAACAAGAATACACTAATTGAAGGTCAAGTTTATTTGTTTATGAATATTAAATGAGTAGTTGAATATCTGAAAGTTTTATTTATTTTTCAGGTGATTTCGAGAGACAAGGATTTCTTTTAACGAGATTTATTTATCCATAAGGGAATTCGAGAGTTGAACTACTATAAGGATGAGACCCATGCTAATTAAATTTTATTTTAATATCATTCACTTAGAATTTTCCTCGTTTTGTTATTGTTTTCAACAACCTAAGCAGGTAAGATATTAAACATGTAACATACTGAAAAGAGTGGTAACCGCAGACATGCATGTTTCTAGCTCGTTAGCTGTCATCGGTACGGTACAACCAAGAAAATATGTAAAACATGGGAGCAAAGGTGTTGAATGAAACATGAGAAAATATAACAGAATTCAGCAGGATAGTCAAACACAACATTTGTGTCAGTAATATTAGAAGATCTCGAATATTCGAGACAACAACCAACATAGACACGGAGGTGCATATAACACTCCTGTCTGAAACTTCCGACCCAGATTAATGAAATAACAACAAGATCTACGAATAGTGCGTGACATATGAACAATAAACAACGAATAGATTGGTGGGTATTGCACGCAAATAGAAGAAGGGGCTACTGAAAAGAGTGGTAAACGCAGACATGCATGTTTCTGTCTCATTAGCTGTCATCGGTACGGTACAACCAAGAAAAGATGTAAAACATGGGAGCAAAGGTGTTGAATGAAACATGAGAAAATATAACAGAATTCAGCAGGATAGTCAAACACAACAATCTATTCGTTGTTTATTGTTCATATTTCACGCACTATTCGTAGATCTTGTTGTTATTTCATTAATCTGGGTCGGAAGTTTTAGACAGGAGTGTTATATGCACCTCCGTGTCTATGTTGGTTGTTGTCTCGAATATTCGAGATCTTCTAATATTACTGACACAAATGTTGTGTTTGACTATCCTGCTGAATTCTGTTATATTTTCTCATGTTTCATTCAACACCTTTGCTCCCATGTTTTACATCTTTTCTTGGTTGTACCGTACCGATGACAGCTAATGAGCCAGAAACATGCATGTCTGCGGTTACCACTCTTTTCAGTAGCCCCTTCTTCTATTTGCGTGCAATACCCACCAATCTATTCGTTGTTTATTGTTCATATGTCACGCACTATTCGTAGATCTTGTTGTTGTTTCATTAATCTGGGTCGGAAGTTTCAGATATATATATATATATATATATATATATATATATATATATATATATATATATATATATTATTATAGTTTATTTTATGGGAATTTAATTCGCCCTACGTTGGGCCGACATATTATTATGAATTGGCTATGGTGTAATAAGAATGTTACACTTATTTTATTTTAGTTTAAATTTACTTTAAGTTTATTGTTTGCCCGGTATATTGATGATTTTATATATATGATAAACAGTTTATATTACTAACATGAAAACTTCTCATCTCAGGGTAGAGTTCAAGTATTTAGGATAAAATGATTTTAGAATTTTATATATATATTAGCGCCAAAGTTAATAAATACTTTATATTTGAAAAATAAATTTGTTAATCAGAATATGTTATTCGTTCAATGATTCCAAACTAAATACGGTCCTGTCCTGCTTAAAACAAATCTGCATAATTCAATAGATGTCATTCAGAGCTTCTGCCTATGGTAAGTAGATGGTGCGCAAGTCACCAGATGAAATGAATAACTGAAAAATAGTTTAAAACGTTCTTCAAAGGGAAAACGATATTTAATTTAATGAAAATAAATACATTACACTTTTATAAGTGTTCTTGAAGAAATTCAACTATCTAAAAAGGATGACTCTTTCATACAACATACACGCACTCTGGTGAGATATTATTATAAGAGTGAAATACAATTATACAATTTCATAAACATATGATTTTTAGAAAATGGCGGAATACACTCCTAAAAACGTCTATGCGTCACAAAATTTTAGTTCTTTGTATAAATTGGTAAGTACGCTTGACTTTTTAATATATTAAAATTAACTTTTACTACCTTATTCACTTCACTGCTTTGTTTATTCACCTCAATGATTCGTTTCTTTTACTTGTTTCAGATTCTCCTCCTGGAAAAACTCCATGCTGGCATTCCGTTTCTACCAGAACAGGAATCGATACCGCACCTCATTCAAAGTCCAAGCAGCTCACACAAATTCCACTATTCAGTGTTTTTCAAAAGCTATTGAGGCTATTTTACTTCCACAAAATACAAGACACCATATTATAAAATAAAAATCATGGTTAGTACTGTACAACATCCGACAATTCCTTTTTTAATTATTAATATAAACTTATCTACTTACATTGATGTATATCTTGTAAGTATAATGTATTTGTTCTTCAATTCTATAGTCAAATTTTTTTATCTTCCAAATAATTTCAAAATGATTTTCTTTACCAAAAAGTTTTTCTACTTACAAATTTTTCTTCCCCCAAAAAAGAACCTCTTAGTGAATAGACCCCATAATCAACAAACTTTTTTATTTCGATTTTTTTTTCGTTAGCAACATAATTGTCGCCGATATGATCCTTTTTTAAATGTTTATTAACCAATCAAATTTGACTATTTATTTTATCACTCAAATTCTTCATTTCAACTAGTGAAATGTTCACCCATTATATCAGGATATTGTATTCTAAGGTTTTTAATTGCTTAGACTTCCTATATTATTTTCATTCAATAATATTTCCTAGTATTGTTAAAATGACATTTCCTAACCTCTAAGTATGTATGTCAAATGAATATTCATAATGTTTTAATAGATGACAGCTGTTACCTTTAAATATGTATGCAAAATGAAAATTCGTTTTTTTTTTATGAGTCATGTTCTCTAAAATTCACATTATTATATACTTTTCTGCTCTGTTATGTCTAAACAGCTACACTAACTTACTTTACTGTTTTAATCAACAAATATTATGAGATTAGCTTGACTTTACAGAATAAAGCATTATTAGTTTCTCATCATGAACAAATTCTGATACTTGATCTTTTTAATAAAAGTTTGGTTAATTTATTTCACATAAATTGTTTATCACACCTATTCGCAATTATCCCTACATTATACAGTCTGTCCTTTCTGTATGCCTTCTCTATCGAATAGTGGATCATACAGATTGTCTCCATTCAAATGTTTAAAAAAATTTTTGACTTAAAAAAATTCTTCTAGATTACAATGTACAATCTTAATTCTTTATTGTTTGATATACAGGGTGTTTCACTCTATAATATATATATATATATATATATATATATATATATATATATACATTTAATTTTTTAATTTATTCCTTCAACCAGTAGTTTGACACACAAAGAGATTATAAATTTTTGAAATACAATGTATCTGTTTCTTTTCCTATAGTTCACCTTTTGCATTCCACACAGAACTAATTTTAGTCCTTCCTACAGCTCATTTGGTCTATTACAGTCTTCAGTGTTGTTTTTACATTTAAATATTTGCATTAATGCGTTGTTGACTTGATTCGCTTGGTGTTAGTCATACTTTAAGTGCTCCTTATTTTCCCAAACACCTTCATGCAATTTCAATTCTTCCATTTAATGGAAGGTGTTTCACAATAAAATTAGCCAGACCAGTTATTTTAAATGATCCAAATGGCTTTTTACTAGGTAAGTATACTTTATTTGAAGTATTTTCTATTTGAGTCGTATATGGATATTAATCCAGCATTCTTTGTTCTCTAGATTGTTATAGATGTTTATAAATAATAATAATATTATAATTTTTTTACTGATTATGAAATCATACAGATTGAAGTCTCCAAATAAAGTCAAATCTTCCCCCTCTCGCTCAAAATAGGATCTCAGCTCTTCCTCCAATTCCTTTATTTGCGCTTCTTTAACTAGTTGATCTTTACGTTCTTCTCTAAATGAAAATGTCAGTTCCATATACTCTAGTTTCTTACGATCGTTTCCAATTCTTCTAACTCGAGTTCTCTTTTCTTACCACTTGTGATAAAGGTGCTCGAAGCAATTATCTACAATTATTGAAATAATAAATGTTTCATTGTATATCAAATATTCAACAACAAAGTTCGTTACTTCTAATACCAGCGGGATTTACCAGCATGAACAGTAACTAACGCCTGAAGTTTTCACAATATATGTATGAGATTCATAAGAACGGTTAGTAATAAAAAGCCAGCTTGCTAAAAGAGTAAAACACACATCTGTTTCAGTCTTAAATTTCCCAACATCAAAACGGCTTCTTGCTCAATTAGACTGAGGTAAATGGTTTTCACAATGGATCTTTTATTTCACTTTTTCTAATATTACAAATTTTTATATATTTTTTTCAAAACCGGCCAGAAATTAGTACTTCCCAGTTTATTTTTAGGTCAGAAAATCTCATTTTGTCGGACCAAGCCAGAAAATTATTGTGATAGTCCGGTTAAAGCTTTTACCGGACTCATTTTTATTTACTTTCCGGCCTATCTTTAATGAAAAAAATAATAAAATAGTTAGTCTAAGATATCGGTCAATTGGTTTCTATAGTAACCGAGTTTTGTATTATTCAAAACTATAAAATAACATGACATATTTTGACGTTTAGTTGAAAACGTGACATTTATTATAAAATGGATATACAAAATGATGCATTTGATTGTGAATTAATGGAAGATGAAATTATACCAGATAAAATTGTTAAGGCGGCCACCCAAGCAACGTTTGATTTATTACCATCGAAGTTCCGGACACGATATGAACAAGCATACCAAATTTTTGGAAAGCGGTGCCTGGAAAAGGAGGTAATGAGCATTTGTCAGGATGTGTTATTGACATATTTGTCAGAAAAATCAGAAACGCTGAAATCTTCTTCGTTGTGGAGTTTATATTCGATACTAAGGGCCATGCTACGTACCTGAAGAAATATCGAATTATGCAAATATTTTGAATTAACAGCGTTTATGAAGAAAAAATCCGTAAAGTATAAAATGAAGCAAAGAAGTCTAGTGTACTCAATAAAGAGGATATTGATAAGTTTTTAGTAGAACCTTCAAACGAACAATATCCAAAGTCTTCTTGATTATGGGTTATACTGGTGCACATCGACGGAAAAAAATCACTAATATATTTATTGACGACATATAAGACAAACAAACTATGCTTTGGTTAGAATTTCAAACACCAAAACAAACAAATCAAGATCATTTATTATTAATGGGGAAAAAGAGCTAGATTTGTATAGGAAGTATATAGCGCTACACCTAACCAACGTTCCTCATCGACGTCTCTTTATTAATTACAATAAAGGAAAATGTAATAATCAACCTGTAGGCATACATACTGTAGGTAATGCTCCCTCCAAAATAGCTACATTTTTTAGATTGCCAAACCCAAAAGGATACACAGGGCATTGGTTTAGGCGTAGTTCGGCGCGACTTTGATAGCTAACGGAGGTGCTGACATCATAAACTTAAAACTAAATGGTGGTTGGAGTTCATCTTAAGTTGCCGAAGGCTACATTGAGGATTCAGTTCAGAATAAGATTGATACCAAAATTCAAAAAGCAGCAAACACAGAAATTGTCTCAGAAACTCATTATAATGTAAGCAGTTCAAAAAATCTCACGTCAACGAATAATTTTGAAATACCATGCTTACAAATAAGTAATGCTAATAGAAAAAATTATTAAAATTAATAGAGTTCTTGTTATAAAAATGTATACTGAATAATATGAAGTTTATGGTACAACAATGTCCGTTTTAAAAAAAATATTGTACGTAATACGTTCAAAAAGTGCTTTTACTGCAGACTTGCAGGACTCGCCTGCGGCTCGCCCTACAATTTGCCCACTCGTCCAGTAGAAGACTACTTTCGGAACTTGTTATGAAAGCCACTATTACTTAGATTTTTCTAAAAATTAATGAAGAGACATTGGATTTTCATCCGCATTACATAGAATTCAAAAAGTATGTTACTATTTTCAATTTAATTTGATTTATACTACCATCTAAAGTCAATATTGTAACACTGCTCCCTCTCATAGTGAACTAATACCAAAGTTTCAACAATGTGAGTAATTTATTTTGTGTTTAGCGTTGGTTAATTCCAAGGACAGAATTGATAAGATTTTAAAAAAGGTATATTTAGACTTTAATGTGCTAACTGTGAAACAGCCTACATAGGTAGAACTTGTCGAGCTTTGAATACTCGCTTATCTGAACATTAGAATAGAAGGACATCAATTGAGATTTATAAATCATAACTTTAGCCCTAATATACATTCAAAAATTTGACATGACATCACTAATAGGAATTTCAATACATTATATTTTCCTGAGGACATATTCATGAATAATGAATTGTGGGTCAACAACTTTTAAAAACTCAAATTAATTTAAATAGATCTTACATCCCACTTCATAGAAGGCTATAATTCTGAAGTTTGAAATTTAACAATCGTATCAAACGTATTACATTCAATACTAGTTATTATAAATTTTATTATTTTTCGTAATCTCTCGTACGATAATGTGATTTCAATTTTCTTGACTCTTCTTTCTTCTTGTTCAGAATATTAACCCTTTCAACGCACTTTGGAAGGGAAAAAATTGGTCCCTCATTTAGTTTCTTGACGAGTTGCTCAACTTATTGGTTGAGTTGCCCTCCCATTGAACTGAGTTTAAGTCTGAGTTCTCGTTCGAGTTCAAACTTTAATTTTGTTATTCCTTATCACGGTTACTTGATTCGAGTCATAGTTTGTTCTCATTAGACTGTCCTCTTGATTTGGTTTTTATTTCAGTGGTTGGGAGTGACTGTGTCTTTGTAATTGGAATAATCTCTAAACTTCAATTTTTGGTTCGGCTCCTATTAGACTGAACTAGTGTTAGTTTTGGATGTATCCTTCAAACTGAAACTAATTGGTTGCTCATTATCAGGTTTATTGGATTGTAATTGGGAGTGGGTTCTCATTAGAATATCCTCTTTATCATTTTTGTTTTTGATATTCTGTATATATGATTATTGACCTTCACAAACTGTCGTGATGATCCTCTTAGCCTGTTTATTGGGTTCGGTTGTCATTTGACCGATCTAAATAGTTTAATTAAGCTGGAGTTCTCATTTGAGTTGATACATCATGAAGTTCTGTTGTTACTCCTTATCACGGTTGGTTGATTCAGGTTAGGAGTTGGTTCTCATTAGATTGTTTTTTTTATCTGTGTCTTGTGTCCGTGGTTTTGGGTAACAACGTTTCATGTCTGTGATCCTCGGTTCCATATCAACGGGAATGATGTCATTCTTCCATTGTCATTCAGTGTATGCAATTGGATATATCGGCTGCTACTACTACTACTAATAAATTCAGGAGAAACCTCGGCCGAGAAAACTCAAGCCAAGGTCCCGGCACTGAGGCCACTGGCGGGCCCATTGTACCGTTCCTGCTACTCATGCATCCATGAAGCCAAGTCCTTCAAAGAATGACTCAATCCTCTTTAGTGTGTGCCTGCATGTGTCCACAGGGGCCATAACAGGGACTCCGAAGATTCGTCTGCGTAATTCAGCCCAATGTGGATACACAAGGAGGACATGGACCGACGTTTCGTCAGCTAAGCCACAGCCACTATATTTGGGAGTTTTCTCTAAACCTAAGTTATGGAGATGTTTCCTCAGACAGCAGTGCCATGTTAAGAGTCCTGCTATCTTTCTCAACCTAATCTTTGTTACTTCTACATCTGCCTTAGCATGTCCATCAGTCCTTCCTCTCAGTAGGAGCATGGACTGCCCAAACCCTGTAGAGAGTTTCACTGAGTGAGGTGTTGGTTTCCCAACCAGTTCATCGGTTCCCTATTGATTGCTTGTTTTGTAAGGCTCAAGGTCGGGTCCGAGCCGTTGAAGGGAGCTGTTGCCCCCTCCACAGCTAGTGCATCCGCCCCTATATTACCTTCAATACCAGAGAGAGCCAGAATCCATTCTAGCCACACTACGTTCCACCTTGCTAAGCTATGAAGCCGTTCTAGACATTCAGCAGTTGATGTAATATCCACTCAGGGCCATGATGGCTGCTTGACTGTCGGTGTATATGGTTATGTGTCGATCTACATGGTTATGTGTCGATCTACATAACCTGTGTCTAGGTTTATCTGTGCATATTAGAAGATAGCGTATACCTCAGCCTGATATGCAGATATCCCCTTTCTCAAAAGAACCCAAACTTGTGTCTTTGGGTTCCTAAAGTGAATTCCAGCCCCCGTCCCATCAATGGAGCATGAGCCATAGGTGTACCAGATGATCCGATGATGTTGTGGATGTCCCTCTCTCCCAGGATTCTCTATTTCGGATCGTCGCCCTATGGGGGGTTTCGAAGGAGTGGCTACGCAGGCAAACATCAGCCGCCCGGCCCAAAACTGGGACATCATCCAGGAGTCTGAGCTTCTTGACGTGTCTGCACCCTTCTTGGCTTCGCACTTATCCCAAGCTTTTCAAGCGCAAGAGTGTCTTTCCGGTCTCAACCTCGATCATATGGTGAAGAGGCCGAAGTCCAAGAATCACCTTCAACGCAGCAGTTGGTGCAACCAGTTTCCCCCAAACTGACCACCCTGGATGCGTGCCAGTTGCGATCTAGCCATAGCCAAGGTTACCCTCGGCCACCAGACTAGAGCCGCATATATGAGCATAGGCAGCATGATCACTTTGTAGAACCATAAAATCGCTACCATAATGGCAAAAGGTCGTATGTGACATTTTTTGTATTTTACACATATTTACATAAAAATATTCGTGGAAGTCCACTTTATAGTAAGACAAAACGTCGTATGTGTTATTTGACTAGTAATCGAGTTTGAACGGATACTCAAATAAATATGTGAATAAGTGGCAACGTGGCAAAACGTCACATGTATTATATTGCACATGAGACACTCTTTCAATTTTTCAATGATTGTGACAAAATGTCGTATGATTGTATGAGTGGTGACAAAAGATCGCATGTGCTACATATATTGTTAAATTTGTTGGTTTTGTCAGTTTGTAATGAACGTAAATTCGTATGTAGCCACATACGACATTATGTTGTAAAAAATAACCAACTATGACAGAATCTTCATAATCCTAAATTGTACTTACGACGTTATGCGACGTTATGTCAGTTAATAATCAACCCTAGTTTCAAATAGATTCCGGTTATATCAGTGAGAACAGAACAGCCCCAAGTATCAGTCAAGTCGGAAAGATAATTTCAAAACACATGTAGGTACGTCTATAATAATTACAAACTGAAAATTTCTTTTTATAGTTTTAGGTTGTAGTTAAGTCGGGTGGTTTTTGTGATGTAAACAATTTTGAGGTTATGCTTATATTAACACTTTTTGTAGACGCTATATTTTTCAGAAGTTAGGTTGTAAATAAACTCTTTTTGCTTGTGTACTTATAGCCTTCTTAACACCTGTCTTTTTTTTCTATTGTAGAATGAGTTCTCGTGGGAAATTTTTAGTTTCATTGGCGCAGGCTACAATAACGAAGAGTAATAGCAATAATAATTTCTCCTCACATAATCCAGACGATGAATTAGCTACAGCGTTACAAAGTCACTTAGTCTTTCTTGAAGAATGTGTGGAAAACACTGAAAGAGCCACACATTAATGTGATCACTGTAAACTCTAATACCTTCAACAGTGCAATGAAAATAATATTATTATTATTATTCCTGAAACAAATACCTGTGTGTACAATCTGACAAACAACAGTGATAACGTGATTACTCATTCTGTAGCTAGTAGTGATAATGAAAATACAAATGGTTATGAATGTACCAGTAACCAGCAAGATGACTGCCAAAAAGTATATTTCACTATGAAAAACATTGTGGAAAATACTACAAGTGTAAACTACTCTAAAACTGAAAATACCATAATGTTACAAAATACTCAAGATGAAAATGGTTCTAGAGAAGAAGTAAATTCTGATATAGGGGATCCAGATTATGTCGTCGACTCTAGTGAAGGTAACACCTCTAGTGCTGAAAGTGCAGAAGAGGTGTTGAGGCTAATACAGTACCTGAGAATATGGTTGACCATGGCGTCACAGAAAATATATCAGAAGACGAAGAACGCGCCAACGGTACGAGAAGACGAAAACGCAACAGTGACAAATACAAGAAGATGAGAAGGAACAAATTGCGAAACCTGGGAAAAGAATACGAAAGTGTAAATGGAAAAATAGTAGCAGCGAGGAAAGTGAGTGAGATTGATTGTTCAAAATGTAATAGTAAGTTAACTGGAGACGAAAGAAAGGTAATTAATCAATAAACATTGCTGTGAGTTAATAATATTCCTTCCTTCTTAATAATTCCTAGATGCATGACGTTTATTTCGATTACTCTGCGGCACACTTTTCGGATTTCGAATTTATATATTTCTAAATTAGGTCTGATCGGAATTAGTGAATGGTTCCCAATGCATCGTTTTTGTTTTTTGCGTTGCGCGTCACGTATTCTGATCGGCAAATTCCTGACGCGACTCACCAATTCGCCAATCAGAATGCGTGAAGATGGCGTGACGTGCGACGCAAAAGGCAAAAACAATGCATTGGGAACTCATCCTAACCGAGCCCAATAATAGTATAGAAGAAGAGCAAAAAGGTTGGGTTAGTATTTGTTTTTTTCGAGTGTTTCGACCGGTCGTTGGAGGGGAAAAGAAAGATTTTTCACATTTATTCTGTTTTCTTGGTGAAGTGAAGCAATGGATTAATTTATATTTGTATACTCTATACAATAGGATCACAGTTTCCTTTTTATTTCATAGTTGTGAATTGAAAGGTGTGTTTCAGGTATAAATGTTTGTTTTTCACTTACAATTATTACGTTTCAATTATATTAGTTGTTATATAGTATATCAACAAGACTATAAGGCTCCTTCGATTTAATCACTTGTTTGTGAAGTTCATTTGAACCACAAATTTTCATTTTAATATACCTCCAGGAAGCACCGACTAATCTGGTTGTTTCCCAGTATATAAGTTGATATCTGTGCAAATTGTGTAGTGTGATATATTTTTGTTATTAAAATACCTTTTAATATGAATTTTTCAGTTCAAGAAATTAATGGATGCATATTCATAATTTAATTTTTTACTGCTTTTAGTATTTGTATAACGGTTCGATGCGAAGTATTCAGTGGACCATTACGTAGAAACTGACAAAACATTGAAAAAAACGAAATTGATAAATATGAAGCAGTGTTCATTCATTCATTCATTGAACTGAATTATCTGCTACTGGAAATACATGTTTTTTTGCATCTGATGTGTTATTTTATGTGCAATATTGTTTTTATTTTGGTTAAATAAATCGTTGGAATATTTTGATTTAAATTTGCTTTTTTTGGGTTCTCTTACTTGTCCAAAGTTCAGAACGGACACACATTCTGCGTTAAAAGTGCAATCACTACTGAATCTCAATGAGTTTTTTTTAACTCAGAATATACATTTTGACAAAACTTTATGAAAACTTTCAACCACACCATGAAACCAAATTGAAGTCACTAGCCCTCAACACACGTTTAGTTAATCATGCTATAGCCTCTACAGATTAGAAGTACTCTTCATTAAGTACAAACGCAAGTCATTTCAATTTGAGGTTAAGAGACTAATTGATCCATTTTGAAATTTTCCAATCTTAATGTAATTAAGCATTTTTCCATAATCAATATGATAATTGGAGAGTACCTGTAACTCCCTAATAATTATATTGCCAAATCATAAAAATGATTTTAGTAAACTTTCGAACAGTATCTGCAACTTTCAATAACAGGGAATATGCAACATCACAAAAAGAAGTTGATTCAAGTATACTTCTGAAATGTCTTGGAATGGTACTAGTAAGTTCCAATTATAAGGTCCATGCTACATATATATATATATATATATATATATATATATATATATATATATATATATATTGAACCAGATATCATAGATTGTAAGAGAATTAGTACTATTAAAATATGTTGCTAGTATTAAAATATATGAAAATAATATAATTTAAGAAAACAAGTAAAAAAGAAACACTTTTCTTAATTTAAACAACATATCAAATAAAGATATATTAAATAATAGCCTATAACAATATAATAAATAAAGAATTACCTCAATATTAACACAAAATATAGAGATTGCCTAACCAATGTAATGATGTAAATAAAGTTGCCTAGGACGAAGAATAATTTCCATATCATAACCAGCTGTTCACCTAAAAAGATATAATTATATAGTCAAGTCAGGAGAATTTTAGATATAAGTAGGTACATTAGAATACAAATATTATTATAGATAACTCATTATTATCACTAATTTAAGAATAAAAAACAAATACAAATATTGAATAGAATAGAATTAAATAGATTTTCATAGATAAACAAATAATGACATATAGACAAATGATATATGGTAAATAAAATAAACATTGAATCAATAAATAGTAATTTGTTAAAGTTTATTATAAATAATATAATGCAAAGAGTTTAGACAAATAACATAAGAGAATTTATATTTATAATTAATATGAATGTAACAAGGATATACTATCAATAACAATATTGAATGTTGTACCATGTAAATGTATCTATGTATAACCAATTTTAATTTATTTGTATGATGAAAAAACTCATAGGAACTCTATAAATGAACTAATTATGTAAAAGAGTGTATGTATGAAATTTTTTAATAAGTGATAGAAGTTTCAATTATCTGATTGCAAAAGACAATATCTTATTGGTTATAAAATATGACAGAACAAATTGTGAATCAATAAATAAACTTTGAGATAGTGACCTGAAAAAGAACAAAGACTGTTTGTTGAAAAAAGTAGAGAATCGAGGGGACGCTTAAAAAAGAAGGGAAGCTGGTGTCAAGAAGCGAGGAGTGTGTGTGATGGTGTTCCTGAAATTTCAAGAAATTCCCGGTTTAACACATTTAAACCTATAAAGTACTATTAAATACAATCTTAGTAATACTCACAGTCAATTGTATCAAGTTTTTCGGCAAGAATTTATGAAATTTTCATCAATTTTGGTTTTTTGGAACTTCAGCGGAGTGTTCCTGGGATCCAGAGACTTTCATCACAATTCAAGAGCAACAGGTCAGTGTTTTTAAATCATTATTGGCCAATAATCAGTGTGAAAACTCAAAATACCCAATTAAGTACTAAATTTCATAAATTGATAAACTTTTGCAAATATGATCGATCTAAAAAAGAAAGAAACAGACTTTATATAGTGTATTCATTGCATAAATCGTTAAAATTAGTAAAAGGCCGAATTTTCAATAAATTAAAATATTTACTTACGCCATTTTGTAATTGCATAAATCTGGTGATTGAAATTTCATAATGTAATAACTATTTCCATCTATATATAATTTCTATTTTTCTATCTATGTATATAACAATTTTCTTTCCACAGCAATTTGTATCATATATAACTATGATTTATATATAAATTCTTTTATGTGTTTGAACCATTCAATTGTTTGCATCGTCAACAAACTGTGTTGCATATGAATAGATGCTTCTTACGTATCAGAATTGTTCGTTTTATGTTAAAGCGCATGACTAGTTTTTTCACGCATGCGCATTGATGAAATTATTAAAATAAATAAGTAGATACAATATAACCATTGGCGTCGCATATTATTTTTATCAAATATAAAATATTGCATTGAAAATTAAATTTATTTCAAATAATGTGTTTTCTTTCTATTTAAACTATTACAACAATATTATAAGCCAGGACTCAAAGAGAAAAAGATTTCATGCTCCCGAATTAATAAATATATAATAAAGGTTACAAAACGATATAATAATAAATAACTGAGCTAGCCAAACTAAATAAAAATTCTAAATAATAAACATTTACATTCTAAATATAAATAAAAGTAAATAAATAATTCAGCATATAGTAATAATATATATATATATATATATATATATATATATATATATATATATATTATATTCAATCTAATTAATAGTTATAATATAAGTGATATATGAATATAACAATATAAAATATCATTCGTCGACGTTTTCACAATTTGTGATTGTAGCGACACTATCGCACACACACCTTTAGCAGCGTATGTAACCTAATTTACTTTTGACAGTAGTTGTCAAACAATGCCCGGCTAAAATGAATATTAATTTCTGTACTTAGAAAGATAAATTAATTCACAATTGACTTAATCACTCTTGTCTCAGGATAGGATCAAAAAATTTCAAATAATAATAATTCAAATTTTATAATTTTCAAGTATTATCCAAATCAAATATTCAGAATCTCGAGTAACTGTTTACTCAATATAATAAAAGGCACTTGAATTATCTTATGACATTTACAATTTTACTGTCACTGGAAATGTCACTGATTAGATCAAAATTTCTATAGCATGCAAAATGTTAAATACGATGAAAATATATACTGAATGGATATCACAGTGAGTTGGGATCAAAATTATACGATCAGATAACAAAATTACAAAAGTATTTATTGTTTCCTAAAAATATTATAAACGAAACCTTAGTATTAGTACAACCTATTCTATAAATCAACTAATAAAAATTTTTAATCAAAAGTTTAACTTGTCTAATATACACTTGACGTGTATCAATGTCGAGTAACGCAATTTTTCGTTCAAATTGTCTATTCAAAATTTTTCACTCGATGTAAAATCTTATATGTATAACGTTAATTTGGTTTAGCTCAAATTATGATATAGATGCATCTATTTTCGAAATGTATTCAAAAAGGCCTGTTAATTCTCGAGAAATAATTTTAAACTGGGGTGGACTCACCAAATAGGACAGGAAAACTCGTACGTATTCTAAATGTATTTAGAATTCTGCAAAACATTCTAAATATATGGTTTAGAAACTGGAACCACTTACACTTGATACGTTGCAATTCTTCTACGAATTATGCACGCACTGGCTTAATAATGTATGGATTTATGATCTGATTGTATAGTTATACAATTTCTATTAAATTCTCAAAAAAATTTGACACAACTCTTATTACAATGTTGTCTCGTGGGGGTTTCAAATTCAACTGCCTAAACTTTGTTTAAATAAATAAATCTCTCCTCCTGTGGTTACGAAAAATTTCTTTTTTTAAAAAAAATACTAGTTCATGTTTCCATATAACAAAGAGAGATTTGAATTCTTTTATAACCATTGTAATTCTGATAGCAGAGACATCTGTATTTTAAAATTTCAAATATATTTTCCAAATCATAATATAAACTATCTATCATTAGATATATTCTGCATAAACGTCATCAGAAATTAAAATGTCAAATTTGATTTGTATGCCGAATCTTTCAAAATTATTGATTATACATATCACACAGTGTGTATCGAAAGTATTGCATACACATATAAATGATTTTCCTTATTTCATTGTTTCTTTTAAAATTGAGATAGAGGAACTGTATTAATATATATATATATATATATATATATAACAATAATTATCCTACATCTTGTATATATATTATATATATATATATATATATATATATATATATATATATAATAAGTAACGAAGAGATTAGTGGGTATTGCACGCAAATAGAAGAAGGGGCTACTGAAAAGAGTAACCGCCGACATGCATGTTTCTGGCTCATTAGCCGTCCTCGGTACGGTACAACCAAGAAAATATGTGAAACATGGGAGCAAAGGTGTTGAATGGAACATTTGTGTCAGTAATATTAGAAGATCTCGAATATTCGAGACAACAACCAATATAGACACGAAGGCGCATATAACACTCCCGTCTGAAACTTCCAAGCCAGATTAATGGAATAACAACAAGATGTACGAATAGTGCGTGACATATGAACAATAAGTAAAGAAGAGATTAGTGGGTATTGCACGCAAATAGGAGAAGGGGCTGCTGGGTCGGAAGTTTCAGACGGGAGTGTTATATGCGCCTCCGTGTCTATGTTGGTTGTTGTCTCGAATATTCAAGATCTTCTAATATTACTGACACAAATGTTGTGTTTGACTATCCTGCTGAATTCTGTTATATTTTCGCATGTTTCATTCAACACCTTTGCTTCCATGTTTCACATCTTTTCTTGGTTGTACTGTACCGAGGACGGCTAATGAGCCAGAAACATGCGTGTCTGCGGTTACCACTCTTTTCAGTAGCCCCTTCTTTTACTTGCGTGCAATACCCACTAATCTCTCCGTTACTTATTGTTCATATGTCACGCACTATTCGTACATGTTATATATATATATATATATATATATATATATATATATATATATATATATATATATATATATATATATATATATATATATATATATATATTGTGACGCTTCGTCCTTCTTCACCTCTCACACAGGTTCTCAGCGACTGACGCGTCCCTTTGGACACCCTCGATGCAAAGTTCTTTTGCAAACAAACGCTAGGGCGCCAGATTATTTCACGTGGTTTACTCCACGGCCCCTTGACCCTCGATGTCAAGAGTTCCAGGTAGGTAGGTAGGTAGATAGGTAGATAGGTAGATAGGTAGATAGGTAGATAGGTAGATAGGGATAGTCAATCAGGATAGGTGGAAAATGTGACCAGACCAGTTTATAACAAAAAAAGAAAAACTAAAGAATTTAAACTAGATTAGCAATCAATCAGTGGCAACAGCCTCGTACTCGATTAAGAATCTAATTTTTTTTATAGGGGAATTGACACTTCAAATTTTCTAATCAATTTAGGTAGGTAGGTAGATAGGTAGATAGGTAGATAGGGATAGTCAATCAGGATAGGTGGAAAATGTGACCAGACCAGTTTATAACAAAAAAAAGAAAAACTAAAGAATTTAAACTAGATTACCAATCAATCAGTGGCAACAGCCTCGTACTCGATTGAGAGTCTAATTTTTATACAGGAGAATTGACATTTTAAATTTTCTATCTTCGCGGTAGGGATAGTCAATCGGGATAGATGGAAAAATGTGACCAGACCAGTTTGTAACAAAAAAAAGCTGAAGAATTTAAACTAGATTATCAATCAATCAGTGGCAACAGCCCCGTACTCGATTGAGAATCTAATTTTTTATAGGGGAATTGACACTTTAAATTTTCAAATCAATTTAAATTAGATTACCAAGCAATCAGTGGCAACAGCCTCGTACTCGATTGAGAATCTAATTTTTCTATAAATGGGAACTGACCCTTCAAATTTTCTATCTTCGCGGTAGGGATAGTCAATCGAGATAGATGGAAAAAATGTGACCAGACCAGTTTATAACAAAAGAAACTAAACAATTTAAACTAGATTATCAATCAATCAGTGGCAACAGCCTCGTACTCGATTGAGAATCAAGCTTTTATAGGGGAATTTACACTTTAAATTTTCTAAATTACCGGTCAAAATTATTTTAAAATACTGGTCGGAGAATAGGACCGCGGTTTCCCAAATAATAGTAAAATGAAACTGTGTCTTAGAATGCAAATAAAATCTAATATGTATTTGGGTAATTTGAAACAGGACACTAGGTATAACAATCTGTATCGCAAAATTAATATCAAAATGCTACTTCAATGTATTGAAGGCTCAGACCTGAATTCCAAAGAAACAATATACAAAACGTGGTGATAAAAACAGTAAATAACTTTGGTTTTTATCGTTTCAAAAAAAAATATACCGGCTTATCAGTCCTATCAAAATGCGGAATAATATTCTTAAATAACGGAACTATTAAAACTATTCGTAAAGTTGAAATCAAAATGATATTTCAATCAGACCCTAATTCCAGAGAAACAATATACATAACGCGATAATAAAAACTGTAAATAAGGTTGTTTTTATCGCTTCAGAAAAAAAAAAATATGGGCTGTCTGATTTACCATAATACGGAATTATATTCTTAATAACCAAATTACTAAATTGTTTGTTGAAATTAAATATAAATTTTTGAAACTCGGGTGAAACGTTTTATTTGGTTTACAAAATAATTTCCACTTACTCGGAAAGTACTGGACGGTCGGACACTCGATTTTTGGCCAAATTATAATTCACTCTAAATTTACTTAATATCAATCACTGAATAATGACTTTTGCCAACAACTGAACAATAATTTTAATCGCAATAACTGAATATAATAGCTTAATTTCACTAACCGAATATAACAACTAAATCTCAATAACTGATAACTTCAATTAATCAAATAATTAATGCCTTTTTAACGCTCGGTTTTTGAATTTACAATTTACTTCCTATCTAAATTTTGGCAATAATCGTGGTGAGGGGAATCGATTCAATTACAGCAAGAAGTATTTCTATTTGTAAGGAACGACTCCGGTTTTAAATAAAACAGTTTATATACCGGGCGTCCTCGATAATTTAAATTTTGAAAAGTGGAATTTAATACATTCTATAAATTTCCTCAAATGATAAATCACGGCTTTTGAGTTACTAATGGAATAAATACTTAAATTAATATTACAGGCTTGAAACCGTACCAGAAAACAGAGTTGGAAAGTAAGTAACGAGTTATATTCACTTATTAAACTTGAAATACCATCGGAACAAAATCATATATTGCTCCAAAAAAAATAACTCGTTACACACCCCCTTTACTTCGGTGAAAAAAATTAATGAACGAAAGCGCAGAATTCGTTCATTACATTTTTTTTAGATACATATCTCACTATTAAATAAAATACAAAATACTTAGCAATTACTTTCTATGGGAACGTTAGTTGTACGCTTTAAACTCTGGAAATCCTGCGTCGGGTGGTAGTAGATTGAGTTGCGGGTAGAGGTCCTCTTCCTTGGGGTGCCTGTCGGCGATATAATCGGCAGGGCAGTTCCGTTACCCTTCGGGCGGGCCTGGAGTGTACCGTGCCTAGTCCGCACTGAATTTCGGCGTCTCGCGTCTCCCGAGGTTGGCGGAAACCAATTGCGAAGTGGGTCTGGACGGCTACTGATCGAGTACGGGGGTTGGGTCCTTCACACGGACAATCTCGGGACATCTGACCAATGAGTCCACATCGAGAACAGAACAGAATTGTTACTGATTGGCGGGTTTTAAATTCTTTATATGTACGCTCTTATAGCGTTTACCATTGTTATCTTGCAAATCGTACACCACCGGAGAGATAACTCATACGATTCTATACGGACCGGAAAATTTCGGGGCTAGCTTAGCAGCTACGTGATCAGCGGCAGATGACAAGGTATGTTATTTCTTCATCACTTTGTCTCCTATGGTACATTTCCAGTCTCGACGACGTAGATTGTAGTTACGACTCCGACTGGTAAACGCTCTAGACAGGTTCAGACGGACTAGGTCGAAGCACTCTTGCAGTTTCTCTACTCGCAAGAGATGCGGTTTCGGATCTTCTTCGGCAGGGTCATCCTCTCCGCTATTTTCTTTTCGGTTTTCCTCGGCAGCTTCTTCAGCTTCCCTTCGAAAGGATCTCGGGATCTATTCCAAAATTTAGAAAGGCTGGTGAAAATCCAGTCGAGTCATGTCTTGAGTGATTCATCGCGAATTTTAAGTCCGGCAACCTTGTATCCCAGTCTCGGTGGTCTTCTTCGCAATATTGCGCAATCATTGTCTTCAGTGTGCGGTTGGCTCGTTCGACGGGATTTGCTTGCGGTGTATACGGCGGAGTAATACGGTGTCGGATCCCTAATCCACTCAGCATTCCCTTGAAAAGCTTACTGTCATACTGAGTTCCATTGTCGGTCAGCACGGTACGGGGGCATCCGAATATCGTCAATATTTCTTCATAAAAGGCGGTACTTATGCCACTAGCAGTAGCATTCCTAGTCGGTTTACACTGTACCCATTTAGTGGATAGGTTCTGGAATATTATGATGTGGCAATTCCCTTTTTTACTTCTTGGCAATGGTCCAATAATATCGGAGCTAACGGTTTGCCAAGGCTGCTTATCCAAAGATGGTTGCATTTTCCCTGGGGATTTTTGTTGCGACGGTTTGTACTTTTGACATTGTAGACATCTCCTCACATATCTGGTGATGTCCCTAAACGTTCCTGGCAAATAGTACAGTCTCGCAATACGGGTGATAGTTTTAGCGATTCCCAGATGACCAGCGCTCGTAGCGTCATGGTTTTCTTGAAGGATCCGGTTCAGGCTTAGCTACACATAACTTCCAGGGATCACTCACCTCAGGTTCTCGGAAATCGTTTATGTCCCAGAAGTGACGGTACAGGTGGTCTTCCCGAATGCAATAGTCCGGAAATTTATCTGGGTCCTTCAGAACCTCTTCCTGCTCATTCCGGTACCATGGACATTCGGAAGTTACATTGGTCAAACATAAAGTAGACGGCGGGTTGCTCTCGGCGGTCATTGGTAGCGGATTTCTAGACAACGCATCGGCTACACGGTTTAGCGCACATTTACGGTATTGTATCTCGAAATCATACTGCTGTAAGAAAATACTCCACCTAGCTAAACGTCCGGACAGACGAGATATGGAATGCAGCTATCTAAGAGATTGATGATCGGTAACAACCGTGAAATGGTAGCCCTCTAGGTAAGGACGCATCTTTTCAATCCCCCATATAATAGCAAGACATTCTTTTTGAGTCACGGAGTAATTCTTTTAGGCAGGACTCAGGGTGCGACTTGCATACGCTACCACATGCTCATGCCCATCCTTCTGTTGGGTAAGGGCTATTTCCAACCCATATTCTGAGGCATCAGTCTGAAGAGTGAACGGTACGGTAAAATCAGTACAGCTTAAAACGGGTGCTCCTTATAGACAGGTTTAAATAGCATTAAAAGCAGCTTCTTGTTCCTCAGCCCACTTCCATCGCTGACACTTGCATAGTAATTTCGTTAGCGGAGCCACCTTCTGAGAAAACGATGGCACAAACCGTCTATACCAGGATGAAACTCCCAAAAACCTTCTTATCTCTCGGACATTTCTCGGGGCTGCGAATTTGATTATACTCTCGACCTTTTCGGGATCGGTACGGATTCCATCTCCAGTTATTACATGTCCTAAGTATCTCATAGACGGTAGACAAAAGTGACATTTCGCCGGGTTGAGTTTCAGTCGTGCTCGTCGTAATCGGCGGAACACTTCGGAAAGATTTTTTAAATGTTGATCGAACGTTTCCCCCAGAACGATTTTGTCATCCAGATAAGCAAAGGCATAGAGGTCTAGATCTGGACCGATCAATTGATCAACTAGTCTATGGAATGTGGCCGGTGCGGAGTGTAAGCCAAATGGAGGAACCGTGAATTGGAACAATCCACGTCCCGGTGCGGTAAATGCGGTAAAGGGTTTGCTTTCTGGTGTTAACGGAACCTGCCAGTATCCACTCTTCAAATCTAAACTGGAAATTAACTTGGCTTTTCGCAGTTTATCCAATATAGCGTTTATAAATGGAAGAGGGTAGGCGTCCTTCATGGTTACTTCATTTACTTTACGGAAATCAATGCAGAAGCGGTTCTTCCCATCCTTTTTCTTCACAATCACAATTGGAGAACTCCACGGACTTGTTGAGGGTTCTATCACTCCTTCCTTAAACATGGCATCTATATTTGTATTGCAAATTCGTTGTATTTTCGGATTCTGAGGACGGTATCTCTGTTTAATCGGACGCGGTTGCGGCAAGCCGATTTCGTACTCAACAAGCGTAGTTGGTCCTTGGATTTTCTCAAATTGCGGTAACTCTCGGCTTAGGAAGATGTTCAGTCTGTCTGTCTGTTCTTTCGATAAATTTCTTTCCATTTCCGGAGTTATGGTTTCCAACGGACATCCTATATAACCATAATTGTCGAAATCTCCTAAGTCTTCCGCGAACAACGTAGAGGTTTCAACAACGGATTGCTCTTTGTCAAGCCTTAACACCAGGGAGGACTCAGAGACTTCGGAACCACATTTTTCTGTATCAACCCCTAACAACAACGGGGAAAATTCAGAAGTTCCAACAACAGGTTGCCCCTTTCAACCCCTAACACCACGGAAGACTCAGAGACTTCGGAAACAGATTTTTCTGCATCATCCCCTAAAAACACTGGGGAAAATTCAGAAGTTTCAACAACAGGTTGCTCCTTGTCAACCCCTAACACCAGAGAAGACTCAGAGACTTCGAAAACAGATTCTTCTGTATCAACCCCTAAAAACACCGGGGAAAATTCAGAAGTTTCAACAACAAGTTGCTCCTCGTCAACCTCTAACACCAGGGAAGACTCAGAGACTTCGGAAACAGATTTTTATGAATCAACCCCTAACAACACCGGAGAAAATTCAGAAATTTCCACAACAGGTTGCTCCTTGTCAACCCCTAACACCAGGGAAGACTCAGAGACTTCGGAAACAGATTGTATCAACCCCTAAAAACACCGGGGAAAATCAAGAAGTTTCAACAACGGGTTGCTCCTTGTCAACCCCTAACACCATGGAAGACTCAGAGACTTCGGAAACAGACCGATTTTCAGGACATATGTCCTCAGTGAGACGATGGTTGATTTCTTCTTCACAGATGATCGGAACAACATCGACTTCTTTCATGGACTTATTTACTAATTCCATCATTTCAACCGGACTGGCTATTTGTGAACCTCTTACTAGTTCGTCCTTCACATATATTTTTCCGGATCCTAATTCCAGACGGAAATCATACTTTTGTAGGATATCGTGTCCTAACACAATATCTGTTATCAGACCAGGGAAATGCTCTAACGAACCCTCCATTGTGCCGTCTTTGATCTTCCAATTCAGCTCATAAATGTCGGTGATGGAGACTAAATTTCCATTAGCTAAACGGGCCTTCGTCGCTTGACAGGCTGTAGTTTGCTTTATTTGGGAAAAAGTCTTAGCTACTTGATCACCAATATATGATTTTGCTGCTCCGGTATCTAGCAATGCTTTGAATTTGTGTTTTCTAATTGTGGCGTCTATGTGCGGTCGGGGGTCGTTCATTTCTTCTGGTCGATCGGTATGAGAGGCAAAGATTTGCGGAAGCTGTGTCAGCCTCTCTTCGGTACAGCTTCGGATTAGTTCTCCTGCCACCTGCAGGAACAGTCTCGAGTTATATTCACTTATTAAACTTGAAATACCATCGGAACAAAATCATATATTGCTTGAAAAAAAAATAACTCATTACAATATATAGAAATATATATATATATATATATAAATATATAAATATATCATCTTAACCATCCTACCAACGGATCCAAAGAAAAAGTGTGTAAACGATTCTTCTAGAGAACGCTTGATATCAGCGAAAGAACAGTTTCTGTAGCAAAAAAGAAACAAGTGGATAAACTATCTCCTTTTGTTAGTAACGATAAAAGAGGACGACATCCGCCACACTATAAATTGTCAGAAATAGATAGACAAATAATTAAAACTCACATTGAATCGTTTCCTCAGTTAGAAAGCCACTACTGCCACAAGCGAACAAAACGACAATATTTAAGCTCAGATTTGAGTATATCTAAATTGTTCAACTTATTTAAGGAAAAATGCAATAATGACAATATTCAGTGTAATATTAAATTTGGGACATACAGCAAAATATTCAATACAGAATATAATCTAAGCTTTCATCATCCAAAAAATGATGCATGTAGGGTCTGCGAAAACCATAAAAATATAAAAGAAGATGAAAAAAAGTTAACGAAAAATTTTACGAAGAGCACTTAAGAAACAAAGACTTGGCTAGAGCAGAGAAAAACCAAATATTAGCAAAAGAAAGTAGCAGTCACAATGCATTTACCTTTGATTTACAAGCAGTTCTGTATTCTCTATGTTCAAATGTGCCTTCCTTCTATTATACACATAAATTTTGCACTAATAATTTGACTGTAAAAAATCAAGCAGAAAATAAAGGCATATATTACGTATGGAATGAAACAGGCGGACAAAGGTTCCTGATGAGATTGGGACAGCCTTATTTAAATTATTGTGTTCTCTACCGCAGACAGTAAAGACTGTAACACTTTCATCAGACTCTTGCGGTGGTCAAAACCGTAATAGGTTCATAGCAGTTCTTTTGCTGCATGTTGCAAATACATTTTGATGAAATTAATTCAAAATTTTTGGAAACTGGCCACACGCAAATTGAGGTTGATTCCATCCACAGCCTCATTGAAAGAGCCAAAAAAGAACTACTGTTTATTCTCCGCTTGTGTGGCCAATAATTATCCGATTTGCAAGCAAAAAATGCCCTTTAAGAGTTGAACATTTGGAGTACAACGATTTTCTAGATTTAAAACATTTAAAAATAAAGTTGGTTCCGACTGGAAATCTGAACAAAGACACTGAGGGTTCAGCAATCCAATGGATGAAGATTAAATGGCTGCACGTCAAGAAAGATAAAATATATTTTAAAACCAGTGTAATACTTCTCGGTTCTATTCTGTTTGTCTGTTCTTATGAGATAGCAGTGATCAACTCAGCCGATGTTGCGGATATCCCATCGACCGGTATTATCCTGGTAAATGTAATCGAGTCGGAATTATCCTTATTCAACACCAGTGTAATGGGATCGGTTATCTTTCGGGTTTCCTTTTTCTCTGTTGGAATTGACCGGAAGTCCTTACTGCACACTACTATCCAAAGAACAAAATCGTTGCAGCGTGCTGTCACCAGTGCCTTGCGGCACAAAATTTAGAACCAGGAATCTCCCTGCGGGATTACCTCGAGGAAGGGGTTGTTCCTGGCTTGAGCGATCAAGATCGTCGTGGGGCTCCTTGGGCTTATACAGTGTGCCAAGCCCGAGTTCGTAATGCAGGTCGAGTCGGCCCGTCCTATTTGGCTGGTACGAGGGTGAGGGCTGAGGTGAGAGGAAATAAACTGAAAGGTCCAATATGTACAAGCATATATTACAAAAAATAAGGAAAAAATTTACGAAAGTTTTTGCAATCGATTGAAATATAATAACTCGGTTCTCTCCTGATTTTTGGAAAGCCTACGTGATATATAAGAAATAATAACAAAGTAACGAACGGAATGTCTTTTTGTTACTTAACCTGGAATAAGTATGGTACCCTATACACTACAGTAAATCATATAATGACAGTAGTATGCTGAAAGTCTCAGAAAAACTTTTATCTTTAATGAATATACTATACACGGCTTTCTCCTGATTTTTTTTGGATAGTCTACGTGATATAAAATAAATAAAAAAAATAACAAAGTAACAAGCGAAGTGACTTTTTGGTACTTAACCTGAATAAGTATGGTACCCTATACTCCTTTAGCGATAATTATGTTGGATATCCTTTTCAAAAATTAAGGCAATGAATAGAAATCAAATGAAACTTTATGAAACGGATCAAATACGATAGGATATCGTAACTAATATACCTTTGGCGATAATTATGGTGGATATCCTTCACAAAAACTAAGGCAATAAATAGGAATCAAACGGAACTTTATGAATTAGAACAAATACGATATGTTGTAAACCATATATTTATATTGCCAAAATTTCTGGTATTGGAAAAAATAATTACGAATCTCGTGAAATTTAGGTAACCCGTACAATAAAAAAAAAGAAAATCTATATCCCCTAGTTTGAATTCTAATTACGATTCTCGTAGAATTTGAATATGTAGCATACGATCTATATCAATAAAATCCAGAAGATTAATTATGATTTCTCCGGTATCTGGATGTCCGGCAATATGACTGAAAAGTTATTGGTTGAAACTTTAAGATAGGACTAAATATGATCCCCTGTACAATATAAATATCTGTGCGCTATTTCAAATAATCAAAACGTTAAGATGGGACTAAGTTTGATCTCTTGTACAATATATATATATATATATATATATATATATATATATATATATATATATATATGTGCGCTATTTCAAATTATAAAAACTTTAAGATAGGACTAAATATGATCCCCTGTACAATATAAATATCTGTGCGCTATTGCAAATAATCAAAACTTTAAGATAGGACTAAATATGATCCCCTGTACAATATAAATGTCTGTGCGCCATTTCAAACAATCAGATATATAGGGAAATGGTCCCTGAACATAAGATAAATACCTATAACTGTTTAGATTCTACCAGTAGATGAGGGGCGCAGATGTATATGATACACTAGATATGACCAAAAAAAAACTGTGGGGTCCCCTACCTTTTTGGGACACCCGGTTAAGTCAGTGAAAATATCATAAAACAGATCAATTCAATATATAATAAATTAATTGTACGTTAAAAACTTACGTTTTGGAATATCACTAGTCAAAAACTGCACAATATTACTGTTGAGGGTGAAGGGACCGTCCGTACTTAGACTGGCGTCCTCGGGGAGAGTTACTGTCTCTGTCCTGATTCAAAATTTTTCTCGTTATTTATTCTAAAATTTACCTTGTGTGAAGGTCAGTTTCCTGTATCATTATTTTTAATTTGTTAACGTATTGGTAAACAAAACATGACACAATCGTCAGCTGTGATGCTTTGTTAACCTTGCGATAACACATTTTGTTTGTATCACTTTCTTTCGTTGAGGTCAACAATCAATAATTATTTCGAATCAAGAAAAATTTGTCTATATAGCGCGTTCTTAAAATTTTCTATGTCATATCTCGTGTTCATTACACCAGCTATGAAGATGAAAACTTCAAATAAATTAACCTGAAACCTTCAAGACTAAGTAAAAATTTAGACGAAAGCATTTGAATGAAGAAAAAATTTACAGAAACTTTACCAATAGATGGGAAGAAAATTGAAGAGTTTGATAACACTTTGTAATCGAGGTGACATCCCCACAGTTTACCATGACATTTATAAATCACTCAAGACCAATAAAAATAGTTCTAACGAATTTATTAATGACTGTGTAATGAAATCGGATGAGGAAGAGGAGATTTTAGAATCTTAGATCCTACCGATTTACTTCTTCTAATTTTTTTTATTCAGTTTATTATAGACCCAGTGAAAATATGTTGCTATAGCGTGGTTACTTAATGTGACATAATGTCATAAGTGTAGGATACGTTTTTTCTGAGTTGCCATGTGTGACCAATTATCATCAGTGTATTTATTTTTGTTAATACGAAAGTCATAATAATTTAATTGTTTTTATTTTGTTTGCAATAATAAATTTGTAAAAAAATCAGTATTTAAAAAAATGCAAATGATGTTCAACATATGAATTGTGCATTTTTTTCATTATCTCAAAATAATGCAAATGTCACATGTGACCTTCTGTCATTATGGTAGCAAAATGGTCTTGAGCGTTAGTCCCCATTTCGGATCAATGGCTCTCCTACAGGCCCAGTACGTGTTAGTCACCTTACTTAGGCGACTATCAAGGTGAGCCTTCCATGTCAGTGTCTTATCCAGGATCAATCCCAGATATTTTACTTGTTCAACCACTGGCACTTCGCCTAGGTGCAGACCCTCAGGCCATATACCTCTCTTCTTGGTGAAAGCAACCACCTCAGCCTTGGCAGGATTCACTGCAAGTCCGTGATCGTTGCACCACCCCTGTACCTTATTCAGGGCCCTCTGCAATAGGTTCCTGAGGACGGTAATATGCCTTCCAACAACAAGGACAGCGATATCATCGGCATACTCAATTGCTAGGAAGCCCTCACCATTTAGTAGTGATATTAGTTCGTCGATTACTAGATTCCACAAAGTGGTCGAAAGAACGCCTTCCTGTGGACATCCCCTATCGACGACCACTTTTGCCACATGATCCTTCCATGATGCCTCTATTGTGCGGTTGCGTAGCATGGTCCCAAGCCAGTGAGGTATCATTGGCTCTATTCCATGATTTATTGCAACTCTACATATCGATTCCACAGGAGTGCTGTCGAAAGCTCACTGTATGTCCAGGAAAGCGCTCATAGCGATCATGTCATTTTCCAGCGCCTTTTTCACCTGGGTCACCAGTTGTTGTAAGGCGCTTTCTCTTAACTAACCACACCGGAACGCAATCTGATTGTTGTGCAAGGGATGCCTAGGCCCAACACTTTTCCTTACATTTCGATCAACCAACCTCTCCAGTGTTTTCAACACGAAAGATGTTAGGCCGGTAGGTCTAAAAGACGGCCACGGTGTATGTAGTACGGCCAGGCTTGGGTATAAACACAACTTTTACTTGTCTCCATTGCTGAGGATATCTGCTTCCCAAGCAGGCCCGATAGATATGCACTAAGATTGAACCAATAGCCTCCCAGCCCTGCTGAAGCAGACCCGAGAAGATTTGGTCCTGCTCCGGATATTTAAAGGGTGTAAACGTACGAATGACCCAAGTAATCCGTTCATATTTGCACAAATGGTGTTTGATGGATTTGTTTGTTTTTTATTAATATAAAAAAATGTATGGATGTAATTTTATATGAATATAATTTCGTTTTTCCTAACAAGTAAGTAACCTCTAGAGTACGGTCCTGACCGTTGTTGGGTTACTACCTGGAAGAAATCAGCTCCTAAGTGTATAGCGAATTGTGCGAGTATAAAATCGAATAAATTCAATCCAAGGTAATAATCTACCTTAGTTAATTACAACAAATAAAATACGTAAGTACTATTTACAACTGAATTAGGATAGTATATAGAAGTAATAAGACGAAATTTCATGAACAAACCAGCCGCTTATCAAAAGGAATTCCATTATCCACTTTTTACTTCTGACTCTGTCTCAGTAGACAGGGTCGGACCTGCACATGGTAGTGCAGAAGCAGAAAATAGTTTTAAAAGTTAGTTAATTTCAAAATTATATCATGAATAATAACTCTAAAAGCAATTTACAACAACCCGGACTGTCATATTCAAGTGTATTTGGACAAAGTCAACAACCAAAGTACCCGCCAAAAGAACAAGCTATTATTTTTCCGTCAATAACAGGAATCAAATGCCAAGAATACTTGTATCAAGTCGGTCCACTTATCTCACCTAAAAATATACTATATGCTTCACGCATGGCTAATGACAGAATATGTATATATTTATCATCGAAACAGACTGTAGACAAGTTTTTGAAAGAGCATGGAGGAGAAATTACTATTAATGGCCAACAAATCAATGCTCGTAGGATGATTACTCCAGCAGAAAGACTTGTAATTTCAAATGTTTGCCCTTCAATCCCAAACGAAATTATCCAAGAAGCCTTAGAAAATATTGGACTAAAATTAATGTCAAATATAACATTCCTAAGATTTGGTGTAACTTATCCCGCGTACAGCCATATACTCAGTTTCCGACGTCAAGTATATATTGATCCACCAAATAACCTTACAGTACCAGACAGTCTCCTTATACCATTCGAAACAATCAGTTATCGTATTTTTCTCAACATGGTTGGGCAAGGTTGTTATAAATGCAAACAACCAGGTCACACTGCATACAACTGTACCTCTTCCAGCCAAGGTAATAATACTCCTAACATGCCACTACACTTCCAATCAAATATAAGCGGCAGCAACATCACTACGTCTACACCCCAAGTTCAAGCTAACGTTACTACTCCTACACCACCAGAGAAAATCAATATTACTCCTCCTACACTCCAACCTATATCCATCAACAACACACCCGAACTTGAAACAAACCAAATAGAGATAATAAATAATGATCACACAGAAACCAACAAAAGAAAAATCAATGAAATAGGAAGTCCCCCAATACCAGATAACACCACTGAAGAGGAAACAACTTTCAAAACACCTAAAGAAAAAAAACATAGGAAAGTTGGGCTTGACGAAATAATGAAAATGATGGAACCGGCCAAAAATTTCATTGAGGAACACGCAGACGAACTAATATTAAATTATGATCAACTGACAGATTTGATTAACAATATTCATGGTTCTAGTGATACAATCAGTACCATAAGAAATTATACCTCAGATTTTGAGTCTCTTATTAATATACTGGAAAAAGTGTACCCCCAAATCACGAACAAATCTCTAAAAATCCGCTTAACCAAGATAAGAAAACGATTACGACGATACATATCAGAAGGCCCCATTAACTCGGGAAGTGAGTCGTCGACACAATCATCATATTAGAAATGGACATACTTCAATGGAATTTAAATGGTTATTACGTACACTATGAAATGTTGAAACAACTATTGTCTAAGTACAAACCAAATTCTATTTGTTTATAGGAAACACATTTTAAAGACAGTGATGTACATAACTTAAAAAACTATAACATATACCATAAAAACAGACCCACTGGAGAGAGGAGCTGGGGGGTTGTTGCCACATACGTTAAAAATAATATCCAATCAAATAAAATTGACATAATCTCAGATCTAGAAGCTGTTGCGGTTACTGTTCTCTATCCATCTAAAATAAATATTTGTAATATTTACATTCCTTCCAATATCATTCTCAATAAACATGATTTGGTGAACTTGATTGAACAAATACCTCAACCTCGTATAATTGTCGGAGACTTCAACGGTCACAATTTATTGTGGGGATCGGAGAAACAAGACGATAGAGGTAATCTTATTGAGGAAATTATGAATGACTACAACCTCACTCTGCTCAATAATGGATCTAACACAAGATTCAACTCATACAATGGGACATCGTCTGCTATAGACTTGGCAATATGTGATGTCGCTATTACTCCTCTCTTAAACTGGGAGGTGATGCCATATCTCTATGACAGCGATCACTTCCCAATAATAATTTCTGACATTAGAACCGGCGCAGAAAATAGCAAACCTTTACAAAAATGGCGTCTTAACAATGCAAACTGGAATCAATTTTCCCTAAATATTGAAACATTACTTTCTCAATACAAAATAACAGAGGATATCGACGAAACAGTCAATGAATTTACCAAAATAATTGAACAAGCCGCCAAAGACAGTATTGGGATGACAGAGACCATCAGAAGCCACAATCCGGTACCCTGGTGGAATGACGAATGTCGTCAGGCAATAAAAGCAAGTAAAGCAGCATTTAATCGCTACAAAAAATACAAGACTCCTGAAAATCTAGCAAGTTTTAAGAACCTTAGAGCTAAGACAAGATATACGCTAAAAAAAAGTAGAAAAGAGTGCTGGAAGACTTACGTACAAAATATAAATAGTTCAACTAATATTAGCACTATCTGGAAAAAAATTAGGCAAATATCGGGATACAACTCATATCAGAAAATTGCTGGCTTAGAAGATAACGGACAAATAATTAGCAATCCAAAACAAATTGCTGATTTACTAGCCAGCAATTACGAGAAACAATCTAGCGATGCTGCTTTCGAAGAAAATTTCCTGGAAAATAATTAAACCAGTCTACGCAACTTTCACATTAACAATATAGACACGGACATCAACAAGTCCCTCCTAAAGAGCGAGTTTGACGAAGCACTTACTTCTTTTGATGATTGCAGCCCAGGGCTAGACAACGTGCCTATTAGCTTTCTGCAACACTTCCCAGAAACAGCTAAAGCAACACTGTTAAAAATATTTAATCAAATATGGACAAAACATACGTTCCCAAAAAAATGGTCACAAGGAATAATTATACCCATTCAGAAGACAGGGAAAAATAAATTATTAGTCGATTCTTATAGACCCATATCCATAACTTGCACCATGTGCAAATTACTAGAAAAAATAATCAATAACAGACTTGTTTGGGAGTTAGAACGGAGAAAATTGTTAATACCAGAACAGAGTGGATTTATAAAACACAAAAGCACAATCGATAACATCATCGACTTAGGAAGCGACATACATGAGGCTTTAGCAAACAATCAGAAATGTATAGCTGTATTTTTTGACATAAACAAAGCATTCGATACAGCATGGAGACCTAACATAGTAAAAACCTTGCAAGAATGGAATATAGACGGAAACATGCTGGCTTTTATTTACAATTTTCTAAATAATAGAAGTTTCCAAGTAAGGATAAACGGCTCGATCTCCGATCTAAAAACACAACAACATGGAACACCACAGGGATCAGTAATCAGCCCAACTTCATTCCTTATAGCTATAAATAATATCACCACTAATATACAGAAACCAATAAAAGTCCGACTGTATGCGGATGATCTGGTAATGTACATAAAAAGTAAAAATCTAACAACAATGAAATCGATTCTACAATCACACATAAACATACTTGAAAAATGGTCTAAGGACACCGGTTTTCATTTCTCTGTAGAGAAAACCAAAGGTATAATGTTCTCCAGGAGAGAAGTAGGCCAAAAGCCACTACTTGAACTAAATGGTAGTCCCCTCGGGTATGTTTCAAAAATCAAATTTCTGAGAATGATCTTCGATTCGCAACTAAATTGGGATGAAAACATTAAGAATCTAGTCGTTAGATGTCAGAATGGACTAAATCTATTAAAAGTCCTCGCAAACAGAGAGTGGGGATCTGATCGAGAAACTTCACTCCTAATCTACAGACATCTTATTAGATCCAAGATCGATTATGGATCCATCGCCTACGCCTCCGCTAAAAAACGCATATTAAAACGTTTAGATGTCATAGCAAACCAAGCATTGCGCATCATTTCTGGTGCTTACAGAACATCCCCTATCGAAAGCTTACAAGTAGAGCTAGGAAAGCAATCACTAGATAAAAGAAGGCAATATCTGACACTGTCATATGCCAGTACTATAATGGGCAACCAAGAACATCCAAACTACAATAACACAGTTACAAATAGATATCAAAACACCTACGATTTCAGGAAAAGAGTCGACTACCCCTTCTGTCAAAGAGTTTCCAAATATATCATACAACTAGACATGCAGATACCTTCCATACTAGAAGCAAATGTTGATATACAACCGCCATGGCTTATTAAAATTCCGAGCATAGACACCAGCTTAACCAACTTTAACAAGGCAGAAACTCCAGCCTCTATAATATATCAAAAGTTTCACACGAAACTTTCCATGTATTCTAACTTTCATAAAATATATACTGATGCGTCCAAAACCCCAAATGGAGTTGGAGCTGCTGTTATCACTTCCTATAAACCACCTTTGAAATATAAATTACCCGACGTAATCTCTGTGTATACAGGAGAAATATATGCTATCCTACAAGCTTTAATCGAAATTCAATCGTCAAACCTGCAAAAAACTGTAATAATAACAGACTCCTTAAGTGCCCTAAGTACCTTGAAAAATATTTACACTAACAACCCTCTTGAACTACAAATCAAGACTCAACGGCATCTACTACAAAATAACAACTTGGATGTCAGATTCTCATGGTTGCCCACTCATCAAGGAATACGTACGTATAGTGAACAGTGCGGTTTACAGTGTCGTGAAAACCTACATCAAAATTAAAATTAATGCTCGGTGGCAATCGGAGTGGCAAGAATCACTCCAAAAATTGAGACAAATAAAGGAAAGTGTCAAACAGAGGCCGCGAATGTGCAGTAACCGCTCAAAACAGGTCGTAATAACCAGACTAAGAATAGGTCACACTAAACTTACGCATGAATATTTAAT
The DNA here is from genome assembly GCA_963921935.1 of Galeruca laticollis. Taxonomy (NCBI): domain Eukaryota; kingdom Metazoa; phylum Arthropoda; class Insecta; order Coleoptera; family Chrysomelidae; genus Galeruca; species Galeruca laticollis. The sequence continues at coordinate 180,627,556 of OY998179.1, read as the reverse complement.
TCGTAAAACTGATGAACCTATGTGTATAATTTGTAACCGTGAACTAAATGTAAAACATATACTATTAGAATGCTCATTATACACATCGCAAAGACAACAATGTAATTTTCCAAATGACATGAATACCTTCCTAGGAAAGGATTGCGATGTGGATAATATTTATAAATATCTGTCAAATACCTCTCTACTCTATAAGCTGTGATTATATTATTAAAGCCATCGCTAATAACCAACTTGGTTGATGCGAGAAACAAAAAAAAAAGTAACCTCCACTTTTATTTTTCACATTGATTTATTTGTCAATTTGCCAATACTGTGTTCAATAGACTATCCTCATGTCTCTGTTCTTATTCCAGTGGTATTTATGTAGTAATGTTCCTGGATTTGAGATTCTTTCGTTTGGAATTGATTGACCCAAGTCAACTGTCACCTGTTCATCATCAATCTTTCTTTGTATTGAGTTATATCGAATTGGTATTGTCAAAACTATTTAATACTTCATTTTATTTGTATCATAGACAAATTTCTAAATATTTAATTTCTTTTTATTGATGAATAGATTGACTTGTATGCTTTGCGTACATTTGTTTTGGTTATTGCATCCCATGACTGAGAACAGATCATTTACAATCAATATTCGTCTTTCACTTACTTAACTTATTTTCTTGGTTCAGTGGTCATTAGACCGACCTTAATAGTTTAATTAAGTTCTCATTTGATATTATACTTCATAAAACTTTGTTGTTACTTCTTATCACGGTTGCTTAATTCAGGTTAAGAGTTGGTTCTCATTAGACTGTTCTGTTAATCTGTATCTTATGTCCGTGGTTTTGCGTAACAAAATTTAATGTATGTGATCTTCGGTTCCTGAAATCAATTGTTTCATGTCAACAGGATTTTCTGTCATTCATTGCATGTATCCAATTGGATGTGTCATCTGGCGGACTTTCTCTTCATTTCTTCCATCATGTATATGTTTAATTCACAATAATCCTTTCATGGGTTTGATATTTTAAACAATTTTATTGAAATTTTAATATGTTTATTGCTGTATAATTGGTGATTGATGGAGTTGGATATTTTTATGGATATAGTTTTGTTTGCCAGACGAGTAAGTAACCTCATTCTACTTTTTTTTATTTTCATATTAACTTATTGGTTTACTTGCTGACAGGTAAGCACTGATGATTACTTAACAGTCGAAAGCACTCTACTACGATTTTGAAAATTAGAATTTTATTTGAAATACAAAACTTCTTACTTTTCACACAGCGTGGTTGTGTTTATTTAAAAACATATGTACCAGGTTGTCACATAAATATACAAAGTACTATTTTCGAAAACTATTCGTTATAAAGACTTGCGGTGGAAAATGTGATTATTAAAGAGGGCAAAAAAGACTATTGAAAACATTTCCCACCGTCTTCTTCTGGTATAAAATTTTTCACCGCTTGTCTCCAGGACGAACATTTTCCGAGATGCAGGCCTCTATGTTACGCTCATGTTCTAACTTATGACATTACAACTTTTCGAGAATACTAGAATTCTTATTCCCGTGTATGGATGCGACCTTTTTTCATAAAAACAGTCTCGAACCCTACCAAAAAACTTTCCAAAGATAAAAGTTGAGCAAAAATATATTACAGACGTCGCTACTTTATACTAAGCAATACATTGCTCCAGATAAAATTAGTTTCCTAATCAAAATGATGAATCTGTTAACCTTACAAGCCTCAAAGGATATGCTCGGGGAACATATTAAAATTCTCACATACTCTCACTCGTTATGTTATTTATTTCAATTCGGAATGGTTCATGGGGAAAATAAATAATTATGGATTTGGTTTCGGTCAAATATGAACAAATTTCAATAAATTTTGCCTGTAAGTTATTGGAAAATTGATGAATTAGTTGTTTTTAAAAGCATAAGTAGCAGAATTAATTCTATAAGGATTGTATAAACAACTATAAGGCATATTTTATAGAATAATGCAGTTCTGCGAAACAACTAAATGATCCTTATACAACCAAAAGGGGCCCATTTTTATATAACACTTTGGTACAGTAACAGTCCTATTAAAACTGTGTACAACTCTTGGATGATTTTTAATGGAAGACTGTTGGAGACTATGTACACACTTGAATTTTAGAAGTAGAAGAAGGTTGATGGGTGTATTTTCTCAAAAGATGAGAGTGTGTAAATAAATTTTATTAAAAAATTAAGCTAAGCGCTTTCTGCAAATAAACGTGCCATCATCGGAGCTTTCCTAAAATTACAGATGTTTTTGTAATAACAATAAAAAGTAGATAAACAATTAAAAAAGTTTTGAAAAACTTACGTCAATGGTAAAAAATACCTCTAAAAAAGGGAAACATTGGAAGGGGATCGGCATCACAGGCACAATAGTTAGATGTACCTTTTCACAAAATTAACAAATAAAATGAAACTAAAAACCCCCTCTTTTATGGGGGGAAATTATTCACTCAGATCATTTTTATATTTTAAAGATGTAGCAACGAAGTATGCAAAATGACAAGGTGTAGGACAGTTTATTTCAAAAAGAGAAGGGGGGAAGTGACTATTGTACCTACAGTAGTGGAGTTAATTAAAGTTTGAAAACTATATACAATTTAAATTTATTTGAGTATTAACGCAGTTAACTGGATTTTTCTGCAATTCCCTTATAATCTCCAAATCTTCAAGAAGATTCATTTTTCTGTAATTGTTGACCGGGATGTTATGTAAAATTTTACTGTTTTTTGTTGGAGAAAAATTATGTTTACTGAAATTAATGTGGTGACCAAAAGCAGATTTTTCCGGTATAGATAAATGTTCTTTTATACGTACCTCTAAAGATCTAGTTGTTCTTCCCACATATGCAACAGGACAGTCCCCACAAGCCATTCTATAAATTCCACTTTTTTCTAGTTTTTTCGTTTTATCCTTGGTCTTTGAGAATAAAGATTTTATGTTTGTTCTACATTTAAAGGAAATTTTTAAGTTTGGTATTTGACTAGTTAAGATTCTAGCAATATTGTTGGAAATATTACCTAAATAGGGCAGAGATCTATATATCTGTTCTGATTTATCTGTAATATATATGTGGTGACTAAAAGCTAAATTTCTCCTATTTTTATATTTAATTTTGTTGATGATTTTATCTACTATATGAGGTGAATAACCATTTAATTTAGCTAGTTGTTTGATTATTAAAACTTCTTTATTATAGTCAACTACTGTCATAGGTATCTTAAGTAATCTGTGAATGTAACAATTTAATGAAGACATTTTCTGCTGGTATGGATGGTTAGAAGTAAATGGAATCATATGATCTGTTTGAGTAGGTTTTCTAAAAATAGAGAAATTTATTTTGTTGTTCAATTTTTTAAGCTTCAAATCTAAGAAATTTAATTCCTCATTTTCCTCAATTTCCAGGGTGAAAGAAATGGAAGGGTGTAAACAATTGATCTTTTGGAGAATGTCCCCCGCATCTGAAGGAGAACCATCAATAACGGCCAAGATGTCATCTACATATCTAGACCAATGTAAAATATTTTTGAATTGTGATGTATTGTTGAAAATTAATTTTTTTCCCAAATTATTTAAAAATAAATCAGCTAACAAAGGAGACAATGTGTTACCCATGGCCAAACCTTGTGGCTGGCGACACAGTTTATTGTTGAAAACAAAAAAGTTTTGTGATAAGCAAAGTTTAAGCATTGAAAGCAACTGTAAAATTCTTATATATGACAATCCCTTACACTTTAAAATCTGTTCAACAATTGTGATTGTTTCTTCTCTGGGAACATTAGTAAAGAGGTTGCTCACATCAAAAGATACCATTAAAAATTGTAGAGGCAAGTTGCATATAGAGACTTTGTTAACTAATTCTACTGAGTTTTTAACTGTATATTCTGGGGTGTAATCTAAAAATTTTTTGAGTAAATTGTTGACAAATTTAGATAAAAGACAAAGGGGAGTGTTAACAAAACTGACCACCGGTGTCATAGGTGTATCTATTTTATGTATCTTAGGCAACCCGTACAGCTTAGGTATCGTTGGATACAATTTCTCATTAACGACAATTTCGAAATATTGCAAAAATCTCCATTTAACAAATTTCTTTCAGAAATTAAACACAACTTAAATCATAATAAAAATCTGTTCTTAGAACTTAATGCTAACTTCAAAAACTTTTTAATTTCAAATCCAACGATACCTAAGCTGTACGGGTTGCCTAAGATATATAAAATGTATACACCTATGAGACCGGTGGTCAGTTTTGTTAACACTCCCCTTTGTCTTTTATCTTAATTTGTCAACAATTTACTCAAAAAATTTTTAGATTACACCCCAGAATATACAGTTAAAAACTCAGTAGAATTAGTTAACAAAGTCTCTATATGCAACTTGCCTCAACAATTTTTAATGGTATCTTTTGATGTGAGCAACCTCTTTACTAATGTTCCCAGAGAAGAAACAATCACAATTGTTGAACAGATTTTAAAGTGTAAGGGATTGTCATATATAAGAATTTTACAGTTGCTTTCAATGCTTAAACTTTGCTTATCACAAAACTTTTTTGTTTTCAACAATAAACTGTGTCGCCAGCCACAAGGTTTGGCCATGGGTAACACATTGTCTCCTTTGTTAGCTGATTTATTTTTAAATAATTTGGGAAAAAAATTAATTTTCAACAATACATCACAATTCAAAAATATTTTACATTGGTCTAGATATGTAGATGACATCTTGGCCGTTATTGATGGTTCTCCTTCAGATGCGGGGGACATTCTCCAAAAGATCAATTGTTTACACCCTTCCATTTCTTTCACCCTGGAAATTGAGGAAAATGAGGAATTAAATTTCTTAGATTTTAAGCTTAAAAAATTGAACAACAAAATAAATTTCTCTATTTTTAGAAAACCTACTCAAACAGATCATATGATTCCATTTACTTCTAACCATCCATACCAGCAGAAAATGTCTTCATTAAATTGTTACATTCACAGATTACTTAAGATACCTATGACAGTAGTTGACTATAATAAAGAAGTTTTAATAATCAAACAACTAGCTAAATTAAATGGTTATTCACCTCATATAGTAGATAAAATCATCAACAAAATTAAATATAAAAATAGGAGAAATTTAGCTTTTAGTCACCACATATATATTACAGATAAATCAGAACAGATATATAGATCTCTGCCCTATTTAGGTAATATTTCCAACAATATTGCTAGAATCTTAACTAGTCAAATACCAAACTTAAAAATTTCCTTTAAATGTAAAACAAACATAAAATCTTTATTCTCAAAGACCAAGGATAAAACGAAAAAACTAGAAAAAAGTGGAATTTATAGAATGGCTTGTGGGGACTGTCCTGTTGCATATGTGGGAAGAACAACTAGATCTTTAGAGGTACGTATAAAAGAACATTTATCTATACCGGAAAAATCTGCTTTTGGTCACCACATTAATTTCAGTAAACATAATTTTTCTCCAACAAAAAACAGTAAAATTTTACATAACATCCCGGTCAACAATTACAGAAAAATGAATCTTCTTGAAGATTTGGAGATTATAAGGGAATTGCAGAAAAATCCAGTTAACTGCGTTAATACTCAAATAAATTTAAATTGTATATAGTTTTCAAACTTTAATTAACTCCACTACTGTAGGTACAATAGTCACTTCCCCCCTTCTCTTTTTGAAATAAACTGTCCTACACCTTGTCATTTTGCATACTTCGTTGCTACATCTTTGAAATATAAAAATGATCTGAGTGAATAATTTCTCCCCATAAAAGAGGGGGTTTTTAGTTTCATTTTATTTGTTAATTTTGTGAAAAGGTACATCTAACTATTGTGCCTGTGATGCCGATCCCCTTCCAATGTTTCCCTTTTTTAGAGGTATTGTTTACCATTGACGTAAGTTCAAAACTTTTTTAATTGTTTATATACTTTTTATTGTTATTACAAAAACATCTGTAATTTTAGGAAAGCTCCGATGATGGCATGTTTATTTGCCGAAAGGGCTTAGCTTAATTTTTTAATAAAATTTATTTACACACTTTCATCTTTTGAGAAAATACACCCATCAACCTTCTTCTACTTCTTGGATGATTGTTTCATGCAGCATTATACAGCTACTAGACAATGCTTTTATAGTATGTCATGTATGAACGTTCAAAAAATGGGATTGAAGCAGAACTACAGAAGACTTACACAATGGTTGTATAATGAATTATATTTTTCTAGCTCATTTCAATAGGATATCACTGCATACGATGATCCTTTCACAACATGTCTATCTAAATGATAACAAAGTAACATTTTACAAGTTAGTTACATGGTTTCAACTCATTTACACATTATGGCGGTGATAAAATTCTCTATCCAAAATAACGTCGGTACATGATAAAATTGTTCTATTACGAAGAATATTTAGGTGGTATACAACCATTTTGGATAAAAGTAGTAACGATATTTAGGTACGTGAAAGGTAGACTTTGCAAAATCTAATATAGGAATAAGGATTTGAAGTTCCAAAACAGCATAAAAAATATCAATTTGTTAGAAACTTGGTATGGGCCGAAGCTCACACCTATTTCAATAAAAGATTTTTATCACTCATAAATAATTAAACTCTTATTAATATTTTTAAAACGCAAAAGAGTGGTTTGAATAGGGATTTGCATCTAAAAAATATCTATGACGTCACATATTTTTCATATTACCCTGTATATTTAATTCCCTCGTAAATTAACTATAAAAAGGAAATTCACAAGCCTAAGCCATTTTTTATCAGTTATGAAAAATATCATCAATGTCAAACCCCTCGAAATGGCATCCATTAGAACATAGAGAGTTGATTAGGAAAAAAATCTTTGCGATCTACATTATATTCATAAATTTGTCGAACCTTCCTAACGCGGACATAGATACCTTTCTCCTGAGTCAAATATAGTAGATGGGCTAGAAACAAAATTCTAAACTCGTTCTCGTTGCCTTCCGAATCCAATGTAAGTACCACAAAATCAAAATTACCAATTATTTAAATGATAACATTCATAGGAACTCAAACCCACCAATAACCCATTTCTTAAAAATGTGATATGACCTCATTGATATTCTACTAAATATGGATTAGCACATCTACATTCGATGCTAAAGCTGTTCTCAAATCGTTTTCTACGACATAAAACTGAATAAATAAAAATATATCCCATTTTTGTTCATAGCAAATATCAATATATTAAAAAAAGTGCAACAATTTCATAGACTCTTATAATATATATATATATATATATATATATATATATATATATATATATATATATTTATGAGTATATATAGTATTAAATTTTTCGAAATGCTCTGAATTAGAGAGCGAAACGTCAATAAAAACATAAATTGATACAGAATTCACGTTTATAACCTGATAACCTGATGCCCAAGAAAAATGGAAAGAAAATTATATATATATATGTATATATATGTATATATATATATATATATATATATATATATATATATATATATATATATACATATATATGCTAAGAATCTGCGGAGTCTAAACCACTACCCATTAACTACATTACACCTAGTAACTTATAACTGCCGTACACTCTCTAATCAAGCTAGGATTATGGAACTGCAAACAGAGGCAGCAAAAATAAAGTGGGATATCATGGGCATTAGCGAAGTAAGACGAAAAAAAGAAGAACTCATAGAACTTGAATCAGGAAATCTTCTATACCACCAAGGAACACCAACAGGAAGAACAAGCGGAGTAGGATTCCTAATTAAGAAAACCTGGAAAAATAGAATCATAAGGATAACAAGCACCTCAGACAGAGTAGCCAGCATAACACTAAGACTCTCCAAAAGATATACTATCCAGATTATTCAGGTATACGCCCCAACAATCAGCCATAGTGACGACGAAATAGAAGAATTCTATAATGAAATAACCCAAGCGCTCAGCAACGACAATAGTCACTTCAAATACATAATGGGAGACTTTAATGCCAAAGTAGGACACACGAAAGACCAATAAAAAGGAATGGGGAAATATGGATTTGGAGAAAGGAATGAAAGAGGAGAGAGATGAATACAGTTCGCACACTTTCAGAACATGTATGTGGCAAACTCATTCTTCAAGAAGAACCCTAACAGGAAATGGATGTGGAAAGGCCCCGGTGCAACTATCAGAAACGAAATAGACTTTATCCTGACCAATAAAATTAACACAGTAAAAGATCTAAGCACGCCCAACAAGTTCACTACAGGAAGCGACCATCGACTGATTAGAGCTCGACTGGTCTTAGATATGAAACTAGAAAGGTCAAGACTAATCAAAACGAACACAACGAAAAACATAAACAACGAAAGGCTGAAAGAGAACTCTCACCAATATGAAGCACTACTAGAAGAAAGACTACAAAAAGTGGACTATAACAACCCTGAACTGATAGACACAATTCGAAACTGCGCCGTAGAAGTGGGAGGTCTGCAACAACGAGGTGAACACAAAAAACTAACTCCGGAAACAAAAGCACTATTACAAAAACGAAGAGAAATGGAAAAGAGAACAAACATTCAAAGAATTGAATACACCGAACTGTGCAAGACGATACGAAAGAAAATCGCAGAAGATATCAGAAATTACAACGAGAAACTGGTACAAACAACAATAGAAAACCGTAAAAGCTACAAAAATGCAAAAAGGGCACTAATAATAGGGAAAAGACAGATAGTTGCATTAACTGATGGAAACACAAGAACCACAGACAGGAATGAAATAATAGACCTAGTAGCCAAATTCTATGGAGACCTATACAAGGCCCCTGAAAACTTGGAAGAAATAATAGAACACTCAGAAGATGCCATACCAGAAGTATTGGTGGAGGAAGTAGAAATGGCACTGAAAAGCATGAAAAATGGCAAAGCAGCGGGAAATGACGGCATCACGACTGAAATACTCAAATATGCAGGAGCTAAAACATGGAAGTACCTTGCCAAACTATACACGAACTGTCTGATGTCCAGGAGCATACCTAAATAGTGGAACAGCGCCCTTATAGTGTTGATCCACAAAAAAGGCAGCAAAGAAGACATTAAGAACTACAGACCAATAAGTCTACTACCAGTGATGTACAAGGTATTCACAAAGATCATTCACAACAGAATACAAAACACACTAGACTCGGCCCAACCACGAGAAGAGGCTGGATTCCGCAAAGGCTTCAGTACAATAGATCACATCCATACCCTCAAAGAGGTAATCAGTCGAACCAAAGAATACGACCAACCACTAGCACTAGCCTTCATCGACTTTGAGAAAGCATTCGACTCTATATATCTCAGAGCAGTAATAAATGCCCTAACAGAACAAGGGGTCGACTAGCCATATATTGAGACCCTAGCAAATATATATATAGGGAAGCCAAAGCGAGAGTTAGGATATATGAGGGCACACCAGAATTCCCCACCAGCAGAGGAGTTAGACAAGGAGACGCAGTTATTTACAGCAACACTAGAAAGCATCTTCAGAAAACTGGGCTGGAACAACACAGGTCTGAATATAGATGGAGAATACTTGAACCATCTAAGATTCGCTGATGACATCATCCTAATAGCGAGTAACCCTGGCGAAATGCAACAACAAATAAATGAATTGAATGCAGCAAGCAACGAAGTAGGCCTTAAAATAAATCTGAGTAAGACCAAGATAATGTATAACGAACTGATAAACGCACAAGAAATAACAATTGATGACACTGCCCTGGAAATAGTAGAGGAATACATATACCTGGGTCAACTAATACGCATATCAGGCTCTCTACTTCCAGAAATAAACAGAAGAATCAAATTAGCATGGAGAACATTTGGACAGAACTCTATCATCTTCAAGTCTAGAATGTCACTCCGTTTGAAAAAGAAAGCGTTTGATCAGTGCGTACTACCAGTACCAGTACGGCTTTGAAACCTGGTCCCTGAAAACTGATATCATTAGAAAACTCCAGGTAACGCAGAGGTCTATGGAACGACGCATGCTTGGAATAACAAGGAGAGATAGAAAAAGGCTTGATTGGATCAGACAAAAGGCCCAAGTGATAGATGTCATAAATAGAATCAGATCCCTAAAGTGGCAATGGGCGGGGCATCTCGCTAGAAGGACAGACGATAGATGGACCACAAAGATAACGCAATGGTATCCCCGAGGCGTGAAAAGAGCAAGAAGACGCCCCAACTTAAGATGGGACTACGACACAAAATGGTTGAATAGGCTGCATATGATGATGATGATGATGATATATATATATATATATATATATATATATATATATATATATATATATTTATATATATATATATATATATTTATATATATATATATATATATATATATATATATTATATATATATATATATATATATATATATATATATATATTTAAAAGGAAGATAGTCTTTGCTGACTATTAGGAATAAAACTGGTGAATATTGGGGAATTGCAGCAAGAGAAACGGAAAAAAGTGTTCTCTCAAAGGAAACTTTCCAAGTTTTCGAGGATGTTTGTCCTCATCATCAAGGAAACTGAAATGGAAAAACAGCACTTAGATACTGTAGTTAACAAAAAGATAAAATAGGAACGAATTCACAACAGGTGTGTACTTACCTTCAAGTTGAGGTTATATTCCATTATGTTATATAAAATTAAACTACAGATAATTAAAATATGAACTAGTTAACTGAATAATGGCTCACATCGTACAATCACATTAAAATGACTAAAAAGTCAACATCTAAGACCATTTGCAGAAACCAAGAACACGAGTGCTTTTTTGTTGAAAGCCGGCCAGAAAATGATATCGTTTTCCCTCTTAAAAGGGGGGGCTAGTTGACATCCAATGTTGCCAACCATTAGTTGAGTAGATTAATGTGAGATCAAGTACCCATTTGATAATGGCCTCCGATGTAATAGTTAATATTTGTGATGGGAAAGAGAAATGCAGAGGGGTTGAATATAACATTCATAAGAAAGAAGAAGAGGAAATAATCTTATTCCAACAGTAAGGGGTTTGTATAATAAGACTTATACGGTGGAAGATATCAAAAATTAGACTCCAGCAGAAACAACAAAAGCCCTTCACGAACATAATATAGAATAATAATATTGTGATATAGTAATTATTAAAGTAAGATAACAATCATGTAATATAAATAAATAATAATATATTATTCATGAGCGCATCTACCAACACCAATGCGCCCACTGTAGAGGTGGTAATATGTTAGATATCTGCAAATGGGGTAGTGTCAATTGGGGGAACGTGACTGCAATTTGTGAAAGGAAGGTTCACGTTCAAATATGAGGACAGTAACAAGGAACAAATCTCACTCAAGTGGTCTGTGTCAGTCTTTTTGTCAATGACATTATCAAATTGTGAAATACAAGCTATTTCTAAAAATGATCTTTTAGTTTTGTTTGACTCTGTCGCTAACACCTTTGCAGCCTCAACGTTCATATGATGGTCAAGAGAATGAACGTGATCTGCTGAAGCGCAACGTTCTAGGTGTAATCTACAATCACTCTTATGTGAGACAATACGGCTAGAAAGTGATCTTAAAGTCTGACTAATATAGTGTTTATGACAGTCCCCACATGGAATGCTATACACAACGTTAGTAAGTGAAGTTAACGGACATTTATCTTTAACTCTAGTGAAAATTGATCTAATTGTTAGAGTTGTCCTGTTAGCAATCTTAAAATTACCATATGTTCGAAACAATCTGGCAAGTCTCGGAGTTATGTCCTTTATGTATGGAAGGGAAGCAAAAATTGGGGGAGCAGGGGTCGTACTGACGCCAACATCCGTTAGGGCCACGTTAGGATAGGTATCATCAGTCAGCAGGTCCATGGTATTATATGTGCTGAATAATGATTTATTAAGTAGAGTTCTTGGATAACAGTTATCCAAGAAAAGGTTGAATAAAACATTAAGATGTTGATTATGGAAGATACCATTTGAAATTCAAAGGACTCTATGCTTCATTTGTTTCACCAAGTTCACCTTCATAGAATGTTTGTGGTAAGAATGGTAATTTAAATATCTACTAGAACTGCAAGGTTTCCTGTACCAATCTATAATAATAGTATTATGGTTGGAAATAAACTTAGAAAGGACGGAATTATCGTTGTCTTCTTTTTCTATTGTGAACTGTATATAAGTATCGTAACTATTCAAGTTCTCAACAATTTCATGTAGGCCTTCTCTAGCAAGTGCCACGATAATATCGTCCCCATACTTCTTAATAAAGAAAGGAGTAAAAGAAAGTACCGGAATGACAGTACCCAGCAAATCGTTTATGACATATGCTGCTAAGATAGGAGAAATGGAGGCACCCATAGGAGTACCAAAAGTTTGTTTATAAAGTTTATCGTTAAAAGTGGAATAAGTTTTATCAAAAAGAAAAACAATTAATTTTAGAAAGGCATCCTTCTGGATGGAGCAATGGACACTAATACGTTCCCAACTCTTATCGATTGCTCTCAAACTAGCATCAAGATAAACGTTACTGAACAACGAGACCACATCCAAACTGGCCAGAACATAACTATCTGGAATTGTATAGTTATTAAACTTGTCCGAGGCTTTACAATAAAGATTCATTTGACGAACACGAACACGGTAATTATATATTGTCAAAACTACGTTGGAAATTGGAAAAGAAATACATGTATTAATATAAACAAATTCAACATCGAAATAGTGGAACAAACAACTAAAATCTAATATGTCAAAAAAAGAATAGGTACCTTTGCGCAAATTTATATTGTTTAAAATGGCCAAATCATGAAATTTTAAATTGGTTAACCAATAAAATAACGCACTAACCTTCACAGAAAAATCGTTTCTTCTTGTCAACAATATTCTCCCGTCTGCTATAACAGTACGATTCTGTTCTTCTCCAGGTAAAATCTTGAATTTCTAGGTCCTGATACACTTTATACTATTGTTTATCTTTTCTTTATTCACAATCTGGTTTCTCTCTCTTGAATGTCTTTTTGAATGATACTATCTGGTATCTTTTATTGTTCTACAGCCAATATTTTAGTTATCTATTTTAATTACTTGTCTTATGTTCGTTTATTTATCTTTCAAATTGTTTCAATAACTTTATTTAACTTCTTTATATAGTTCTCTTTACTTATATGAGGACTTTACGTCTCTTTTATTATAATTTTAAAATTTTAAAAACTACGTCCTCTCTCCAATTTATCACATCACATACTGTACTTTTTCAAAATCAACAACCCTCCTTTTTCCTGTTCCGTTGCTATGGACAAAACTCCTCATCTCACTAGATTTTTTTAACAATAACTTACAAATCCGAGGTTTCATTTAAATTCATATTTTTCTTAACTATTTTATGATATTTAATGTTTTGTTTATTTCCAAAATAATTTAATTCATCTATTTAAAACTCTACTTCTCCAAAAATATCCCTATTTATTAAAAAAAACCTCTCATTGCGTATTACATTTCCATTCTGAAATAAACAAATCTACAAACTAAAAGTTTTCAAAATATATATAATTCTTTTCAAATTTTGTTAGAATTTTGTCACAATTATTGTTTCTCATAAACTTGGCCTGAAATTTATATTTACAAAAATTCTGTATGTGTTATTTTTTATCATCGCTTCATACGCTTGTCAAAATTACATAGTTCCATGTCAACGGATTTCTGTCGCTGGCATCGAACTCTATCGCTGGCGTTTCATGCTTTGGAAGTAAATTTGACATTCCAATCTTGTTGACAGTTCTCTGTGTCATTGAAATAATAAACATGGTAATAACAATTTTGCTTCTAATTCTTGTTAAATATGATATGTCATAATAATCTAAATACATTTATTCATTATTTTAGGGTTTTAGATACTTTTATGACGTATATGCCATATTTACAAGTTACTATATTGTTTAAAGATGATTTATGGTCCGATATATAAGTATGAGTTATAGTAAATGTTTTGAATATCATTCCAGTATTTCAACACTTATATTAAATAAATGATATCAAAGGTATAAATTCAATATACAATTCACTTTAGCTTCATTCATATGATGAAAAACAAATAATTCCCGATGTGGTGATTTATAACCAAATTCATGCTTGAAAACCTCACACACCAATACCTTCAAACTCTTATAGACGTTGTGATGAGTTCAATATATATATATTTATATATATATATATATATATATATATATATATATATATATATATATATATATATATATATATATATAATAGAAAGCAAAAAGATGCTTCTGTTGTTTATCGACCGTACTTGATTCAATATAGAGTGGGAATTATCGGGTATGCGGTCAGTGAAATGAAATGAAACTATTATCCTATGCTCAATATTTCGCCACCGTTTGGTAGCTTCATCAGGAGATACTACAAAATTCATTCAATAAACATTTGCACACAATAACAAATGGTTAACTTACAGATTTTAGAGTCTGGAATTTAGTGACGTCTAGACATTAAAAGGTTTAGGACAAGACTAATTAAAATAATTTTAAAAAACCAGTAAGGTATAGATATAAAAATGTTTACAAGAAACTGACAAGAAACACACTAAAACAAATTACAGGGTGATAAGACAAATCAATTTCTAAAATGATTTTAAAAGTTGACAATAAATATTACTAAGTCCATTAGTGTCTGCTTTGAGGTTTATGGCGTTAGGGTTCCTAGCAATATGATACATCTCATAATACAATCGATGTTTGTATCGGTCCGCATGTTGCAGTATCTTAGCACTATTGTAGTCGAACATATGTCCTGTTTTTGAAAAATGGTCCAAAACTGCACAATTATTTTTGCCAGTACGACAATCACTTTTGTGCTGGGTAATACGCTGCTTAAGCCATTGTGAGGTTTGACCAACATAACATCCCTGACACTGTGAGCAATCCATTTTGTAAATAACATTTTTGTTGTATAAAGTAGGTGTTGGGTCTTTTACTTCAGAAAAAAGGTTGGAATTGGTTATTAAATTATATTTAACAATCTTAATATTGGTTAAATTTTTAAACAGAGGTAAAATTAAATGAGTTAGATTAGTAATGTACGGAAGTTTATAATATTTTATGGTTTGCTCACTATGTTCGTCAACTTGACCGTCATAAAAGTCGGTGTTATATATTAATTTCTTCAAAATGCCTGTTGGGTAACCATTGTTCTTAAATATATCAAACAATATTTTTAAGTTTTTTGATACGAATGCTTCATCACTGATTTGCAATATTCTAATTCTCATCATTATTACGGAATTATGTTTTTGGCTTTTTGGGTGATTAGAGTAATAATTTAAAAATCTGCCTGACGCAGTTGGCTTTTGATACCAATCAAGAAAAATTACATTACTATCCGATCTTAAAACTTTGGTATCCAAAAAAGGTATTCCAGCGTCAATTTCATGTTCAATTGTAAATTGCAAATGACGATCAAAAGAATTGAATAACTCGAGAACGACGTCGGTCTTATCTACTGGTACAGCGCAAATTATGTCGTCAACGTATTTGTATAAAAATGGCATTTCAAAAGGCAAACTTGGAATTATACTAACAAGTAGTTCATCTAACACAATTGTGTGTGTGGCCAAAATTTGACTAATAGGAGTTCTTCAATTCTTTTGATCGTCATTTGCAATTTACAATTGAACATGAAATTGACGCTGGAATACCTTTTTTGGATACCAAAGTTTTAAGATCGGATAGTAATGTAATTTTTCTTGATTGGTATCAAAAGCCAACTGCGTCAGGCAGATTTTTAAATTATTACTCTAATCACCCAAAAAGCCAAAAACATAATTCCGTAATAATGATGAGAAATAGAATATTGCAAATCAGTGATGAAGCATTCGTATCAAAAAACTTAAAAATATTGTTTGATATATTTAAGAACAATGGTTACCCAACAGGCATTTTAAAGAAATTAATATATAACACCAACTTTTATGACGGTCAAGTTGACGAACATAGTGAGCAAACCATAAAATATTATAAACTTCCGTACATTACTAATCTAACTCATTTAATTTTACCTCTGTTTAAAAATTTAACCAATATTAAGATTGTTAAATATAATTTAATAACCAATTCCAACCTTTTTTCTAAAGTAAAAGACCCAACACCTACTTTATACAACACAAATGTTATTTACAAAATGGATTGCTCACAGTGTCAGGGATGTTATGTTGGTCAAACCTCACAATGGATTAAGCAGCGCATTACCCAACACAAGAGTGATTGTCGTACTGGCAAAAATAATTGTGCAGTTGTGGACCATTTTTTAAAAACAGGACATACGTTCGACTACAATAGTGCTAAGATACTGCAACATGCGGACCGATACAAACATCGATTGTTTTATGAGATGTATCATATTGCTAGGAACCCTAACGCGATAAACCTCAAAGCAGACACTAATGGACTTAGTAATATTTATTGTCAACTTTTAAAATCATTTTAGAAATTGATTTGTCTTATCACCCTGTAATTTGTTTTAGTGTGTTTCTTGTCAGTTTCTTGTAAACATTTTTATATCTATACCTTACTGGTTTTTTAAAATTATTTTAATTAGTCTTGTCCTAAACCTTTTAATGTCTAGACGTCACTAAATTCCAGACTCTAAAATCTGTAAGTTAACCATTTGTTATTGTGTGCAATTGTTTATTAAATAAATTTTGTAGTATCTCCTGATGAAGCTACCAAACGGTGGCGAAATATTGAGCATAGGATAATAGTTTCATTTCATTTCACTGACCGCATACCCGATAATTCCCCCTCTATATATATATATATATATATATATATATATATATATATATATATATATATATATATAAAATAAATACCTTTCAAATAAAATCTTGAGAGTTTTTCTTTTTAATCACGGTAAATCAAATTTCAGGTTATGTTCATATGTCTTGAATGCATTCATTGAATTTGTGATTATAGGGACCGAGAAAGATGACATTTGTTGTTTATTATACTGTTTACATCACAATATTTTCCTTATTTAACACCAGGGCGCTCCACTTTCGACAGAAGTGCTGCCTCTATAGTTCGCTCTCAATCCCTATATATGTCAAACAGATTTTAGAGATTTTTAATAAACTTTATTAAGGTACCTTTCAAATGAACCAAACGTCGATCCAGCACCAAATTCGGATATGTACAGTCGAATTTCCTTGTCACTATGTCAAAAAAGTAATGACAGCTTCTCTTTATAAATTTGACTGGCAATATATCTCCAAAGATATATTAAATAGAACCGCTATTATCTTCTCTTCTTTATATAATTTTCTTCCCATACCAACGTAACTTTAACACTCTCACAAATTTTGCTCAATATATTCACCAAATTTTCTATTATTATGAGATCAATTTATATTGAGTTTTTGTAGAAATTTCAGATGGTTTTTTCAAATATGTACTGTGTATTATAACTTTGCTGCCCAACCCTATCTAATATGCGAGAAAAGTATTGGTTTACACTATAAAACTTGGAATTTTAGATTTTTTTTTCGAGTTATTTTTTCATTTTTCAGCAAGAACAACACGAAAAAATTGTCTTTAAAAACAAATCCTATGTGTATGTCGTCGTTGGCCACTTTTCG
The DNA here is from genome assembly GCA_963921935.1 of Galeruca laticollis. Classification (NCBI taxonomy): domain Eukaryota; kingdom Metazoa; phylum Arthropoda; class Insecta; order Coleoptera; family Chrysomelidae; genus Galeruca; species Galeruca laticollis. Next base: position 180,609,841 of record OY998179.1, on the reverse strand, counting down.
TAACAAGTCACCAATTCTATGATTGAATATTGTCCAAAACATCTCACAAATAAACCCTATTGATTTTCAGCTCACTAAAGCTAGAGTGCAACGGGTGCTATGGTACTTTAAGTTCGATATTTTTGTCATTTTTTGAGAAATTTCAGTTTGTTAGCACTATACAGCTTCCGGAGTATATACAAGTGACCAATGTTATAATTGAATATTGTTCAGGGCGTCTTATAAATGGACCTTATTGATTTTTAGCTTACCAGAGCTAGTAGAACACGTGCTATGGTACCTGAAGTACTACATTTTTGGTTATTTTGGGAAAAATTTCAGTTTGTTAGCACAAAGTATAGCAAGTGCCACTTTTATGATTTTCTTAATATTGTTCAGGGCATCTCACAGGAGGAAGATTTAGTTTAAATCTTTAAAACCGTTTACTTTTAACCACTATGATTTATCCCCCCCCCATAGTGTGACTAAGGCCAAATTCACTACCTGAGCGGAGTCCCAAGGCCGGGTGTTTAGGTTGTGACATGAAATATAATAAATTAGTTCATCATTTATTTCATGATAAACTAACTGCTCCTGGATATATAGATATGTTAGAAATAAATTCAAAGGAAACTTCTGGCGAGAGAAGTTTGGCTGAGAGGAATAGATTTTGGTTCCAACAAGATTGAGCGGAAATATTTCGTAATCAGTGGATTGGAACTTATGATCCAGTTAGGTGGCCTCTTCGTTCGCCAGAATTGAATCCTCCTAATCTTTTTATTTGGAGATTTAAAAAAAATCATATTTATAAAACTAACTTCGACAGTAGAGAATTATTACAAAGCGCTCATCAAGCGTTTAGAAAAATAAAGCCAGTCCACATACTGAATTCTATAATATCTGCAAGGAAACTGTCAAATATGATTAGAACATTTAATATAAGCCTTTTTGTAGAATTAATTCTAGTTGTTACGTTGTTTATAGTTGTTTGTAAGTTTATTCATTATAATTTTGATTTTTGGAAAATTAATTTGTTTGTAAGTTTTTTATTCCAATATTTGTAAGTTGATTGATCTCATTTTTGGCTAACAAAACTGTCATGGTTTATATTCTCATAATAAAATGTCAAATTGTGTTACTGGGTGTTAATTTTTAAGTGTATTTACCGTGATGTCAACTGCAATCGTTTGATTCGCCGTGTAGCTCCAAGCACTGAAAATAGATTTGGCATATGTCATATCAGGTAAATGAGAATTAAAAATGGAAATGAAATATGTAAGAATATAAAGGATGTCCCATATAAAAACATAACAGACGTTCTAGAAACCAGCCTTTTTCAACAATTGCCTTATATCTCTCTAATGAAGGGGCCTATTGAAAATTTGATTGGGAATCGTTACTTCCTAACATTTCAACTACTTTTTCTCTCCTATAGTTTGCGGCATACCCAAAAATATATACCATTTTGGGACACACTGTACTGCATGTTAACAATAGGCACATACAAACCACATCCATGTTATTTGTCCCATAATTAATATTACTCGGAGGATAATATGTAGTTCTTTCTCAGCATATAAGTTCTCCTTTGAATAAAAACTTTTATTTCTCATACACTTTATTGTGACAACATGCCTCATCTAGGGGCATACTGTCACTCAAATCCTGACAAAGTTTGAACCATCTTACCAATTTAACCGATGTAATCTAAAACTAAAAATAAACGGTTTTAAAGATTAAAACTAACTTTTCCGCATCTGTGACCCTGAACAATATTCTATCATAAAATTGTTACTTGTATACACTTCGGGGGATGTATTGTGCTAACAAACCGAAATTTCTCCAAAAATAACCAGAAGTTTAGTATATCTGGATTTATAGGACCCGCTGTACTCGCTCCAGTCAACTGAAAATCAATAGGGTATATCTGTGAGACACTTTGAACAATATTCAATCAAAAAATTGATCAATCGTATACTCTCTGGAGGCTGTATTGTGCTAAGAAACTGAAAAGTCTCCAGAAATGACAAAAATCTGGTACTTCAATTACCATAGCACCCGTTATTTTGGCTTTAGTGAGCTGAATATCAATAGTTTCCATCTTTGAAACGCTCTGAATAATATTCAATCATAAAACTGGTCACTTGTATATACTCCGGAGGCAGTATCGTGCTAACAAACTGGAACTTCTCCAAAAATGACAAAAATATCATACTTAAAGTACTGTAGCACCTGTTGTATTGGCTCTGGTCAGCTGAAAATCAATAGGGTTCATCAGTGAGATGTCCTTAACAATATTCAATCATGAAATTGGTGACTTGTTGAACTCCGGAGGCTGTATCGTGCTAACCAACTGAAATTTCGCAAAAAATTACAAAATTGTGTACTTCAAGTACCATAGCACCCGTTGTACTGGCTCTGGTGAACTGAAAATCAATAGGGTTTATCTGTGACATCTCCTTAACAATATTCAATCATAAAATTGCTGACTTATTGCACTCCGGAGGCTGTATCGTGCTAACAAGACTTGTGAGAAAAAGTGGCCGACGACAACGACGACGACGACGACGACGACGACATACACACAGGATTTTTTCTCTAAAAACCATTTTTTCGTGTTGTTGTTGATAGAAAACGTAAAAATAACTCAAAATTTTTTTCCAAAATTCCAACTTTTTTTGGGGTAAACCAATACTTTTCTCGCATATTGAAAGGTTGAGCGGAAAAGTAAAAAGTATGAATTGATAGCCTACATACCATCTCATTATTTGGATGAAGTTTGGTTCAAAAAACATAAAAAGTGTCTGAGATATAGAGCACGAAGCCAAGACTATGACAACTATTACCGGCCTCCTCTACTTGGAATACTTCTCAAAGTGTTCACTATGATTTGATGACTTTCGGCAACTAAGATGTAAATACGGTTCCATCGAACTCGAACTTCCATGTGCAGTGATTTTCATAGCTTGTTGTTCACTAACGAGAGATTTTTGTAACTGACTGTCTTCAGTAGCACGATTGGAATGATTTGTTACTTCCATTTAACTTTTCCGCCCTACCTTTCTATATGCGAGAAAAGTATTGGTTCACCCCAAAAGAAGTTAGAATTTTGAAATTTTTACGGTTTTTTAGAAAAAAAATCCTGTGTGTATGTCGTCGTCGTTATCGTCGGCCACTTTTCCCTACATGCCTTGTTAGCACGATACAGTCTCCGAAAAAAAACCGGAACTAGAAAGCCATTCCAGCGACTAAACCCCTCTTAGGGTATACAGCCACTATATATATATATATATATATATATATATATATATATATATATATATATATATATATATATATATATATATATATATATATATATATATATATATATATATATTATTTATGATAAAGACACTAAAGTTACAAATTATTATCAAGCATTTTTTTGCGGATACCCTACAGTTTATAACGCCGACCTTTGTTACTAGAGAAATGTCAATGAGAAAACTAATTATTTAAAGGTCAACCTATTGAGCAGTTTTTGTATAAGAATGCAAGGCAATAATTCAACTTTATGATATCATTGAAATAGTAAAAGTTTCTATAGAAATAATTAAAGTTTTCACTATGCATTATGGCAGACTGCATCCCGTTTCATACACATATACGAGTATAACTTTATAATTAAAACAACGTTAATTAAACAAGTTTATGTATTGAGGTAATCATCTCAATTTTTACGTTATTTATTCAAAAAATTACCATTATCTACACAAATTTCGAGTCATAATTTTATTAGCTCAATATTTCTTTTCAATTACCCAAATTCTCTTTACGTTGATGATTTTTGACAAACAGGATATATAGTCTAAGAGCCAGTAAACATATAATTGAAGAAAGTCTCAAATTCTCTCATTTATTCAGTTGCACCTAGGTACCTTCCATGAGATGGGGGTTATGTAAGGCCAGTCGCGGCAAGTATACAGTCACTCAGGTGTGCTAGGTGTCTTCATTTGGCAAACTAAAAAATTATTTTAAGGAAGCTGCCGTTTTGGTATGACAAAATATACCATAATAGCTACTCAAAAACAAAATTGTAGACCACTACCTCGGTTATAACAACGTGGCAGATACATTTAAAATAAATAAGAAAATGTTGAAATTAAATGAAAAGTTTTTTATGTAACTTAAATTTTATATGTTATTCTTGATAGTATTAGTAGTATATATTGTTCAAGGCAGAAGGATATGTCGGTTGCTTGGACCTGGCAGATAGTAAAATGTTTTCTCCGGCGCAAGCACACACATATTTAAAACTTCCTATCAATATAATACGAGTACATTATGAAACCTGCTGATTATTTTATGAACTAGTGTGGAGATAAGAAATAATATGATTTATTGAAGTGATCATCCGTACCGTTGTTGCATAGATTATGGGGAAAATAGGCCATTACAAATGTGTTTTCTATAGTAGAGGATAATAATGATATAATTAGTACATAAACGATATTATTTTCATTTTTTAATTCTTCAAAGCAAAATGTGAATTACGAATGAAATTATTAATTTTAAACAATATTAAAAAACGAAAAAGTTTAATCTTTATTTCTGAAATATTTAGATATTCATATTTTCTCTTCCTACTTTCGTGTTATCTTCTGATTCATCTTCACAATCATCAACTTCATCACTGGCTCCATCAGTATTTGTAAATTGAAATTAAAATTAACAAATCAAAAGTTTTATATTTGAATTTATTTCTATAATTAAATAATTACTTGGAGAATATTTAATCAAATCGCTGACGAGATTTGGCAATGGATCTCCTTCAAACCATTTAAACATGAGAGTGCATTCTTGCTTCATCCAACCCAACTCAAGTGGATTGGTTAAACGCTCTAAGCTGTTTATCAGAAGCCTTTTTCCAAATGCTTGGAATAAAATGAGGTCTCAAAAAATGTTGATATAATTCGCTTTTACAATGGGGTATAGAGTTTGCATCGAAACTGCTGACTTTTTTAGCGAAATTTTCAATAATATCTGTTGCTTTATAACTACTGACGAAAAGCTGGAATCTCCTGTCGTCCAAGTCTATTTATTTTTTAGCACCGTACATAAGGCAAGTGAACTTTTGGATGAAACTGAACAGACTTTGTAAAAGCGCCTCGGTTAACTTAACTACAAACGCTTCTTGAAATTTATCGCATATTTCTAATAAACGAAAACTCTCTTTTTTCCTTTGTTAAAAAATGCTGGATTGAAAACTGAGCCGGTGAATGCATGGAACCCACATAAAGTTTTGGTCAATAATTGACCCAGTTCTTCAAATATATTGGTGATGTCAATGAATCTGTCATTGTTACCTGTTCCAGAGAGCATCAAGATATGAGAAGAAGCATTTTTCAATTTCGTCATATTTAACGGCTGTATTATTAATATGTCAGTATCACTGAATCTAATGACAATATAACATTGGTAGACGATGCAACATGCATGGTGAATAATTTTAGTATCAGCTTCTTCATGCAAGTTACAACAGAGATCTTCAACAATAGTTTATTAAACTTTTCCGTTATTTGCTTTGTAAGGTCGACAGTCTCGGAAGTGAAAGTAAATTAATTTATTGCTAATGAAAGGTGCAATTTCATCACTCGACCAATGTAAAGAAAAAAATCAATTGAAGTCTCCTTATAAATAAATATTTTTCAATTCATTGGCAAAAACCGTTGGTCTCACTTGATTAGGTCCAGTAATTGAATTATTATTTAGTGGTGCCTCTTTTCGTAGTTGTCGCTACGAATATTTAATCAAGGGATGCCAATACTGATCAAACCGATCCACCAAATCTGTTGATATCCAAAGAACACTCAGTTATGAATGTCTCTCGTAGGTCGTTACCAATTTTCTCAATACTAAGGAGAAACTTATCAAGCTGCGGCACAGCGGATTTACCAGATGAAATATTGAGTAACTGGTCCATGGCTAAGTCATGAATGAAGGAGTTGATATTCTGATCAAATGTTTTGAGGAATTTTGTATGTTGCTCTGATCTTTTCTTAATATTCGACGACTGTAATTCAGCTGAAATATCTTGAGTTTTCCTAAGTCCTACTTCTTCCATGACATGAGTAATAACAGTAGAGCGAATACCATGACTCCGTGCCCAACGTTGACGAGCTGAGGTAGAATCTGTAAAATGTATAATTCCGGTAAGTTTTCTAGCGGCGTCGGCGTTTACTCTTTGATCCAAAGTAAGATCTATAGACTGCCTTGAAAATAATGGTTTTGGGGTCAGTTTTAATCCAAAAAATTAATTCTTGAACCCAATCCTGGATGGGTTTCAGCTACTTTCACCAGTTTATATTGGTATTTAACAGTCCATCTGGCGTAATTTTGATGGTCACAAGCAAAAAATAAGTTGGTTATTTTGGGTAAAACTTCCTTAAACAACTCAAAATCTCCAACCCTAATACTCCTGCTCAGAGTCATAGAATGCTGCACTAGTTTGACGTATATCATGTAAAATTAGGCTGTATTCCCAAATCAACCATTGACTGTTTTCTCTTCATACGTAGCATACTGTGTACACAAATCTTTCAGTTGTTGATCATGTATAAAAAATAGTGGTATCTGGCAGGAACGCAGCCGTTCAAGTTCTGGTAATACATCATCGGCGACTGCTAGATTTTCACGTTCTAGAAACGACCGACAACTGAGTATTTGTAATCCAACAGCCATTAGAGGGTGTATACTCTTACAGGGATTGAAATGCTTGCCACCTATAAAACTCGCCACAGAGCCACTTGCAAGCAGTCCACTTTATACCATAATTATCGATCATCTACAGCCGCCAATTACTTTTCAAATTGCTTTCAAATATGGGATCGAAAGCCTTGAAATGTACACACAACTTTGAAAATATGTCTGAAGCGCGATATTTTCTTTCGCTAAATCATACGTAACTTGCGTGTACGGTTGATTCAATTCTGGAAAAATGTTCATACACTGCATCATTGTTTCTAAGACTACAAGAATAGCTGTTGGAGACGGAATAATTGCAGTTAAGTATTATAATAATTGCTGTGGACTGTCATCTTTCATAATCTGACTGTTAAATCAGACCCAAATCGGAATATTTGGCAAACCTAGAGCATGAGAAATTATCCAAACAGTGTCTATTCGATAGCTTTACTTATAATAAAATTGTCATCCAAGATAATTTTTGGCTGAAAACTGCTACCCATTTCACGTTTCTTGGCAGCAAAAGGTAATTCTAGATCTATTGCCTCATATGATCGTCTTCTAGGTCGATTAGTAAAAGTTTCGGACAACTATTCAACTCCAACTTTCGTTAACGTTTTCAATGTATCTTCTACTGTATGTTGTAATTGTGGCAAAATTGTTCATACTAGTACAAAATGTCGGTTCCATTTTTTGTTAAGGTTGTGGTGCTTAAAACACTACAAAATCAAATTGTAATTCTTGCAATCCAAAAACCGACGTTCGAACTGGTCCTGTAAATCTGGAGACAGTTTCCAGTCAAGTAAAAAATACTCCAGAAGTAAATTCAGAGGGTACAAATGCAATTCAAACACACCGTCAACAAGTCAACATTAACTTCGGCTACTGAACGGCAAACTTATCTTAGTTTTGTCACAGACTTTTCATCTTCCTTGTGTTCTTATCGTTCAGTGAATCTTGACCAACAATGATCTTCTCGTTCTGCTTCACTTGTCACTCCTGTACCGAATGTTGAATTTTCTGAATAAATTAATATTTTTGAACTAGATATACTTGTATTATCTATGTACCTACGTTACCCACTCCTGTGGTTAATTTATCGTTGTCTCAAAATATTTCAAATTCTGTTTCTACCGATATTTGTCCTTTGTTTGTTCATAAATCAAATGATAATGGCCCTTATACGATTGTCAAAGTTTCAAATAGTGATATTGGAAATGTTGATACGGAAGCAATTCTAGTATTCTTGGAAACCCAGGGTTTTGCTTATTAATTCTCTCCATGTACCTATTAAATAAGATGCTTCAATAATTATCACTACTGCTGATGTAAATAATGTCACAAAACCAATTAAAATTCTAATTATAACGTCTATTAATCATTCTCTTATTTTGCGCATCAATTTTTTGAGTCTGTTCTCTTTTGTCCTCCACTTGTGACATAAACACAATTCAGTCAGTTTTTAGTCTCATTTCTTTTGAAAAATTGGTTAATTTGATTGTTAAGCTTGCTCCTCCAGACCGAATAGGTCATTGAGCTTGTTATCGACACTGGTGATGCAAAGCCAATTGAGCAACGTTAAAATCCCTTGTCTCCGATCGTGCAAAAACTTCTTGTGAAAGAAGTAGAAATGTTAAATCTCAAAGTTATTCACCCTTCAAGTCCCCTTATCACTTACTATATCACTGGTTTGTTCCCAAGAATATCGTATTTGTTTCTATGGTCGCAAATTAATGAAGGTCGCCGTTTGTGATTCATATGCCACGGCACAAGTCGATATTATTTTTAGTAAACTCCGAGACGCAAAATTTCTAACGTCTATTGATTTAAAAAATTCTTCCCTACAAATATCTTTATCTGAATATTCACGTTCGAAAACAACTTGCGCCCACGTTGTAAGACTATTGAAATTAATTACAACTCCTTATGGTTCCTAAAACTATGGCTCGTCAAATGGACATATTTATAGATCCTTCTATTCGACCTTGTTGCTTTTGTTATTTAGATGACATTGTTATCGTTATCCCTACCTTTGAGCTTCATATGAAAACTCTTAATAAATTGATGATGAAGTCTTTGTAATTTTGAATTTTTCCACTTCAAATAATACTCCTGAGGTGAAAGGTCTCATCGGTCTTATTGGTTGGTATCATCGATTCATTAGAGATTTTTCTACTGTTTGTTTTTCAATCACTGATCTTGTTCATGGCAGAAAAATGGTGAATGTATTTCTTGGACTCTTGAAGTTGAAAATGCTTTGACCGAAATTAAGAAACGTTTCAATTCAACCCCTATTCTTGCGAGTCCGAATTTTTCTATGCCCTTCATAATTCGAAATGATGCTAGTGAAACTGATCTTGATGCTTTCTTTCTAAAATTTCTCATCTCTCAGGTAGTTTAGCAAGTCTTTCTCTTAGGCTTTCCCAGTTTGATTTTGAAGTCAAACACAGAAAAGGAACTACTACAGTAGTCACTGATACTTTATCCCGTTCTTTCTTCAAAATTTCTATTTTTGACGTAACTACCTTTAAACCAGATGATTGGAATACTTCTGTAATTGGAAAGGTCTCGAATAATCCCGATTTATATCCCTCATTTAAGGTTGACAATAATGTGTTGTACCAATGCTCATTTAGGCATATCTAAAACTATTTCTCGTATCTCAAAATTTTATTATTGGTTGAAACTTAGATGTTCTTATCTCGTTACATTAACAGATGTTTAGATGGTAGTAGTTGTAAAACACAAAACTTACCTTGAGTTGGTTTTATGCGTCAATACAAAGATAATAATTTTCATTGGCAATGGATTTCCGCTGATTTAATAGATCCTTATCCAAAGTAAAAAATCTGGTAACAGATTTGTTTTAGTAATTACCGATTGGTTTACAAAATTTCATCAAATGCCACACGCATTTGCTGAGGGCATGGTGAAGTTTATAGAAAACCAGGTTTTTCTTCTCTTTGATGTTCCACAAATTTCTTTGTTGACAATGATACTGTTTTACTTCTGCTCTTTTTAATAGTTTAATATAACAATACAAAGTGCGAAACATTTTTTATAACGCTCGATATGGTCACAGAGAACAAACAAATAGAACATTTGTAACAACTCAAAGGTGTTATATCCATGATAATTTTCATAATTACTGGGACATTTCGCTACAAGTTGCACAAGCAAGTAAAAATGGGAAACATAACGTTACGGTTTAGTCCCTCCCCCCACCTTTTCTAAATTTTGCTCCAAAGATACCGTTAACTTGAAATTTCACGGTGCAATTTCCGAAATCGCGAATAACGTTATTAACATTGGTGAAAAATTATAATTAATTAATGATGTTCAAAGTCTTCCTAAACTTTTTGTTGAAATTCGTAAAAAGTTGAAAACGCATACGAGAAAAATGCGAAACATTACAGTTTACGGAGGAGATATTTGCAATTTCATATTGGTGACAGATTATGGAGAAAAAGTTATATTCTTTCATGCAAGCCTAACAATTTTGCAGCCAAATTTGCTCCTAAATAAATACCTTAAAAAACCCGTTTCAAAACGTAATAGGCTAATCATTGTGCATGAATGAAGTGAAAATGGTTTTGCACCTAATGCTGGTATTATGTGGAACTCATAGTCAAAAAAAGGAGATTATCATAATGAAATGGCGTACGAAAATTATAAGAAGTAGGTACAAGAGAAACTTATTCCAAACCTACCAAAAACCGCTATTGTGGTAACTGATAACGCCCCATATCACAATGTTCTAAATGAAAATTTACCTACAACTGCTTGGACTGAACAACAATTAAAAAACTGGCTTTCTGATAGAAACATATATTACAAACAATGAACAAATGTTAAAACCGGATTTTTATAACGGTATAAAATGTACAAACCGCAAGATAAAACTTATTAAGATGATGAATTATTTATTCGACATGGATTGCTTGTTTAAGGCTACCCCCTTATCACCCGGACTTAAATCCGATTGAAAGTGTTTGGGCGGCACTTAAATAATATGTGGCCAAAGAAAATGTTACTTTTAATTTTACCTAGGTTAAAGAATTCTGAAATGAATTTTTTGACACATTTTCTGCAAATGATTGGAAAGTTAGATGTGACCATGTTGAAAAGATTAATGATGAATTTATGAACAATGAACCACTTTTAGATACTGTTGTAGATAATATTATTATTAATTTAGCCGAAGACGGAGATATCGACGATGATGAAGTTGATATAGAAAGTGATTTTGAAGAATCATTTGTAGATAGACTTCATTGTTTTACCGTTGATGATTCCTGTACATATAAAACATATTTTTCGTTACTGTTTTTCTTTGTAGGTGGTATGACTGAATACATTAAACGTAACAAATGTAAAAATGTGTATAGGTGTTATGAAATTGTAGATATTTGAGACAAATTCCATTAGAGTAATATAATATTTGTAGGACATCTGTACATAGTTCTAAATAAACAATAATTGACGGCACTCAGAACCAAGATTTTTTTGTTTTGGTAGTCCTAACTCTGTAAAACGTGTGAACGGAGGTTTTAATTTCATAGTAAATATTTGCAAAAAACCCAAAAATTTACATATAAAAGTAGAAATATCTACCACAAAAAAGCTCTAATATTTTGTTTAAACTATTAGTATACTTATTAGACCATCTCTAAAGGCGATTTCCCCAATTTGTTTTTCAAATTTTATGAATAAACCTGAATTTTTACATTATTATCTACTACATATTATTGAGAATAACAATTTTAGAAAGCTTAACAGGTAGGTATGTCATTAACTATTACTACGAACAGATAGGAAAAATTGTTGGCCATTGCTAAATTTAGAAAGTCGTTTTACAATCCTTATCATATTGTACGCTTTATCTATAAAATCTACCTGACTTCCAATTTATATACAAATTAACCTCAATGGCTAATATTATGAAGGGACCACGTGAAAAACATTGATTTGAAGTAGAGATGAAAGTTTATGTCTCTTGGAATCACTTTATTATTTACATCACATAAAATAATGAAGGGTAATTATAAAATTCACCTTATGGTTTTTGAAGCAATAAATAATTATGTCTGTACAAAAAAAAACCCAATTTTCGTAAAAAATCGAATGGTTTTCACTTCCTTATTCATTTATTTAATAATAAAGAACACTTTAATGTTTTTTTCTAATTTGTAAACTCCATATTATATAGTACCTCAATGTATTATTTTTAAATCCAAATTCGAAATATTATGTTACCCTCGTACGTATTAGTAGTCTCACAACCTTTAAAACTTTGCATGCGGAATGTACGTCGCCTGCTTTTCCCGGTAATTGCGTTTACAACGTTCTTAGGTTGTATGGCTTTCTCGCGGATCGTCAACTGCCAAAAGTAATTTACCAACCTGCACTTCTTTACTCACTATTATTTTCAATACAATTTAAGTGTATAAAGCTTCAAATATTCATTATTCAAAACTTAGTTTCCTAACTGTTTTGTAATTATGTATGAATATTTCCAATTTTTACAATATTCTTGGAAGACAAAAATCAGTACCCTGTTTATCATAATTAGAGCTATGAAATATGAAAAGTTTCTTTGGAAATCAAAACGCGAAAATTGAAATTTCAAATTCAAATTATAATCTTAAAACGTGAAAGCCGCTGGAGAAAATCTGCTGCCAACTTTTTGAATAAATGAAAATATTTAATATTTATTCAGCCTTATTTTCTTCACTCAGCCCTCGCTTCCCTTATCCTCCGAAAAGTAAAGTAAATGAAGCTAAATACTGTTTTCTCGGCATTATTGCGGTTGAGCACACCCCATTTCACTTTCATTTAATACTGGGCAACGGCAAATTTTACTTCAGTAATCTCGTAATTGACGTTTTTTCGAGACGAATGCATAACCCATCCGCTCAACTGAGAAATAGTTAATAGTATATTATTAAACAAGAAGTTAATGATGATGGCAACTGTTCACAATGATGAAGTTTGCCTGCAACTCGAAGCAGTGAATAATATCCATTACTATACTTGTTTCTACGACTAAAGAATATATAAAATTTTTGAGTACAACTAAATTTTGCACAAAACCACTCAAACTTGGTTTAAAATAATTATTATTAGTAAAAAGCTCACAATATCGATCAATTGATATCATTTTTTTACAATACGGCCACGAGTATTTAATTGATAATTTTCCGCACTCCAGTCTCCGTTCATTTTCTCGGCCTAACGATCTGTATGCTAACTTCATAAATTAGCGCCATCAATCAATCAGTCAATGTGCTAATTGCCAAAGTCTATTATGAATAGCATCAGAATTGCTTTGCGTATATATGTATACCAAGAGCCCACCCAAATAACGTATAGCAATGTAATGATATATAACACAAAAGATATCTGCATGTCGTCGTAAAGCATCCGAATATTTCTCAAAACAATCGCGATATTTGCGAATAAATATAATATCATATTCTGTGAATACTGATCTGACATAATAACTGTTATTGTGGTAAATTGTAATATAAGATAGGAAATCCTATTATCATTCAATGAATATGTATGTTGATTTACATGTAATGTTTCCATTACTACGCATATGTTTTATTTTTAAGTTAGGAATATGTTTTTTTTGCTTGGATCGAGGTGAAATCTTACGTCGATTGAGTGAATTTAACTGTGAATACGGATTTATCGTTGAATATAATTGTGATTTAATCGCTTATAGTAGATAGGGTGAGTTACTAACCACTTTTTGTGTCAAATCCTTTTTCTTTGACCTAAGTAAGTAAATTCCAACTTATTTCTATTACATATATACAAAACCTATACTAAGAAAAAAGGGGGAAAAGAGTAAGTCAAATGGCGGGAGATAAACCTCCCGAACCTCCTGATAAAAATAATGACAAAGACCAAAATATATCACAAATTAATAGAACAAAAATCTTATATACTCCACATAGCTCTCCCCCGTTTGAAGTATATATTCAGGGAAAGTCAGGTAATGTGGGTAATTTACATATTATAAGTATAGCCAAAACTATTTTCAACTTGAAACTATAAAATGTTATAAAATTCACCTGAAAGGGTGAAAACCGAATGGGAGTCACTTTCAAGAATGCAGAAGCTGCTAACAACTTTATTAATGAGCAAGACTGGGAAAATTGATGGAAATATAAAGTACATCCTCACAGGCACAGTGTGTTTAACTTTTGCAGGAAAAATCATTCCACGAAAAGTGGAAGTATATGGCTTTCCAACCCTGGTAACTCCATATATAAGCCCTGTAATTCAATGCTATAACTGCTTACTTTATGGAAATAGCACAAATCAATGCAGAGGCAAAGCAAAATTCAAAACTTGCAGTAAAAGCCATGACAATGACTCAAGCTGAAATTTATATTGTATCTACTGCAAAAATAATGATCACTCATCAGTTCATAAAATATGTAAAGAACAAAAAAGACAAAAAGACATTAAACAACTAATGGCATTCTCAAACATCTCATATTACGAAGCTAGCCAACAAATACCATCCAATTCTCCCACCAGCCCACCAAAAAATTACCTAGAAAACTTTCCAACTCTAAGAAAAAAAAACTCAAAAGAACAGGCCAACTCAATTCAAGTACATGAAAGGAGATTAGCAACAATATCCACAATTCCCGAAGTAGCATCTTATGTAAAAGTAGCCACAACACCCCCAAACAGCAAAAGAAAAAGACAAACAGGCTACGACAAAGCCGCACATACCAAATTCCTTAATAATCCAAATGGCAGATCAGAAATAGGAAACAAAACGACAACACATAGTAAACAGCCCCAACAATTAGCAAGAAAAGAGGAAGAAGAAAAACTCCAACTCGATGTAGTACAAGCAATATCATTCTTATCAGAATCGCACAGAGAGCTTGTGTTGACGTTTATAGGAAATTTGATTCCAAATAATTATCTTTCACCCCAGCAAGAAGTGGGTCAGCTAGCAGAAATAATCACAGCACAAACATGTACACCTCTATCACCATGCACCAAAAAACAAAATACCTCTGGGGACTATATTGACCTGTCCGACACGGACATGTTCTGATCTCCTGTGTAATATTTGAATTGTATTCGCATTCACTCTACCAACTGTAATCCAGTGGAATATACGTTCATACAACTCCAACACAGATAATTTGAAAGTCATCATTAGAAACCATAATCCTGATATAATCCTACTAAATGAAACATGGTTAAAACAAAACTATAATATTTTATGCAGAAACTTTCAAATTCATAGAAACGACAGAGCCGATGGCTACGGTGGAACAGCTATTCTAATAAAAAATACCATCAAAGTCATCCCAATAACCTACCAAAGTAACTTTGACAATATAAATATTCAAACACAGGCAATACACCTACCACAACATAACATTAATATTCTAAATATATACTGCTCATCAAGCTCAATACTCAGAGTAAATAATTGGATCCATTTTATTCAGCAATTCAAGAAACCCCTACTTATTATGGGTGATCTAAATTGTAACCACCCCGCAAGGGGAGCAAGAAAATAAGTATCAATGGTCGAAATATTATTGACTCCTTAGAGTCACTCCAATTAGTATATTATCTAAATGATGAACAGACTACCAGATTGTCTTCACCGAGTGAGGATAAATCTGTGGTGGATGTTACCCTAATATCTTCTGAGTTAACTCCATATGCTACCATCTGCAAACTTTATTCCAATAATAAAGACAACCCCAAGCATATAGTAACCACAAAAAGAAACTATAAAAAAACTAACTGGAACACCTTTTATGAACACCTCTGTACAACCCCACAACCCCTAACCCACTTTCAATATGAAACATTCCAAGATAATATTATAAAAGCAGCAAATGCGGCAATACCATTTTATAAAATCAAACACAACCAAAAATACAATATCCCTTGGTGGAATAACTCCTGTCATGTATTCATCAACTGCAGAATATCTGCAATTAAAACATTTACCAACTTCCCTACGATAGAAAACTAGATAGCAATTAAAAGGAACATTGCTTCTACTAGAAAACTTCTCAAGTCCAAAAGAAAGAACAGTTTTCGCAACTTCTCTGCAAAAATAAACCGTAACTATCCATTAAAAATTATTTGGGATAAAATCAATAAAGCTTCAAATCGTACACCTCACAACAACCTATCAAATCAACTTCCACCTGGCATACTGGCTCAAGAAATTTTATCCTCCTTATGCCCACCCTATTATTACCGAAAACATACAATCATTCATAACAACATAAATTGAACCATTCTCCTATAAGGAATATAAATTCACAATAGAGTCCAAAAAAGACTCCGCACCAGGTATGGACCAAATTTCATACTCTATGATTAAGCACATGCCAACATCTTTGTCTAAGGATCTACTACAATTTTTTAATGATTGCATGCAAAATGCTACCATTCCACACACATGGAAGCAAACAATTATTCTTCCTCTCATAAAGCCCTACAAAGACAAATCGGTAGCAACGAACTATAGACCAATTGCTCTAACTTCATGTGTGGGTAACCTTCTAGAATCACTAATAAAAAACAGGCTGGAATGGTACGTTGAAATCAAAAAATTACTCAATCCCCTATAGTTTGGATTTAGAAGGAATAAAGGTTGTATGGACTGTTTAACGTTTATAACCTCTCATATCCTTATAAATTATTCAGCCAATGAATATACCATAGGCGTTTTCTTAGACCTCTCAGCTGCATATGACACAGTTAATATCCAACTTCTGTACAAAACTTCAATAAACCTAGCCCTACCTAAATATATAATAAAATTAATTTATGCTTTTATGAATAACAGAGTCATATTCGTCCAAGACAACTTACGACAAACAATAGGACCTTAGCCAGCTAATCAAGGTCTAGCCTAAGGATCTCCCCTAAGTTCAATCCTGTTTAATCTCTATACCCTACCTATTTATGATATCCTCCCTAAAAATGTTAATCTTGTCAAATATGCAGATGACATGGTACTGATCGTTGGTGGATCGAATGTGAGCCAAATGGTAAATAATTTAGATACTTTTTTAGAAAAACTCAACACATGGTTAGACACACATAATCTCAAACTATCAACAGATAAATCTCATGCAGTAATGTTTAGTAAAGGAATCATAAAAAGATCTATCCCCAAAATGAAAATAAACTCTGAAACTATTGAATGGGTGGATAAAGTTAAATACCTAGGTATGTACATTCATCAAAACCTTAAATGGAATACACATATACAATACATAGAAACAAAAATATGTAAAGGACTAAACGTTATGCGAGCTCTCTGCGGTACTTGGTGGGGCTGTGATCCCCTCACACTGAGAATACTTTACAAAGCAATAGTACTAAGTCACATGGACTATGGTAGCTAGATTTTCACCCTCACAAAAAAGAATAGAACAACGTTGGACAAACTTCAAAACCAGGGATTAAGAATAGTTTCAGGCAACATGAATTCAACACCAATCCCAGCCTTATTATCAGAAAACGGTGAAATTCCTCTCAAATATCGGAGGGAATGGCTGAGCTCCAAATACCTAATAAAAAACCTGGCAATATCCAATAACCCTATAATCAATATTCTAAAGAAACTTAACAACATAAGCAAAAACTCAAGATATCGGACTAACAAACAAAAACCAACTCTAATACAAATCCTTGACCGGCTACAACCATCTACTAATATGATGTATACAAAAGAAATATTGCCTTGCTATGAATTTGACCTAGAAGTTCAGCTAACTCCATTAAATGTGGCAAATGTTCAATCTAATAAAACTGATGAACTAGCACAAATTCAGTACAAAAAAATTATATCCAAATTTCCGGATCATACAAGAATATTTACAGACGGATCTCTCTATTCCAATGGCACTGCAGGGTTTGGAGCATTTTCATCTAGCCTACCATGCACTTCAATTCATCTTAAAAACTAACACTACGAACGCCATAATCTTCTCAGACTCTAAAACTGCACTACAAAAAATATGTGAACCAGCTTTCTCCAAAGAAACAGAGCATTCATCAATATTAACTAAACAAGGAATTATACTAGCAAATACTAACGGCGTTAATATCGTACTAGCATGGATCCCAGGTCACTCTGAATTCAAAGGAAACAATGAAGTTGATCAGCTAGCTAAAACAGGTTGTTCCCTTACAGTTCCAGCGAATATAAAACTGAATTATCAAATTAGTGTTTTATATGAAACTCAAAATATAATAAAAATTGTTGAAAATTCTAAAAAATTGACAATTGTTTCGATAAATCAATATCATCGTCAGTTAACTTCATGAATTATCAAAACCACCCACCAGATATCAAGAAGAGCATGTGGGCTAAATGGAACAATGAATGGAACCTCATAAAACAGAATAAAAAATCGTTCTATTACAAAGTTGTCGAACAATTACCAAAATCTCCCTTGCTTAACCAATACCAATACAAAAACAGAAGACATTTAAGAACAGTTATAAGAATGAGAACAGGACACTGTTTAACTCCTTTCCATATGTTTAGAATTGGAATTAAAGATGATTCACTATTTAAATGTGGGCAAATAGGATCACTTAACCATATAATACTAGAATGTCCAATTAATATATCAAACCAATTCAACCTTCACATACGAGTAGAGCTATGCAAAACTAAACTTAGCGCGCCATTTGATATATGTACAATTTTAGCCAATTCAAATGATGAACGACTATCAATAATACACCAATTTATAACTATGTTTAAAATATCCCTTCAACTTAATTTTCTCTTTTATAGACCTGGGTTTCTCCACCTATATCCCAGGTAGCATTTCTGGGTGTGTCCAAGCTTGGCCGGTACCCCCAAGCGAGAAAAGTTAATTTCCTGTGTTGTGAAGTCTCACCTTTCTAATACCCCAATACTCACCATAAGTAATATAAAAGTGCAATAACTCATAGTACCTATGCTCAACAGTAGTGCAGTTTTGTTTAAGGAAGATATCCATTCTAGAGGGAGTGAAATATTGCCAAGAGCAAAACTTTTTCCCCCCACATGTATAAAACTGGGTTAATTATCCTTCAGGATATAGCCCAAAAAAGGAATGAGAAGAAGAAGAAGTTAGGAATTTTTCATGAAGTATTGTTCAATATTTTGTATAAGACTGTTATTATTATATTTTAGGTAACGATGCTTCGTATCCGAATACAAATTTGTTAAAAGTTTTAGTGGAAGCGGATAAAAACTAATTATTAGTTTGATCCTTTCATTTGATTGCCAACGTTTCGGTGCAATTGGATACCTTTCTCAGGGCTACAAAAAACAATAGTGAACAATGAAAATATAGAAAATTGACTGTCTCGACCCTTACTTCGTGGAATATGCTCATATTAGTGTTTTTAAATGAAACTCAAGGTCTCTAGTTAATTCCACAATATAATACAAGTTATTGAAAATTCTAAGAAATTTACAATTGTTTCGATAAATCAATATCATCGATGGATGAAAATATAGTTTTATAATAAATTGGAAATTACAGATGACAATCAAAATGCAAACCAAAACAAATTGAACAAAAGTGTAACAACTATAGAGGAAAAACTCACCTAATAATACGATCCAAATATGGGCACAAGTGTGTAAAAATATAGATACACTTGTAAAACATAGGAGTAGAAGTGAAGAACAATGAAAACAATCAGAAAACATCATTCATCAGGAATTAAAGTATTAATTAATATATCAGAAAACTGATATCGAGGTATTTTTAAATTGTGCCGAGAAATCAACGAAAAAAATTGTTGATTGCATGGTTATATATAATATATATATATATATATATATATATATATATATATATATATATATATATATATATATATATATATATATATATATATATATATATATATATATATATTGTACACACGACTTAATGCACCGTATGTTATATGTTTCCAAATTGACACTGACACTACTTGTCAAATAATTTCTGGCTATAAAAATTTTTATTTTATTGAAAATTTTTTGCTCTGGTAAAAATCAGAACCAATCAGAACAACATTATACTGAAAACAGATCCCATGGGCTGTGTTCACTCTATCACGTTGCTGTGGATACAATTTGATTATTTATTTCGATTTCGACGTTTCAAATATTTAATATTTCAAAATGTCACGATTTGGTCATAATACTGACGAGAATATCAATGAAATCATAGAAGCTCTGTACTTCTTCTCTTTAATTAGCAAAAAAAAATCTATCCAAATAACCCTCGAACATTGATAAATGCTCAAAAAAGTTATAACAACTTTCTCAAGCTTGTTGCTTATAGGCAACAGACCTCCGCCTGCGGCATCGGTCTGTTTCCAAGCAACAAGCTTTCGAAATCTGTTATAAAAATTTTTCGAACAATTATCAATGTCCTTGGGTTATTACTACTGAAAGTTAAATTTATTGTAGAAATATTCTAATTACTCTTATCTCAGGGTGGGTTCAATGCGCTATCAAAATAAATTTTTTCATAATATTCAAGTTTTGTTCAAATTAAATATGAAATTATAATTCTTGTACCTTATTTTCTAACCAGTAGTATCATGTAACTGTTGATTCTACATTATAGAGGCTATTTAATTGCTTTATGACACTATATTTCAATGAAATTATCTGTCGCTAAAAATCAACCAAATGTCACTGTCAGAAATAAAATTTTTATTGAGTAAATAAAGTTATATTTGATCAAACTTCCTCAAATATATAATAAACGAGTTCACAGTGACTTAAAATTCAAAAGTATATATACAATTACAAAATCGTAAAACAAATCCTAGTTTCCCTTTTTTCAACACATAACAAAAACTTATCAAATACAAATTCAAATTAAATAAATTACGAGCTAGAATACCTAATATCTATTTTGAGTTTACCGAAATGTTCAAATTATTTTTAATTGTCACCTGAATTGGCAAATGTCAAATGCTCAATCACAGTCCTAAATTTTTGTAATATTTTCTTCTAATTGTTTGTTCGATATGTATAATTACGACTCTTTGTAATTTGGAATTCAAATTTATAAATTTATGTTGAGATGCATCTATTGTTAATTTTGATTTAAAAGTCTGATAATCTAGACGAAATAATGCATTATTTAAATCTGGAATGGACTCACCATATGGATGGAAAAATACAGCAAACTCGTACAATTCCAAATGCAATTTAGAATTCAGGATCTTTCACTATCCTCGAATGAGGAATTACTTGCCGAAAAAAAACACATGCACTGAATTTATATTGGGTGTACCGAAGAAAACTTTATACCAATTAATTAGGATATTCAAATTACTATATACTAATTCACAATTCATTGGAGAAATCTTGAACGAGATGTTCTCCGTTTGGACACTCCAATTCAACCAACTCTTTTTTATCAATAAAATAACCACATTATACTGTGGTTACAAACTTTTCTCTTTTTAGAAAAAAACTGAATTTGTTAGTTTCATGTTAAAGAGAGATTTGGACCTCTTCTACCTATCACTAAAATGCCCACAGTGACATATGTTTTTTAATTTTATATATATATATATATATATATATATATATATATATATAAATATATATATATATATATATATAATAAAACAATTCTTGGACATAAAGATATAGACTTAGAAGTAAAAATGAAAATTCATAATATGATAACAGTTCCTACAATAATATACGCAACTGAAAATTGGACTGTGCGAAAAAAGGACGAAACTAAAATAAATGCCATAGAAATGAAGCATCTAAGAAGAATTTCAGGGAAAACTAAATGGGATAGGATTAGAAATGACGTTATTAGAGAGACAACTAAGCAGGAAGCGATAATTGGTAAAATAAAAAAGAGACAATTTAGCTGGTATGGTCATATGGTAAGAATGGAAAAAAATAGATTAACTAGGAAAATAATGGAGATTGGAAAGCCGATCAAAAAACAAAGGGGTAGGCCTAGACGGAAATGGTTAGACCAAATACAAGAGATAGGTTTAGAAAGAGGAAAGACCATAGCAGAAATGAAAAATCTAGCAAGAGACAGAAAGGCATGGAAGAAATGGGTACAGGACACGGAATCCACATCCGACGCCTGAAAGGGCAAAAGGATTTAGAAAAGAAGAAGAAGAAGAAGATATATATATATATATATATATATATATATATATATATATATATATATATATATATATATATATATGTCACCTACGCCATTGCCCTTAGGTGGACAGTATATTGTGCTGATTAAGTATTTATATTATTGTAGAATTGCTTAGTTTGTGTTTGTTACGAGGTTATTTAAATTCATGTTTATAATAAAAATATCAGTCTTGTATTTGAAATTTTTGTATTAGTTTGTCTTAGAAATAAAGTTAGTTTTTAAAAACACGTTTTCAGTAAATTAAAAGTTACGTGGCGCAGTCAGTAGGATAGTCAATCGAAAGTTAAAGAATATAACATTCGGTTCGTTTCTACGATTTATTGACTATTCGAACAAGTGAATTTTAATTATTAGAACTCTTAGTTGGGCGAACTGAGTAACTCAACTAGAAGATCTGTGTTGTGCGAGAAACCGGAAGAATCAAGAGGAGATTGGTTGTTCCTGTGCAGTCCGAGCCAATGGAAAGGATCTTCGTCCTATTGCTGTAAGTGTTTTTATGTCATATAGAGGGAATATTGATTATTTTTCTGACACATCTGACGATTCTGACTCAAATTCTGATTCAAATAATTCAAATTCAGGCTCAAATTCTTTTAACACTAAAATAAAATTAACGTTAGCATCACCAAAACTTTTTCACATAAATAATTTTAATAAAATGGCTACTCCACAATTACCAATTTTAAAAAAAAAATTCTGGATATGATACCAGAATTTGATGGCAACAATGCATTACTTCCTAGATTTATTAAAATTTCAGAGAAATTAGTTAGTAAGTTTTATAATACTGCAGATGTAGGGGATTTTCAAAATGAATATTTGATGTCCAGCATCTTAGCAAAAATAAAAGGTGAAGCAGCTATAAACATTTCTTCTTGTACGATAAGAACTTGGGAAAATCTAAAAGATGCACTTCTTAATACTTATGCTGATAAAAGAGATATTTACACACTAAATATAGAACTTTCGGAAATGAAACAAGGCAATGAAACGCCTTTCGAATTTTATAATAAAATTCAACATTTATTAAATCTTCAAATTTCTTATCTCATCACACATTCCAATGTGAATAAACATTTAATTTTAGGAAATTATTTTAAAAATTTGGCACTCAGAGTATTGCTACGCGGTTTAAAAGAACCTTTAGGTACATTAATGCGTACGAAAAATCCAGAAAATTTAAATATTGCTTTAAATGTTCTTACTAATGATTTTCAAGTTTATATGACCCAGAATAATCATCCAAAAAATATTTTTTCAAATTTAAATACGCAAAATTATTCTCATAAAAATAAAACCAATTTCCAAAATAACGTGGCACATAGGCAGCCACCTCCTAAGCCAAATTCTATGCAGAATTATCAACACACTAATCGAAATCCCGCATCAAACCCACAAAATCGTCCATCAACTTCTTATAATCCTTCTAATAGGAATAATACAAACCTTTCTAATAATGGTCATAGCGTTTTTAAACCTAATCCAAATCAAAGATTTTCAAATCCAACTCCAATGAGTATGTCTACCAGAAACACACCTAGACCGCAACCCCAAAATTATCAAAATCGGTTCCAACACAATCCTAATCAACCTAGAAATTTTATCTCGGAAGAACTCCATAATATAGGCGATTCCGATTGTATTAATGATGAATCCGATAATTTTTTAGAGACACCAGCCTCGGAACCAAATCAAACATTATCGAATTATTAAACTTAAATAATTCAGAAAGTGTGTTACCCTATATAATTTTCCCAGAACAAAATCTAAAAGTTTTAATTGATACTGGTAGCACAAGATCCTTTGTGACACCAGCTGTAGCTGAAAAATATTTCAAAAAATCGTATGTCAAAAAACCATTCCATGTAAAATCTGCCTTTGGTAGCAGTCAACAAAATTTCTGCACTTTTATTCCAGTCCCAAAAATGTTTAATTATAGGAAACCGCTTAATTTAGAATATTGCGTTTTCAAATTTCACGATCATTTTGATTGTTTGTTAGGATTAGATAATTTAAAAATACTCAATGCAATTATTGACTTAAATAATAATTTGCTTATGACTCCTTATAGTCAAATTAAAATGAATTACTTTGACATTAAAACCGGATCCACGAATTGTATAGTAGTGCATCCACGTTGTGAACAAGTAATTAAATTAAATATTGAAAATGTAAAAAATGGTAATGTAATTATACCATATACACGAATTGGGAAATTAGAAATCCCGGAATGTTTAACAAAAGTTGAAAATAATATAGCTTTATGTACAATTTTAAATCCTTCAGAATCCAACTATCGAGTAGACTTAAGCCCTTCTATTAGTGTTGAGACATTCGATGAATACGAACAAACCCTCAACCCAAATTTTAATAATATTTATTCTGAAAATGTTAAATTTGATATATCGAAAGTTAGAACTGAACATATGAATTCCGAAGAGAAACAATCTGTATTAAAATTAGTTCAAGAGTATAGTGATATTTTTCATGTTGAAGGAAATCAGCTTACTTTCACAAGTAAAATAAAACATCATATTAAAACTTCTAATGATATACCTATTTATTCAAAATCATACAGATATCCTGAGATTCACCGAACGGAAATTCAAAAACAAATTCAAAAAATGATAAATGATAAAATTATTAGGCCGTCCAGCTCTCCGTGGTCGAGCAATATCTGAATAGTTCCAAAGAAGCTGGATGCTTCTCAAAAGCCAAAGTATCGACTCGTTGTTGATTATCGAAAACTGAATGAGATCACAATTGGAGATCGATATATATTACCAGATATTACAACGTTACTAGATAAGCTTGGACGTTGTCAATATTTTACAACATTAGATCTCGCTACTGGTTTCCATCAGATCCAGATGGCTGAGGAGGATATTCCGAAAACAGCCTTTAATATTGAAAATGGGCACTATGAATATGTGCGCATGCCCATGGGTCTGAAAGGGGCTCCTGCAACCTTTCAAAGGGTCATGGACAATATCCTAAGAGGTATACAGAACGAGAAATGTTTGGTGTACCTTGATGATATAATTGTGTTCAGTACCAGCTTACAAGAACACATCACAAATTTAAAAGAAGTATTCAATAGATTAAGAGATTCTAATTTTAAATTACAAATTGATAAATGCGAATTCTTGCGAAAAGAAGTAGCATATCTAGGACATATTGTCACGCCAGAAGGTGTAAAACCGAACCCAGATAAAATTTTAGCAATTCAAAAATTTCCGATACCAAAAAATTCAAAAGAATTAAAAGGATTCCTAGGACTCCTAGGGTATTATCGAAAATTTATAAAAGATTTTTCAAAATTAACTAAACCATTAACTATCAGATTGAAAAAAGATGCAATTATCAATGTAAATGATTCAGATTATGTCGAATGTTTTGAAATGTGTAAAAATCTGTTGATAAATGAACCAATACTTCAATATCCAGATTTTACAAAACCCTTTAACCTTACCACAGACGCCAGCAATTATGCTTTAGGTGCTGTTTTAAGTCAAGGCAAAATAGGCTCTGATTTACCTGTGGCTTACGCCAGCAGAACCTTAAATGATTCAGAATGCAACTATTCTGTAATCGAGAAAGAACCTCTTGCCATAGTTTGGGCAGCGAAATACTTCCGCCCGTATCTTTTTGGCAGAAAATTTACAATAGTTACCGACCATAAACCACTTCAATGGTTATTCTCACTTAAAGATCCAAGTTCAAAGCTTGTCAGATGGCGCTTGAAACTTGAAGAATATGATTATGATATCGTATACGAAAAAGGTGCTTTAAATACCAATAGCGATTGTTTGTCCCGAATTCAAATAAATATTAATGAAACTGAATTACAAGAACCCCAATGTTCTAAAAATTTATTAGTTTATATGGACAAATTTAATAAAAAACTTTCAATAGATCTCTAATAGTTGAAACGGATAATGAAAGTAACAATAATGATGATGATGACGAAGACATCACAGTTCATACAAATGAAGAGAATCCTGTAATCGGTATACCAATTTCAGATTCAGCGATAAATATTGGTAAAAATCAATTAATATTTTCAGAAGTAAATTTCGAACCAGCCATACCCACTATTATAAAACTGTATGAAAATAAACAAAGAATCATTGTACAATTATCTAAAAATAATTTTGAGCAAGATGTGATTAATTTCGTGAAAGAATACATAGTACCTAGAAGTAAATATTTTATCTATTTCGAAGACCCAATTTATGAAAAATTCAGTGTCATTCTACAAAATCACTTTCAAGATTCTCAAATCGACTTTGTTAAATGTAATCAAAAATTAATAGATGTTCCTTTAAATGAAGTTAAAGAAGTTATTCAAAATTACTACGAGGGTAAGACTAATCATAGAGGTCTAGATGAAACTGAAAATCAATTAAAAGCTTTGTATTATTGGCCTAATCAAAGAGCATCTATACAAACTTATATAAACGAATGCGAAGTTTGCCAGTTGAGCAAATATGATAGGAAACCAATAAAACCATTTTTAAATGTTACTCCTACAGCGACTAAACCTTTCCAAATTTTGCATTTAGACACGATAACCTTAGAAAATAGTAAATTTCTTACGATAATAGATTCATTTTCTAAATATGGTCAAATGTATGAATTAAAATCTAGACAAGGAATAGAAGTAGCTCATAGTCTAATTAAATATTTTACACACCATTGTATACCAGAACAAATAATTTCGGATAATGGAACTGAGTTGAAAAATTCTGTTGTAAGGGAATTATTAGAAACGCATAAAATAAAAATTCATTTTATAAGCTCTCTACATCCAGAATCGAATGGAATTGCCGAAAGATTCCACTCTACAATTATTGAACACATCAGACTTTTGAATAATCAAAAAGATTTTAAAAATGAGACTATTGAAAATAAAATACTTTATGCATTATTAGCCTATAATAATAGTGTTCATTCTGCAACAAAATTGAAACCTAACGAAATAATTACCGGACACAAAGATAGTAATACACCTTTCGATATAGAATTAGATCGACAAGTAGTTAATAATTATATACAAAATCATAAAGATAAAATGAAAATTTTGTACTCGAATTTAAATCAAAAATTACAGGAAAATAAATCAAAAGTAATATCTAAAGCCAATAAAAGCCGTGAAGAATTACCAGATACAATACCCACTAAAGTGTATGTACGTAATAAACAGGCACAAGGTAAAACCAAAAATAAATATAAAAGTGAAGAAATTAAAAGTAAAAATATCCGACTAAAAACAGCAAAAATCGCTGCTAGACACAAAAATACTTCAGAAAATATTCATCTTTAAAACATAAAACGTCCTAAAAAGACTCCATATAAATTCATTTCAGGTTCGTCACCGTCGGAGACGCAACAATCAAAATAAAAGATGTTACCCATAACTTGGGAATACTTCCCATGAATCTTGGATATGCCAAACTGCAGAAATCCAGCCATTCTTTTGTTCATTTTTATAATTTAAGTCCACTACTAGTAGAATATAATAAGTTAAGTATACAATATAATCACGTTAAGTATAATATATCTAATAATACATTTTTTCTAACTGAAACAGAAAATATTGTAAATATAATAGAGTACACTAAGAATAGTATAGATGATAAATTTAATAACATTAATATTCATTCAACCTTAGATAGACCAAAGAGAGGGTTAATTAATGGTCTTGGATCAATAGTGAAAACAATTACGGGAAATTTGGACTCTGAAGATGGAGAAAGAATTAATTCAATCATGGAACATTTAAAACAAAATCAAGAAAACTTGCAAACTCAAATTAAAATGCAATATTCTGTTAGTCACCAAATAATTGATAATTATAATAAGACAATTCAGGACATCCAGTATAATGAAAAAATATTAAAAACGAAAATATTTGAGATAAGAGATATTTTAGATTTTCAAGCAAATGCAGAAAATATTATTTATTTAAAACAGCTATTCAACGAACTTCTTATCACATTCAATGTAATTTTAGACGTTTTAGAAACGGTAGAAAATTCATTAACCTTCTGTAAACTTAAAACATTACATCTAAGTATTATAAAATTGACGACTTATTTGCAGAGTTGCAAAAAGTGCATCATTATTACTATCAAACGGAATTACCTTTCGAATTAAAACATAAAAACATTTTAGAATTTGAAGCCGTCATAGACGTAGTTTGTAAAGTAGAAAATAATCAAATACAATATTTTTTATCGATACCTATTAATTATGATATTTTATTTAATCTTTTTTATATGTTACCTATACCTACAGAAATTGAATCAGAATACGTAACATTAATACCTAATTCAAAATTTTTACTAAAATCAAATAATGTCATTAAACCTCTAAATGACATTTGCACTCGCGGCAATATTTTTCAATGTCCTAACCATTTGCAAGACAATAATAATTATGGGTGCGAAGAAATCATATTGCTAGTAGGAAATTCTACATTTTGTCAATATACAAAAATTGAAATAATTAAGAATCACATTGAAATTATTCCGGAGATAAATCAATTTTTGGCAATATTTCCAGTAGAAGAAAAATTAATCATAAAATGTAAGCAAGAAACTGAAGTGAAAACTCTTAAAGGCATTTATTTAATTGAAAATTCAGCATGTAAAATTATATTTAGAAATCAAGAGTTAATATTTCAACAAAAAACTTTTGGACAACCTTTTGTAATAAATGAATTAAATTTGAAATTAAATCAATTACACGTTTCTCCGATGAAGATTGATTTAAAAAGTTTAAAAATAAAGGATATTCCAAATCAACTGGTAACGCCAATATTCACAGAAAACCATAATTTTCACATTCCCAGTATTTGGACTATTCTTCTTTATACAGCATTGATAGTGGCCTTCCTGTGGATCATGTACAAGAGGAAACATTCAGGAAGGACGAGTAAGAGTCAGCAGGAGTCAACGGAAGATGGGATCCAGCTTCCAGGAGAAGCTTCCTTCTAAAGGGGGAGGTGTCACCTACGCCATTGCCCTTAGGTGGACAGTATATTGTGCTGATTAAGTATTTATATTATTGTAGAATTGCTTAGTTTGTGTTTGTTACGAGGTTATTTAAATTCATGTTTATAATAAAAATATCAGTCTTGTATTTGAAATTTTTGTATTAGTTTGTCTTAGAAATAAAGTTAGTTTTTAAAAACACGTTTTCAGTAAATTAAAAGTTAAGTTATATATATATATATATATATATATATATATATATATATATATATATATATATATTTCAATTGTGACATGTAAATGTAATCGGAAATTAAATAGTACCAAATTAATATCCAAAATCCCATAAAACTTATCAACTCTACTATATCTAAATTTGAAATTTCACGTGACATAATACCTATTTTCATTTTAAAATTTCCGATTTACATGTTTATAATTTCTTCTATGATCCCATACTTTTGTATTATTTCCAACTCTTTTCTTACTCTATCTTTCAATTTATACGGTACTAGATATGATTTTGCTTAAAAAATTCTCAATATTCTCCACCTTCATATTATGTACATATTTTTTTTAGCCACTCTTGGTTCCTTCAACATTAATCTCTCATGCCTCATTAATAATTCATTTGTCAAGTCATAATATTTTTCATTACAATCTATCATATCACCATTCATTTTCTCATCTTCTGTTTCCTCTTCTCTTTCAAATTTCAATTTTTCATTTTCATTTTTTAAATTTTAATTTTTACAATAACTTAGTTTTTTCAATTCCTCTTCTTCCTCTTTCACTTTTAATTGCATCCATTTTCCATTTAACCGTATTTTCTTCTCTTCATAATTGATGACTGCTTCATATTTTTCTAATACATCATTTCCTATTATAACATCTACATTTATATTTGGGATACCTAGTAGTTGACAGTTTAATATGGTTCCTTTCAATTGTGAATTTATGTTTTTTTTATTTCTTCCGCATTTTTATACTCACTTCACATAACTCACGATTATTAACACCGGTTAAAATTACCTTAGGAATTTCCATTTCTCTATTTCCTCATTTTGCTTCCCAACTTCCTTAATCTCCATTAAATTTTCTATTTTTACTTCGTCTATTTTCTTTCCTTACCATGCAGTTCCTTTTTCGTTTTCTAGATTTATTTCCTATTATTTAATTTCTTTTCTTATCCTAAACTTCTTCTTATTCTCTTCTTTTACTGTTTGATTCTCTTTTCGTTTCTTAATTTTTTTTTTATTTTCCACTATGTCCTTTTCAAAATCTCCATCCCATATCTTACTAATTTCATAATATATTCTTATTTCTGTACTTTTTCCCATACGTGCCGAAATTTGCGTTTCGAAATTTTCCATATCATTGGATCTACTTTTCATTATTTTCTTCTCCATAATAGTCTCAATTCCTATCATTTCATTTTTAATTGTCTTAATAAAAACTCTTGGATCAATTATTTTCATATTTCTTTCAAGCTTTACTCCTATTCCGATATTTTCTGTTTGTGTTTTGTCTTGTTGATTCTTCTATTTCTTCCATAGTTTCTTGTTATCTATTGTTCATTTCCTCTAATTCCCAATTAAATTGTTTCCCCTTATTATTATTATTCCTTTCAGCAGATGTTACTATTTGTCTGGCCATATTACCATCTAAATATTTTATTTTCCAATAAATATTTTTTTCATAACTTCTTCACTTCGTAGTTTCTGTCTACTATTTCCTCATTTGTTTGTACTCGTATTTTTATAAATTGTATTTCTTCAGTTTAATTTTTATTTTGTTTATTTCCTCAAGTTCCTCAACTGACGTAAGATAGCACTAAGAAAGGATATTTGGAAACTCTATCCTGAAGGGGGTGAAAGGTGGTTAAAATTCATATTTTCACGCCTAACGGTCCTAGAAGCAAGAAATTTGGCAGACATATTCCTCAACTGACGTAAGTGAGCACTAGCAAAAGATTTTTTGTATTTCCACCCCTGTGGGGGTAAGAAAAGGGGTTGAAATTCCTACGCTCCAGAACTGCTAGGCCTAGAAGTATGACATGTTCCTCAATTGAGGTAAGTGAGCACTACGAGAGAATTTTTGGAAATTCAACTCATTAGGGGGTGAAATTTGTTACGGATGAAACTTTGGTCACTTTTTGATTAAGGTTGATCTTATCCTACCGAGTTGATGGGCTAAAAATGGCGTCAAGCAATTCTCTCTTCAGGACAAAAATTACAGTTAGAAGATACAAAAACTAATAAAGGTTGATAATATGAATGTTTTTATAGAGGACTAAAAATGGCGCCCAAAACTAATAAATTTTGATAAAATAATCGTAACCTTACCAGTTTTAATTATTTTTAGCATTTTATACTTTGTGGAGTACCTAACTATTCATACAAAATTTCAAATCGATTGAATTAATGGAAAGTGGTTGATTAAAATCGAATACAAAATTCCCTCCGAACAGATACAAAAAGGTGTTAGTTAGGTAAAACGTGTAAAAAAATAAACATGATATTTACTTTTTATGAGGTGAAATTTCAAGCACTTTTTTACTCCCTGAGGGGTGAAATTTCCAAAAATCCTTTCGTAGTGCTCACGTCATCGTCATTTGAGGAATTTTGTGCAAAATTTAATACTTCTAAAAGTTAGTTCTCATGCATCCGATTTCCGACGATCCGAATTTCAAAAAATTTTACGATTGGTTGATAAATTTGAATTGAATTAATTTAAAATGTCTCAAACAATCATAACTTTTTCGGATTTTTGGATCGTACGAAATCGGATGCATGAGAACTAACCACACCCAGCAGTTGTATTTCCTAGAAATTCCGCTAGACGGCGCTGTAACGTATAACAGTTCTGTACCACGGTATCTATGCTAATTTTTTAGATTTTGTTGTAGAAAAATATTGTTTTTGCGTAGTTCTTTCACAAGTCAAACTGTAGCTTTCATTTATTTCTTTATCATCTTTTGCCGAAACTTAATAGGCGTTAGTGTAAATGACTCAAGATTTTTTCTGTTCAGTAAATTTAACAGGATGATAGAAGTAATAAATATTAACGGAGAACAGGTACAGCAAATTGTAGTGCCCATTGTTGGAGATGGTGCTTGCCTATTTCGATCTCTTTCGAGAAATTGTTAATTACGTTATAAATAATTGGGATGAACTTTCCATCATATCACACAATAGAAATGGTGACAACTAAAACACTGCAGAATAATACTATGAGGATATGATTCAACCTGCTACATACGATGGGTTTTGTGAATTAGTCGCGGCAGGAAAAATATATAATTTCTTTTTTGAAGTATATCGCAATGGCGAATTGTAAGTGGATGCAGGCACTCGCGGTCGTTCGATGGAACGCCTCCGGTTTTCACAGAATCTATCAAGTGGTCATTTTGATGTCCATATGTCTCTTGAAGAACTGAATCCTGTAGTAAATATTAATTCTAAAGAATCAGTTTCTGCAACAGAGTGTACACTACCACAAAAGAAAGGTGAGAAGGATATAGCTAGATACACAAGCAAAACAAGAAAGAATCCAGTCAGAAAGGCCTAGAAAAAATATTCTAATAGTAACCATAGCACAGAAGAGTACAAAAAAGTAGTCGCTAAATATCAAAAGTTTCATCCTGACGCCCACAAACAAGCTGTAGCTAAATTTATAAAAACCCGTCCTGGCGTCCACAAACAAGCGGCATCTAATTATCAAAAAACTCATCCTGACGTCTACAAACAAGCTGCAGCTAATTATCAAAAAACTCATCCTGACCCTCACAAACAAGCTGTAGCTTAATACTAAAATACACAAGCTGAAGTGCACAGAACCGCTCAATCTCTATAAAATAAACGTGTTACATCACGGTCAACGAAGTACTTTTTAGTAATCTCATACAATTTTAAAGTAAATTATGAATGTGATTCTTTTGTGACTATTGGCAATATGAATAATAAGTGTAAGTGTAAGGCTCACCGCATATTGAACCCAGCACACGTACAACCCACGGACAATCCACGCGTGTGTTATTCTGTAAACAATGGTTCAAAGTAAGGTACCGCATATTGACCCCAACCCACGCAGAGCACACGCCCAACCCACGTTCGCATACCGCTTGGGTTCGTGTGGGTTCAATATGCGGTAGATATGAGAAACGTGGACGTGGGTTGCGCGAGTGTTGTGTATAGGTTCTGCGTGGGCTGTGCGTGTGCTAGGTTCAATATGCGGCAGGCCTAATGCGCTTAAATGGTTGGACGAAACTCCTGGAATGTGTTGTTGTAACGGAAAAGTACAACTTGAGGCAATGTGTACACCGTCTGAACCCCTGTTTAGTTTGCTTAGAGATCTCCATCCTGATCACAAGCATTTTATAGCTAACACACGTAAATATGAAAACTGTTTTCAGATGATATCATTTGGTGGAAAACAAATGAGAGAAAAAGGATTAATGGCAAATCTTGAAGTACAGGGGCAAATTTATCATTTAGATGGAAGTTTATTGCCAGAATCGGGCCATACAGCGAAATATTTGCAGATTTTTTTTGTTGGTGAAGATGAAAAAGGAACAAACATAAGATGCTCGATTATTCTAGGATTAAAACCTAGTTTAATAAAGCAAAAAATGCTACAAAGAGTTAATCCCTATATTAGGGACTTGAAAAGTACAATTGATAAAATACCTCCTTCTTGGAAAAAAATTATCCAGATATAGCACTAATAAGGGACAATTCAAGGTATATTCTAGGGATCATTTGATTGTACACTCTAAGATATCTGATGTTGGTCACCACGCGGTCGAAGTCGCGGGCAAAAGTTAGAGTTTATATATTTTTACACACTTGTGACCTGGTTTGGTTCGTATTTTTAGGTGAGTTTGTCTTTGTTTTGCATTTCAATTGTCACATGTAATTTCCAATTTATAGTAAATCAATATTTTTATTGTTCGGCATTGTTTTTTGTAGCCCTGAAGATAGTGACGAATTGCACCGAAAATATGGCAAAGGAATAAAAGAGTCAAACTAATAATATTTTTTATCCGCTTCCACTTTTACAAATTATATTTCAGATTGGATAAGCGTTGATTGGAATCAAACTCAAATAAACAACATCCAAAATTATTACTCCGTTGCAACAATAAAATATAATTAAGAAAGATGGCTTTTTAAGGAAGATGATGTTTGCTTGTTCTTCATCTCTAAAATAAGTTAACTCATTATTTTCAAATACGACTACGTTCTTACATCAGTTTGAATACCTACCGTTTAATATTATACACATTATTACTATTTCTGTCTTCATACAAGGCATAGCTCGTTACTATTTCAAAATTCTATTTTATCGAAATCTTTACGTAAGTTTATTTTGTTATATTTAAGAAAAAACATTTGATATAAATAAACTAGTAGTTAGGAAATAATATTAGTGGTTTCTCTTCCTCCCAGCACAATACTCGTACATACCTACACATGATATATTGAAACCAAAAGTTCAATGGGATATAAAGCTTCTAATCATCGGCGGATAAGTTTATCCACATTTTTGTTGTCTTTAATGACGGGATCATAGTGTTTTTAAATCTCAGCGATCTAATGTGTGCCTGTATAGTAAGTTCCTGCTTAAAAGATAATCCCACTCAAATCAAGTAATTTCCATCGCGAAACTTGATTATTATCGATGTACATAACGACCGTTCGCTAAATTACATTATCAGAAAGACTATCCAACAATTATCATGTGCACATGGTCGGATTACGAAATCTACCGATTACTATTATTTCCATTGCAGATTTCGCAGAGCACGAATATAGGTATGTGAGATTGTCGCTGCCTGTGTTACCAACTGAATATTAAATCGACTATACACGTCACTGGAGAGAATCAAAGGTGATGTCGCCGGTTTGTTAGGCGATTTCCGATGTTGAATATTCGTTTGCTTTTTAGTGGTTTGAACGAATTTATCACGGTTAACTGACAAACGCTTTCACGCTCTATTGTCTTCTGTTTCTGTTAGCTCTTACAGCAACTGTATTGGTATCGGTCAGAATTACGGGTTGTTGTATTTGAATGTCGGTGAGAATGAAGTTGACAATATAATCAACAAAGCAATTTTATATGAATATAAATAGATTCAATT
Source organism: Galeruca laticollis (assembly GCA_963921935.1). Classification (NCBI taxonomy): domain Eukaryota; kingdom Metazoa; phylum Arthropoda; class Insecta; order Coleoptera; family Chrysomelidae; genus Galeruca; species Galeruca laticollis. The sequence continues at coordinate 180,574,778 of OY998179.1, read as the reverse complement.
ATTCTCACAGATTAATACTGTGATACAACTTCAAATCGAAGTACCGGAATTCCCCATCAAATTATTAGTCCATTTTTGAGTCGTAATTAACCCTTAATCCCTTAACGGAATTCCATACCGAAAATTAATAATACCTGAAAACTTGAAAAATATAAACTGAGGAATTTGGAAATATATGTAGATATGATAATTACGATCGTTTGTATCATTGTATGTTTGCGTTTGCTGAAAGTTTATGATTTTAGTTTTATTCTTTCGGGAAATTTTATAATTGCGTCATGGAAACTATGTTAATTTAATGTGAAAAATCAATTTTGGTGTATCAAAGCTACAATTTTTATATGGAACGAGTGTTAAAAAGATTAGGCGAAAATTCTCCACGTTGTATTAAAGAGTAGTGCGAAGCACAAGTTTACACTATTTACACAATTGGAGAAAATAATGCTTTCAAGAATGAGTGGAAATCATAATTGTGGAAGCCGATATTGTATCAGAAAGTAGATAACGATAAGAATCACGGGATTCATTGATATCAATAAAGACGTAACCGGTTGTACTTGGTATGCGATGTAATAAACATTTTAGGATTGTGTTAATATACTTATGTACTCTTTATGCTTGAAAGATATTTGATTCACTCCCAGTCAAGGTACCACAATGGGGAGTTCCAGTTGAAATTTTACCTCTCCTTTTACTTTTCTGCCCAACCTATCTAATATGCGAGAAAAGTATTTACCCACAAAAAAGTTGAAATTTTGAAAGAATGTTTGAGTTATTTTCACGTTTTTCATAAAGAGCAACACAAAAAAATGGTTTTTAGAAAATGGATCCTATGTGTATGTCGTCGTCGTCGTCGTTGCCGTCGGCCACTTTCCCTTACATGTCTTGTTAGCACGATACAGCCTCCGTAGTGCAAAAAATCACCAATTTTATGATTGGATATCATTGAGGACATCTCACAGATGAACACTATTGATTTTCAGCTCACAATATCCTGTACAACGGGTGCTATGGTACTTGAAGTACGACATTTTTGTCATTTTTTGAGACATTTCAGTTTGTTAGCACGATACAGCCTCCGGAGTACAAAAAGTCACCATTTTTATGATTGAATATTATTCAGAACATCTCAATGATAAACCCTCTTGATTTTCAGCTTACCACAGCCAGTACAACAGATACTATAGTACTTTAAGTACGACATTTTTGCCATTTTTCGAGAAATTTCAGTTTGTTAGCACGATACCGCCTCCAGAGTATATACAAGTGATCAATTCAATGATTTGATATTATTCAGGGCGTCTGAAAGATGAATTCTATCGAGACTCAGCTCACTAAAGCTAGTACAACGAGTGCTATGGTACTTGAGGTACCACATTTTTGTCATTTTTGGATAATTTTCAGTTTGTCAGCTCGATAGAGCGTACAGAGTGTATACAAGTGACCCATATTATGATTGAATATTGTCCAGGGCGTCTTATAGATGAACGTTATTGATTTTTAGCTCACCAGAGCTAGTACAACGGGTGCTATGGTATCTGAAGTACCACATTTTTTGTCCTTTTTGGAGGAATTTCGGGTTAGTACGATACAGCCTCCAGAGTGTATACAATTGGCCTATCTTCTAATTGGACATTTTTCAAAGTGTCTCACAGATTTGCCCTATTGGATTTCAGTTATGCGAGTACAGCGGGTCCCATAAATCCAGATATACTAAATTTTTGGTTACTTTGTATACATTTCGGTTTGTTATTACGATACATCCCTCGAAGTGTATACAAGTGACACTTTTATGATAGAATATTATTCTGGGCATCTCACAGATGCGGAAAAGTTAGTTTTAATCTTCAAAACCGTTTATTTTTACATTATTTGAAAAAAAAATATTTTCATGAAGTGACGTTTTTCTCTTTTTTCCTTTAATATAACATGAAAAAATCGATATTGAAAAATAACTGCATCGCATAAACGTCATTTTTTATTTCATGTTTGTATAGGAAACGCGGTTTGGTCAATGTGTTTTGTTTTAAATTGTATTTATGACTTTTACCCTTGTTCACGTATATTCTGGGTCGTGTTAATGACATAAATTTGGTTGTTATTGAAAAAGCATTGAAAAAGTTATGGATACACTATCTATTACAATTTTGAAAAGGATCTAAACCTAATTATTTTCAAATTTTTGAAAATAGACATTTATTACTTTCTTACACTTTTTGACAGTTCTCTCTGACATCCTTCATATTTCATGATTAATATCAACAAGTCTAATAAAAAGGTCACAACAATTCTCCGCGTCTTATTACAAACTATTTTACAATATAAAGACACAACTTTTGAAACATATAACATTCCTATTTAATGTTAACACACACTTGAATTCTTATTTTATACCTTTACGTAGTCTTTGGACCAAACAGGTGGACGTTTTTCTCTTTGAGGTCGTAATAGTGAGGCATCAGGTGTTGGTTCACCTAAATGACGTTCATTCAATAAACCTGGTACTGTAGGAAGCATTGGAACATTGATTGACTGAGTGGGATCAAACGTTACTGTCTTTTTACGTTGATCTCAATTGGTTAACATGTCTTTTTAAGGATCTTCCATAGTCTAAAACGACCAAATAATGGAGTTTTTCAATTTTATTTTCTACATTTCCAGGCTGCCATATGTGTTTATTATTTACGAAAACTCTAGCCTGGATACTTTCCCCCACTTGAAATGAATGTACTGATTTAGATGAAGACTGATAGGCTTTGGGTCGATAAGGAAAAGTTGCATCTAAACGAATTCGCATCTTCGGATGTAGATACAACTCTGCAGAAGATTCACCACAAGCTAGTGGTGACGTGCGATACCGAAACAAAATATTTTGGACTTTGTCTTGAATAGTTGTACTGTCATGGATACTCGCTTTTAATCTATGCTTTAAAGTCTCCACATTTCTTTCTGCAAGTCCATTTGTTGCCGGATATCCCGGAGTTATCAATTTTTGTAATATTCCATTGAATTCGCAATATTTTTGAAATTTTTCACTTCTGAAAATGGATGCATTGTCCGAAACTATTTCTAATGGATACCCATGTACTGCAAAAATATTTTCTAATAATCTAATCGTCGTTAACCTATTTGGTGCATCCTTTAATATTCTAACTACTGCCCATTTTGATTTCGCATCTATGCATACTTAGGAGTAGCATGACTCAAAAGGACCTGCATAATCAATGTGGATTCTCTCGCAATTACTTTTAGGTAAATCCCATGGATAAACAGGCACCTTAGGCATATTTGATCTTGTTAGTGCACAATTTTCACAACTTTTGACTAATTTTTCGATTTACCAGTCAATGCTAGGCCAATACACATAACGACGTGCCAATTGCTTCATTTTTGTAATTCCCTGATGTGTTTCATGTAGTTCTTCAAGTATACTGGATCTTAAACTTCCTGGAATTATAATTCTATCCATTGTAAAAAGTATGCCATCTATCAAAGTCTGCATAATTTTGCTAAGATCTTGATCTTTTTTGTTCCATTTCTAATTATCGTAGATGTAACTTTTCCGCTTGAAATTTGAAAAATTACTTGATGATATATTTGATTCACTTCATCACCAATACGAGTATCAGTTCAAATATTGGAATTTTTAATTGGAGCTCAACATTTTGATTTTCTTTGCCTCTCTTGAACTGGGCAGAATAATTGAAACCTGAGAGAATTGATGCATAACGAAGTAAACGCGGAGACGTCATTTGTGGAAGTGCTTAATGATGATGAAAATTTATTGAAATTGGTTCATTGTCGGTAATAAGTAAGAAATGCTTTCCAAATAAATAATTATGAAAGTGATTAACACCAAAAATAATTGCAAGCGCTTCACTGTCGAGCTGGCTATAATTGCTTTCAGAGACAGTAAGCGAACGCGAAGCATATTATGCCACTAGTCTTTCAACTCCGTCTATAGTATGGCTGAGTACTGCGGCTATAATAAAACGGTTGCTACAAGGCTCAGCCTTTAATTGCATGAACGCTCATTCACACTATGCTGTCCATGACCATCGTTTATTTTTTTTAATCAATCATCGAAGAGGATATGAAATAGTATAAAAATCGGGAACAAATCTGGAATAATATGTGACTAGACCCAGGAATCTTCTAACATCATTACGTTAGATGGACGTGGCATTTCTTGAATTGCACATTTCTTGACTGGAGATTTTGAAATTTCGTTGAATTCTACAATATGTCGCAGATATTCAATTCGTTCTTTAGAGAATGAGCATTTATTTTTGTTAAGGTGAAGATCATAATCCGTGAGTTTTTGCAAGCATGATTTTAGATGTTCGGTGCATTCGTCAATGGTCAATCCATGAACAATAATATCATCAAAATACTATTCAGTTTTTGTAATATCCTTGAGGAGCTGAGAAAAAATACGATTAAATTCGGATGGGGCTGTTTTTATTCCGAAACTGAGACGATTCATGCGATAAGTGCCATAGTGAGTTGAAATTGAATCGCACTGCTTTCTTCATTTACTTGTATGTGTAGATAAGCTTTAAGATCAAGCTTAGAGAAATATTTAGAATGTCCAAGGCTATTTAAGGCATCGTCTATGCGATATTGGGTGATTTGCTTCAATTATTTTTTCGTTAACCCCACATTTGTAATCGACACATAATCGAACACCTACATCTGCTTTCGGAATTACGACTAAAGGTGAACCCCAGTCACTTGTAGGAACTAATGATAAGTTACAATCTGCTTCTAGTGAATCCAGTTCTTTGTTTACAAGCTCCCGGAGTACATATGGTACACTTCTTTCTCTTGTAAGCTAAGGTTTAACGTCTTTTCTAAGTTGAAGTGCAAGATTCAGTCCTGGAACACATCCAACTTTTGCTTGGAATATTGGTGAAAAATGATTCAATATACTTTTGAATGAGTTGTCGTGCTGCATGGTATTTACTGGAACTGAGATTTTTATGTCGGTGTCAATCTAATGAAGTTCATTACCTAATCCTCGAATCCATTGTCGCCCAAGAAGAGCATCACGTCCCGCTGAAACGATGTGTAGTTCATTTTCAATCGCCTTTCCACGGTATTCGACATTAACAGAGACTTTTCCCTTGGATTGAATAACATTGTCTGAATAAGATATGAAGGCTATGTTTGAATTTTCCATGGGTACATTCAAATTTAAATTATTGAAATCGTTCTCATTTAGTAAGGAATACTTTGGACCTGAATCGACTTCGAAACATTGAGATTTTCCATTTAGGTACATCGTAATGAAATATTCATCACAATCAAGAAGTATTTCGAATAAATCAACCACTTCAAAATGATTATATGAAGTGTCTATCTGCTTAACTGAACATCGGAACTTGGTTGGTCGTCAGAAAGAACATGCACAGATGTGGAACTAGAGTTTGTTCCACCCGATTTTTTGCGAGGAACATTTAACAATGTTTTAACACAAACCTTTGTAACGAGTACAAATTTTTTTGCAGGATTGACAGGAAATTTTGCTTCTATCGACACGACAATCTTCAATTTTATGATTGTTTCTGCTATATCCAATACACAGTTTTCCGATACCAAGTGCCTTGTAATCTGGTTGACTGCGGTGGTATCGCAAATTTTGATGATTTGGACTTTGTTCTCGAGAATTTGATTGCAAAATGGAACGATTTCTATTAGGTGTTGTGGAATTTGAAATTGCTCTGATATCACTAGTGTTGAAATTTGAGTGATTCGAACTGTAGTGCTGAGATAGTTGTTTACTCTCTATTTTCGATGCTTCGAGAGCAGTTGCCTTTTTTAATATTTTCTCTAAAGATGTAACGTTTGAGTGTAAAACATGTTCTCCTAACCAATCACCACGCAACCTACGAATAAACTGAGCTATGAGAAAAATGTCTGCGATAGAAACAGACCTGGTACATTTACATGCAGTTGAAAAACTCACAATCTGCAAGATTGCGTTGAAGTGCAGCTACATATTCGGCAATTGTCTGACTTTCTTTTTTGTAAACGTTCAGAAAATAATGACACTCTTCTTTGGTATTAATATTTGTTTCAAGACCTGCACTAAATCTTTGTAGTTCAAAAGTTTTACTGGTTTCTCAGGACCAAGAAATGCTGCCAAACTATTATAATGTGTGGAACCCATTGAAACACAGAGCAGCTGAGCAATTTTTGATTCATCATTAACTCCTTTCATGTTATAATAGTTTTAAAAACGTTAAAGATATCAGGAAAAATTTTCTTTGCGGGAATCAGGAATAGTTGCTGGCGGCTGTTGTTCCGGACGAAATTGATTCTTACCCTGGGTGATGAGACTTTGCTGCTGCTCACGCATTACAGCCAATAGTTGTTTAAATTGTTCTGCGTCCATTCAAAAATATAATTGAAATCTTCTTTTAGTTTCTTGAGATTTTTTTTCACTCGTCGCCAATTATTACAATTCTGAGGAGGATCAAAACTGAATTATTTTCATCTTTTTGAAAATAGACATTTATTACTTTTTTACGTTTTTTGACAGTTCACTCATGATGGGAATGAAAGCGAAGTGAGCACGGCTGCCTATGTTTGTGATAAAGCAGTGGTGTCGATATATGGATGGAATCAATTGACGAAGAGTGTCGGCTATGATGTCCCTCGAGTTGGGAATGGCGTTCATTAGGGTGACAGTTAGGATTTCTATTATGATTTTGGTGCCAGTTGAGAATTTGGAGGGAGCTGGTGGCTTTTCGAGTGTGACTGGGGCAGTCTTTTGGGGGGTATTTGGTGTAGTTAGCATATGATGGCAGCGATGGTGGAAGGCGGCGTGAAGTCCGCCGCAATTTGCGCAGGTAGGAGTACAGGATTTGGGGCAATTTTCGGTGCGGTGGCCGGCTTGGCCACAAGAAGGGCACGTCAGTTTAGATCAACAAGATTCTAAGGAATGCCCGGTTTTAGTCCATCGATTGCAGTATTTTGGGACGGGGGCAGTGGGTTGGCGTTGGATAGCTCGCACTGGTGTGGGAGACTATAAAATGAGATGCCGGAGGTGAGGACTTGGTGGTAATGGACTTAGGAGTGTGTGATGATGCGGAACATCGATGTAGGTTTGTGGACGATGATTCGCCAAGTTTTGATGAAAGGAATTTGCTGATCGTGAAGAACATCTTCGAATTCTTCGAGGGGGATCTTTGCATCTACATTCCTGCAGACGAATGAGTGAGAGAGTGTTGGCTAACTGGGATGGACGTTGCGTGGAGTTTAAGATGTTTATGGTGATGTTGGGATCATCAGTGGAGTTTTGGATTTTTCTTAGACTTGTTGAGACTGACATCGAGGAAGAGATTTTGAAATTTGCTTTCAGATAAAGAGTGTGTTCGTTGAGAAATTCGAGGGTGTTTAAAAGCGTGAAAATAGATTTTTGGGTTAAATATTGGGGAGGGAGGGTTCTGAGATTGAGGGTTTGTGCGAATATTGTGTTGTTGGTGGGGGTAGAAGTGGAATTGTTGAGGGGAGTAGGAGCTGAGGTAGATCGGAGTTTTGTTTTCCCGATGAGGGTGAAATCATCCTTGTCGGGACTGGATGGTTGTCGGACAATTGAGGGAGTGGGGGTTTGGTATTTTACGGAGGAAGCGTAAGACCTGGTGGGGGATGCGGTGGAAGTGTGTTTTAGGTTTGACGTGCTGGAGGTTTGAGGGTTTGAGGAGGTTAAGTTAGAGGATTGTTGGCTGGTTTCAAGGAAATTCATTTTTTTTCAGTTTTTCCTGCATTTGGAATGTAGAGAGTCAGTAATGGATTTGCGTGCGCTTTTGGATCTGTGGGAGCGTTTGGAGGACATTTTGGGTGTTTTATGTTGGAAATAGTTGTGAAAATTGGCTGTGAAAGCTAATACCCACAGAGCACTCACTGCCGGAGGGAGTTGCCTCCCCAGTTAAGGATGTCCTGACTTATTAGCCTTGCGGGATGTTTTATATTCTGCATAAAGAGTGGTAAATGATTCTGGTATAACACAAGGTAACTTATTTATATATAATATGAACAACATAGATACAAGTATGGATCTTTGTGCATTCACCATAAGATCACTTATAAGTATATGCATTTCCTTTATCAGCAGCTTTGACGGATTGTAACCTGTTACCTAGGTACAGGGATAACCATTCGAACGCTGTTCCTCTCATACCATATTTATAAGGCATGACTTTCAAAATCTTATTCTGAATACAGTCAAATGCTCGACTAAGATAAAAAAATATCCCAATCGATCTCTCGCCCTGGTTGACAAAATTCAGAACTTCATTATAGAACGATTCCAAGGTTGTTGGAGTGGAAATTGTTGCTCGAAACCATGTTGATGATGACTAATTACTTTATGAATTTCTAAAAAGTTGTACATGGCATACACAAATATTTTTAACAATACTGGTGATTCAGAGATTTTTCTATTTATTTCTATATTATGTGTACGCCCGTGAGTAAAAGCAAAATTGCGTCAAAAATATATAATCTCTAGTCTGCGGAATATTGAGTTTGCACCACTAAATGTAACTTTGTGGCACTCAATGTACTTTGTCATTACACTTTTCTTCACCAAGTACATTACATACAATTCTAAATTAGAAAAAGATTTATGCGTCAGTCGAAAACTAACAGCGTCAGAAGTGAAACTTTTTATGTTTTATGACGCAAAAACCGTCAATGAGTGTACAAAGAAAATTCAAAAACATCAACAAAATAATTATTTAAAAAAATGAAAACAAAAATTATTTCCAAAATTAAAATAAAACAATAATTTTTCGGATAGACTATATAAAAATAAACAATTTACAATAAAAGAAGAAGAAGACGAAAAATAAATGATCTTTTTAAAAAATTTGAATTTGAAAGCATACTAAGTCCTTTTTTAAACATAAAAAAACAAAAAAAGTACTGGCCCATGGGGGATTAACCCAGCGTCCCTTGCGTTATTAGCACGACGCGCTAACTAACTGACCTATTTCATTTGATTTTAAATCGAGTCGAGTGATGGCAGGACGAGGAGATCAGCGTTGCGTCTCTCTCACTCAGTTAAGTGTATATGATAATTAGAAAAAGAAAAAGAGCTTTACAACACTTGTTAGCCATTACCGGATTACATCCCAACTAAAAACTATGTAGTGTCCCGTAAAAAGTTTCACTTCAAAAATAATTTTAAATTACAATTACAAAAAAAAATATTTCCATAAATAAAGCAACACTAGTTACAACGACTTTCTCTGATGAACTGAGACTTACTTGCTCTTCTACGTACAGGTTAGCAAATATAGCTGAAAGTTTGAAAGTGGACACGCCCACGATGCGCGTTGGTCTCAATGCGGAAAGTAGGAGATACCACAGTTTATGCTTAAACTTTAATGAGTACAGAACTTATCTGTACGGACAAGTATACCTGTTTATTTCCTTTTTCAATATATTTCAATACTCTTGTTACGTTTTATTACATATTTTTTTCAAAATAATACAAATAAATACACAATGCAAAGAAATTTCCTAGTTTTTATCGCCTTAATTTTAAAGGTAAACAATTTCTATATTAATTTCGCACTGGATTATACCAATATCGGCAGAAATTATTAAGCGCTTTTGGTATCCTTTTCCCCCCGAATGCGTTCTCACTTTATCGTTCGCGCAGCGAAGTGGGGATTGATGAACGGAATAATATGATCGCCATCAATAAACAATGCCCTGCGACTATTTTCGGCGTCTCCTCTTTGTGCGAATCTTCGTTAATTTTTTCCGCCTCTCTCACAAGGAGTTTAATAGTTTTGTTAGCTCGACGAGTTAACTCTCATGACAAAACGCTAGTGTCCCATAAAAAGTTTCACTTCAAAAAACTATGAAGTTCACGTAAAATAGCAAAAAAGCTTCCTGCGATAACCTCCAAGCGCCTATAAACTTTATTAGTAACACGGTTGACAAATAATGAATGAGTATGTTTTGTTGATCATATAATAGCAGGGCTGTCACGTTGACGATAATTTTTGGTGATTAATCTATTAATTTGATTCATGTTTTACTAGCGTATAATAATAATATATGCATTCAATAGAAGGCGTCAGCAGAAAGAATATATTTTCTTGCGTTGTGAACAATTTAACTTCTAAATATGCACTAATTATGGACTGTTGTGATTGTTTTGTCCGTGTCAATAACCACACATCATGGATTATGTTACACTTGCAACTATTGTTATTCAGGACAATGCGGTAACTTCGGTAAATTGCTTAACTTATGGTTGATGGATCTTAGATAGTGTATATTCATTTGAATGTTTTGGGTTCAATTCATTTTAAAAAACAAGATTACAATCCAAGAAGTATATTGTCATTGAACTCCACATGTGTATATATAATTAACTATTTATTTAATTAAATGAACAAATGTTCAGGTACAACAGCGGCATTTAAAGAAAATAGCGGTTCCATTGCGTAAACCGTTTATTTAATAACACTTACAATACTAAGAAAAAAGGTGTGAATGTCTTCGATATTGTCCAAGAAAAGCCTCTTAATTATTTATAAGAGGAAATATAACACAAAAAAGGGTGTAAAACTCTCCAATATAATAATAACAGATAATTCCTTTTGCTATTGAATTATTCTCAAACGACTATGCCTTGTATGACTATTTATACGTATATGTATATACATCCTAATGCCTCAATGATATTGAATGCCTTTTATTACGACTATGCACTGCATAATTATGTCATCCCGTATAATCAAATAGTTATTGAATTAAAAACCTTCAAGCTGTGTGACCGTCTTAATATAAATTAAATAAAACTTTTGTTGTATTCCGTGTAAATTTTAATAAAATGTTAAAATCTTAGCAAAGCGCTTTCGACTGTCAAGTCATCATCAGCACTTACCTACAAGCAAGTGAATCAATAAATTTAATGAAAAAGGAAAAATTGGCATAAAGAAGTGATGTTACTTACTCGTCAGCTAATATTAGGATGAATCCACAAAATTGTCCATACAACGAAAACCAGTTGAACATATTGAAATACAACTAATTAATTAAAAATGATTATCTAAAATCCATCCCTATAGGGGATTAATAAAGATCAAAAATTAAAAATCCAACATGATGTGGTGAGTCGGCCGGATGACAAATCAACTTACGCGCACAGAATGCTAAGGAGCGAAGTCTCGTTGACATGGAACTATTTATTCTATGGAATACGAAAAGAAGCAGAATTTTTGATAGCCAAAACCACCGAGACAAGAGACAGATTAAGAGGACAGTCTAATGAGGAAATTTTTTTTGCGTGTTATTGTTATTTGGTTTTATTTTTTATTTTTTGGATAAATCTGAAAATTATCAAGTCATCCTCAATATCTTTACCTAAATATCAACTAGAAATCAGAGTAATATAGTCAAATTATCATAATTTAGTGGTAGTTTGCACGCAGTGGCTATTAAACAACAAATAGTAGGGGGGCATTAATCCCGCATGGAAGTAAATCAGGGCGAGCAGATAGGCTCGCCCATTTCAGATGTAGGACAAATTATAACCCAAGAAAGCCAAGGTAGAAGGCAACCATTGAATCTATTTCATAATATTAATGATACTGGCCCATGTAAAGTACTCATTGAGCATAAAGAAAAAAAAGTGGGCAACCTCTATCCTGTAGAAATGGGAAGGGTTCTTCACAAACAAAAAATCAATAGAATTCAGCAAATCGAAAGAAAAGTAGAAACAGAGTAGCAATTACTTTAAGAACACCTATACATGCAAATGATTTTAACAATAATGAAGAGATTAAAAAGCAAGGATACTGAACATTCATACTAGCTTCATTATTAACTTGTAAAGGAGTAGTGAAAGGGGTGGGCGTCACATTACCTGAGGAGGAGTTTATAAATAGAGCTAATAAAGAATCAGATAATATTTACAAAGCAGTAGAAGTCCGTGGAATAAATCGGAGAGTAGTGGACAAAGTTTCCCAATCTGTTATGTATGTACCAACTGGTTCGTATATCTTTACTTTTCATGGAAAGAATTTCCCAAGGTACGTCAATCTGTATCCAAACAAATTAGAAGTAAGAACATAAATTAAACCAATTATATTATGCTTCAAATGCTACAGGTTTAACCATGCGACAAAACAATGCAATGGAAAAGCTAGATGTCACAAATGCGGAAACGAAAATCATGAAGTAGAAAATTGTGAAATAAAAAATAAATCTTGTCTGTATTGTAGGAAAGAACATAATATACAGGATCTCTTAAAAAATGTGGAAGAATGTCAGGAGCTAGTTAGGCAAATAGAATTTCAGAGTTGATGAGCTATCAGATTCTGTCTTACTATGATGCTAATAAAATGGTCCCCAGAAATCAAGAGACTACACCAACTAACACACAGGTAGAGCCAAATAAAACATTGAGTATTTCCCAAAGATCCCTATGTTCCCCTTCTCCTCCAACCCCCCTCCCCCCAAAAAAAGAATTATAATTTATTTGATAATAACCCCAAAAGACCAAGACAAAATGACTTGACATATGATAAAGCGGCTCACAGTAGCTGTTTAGTTGAACATCAACTCCTTCCTGCTTCTCCAACTATCAACAGTCAAAACTATATCCAATCTCTACACAGAACCCCTAACTCCATAACTAATCAAGGTAATTCACAAAAGCACTGCGACAATAACTCCCCGTCAATGATATCAGTCCATTCCCAAAATTTAAACGATATCGTAAATATATCAGATTATTTCAAAGATATTAACACGCCATTAGAAGAGTTAATTAGTTATTATTAGATAATTCAAGAACGTATTAGAAATGGAGAAGGACGTACCTCCACTGGAACTGTGGAGAAAATTCCAGGCCCACACGAATCTGATGAAGAGATGTTTTAAGCTTTTATCGCTCATTTAAATGCAATACCCTTGTAGATCATAGCTAAGCATTACTCTTGTTTCTGAAATTCAAGCTATTAAAATGGAATATACGCAGTGTCAATTCAAATAAACATAATCTGGAATAGCTAATGCACCATATAGATCCTGAGGTAGCTATTCTACAAGAGACTTTTCTTAAAAATAAAATGTCTTGGAAAGTATACAAATATATTACTTTTAGAATAGATTCCTCTGAAGGACACAAAGGCATTGCCATTATTGCAAAAAGGAATGTTTTGCCTAAGTCTTACAATCTAAACACTTTAAACAAACCTTACGGTACAATTATTCAGGCAATATCAATAAATAAAATTCTAATAATAATATCTATAACCCTAATGATGTTAGATTGAATAAAATGTTCCTTAGAGATATTTGTAATGAAAATAACAATTTTGAGAATATTATATTTGGGGGAGATTTCAACTCCTGGGTAACCAACAGGCAAGGGTAGTAGTGATCATTTCCCTATAATTTTAGATTTATCAATTAATAATAATGTATCTGACATCAATAATCACGCAATATCGGTTATGGACTAATTTAACTTCAAATTATAAGATTGGGGTAAATATAACTGGATGTCAGAAATGATGATAATTCAGATAAATAATGTAACTTATGAAAATATTTTTAAAGTGAATAAAGAAACCACAGAAATGTGGGTACCAAGGAAAAAGAAGGAGCAACCTACCATATGGTGGTATTCTGAATGCACTAAGTTAATTAGAGAAAGAAAAGCCGCTATCCAAAAATATCTTAATGACACTACAGAAGAAAACTACATCAATATGAACCTACAGGTAACGAGAACAAGAAAAGTTCTTAAATCTAAAAAGAACAACAGTTTTATCCAATTTTGTAGCAATATTAACACAGAAAAAGACATTAGGAACACAGTTAGGAAATTCAATAATAAAAAGCAATCCTTTATGTTAAATAATTTTATTAAAGAGAACCTTGGTCACTTTGTTAATTATATAACTACTCCTGATATTCCTATTCAACAATAATACTAATTTACAAATACAGAAAATGAAAAGTTAATTTTTGAAGAATTAAATTTAGTAATCAATAGAAGAAGCAAATATACCTCCCCTGGTATTGATAGTATTATTTACTCTCAAATTAAAAATTTATCAATTGCATGGAAAATCAATCTCCTGAAAGTATTTAATGACTTTTATGAAAAAAGCGTTATTCCGGATGACTGGAAAATACTAATTATCTGTCCAATTGCAAAGCCAGGGAGAAATCCAGATCAGATAGAAAATTATAGGTTTATTGCACTATAATCTTGTGTAATGAAGTTGTTTGAAAATATAATTAAAAACAGACTAGAATATAAAATAGAAAGTGAGTCATCAATTAACCAAAATCAAAGTGGATTTAGATACGGTAGGAGTATATATGATAATTTAGTAATGCTAGAAACTAGAATAACTCAATCTTTTAGGAAAAAGAAAAAAATGTTAGCTGTTTTTCTCTATATCAAAGCAGCCTACGACAATGTAAAATTACCTATTCCCTTAAAGAAACTTACAAAGCTAAAAATACCACAAAAAACCATCAAGATAATAAACAAACTTTACTCTAATAGATCGATTCAAATTAGAGATAATTATAGCAAAATACTATCGAGGCCACGGGAAGTATGACTACCTTAGGGCTCGGCATTAAGTCCATTGTTAAACAACATTCATACAAATGAGTTGTTTGATTGATAAAGACATATATCTAGCAGTCAGAAAAATAAACGCGTGTTTATATAATATCGGGAGCTGGTTGGAGCAGCGTTATCTGCAACTCTCTGTCCAAAAATCAAAGGCAATCTTATCCCAAAATAGGAAATCACCTGTATCAATACCGGATATTAAAATTAATGAAAATGCTATTCAGATTGTTACTTCATTCAAATATTTAGGGATTATACTAGATGAAAGAATGAATTTCACGAAACACATAGACAATATTGTAGCAAAAGCACAAAAAGGGGTAGATGTTATGAGATCATTTTCTACAGCTTGGTGGGAGGCTCACCCTAAAACTTATGATCTATAAAGGGATTGTACAATCACACTTAGTTTTTGGTTATATCCTATCCAGCAATGTTTCACAGCAAAATTTAAATAAACTTGACAAAATTCAATTTAAAGCTTTGATAGTGGTCACCGGCGCCACGCCTTCTACTCCAACAAATTCGCTTCTAGCAGAGGCTAGCGAACTCCCACTTAAGTGGAGACGAGTGTGGATAGCAGAAAAATATATCAATAAACAGTTGTCCATGAATAAGAATTCAGTCTCGTCTCTACTTATAAATGTATACCAAGATCAGGAATTTGTTTCTAACTCCCAAGCGTGGAAGGTCTTGACAGAGCCCTATCATTGACCCCCCATCTTAAAAAACCAAGTATTACCTTGAATTTGTCATTCCTATGAATCTCAAATAATCGTCGATGTCAAAACATATAATCTTGAACTTTCAAAATCCTCTTCTAACAATCAAATACTCTCATCTAATATCCTACTGAATAAATGGCCTGATTATCAAACAATATATACTGATAGCTCTAAAAATGAAGAGAATGAATCTGGGTTTGGTGTATATATGGAAAACAATGACCATTCAAGTATATTTAAAGCATCAGCAAGAATCTCGAATTATTCCAGCATATGCACAGCTGAAACTTTAGCAATTGCTGTGGCTATGAAAAGAAGTTTACAACAGAAAATACCCAAGTTTTAATACTAACAAATTCAAGCAGCGCAATACAAAAAATAAAAAGATTTGGACTTGATAGTTCTACAGACCTGTCACAGCTAATGGTAAGACATCATCTATGGGAAGCCAAGCAAATGGGACTGGAAGTTGGACTGGTTTGGATACCTAACCACATAGGTATTCACGGAGATGATGAAACAGATAAAATTGCTAAAGAAAGCCTTGATAAAGGTGTGAAGGTTAGTTTCCTATATCATTATTTTTTAATTTGTAGCGTACTGGTAAACAAATCATGACACAATCGTCATCTGTAATGTTTTGTTAACCTTGCAATAACACATTTTGTTTGTATCAATTCTTTCGTTGAGGTCAACAGTTATTAGTTATTTCAAATTAAAAAAAAATTGTCTATATAGGGCGTTCTTAAAATTTTCTATGTCATATCTCGTGTTTATTACATCACTTCCCCTCTTGTAAAAGTGTTGTGACGTTTCAGGTCCAACATCTTTTTTATATCTTAACTAATATATTAACATTGTTTGTTTTGCGAGTACATTAACCTGAACTCTATATTGCTTATAATTTGTTTTTACATACTGCGCACTTGACCTCACTCACGTTTCGATTTAACTGTTTTGACCCTGACCTAGGTCACTCGCGACACTGCTGCTTAGTAGATCGTTCATGGAGTGATTTATCTCTGTACAATGTTGCGATCTGGGGTGGCTAGTCTCTTGATGCTATATCTGCTCCATTTCTATCGCCTCTTCGTCTTGTTTCTGGGTTCTGCTGTGGGAGTGTATTACCCATGCCGTAAGGGAATCCCATATGCTGCATACCATCGCGATACCACATCCTACTGTCTGCTGGATGCGGATTACATTTAGTATCGTGTCTACCATGTATTTTAGTAGTTAATATGTGCAGTATATACCAATTATACCACTTATTATTGAACCTATCTCCGTGAACCATTCCCAAGTGTATTTTAGGGTGGATTCGACTAGGTTTTTAATTTCTTTTGCATCGAAAATATCTGACACTGTGTATTCTTGACTGCTCTGCGTTCAGTACGGCTGCTCTTCTGCAGCATCTCTTTTTATTTCTTGAGAATGTCTCTCTTTGTTTGGCGTCGTCTATGTATTGCATGCTTACGTGACATTTGTATGCTTGCTCTATTTATGAGATCGACATTCTGGGGTAGAGTTGGAATTGTCGGTTGAAGGCTTTATTTGTCTTCAAGGCAATGACAATTCTCGTGTGCTCTGCTCGCTATATTTCGATGGTAGGTTTCTTTGGTATAGTGTTAAAGCGAAACCTTTGTCTTTTTCTTCTATAACTTGAACTTTTTCTTGGGTTCGGATTGATTATTCGTGATGTGGTTGATACAATTATATTATTTTGTATCTGTGCGTGGCTCTGCATCTTCCTCTGCTGCTTCGTCGACTACGGATGTGTGGCTATGCATTCCGCAGAAAAACATGAGTCTGGTTACAACTACTAGGCATGACCATACTGGTTGCCGTTTGCTTTCGTTGCTCTGGATAACTGAAATGTTCGGGCTTTCCCTGTCGTACGTCATCTCGAGTTCCGGGCACTTTTAAACGTTTTTTAGGAAGATCACTGTAATGTTTGTATTGGGGTTTGAACAGTCTTGAGCAATTAGCGTAATTGCTGTCTGAGGCCCGCACATAACGAATGTTACCCAGGTCAGAAGAAAGATCTGTCGTTTTATTGTCGTGCACTTACGATACCTTTGACAATTTTTTTTGAAAAAATTACATTTGTTAACATTCATCATTTACATAATAATTATTTACTACAGTTATTTATTTTTTTCTTTCAGAAAAATTAATGTTTTATTTTTCCCCGTGTTAACGCTACATTGCCTGTTTTTATATTTCTAGTTGGTGAATAAAATGTAACTTATTTGTTCACCTTGTAGTTATTAAATCTTTTTAAACATACTTTGAGTTGACCTTCCAACGGTGCAAACATTTTTTTTAAATTGATCACCTAAAATGACCTTGCATTTGTCGATGTGTTAAGAGTCGTAACGTAATTACTGAAATTTTTTTCCTTGTTTATTTGTCTAAGTCGACAATAACACAATATATTTATTGTATGAATTATGAAATAATGATTGAATCTGTGTTTTTTTAATCTGGTTTACCTATTTTATACCTTAGAGCTTATTGTAAATTGTTTTATATATAATATCTATCAAGTTAAATTAAATCATTAGCATCACTCAGATAATGTGAATCTTAGTAGCAGTAGTAATAAAAATTCAATAAAAGGAAATAATCCATATGGACATAATTTAAACATGTCGAGAAATATTTATGAATAGTATACAATTGATAAATTGATTCAAGAGATTACTATTTAATTTAGTAACTATTTTTCTTTAAAGTATATTTCAAAGTACAGACGTAACGACAAGTAAATTACGTCAAATATAATCTTGTACGTAATTATGATGATCACTGTATATAGGATCACATGAATTTGAAACTAAAATTCCACTATTATAATTTTATATTTTATTAAACACTCTCAGAAACCCCGTATATTGCATAAACTTTTCAATTATTTGTATGAAACGTCAAGGTCAAAATATCAACGCGGAAACCAATGTTCTGTTAATAGTTCGGGTAGAGTAATTCGGAGTGACTATAGAAGTGCATAGAAACACAGTGAATTCATCTACAATAACGCAAGAAAAGGTATTATGATTCGATAAAAACAATGTTTGTTTATGGACAAATGAATAATGAAAAACAAAAATAAAAACATTTGAATGTTGTTGATTCTGAGCTTGGGAGACGCCGTGTGAATTAATTAGATGGAGAACGTGTTAATTTTTTCTTCTCCAAAAAATTAAAAAAACTGGTACAATTTAAACAAAATCATTGAAAAAAGTTAATTAAAGTGTTTAGTACAATATTGAAAAGTAAACTAACTGAAAATATCATTCGTGCGTTAACAAATAAGTGATAAAATTGTGATATCGTTTAGATATTGGTAAGATTGAACATTACCTTATTAAATATAATTTCGACGACTATCCATATATCTTAATATTGATAAGATATTTCTATTGGTGAAATAATTTCATATCTCATCATTTCCACATCCTTAGTTTCGCTTACTCGATCATAGGCGATCGTTTTCTACAAATGCATCACATTCTGGGTCAAGAAGAACCAGTTAAGAACTTTATTCCTCGTGTATATATTGAATTTCTCCTATAAAAAACATTCCGATATAATTGTATGTTAGGTTATATTATTTTGGTATTAATTTATTAGTTGAACATCAGCCTTAGACATTCAATCTCCACTTATATATAGGACATGAAACACTAAACTCATATTAAAAATAAATACTTACTAAATTCATCAAATAAATAAATAATATATTCCAAACACGCCACACATTTTTCTTCATTTTGTAAACTAAATTATGTCCACCACAGAGTAACACACCACACGACGATCGTATTAGCAATAGCGACAGTTGGGATTGAACGTTATGGATGTACATTCAGAACACATAGGATTGAAATAATAGAGCGAAATTTACTTGCGTTTGAGGTAAATAATATTATAACTCAGAAAATCGTATATCAGAAGATTTGCGCTAATAGCATTCCTTTGAATTTAAAGATGTATCGCCAATTTATTGATTGATAAAATATTTCATTATTTCACCGTTTATATTTAATTAAAAATGGTTTGTCTATGTTCGTCTTGCGTTTCTTTGATATCTTACCTAAAGTTTCCTGTTGCTGACAATCGTCAAGTGCCGAATCTCATCCCTGAGATACAGTGATAAAAAGATAAAACAAATTTAGAATATCTTTAACTTATATATTATTTTTGAATTGTAGTTCGTGGTAAGCGAACCAATTCTGGCGCCCATAAACAACTGAATCAAATAAATTAACGTAATTATAAAAAAATACAATAATATATATATATATATATATATATATATATATATATATATATATATATATATTATAATGGATTGTTATTGTTGTATACTTTGCCGACAATACCACTATAATTGTTATATTATCAATTTAATATATTCAACTCTAGTATAGCTAGCTCAGTAATGAAATAAAGAAAATTTTTTATGTATTTATATATTTAGGTAGAGAGAATGAGAAACTCTTACTACTCTTTGGGTTCCGGAAGTGATTTTAACTCTTTATCTCCAACACTTTATATACGAATCGTTCAAATAACTTTTACTATATTTTATTTTATATTATTTGGTGCGCCTATGGATAGAAAATTTCAATATAGCAATCGATTCCAAATCTCACAGTAAGAATAGATGATTAGAAGTATTCAGTAGAATAATCGATTCCAAATGTCACTCATATCAGTTGAAGTAATATATATATGAAAACAATGATTTCATGAATACATTTATTACTACACATATATTATATGAGTCAAGAAATATGTATTATCAATTCAAACAAAGTGATGAAATCTTATATGCTAATATAAAATTATTAAGTCGAAAAATGAAAATTGTTCAATAGAAATGGTAAGTACTTAAGTTTCTGTTATCAGTTTTATCAGAACCTTTTTTTTTAAATTTTAATAGTTTCAGATTCTATTTCTTTTGACTTTTACCATAGATGTACATCTGTAACCTAAATGTTGGTACCAACAAAGACAAATTAAACACTAACCTGATTCACAATTCACTCATCTTCCTTTCTTGAAGAGTTATCTTCCTAAAAACAAGCTGTGGACAGGTCCGCCGACCTTATAATGCTTCTTTACAGGATTTCTTATTTCAGGAAACAAATATTTGTGATTTCTATTAGTTTCTAGCTTCTTAGATTTAATTGCTCTATAATGTTAATTTCAGTAACTTTCCATTAAGTATCATCTCCAATTGAATTGATTGAATTTTTTAAATATTCATTTTATTCTGACATCACCTCCAATAACTTGTATGTCTTGTTTCATCTATTGTATGTAGCTTCTTATATCTTCATTTATTTGGACCTTTTTAGTACAAATTTCTTAGTTTTTATCTAAATTTCTTATAATTTTATCTCCAATACTCTATTTCATCTCCGCATCTCAAAATTCTTTTTCAACAACCACCCGCCTTTCTTTTTATTTTTCGTTGCTATCCGAAATCATAAATATCTTGATTTCAGATTCATTTTCTAATTCCTAATATATAATTACAAACCATAAAATTCACATCTTTCTTGACTCAATAAATATAGATTTCTATGGTTCTGCTTATTTTTCAATTTATAACCTTATTCCAGTCAATTTATAAAATGATTTTTTTTTGACATTTCTGACATTATTTGATATATATAACCAAAGCTCTCTAAATGTTGAATAATTAAGTTATTACATGTTTATTTATTGTATCTATTATTAATGTTCAATGAATATTTTTAGAATATGGATTACATGTTTCTTTTAATTAAGGAATTTTGATTTATAACTTGTTATTTATTACTTACAATGGATTGTCGATATGCTTCTTAAATGAACTACTGTGTTTAAAGGTAAATTTTATCCTTTTTATTCAAATTTCTTATTACTATTGCTCATATATTGTATTCCATTATGAATAGATTACTTCATCAATAAATTCTTTTGGTATCATATTAAAGATATTGAATCAAATGTTCCAAACTTCAATATATTTGTGAGAGTGAGAATTTCAAATATACTTCCATCTAAGTAGTGGAGAACTATCTCCTCTATATATATATTTTTTACTTTTATAAGGTAATAGATATTATGTATCCTGATCAAAATAGGTGCTAATAATTCTCTAACACTTATCAGATGATGTATATATGCTCCAGAATATTTTGTACATGTAAGACATATACAGTTTTTTTTTAAATACTGCATTAAATCTTCTGTATATTGGAAATATTTTCATTAACCGATACTGGTTTATATAATTCTGTGTAGTATGCTGATATGAGTTATATTATTTTAGTTTCTGTGAACAACAACAAAGAGATTCATGGGTAATTCACGTAAAATAAAGGGCTACTGAAATAGAGTGGTAACCGTGGAAATGCATGTTTCTGACTCATTTTGCCTCTTCAGCACGGCGTAACCAAATGAGGATGTGAAATTTGGGAGCAAAGATGATAATCGAAACATGGGAAAACACAAAATAATGGATTTCAGCAGGGAAACCAAACGCTCATTTGTATCTTCAAATGGAAGATCCCGGGTTTTCAGGACAACAACCAACATCGACACGGAGGCGCATATAGCCCCCTCGCCATGAACCTTCCGACCCATAGTAAATAATAAAGATGATGTATAAATATCGCGTGATATGTTAACAACAACAACAAAGAGATTAATGAGTAATTCACGCAAAATAAAGGGCTACTGAAATAGAGTGGTAACCGTGGACATGCATGTTTCTGGCTCATTTTGCCTCTTCAGCACGGCATAACCAAATGAGGATGTGAAATTTGGGAGCAAAGATGTTAATCGAAACATGGGAAAACACAAAATAACGGATTTCAGCAGGGAAACCAAACGCTCATTTGTGTCTTCAATTGGAAGATCCCGGGTTTTCAGGACAACAACCAACATCGACACGGAGGCGCATATAGCCTCCCCGCCATGAACCTTCCGACCCATAGTAAATAACAAAGATTATGTAGAAATATCGCGTGATATGTTAACAACAACAACAAAGAGATTCATGGGTAATTCACGCAAAATAAAGGGCTACTGAAATAGAGTGGTAACCGTGGACATGCATGTTTCTGGCTCATTTTGCCTCTTCAGCACGGCATAACCAAATGAGGATGTGAAATTTGGGAACAAAGATGTTAATCGAAACATGGGAAAACACAAAATAACGGATTTCAGCAGGGGGGGCTATATGCGCCTCCGTGTCGATGTTGGTTGTTGTCCTGAAAACCCGGGATCTTCCAATTGAAGACACAAATGAGCGTTTGGATTCCCTGCTGAAATCCGTTATTTTGTGTTTTCCCATGTTTCGATTAACATCTTTGCTCCCAAATTTCACATCCTCATTTGGTTATGCCGTGCTAAAGAGGTAAAATGTGCCAGAAACATGCATGTCCACGGTTACCACTCTATTTCAGTAGCCCTTTATTTTCCGTGAATTACCCATGAATCTCTTTGTTGTTGTTGTTAACATATCCCGCGATATTTCTACATCTTCTTTGTTATTTACTATGGGTCGGAAGGTTCATGGCGGGGGGGCTATATGCGCCTCCGTGTCGATGTTGGTTGTTGTCCTGAAAACCCGGGATCTTCCAATTGAAGACACAAATGAGCGTTTGGTTTCTCTGCTGAAATCCGTTCTTTTGTGGTTTCCCATGTTTCGATTAACATCTTTGCTCCCAAATTTCACATCCTCATTTGGTTATGCCGTGCTGAAGAGGCAAAATGATTCAGAAACATGCATTTCCACGGTTACCACTCTATTTCAGTAGCCCTTTATTTTACGTGAATTACCCATGGATCTCTTTGTTGTTGTTGTTAACATATCACGCGATATTTCTACATCTTCTTTGTTATTTACTATGGGTCGGAAGGTTCATGGCGGGGGGGCTATATGCACCTCCGTGTCGATGTTGGTTGTTGTCCTGGAAACTCGGGATCTTCCAATTGAAGACACAAATGAGCGTTTGGTTTCCCTGCGGAAATCCGTTATTTTGTGTTTTCCCATGTTTCGATTAACATCTTTGCTCCCGAATTTCACATCCTCATTTGGTTAGGCCGTGCTGGAGAGGCAAAATAAGCCAGAAACATGCATGTCCACGGTTACCACTCTATTTCAGTAGCCCTTTATTTTGCGTGAATTACCCATGAATCTCTTTGTTGTTGTTGTTAACATATCACGCGATATTTCTACATCTTCTTTGTTATTTACTATGGGTTGGAAGGTTCATGACGGGGGGGCCATATGCGCCTCCGTGTCGATGTTGGTTGTTGTCCTGAAAACCCGGGATCTTCCAATTGAAGACACAAATGAGCGTTTGGTTTCCCTGCTGAAATCCGTTATTTTGTGTTTTCCCATGTTTCGATTAACATCTTTGCTCCCAAATTTCACATCCTCATTTGGTTAGGCCGTGCTGGAGAGGCAAACTAAGCCAGAAACATGCATGTCCACGGTTACCACTCTATTTCAGTAGCCCTCTATTTTGCGTTAATTACCCATGAATCTCTTTGTTGTTGTTGTTAACATATCACGCAATATTTCTACATATTATATATATATATATATATATATATATATATATATATATATATGTATTTTTTTTTCTAGATCTATTCAATTAATTTTTTACAACGGTACGATTTGTTTGTTTCAATTATCGTTGTTGTCCTATTTTATCACCTACTTGTTTATTATTCTCTTGTTTAACTTACTTAATAAACGATATAAAATAATTATTTGCCACTTACGTAATTAATCCTATTCCCTTACTTTGAATTACCCTATGATTAGTATTAATAAGATAGACTAATATATACATATACAATTTCATTGTGACGTGTTAACTACTCTGTTTCAATTCATTGCTACCTTATTTGGAGTTTGCAATCGTATCATTTGTGCAACTACTTATTCCTGAGTAAGACATTTATTTGCCTACCTTGTACTCCTTAAAATAAATCTTTTTGTAACACAATTAAAATAACCTTACTTCACTTATTTAAATGATCTCAGTGACCTACTTAATATTTATTGTTGATGTGTTTCGTTTAGTAATTTAATTAATTATTATTATTCTGATATTGAAATCATCTTAGTGGTGAGAAACAACAACTAGATTAAAAGTATTTTTTTCTTCTTCTTCTTCTTAACTCTGTTATCCTGTTTCTATGGAGTGCTCTATTTTCTTTTCTTGTCTTTGTTGCATCTGGCTACTTTGTTCATTGTAATTTCTTTCGTTCTGTTTTGTACTCTTCAGTAAGTTTTGCTTCCCTATTTATTGTCTTTTGCTCTTCTGGCAATTATATGTTCCATAATTCCTTTATGCTGTACTCCTTGGTATATCTTGATTCCATTTTTTCTCTTTGGCTCTTTTGGCCATTATATGCTCCATAATTCCTTTATGCTGTACTCCTTGGTACACCTTGATTCCATTTTTTTCTCTTGGGCTCCTTTGGCCGCTATATACTCCATAATTCCACTAATGCGTCCTTCTCGGCACGACTTTACACAATATACTTTGGCTGCTTTGATCACTGTACTCTAAATATACCTCTGAGCGCACTGCTTTGGTGCGTCTTTTTCCTATATACTTTGGCTTCTTTTGTCCACCGTATTCTTCAATATACCTCTGTGCGCACGGCTTCGGTGCGTCTTTTCCCTATACTTTGGCTTATAGTATTAGACAATAATCGACACTCGGAAACAGTATCTCCAAACCATGTACAAAACTGACTATCCTTATTATCCTCCCAACACAGCGTTGTGCGGTTCCACAAAACTAAAAATTCTATTCAACATTTCAAATGTATCCTCCCATCTGATTCCATTTGTCAATCCTGGTGTGCATCTAAGACAAATAGTGTTAACCAACCATAAATAGCCCGGAACAAAATCGTCATACCCTAATTTAGTTTACTATTTAGCTTTTAATGTATGAATGTTTTCCTAACAACTTTTTCCTTACATCGTTAATCTCTTCTAAGTTAGATAATGTCTAGTTTATTTATGAAATCGAATGATTGGTTTAGTTGAAAATAATCCGTTCGTTAATCAACCTAAAACAAAATTTCCCGTAAACAATTTCTATTTCTCAAAGTGATGCTATCCTCCGTACTATATTTTATATCGATATTCTGATCTTTTGCGGAAGCTTGTAGCTGACTCCGCGCATTTTTTCCTTGTATATGTGCTGTTGAAATTTCATACGTTGCCTAAATGCTTCTTACTTTTGTTTATGTATCAAAAATAGATTTGGTTTTAACGTTCGTTTGCAATGAATATATTTTTTTCCGCGATGTAATTATGACTAGGTACTTATGAAAAAATAAATGACTAAGCGAATATACCTGCTTGTAACTTATACTAATTTAATTATATATTAATTTTGATTAAACGTATGTTGCAATATTTATTTTGTGAAATAAATACGCACTGAATAACTTATGAAATTAAAAATCAAGTATTTGGCGAATGTAACCATCTTACTTATGTAGGTGAAATTTATAAGGCGTTAATTAATCTAATTGACTTAACTATCTACTCCTACCTTTTAGGCTTCCTTGTTCCTGCAGTATGCTGCCCAGTGTCCCTGTTTTCTACAGATTTAACATTTTTTCTCTATTTTTGCTTCTTCCGCTTCTCTCGTTCTGCAGTTTGATGTCCAGTGGCCCCGTTTGCCACAGTACATACATATTGCGCTATGTCTACATTCCTCCGTTTCATGTCCCGTTTTCCCACATGCTGTGCAAATCCGTTGCTCATTCGTTAAAGCGACTCTGTGGCCGTTGTTCCTTCCGCTCACCATTGCGGCTGCCGTTTCTTGGCAGTTTACTATCTCCTCTGCTTCTTCTAATGTGAGGTCATCTTTATGTATTATGTAAAATCCTACTTCTCTGAGAAGATCCTTTCTTAGCCCAACTTTTAACTGATTCAACAGTACCGCGTTGTGTTTCCTTTGGATGTTCGGTATCTGTTCTCTACTCGTTCCTTTTATGTCTTTCTCCAATATTTTGTTCGCTATTAATCGTAGTCTTGTGCAGAAAGCTGCTACGTCTTCGTCGTCCCGCTGGTAGCATTGGACTAGCTGCATCCACCAGTCAGCGATCGATTTTCTTGGGATGAATTTCCCCAGTATTTTTTCCTTAAATTCGGCATATGTTGCTGCGTCTAATCTTGGGTCGGCTTTGAAGAAATTGTGGGCTGCGCCCGCTAGTTTGAATTTCAGTAGTGTCAGTGTTTCTGTTTCTGACCATCCGTCAAGTTTGGCCCTTAGTTCCAACTTTTCTATATATCTGGCTGCATCTTTACCTGTAAAGTCTGTTAGAGTTGAGGCGATAACGCTTAGTGGTGGTGCCTGTGGTATTCTTAGTGCTGCTGGCATATTACTCGAATCCTCTGTGGACTCTGACGGCATTTTGTTTTATTTCCTAGCGCCCCTTATCTATATTGTTCACCACAATCTTAATTACTTAGGTGCCTGAAATGGATAGTTTAGAAAAAAAAGGATTATTTCTAGGACTTCCCCTCTTGTAACTTCCTGCCGTACGGACTCAGTATCTGGAACCCCGCTGTCACCACTCTAATAAATGGGTAGTTCCTTTTTTTTTCTTCTTCTGGTGAAGCAGTGATTAACCCAGCTGATGTTGCTGACTAATCCCACCGCTGCCACCAGTGTAATACTTCTTGATTCTCGTGTAATATTTCTTAAATCTTTCCCATGTTTGTATTTGTTCTTATGATGACCACCGACCGGGATTATCCGGGTAAATGTAATCGAGTCGGAACTAATCCCTGTCCACCACCAGTGTAATGGGATCGGTACTCCTTCGGGTTGCCTTTTTTCCTGTTGGTAGCGACCGGAAGGCCCTACTGTATCTCACATCCAAAGAACAAAATCGTTGCAGCGTGCTGTCACCAGTGCCTTGCGGCACAAAATGTAGAACCAGGAATCTCCTTGCGGGATTTCCTCGGGGGAGGGGCGGTTCCTGGCTTGAGCGATCAAGGTCGTCGTGGGGCCCCTTGGGATTATACAGTGTGCCAAGCCCGAGTTCGTAGTGCAGGTCGTGTCGGCCCGTCCTATTTGGCTGGTACGGGAGAGGTGAGGGTTGATGTTAAGGAAATAAACTGAAAGGTTAAATATGTAGAAGCATATATTACAAAAGGAATATTAAAACCATATACGAAAGTTTTGGCAATCGAATAAATATACTATACACGGCTTTCTCCTGATTTTTTTTGGATAGTCTACGTGATATAAAAAAAATAAAAAAAATAACAAAGTAACAAGCGAAGTGACTTTTTGGTACTTAACCTGAATAAGTATGGTACCCTATACTCCTTTAGCGATAATTATGTTGGATATCCTTTTCAAAAATTGAGGCAATGAATAGAAATCAAATGAAACTTTATGAAACGGATCAAATACGATAGGATATCGTAACTAATATACCTTTGGCGATAATTATGGTGGATATCCTTCACAAAAACTAAGGCAATAAACAGGAATCAAACGAAACTTTATGAATTAGAACAAATACGATATACTGTAAACCCTATATCTATATTGCCAAAATTTCTGGAATACGAATCCCGTGAAATTTAGTTGACTGGTACAATATAATAAAAAAAAGAAAAATTCATATCCCCTATTTTGAAGTCTAATTACGTTTCTCGAAGGGAAAAAAATAGAATACAATCTATATCAATAAAATTCAGAAGATTTAATCATGATGTCTCCGGTATCTGGATGTCCGGTAATATGACTGAAAAAGTTATCAGTTGATACTTTCAGGTAGGACTAAATATGATCCCTGGTACAATATAAATATCTGTGCGCTATTTCAAATAATCAAAACTCTAAGATAGGACTAAATATGATCCCTGGTACGATATAAATATCTGTGCGCTATTTCAAATAATCAAAACTCTAAGATAGGACTAACTATGATCCCTGGTACAATATAAATATCTGTGCGCTATTGCAAATAATCAAAACTCTAAGATAGGACTAAATATGATCCCTGGTACAATATAAATATCTGTGCGCTATTGCAAATAATCAAAACTCTAAGATAGGACTAAATATGATCCCTGGTACGATATAAATAACTGTGCGCTATTTCAAATAATCAAAACTCTAAGATAGGACTAACTATGATCCCTGGTACAATATAAATATCTGTGCGCTATTGCAAATAATCAATACTCTAAGATAGGACTAAATATGATCCCTGGTACAATATAAATATCTGTGCGCTATTTCAAATAATCAAAACTCTAAGATAGGACTAACTATGATCCCTGGTACAATATAAATATCTGTGCGCTATTGCAAATAATCAAAACTCTAAGATAGGACTAAATATGATCCCTGGTACGATATAAATATCTGTGCGCTATTTCAAATAATCAAAACTCTAAGATAGGACTAACTATGATCCCTGGTACAATATAAATATCTGTGCGCTATTGCAAATAATCAAAACTCTAAGATAGGACTAAATATGATCCCTGGTACAATATAAATATCTGTGCGCTATTTCAAATAATCAAAACTCTAAGATAGGACTAACTATGATCCCTGGTACAATATAAATATCTGTGCGCTATTGCAAATAATCAAAACTCTAAGATAGGACTAAATATGATCCCTGGTACGATATAAATATCTGTGCGCTATTTCAAATAATCAAAACTCTAAGATAGGACTAACTATGATCCCTGGTACAATATAAATATCTGTGCGCTATTGCAAATAATCAAAACTCTAAGATAGGACTAAATATGATCCCTGGTACAATATAAATATCTGTGCGCTATTGCAAATAATCAAAACTCTAAGATAGGACTAACTATGATCCCTGGTACAATATTAATATCTGTTCGCTATTTCAAATAATCAAATCTGTAAGATAGGACTAACTATGATCCCTGGTACAATATAAATATCTGTGCGCTATTGCAAATAATCAAAACTCTAAGATAGGACTAAATATGATCCCTGGTACGATATAAATATCTGTGCGCTATTTCAAATAATCAAAACTCTAAGATAGGACTAACTATGATCCCTGGTACAATATAAATATCTGTGCGCTATTGCAAATAATCAAAACTCTAAGATAGGACTAAATATGATCCCTGGTACAATATAAATATCTGTGCGCTATTTCAAATAATCAAAACTCTAAGATAGGACTAACTATGATCCCTGGTACAATATAAATATCTGTGCGCTATTGCAAATAATCAAAACTCTAAGATAGGACTAAATATGATCCCTGGTACAATATAAATATCTGTGCGCTATTGCAAATAATCAAAACTCTAAGATAGGACTAAATATGATCCCTGGTACAATATAAATATCTGTGTGCTATTTCAAATAATCGAAAAAATATATACGGAAATGGTCCCTGAACATAAGATAAATACCTATAACTGTTTAGATTCTACCAGTAGATGAGGGGCGCTGATATATATGATACACTAGATATGACCAAAAAAGAACTGTGGGTTCCCTTACCTTTTTTGGGACACCCGGTTAAGTTAAAGAAAATATAATACCACAGATCAATACAAAATATAATAAAATAATTGTACGTTTAAAACTTTTTGGAATATCCCTAGTCACAAACTGCACACTATTACTGTTGGGGGTGAAGGGACCGTCAGTACTTAGACTGGCCTCTTCGGGAAGAGATACTTTCTTTCTCTCTGCTTTGATTCAAATTTTCTCGGTATTTGTTCTAAATTTTACCTTGTGTGAAGGTTAGTTTCCTATATCATTATTTTTTAATTTGTAGCGTACTGGTAAACAAATCATGACACAATCGTCATCTGTAATGTTTTGTTAACCTTGCAATAACACATTTTGTTTGTATCAATTCTTCCGTTGAGGTCAACAGTTATTAGTTATTTCGAATTAAAGAAAAGTTTGTCTATATAGGGCGTTCTTAAAATTTTCTATGCCATATCTCGTGTTTCTTACAATATACACTGGAATTATTAGCAAAAAACTAAAAAAAAATTCAACTCTAACGTTCTTTATCTTTTTCCACAGCAATATTTTATTGAGGTATATTTGGTCCTTCCGCCATATTTTGGTCCAAACAATCTACACTTGGCGTATGTCCCAATAGTTATGAATCACCCTGTATAATTGTAAATATGCCTGGCTATTTTTTTGGAATATTGATATTCAAAAAAGAAATGGAAATGAACCTGTCAACCCAATCCACCTTAGGAAAAGCTGCTCTCTCCTGATAATATAATAAATCTCTCAGCTCTTTATTATTATTGGTTCGCATTGAAATGCTTTAATGATAGGATTGAGCTGGGGTTCTCTGTGTTCCTTATATGTGCCTCATGATAAATAAGAAAGAGGGATGTGGTTACTCTTTATCTCGCTTGCTTGACTCGGGTTCGGAGTTAGCTCTCATTAGACTGTCCTCTCGACTTGATTCTTGTTGCAAGGTTTGTGAGTCTTTCCTGTCTTTATACTTTTCATGTTTGAATTCATAGACAAATAATTTTCATCAACAAATTGAAATAATAGATATCTTTCGCGATCGGTGGTGTCGTTGCATTTCGCTGCTGTTGACAGATCTTTTGAAGTTTATTGGTATATTAGCATAAAATCTGCTGAATTAACTAATTCGAGAAATCTCTCAGCCCTTTACTGTTATTGGTTCTCATTAGACCGGTGTTAATGATGAAATTAAGTTGAGACTCTCTTTTTGTCTTATATGTTCCTCATAATAAATAAAAAAGAAAGAAATTTTGTTACTATTTATCACGGTTATTTGTCTCAGGTTAAGAGTGGGCTCTCAGGAGACTGTCCTCTTAATCTGTTTCTTGTTTCGGTGGTTTTGGCTATCAGAAATTCTGCTTCTTTTCGTATTCCATAGAATCAATAGTTCCATGTCAACCGGACTTCGCTCCTCAGCATTCTGTGCGCACAAGTTGATTTGTCAGCCAGCCGACTTCACCATATCATGTTGGATTTGTAATTTTTAATCTTTATTAATCCCTTATAGGAATGTATTTCAGATAAACATTTTTAATTAATTAGTTGTATTTTAATATGTTCGACTGGTTTTCGTTGTATGGACAATTTTGTGGATTCATCCTAGTATTAGCTGACGAGTAAGTAACCCCACTTCTTTATTCCAATTTTTCTTTTTCATCAAATTCATTGGTTTACTTGCTTGTAGGTGATCACTGATGATGACTTAACAGTCGAAAGCACATTGCTACGATTTTTAAATTTTATTATAATTTACACGAAATACTACAAAACTTTTATTCAACTCAAATAGTTATTGGACCCATAGAGATACATCCTAATGCCTGTTTGATATTAACTGATCTTTCTCACGATTATATCATACCATGTATAATTTGTCATCCCCGTATAATCAAAGAAATATTCGACCATCAGGGAAACATCCTAAAGCATTATTGATATTGATTGATCTTCTTTACAGCTATACCTTGTATAATTAATTATTTTTCTATGGTGATGTATCAATAAAATATATCAAGGTCGTCAGATATCTTGGATATCCCAGTTAGCTTGGTTTTTCGAAAAGGTCTATTTTGAACCGATTCTCCATGTTATTTCATATACGGAATGATCCCGAACCTGTTCTGCCTATTTACTCACTAAACCACATAATCAGTTATAAATAATATCACAAGAGCATAGACAATATTCGATTATTCACCGAGTCACGAGACTTATTCGGCGAAACATCACGAGAGCGCAGCTCGAGTGGTGTTTCGCGAAATACGTCGAGTGAAGAGGTAAATCATAGAAAAATATTGTCTATGCTCGAGTTGGTATTCGTTACGATTATATAACGAATAATATTCTAATTTTTTTATTGATTAATATTAATATTGAAGGTACAATTATTATAATACATATTTGATGAATTGTTGTTTTCAGAATTTGTGGTGTTGGTGTTGGTACTGTTGGTGACGCTTGAAGTGGATGGATTAGGACTATTTCTCATTTTTTCAACTATTTTTCTATAGTATTCTGCGGTAAGTATCAAATATGGTTTCAGATATTCAGATGATGAGTGACCTATTATTTGGGTGATTTCTAGCAAGTTTGCTCCTGAATGTGACAAGATACTCCCAGCAGAGGAGCGATTTGAATGATTCGTAATTTTCCTTTTTTTCGTACCTATTCCGATACTTTCAGCTGCTGTACGTGTCCATTTACTCAATTGATTCAAACCAACAGGGCAATATTTGAATCAATTCCCTATTTTCTGCCAATCAATATTAGGTGTTAAAAAAACGATTGGTTGTGATATTTGGCGTTCTTTTGCTCAACAGTTTTTCCAAGAGACGTACTGGGCACTTATTCGCAAACTCTTTATTCGGAGACAACCATTTAGAATCCGTGGTGCGTTGTTTTTGAAAACATTGGATTGTATTCGATACGTCCCGTAGTTAGAGAATAATTGTTGAATTCCTTTTATAAATAGTCGGTTAAGCAAAAGGCTGTGTCATTACCACGCCATGCCAATTCCACAGCACAAATTTGATAACATTTTTTTTTGCAAACCATCTGGTGTATTTTCACTTATAATTACACAAGTGGTTTGGATTTTATCGGGTAAATTTGGGTTGTTCAATGAGTAAACTGTTTCCTAGCAATTTGACGAGAATAACTGTCAACTATTAAAAACACGACACCGAAGGTGGAGTGTTTTTAGGTTGACAGTTATTCGAGTCTAATTGCTAAAGGAAGCAGTTTAGAATTTGAACAACACATATTTACCCAATATCAATACAAACCTCGAGTGTAATTCGGCAGGACAATTTAATGAAAGAGAAATTTGGAAACATATCTTGCAATATCACATTCAATTTCTCGATGGAAGTGTATGGCTCAAATGCGTATCTTTTTGCATCGCAAAACGTAGAAAATTGTCGCCAGATTTATGATGGCGTCGCAACTGTATTAGTAGGCAAACAGGTATTAACAATTTGACTAATTTCGGCGTTCGTAGACACACCGAATCGATTCATTAGTAGTTCTTGAAAATTCAATAAGTTGTTGATAAACATGCCAAACTATTTATTCTGGTAACCAACTTCGCGATAATTGATGAACAAATGAATAAGTGAAAAAACCACTAGTGTATTTGTCGCTGTAAAAGTTAAAGCTACCTTTTGCCGCCGTCAAAGTGACAATTGCACTGTGGCATATGCGATTTTTTATACATGAGTTGAATTGTCAGTAGTAATATCACAAGAGAGTGAGAATAAATTGAAAATAATTCGATAGATTTTAGAAAACTTGTTGCCAGGCATTTCCCAGTGGCAACAAGTTTGAGAAAATGCCTGGAGAATTATTATCTAATTTATCAAGCTCTGGTGTGGTATTCGATACATTATTTTTGAACGTTACAATCAAAATCATTTTTAAGATGTTAGATTTATTTTTATTTCAAGAAATTTATATAACTCGAATCAATATGAACAGAATGAGTTATTCAAATTAGGATGCATTGAAGTTATGTGATATTACTACTGATCATATAATTTATATCATCGACTGGTAATTCACTGAAACCTTTGGGATTCATTTTACAAATTTCTTGAAAATTTATGACATACGCGTTAAATCAAGAAAATCCGTTGTCATGTGGTTGTCATTCAATAAAAACAATGTACATTGAATTATTCTCACTGGAACAATGTAAGTAGATTATTTCCACTATAATAATGTTTTGATTGGCTAGAACGTACCTATATGAATTACTGAAATTGAAAATTTCTATTGTTTTCGAGAAACGTCCAAAAATAATCATCAAAACTTAATTTTGGTTATTTCTTTCTCGTTAAGAGCGGCTGAGCTCTCTTTTTTCTGTCGGGTATTGCTTGTAATTTCATTCTCTTGGCTGCACGACCCTTTCTTGCGTTCTCGAAAATTACATCTTTAAATGGACTTATTTCTCTTTCGAACTCTTCATGAAACTTTTTCTGCAACAGTTTAGCAGAAATATTCCAAATGGTTTTCACTGTACTTTCTTTATATCCCTTTCCGTCTGCACGTTTCATATTGAAAGCCCAATCCTTCATAATATCTGCTACTTTCTCATTCGAAATATCAGCAGAAAGTTTTTAATTTCGATGTTCACAGAACACCGTAAACTGCTTCCAAACATAATTATGCGTTTTTGTAGTATTTTCTGGTGTTAAATCTTCAATTTCTTGATCAATTTCACCACTTGAAATGAAACCAAAGCGCTGCATTTTGAAGAATTAACTGACATTTCATTGAGCTTGCCAGTAACTATGGAAATGATCACGATATGGCAGCAGGCGAAACACCAAAACGATTATATCACGTCGTCAAGGGGCTGTGTCGTGACGTAGATTAGATATTGGTTGGAATTGCTCGGAAATTCTGTAAGAAAAGAAAATATGAAGGTGCGCCAGCTGAAAAAGTTGTGCTATTTGCAGGAAAAATCATAAACTGCAAAAAAACGCAAAAATCGCTCATTTTTTCCGATCTTTCTTAATATAACTCTTCAAATGTGCAAGATAGAGAAAAACAGTATACTTACTAATTTGTTCTTTATGGAATTCTCTACAAGATAGAATTGGTTTAAAATCGATATATTCAATTTTTTCCTTGAAAAATGGCGATGAATGCAAAAAAGTAGCTAAAAAACGAAGTTATTTTAAAGCATATGTTTCGCAGATAAGAAATCATCCAATCACGCTATAAATAGGGATTTAAGAACCTTATTATACTATAAAACAATATGCCAACGGCCGATTAAATTGGCCTGATAGTTTTTACATGAATTATTTGTAAATTAATTTCCGCGAAAAAATTAACGTCATTTTTGCGTTCATGCCAGGCTTACATTTTTGAGTTGTAATAGGCACCGATTTTTTTACAAGTACTTAGACCTCTAAACTATAATGCACAATAGTTATAATGTATAATTTCCAAGTTTTTATCATTTTTTTACGCGATTTTGAAAAATTGAAATCAAGCGCGGCGCAAGAAGTTGCTGTATCTCGGCTTCTATTGGGCCGATTTTGATGGTTTTTTTAAATCGATGTAGCAGAATGAAAGAAACTCATTTTTCAGAATGGCGTCTACTAATTTTGACAATTTAAGCATCTACAGTAACAACTTATAATTTGGCATTTTTTTATGTTGATAATAATCATTGATTATAATTATGTCCATGCTAGGATTGTGTTGTTCATTGCAAATTCGTATAGTTAAACAATTAGTAATCAAAATTACAGGTAGTACAATTAACTGGTCTGTATATTAATGGTATTGTAATGTTTTTCTTATTTATTTAAACGTTTTTATTACGGGTGGGATAAATTTTAAACATTCGGTATGGCTACTTACTAATTTATTTAAACACTAACTCACTAACACTTTATTTATATATGCTTAACTAATCACTTAATTTATATTAACCGTATATTCACTCAAACTAATTCATATAAACACTTTATATTCACTTATTCACTTGTTTATCTCACGATGTGAAATTATCAACAACTGGTCCGCTGATCGGTCCTTTTCATATACTGGTGCCTTTTTTACTAGAGAATTCTGGGCTGCGGCTTACACAAAACAAATGCCTTTCACGATATTTCTCGATTGCTGGCTCAATCCTGAAAAGACCTTCCGAGAACATGTCTATAAAAACTGTCACAATAAATCCCAATAGACCTTCCCAGAATTCGGCGCGCTCGCCATTTTTTTAACTCCGTTAACATAAGGTTACAGTACCGTACTTAGTATCTGCTTCGGTGTGCGATTACGCAACATTACCCCCTCCTCAAATGGAAGTTCCTCCTGGAATTTTTGTGTAGCCGTGACTGGATGTTTGAATCGACAACTAACTCCCTTTCTACACTTTCCAATCCTATGGAAATAGCAGGGCACCGTCTTCATCGGATACTGATAACGGGGGTTGTAGCTGCAAATTAATATCTGGACACCGGTATCTTGAAAGATAATCTCTACCATGTTCCTGATGATTCGTCAATCCAACTGGTTACTCGCTATCTTAGGCATAGCCAGTTTCTTCACGCTGGATTCCAACACATGATCTCGTAGGTTTCGAAGTGCTTCCCACACATCGCGGTAGGTAGATCGATCTTGAAATTCATTTTTAGTTACCACGTAGAAGACGTACCGCGAATTATGTTTCAGTTTCAGTGTCTTGCCAGGGGCTGGG
The DNA here is from genome assembly GCA_963921935.1 of Galeruca laticollis. NCBI lineage: Eukaryota > Metazoa > Arthropoda > Insecta > Coleoptera > Chrysomelidae > Galeruca > Galeruca laticollis. Next base: position 180,538,127 of record OY998179.1, on the reverse strand, counting down.
ATCTGGTCTTCAAGTTTTTTTCTAATTGCCCGAACTTCGAAAGACGGTTGCCAATCCTCGTGCGTTCTTGATACGGGCGGGGATGTTGTATGCCAGTGAATAATCTTCCGGCAGAGTGAACACATCTTGTTGTTGTTCCAAAGTGACTCCATATCTAGCTTCCCCGGTACCTCCATACGTGCCCATAAATTCCTCGAAGGTAGGGTCAGACACATCTCGAATAAGGTTTAGTCCTTCCTCCAGGTCATGGTCTCCTTCGAATGGCGCTAGTCGGTTTTGGTGAATTACTTTTGGTTTTCCGTTCGGTATCTTGCTTATGCGATATATAACATCATTGATCCTTTTCTTGATTAAGTATGGACCTTCCTAAGATTTTTGTAATTTTGGAGAAAATCCTTTTCTCCTCGTCGGGCTGTGTAACCATACTTTGTCCCCTTCTTTAAAACCGTCTCCTGTGGCCTGCGTGTCGTACCGACTTTTCATTCTGTCGCTGCCAACTTGAAGATTTGTTCAAACTAATTCATGAATATCGTCCAGCTTTCTTCTCAATTGGATCGCGTAGTCTTCGCCTGCTAGATCTTCTCCAGGCCGACAGCCAAATTCCAGGTTACAAAGAAGCCTCATTTCACGTCCAAACAGAATTTTCGCCGGTGTTTCACCCGTGTACTCATTGACGGCAGATCGATAAGCCAATGCGAATAGGGAAAGATACTGGTCCCAATCTCTCTGATGGCTGGATACTACTTTGGACAGGTATTTTCCAATAGTCCGGTTCATTCTCTCGACCATTCCATCTGACTGTGGATGTAATGCTGTTGTCCTGGTCTTCTTCATTCCCAGCTTCTCCCAAATCTCCTAGAATAGATGATTCTCGAAATTTCTTCCCTGGTCGCTGCGGACTTCCAAGGGCACTCCATATCGGCTGATAAATTCTATCAGCAATACATCTGCTACAGTTGTGGCCTCTTGGTTCGGGATAGCGTAAATTTCCACCCACTTTGTGAAATAATCCATTACGACCAGTATGCATTTGCCACCATTTTCGGTCGTCGGAAAAGGTCCAGCGATATCTAAAGCAATCCTTTCGAAACGGCTTCCAACATTGTACTGTGTCATGGGTGCCTTTCTCTTGCGATGTGGTCCATTACTTGTAGCACAAGTCGTACATTTCGTACACCAGTCCTTCACATTATCGGAGCTGTTCATCCAATAAAACCTCTCACGGATTCGCTGGAGTGTTTTCTTCACTCCCAGATGACCTCTCGATGGACTGTCGTATAACTTCTTCAGTACCTCAGCTACTCTTGTTCTCGGGATAACTAGCTGTCTCCTCATCTCAGAACCATCATCGTTTTCAACGACTCTTTTCAACAGCCCTTCTTTCAGGACAGTGGAGTCCCATTGAGCCCAATACGCCTTGAGTTTTGGTGAAAATTTTGACACTTCTTGCCAGGTAGGTCGCCGATTTTCTTCCTTCCATTTCCGGATCATATTTAGGTAAGGATCATTCTCCTGGTCTCTGATCCTGGTGGGTGACCATTCTTCATTGATTACTGTAATTCTTGAAACTGCAACTTCCTTAGATTTCGACTTGTTGCATTGTGAATAGTCTACAGGGCATAGCCGTCTAGGCAAGGAGTTGGCTTTTCGGTGATTCACATCAGTTGTATGTTCACCCCTGTCTGATTTCCCCTGTGTCTGGAGTTCTTCGGTTACAGGAGTCTTGGGGCGCTTAGACGGACTGCGTACGTGCTCTAGCTCGCCACACTTCCGGCATTTGATCTTCATCGGCCACTTGTCTGCCATACCTTTCAACAAGTTTACGATCTGATCAAGTTTGTCATCGTCATCTTCTTCCTGCATGGTCCTACCTTTGTTGTACCGCGAGCTTTTCTTGGCTGCTTCGCATTTAAGAGGTTCTTGGTTTACAGGAGTCGTAGGACGCTTACACGCACTGCGTGCATGCTCTAGCTCGCCATAATTACAGCACCTGATTTTCTTCGGCTTCTTGTCTATCATACCTTTCAACAAGTTTACGATCTGGTCATGTTTGTCATCGTCACCTCCTTCCTGTATGGTCCTATCTGTGCTGTATCCCGAAGCCTTCGTTGCTGATTCATATTCAAGAGCAGCTGTCAATGCGTCAACTTATGTTTTGGGATGGGCTAAGCGAAGCGTCCTCTGCATATCGGGATCACGTAAGCCATCAATAAAGGCCTGTATGCCCAGACATTCCATCATGTTCTCTGCTGCTGATGGATAAGCAAATCGACCGAGTCGGGCAATATCCACTTCGTATTCTTGAAGTGCTTCGTCACGTTTCTGCCTTCGGTTCTTCAGCTGGGATTGATACAAATGTTCGTGACCGTATCGCATGTCCAACCTTTTCTTCAGCTGCTCGAAGTCATCCGTTTCTTCAAGCGGTATCGTCTGAAATACATCTAAGGCATCTTCCCGAAGCGCGATGGTTAAGTTCACTGCCTTCTCCCTATGGGACCAAGTATTCACTCTAGCGGCTGCTTCAAATTGTTTCACATAATTGGTCCACGATGTCTTTCCGTCGAACGTTGGAGCCTTGACTCGGGCAATATTGCTAATATCTTTTGTCTTGGTTTGTGTTGCTGGCTTGCATATCTCGATATTCTTTTGTTCTGCTGGCGTGTCTTGTGTTCTTAAATCTGTTATCATACTCTCTAACTCCTTGATTTTTTCGTCCATCGTTGTCATGTCATTTGATTCTCCATATCCGATTTCAGAGACGAAATTTTATTTTCCACGTCAGTGGCAATGTCATTTTTTAATAATAAGAAATCGGCAGAAAGTTTGTCCATGTTAGCGGAAATATCATTCTTCATAGTAGAAATCTTCTCGTCCAAATTATCGGAGATGTCATTCTTCATAGCAGAAATCTTCTCGTCCATATTATCAGAGATGTCGTTCTTCATAGCAGAAATCTTCTCGTCCATGGCAGAAATTGACGAGATTAAGGTGGAAGCCTCGTCATTGAATAAAAATAATTCTGGATCAAAGCCGTCATTTTCCAGTCCTACTTTAAATCTTTCTACTAATTCACTTTTTTTACCAGATGTTTCCAATTCACGATATTCCAACTCTGCTCTTAATTCTGTGACTTTTAGATCACATAGTCTCTTGGCCATTTTTACGTAGAAATTTATTTATATTATTCCACTTCTGACACCAATGTAATGTTTTTCTTATTTATTCAAACGTTTTTATTACGGGTGGGATAAATTTTAAACACTCGGTATGGCTACTTACTAATTTATTTAAACACTAACACTTAATTTATATATACGTAACTAATCACTTAATTTATATTAACCGTATATTCACTCAAACTAATTTATATAAACACTTTATATTCACTTATTTACTTGTTTATCTCACAATGTCAAATTATCAACAACTGGTCCGCTGATCGGTCCTTTTTATATACTAGTGCCTCATTTACTAGAGAATTCTGGTCTGCGGCTTACACAAAACAAATGCCTTTCGCGATATTTCTCGATTGCCGGCTCAATCCTTAAAAGACCTTCCGAGAACATGTCTATAAAAACTGTCACAATAAATCCCAATAGACCTTCGCAGAATTCGGCGCGCTCGCCATTTTTTAAACTCCGTTAACATAAGGTTACAGGACCGTACTTAGTATCTGCTTCGGTGTGCGAGTTCGTAACAGTATATTTTATTTCATTATAAGATCTACATACAATAAATATTGATATTTCGCTTTTTTGTTACAACATTATTGTATTTTTCTTTTTTACATAAATATATTATTCTATTTTAACTATACGAATTTGCAATGAACAACACAATACTAGCATGGACATAATTATAATCAATGATTATTATCAACATAAAAAAATGCCAAATTATAAGTAGTTACTGTATATGCTGAAATTGTCAAAATTGGTAGACGCCATTCTGAAAAATGAGTTTCTTTCATTTTGCTACATCGATTTTAAAGAAAATCATCAAAATCGGCCCAATAGAAGCCAAGATACAGCAACTTTTTGCGCCGCGCTCGATTTGAAGCGTCGATTTCAACTTTTCAAAATCGCGTGAAAAAACCTTAAAAATCAATCATTATAACTATTGTGTATTATAGTTTAGAGGTCTAAGTAGTTGTAAAAAAATCGGCCCCTATTACAACTCAAAAATGAACGCAAAAATGACGTTAATTTTTTCGCGGAAATTAATTAACAATTATTTCATGTAAAAACTATCAGGCCAATTTGATCAACCTTTGGCATATTGTTTTATACTATAATAAGGTTCTTAAATCCCAATTTATAGCTTGATTGGATCATTTCTTATCTGCGAAACAAATGCTTTGAAATAACCTCGTTTTTTAGCTACTTTTTTGCATTTATCACCATTTCTCAATGAATGAATTGAATATATCGATTTTAAACTAATTCTATCTTGTAGAGAATTTCATAAAGAACAAATTCGTTTATATACTTTTTTCCTCTATCTTGCATATTTAAAGAGTTATATTAAGAAATATCCGATTTTTGCAGTTTATTATTTTTCCTGCAAATAGCACAACTTTTTCAGCTGGCGCACCTTCATATTTTCTTTCCTTACATGATTTCCGAGCGATTCCAACCAATATCTAATCCACGTCACGACACAGCCATGTCAAACTGTAGTGCTCCTGGCCTACTAAGGGAAATTCAATGATTGTATGGGTTTATTAGAACATGAGTTATATAATCTAACAATACATACATTTTTCAATTGATGGTCAATTTTTTCATTATATAATCAGTGCTACATATATTGTAGGTACCTGATTTCTATCTGTTCTATCACCTGTTTCCAGTATTTACTGTTTGGTGCATCATTCTTCCAATGCTTTACATTCATCTCCTTTAAATAATTTTGTACTTTTTGTAGCCACTTTTTTCAGGGTTTTACTCATTTCTATTTAATATTTCTGGCTGTGAATAGAAGAACCTTCTTGCTGCATATACAGTCGGTAATTCGTACTTTGTGGCCTAGCCATCTGGCTCTTTGTGCTAGAACTTTTCTAGATATTTTTAGTCTTCTATACAAGCTCATTATCTCATTATTTGTATGTCTTTCCCATTCTCCTTCTCCCGTTTTCACTTCTTCAAATATCTTTCCTTTTAATTTCACACAGTTTTTGTATTTTTTCTTATTAATTAAGAATTGCAAACGGGGATTAGGAGTTAAAAAACGATAGGATGTTCGAATTTTGGTAAGTTTACTTCCTCCTTCAATGCGGTTCACTTGCTTTAGAACCGCAGATGTGGAAATATATCTAAATGAATTGTTTAAAAGTTCCTAGTAGGAAGTCATGTTTTGTAGTAACATTTGGAGAAAGAGATAACGCTATACAGAAACCCGATTGGAAAAAAATGTAATGATACACCAAGGCAGATATGGAAAAACAATGCTTTGGACGACTTATCACCCATAAATGTAACTGACTGTAAAGAAAAAACAAGAAATAGAAGAGAGCGAAAAAGAATAGTTGAAAGAGTCTCAGTCCTAGGTCCTAGGTCTACAAGGCCTATTGAGCAAAAGTTTAAATATTTTCAAATAATTATGTCCGATTCTAGTTTTCACTGTACTTTTCTCATTTTAGGAGCATGTAGACTCGCTAGAAAACCGACCAACTACTAATATTTAACTAATTTTGATTCTAAAACATTGTGAATAATCGTATCGCTCCCCTTCAATATTTTTGTCTTATACCCATTTTATTATCAAGTCATAAATAGAAAATTCTGACCATTGAATCCGAATATTAATTTAATAAAACTGTCTGGGTATGGTGTACACACTAGATATAAATTAAGTGAATGAAACGACTAGTACTCAGTGTGTATTTATTGAAATTGAAAACTGAAATAAATACACACTGAGTACTCGTCGTTTCATTCACTAAATTAATTTGATAGGATCAGATAGGCGTAACTGTAAAGTCAACAAACACAAATGGATTGGAATAGAATGGGAGGACGAGGAAAATCCTGTAGGAATTATGCGAATATTATAGGGACTTCTGAAAGATAATATTTGGTTTGTCATCCTCTTAGTGAAAACTAGAATTTATGTACTTTGTAATTACATTATTGTCCTATTCCTGAGTTTAATCAGAAAACACTGGAGGCCACATCAGTAGAAATATTTATATATACTTTTATGTCCTGGTTTTTCTTTATTTTTTTGCTTAAATTTAACTATGCAAATAAGACAACGAGTTGAAAATATATTTAGCTTTGGTAACGGAAGTTTATTTTCTTTCGAGCAAACCACAAACGTAAATGTACCAATCAGAAAGTTAAAATGAAATGCCTCGATGGCAAAGCAAATACTGCTGCTGAAAGTTCCTGATCCTGAAATGTTCACGGGTCACTAATTTAACAGAATATCCGCAATTCTTGTGGCAGGTGGTAACATAACTACTTTAAAACGGGCAAGTGTTGGAAATATCGCCGTTTCCCGCAGAGACGCCAAATAAAAGGGGACATAACAAATAGAATTATAGCCACCATTTCTATACGCGAACATAATTTTGCTAAATTAAAAGTTCTCAAATTAATTGAATATGATATATTCAATTAATTGAAGAGTTGATATAAAAATGTGGAAGGAGGAAAAATTGAGATAATCACGTTCAATAACATGGAAGTAAACAGATTTCCCTTAGAACAACATTTACCACTTGGACAACCTTTTAATTTTAACTTACGAACATGATATACAGCTTGAATTTGTCCAGAAATTAATGTATGTAACATCGAAATAAACAGATTTCGCTTATAACGACATTTACCGCCTGGACAACCTTTTAATTTTAAATTATGAACATGATAGAGAGCTTGAATTTGTCCAGAGATTAATGTATACCAAAACATTTTTTTATCAAAAAACAAAACCAAACGACCAACTTCACCGTTTCAAATTATTTCTACCTCACTCAAATTGAACGATATTTAAGTGATCGTTCAATTAGAACTTACCAGAACGGACCGAAAAGATTGACGGCAGGCAAAGTAATTATTTGTCTCCAATTAATTTGATGTCACAGTTTCGGTCCGGGTATTCTGAAATTTCTGAAATTTATTGGAAGGCATCGCGAGTTCCACCCGATGCGGAATCAAGTATAGACGAACTTTTCAGACATGATTGAATGGACATTCAAGGAAAATTGCTGTTGTCAACTATTCGAACATAGGTTTGGTTGACAAGGAAAATTGATCTCCTACGAGATAAATCGGGGAATATAATGAGAAAATTTCAACTAGTTTCACTTTGGTTTTTGGCAATATGAATAAGAAGTAATAATATTTGTTTAATTATACAGGAACAGCCAAATGGAAAAGAAATTGAAGTAACCTACGAAAAATTCTTAACAATAACAGAAGAACCGAAAAATTGCAACCTGGCAGAAGTTTGGAAAGAAGGGGGAAATATCTAATAGAGGGACATTATAATATGATATTATAAATATAAAGAGAAATCAAAATATCAAGCCAAGCAAATGTTATACTAATATGCCCAATACTCAAGAAAAATTACTAATATTTTTGTTTAAATTACAGCTTTACTCGATGAGGCAAATAAAATCCTAACCGAACTAATTCGCAACACACTGATGTGACTGTTCCATATATTTCCAATCATCACATGTCACATATATTAGCAGAATATAATTCAATGATACATAGAGCATTTTCAGTTCCTATGAACAAATGTAATTTTGATAGAGAAATTAATATAATTAAATAAATAGCAACATCCAACGGTTAACCATTACATATAATAAATAAACTAATAAATAAAAAAAAAGAAAATGTGGCATTACAACTAATATTTCCTAAATAAACTAAATTATTGAAAAAATATGAAACCATCACGTATGCAAGTAATACATCTAATAATATATCAAAGATAATATTTTTAGCAACTACTACAACAATTTCCTTTAAATAAGAAAGTATTGTGAGTACAAAATTGTTGAATGTAAAAGCAAAAATATCCCCACTAAAGAAGTCTGGTATATATAAACTGAAATGTCCAGAATGTAATGCTATTTATTCGGGTCAAACCCTTAGAAATTTTGAAATCCGATACAATTAACACTTACGAACATATAGATTGAAACAACCAGATGAGTCCCACTACGCAAAACAACTACTTAACACCAAACATTCATTGACACCTAACACAGAACCGGAAGTACTACATGTTTCTAATAAGAAACAAGTACTGGATTTCCTTGTAGAATTGGAAATTAGAAAACACTTAAGAAACCCACAATATCAAGTCGTCAATGAACAGATAAATCTGGAGAATTTTCCTGATTTTCTATATCATTGCACAGTTATACTATAAGTGTGAAACATGGTTTATGATAAACCAGAATGAGAGAAAGCTGAAAATTTGAGAGGGTAATAAGAAAAAATATATTAAGATAGAAAAAATTGAATATTAGTGTAGCTGCAGACTCTTATACGCTCATTTATTACACACCATAACTAGGGATAGTTCAAGCTTTTGGATGACAATAATCAAAATCCGTTGAGGTTATTGTATTTCTGAAATAAATTCTGTGCTATTGTATTAATAACATAAAATGAACCAAAAAGTATGTACATCGGACTTTTATTGTTGTTTATCTTTATTTTAAAATTATCGATATTTTCTTTTTTATAACATAACCTACCTTTTAGAACATAGCAGTAAACCACCTTATTAAATTACTAGTATATCGTGTCCAACATAATGTTCGCTACATATGGGAAAAAAGTTTAGTAGTAGTATATAGAAAAATTTAATGTATGCCATTGATCCTCCATGGTCGATAACCTAAAAATAGATTTTGAGATCAGTCACGTGGCCACTGTCATGGCGGCAAATTCGAAAAATTGGATGTAAAAATGCGAAAAGTGGGGTTAAATGGCAAAATATCGAAAAAAGTTATTTGCAAAAACTGTTCAGAATGATGATTTAGGGCCAAGTATGAAATTTAAAGAGCTAAAAACAAAAAATACAAAAATTCGTATTTTTCGCCATGGCTCTCTTCTGAAATGATATTGCACCGATTTCATTGTTCGGGTAACGCAGTGTTTAATGTGTCAGGGTAAAACAATTCAGAAATATTGATTAAGGTCATTCCCAGAGAATAAAATGAAAATATTCGTTGAGCGCTTGAAACTTTAGAAATGCCTTGTATCTGGTCAGTTTGTGCGGTTTCAAATAATTTAATTGTCATATTACAATTGAAAACAGCCGTTGTTTCAAAACCCTAACTACTTACAATGATAATGATAATTAAATTATTATTTAATAATAAGCGTGATATTTACTTTTTGAAATAATATTGACAAAAACCCAATGCGCTAATATTATTACAAGATAATTTACTATCTTTAAAATGTCTGCATACGTTTCATAGCGATTCCTTGTTCCATTCATTTCACCATCATAGAGCCCATTTTTATCTAGCAATTTTGCCACAATACAAAATTTTAAATTAACTAAGCGGGCTTTCAAATCATAAATGTAACATCATTGTGACATTTGATCCGTAATTTTCCGTTTTCGTTAAGTTTACTTACTTCTATTTACACATTCTGTAAATATATTTCTACTGAAAATGCCTTCTATACTATCACGTGAAGAAAAGATAGAGTTGGTTCTAATTTGCGAAGAAAATTCGAAATGCTCAAGAGAAGCTGCTAATATTTTTACCAAATACATACTGTCCAAAACGTCCATTTTACTGTAGCAAGATTATTAAGGACGTTTGAGAAAACTGGTTCAGTTGAAAACAAATTCAAAGTGCCTCATGAAAAAACTGTGGTTAATGAAGAAAATAGTTTGGAGGTGCTTTTGACTGTTGCAGAAAATCCTGAAGTATCCATAGCGCAAGTTTATCAAAACTTTAATATTTCTTCAACCTCAATTAGCCGTATTTTGAAAAGCAAAAGTTTCACCCGTACAGGCCTAAATTTATTCAAGTTCTGAAGGATAGAGATTATGATACCCGGTTTGATTTTTGCGCTTGGTATCAAGGAATGATAGAATATAATCCAAATTTGACAAAAAATGGAACAGTAAGCTCACAAAACTGTCGTTGATGGGCAGACACAAACTCCCATTTTTTTATACCATAAAGAACTTTACAGATTCGAGGTTAATGTATGGTGCGGAATTTGGAATTATAAAATTATTAGTCCATTTTTCTTTAGATAAAACCTTAATGCCAGACGTATTTAACTTTGTTGTTGAACGAATTAATTCAATTTTTGGATGGTATCCCACTGGCAAAGCGAGCCAATCAGTATTTTCAACAGAAAGGTGCATCAATTCATTCAACTTGAGAATGGTTAGATAACGAATTTGGTGAGCATTGGATAAGTCGCTATTCAGTAAATCATTGGCCCTTTGTACTTTTTCTTGAGTGGGTATTTAAGAAACACATTTAGAACAATGCATACGGGATTGCGTATATGCTATTAACCAAGGTACGCTCCGAAATGTTCAAAGAGAAATGAATTTCAGGACAGTGAAATGTATGGAACGAGATGGAGGACTTGTAGAATTTTGAATTTGTGTTTTGAAATAATAACTTGTTTATTAGTATTAAGTTAGTGGGTAATCTGTTAAATATTGTTCCAAAAAATAGTAATAAGTTGGTCAACTAATTTAATTTATTATTATTATTATTATTATTATTTTCCTTTTTGAGTCACCGGATTTACACCCGGCGTATTTCAACGACAGTCGGCCTCAACAGCAAGACTTTCGTTGGGTGTCACTATTCTAGAAATGACCTAACAATGTTTGTCGCATCCAGGATTACAGGTTTTTGCATTAATCGGTAGGTTGACTCAGGAATATCAATGTCTTTGAGGGAAGTACTTAGTTTCTTGGGAATTAGCCCCATACAGGATAAAACAACTGGAATTATCTTGACTTCTTTAAGATTCCACAATTCTTTTATTTCGGTCCTTAGCTCGGCGTATTTGCTTAGTTTTTCATTGCATTTGCTTTCTGTGTTAGAATTATTTGGGATCGATATGTCAATAAGCAGAGCTTGCTTGGATTGTTTATTAATGACTGTGATGTCCGGCCTGTTGTGTCGTACTGTTACGTCCGTCATGATAGTTTTATCCCAGTAGATCTTAACATACTGATTTTCGATAACTGGAGGGGGCTTATATTTGTAATATGGCTCGTTGTTTTGTGGATCAAGGTTAAGTTTTTTCAGTACTTCTAGGTATACTACTGTGGCAACTTTGTTGTGTCGTTCTAGATATTTAGTTTCAGCTATGCTTTGGCAACTAGAAAGAATGTGTTCAATCGTTTCTTGACTTCTGTTGCACTTTCTGCACCTATCTGTTGGTATTTCTTCCTTCAAGATATACTTTTGGTAATTCCTCGTTTTTATAACCTGATCTTGTATACCAACCATAAAACCTTCAGTTTCTGGGAACAGCGTTCCAGTTTTAAGCCATTCAACCGATTTAGCTTGATCTATCGTGTCTTTCTGTAAATCATTAATGAATCTTCCGTGCAATTCTTTTGAACGCCAATTTCTAATTTTATCTTCCTCATTTCGTGTATTAAAGGGCGTAAAGTTTTCCATGCTTAGGTTTAAAAGTGTATAACCCGTATCTGTTTTCACTATGGCTTTATGAAGTTGACTATTTTGGTGGCGGAAAAAACTCCTCAAGCCTGCAATTTGCTGAGTGCAAGCTTCCACAACATCTTTTATTCCTCTACCTCCTTTTTCTCTAGGTAAATTTACCCTTTCGACGGACGCTTTTGGATGGTGTTTTCTATGTTTTGTTAGCTCGGTTCTAATCTTTCTGTTTACTGCTTCCAGGTCCGTTTGAGTCCATTTAATTATTCCGGAGGAGTACTGAAGAGCGGATATGGCGTAGCTATTTATGGCCGTGGTAAGGTTTCTTAAATTTAGCTTACTTTTTAAGAGGTTGTAAAGGCGTTTTTCGAATTCGGTGGTTAATATGGCTTTTATTTCTTTATGTTCTATCTTGTGTGTCTGAAGGATTCCTAAGTACTTGTAGGGTTTGTCTGTCATGGCTTCAATATATTTGCCTGGCTCTAGTTCTATAGGTTCTCCTTCTTTCAGCTTTCCCTTTTCAACCGATACAGTTTGGCATTTTTCCATACCAAACGACATTCCGACATCTGTGCTCCACTGGTGCATGAGTTTTAAGTTGGATTCTAGGTGGTTTTTGCACGCGGCATATAGTTTCAGATCATCCATAAAGAATAGATGACTTATGGTTGTTGAGTTTCGATCCGCTCTAATAGTTGCTCCATATCCTGTGTGGTTTAGGCCACGTGATAATGGGTTTAAACACAAGCAGAACCATAGAGCGGAAAGTGTATCTCCTTGAAAGATTCCTCTTTTAATACTGATAAATTCAGTTTCTAGTTCTGTGTGATTTAGGTTAATTTTGAGTTTTGTTTTCCAATTACTCATAGTACTTTTTAGAAACCTAACCACCACAGGGTGTATATTGTAAATTTCCAAAGTTTTTATTAACCAACTGTGGGGCACTGAGTCGAAAGCTTTCCGATAGTCTATATAAGCCATGTATAGATTTCTGTTCTTCTTTCTGATTTGTTCCAATATCACATTATCGATTGTTATTTGTTCCTTGCAGCCCATATATTTTCTTTTGCACCCTTTCTGCTCCTCAGTTAGAATATCATTAGTTTCTAGGTATGCGTACAGTTTATCACATAGTGCTGCAGTGAAGATTTTGTACATTGTAGGAAGGCACGTGATGGGTCTACATTGAGAAGGATCTTGGGTTTGATCAGATTTTGGAAGACGATAAGTTACACCATTTGTAAGGAAGTCTGGTAGATGGTCAGGGTTTATTAGAGCGATATTAAATTGGTTGGTCAGGTGATGATGGGTAGCCGTAAGTTTTTTGTACCAGAAATTTTGGATACCGTCGTTCCCTGGTGCTTTCCAGTTGGCCAAGTTTTTTATTACCTTTTTTAGATCTTGTAATGTGAATATTATTTCTTCCATATGTAGATGGTTGTTGTTCTGAATTTCTGATTTGATCCAAGGTGTATTTTCCTGGTGTTCGATTTCCTTCGACCACATTCCTTCCCAAAATGACTGTAAATCCTCCTTCTTTGGCGGTTGTCCTTTAGAACCAGGTTGTTCGTTAAACGATCTATAGAAGCCCTTCTGATTTTTTGAAAAGAAGTTGTTTTGGATTTTGCGTTGGTAGCTCTCCTGATATCTTTTTAATCTTTTAGAAGCAACTGCAAGTTTCTGTTTCCAGGTATCTAAGGTATCATCTATAATCGTTTTTATTTCATTTGTTGTTTTTCCTTCCAGCTGTTGTTTAATCTGGACCGGGATTTTATTTAGCAGCTCTTTGGATTTTTGCCCATTTGCTATTTGTTGAATTCTACCAATTTCTTTTCTCAAATTCTCGATTTTGATACTAAGTCTTTGTTCCCATCTCGGTTTTTGAGGCGTACGTGTCTTAGGTGCTTTTAGTATTTTTTGTTTGTTGGCTTTGATTGTTGCTAGAGCTGCGCAATACACGTGAAGATGTATTTCCTCGAGTTTCATATCTGCATCCAATTGACTTTCCAGAATTTGATTAGCAATTATTATTATTATTATTATCATTATTTTCCTTTTTGTGTCACCGGATTTACACCCGGCGTGTTTCAACGACAGTCGGCCTCAACAGCAAGACTTTCGTTGGGTGTCACTATTCTAGAAATGACCTAACAATGTTTGTCGCATCCAGGATTACAGATTTTCGCATTAATCGGTAGGTTGACTCAGGAATATCAATGTTATTATTATTATTATTATTATTATTATTATTATTATTATTATTATTACTATGAGTATAAGTAATGAGTTTTAATAATTTGATGAAATATTATTTCAAAATATCAAAAAGGGTTATTTTCAATTGTGGTATTAGTACTAAATTATTTCAAACTTCACAAATTGACAGGATACAGGGTATTGCTACTGAAAAGTTACAATTGCTCAACTAATATTTCTACTTCAGGCTCTAGAAACTATTTCAATCATTAATTTTAAATATTTTCACGTTTATACATTACATATTGTGTTACTCGAAGTCTTTAAACAATGAAATTGGGTCAAAATCATTTCGGAAGACCGCATTTGGGAAAAATACGAAATTTCTTGTTTTTGGTTGTTTTTGCTTCAAATTTCGTACTTACTCCTAAAATATCATTCTAATCACTTTTTCCAAACTTTCCTCGATATTCTGACATCTAACCCTACTTTTCGCATTTTCACAACGAATTTTTCTAATTTTCGGCCATGACAGTGTTCACGTGACTAATGTCAAAATGTTATTTCAGATTATCGACCATGCAGGATAGATCGCATTCATGAAATTTTTCTATATAATACTACTAAAAATGTTTCCCATATGTAGCGAACATTATGGTGGACACTGTATAAACGATGAAATAAAACAATATAATTTATTTGAACTAATGTTCAATTTAAACTGGTTCACGCGTTTCACTAACACAGTAGCTTCATCAAAACGAATGAAGGTATAACATAAAAATGTCCTAATATATACAGTGCATAAATACAGAATTCTATTTACTAACGTTAACAAAGATATTGAAAGAAATTACCTGGAAATTCATTGACTACAAACTTTCCTAAGCTATCTTCTAGGTAAAAAGGTTTAATAAAGGAGAGTGATTGTTATCTCTATTTGGTAGTTAAGAATATTACCTGAATATTTATTTTTGTTTATCTCAAGGGCCTCTAATAAATTTAAACTAAAGGATTTAAAGACTACGTGGAGAATTTCAAAATTTGCGTCGAAAATGTGTTGGTTGTCTAATAAATGATTTGAATAGTTAGAATATAATTTTTTGTTGTCACAGCTGCGTTTTTGTTCCGAAATTCTACTTTTAAAATTTCTAAAAGTTCTGCCGATATAAATTTTATCACAGTTGTCATTACCACATTTTAATTTATAAACTTCTGACTTGTTTAATTTTGAAGATTTAGATCTATTATTTTAATTGAGTTTGGGTAAATTGTAATCAGTTTTAAAGGAAATATTCATGTCTCAAGTTTCTAAAAATGATTTAATTTTTAAGGATGGTGTTCCAAAGTATGTTAAGCTTTTGAATTGTTCATTATTATTTTTATCTGAAGGTAATACTTGTTCCAAAGTGTGTTTTTTTTATATTTTTATTCATGATATTGTCAATTAAATTTGGATCGTAATTATTATTAACTGCTATTTGTTTTATGATATTTAGTTCTTTGTTATAATTATTAATATTTAATGGGACTGTTAAAAGTTTCTGTATCATACTATTGAAAGCTGCTAGTTTATGACTGAATGGGTGAACCGAACTATTATGAATTGTAATATCTGTATGTGATGGTTTATGACATAAGAAACATCATGTTTATTATTTATATTTGAAATTGTAAGGTCTAAAAAGTTTATAGACTTATTTTGTTCAAGCTCTACGGTAAATTTGATATTATTGTCAATTGAGTTTATGTAAGAAATGAAGCTCACTAATTGTCTATTTGTACCGATGAAGCTAGCTAAAATGTCGTCCACATATCGGTGCCAGTACATACATTTTTCACTAAGGGGGGCCTACTAATAGTAGGCTGAGAGGGTTGCCCATAATCAAACCGTCTTTACTGCTATAAACCTCTCCATTTGAATGAAAATAATTTTGATTCCAACACACCCAATCAGTCCAGTTGTTTCTTATTTCACAGCACCTTCATTCAAAATATCAAAGATTCTCATAGATGTCATCTCTAAATATTGTTCATTCATACCTCGATTTTCGGTTAAAAACTCAACGGAATTAATTAATAATATTCAAGATATAATACTATCCCATAATTCTAAATCCATATCGTTCGATGTTACAAATCTATTCCCTAGTATACCTCCTAAAGAAACTATAACTCCTGTTGTTATTCAATATAATGGATTGTAGCATGATAAAAATACAATTCTTTTGTATTAAACTATAACTCACTGGATGTATTATAATTCGGTTAATTTACCCACTGAGTATGCAAATCTATACACACTTCTGTATGATTGGTTGCATAAGTGAATTAACTTCGGGTTTTAAAATTATTCAAGCATATCTTTGAATAATGGAATTTAAATACCGACATGAGTGTCAAGAGTAATATGTTTATCAGTCTTTTCCATGTAATTTAACTAATCTACTAGTATTTTACCGTTTTATGTTGGAGATTTCATTTAATTGTCAGTGATAACACTGATCTGAGGTGTCAAAAGGAACGTTACGGTCAAACTTTGGCATTCGAATTTCGAATCACTTGTCTGATACTTTTTGAGCTGCGAAGCCGAGTGTCAATAGTAACAAGTCGGAAGTATCAAAATCGCCGATGGCACGTGGTTCATACCATTTATTTTTGGAACTGTCATGGTAAAAAACAATTGGTAACAATATAAGCTTCATTCTACACGTATATTTTTTACACTAAAGCCCCAATTCCTTTTTAGGGTTTTTTCTTACTGCATAGTTATTGCACACGCTTTTTCGCACACACTTTTTACCACATGGATATGATTTAGAACAGTTTTGTGGGTCTTGGTAATCGATGGTGGATATGATGATCATGTTGAGATTTTAAGAATCCTCAAGTTTTGGATGTTTCCAGTATGAGATATCTTTCCGTAAAGATAGCTGATAAACTATAATACTCCATTCATGGTAGTAGAGATGTGTCGTATCTCGGATGGCGTTAGCGTTAGCTCTACAGAGCAACAAGAGCTCGTGATGGCGTTTTTCTTCATGGAATTATGTTGGACTCATGGTTTGTCGGTGACACTGGCTGGATGATTCCGTTATGAACAATGGTTCTTAAAAGTATGGCTGAATCTTGTTCCATAAGTTAGATGTAATTTGTCAATTAAGCTGGTTGATTTCATTTTGTTTCCATCCAAATTTTATGCAATTTATCAATTTTGTAATTTCATACTTTAACATTTAGCGACACAATAACTTTTATATTTTGATATTTTGATATTTAGTAACTTCAAATTCTTATATAGACGTCTATCAACTCATAATCTTATCATTGCATTCTCTCAACTTTGTTATGTTGACATACCAACTTTATCATTGCATATCGCCATGAAATTATATTTCAGCTTAATTTTACTTGATAAGAGACACTCTCTATCTATTTGTTGACATATTGTTAATCATTACAGTTTGTAAAGCTGTAACTGGTATACCACTTACATGTTACTAAGAATTTTGTGTATTCTACATGATGTTCTCAGATAGTTGATAACGTTAGAAACTGTTAAACATTTCAAATTTAACCAACCATTGATAACTGATTATCAGTTCGTAATTACCGGTTCGGTTACCTTGTATTAATTGAAACAGGTTATTACACCGTCGGTTCATGGTACCCTGCAATTTCGTTAAACAGATTCATTAGCAATATAATATGTTTTATTTGATTCACAAACGTAAAGGCAAAATAATGTAAATAACATATTTGAAAAGTCATAATAGCGAATTTATTCACTATTGGTTCCTTGATTAATCAGTAAGAGTTTCTTGAATGTCCTACTAATCAAGTGGCGCCTAAAAAAATAAAACAGGACCAGTTTTCAAATATTCCTAACTAAACTCACGACCTTATGCTCTCTGGCGAATAGCGAACCTTCGGTATTGTAATATCACTTCATGTAGTAACAACAACAAGGTAAGGTTGCAGTGAATATCGTAATTATTGATAATTTCTTGGAAAATTTAGATTCTGAAACTGCAAATTCCAGCGCAAATGTTTCAAAATATTTTTGTACTAGTCCGATAGAACCGGCGGATAAGATGCTGGATAATGATTGGAACGAGAGTTTGGCACATGGTAATATAGCAAATGTTCACAGTAAAAGTATCTCCGGATCCCATCAGTCATGATCCATCTTCGGTACTAATCGATAGATTCATATATATTGAAAGTGGTTACCATCCAACTAAAGACGACTGAATAAAACAGAGGGAAGAAAGTAGCGAAAAGATTGAAGAACTGTGGTGATGTAACAGTAGCTAGTTCATATTTATTCATACTAGTTATTGAACATCTAAGTTTTTTCAAAGGGCCACCCCTAGATATGGGAAAATAAGGAAACAATAATGATAATTTCACTGTAAAATATATTTCAATGATTAAATTATTGATCAAATTGAAAAAATAGGCACCAGCAACGACACAAAAGATTTACAATAATGTAGGTATAATAGTCATTACACAATTAATATTGGCGGTTTACCGGAAGATGATTACATTTTAATTAGAAATTGTCTTATGGCGAGATTTGGTAACATTGACTTAAAACAAAGAGAGAACTGCTCTCCGTTGAAAATTTCAAATTATATGAATTTACTGATTAATGAATTCAAACACTTATTATCATTTTCAAGATGCATTTCATCAAAACTACTATCACTAAACATAGCGGAATTTTGAGTATGGCCACCTTTTTAGACCGGTACAAACAGTCCACCTATTCATACAATGATTTTCTCACGAGTACAGTGAAGGATATCGAGGCGACAAAAATAAAAAGTGGGGGAAAATTTCGATGATGAGAATTAGCGGGGATTTTGCAAAGGAAGCGCGCGAGATATGATTAATTTGAATTTTGGCTTGAAATCAAGACATGGTGTTAAATGTATTTTAACAACGACTGTGAATCTGATGATGGCTTATCTGGTCATTATAAAAAAGCAATAAAGTGAATACTGGGTATAAATACTGACTAAGAGAACTAATCAAGAACTAAGGGAAAAAGGAAAAAATTGAAGACCAGCTAATCGAACAAATACTTCCCACCTTACCATGATATACAGGGACAGAAGTGCAAATAGGGACCAACATGTACCCCAACTATTTATTTCAGATCTAGAAAGAGAAGATGTCAAGATTTGCCTGAAAATGTAAGACAAGAGATTCTTTCAAATTTTGGAACATCTTGACTTGGGTTCAAGGAAAAATATTTGTGTGCAATACGGTTACCAAAGAAAGTCCAAAACAAAAAAACAAAGCATAACTGAAAATAAAGAATCACGACGTAGTGGATGTTAGATATGTGTATATATATATATATATATATATATATATATATATATATATATATATATGTATATATATAGCAAAAAATCAAAAACTTTTTCTAGATATCCCATGTTATACCTTTGTATGGGACACAGATGTATTCAGTTAGCAGTTTTGCGGTGTTAATTTATCATTTTTAGTAAAATAACGAAATTTGATGTCTTTCCTATAAAATTACAGTTTCTAACTTAAGTGATATTGATTAGAGACCACCGATATACTCGGTTTATAATTTTGAATGAATTTTCTTAATGAGAATTTTCTATATTATTAAAAATAAAAGTACTTAATGTTTGAGAAAACTCAATGTTTCTTCACAATCCACGTATATGATTGGAAAATTTCGATATTTAACTATTGTATCTTTGCTTTCAAATCACGCAAAATATTTCAAGAAAAATATTTTTTTGTGTAAAACGGATACCAAAAAAAAATCTTGAATGTGCTGCGAACTCAAGTAGACACAAGTCATACCACAAACACTTGAAGATACAATTACCTATTCCACGTTATATTATATGTATCTGTTTGTAACGAATTAATGAGTCTGTTAACATAAACACAGATGGATATTCTCACCTTAGAAGTTGAAAACGCCGAATTAAACAATTCCGAACAGCTCCGTAGCAATAGCCCGAAGACTCCAATCATTGTCGTTCCCGTATCTCCCCATCGCTGCTTCTGGAATCGAGAAAAGGGATGATAAGGAATGAAGGGTATATACTTGAGTACACATAACAATGCACAAAGGTTTTGTAGTAGTTATCGTCGTCAAAGTGGGATTCTCCAAATTCCGCAAGTAAACAAAAAGTGTGTCTTGTACCGCAATGTTTTCAGAAAGCTAAGTGAGACGTGAGATTATATACAAGGGATAATGATGTGGCTTTGGTCCTATTTAGACGACAATAAAGATTTTTTTCCGTACTTGTGACAATATTTGAATAGGCTTAGCAAACTTGGTATATTTGATAACTTCAATATTAACAAAAACAATAAAAATTATTAAACAAATATAATAGTCCAAGAGCCTGGTAGAAACTTGATCAATTATTTATTAACAAAAACAATGTGGAATATCAGCAAAAGTTCCTACTCGAGGAACCCTGAAGTGAAACAAATGTTGATAAGAAAAATTTCAAAGAAATGTAGAAAAATGGTGTAGGTTTATTCTAATAATTACTCTTATTTATTCTTAATTTATCACTGAGGAAAACCTCACATCATACATGTTAGAACAACTTCCACAATTAAGTCCAAGATACGTTTGTGGTATTTTCAATTAAAAATAAATGAAAAACTACAGTTTAGTTGCAAATCAATGACACAAGATAATTTAAAAAGTTTCAAATCCTGCACTCCCATACGAGAGAATAACTTTGTTTGCCCTCAGACGCCATATTAACACTTTCGCTGCATGCGCAATGTAGTATACGTTTCGGCTGTACGTTTGTTATTTTTCAGTTGATAGTGGAAAAGCCTTCGTTTTTAAGTGTACTTGCGGTCAGTTATTATATTATTTATTGTTATTTGGAGTTTTTTGTTGAAGACGCGCATGTGCGTCGCTCGCACATTTAAGTGATTAGTTGCTTCTGTGCGGAAAGCGCACTTGTGCGTCTTGTCCGAATTTACACTGAAAGACTGGTATTTCCAAAAATATTATCTATTTTGCGTAAAAAGTTAATAACAAAAACTAAAACTTTTAAATATTATATGAAAATGGAACTAGTAAATATTATATTGACAATATATTCTAGGTGTAATCACTTCTTTTCCTATATTTCTAGCAATAGCCTCATTGAAAATATACTTACATATACAGGAACTTAAACTTTCTGATGCCTTATATTATAAAACGGTAAATAAAGGAGCAATAAAAAAATAAAAAATAAGGAATTGCAGAAAACAGTATAAAGAACAAAACTCATTGAAATTAGCAGATTATTTATGTGGCTTATTTTTTGAGACGATGATACTCTGCAAAACACTTTTCCAAGCATGAACCGGGCTGATCAGGACATACTTCGCAATGATAAATTGTGTCTTGCTTTGCACATATGCGGCATTTTTTTTCGTAGCGTTTTGCCTTTCTTATTTGTTTCACCAATTTTGGTAGGTATATGTTCATGTACCTTTGACTTGGCTGTTTCTGAATTTTCTGGCAAAAGCTTCTCTAACAGTAGCAAAACATGAATCGAAAGTTTTTTATACCACCTCAGCGTTTTTCGGGTAGCAGGATAATAGGCCAACAATTGATCTTGGCGATCTACCCCACCCATATATTTATTATATTCATATATAGCTAGAGGTTTGTCCTTTTCTGCTCCTCTTTGAGTCTGTATGTTCACCATTTCATTTTTAAATTCAGTTGAAATCTACGTTACGTCCCTCTAGTCCTTCCATTTGCCAACCATCACCCCGTTCAAATATTTAGCCATTGATTCACCTAAAAACAGTAGAAGATAAATACGGTTAATAAATGACTGTGAAAGTAATCAACCTTACCTTTCTTCAATGTAGCACCTAATACATATTTCGGAACCTCTTTTCTGTCCCTGCGCAATGTACCCGTGCAGTATGTTTTTTCTCTAATAAAGTTTTAGCCAAGTCGTTGCTGTTGTAATAGAGTCGTTGCTGTTGTAATAGTTGTCCATGTAATGGAAGAGACCACCATTTAGATTTTCACGGGCCAAATGAAGTACTACCTTTTGAGAATGACCTCTACTCCCCATTTCGTCAAGCTGGCCTATATATACAACAACATTTAACACCAAACCACTTGGCTCAATAAGCATATACAGTTTCAGTCCATATTTGTGCCGTTTATTCTTAATATATTGTTTGAAGACAAGTCTACCCCTCCATAGCAGCATTGACTCGTCTAACTATAAGTTTTTCCCTGGATAATATATTTCAAGCTTTCTATCATCAAAATATTTTAAAATAGGCCTGATCTTATACAGCCGATTTTGGGGTAATGGTTCTTCTTCATCTGGATTTTTAGAATAATGAAGGTGACGCATAATTAGTATGTGTTTTTTCCAGAAGTCTTGAATTCTATTTAATTTTATATTGCCCATATGGAACGTCAATTCAATAAAACGTAGCAATTCATATTTTCTTTCCATTCTGATATTCTAGATCGCATGGAAATACCTGAGGAACAAAGTATTTCTTGGGCATAGCGATTGGTTTCTGTTATTTTATCTTCTAAAAATTTGTCGTCTAGTAAAAGCCGAAAATAATCATATGGTTCGCCAGTTTCTGGTAGTTCTACCAACATTTGATTTTTTTTGGTGAAGGGAATTTTTTTCATTCCACATGATTCGTCCTTCCAAGTTGCAACTGCAGTCTCAATTTCTGCGACATCTTCAACTACTGAAAGTTCAACTAAAAGTACACTCATTACGAAAATGCTTTGAATACAATGAAAATAATACTTACAAGGATCATCCTCGTCACTATCACTTGGTGCAAATTTATCAGAATCCTGCCATCCATCTTCGCTTTTTGATCCATAAACATACAGGAACTCTAGAATATCATCAACAGTCAAATTTTTTGGGTCTTTGACGTCTATTCTACGACGCTTTAGGCCGGAAGGGCCAGCTTTGTTACTATTCTCATAGTCCATTTTAAACAAATAAAAATAGGAAAAAATCGGGAACGGATAAAAATTTTTGCGAATTTACACCTTTAACTATGTGCGTGGAAGAACACAAACACTTCTGCCTACCGCTTAACTCACACTGACTTGAATAAATGTTATACAACAAAGCCGCACAAGCGCGTCCAACGCACAGAGTGAGGGCAATACCAAAGAGCACATGCGCGTCTTACGCAGCGAATGTGTTAAATAAATTTTGACATGTCGTTGAAATACCTACTTCTAGTAGTAGTTATTTTCCTGAAAATCTTTTACAAATGCACTACAGAAAATGTCCAGGGTGCTCTGACGTCAGCTACCTGGTACGTCATTATAAGAAAGCCACTTGGGTGGTGGTCTGTGGACCTAAAGATTAGAACGGCCTATGGCGATTTGTTTAAGCTAAGCGTGTTTGTAAATCTATTTATTCAGTTGTTTTTTACCTGACGTAAAATAATTCATTCAGTGAACAGTTATCATTTATAAGTGAACAGCCAAAATAATTAATTACATCTAAAGAAAGGTGCCGTTACTCTCCAGATACTATAATACTATGTTCCACACTAAATACAATGAGTTCGAATTCTTATAAATTTTTAAGAAGTTTTAGAATTTTAATATTACCTTATCCTGACACTTTAAAAACAATATGTAACTCTTTTCTTAGCGACCCTAGTAAAGAAGAAATTCAATATTCTGTAGTGTATGCTCAAAAAACTTCAACTATTTCAAAACTAATGTAAAATAAACGGTTTTAAAGATTGGAATTAACTTTTCCGCATCTGTGGCTCTGAACAATATTCTATCATAAAATTGTCACTTGTATACACTTTGGGGGATGTATTGTGCTAACAAACCGAAATTTCTCCAAAAATAACCAAAAATGTAGTATATCTGGATTTATAGGACCCGCTGTACTCGCTCTCGTCAGCTGAAAATCAATAGGGTATATCTGTGAGACAACTTGAGCAATATTCTATCATAAAATTGGTCACTTGTATACACTCTGGAGGCTGTATCGTGCTAACAAACTGAAAATTCTTCGAAAATTACAAAAATTGGTACTTTAAGTATCATAGCACCCGTTGTACTGGCTTTAGTGAGCTGAACATAGAAAGGACTCATCCTTCAGACGCTCTGAATAATATCCAGTCATAAAACTGATCACTTCTATATACTACGGAGGCTGTATCGTGTTAACAATCTGAAATTTCTCAAAAATGACAAAAATGTCGTACATAAAGCACTATAGCACCTGTTGTACCGGCTATGGTGAGCTGAAAATCAATAGAGTTCATCTGTAAGATGTTCTTAATTATATTCAATCATAAAATTGGTTACTTGTTGAGCTCTGGAGGCTGTATCGTGCTAACAAACTGAAATTTCTCAAAAAATGACAAATATTTCGTACTTCAAGTACCATAGTACCCGTTGTACTAGCTATGGTGAGCTGAATAACAATGGGGTTTATCTGTGACATGTCCTTCACAATATTCAATCTTAAAATTGGTGACTTGTTGCACTCCGGGGGCTGTATCGTGCTAACAAGACATGTAACAAAAAGTGGCCGACGACAACGACGACGACATACACACATGATTTTTACTTTTCCGCCCAACGTATCTATATGCGAGAAAAGTATTGGTTTCATCCAAAAAAAGTTGGGATTTTGGAATTTTTTTTGAGTTATTTTCACGTTTTCCATCAACAACAACACGAAAAAACGGTTTTTAGAAAAAAAATCCTGTGTGTATGTCATCGTCGTCGTCGTCGTTGACGTCGGCCACTTTTCCTTACATGTCTTGTTAGCACGATACAGCGTCCGGAGTGCAATAATTCAGCAATTTTATGATTGAATATTGTCAAGGACATTTAACAGATAAACCCTATTAATTTTCAGCTCTCCAGAGCCAGTACAACGGGTGCTATGGTACTTGAAGTACAACATTATGTCATTTTTTGTGAAATTTCAGTTTGTTAGCACGATACAGCCTCTGGAGTTCAACAAGTCACCAATTTTATGATTGAATATTATTCAGGACATCTCACTGATGAACCCTATTGATTTTCAGCTCACTAGAGCCATTACAACAGGTGCTACAGTATTTTAAGTACGATATTTTTATCATCTTTAGAGAAGTTTCAGTTTGTTAGCACGATACGGCTTCCGGAGTATATACAAGTAACCAATTTCATTATTGGATATTATTCAGAGCGTCTCAAATATGAACCCCATTGATATTCGGCTCACTAAAGCCAGTACAGCGGGTGCTATGGTACTTGAAGTACCAAATTTTTGTCATTTTTGGAGAATATTCAGTTTGTTACCACGATACAGCCTCCAGAGAGTATACGATTGATCAATTTTATGATTGAATATTGTTCAAGGTGTCTCACAGATGTACCCTATTGATTTTCAGTTAACTAGAGCGAGTACAGCGGGTCCTATAAATCCAGATATACTAAATTTATGGTTATTTTCGGAGCAATTTCGGTTTGTAAGCACGATATATCCCCCGAAGTGAATACAAGTAACAATTTTATGATAGAATATTGTTCAGAGCCACAGATGCGGAAAAGTTAGTTTTAATCTTTAAAACAGTTTATTTTTCTAAAAATCATTTTTTCGTGTTGTTATTGGTGGAAAACGTAAAAATAATTCAAACATTTTTTTCAAAATTCCAACTTTTTTTGGGGTAAACCAATACTTTTCTCGGTTATTAGATAGGTTGTGCGGAGAAGTAAAATGATAAACTAATAAATCGCTTCTTAGTTTACAACCCTTCTATGATGAAAAATATGGATTGTTGAAGGTGAGTTGTAGATTAAAAATTTCTGAAATTTGGAACAAAAATACAAAATGATTTAATCCTCCTACCTTCGAATAATCGTTTGTTTTCTCTTCTACTTAAACGGGAGCAGATTCGTCGACGACGACGACGACGACATACACTCAGGATTTTTTTAAAAAACCATTTTTTCGTGTTTGTTGATGGAAATCGTAAAAATAACTGAATATTTTTTTTCAGAATTAGGTTGGGCGGAAAAATAATATGAGATATCGCTTATAGTTGAAATACATATTAAACCTTATATTAATTATAAAGCTGGAAATATTATAGGGACAGCAACTAACAATAACAGTACTTTAGCAAATTCAGCTTTTACTTTTATGAGTACTAGCATGTTGTCAAATTTTAAAGAAATGTTTCACCAGTAATAAAAATTATTCAAGGAGTTCTTTATCATTTTATAAAATCGTTAATTATAAGTCCGAAGAAATTGTAATAGTACAGCAATGTGTAACTTGTCTGCCACTAAAAAAGTAAGTAGTGTTTATTCTCACCTTACAGGTATAAACAACTCTTTATTTTATTTGTTTGACTCAGTGTATTCATTGAAATGTATTAAAAATTACTGGTTAAATTCAAAACCTGATAAACTTCTTACTTATCCTGATTTTGAAAGTTTTGCTTTGAGACATGCCTCATTCCAATCATTAAATAGCCCTTCATAATTCAGAATACGATAAAGTATTATAGTATGATTATAGTTCAATTGTAAAAGCTCTCTTTCCAACTAATTCCGTAAAACAAAATGTTCAGATAACTTAAAAATTTTTGATCCATCTCCTATGGAGGCTGTTTCAAATTTTAAAAATGAAATCAATTTCACTGAAGACACAGCTTACTTCATTAAAATTATATTAACTTGGTGGAAGATAGTTAACGCCACTAAACGGAAAATGTTTGAAATATTCATATCAAGAATATACTACCTGTCAAGCTGGTGATGATGATCCAAAAATATTTTTTTTAAAAGAATGTTAGACTGGTAAAAATTTTAGATAAAGTCTAATGTTTTCCAAAGCCTTAACATCACAAACTTTTACAGCTTTACATCATACCGTTAACGGTATGCTTAAAGTTATTAAGTACTGTTTTGGAGAATTAAATTTGAATAATGTGTTATTAGGAAAATTTCAGACTGATCCTCATGAAAACAGATTTGGAAAATATAGACAACTGGCGATGGCGGGTGGTCAGTACTATTTCTATTCGGCAAGAATGTGAAATACAATCGTTAATGTCTCTAAAATGTAATTGTTCTCGAACTGTCACAATCGATTTATTTTATGAAATTAATGATGACCTATTATTTGAAAATTCGACTGCTGTTTCAAAAACGAATTGGTTTTCTCCTACTTGTGATTTTACTGGATGTGAAATTGAAAATTTGGTAACAGAAATGCCAATAATTATTGTTGTTGTATTGTATTAAAAGAAGTTCGATATGGCACATGCAAATCATATAATATATATGTACAGATAATCTATTAATTGATGATAAACTTATTTTGATAAAAAATTCAAGAAGAGAAAATCGTGAATTTCCCAAAGATAAAGTCATAATAAAGTTTAATTTGCCTATATAATTTTCGAAAAAATTGTACAAGACAATGAAGAAAATTTCTTAAATATTCACAACAAGAATTTTATCAATATGTAGTGACAATACAATATCCTACAAAAAATAATGACTTAATAAACTTTTCAGAATGTAAAGTACGTAACTCCGGATATATTGTAAAAATTGTCATACAGTATGTAATAAATACACTTTCAAACAAATTTCTGTTGAAAGAAAAATGACAGATTTGGTAAGGGAAATAATAGAATATTAGATACGTTCACTGCATAAATTAATTATCAGATTAAAATATTGAATATACTAACAGATACTTCAAACTTGCAATTAACTATTATTTTTTCTTTACTGATAACAACATACTAGTGAACTTATTTTCAAAAAAATCATCATGGTGAAACTAATTCATTTTTGCTCAACTTTTAATACATTAAAGTAAGTAAACATTTTTCAAA
This sequence comes from Galeruca laticollis, assembly GCA_963921935.1. Lineage (NCBI taxonomy): Eukaryota > Metazoa > Arthropoda > Insecta > Coleoptera > Chrysomelidae > Galeruca > Galeruca laticollis. Next base: position 180,510,370 of record OY998179.1, on the reverse strand, counting down.
GACGGATTTTTATTTTAAACCTTTTTTTCCGCAATAGGAATCCGTATGAGATGCGATTAGGGTCTCAATTCACAGCTGGCATCCCTTTATCTACTGGAAAACATGAAACGATTTCAATACAGGTTGGCAAATTAATTTTGACAGTTGACGATGCGCGAGAAATCCATACAACTTGACAACGTTGTAAACGCAGTTAAAGGGAAGAGTTTTAAAGTTTGTGAGGTTGCTTATACGTACGAGAGTAACACAATATTTTGAATTTGGATTTGAAAATAATAAATTGTGGCACATTGTATAATAACATTAATGTGTTCTTTATTATTAATTAAATGAATGAAGAAATAAAAACCATTAGATTTTTCTTGGAAAATTGTTTTTTTTTTGGTACAGACATAATTATTTATTGCTTCAAATAACATACGGGAAATTCTATATTTACCCTTTATTATTTTATGTGATGTAAATAATAAATAGATTCCAAGATACATAAACTTTCACCTTTACTTCAAATTATTGTCTTTTAAGTGGCCCCTTTATAATATTTGTCATTGAGGTTTATTTGTATATAAATTGGAAGTCAGGTAGATTTTGTACGTAAAGCTTACAATATCATAAGGATTGTTAAACGACTTTCCAAATTAAACAATGGCCAACAATGTTTCCTATCTGTTCGTAGTAATAGTTACTGACATACCCACCTGTTAAGCTTTCTGAAATTGTTATTCTTAATCATATGTAGTAGATAATAATGTAAAAATTCGGGTTTATACATATAAATTTGAAAAACAAATTGGGGAAATCGCCTTTACAGATGGTCTAATAAGTATACTAATAATATAAATAAAATATTGAAGCTTTTTTGTTGTAGATATTTCTACTTTCATATGTGAATTTTTGGGTTTTTTGCAAATATTTGCTATGAAACTAGAACTTCCCTTCACAATTTTTACAAAGTTAAGACTGGCAAAACAAAAAAATCTTGGTTCTGGGTGCCGTCAATTATTGTTTATTTGGAACTATGTACAGATGTGCTACAAATATTGTATTACTCTAGTGGAACTAGACTCTCATATCTACAATTATATAACACATATTTATATTTGTTGCGTTTAATGTATTCAGTCATACCACCTACAAACAAACAATATAATGAAAAATATGTTTTAGATGTATAGAGATCATCAACAGTAAAATAATAATGTGCATCTACAAATGATTCTTCAAAATCATTTTCTATATCAACTTCATCATCCTCGCTATTCCATCTTCGGCCAAATTAATAATAATATTATCTACAACAGTATCTCAAAATAGTCCTTTGTTCATAAATTCATCTTCCTCCCAATCATTCGCAAAAAATGTGTCAAAAAAATTCATTACAAAATTCTTTAAGCTTTGTAAAATTGAAGGTAACATTTTTTTGGCCACATATTCTTTGAGTGCCGCCCAAACACTTTCGATCGGATTTAAGTCCGGGGATGAGGGGGTAGCCTTAAAACTTGCAATCCATGTCCAATAAACAATTCATCAATTTTATAAGTTTTATATTGCGGTTTGTACATTTTTGCAACGTAATAAAGATTCGGTTTCACCATTTGTTCACTGTAATATATGTTTCTTCCAGAAAGCCAGTTTTTTAATTGTTGTTTAGTCCAAGCAGTCAAAGGTCATTTTGCATTTTGAAAATTGTTATATGGGGCGTTATCAATAACCACAACAGCGTTTTTTGGTGGGTTTGGAATAAGTTTTTCTTGTACCCACTTCACATAATTTTCGTACGCCATTTCAATATGATAATCTCCTGTTTTCGACTGGGAGTTCCACATTATACCAGTATAAGGTACAAAACCATTTCCACTTTCTGCATGCACAATGATGAGCCTATTATCTTTTGAAACGGGTTTTCTCAATCTTTCGTAACTCTTGTCGCTCCATCCTTTAAGGTGCGTGTGACATGAATGAATATATGTTTCATCCATATAAATGATACGTTTGTTCTGTTCTCTGCACTTCTTTATGTTTCTTAAATATAGTAGGAGTAAATATCTGATTTCGTGATGTTCCATTAACAAACTTCTGTTGTTTTTCATGTTGGTCCATTAAAAGGTTTGGTGTACATTTCTTAACGTGGGTACTTTTTTCTTGGATATGTGATAATTCATTATGCACCTTCTAAGCACAGTTTTATCGAATTGATCCATACGGATACTGGGCGTTCTTTTGTTAGTAGGCACATCAGTGTCCGCATTACTTTTTGCCAGAACTTCATTTTTAATACGGGAAATCGTTCTTTGGCTAACTTTCGTAGCAGCCGAAACTCGGTCAATGACCTGACAATAAAATAAGTATCAAAAGTTTTATTCATGTGTATTTTCATACAAATAAAATGTGGAAGTGAATAAATTGGTTTTCAGTGACCGTTTTTGAAAAAAAAAATTTGTCGTGGTTTTCGGCCATTTAAAAAGAGTATTAAACTCAAAAATACTATATTACGTTTCACTCCATTAGTTGTTTTAAACGATCTTTAGATTTTCATTCAAACATATTTTAATATGACCAAACCGTAACTGGAATCGGAAGATGGTTCAAAATCAATAATAAAACCAAAACGTCATAGATAGGTATGAAATGAGTATAATAATCATAATTATAAGCTACAAATCCTATTACATTCGAATAGGCATCTTCCACAAAATAAACATGGCCCTTTTATATACTCCTGTAGACAGAAACAGAATAGTTATTTTTCTACTTCCGCTACTAAAACCGCACTTTGAACACGGGTTTGACATGTACAAAACGACTCTTTGAACACTAGTGTTTAAAATGCGAAAAGTCACATCTCGTTTATCTTCTGTTTTTTAAACGTCAAATCAAGTGTACCTTTTGTATGTTAAATTTCATGTTCCGTTATAATTTTGTCATTCTGCGTCATTTGATTTGTCAGTCAGCTGCCAGCCATCGTCCGTCATGTAATGAATATAATTCAAATATAATATAATTTTCTCCTTCCCGCGGGTGAAGAAAAAGTATAGTAAGCACCTCGTGTTAAAAACGTCTTTAGTCACTCGTTCCACAAGGAACTCGTTCCGCTTCGCTCCATAAAATTGGCACATGAGTGCATAAAATACTTTGTCTTACCCTAATGTCACTTTCTTAAATCGTTTAACAAATAATTATTTTATTTACGAAAATCGATTTAAATAATTTACTATCGACTGTAAATTTGTTAAATAATTACGTTGGTTTAAAAATGTTATTGCAATAATTGAAACTTACGTTTTTAATGGAATTGTTGATTTGCCATTGTCTGCCTCTTAAGTTATGAAAGTTTAAACGTTCATAATTATTTCACGACACTACTCACTCTTTTTTTTATGAACAACTTTACTTTCTGGAGTCGCAATAACAAGTTAGTATTGCACGGGCCAGTAATCACACTTTTCTCTGAACTGTACTGTCGAAACGAAGCTTACGAATTCTACCAACGAAGTGAGCTCTTTCAATCCGCATACGTCTTTGCTACGGCGCATCGGACGTTGCCAAAATTCAGACTTCCAAAATTAATTTGCCAACCTATGATTGTTTCTGAAGCAGCAGTTGCATTGGTTATGCCTACTACATAACGGCTGCTCGATATATAGCATCTCCTGCTTATAGTGACGTCACTCCAAAGCACCCTGTCCTTGTAAAGTCTAGAAGGTACTAGTACAACTCATCTCATTCAAGCGTACCTTTTTATACTCTACGCTATGCTAGCGTGTGTTGCCTAAATTTTTAGAAATATCTTCTAATAAAAATCTTCAGAGAATTATTTAAGACACGTTATTACCTCGCAGCTGAAAATTAGTAACCTGATTCATATACTGCTGTTATCGTTAAAAAAAATCAGCTGACGATAAGTTGTCAGCTGGTGCATTTGAATAGGCGATAGATGCTCCCGCTTAACTTTCGAAGTATCAATAAATTTTTCGTTGAGGGGAAATCATTGAAAGTATAATTTTTTTGTGTGCTGGCGACTAGCTGACGTATATACCATATAATAGTAGTAATTTTTTTCATTCTTCGAGATATTGTATGAGCGACAGTTTAACATGTTTTTCAGGTAGGGGGAAATCATTAAATAATATAACGGCACCTATTATCGGCAGTGACCCCTTTATCGGCATAGTAGCCACATTTTCATTAATAACAAGGTGACATTACATATTAGACCCATTGTAAACACGTCTTAAGGTTCTTTGTTCCTTCCTTTGAAATTATACAAACGCGCATGATCAAGAAAGTGTAAACAAAAATCGGAGGTAAAAAATGTTTAGGCGTTACAGACGTGTCATCTAACTAGTGTAGATCTTTTCCTCGAAAGAACAAGAAACATGCAAATTGCTGAACTGATTTTCTTTCTAATAAATACGAACTAGATATTGCTTATACTTTCATATGATCGTTCTAACTAACAATTATTGATTTTAATACGGTTTCAGTACACTCCAGAAAATCTCAAAGTCCTGTTGAGGCAATCGCGGGAGACATGCCAGCAAGATATATGGTATTCCCCGATCCACTTTACAAGACAAAGTAAAAGGTAAAGCTCCAATGGATAATAAGAGTGGCCCAGAGACAGTTCTGACCAAAAAAGAACAATCCCATCTCGTAAACTGGTTGCTCCACATAGCTAGCCGCGGATTTCCAGGAACCAAGGATCAGTTGTTAGATAGTGTACAAATTTTAGTTAAAAACCTTCAAAGACCCAATAATTTCACTGACAGAAGATCTGGTAGAAGGTGGTATGAAGGCTTAATGGCTCGACATCCTCATCTATCGACAAGAGTTTCCCAAAATTTGATTAGTTCTCGGGTAAACCTAACTGAAACTGGAATAGAGACTTATTTAAAAAGTACTAATATCTTTGAAATATTGTTAAGTTCAGACAGAGCTTTTAACTGTGACGAAACGGCTTTCTATGTGAGTCCAAAACGCGATAGAGTGTTGGTGAAACGAGGAGATAAAACCGTGTACTCATTTATAAATGATGATGAGAAGGAGTGCCTAACAACTTTAATAACTTGTAGTGCCTCTGGGAAATTACCACCTCCCATGATTGTTTACAGTTATAAACGAATTCCAAAATCTGTAGTGGACAAGGTTCCAAAAAACTGGGGCATTGGACGTAGTGAAAATGGCTGGATGGAAACTTTTTTGAATACATTGCAAATATATTTTATCCTTGGCTTTTTGAGCAAAAAGTCATGTTTCCAGTAGTTTTATTTTTGGACGGCCACACGTCCCATCTCAAAATGGCTTTGAGTGAATTCTGCCTCAAGAAAAATATTATTTTGATAGCTCTCTGTCCCAATGCTACTCACGTGTTGCAGCCTTTAGACGTTGCAGTTTTCAGGCCACTAAAAATGGAGTGAAAAAAGCGTGCATTTCTGGCGTATGAAAAATGATGGGCAAAAAATTAGTAGAGACACGTTTGCCCCAATATTGGAAACACTTGAGAAAACGGAAAATTTTCCCGATGCTGTTGCAAACGGCTTTCGATCACGTGGACTGGTGCCTTTTAATGGCGAAAACATAAAAATTTCAAAGTACTTTAAGAGTAAGCCTGAGTATGGCAATTACCGAAAATGAACCTAGCCAAAGTTATCCTCAAGAAGAAGACCAATACCTGAAGGAATCCTTTAAGTTAATAGAATCTGGAATTAATGCAGATACTTTACAGACATTTAAATCTTCCGATGTCTGGAATGGTCCAATTGAAGACACAACTTTTTTTTCCAAATCTCAAATTGAAAATAAACCTATTGCGATCAACGATGGTGAGCAGGTAGATAATAGAAACGGTCTCTCATTCCCCGTAATCATAGATGATCATGAAAACATACCAACTGATTTCACAGATATGCTAGAAGCCCCGGATTTTATTGCTACTGAAAACTCAGCTGTGGCTGAAGAATTGATGGATTTGAGAGATATCAATTGTCATGAAACAATACCTACTGAACGCTCAAAATCGCCTGAAAAGGTTCCAAATTTCACAGATGCACATATGGATGCTCTGGAAATCGAGCCTTATTATTTACCCAAAGAAGTCCCGAGCAAGAATTGAACAGTTTAACTTCTATTCCTGTACAAAAAGTTTCTCTATTAACAGAAAAGGAAATAAACATTAGTCAAAATTTATTGGAGCAAGTATTCATCACACCAAAAAGCCCACCTGAAAATATTCTAGCTGACAAAGAAAATTTTACAAATCACACAACACCTTCTCCAGGTCTATTGGAGCCACTTTCCATTACACCAAAAATCCCACCTGAAAATATTCTTGCTGACAAACAATAAGTCTCCAGATCAAACAATTACAACGGGAATTAAAGTTCCAACACCGTTTAACAAGTCTCTGTTTTGGCCAACACTAAAAAAGACTGAAGTTGAAAGGAAAGTAAAAGAGAAGGTGCCAGCAGTTGCAACATCTTCTCAGCGGCAAGAGTATTATCGAGCAAAAGAAGAAATGAAAAAAATTGAAGAAGAAGAGAAACTTGAGTGGCAGGCAGCTACAAAGAAAAATCAACAGATGCGGGAAAAATAATGATGTACCTGAGACAACAACCTTATGTTAGGACTCCCAAAGAAATGATTTTGTAATAGTGATGTATAATGAACAGTATTACCTCGGTAAAATAATTGATATTGAAACTGAAAATGAGTGTCCTCGTTACGAGGTTACACATATGGAGAAGAAGGGAATTAATTGGTTTGGCCAGAAAAGATAGATGTTCTTCTGTATAAAAAAGATGAAATTGCAAGAAAGATTCCGGAGCCAGTTCCAATGAATATGTTATAAATGAAATTTCAGAGTTTGCTGTATAGGTATTACCTTAGAGTAATAATATACATAGAGAGGGCTATTCATTCATAATCACGTTTATTTTTGCGGCCAACAATTTTAAACGCCAGTAGTAAAATCATGAATGAATTACAAAAAGTGTGGATTGTATTGTGGATACATCGCCTTGGCGTCATCGTCAAAGCATAGGCGTACCAAATCTATTTGAAAACAACAAATTTAAAATTATATCATTTGAATTTTGGTGTTTATAAATATTTCATTTGATGAAATCAAATTTTGTTGATTTTAATTAAGGTTTTTTTTCACGGAGAAGATTTTTACACTATTCTCTATGATGTAATTTCTCACCAGGTAGCGCTGCAGCGTATAAAATTCTACACCGTTCAACCGATTACCCTCAAAATGGGCATATATATATATATATATATATATATATATATATATATATATGTATGTATTTTTCTATGCAGAATTTGCATTTCCTATCCTTTTTGTTGTAACTTCCTACCAGGAGACGTTGCAGCATATCAACTTCTATATTGTGTACCTTTTCCAGGAGCACAAATGTTTGTGCCACCAGCCGTAAGGCGAGTGCTGCAGATCAAGGGAGTCAAAAAACGCATTGCATACGAGTTGTACACTATATTTTTTCTACTACCAAGTTTTTTGTTGAAAGCAAAAAGTAACTTATATAGGTATTTTATTTAAACGTTGAACTACAAGGATTTAAAAAATGAAAAACAGTTAAACCTAGGTATAGTTAATTTTGAAATTTTAACAATTTTGAATTGTTATGCCTGGTGTATCTTTTTTTGATAATAAGTTTTAATTACTTCTAATATTAATATCTGTCACCGAAATTCATTATAAATATAATAATAGATTGTCAAAAGGGGTTTTGACATTGAGATTTCCTCCCCACCAGGTCAGCATATCAACTTCTATATCGTTTACTTTTTCCACGAGCGCAGAAGTTTGTGGCACAACCCGTGAGGCGAGAGTTAAAAATCAATGGAGCGAGAGAAGAGCTTTGCGTACGAGTTGCGCACAATACTTTTTCTACGATCACGTTTATTAATTAAAGAAGAAGTGATTTATATAGGTGTTTTATCATAATTTTGAACAGAAATAATTTAAAAAATGAATATTGGAAAACTAGTTAAACGTAGGTACAGTTGATAATGAAATTTGAATAATTTTGGATTGTTTAGCCTGGTCTATCTTTTTTGATAATAAGTTAGAATTAATTGTAATATTAGTGTTTGTCAACGAAATTCATTACAAAGATAAGTTTAGATTGTCAAAATAAAATTTGACATTGATATTTCCATTCCAACAGGTAGCGCTGCAGCTTATCAACTTCTATATCGTTCACTTTTTCCACTAGTGCTGAAGTTTGTGGCACAAGCCGTGAGGCGAGTGCCTCAAATCAAGCGACAAACAACCCAGGAACGGTCGCGTTAATAACCATAACTTAAGATGTCACGTGTTAGATTTGATCAAACATATTCTCATCTGAAAAAAAGTCTATATATTTTTGATTTGAATAGAAAATAGTAAAGGCATATATTGCCCACAGTATTCATTCAATTATCCGTCAGAACTCTCACCATGGGCTGCACAGTTGGTACTTATAGCTAATTTAGTTATGGTACTTATGTTCTTTACATATAGGGGAGGCATATGTTCCACATTGTTGTATCGTAAATCTGTTTTTCTGTCATGACAGTATCTGCGTATCATTTTAGATTGACTACCTTGTAATTTTACGCACACTGGACCAACTTTCTTCACACACGTAAAATTTGGAATAAATAAACGATTGCATGATAGATTTACAGTAACAAGTGCCTTTATTTCTCGTAACAGTTATCTGTACACCTTCCATTATTGCGAGCGTTGGTATGTGTCATCCATGGAGGCATTCCTAGATGGCGATAGAATTCTAGTTACTTATTATCAGAGGAAACCTAAAAACGTTAGACAAAAACTAACAACGTGACTGTTCTCGGGTTATTTTTACCTTTTTGTTATTTTCACCATTTTCAATCCACCTCTAAAATCAGATAAAAGGCCTACAGCATCTTCGGACAGCTTACTTGGGTTTTCTTTTAGGATTCCTAAAAGTTGTTTTTTAGTTGAAGAAGGAGATAAGGACTCAGCTGGCGTATTATATTTAAAAAGTCCTGAAGGACCAGGTTCCGTAAACCTAAAACACATAAATCAGAATAGGTTGTTGATTCTAGTCACTGAAACAAACTGTAAATAAATTTTACATTTAGGAGAAAATATATACTACAACAAACCTAACTAACAAACTAACCTATATGCAAGTATACGAGAATCTGAAGTAAGCAGTGATACACCACTCACAAATGAATGATTCTCAGTTACTGCTACTAGATCATCAACAACTTCTTCTACTGGTAATCTAAAAATAAAACATAATTAACAATTTTTTTGTTTTAGTAACAATCTTTTAAAAAGCATTACTTTTTTAAATGAAACTAATTGTCAATTTCTTAGAATTTTTAACATATTTTCAATATATTGTGGAATTATCTAGAAACAGTTAGTTTAATTTAAAAAATTAATATGAGTTGATTCCACGGAGTAATGGCCGAAACAGTAAATTTTATTAAAAAGCAGTTCAAAAAAATATACTCCCCAATTTCAACATAAATTACTTAAATATTTACCTTTCGACATCATTTAAAGTAGCACTAGAAGCTTGCTCAGACACATTTCGTGCTGATAAATCTTTTTAATGGCAATCTGAGTTATTTGTTGAAGACCTAAAATAGACATATTCTTTTAACAAATTAATGTAAGTCAACTAACTCAGTCATCATTGCTAACTGAATAAAATAGATCATATGTGGCCAAATGACCTCTTAAAAAATTAAAATAATAATTTAATTTCTAAATACAGTTCAGTTCCAAAATAGTAGGCACTATATTCTTAGAAATATTGCAATAAACCTAGAACAATTGTATCTTAGTTTAGTTTAGTGCCTACTATATTGGAACTGAACTATAGTTGTCTAGACAGCCCAGAGTGTCACCAGTCGCCCAATAAAGTAATGACTTATAATTAATAAACTGTTTAAAAATTGTCTTTTATGGCCGCTTTATCAGCTGTAATAGAAAGAACTTATTATATTGAAAGGAAATTTTGTTTATCAGGACAGTGACTTTTTTATTTTGGGCATTACTTTGAGGGCCCATTGTACCAAGAAAATGTGTGGGTGATAACATTACATCTGGTTGATTAAATTTAAAAACTGACATTTGAAGAGCATCTTTGTTTAGAAACTTACAGCCACTACATATAAAATCAGATTGTTCAAAATGCTCCGAACAAATTTCGGGTCATTTTGGTAGATCATGAGTCTCGCTTAGACCCAGTGAAGCAAACCAAATTCTTCTTGTTTCCAAATTGGTGGGAAAACTAGAATAAAACAACGTCAAATAGAAATTTGCTTTTTATAATTAAAAAACTTTTAAGCATTTTAAATATTATTGAAATGAATAATAAAAGTCGCCGCCACTGGATAGCCGTTCAAATATTTACATACCTGTGGAATGAGATTTCGGTGTTATTTCGGCCGTTTTTCCGACAGACTTGGCACTGACGAGCCATGAAAATAAAAAACACTAAACTAATTAACTTAAAACCAAATTTGGTCACTAAAAGTCTTGAAAAACACACATAACATCGGAAGAACTCAATTTTTACTGTCTAGTCCTAATGGCGCTCGTAATAAATAAACCAAGTTTGACAGTATTTACTATAATACTACAATCCAATAGAAATGTTAGTCGAGAGCGCTCTGACTATATTTGCATCTCTCTTTATATCGTAAATGAACAAAGTCAAAACTACTAAATAGTTTATACTAGACAAACAAAGCAGGTACTGAAATTTTCAGCAATGTTGCCACTTTTAGGTACAACAAATACTAGTTTAAAATTTATATTATATAAAATTCAAGTATTATTACTTAATTTTAAAAGCGGCGGCTCAAATGCATAAATTATTATGACTTTTTTTTAATTGCATAACGTTTTAAGAAATTTTCAATAAAATTTCTAATTTTATTTTTGCTGCATCTAAAGAGAATTTGTAAATATGGCAAAGCAGTGGAAGTGTCCCGCAAGTGAGCTTAGAGGGTGACTCAATGTTTGGGGCAGGAAAAAGTCAAAACAAACATATCTATTTTATTTATTAATCTGATGGTATCACCTATTTATTTTTTTACGTTAGGTACCGTTATTAAGAAAATATATTTTTTTATTTGTTTTTTATTAAGCACTTAATAAAAGATTTTACTTACTTTTTTATTTACTCTTCCCTATTTAATATTTTCCGTGCCGATAATTGGGTCTCGTATATGCCGGTAATTGAAGCATGTCTCATTTTGAAGTGCCGATGCCCAGACAGCACACAATATCCACTAGATATCCAGTGGATAGCCCAATATCCACTGAATATCCAGTCCATGTAAGATATCTAATGGATATCCACTGAATGTATTTCATAGATATGGAATAAAATTATTTCCTATTTTACTGATAATATAATAATAATCACATAAAAAATGATTGAGAAGGAAGTTCTAATACATAATACCTTCAATGCATAAATGTCTTAATCTCCTGATATTATATCCATTGTATATCCAATTTTTATTTTCTGTCGCATTTTTTGTCTGTGTTCAATGTATTTTTAGTTTTATTCAAGTGGAATTGAAAATATATGCCTAAATTGCATCAGACTATAATGAGTTTAATCAACAATGTGGCATAATACGTGATGTTCTTAACACACAACTAAAATATTTCATGACTTAACGTTTAATGCTATAATAGAAAATAATGCACATATTACATACCCGCAAAACTATGCTACCAACTATACACTGTTCTCTCATTGGTCGATGCCGCGTTTGACCATTTGATGTAGCCTCGTCCCTCGGCATTTTGGTTGTTAGGTTGGTTATTTTTTATCGGTAGTTTGGATTTGGAAAAAAAATAAGGTATGTATATGTTTCTTACCTTAATTCTGAATATTGTTACGTCTCCTATATTTTATTGATATTTATGATTGATTACCTACATTAAAAGCGTTTTGTATATTTATACAATGTAAAATAGCATGGTGTGGAAATGTAAAATAAGTTTTACCTTGGCTTTTACTCTGTTTCATGATAAACTGAGCTGGTGTCTCTGCTGATTTGAGTAAAAATTTTGAGCTCAATAATAATGATGGTGTTCAGGTGATAAGAAATGTTCTTATTACAGGTATGTGCTCGGTCACAAGATGCGGGCCAATTTTTCAAATGTATCTTATATTCGGGCGTATACGGTATATAGTTGACCTTGAAAATCGACAATCTTTCTTTTAGTCGTTCTTACAGAAATAACCGTGCAGAGTAGATGAGCTGGGTGATGAAGAAGAAGAATTATTGATGTATATGCAAATATGTATATTATATAAAATAAAGTATTTTCTATCATTCTATTCCATAGTATATCATTTCATTATATGTCAAATAATACTACTATTATGAACAATTTAATTCTATTTGTACCTTATCACTCACAGATGAATATTTGACTAGTACCTGCTGGTGGAAATACAAGATGGCCAACAAAAACAATATTTACCAAAAGTTGTATATATCCACAGATCTGGAATAAAATTAACTGGAAATAATAGCTATGGTCAATCAGTACAAAATATAACAGACATACGCGATGAGTATTTGAATCTTTTTCACTGGACCGCAATATTCTACAGTCGTCCACTTAAATACTAGACTATCTACCCTGTGTATCTATTATATTTTGTACTGGTTGACTGGATGAACTATTTTCTTCTAATTTTATTCCAGATCTGTAGACATAAAATTAATTTACATTTTTTTGTTGGACTACCTTGTATTTCCATCAGTAGATACTAGTCATATATTCTCAGATTTTTATGTTTGAGGAGGGAGGATATACCAAATGTGAATATAAAATATCCTATTAATATCCATGGGACGTTAATTGGATATACCAAATGTGAACATAGGATATCCATGGGATATTAACGAGATATCCAGTAGATATCTCCAAAGATATCCATAAGATATTACATATATCCTGGATATAGGCGGACATATGGATATCCATTGTATGTCTATAAGCTATCCATCTATATCCAGTGGATATACTGGATATCCATAAAGGATATCTTGTGGATGTCTAATGGATATTGTGTGCTGTCTGGGTGATGGGTACACCAGGTATTTTTAGAGGTTTATATTTTTTTTGTTTTCTATTAAGTACACCATAAGAAAAACAGTTATTCATTTTGAAAAACAAATAGGCAATCCTAATAACCCTAGAATTAAAAAAAATAGGTCTACTACTATGTTGGTTTCTAGGACGTTCAAAATGAACTATATCCTTAATGTGCCGATAATAGGGGCATTCACCTTATATCTTTTTTCTTCGTGCGTAGGAGGTTAGCGCCGCTCACCCCCCCCCCCCAAACATAACCGTAGCTGATATTCACGAGCTTTGTAATACAACGATCTGATGCATTTCACTTATTATCGCTTGAGAGTGACTTGGTATTTGTATACTTTTTCTAAAACTACCATGAAAAGTAGCGTATTTCTCAAAGCTTACTTAATTTCAAAACCATATACTGCTCAGAATGTCGAAATATTATTTCTCACGGCACTTTGCCCACACTACATATATTTATATGGAGAATCCAGTAGGGAGATCCTCGATGACTATACTTTTTTCATCAGGGGTTCCTCGTTGCCTAAACACTTTTCGCTGGGGGTCCTCGATGCCTAGACTTTTTCTACACAGCTATTCACTTGTTGTCACAAACTTCCACACTCGTGAGAAAAGTTGAACTTTCCCCACTTGTAACATAATATACTATTTCTCAAAGGAAACTAAATTTCTATTTATAACTTTGAGGCTTTATAGTTTTGAGGCTTCCTGTACAAATAATGTGTTACATATTTTAAACCGTTGTATGGTTCATTACTTTTTTAAACTATATTCCCTAACCTCACTAAAATGTCTTTTTTAAAGTAGGTAAGTATTTATGTTCCCCCACCCAAACACACCTAAACAAGAGTCAAAATTGTTTAAAACAATTGAGAATTATGGCAAATTCATTGGATTTTTACAAGTGGCGTAAACTACGCCCCCACAGGCCCCTCAAGGCTGGGGCCCGGATGTCTCAGGGGCCGGGCAAACTCAGAGGGCCGACCTTAATTTTTATGTAATCCCAAAACATATTTTTTCTATATACTATCTTACTATTTTGCGTTGCAAAATATTAAGGATTGATATTTCCAAATCAGGGTTGTATTTTATCGAACCGTATATACATATCGGATAATTGTCTACAATAGTGCCGTCATAATCGCATTAAGATAAGAACTAAGAATTTAATTATATTCATATCCACACTTCCAATTCGGACTCTGCCTATAATGGGCTTATTGAGGGATTTGGAACGTCCAATTCTTAGTTTGCAACCAACACATAACTGTAAAAAGATTCTGTTATTATAAAACATGGAATTTTATTATACTGCCACTACATGTAGATGTTGAAGGAAGGACAAAATAATTTTATGATCACTACGTCGAAACGTAATAACCACAGATGTATTTTATTTAGGTACCTACACCACTCAGTTTTTCTAAATTTATTCTATGTTTAGTTGAGTCTGTCGAGTCGCTTGTGTAAGTTGTCCATTTTTGTGAAAATAGAATAATACGATAGAGATGACATGTTAATAATTGTTTCGATACTTTGTAAACATGTTCGGTTTTCGGCTAAATATTTCCTCGGAGTACGTGAAGTGAATGTACGGGTACTGTACTCGGTTGACATTTAAGTAATTGCTTATATAGTGTACATAGCTTACCTAAAAATGAGTGAAATAAAAAAGAGGGTTATGAGTGGTGCACGAAATCGGAAAATTCGTGAGGAAGAGAATCACATCATAATACTAAATAGTTAGATTATTTCTTCTCCATAAGTGCGTCGAGTACTTCGAAAGATTATGAGCAAAAACAAACGAAAAACCTCATCACGGTTTTAGATGTCAGTGGACCTGCACTTATGAAGCAAATCGAGTAATCCGTAAAATAGGAGGAAACTGGCAATAAAATTACAAAAGCAATTAGCGGTGATTTGGCTTTATACATACATATGCCCGTAGACAAAGAGTTAAGGAGAAACATTTTAAAAATAAACGGTTTTAAAGATTAAAACTAACTTTTCCGCATCTGCGAGATGCTCTGAACAATATTCTATCATAAAATTGTCACTTGTATATACTTCTCCCAAAATTACCAAAAATGTAGTATATCTGGATTTATAGGACCCGCTGTACTCGCTCTAGTCAGCTGAAAATCAATAGGGTATATCTGTGAGACACCTTGAAAAATATCCAATTATAAAATTCGTCACTTGTATACACTCCGGAGCCTGTATCGTGCTAACAACCCGAAATTTCTCCAAAAAGGATAGAGAGTGTGGTACTTCAGGTACCATAGCACTCATTGTAGCAGGTCTGGTGAGCTAAAAATGAATGAGGTTCATCTATAAGACGCCCTGGAAAATATTCAATCATAAAATTGGTCACTTATATAAACTCTGGCAATGACAAACATTTGGTTCTTCAAGTACCATAGCACTCGTTGTTTTGGCTTTAGTGAGCTGAATATCATTATCATCTTTGAGATATAATAATATCCAATCATAAAATTGGTCACTTGTATATACTCCGGAGGCTGCATCGTGCTAACAAACTGAAATTTCTCCAAAAATAACGTACTTAAATTACTATATCACGTGTTGTACGGGCTCTGGTCAGTTAAAAATCAACAGGATTCATCTGTGAAATGTCCTAAATAATATTCAATCATAAAATTGGTGACTTGTTGCACTCCGGCAGCTGTATCGTGCTAACAAACTGAAATTTCGCAAAATATTACAAAAATGTTGTACTTTAAGTACTGTAGAACCCGTTGTACTGACTCTGGTGAGCTAAAAATCGACAGGGTTCAGCTGTGAGCTATCCTGAACAATATTCAATCATATAATTGATGACTTTTCGCACTCCGGATGTTGTATCGTGCTAACAAGACATGTAACGAAAAGTGGCCGACGACAACGACGACGACAACGACATACACATGATTTTTTTCTAAAAACCGTTTTTTCGTGTTGGTATTGATGGAATGTTGACAACTATTGCGTGTTCTAGCCAACTGAGGAGTTGAATTTCTCTATTAGTAGTTAATAATTTTTCTATTGTTAACCTAGGTCAATAATGGACTAATTCAATTGTTTTAATAATTCAGTGATACTAGTTTAACAAAAATTTGTGCAGCTTAATATTCTACAAGGTGATTGTCTTCAACATATTTACTGTTTGAAATTATCTAACACGATAGAATTATTTGAATAAATATGTTATTAGTTTAAAATTGGCGTTCAGCCAATAATGACTGATGACACCCCGTAACTACAACATGGCGATGATTACAAACGTTGTGTGCGTTCAACAAGTACAACTGTTTCACATCCGTTGGGTAAATATTATGTAAACACGCTTCGAACAGTGAGCGCCATTTTTCTGAGCGATTTTCAAGTGCGCTCACTAAGTACAACACGTTGTAGATTGTGATGTTTTTATATTAGCGTAATAAATGCATAAGTAATACGACAGAATATTATACGCTGGAATTATTTCTTCATAATAATTTCAGCTTTTTCTCCGAATATCACGTCTTCTCACTTTATATTCAAGTGGTAATGGTTCCAACACATATTCCGTTGCATGTGCTATACTATTTCTAATGAGATTTACTTTTTCGACCCATACTCTGTGGAATCTACTCTGACGATGATAACAAAGTCGAAACAATTGTCAACTGCTTATAATTTTCAACAGTTAGTTTCATTTGAAAAAAGTATAATGTTTTTGTTTATAAAAATTATATTAACAAAACCTAATATATAATTTTAATTTCTCAATATTAAAAATACATCCACAATTAACAAATTAACAATTACATTTAGCCATAGAACCTTGTAAGCTGTCAATACAGTTCAGCATTCTTAATTGAACATATTAGTAATCATACTTAACACTTTACGCAGAAGTTTTCAAGGTCCAAGCTCTTCAGTTAATTTTTGTACTAGAATGCGCAAAAGTTGTTTCCTTTTGTGAGGTTAAAATTTATATCTATTACTTTTTCAAGCGTCAATACTGTCAATTGCTCTAGCCCATAATACAAATAGGGGCGACCAAAAATCAGCTAATTATTAAATTAATTTTCTCATTATGAATGCAATATTTCAATGACGTTCCGAGTTCTGAGTTTGAGTTTTCTAAACTCTAATTGTGATTGCATTGTAAATTTATCTTTATACTTTCCAAAAATTTATCGTTCAGAAGACAAATATCAACCATTCGTTGCTGAGTGGGCGCTCACTCAATAGTTGAGTTATAAGTTATGTTTTCTGAATGCACCCGTTGTTATAAAATAAGTTTTACTAATGGAAATGTCGATATGCATCAGATTACTTGATTTTGTTTTTATTAGTTAAAAGGCGAATTTGCATTCCTGTGCTACTCGATTTTTAGAAAAAAATATGTATTCCTAATTTTTGTCTTAAATTTGGCTAGAAGTAGAAAAAATTGTATATATACCACGGTGGTGAAACCTCGCATCTTGTTCCTCGCGAAATAGTCTTGATGCTCGGTAAATAATAACAGTCTTCACCACCTTGGCGTATAACATTATATTGTTGATTCACATTATCATTTTGTTGTTTAACAAATCTAAAATTAGGATCTGGCCAGGAGTTCAAAATAATTTTAATTGTTTGTTGGTTTTTGGTGTTCATTGTTTATATACTGATAAAAATGGTTACTATTTATTTTTTACATTGACATTTTCATAATAAATGCTGTAAATGTGGTATTGACATTTTTATTTTAGTCTGAAGTTTCTAGGTAAATTGCTTAAAGAAAAAATTTGATTGCTGCTTCACACAGAGTATACGAAATCAGTGTTTTGAATCACTCCTATGGAAGATACCACTCCTCTTTACGCTCGTGTAAAACATTACTTAAAAGAGCGAGCCCCTTTTATGTGGCGAAATGAAAAGATAAGCTGGTTTATTCCAAAACATGAATGGACCTATGAGCCGTATTGTCATTTCTACAGATTCATAAGTTTTTATTCTTCTTTTGATTATAGTTTTCTTCCAGAAAATTTAATTCTTCAAATAACTTAATGCAGTCGGCTTGAATTGTTGATCAAGTCGAATTTTTCTTTCTCAACGTTAAATGAAGGACTTATTCATAAAAATAGATAAATTCGCGTAGAGTTATTGTTCGTACAATCACTCAAATGTGCAGTGATTACCGTTTGTAATAATTTATTGTTACTAAATTGAAATCTCTTCAAATTTTCTAGTCGGGCTTTGGTATTTCTCACATAAGTTCTCGAATTTCATTTTTTTAATAATGGCTCCCTATAGCAAAGACCTACGGTCAGAACTAGATGAGGCCATAATAAAAGAATGGCTCAAGCCTGTCTCATACGTACTAATAATTGGTTTCTTTCAAAAATAGATACACAATTTAACTCAACTCACGTTTAAATTGACATAAATCAGCTGACTAAAGCTTATGATACATTTTTCTATGCAAATGAATTAATAGAGAAAGAACAAGGTACTGTTACACATCTCGAAATAGAACAAATTGAATAGAAATTCGCTAATTCAATGTCTAACCTAAAATCCAGATTAAAAGGTCAAAATCAATATGAATCTTTACCTAACGTTGCAATTTGTTCGATTACTCCGACCGTTCACTTTCCCTCAATGAAAATCCCAATTTTTAACGAAAAGCCTGTAGAATGGGTCTCTATTTTCCAATTATTTCGGGCAATCATCATACAAAATCAATCGTTAAAAAATTTGTATATCTCAAATCTTCATAAGGAGACGTGCCATTGAAGCTCGTTCAAAATATTAGAGTTTCAAATGATTATTTTCAACTTGCTTTGGATATTTTAATTAAAAGATATGACAAAAACAATGTTTTGATCAGCTCATGAAATCGTTGAAAAGGAACTCGATACTGGGAAATATTGCCATATAGGCATGAAGATGCCTTTAAACAATTTGTTACAGAAGCTGAGTGTACCATCCCTCGATAAAAATAAACGGTTTTAAAGATTAAAACTAACATTTCCGCATCTGTTGCCCTGCATAATATTCTATCACAAAATTGTCACTTGTATACACTTCGGGGGATGTATCGTGATAACAAACCGAAATTTGTCCAAAAATAATCAAAAATGTGATATATCTGGATTTATGGGACCTGCTGTACTCGCTCTAGTTAGCTAAAAATCAATAGGGTACATCTGTGGAGGCTGTATCTTGCTAACAAACTGAAAATTCTCCAAAAATGACAGAAATTTCGTACTTCAAGTACGAAAGAACCCGGTGTACTGGCTTTAGTGAGTTGAATATCAATAAGATTCATCTTTGAGACGCTCTGAATAATATCCAATCATTGAATTGGTCACTTGTATATACTCCGGAGGCTGTCTCGTGCTAACAAACTTAAATTTCTCCAAAAATTACAACAATATCGTACTTAAAGTACTATAGCACCTGTTGTACTGGCTCTGGTGAGCTGAAAATTAATAGGGCTCATCTGTAAAGTTTCCTGAATAATATTCAATCATAAAATTGGTGACTTGAACTCCGGAGGCTGTATCGTGCTAACAAACTGCAATTTCTCAAAAAATGACTAAAATGTACTTCTAGTACCATAGTACCCGTTGTGCTGGCTCTAGTGAGCTGAAAATGAATATGGTTCATCTGTGACACGTCCTTAACAACATTCAATCATAAAATTGGTGACGTGTTGCACTCCGGAGGCTGTATCGTGCTAACAAGTCATGTAACGAAAAGTGGCCGACGACAACGACGACGACGAAGACGACGACGTACACACAGGATTTTTTTCCTAAAAACCATTTTTTTGGGTTGTTGTTGATGTGAAACGCAAAAATAACTCAAAAAAAGTTTCAAATTTCCAATTTGTTTTGGGGTAAACCAATACTTTTCTCGCATATGAGATAGGTTGGACGGAAAAGTAAAATACTAGAAATTTACTTTAACATTAACGGACTACCTTTATTTCATAGCAATAATGTTTTGGCCAATTCTAGGATTAGTTAAAACTGTGAAATCTACTCCATTTGTTGTAGGTATTTTTTGTGACAAATGTAAACTCAAACCTCTTAGTGATTTTCTAGACGATTTTATTAACGAATTCTTGGATTAGAAGAATAACGGGTATGTCTTGAATGATGATTGCTTTGTAATAAAAGTGCACAGCATTGTGTGTGATGCACCTGCCAGGGCTTTTGTGAAATGTATCAAATCACATATGGGCTATGCATCATGTGACAAATGTGTTGAGAATGATGAATATCATGATAGAATTGTTTTTCTGGACACTAATACTAACTTATGTACAGATAAATCATTCAAACTTCAGCTAGATGAGGAACATCATATTGTTGTGTCTCCTTTCACAAAATTAGACATTGAAATGATTTCCTGCTTTACAATAGATTACATGCATGTAGTTTGTCTGGGAATGACCAAAAACTTATTAAATGCGTCGTGTGTAGGAGGTCCCTCGAATGTTCGTTTAAGCCATAATGTTGTTTCTCAAATATCATTGCAGATGGAAAATTTTAAATTATACATGCCTGTTCAATTTAGCCGTAAGCCACGAAGTGTAAGTGAGTTATCGAGATGGAAGGCTACTGAGTTCAGGACATTTTTAATATACCTTGGCCCAGTTGTTTTAAATAATAGTATTGACATTGCTCTATATCAACACTTTTTGCTTCTACACACTGCTATCAGTATTCTGCTTTCAAATTATCACCTAACAAATCTAAGCCCAGATTTGGCTGGCAATCTGCCAAATATTTTTGTCAAACATAGTAAAAAGATATATGGTATTGAATTTATGACTTGCAATGTTCATATTTTATGTCATTTGCATCTTGATGTGAAACATTTGGGACCTTTGGATTATTTCTCACCTTTTCCGTTTGAAAACTTTTTAGGTGAAATAAAACAATTAATTCATCATCCTTCCTCTTATCATGCGTCTAATTTCAGGACAAATTCACGTCATTCCAATGATGGCTTTCCGACGTCTACAGTAACGTCTTTCCGATGTCTACAATAACGTCTTTCCGACGTATACAATAACGTCTTTTGCACTTCTAAAATAACGTTCTTAAGACGTCTTTGTGGCGTCAAAAATGTCGCCAATAGTCCCGGACTTATAGAGGTCATTTGCACGTCATTCATACGTTATAAATACGTCTTAAATGACGTCAATGATGACCAAAAAAAAACGTCATTTTCCCGTCAGCTAGCTACCAGGGTTGTTTCCTACCCTAAGATATTTTTACGAGATCCTCCGCACTTCTGTTGTCTCTTACATATCGTTCAATGGTTCCTGAAATTGCAAATTTTGATAAAAAAATTGAACAATAACTAGAAAATCTAGGCTAACCTTTCGGAACATTGAACGTTTTAGACGCCATCAGGTACCCCATCTCCTTGTTCTTTGCCGCTTTAACAGCATTTTTATCCCACTGCTTCTTTTGTTAATTGTCTCTAGGCATCGGCAAATAGCTTTCGTTGAAATAATTTCAAAAAAAAATGCTCCCAATATGAGATACCTCATATTAGGAGCACCAAGGTATCTCACATTAGGAATCCCTTGTGAACTTTTTTTACATATTTTTTTCTCAAAAATTAATTGAGTTGCTACGCGTTTTATATGTTTGAACAATGAAGCAACTTTAATACCACAATGTGAATATAAAGAACTTAATTGTTTTCTCACCTTTTCAACAAAAAAATCACGTCAAACTGTCGGTTATGCACTAATGCGTAAAAACACGTATACGTGGCGGTTCGAGAAAACACCTGAAAATAAATCTAGCTGATCTGACATTTCGATTAGTTAGTTTTAACGGTTGTCGCTAGATGGAGATTCTTACTAGGGAAGAAAATACAGTATCTCATAATAGGCTGCTATCTCATATTAGGTCCATTTCCTCTATTACTTTGTAACACGTTTGAGATGTCAAACTTCCAAAGCTTTTTGGTGACTAATTACGGTGCTTAATATTATTACTAGCCTAACTTATCAACATTCGACCACCTCAAAAAATGTATTAATTGAGTTATTCAAACTTAATATCCATCGTAATCATTAGTTCATCGTACAATTAAACGACCAATATAAATATTATTTGTATTTACCACTGGAATGTCAACAAGTATGAATTTTACATAAATTATAATTTCATTTCAACAGTATCGATTAGTTGAATGACTTTTTAGTACATCAATAATATATTTGTATGTTTTATATTTGAATATTCAACTTGGTTCATATTGTAGTAGTATTTTTAATTACAAATTATATTTAAAACTACTTTGTAAAGTGAACATTAAAGGCAAATAGACCCAACAACTGAAGCAGCTTATAGAGATAATGTTTCACCTCGCTAATACATTTTTCATAAAAAAATACATGGTGACTGTTCTCGATACGTTTTACTCTATTTAAAGTGCTCCATTGAAATATATCTTGAACTAGAAACATTTTGGTTTCGCAGCAACACCTCAAACCGAACGCCTTTTCATGTCTGATAATTAAATAACTGGAGAGTGAATTCATTTTACAAACAAAAACAAGCACGGGAGGAATTCTACTCTGGGAAATAAATTAAATTTAAAGGCAACGGAATGTTTTTGGTTGCTTCTATTTTATGTTTGGCAAAAATGTGTTTCGGTTGTGTTTTCACAATATTTATTGCTACATTTAAGGAAATATTCCCCGTTTTATTTTCTACGAATGTATAATCAAGAATTTTCATTGAGGAGCCTCCGGTGGTTCTCAACAAAATATTGACATAAACGTGTCTGTTTAGGGGTGAAAAGGTGCTCCAAAAATCACTTCAATTGCATAAAATTTTAAAATAACTTTTTTTTTAGGAATTTTGTTGTTTATTACGAGGCTTTTTACGATTATCGACGATTAAACGTTCTCAAAAATTATAAAAGATATAATTTAGAATGCTGACTATTTGTAACGATCCCAAAAGACACTATTAGATTTAATTAGATGTAACTAGATTTTAATTTCAAATATGACTAGCGGCCAGTGAACTTGAAGGTCACTGACAAGGTGTAGTAAGGTTATTAACAAATTGAGGAATCACGCTTGTTTTGTAAAACATATTAATGACGCGTCTTAACAATAAATAATGTAAGTACGACAAGGTCGGCGAAAGATCATCGACTGTTGATGTTTGGTTTAACAATGTATATATAGAATTTCCTTCATAAAAGAGAGAGTTCATTTCTCTATAATATTGATGGTAGAAATGTTTATAGTGTAAGTTATCCATGGTCAGTAATTTGTATACTTAGTGTTAAATATATTATCCCAGTGAGTTTTGATAAACAATGGTATTATTTAACCCCAATGGGTAAATGGTAAGTGTTTCCCGAAGATTAATGATTTTATGGCTTAAGAATTATATACGAGGAGCACTTGCTACATTAACACCACATGGCGATTGTAACGTGAATTTCACACTTTAAAATAATTCTAAATAATTTATTAGTTTAACCGAAAATTAAATACTCTCACGGTATCGGCTTACGAGGCACGATGAAAAATTTGAAAAATTGTTGAAAGGCCTAAATACTCAAAGAATCAATAATTTTATAATTAGCATGCGCTGTCGGCAGAATACCAGCATAGGGCGATTGGCTTTGATTTCTTCCTTTTTGACGTGAAAGGTGATAATTAACGTTTCGTTGAACATGATTTTGTCCACGTGGATGAATAAATAATATCACATAAATTATAAACCCAATAGTTCTGCAGATCATGGTTCAATCCTATTAGATATCTGGTAAGAATTATTTCGTTTAATTAATGATTTTATTATTATCAAAAATTAGCACGAGTTCACGACGTATTTTATCGTAATAAAATAGCAAATTTCTTTCAACGTCGGTTGTTTCAATGTTGAATATATTCGTTTCCAGGCAGTGAGAAGTCGAGGAGAGATTCTTATTATCATTGTTAATTATTATTCATATCTCACATATTAATTTTGTCTTAGTATATGAAACTTAACTTTTTCTATTTCTTGCTTTTTTCAATTGTTCTTTTCATATAATATCATTAGTTCCCAAAAGTTTATTTTTAATTAAATACCGATTGTAATATATAAATGTAGATGCTATGATTTTAGTAAAAGTTACCATTATTCATATCTAACATATTAATTTGGTCTCATGATATACAAAACTTAACTTTCTACTTCACGTTTTTTATCAACCGGTTTTTATATGTCATTATTTCTCAAAGGTTCATTATTAATTAAATTTATGCATTGTAAGATATTGAAGTAAAAGCTATATGAGTTTTAATAGTGAAAATAATTTTACAAGAAAATCACTCAGTAGCAAAATGCACATTGCTTTATATTTTTTTTTCATTTTCGTCAGCCAAGAGGTCAGACAGATGTAGTTTAAATTGTGGTGAATAAATTTTCGATGATTTGCTAAATTCAATTATATCTTCTGGTTTTCCTACTCACTTCATACTTTATTGTAAATTGTTCAACCTTTTATGTTAACTTTTTTTATTGATGTTCAATAGTTTCTATTCAAATAGTTTATCGCATTTAAAATTGTAAATTACATTTATTTCATAGATAACATATATTTATTTAAAGTGAATCGACTGCAAATTATAACATAGTAGTATTGAGCTTGTAAGTTATGCGATCATCCAATAACAAATTGTTATATAATCGCTAACAATTTGGCGGTTTGTCTGAACTGGCTGACACTTTAGTTTAGAATTTTGATGATTACATCGCACTATGTTTTTTTAGCGAAACCAGGTATACTTACACAAAATTGAGTCAACAAAACCAGGTATACTTACACAAATTTGAGTCAACGAGACCGGGTATACTTACACAAATTTGAGTCAACGAAACCGGGTATACTTATACAAATTTGAGTCAACGAAACCGGGTATAAAAAAGGGGTTTAGTCTAATATACCTATAAAATTTGCTGATCCATGAAAGCTGGTATATGGTAGTAAATTGGTGATAGGAAACTAATCATCCCAACCATTGAGACTGGCTTCCTGTCCGAGGGATCTTAGCTTTGTGCAGCCAAAGAAAGGAAGTATAAAATTACATTCTTTGAGAATTCTAAATTACGGTGTAAATTTTGAACTACTGCGTCACATTTAGCTTCGTTCATATTTTTTTATCTGATTATAATCTATAACTCATTCAACTTCTTTCAATTTTTTTCTCAATTATAAACTGTAATTTATTCAACTTTTTTGATATTTCTTGTTATTAATAATATTATAAAGGATTTTGATTTTATATAACTGAAAAGAAAAAATTTTATCACCTCTTAACTATTGTACATTTTGAAAATCATGTAAATTTTTGTAAATGTTGTACAATCATTGAACTGTTAATAGTAATTATCCCCACTTTACTTTCACGACACCAAACCAAAAATTTCAGGTTAACAAAAAAAATCATTTGTTTGTGTTATTTGGGTTTTTGTTACTTTTGATAAAGTAACTGGCGTCCAACAATTTACTATACTTTTATTATCTTCTAGTTATTACATCCAAACTAGTTAAGTAATTAGATCCGTGATCAGGTCAAAATTGCTTCTCCAAATGTCACATACAACCTGGCAAGACTTCACTCCCTTAGTATTTTCCGGGTAATGCCCACATTTTTCTGGGTAACACGATCCTGCAAACTAAATGGTAATGTTCCTGTAAACTAAATGGTAATGATCCTGTAAACTAAATGGTAATGATCCTGCAAACTAAATGGTAATATTGAACAATAATCCTACAAACTAATTGTGGTATGAGACAATAGACCGGTGAACTGACGATAATCCGAACAAAGAAAAGTATATGGTCTTTTATTTGAATTAAGGACCTTGGAGGAGCAGAACTATGGGTGGTACACCTACTAAGCAAGAAGTACAAGAAACTGGTACGGTAAACAATAATTTCACAGAGCAGCAAGATAATTTCGCAACACAAATAATGGTCTTACTGTACATAATAACGCTAGCGTTTATTTGAAAATGTGGTCCCTTTTGGAAAACACATCGAAGGGCATTGAAAAGAGATATCGACAGAGGCATAGCAGCGCAGAAGACGACGGGAAGGCAGACTGTATAAAATTGTAAGTACTTATGCACTCTATTTTTATGAACGAATGGTAGATCTTTTTAAATGTCAATAACATGGGAAGATTTCGAAGATAAGCTAAAGGTAATCGTAGAAGAAATTATTAAACAAGGAAAAAGAGTTTTGAAAAAGGAAACTCCTAAAAATTCAGATATACGTATTGAAGTAGTTAATGGTATAATAATTATTTATAACAATTTTACAAGTTGTTAGGTCAAAATTGGAAAAACTGAAGTTTGATGCAACAAGAAAGTTGTAAAAATTATTCGGATAAGATTAGGGATAAAACTTTTAGGGCATTTCAAGCGCTAAACTGTACTGTTTGAATACCTACTTCTATATATGAAGAGATCGACGGGTGTATTACAAGTAATAAGCAAACAGTTGAAAATGACGACGAGTATGAATGATTTTTTTAACTTCGCGAGTAAGGTATTACATACCGAACTCAATGAAGAAGCAAGTAAGTTACCATTGTTTTTGGATTCGTTAGATTTGTTACAAATAAACGCGACGGGCAATGAAGAAAATGCGAATCTACTAACTAAAACAAGACTGACTGTAAAAGCTAGAAGCCTGATAACGACAGAAAATTCTATCACAGAAATTAGGAACAAGCTCAAATCAGTAATAAGAGGAGATAACCCAAGCCTTCTCTTAGCAAAACTTAACAAAGTAAGGCAAAATGGGAAGGACATAAGGCAATACGCGACAGAAATAGAGAAACTGGCAGAGAAGCTACAGGCAGCATACGTGTCGGAAGGTATGCCAGAAAACCTAACAGAAAAATACACCAAAGGAGTAACGATTAAGGCAGTGAGGATGAACTCCACAGCGGACGCGAGGAAAACGATCATAGCAGCGGGAAGCTTCGAAAACACGCAAGAAGTACTATCTAAGCTGGTATCAGTAGAAGGCATAGTAAGTCATCAAAAAGTATTACACATGAACTTCTTCAGGAAAACAGATTTTAACTACAGAAACAATCATAGGAGAAGAAGCAACAGCGGACTGTACAACGGCAACTCTCAAGGAAAGACATTCAGACAATACAACCTATGAAACGGTTATAGCAAATAAATAGACTACAACAAGGAGAGGAAGTTCAACAGGAATAGCAACTACAATAAACACAATCACAATAACGGAAGAATATGCAAGATAGAAGATAAAATTGAAGAAATGTGCGGACAAATGGCACAGTTGAAAGAAAACCATGAATTAAGGATGGAAAATATGGAACTCAAGGAAAAAACCGAATTTTTGAAAGGAAACATGACACAGACCCAGAAAAATTTTAGAAAGAAGAATTTGATTATACATGGTATAGAAGAAGGCAACGAAGAGGATGAGGAACCACTACGAAATAAATTAGAAGATGTAATGAAAAAGTTTAATAACACAGAAGATGTTAAATCAGATATTTTGAAATGTGAAGGAATAGGAAATAAAAACAGTAAAAAAATAGGCCAGTACTAATAATGATGAAAGACGTGAATAAAAAAGTAGAAACTTTGGAAAAAAACGGATAAATTAAAAGGAACAAAGATATATATTGATGAAGATTACCCAAAAGATATACTAGAACAGAGAAAACAACTAATAAGATATTTGAAACAGGCGAGAGAGAGTGGAGCCAAAGCTAAGATAATCGTTAATGCATTATTCATAAATGACAACGTATATAGTCTAAAGGAACTAGAAGACAGGAAAAATATATTAGAAATACATACAGGATGGAATAAATCAACATATAAGGAAAATAACGAAACTAATCCGAAACCTTTGAATAAAATTTTCAGCAATAAAAGATTTAAACAACTAAGAGGTGAATAAATTGTCAATTCTACATTTTGAAAATAACCATATCTCGTTAAGGATGAGCATTCGGAACAAAAATAAATTGAAATTTAGTGAAGCCTTATTTACCGGAATACACAACTTCGACTGAGGACGAACGTTGGAAAAGCTTTCGGTAAAATTT
This sequence comes from Galeruca laticollis, assembly GCA_963921935.1. NCBI lineage: Eukaryota > Metazoa > Arthropoda > Insecta > Coleoptera > Chrysomelidae > Galeruca > Galeruca laticollis. Next base: position 180,482,093 of record OY998179.1, on the reverse strand, counting down.
GAAGTGAAAAGAATGAAAATATATGAAAATGATTATATATTTAAAAAGTGCATAATAGAAGAATTTATAGAAGAAGGGAATAAAATGTTGAGTAACATACAAGTATGTATATGCGAAGTACCAAAGACGGTACAGCGGAAAGAAGAGATTCTAGAAAGATATCACAACGATCCAATGTTTCGAGGACATGTAGGAAACAATAGACTTTTAAAGAAATTGACAGCAAATTATAGATGGAAAACCATGGAGAAAGATGTACGGAAGTTTGTAAATAATTGCCATGAATGTCAAGTGAATAAAGCAAAACCCAGTCATAAAGAGAAATTTGTCATCACGGGCACATCTGTAAAACCATTTGATATTATATATATATATATATATATATATATATATATATATATATATATATATATATAGAACTTATCGTAGCAAAGTAGCAAATATTGAAGAGAATAAGACACAAATATATGAAATTTGTAACTTTGTCAGATGGTAAATGGATATTACTTTTTTCAAACAGATAGAATTATCATTTCTACGTATAATTATAAGTAAGAAATATATCTCATATCAAATCAAACACCTATGATATCAATTATCCTTTATAACTATATAAATACACCAGTTATATTAAAAATCGTTACCTTCAATTTCAGTTTGTAAACATAATGAGTCATAAATTTTAATCCATTCCCTTGGTAAATTATAAATTCATATTTTATATTAGCAGCACAGTTGATCATGTGTATATTGTATCTAGAATATCAAAATGAACCTGAAAAGAACATAAAATTATTATTAGACGATAATAAACAGGATATTTGATACTAATATACAGACAAGTTATCACATTTGTTGAAATGAAATCATTGAACTGTCAATACAAACTGCATGTCATGTAACATAGAAATATATTCAACCACAGAAATATTTTAGGATTTTGAAGTATTGAATATTTTCAAAACGGATAGAATGTTTAAAAAATGTAACTGTATTAAATGATAGGACAAGTTTATATGAGATAATTGTTAAAACATATATATATATATATAAGAAATGAATTGAAAGGCATTATGAAAGATTTGAGGATGTAATGATTGTAAATTCATTGATATTTAAATTTAAAGTGGGATAGATATTATCATTGTATATAAATAGAAGATATATTTTGGAAATAGTTCACATGTAAATAGGTATAATGAATTATTTTGAAATTTTACACAAATAATTAATAACAATAGGAATAAGAGGAATACAATAAAATTAAATATTAAACATTCAATAAAAAGACTATGATATATCTAGCAACTTGTTAGTGTTTTGTTTCAAATAACAAGACTAGCAACAAAAGTTTGTTGATTTGGAAAAACAAAGGAGTGTGTGGTGTGATACGAAAGAAAATGGACATGTAATAAATTTTTTCTAAAATTTAATTAAAATAAGCGGAAAGTATTTGAAATTGAAGTCAAAACCGAATACAAATGATAAATTATAACATTATAAACATTTATAGCAAAAAATATCTGTGAATAACAATTATTTGTGGAAAATATAAATAATTGAAATCCGAGAAGGGACGCTATGCGTAAATTTTAATTAAATTACTACAATATAGTCACAAGTATTAGATAAAAAGCATTTAGTATCATCGTAAAACATTTTAAGTCAAATTTGAAGAACAATTTAATGAAATTATATTGACTTACCTGCAATACAAACTATCGAATTTGTTTCCACGATTTAAAGAGAGTCCAGCTTCATTCCAGGAGGGGAGAACAGGAACAGAGTGCACAAAGAAACTTTCAAGTTTTATGAACAGGTCAGTGTATATATAATTTATATGGTACCATTTAGAGCAATTCAGTCATATATATAAAACTAATTTGGCCAAATTTCACCACTAATAATCTTCTATGTATAAGAATTTTCAATTTATGTATAGTAGTTTGTAATAATAATTTGCTTAACAAAAGTTTTTTTTCTTAATAATTATAATGTTTTTCAAGTTGATGATTATATAAACTAAATTTAGACTCTTCTGCATTTTATTTATGTCATATGCTGATGATAGAAAAATGAATGATATCATAGAGGTCAAATGGGTATGTTCCGCGCTATTACTCACAGTATTTTTGGAGGAGAGAATGGTAATGTAATATTTGGTAAATACAAATTTCATATATTTTAATTATCCTGAACCCAACGAGAGTAAGTTTCTCATGCTCTCCATTAAATTAATAACTAAATAAAACAAATCAATTTTAAACTGAGCTAGCCAAATCCACTATTTAAAACATAGATAAAGTTTAACCATAGATAAACTTCATAAATAATAATTATATAACTTTAATAATAATTAAATACAATAAAATCAAGGTATATATCATGATATATATATATATATATATATATATATATATATACATATATGTCCTTTTGTAGAAAGTAACAATGGGAACCGTTATTGTATCACAATATCATGTGAATTGACAAAATACGCGGTCATGATACCGGTCGTTAACAAAGAAGCAGCCACAATCGCAAAAGCTGTATTTGACAACTTTATACCAAACTATGGTTTGATTATAGAAATAAGGACGGATCAAGGAACATAATATCAAAACGAAATAATGAAGAATTTAGCGGAACTTTTAAAAATAAAACACAATTTTTCAACGGCATATCATCACGAATCAATAGACAGTTGTGAAAAATTACACAGAACGTTTAATGAGTACATAAGAAACTTTATTAAAGATTCTAGAGATAACTGGTGTGATATACTCTTTTGTTTTGCATCGCATAATTTCCATTTATTCTGATTAATAACGTATTTTTATGCTTATGCTGTCTTAAGTGGAAATGAATAATCGGAGATTTTTTACAATATCGGTATTCTGGCCACAATATTTTTTTCATTTGAAATAAGTCCAGGTACCGAGAGTACAATTTCATTTTTTGTCTCTAAGCTGTAGCCTATTCGTTTTATTACTTTTTACATGCCAAAAAGTTAGTTTATCTCACATTTTGTCTATGAAACCAACAAATTCAAATGAAATTTCGATATTTTTTCAAAAAATCAATTTTTCGCACATTTTGTCCACGAAACGAAAAAAGTAAGTGGAATTTTGATGTTTTCACAAAAATCGATTTTTCTCATATATCGTCCATGTGACAAATGAAATTAAGCCTCTTTGTGACATTTATATAAAAAAATCAATTTTATACACGAATCGAACCAAATCATGCGGAATTTTGATATTTTCACATAAACTCGATTTTTTTTATATCTTGTCCCCGAAACGAATGAAATTAGTTGAAATTTTGATATTTACATAAAAAATGAATTTTTCTCACATTTTGACCAAAAAACGATCAAAACCATTTGGAATTTCGATGTTTTCACAAAAACCGATTTTTATCACATATTTTTCATGAAACGAAATAAAATTTAAATATATTCATAGGAAATTAGTTTTTCACACGTTTTCTTCATGAGACCCGAAAGGTTTAGTAAATTTTTTGTATTTTTTGAGAAACTAAATTTTTTATTGTAGCCACCATAGTCCTCTGAAATCACTCGAAAATCAATTATAGGCATGGTAAAAACCATTTCCGACCACTTATTTCCATTCAAAAAAACCATAAAAAATTTAAAAACCGATTTTTTTTATTAACGACCTATTCCGCTCAGATGACCGTTACACCTGTAATGTACACGGGAAATCCGTAATATTCCATCAATGCCGTTGGAAAGGTCTTGAACTGAGCTACAAAAATCATATTGTCAGTTTTTTTTCCATCTGTGGTTGAAATCCGTATTAACTGGAAAAACTTGAAAGAACGATAAAAATCAAAGGGTGGACCAGATTTTGGTTATAACGGCTCGAGGGTACACCAAGTATATCCATTATTATATATCGTTGGAAAAATCTTGAATAGAGCTACAATTATTATTTAGGGTGTATTTCTCTATCTGAGGTGAAAAACGTATACATTGAAAAAAATCCCAATGGCACAGGACCAATTGGACAGGCTTATTTCAGTACCATTTCTGCAAAAAACCCAAAATAAAAAATTAGATACAAAAGTAATAGAATGTTTTGAGATGTACAAAAAACTAAAGTAACATTTTGGCAACAAATCAAAAACAAAAAAAAATGTCTGGTAAATTTGTGAATTTTCTTAAATAAATGTTTTAATGTACGATTAAGAGAAAAATGTTAAATATAAAAGTTGTAGAACGTATTAACCTCTATGAAAAAGCTGAGTAGTTTTTTTGCGTCAAATGAAAGACAAAGGAAATACGATTTTTTTTCAACTTGGACAGGCGGCCATTTTGTTTTTTCTGGGCCGATTTGGCTCAATAACGAAAGCGTCCAAGATTTTAGCCTAACCGATTTTTGTAGCCAGTTTGGTTTTGATCCGTGAAAAATACGCCCTCTATCGTGCTTACAAATTCCGTTATAACACACACACACACATATATATATATATATATATATATATATATATATATATATATATATATATATATATATATATATATATATATATATATATATATATATATATATAAATATATATTGAACCAGATATCATAGATATTAAGAGAATTAGTTCTATAAAACAAACAATATTGTTTTTTGAGTTTTTCATTGAATTATGTTTAAAAGAGTTTATTATAAAAATTTACAACTATTCCAAAATTCGCTATAGATTTTATCCCTTGATAATGAATGAAAATCATTCGAAAGCTCGGGAATAAATATCTTGAAGAATTTACTCTGGAGTCCTATTGCCACATCCCCACAAAAATATTCATTATATATATATATATATATATATATACAGGGTGTCCCACAACGTTTTCACCATCAAATTTCTCGAAAACTGTTCTTATGACTTGTATGAAATTTGGCAGACGTAAACAGTCGAAACTGATGCTTATATTTATTATACAATGGCTTCCGTTCTTCCTGTCACTTCGGCTCTCGTGACCCCAACATAATTTTTTTAAATGGGACAACCTGTATAGTATTACAATTTTGGATATATCATTCAAAAACAAATTTAACGATACCTTACTTGTCATCATTGTATTGTGCAGTATTGATAATAGGGGCAATTAAATGGGGGTCGCTATAGAATTGCACCATTTCGATCAATCCATTTTTCAGGAAATGTGTTATTAAGATTTTATCTAATTGGCCCATATAAGTGCGGAGATATTCCATCTTGCTGCCACCACATCGTTTGCTTTTCATGTAAGGGGATATCTTCAAGCAATTGTGGAAGAGTATTTTGAAAAAAATCTAGGTATCTTTGCCCCGTTAATGCCCCTTCATAAAAATAGCATACCATAGTTCTGAAATCTACTTTCATCACTCCATAATATTTTTTTTAAAAAAGAAGGGTCATCATTACTGGGTACTAACATTTCAGCAATAAAATTTATTCTGCTTTCAAGATCTGCAGGAACTATACCTTGTGTTAAAAGTTAGTTTTTTATAAGGCTGGTTTTGTGATTTTTTAATATTCTCTGTATTTAACTACTACATTTTTGTAGTAATTTTTGTTCAAGGAATAGTATTGAGTTGTATGGATTTACCTGAAGATAAGACAAAATATTTATCTTTTGACGAAGAACTTTTATTTTTACCGCTTGGAAAAGAACCCGTTCTTAGCTTTCGTTCGACATAGGAAAAAGTATTTTTGCTTGGAGTTATTCTATGAGGAAACGATTTCTGAACGAACCTTGAACATGAGTTTTGTTTTTTCCACATTCTCCATAACATATTCATCGTAAGTATAAATTGAAAGCATTATTTACTTATTATTACAGTGTCTTCATAAGATTATGATCAATAATCAATCACAGTTCTTGAATAAACTTCACCAAACAATAATGAATGACAACCGATGTTATTGCTACTATAGTTATTTGTTCCATAACCAACTAAATTTTTGAGTGCAAAATATTGCTTTAATAATTTTAGTAGGAATTAATAGCCCTTATTATCATTACTGCACAATACAATGATGACAAGTGTGTTTTTGAATGATATATCCAAAATTATAATATTATACAGAATGTCCCATTCAAAAAAATTATGTTGGGGTCACGTGATCCGAAATGACAGGAAAAACGCAAGTCATTTAAATATAAGCATCAGTTTCAATTTTTCATATCTGCCAAATATCATTCATATCATATGAAGAGTTTTCGAGAAATGTGACTGTCAAAACGACGTGGGACACCCTGTATATATATATATATATATATATATATATATATATATATATATATATATATATATATATATATATATATATTATTGTGGTTTATTTTATATGAATTTAATTTGCCCGGTATATTTAAGAAATCATTTTGTTCAATAATGCCACACAGCGCACTTACCTTAATATCCCTTTAATATTAAATTTTTTAATGAGCACTCTGCTTCTAAGAATCTTGGGTTCATAAGGTTAAATATTCATATGATTTTTTTTAGTAATAATCGCCAAATCTCAATATTGAATTTTGATAAAAAAAAGTTTGTGATCTAAAATATTTATATTCAATAAATTTTTACAAACCGGCCCTGCAAATTCTGTTCCAAACCCCCTCTCGAGTTACAATACGCTCCATCAGTCCTGCCAACTGATAAATCAAACACTAAGGAATGCAGTCTACAAACAATATAATTTGTTCTTCCAAATGGGAAGACTTGTTAATTTATATATTAAAAATACATTATTCTTTTTTATCATCAATTAAAAAAAATGAACTTATCTACAATGATCTTTCAAACGATACACATTCACACAAATGAAATTATGCTAAATACATGCAAGTATGCAACTTGTTATACGTTATATACAATAGGACACAACTTTATATTCATAAAAAAATTCTCGTTAGAACACCGAATAAGAGTAGTATTCGGTGCGTTAGAAAATGGAGGAATGTCATAAAACACACGTTGTCAGTACAGTTTCAATATCTAATGTTCAATACGCACACGATAAGTTTTATTTAAAATGAAACAGTTTTTAAATACCTTTTATCATCCGCTGATTATCAATAGATTTGTCAATTTATTCTACTCTCTCTTCTTTGTAGGCTGCTTCGAAAATGTCGGGATTGATTCAAGAATCCATTCAAATCAATTTAATTTCGAAGGCTTTCCATGCATAGATTCTCTCCAAAGATCGTGGAAATTATTGTTCCCACGATACGGGATATATAGACTTTTCAGGATAGTTAAAGCCAATATTCTCTGCATAGGATATTACCTCTCTTCAGGAATGCTTTTTGAAGGTTAGTATCACTGCTTTTTATCTTATTTTACTTTAATTTTAACAATTCTTTTATTATTTCTAAAGAACAATGTACTTCTTTTTGATTTTTCAATACTACTCGTCAACACTTTCTTTTTTCTCTAATCAACAACTTGTTTCTAAACAAAAAAACCTCTGTGAATAACAATTATTTGTGGAAAATATAAATAATTGAAATCCGAGAAGGGACGCTATGCGTAAATTTTAATTAAATTACTACAATATAGTCACAAGTATTAGATAAAAAGCATTTAGTATCATCGTAAAACATTTTAAGTCAAATTTGAAGAACAATTTAATGAAATTATATTGACTTACCTGCAATACAAACTATCGAATTTGTTTCCACGATTTAAAGAGAGTCCAGCTTCATTCCAGGAGGGGAGAACAGGAACAGAGTGCACAAAGAAACTTTCAAGTTTTATGAACAGGTCAGTGTATATATAATTTATATGGTACCATTTAGAGCAATTCAGTCATATATATAAAACTAATTTGGCCAAATTTCACCACTAATAATCTTCTATGTATAAGAATTTTCAATTTATGTATAGTAGTTTGTAATAATAATTTGCTTAACAAAAGTTTTTTTTCTTAATAATTATAATGTTTTTCAAGTTGATGATTATATAAACTAAATTTAGACTCTTCTGCATTTTATTTATGTCATATGCTGATGATAGAAAAATGAATGATATCATAGAGGTCAAATGGGTATGTTCCGCGCTATTACTCACAGTATTTTTGGAGGAGAGAATGGTAATGTAATATTTGGTAAATACAAATTTCATATATTTTAATTATCCTGAACCCAACGAGAGTAAGTTTCTCATGCTCTCCATTAAATTAATAACTAAATAAAACAAATCAATTTTAAACTGAGCTAGCCAAATCCACTATTTAAAACATAGATAAAGTTTAACCATAGATAAACTTCATAAATAATAATTATATAACTTTAATAATAATTAAATACAATAAAATCAAGGTATATATCATGATATATATATATATATATATATATATATATATATGTCCTTTTGTAGAAAGTAACAATGGGAACCGTTATTGTATCACAATATCATGTGAATTGACAAAATACGCGGTCATGATACCGGTCGTTAACAAAGAAGCAGCCACAATCGCAAAAGCTGTATTTGACAACTTTATACCAAACTATGGTTTGATTATAGAAATAAGGACGGATCAAGGAACATAATATCAAAACGAAATAATGAAGAATTTAGCGGAACTTTTAAAAATAAAACACAATTTTTCAACGGCATATCATCACGAATCAATAGACAGTTGTGAAAAATTACACAGAACGTTTAATGAGTACATAAGAAACTTTATTAAAGATTCTAGAGATAACTGGTGTGATATACTCTTTTGTTTTGCATCGCATAATTTCCATTTATTCTGATTAATAACGTATTTTTATGCTTATGCTGTCTTAAGTGGAAATGAATAATCGGAGATTTTTTACAATATCGGTATTCTGGCCACAATATTTTTTTCATTTGAAATAAGTCCAGGTACCGAGAGTACAATTTCATTTTTTGTCTCTAAGCTGTAGCCTATTCGTTTTATTACTTTTTACATGCCAAAAAGTTAGTTTATCTCACATTTTGTCTATGAAACCAACAAATTCAAATGAAATTTCGATATTTTTTCAAAAAATCAATTTTTCGCACATTTTGTCCACGAAACGAAAAAAGTAAGTGGAATTTTGATGTTTTCACAAAAATCGATTTTTCTCATATATCGTCCATGTGACAAATGAAATTAAGCCTCTTTGTGACATTTATATAAAAAAATCAATTTTATACACGAATCGAACCAAATCATGCGGAATTTTGATATTTTCACATAAACTCGATTTTTTTTATATCTTGTCCCCGAAACGAATGAAATTAGTTGAAATTTTGATATTTACATAAAAAATGAATTTTTCTCACATTTTGACCAAAAAACGATCAAAACCATTTGGAATTTCGATGTTTTCACAAAAACCGATTTTTATCACATATTTTTCATGAAACGAAATAAAATTTAAATATATTCATAGAAAATTAGTTTTTCACACGTTTTCTTCATGAGACCCGAAAGGTTTAGTAAATTTTTTGTATTTTTTGAGAAACTAAATTTTTTATTGTAGCCACCATAGTCCTCTGAAATCACTCGAAAATCAATTATAGGCATGGTAAAAACCATTTCCGACCACTTATTTCCATTCAAAAAAACCATAAAAAATTTAAAAACCGATTTTTTTTATTAACGACCTATTCCGCTCAGATGACCGTTACACCTGTAATGTACACGGGAAATCCGTAATATTCCATCAATGCCGTTGGAAAGGTCTTGAACTGAGCTACAAAAATCATATTGTCAGTTTTTTTTCCATCTGTGGTTGAAATCCGTATTAACTGGAAAAACTTGAAAGAACGATAAAAATCAAAGGGTGGACCAGATTTTGGTTATAACGGCTCGAGGGTACACCAAGTATATCCATTATTATATATCGTTGGAAAAATCTTGAATAGAGCTACAATTATTATTTAGGGTGTATTTCTCTATCTGAGGTGAAAAACGTATACATTGAAAAAAATCCCAATGGCACAGGACCAATTGGACAGGCTTATTTCAGTACCATTTCTGCAAAAAACCCAAAATAAAAAATTAGATACAAAAGTAATAGAATGTTTTGAGATGTACAAAAAACTAAAGTAACATTTTGGCAACAAATCAAAAACAAAAAAAAATGTCTGGTAAATTTGTGAATTTTCTTAAATAAATGTTTTAATGTACGATTAAGAGAAAAATGTTAAATATAAAAGTTGTAGAACGTATTAACCTCTATGAAAAAGCTGAGTAGTTTTTTTGCGTCAAATGAAAGACAAAGGAAATACGATTTTTTTTCAACTTGGACAGGCGGCCATTTTGTTTTTTCTGGGCCGATTTGGCTCAATAACGAAAGCGTCCAAGATTTTAGCCTAACCGATTTTTGTAGCCAGTTTGGTTTTGATCCGTGAAAAATACGCCCTCTATCGTGCTTACAAATTCCGTTATAACACACACACACACACATATATATATATATATATATATATATATATATATATATATATATTATATATATATATATATATATATATATATATATAAATATATATTGAACCAGATATCATAGATATTAAGAGAATTAGTTCTATAAAACAAACAATATTGTTTTTTGAGTTTTTCATTGAATTATGTTTAAAAGAGTTTATTATAAAAATTTACAACTATTCCAAAATTCGCTATAGATTTTATCCCTTGATAATGAATGAAAATCATTCGAAAGCTCGGGAATAAATATCTTGAAGAATTTACTCTGGAGTCCTATTGCCACATCCCCACAAAAATATTCATTATATATATATATATATATATATATATACAGGGTGTCCCACAACGTTTTCACCATCAAATTTCTCGAAAACTGTTCTTATGACTTGTATGAAATTTGGCAGACGTAAACAGTCGAAACTGATGCTTATATTTATTATACAATGGCTTCCGTTCTTCCTGTCACTTCGGCTCCCGTGACCCCAACATAATTTTTTTAAATGGGACAACCTGTATAGTATTACAATTTTGGATATATCATTCAAAAACAAATTTAACGATACCTTACTTGTCATCATTGTATTGTGCAGTATTGATAATAGGGGCAATTAAATGGGGGTCGCTATAGAATTGCACCATTTCGATCAATCCATTTTTCAGGAAATGTGTTATTAAGATTTTATCTAATTGGCCCATATAAGTGCGGAGATATTCCATCTTGCTGCCACCACATCGTTTGCTTTTCATGTAAGGGGATATCTTCAAGCAATTGTGGAAGAGTATTTTGAAAAAAATCTAGGTATCTTTGCCCCGTTAATGCCCCTTCATAAAAATAGCATACCATAGTTCTGAAATCTACTTTCATCACTCCATAATATTTTTTTTAAAAAAGAAGGGTCATCATTACTGGGTACTAACATTTCAGCAATAAAATTTATTCTGCTTTCAAGATCTGCAGGAACTATACCTTGTGTTAAAAGTTAGTTTTTTATAAGGCTGGTTTTGTGATTTTTTAATATTCTCTGTATTTAACTACTACATTTTTGTAGTAATTTTTGTTCAAGGAATAGTATTGAGTTGTATGGATTTACCTGAAGATAAGACAAAATATTTATCTTTTGACGAAGAACTTTTATTTTTACCGCTTGGAAAAGAACCCGTTCTTAGCTTTCGTTCGACATAGGAAAAAGTATTTTTGCTTGGAGTTATTCTATGAGGAAACGATTTCTGAACGAACCTTGAACATGAGTTTTGTTTTTTCCACATTCTCCATAACATATTCATCGTAAGTAAAAATTGAAAGCATTATTTACTTATTATTACAGTGTCTTCATAAGATTATGATCAATAATCAATCACAGTTCTTGAATAAACTTCACCAAACAATAATGAATGACAACCGATGTTATTGCTACTATAGTTATTTGTTTCATAACCAACTAAATTTTTGAGTGCAAAATATTGCTTTAATAATTTTAGTAGGAATTAATAGCCCTTATTATCATTACTGCACAATACAATGATGACAAGTGTGTTTTTGAATGATATATCCAAAATTATAATATTATACAGAATGTCCCATTCAAAAAAATTATGTTGGGGTCACGTGATCCGAAATGACAGGAAAAACGCAAGTCATTTAAATATAAGCATCAGTTTCAATTTTTCATATCTGCCAAATATCATTCATATCATATGAAGAGTTTTCGAGAAATGTGACTGTCAAAACGACGTGGGACACCCTGTATATATATATATATATATATATATATATATATATATATATATATATTATTGTGGTTTATTTTATATGAATTTAATTTGCCCGGTATATTTAAGAAATCATTTTGTTCAATAATGCCACACAGCGCACTTACCTTAATATCCCTTTAATATTAAATTTTTTAATGAGCACTCTGCTTCTAAGAATCTTGGGTTCATAAGGTTAAATATTCATATGATTTTTTTTAGTAATAATCGCCAAATCTCAATATTGAATTTTGATAAAAAAAAGTTTGTGATCTAAAATATTTATATTCAATAAATTTTTACAAACCGGCCCTGCAAATTCTGTTCCAAACCCCCTCTCGAGTTACAATACGCTCCATCAATCCTGCCAACTGATAAATCAAACACTAAGGAATGCAGTCTACAAACAATATAATTTGTTCTTCCAAATGGGAAGACTTGTTAATTTATATATTAAAAATACATTATTCTTTTTTATCATCAATTAAAAAAAATGAACTTATCTACAATGATCTTTCAAACGATACACATTCACACAAATGAAATTATGCTAAATACATGCAAGTATGCAACTTGTTATACGTTATATACAATAGGACACAACTTTATATTCATAAAAAAATTCTCGTTAGAACACCGAATAAGAGTAGTATTCGGTGCGTTAGAAAATGGAGGAATGTCATAAAACACACGTTGTCAGTACAGTTTCAATATCTAATGTTCAATACGCACACGATAAGTTTTATTTAAAATGAAACAGTTTTTAAATACCTTTTATCATCCGCTGATTATCAATAGATTTGTCAATTTATTCTACTCTCTCTTCTTTGTAGGCTGCTTCGAAAATGTCGGGATTGATTCAAGAATCCATTCAAATCAATTTAATTTCGAAGGCTTTCCATGCATAGATTCTCTCCAAAGATCGTGGAAATTATTGTTCCCACGATACGGGATATATAGACTTTTCAGGATAGTTAAAGCCAATATTCTCTGCATAGGATATTACCTCTCTTCAGGAATGCTTTTTGAAGGTTAGTATCACTGCTTTTTATCTTATTTTACTTTAATTTTAACAATTCTTTTATTATTTCTAAAGAACAATGTACTTCTTTTTGATTTTTCAATACTACTCGTCAACACTTTCTTTTTTCTCTAATCAACAACTTGTTTCTAAACAAAAAAACCTCATTCCTATATCAGCCCTCTGTTTATTGAAATCACACAAATGTTTGCAACCAATCAAAATACCTCATAGTAGTTCATTCAAGAGATTTCATTTTATTATTCAAGATATTAACTTTTTTATTATAAAACATACTTTTTAACAATTCTAAACAAACAATACCTATATATATTTCTTTTGCATTTTATTAATTCCTAAAAATTTTTCAGCTGTTATCGACTTTGCTCTACCCAGCTGACACATACTTCCAGAAGTGGAAGATTTTATAACCCTAATGTTTTTATTTGGAATTTCAACTTTTGAGTATATTACAAGAAACATTTCTAGGGCTTCTAAATAGTTTAATGGTATCTAATAGGAATTTAAGATAATGCATAAACATTTAACGATTTCAATTGAAAAGTGGACTCATTCATTTCATAACAGGTGATGTTTTTTTTAAATTTTTCTCTTAAATAGTTTGAATTCTCATTATATCGGTGTCATGTATATATATACAAGGTACATTATAAAGTTTAAATGAATTTCTTTAGTTTGATTTAGTTTAAATTTGACTCTCGAATAGTTTTCCTTTCAATAATCTTATACTTGTTAATATCTTAAACTGTAATTAACTCGTGTTAGATATATATACAGTGTGTAGCATTATTTTTCCACAATCATATATATATATATATATATATATATATATATATATATATATATATATATATTATAGTCTGTCAATTTTATCGTGATTTGTAAAACCTGAAACATTTTTGTCTTATCGATATTCTGAATGATTTTGCTTACGTTTTCATTGTTGTTTTGTGATCTGTGTCCTATATGCTATAGCTCATATTTACATTCTTTCAAATATTCCCATATATGTTTAGGATGATTGTCTTTGTAAATGATGGCTTTTTGAATTCTATACAACTACTTCTTATGATATATGAACTATCACATCCACGCACAAGCCTTGCTTTTGTGAATGTACGCTCTTTTGCGATTAAAATGGGTGACTACTTATTTACTCAACTTATTTTAATTTGCTTGTATCTTTTGAATGTATATTTAATTATTGTAACTGTAACTGAGGCATATAAAGATTATTATTATGTATATATATATATATATATATATATATATATATATATATATATATATATATATATATATATATAGGTCCTGCATCTAATGTGGAAAGAATACATTTTAATCGAGGGAGCGATAATATCTAATTGTGATTAAAGTTAAAAACTGTAATTCACAAAAAGTACAAAAATATCTTGTGTAAGTGTAAACTATCACATATAATTGGTGAGTATTCTCCAAATATTGAGACAGGCAAATCTGTCATAAAACAATCCAACATTGTTAAATTCGAAATCTAAATTGTGTCAATTACCAGCAAAAAACTAAAGCGATAAGCGGAGATCGTTCACCAAAATACGAGTACTTGTTTAAAAATACAGTCCTGGACTGACTTCAAAAAGGAAATTAATTTATTATAACGCAGCGGGACGAATTCAGCCAGCCCGGGTGAGTGTTGGGAGCTAAACTGAGTAGGTGACTGACGAAACTTGACGGGACGCGGAACTCGTGCGTTAAGAAATGAACATCGATAAATACGATATGGAAGAAATCAAAAGAATGTTCTCGCAGATAAAAGATAGTCTTCGGAATATGGAAGAAAAAATAGACAGAAATGCATGTATTATAATGGAATTGAAACAGGAAAATCATAAGCTGAAAGAAATAACCGCCGAGCAAGAAGAAAGATTAGACTACGTAGAAATGGAAATAAGGCGCAATAACATAGTAATTCAAGGAATTGAAGATAAGGAGAATGAGAGCCAACAAGAAATAAAGGAAACAGTCCAAAAAATAATGAGAAAAATAGAGGTAGAAGTAGACCCAGAAAAAGATCTGCAGGATCGGAACTTTTGGAAGAAACAAAAGTAGACCAATTATAGTTAAAATAAAAAATTGGAGTAAAAAGCTAAAAGGTACCGATATTTGGATCAATGACGACTACTCGAAAAAAGCTCAAAGAGAAAGAAAAATTTTACTGCCTCAGGTAAAAATAGCCAGAGAACAAGGACACAACGCAGTACTTAAGTTTGATAAATTAATTATAAACAACAGAGTTTATGGAGCAGATGCATTTGGGGATGAAAAGCCAAAAGAAAATGATGATAAGAAACGTACAGCAACCGATCGTTCTCCGGAACATGGAGGAGGCAACAAAGAGAAGAAGTCAAAAAACTAGTAGCTAAAGAAAATACGATATATACAATTGAAGACAATGCAATGAAATGGATAATGAGTAAGGGTAAAAATAAGAGAAGTAAATGCAAGAGTTTACTGAGAATGGCAACATGGAATATCAGGACAATGCTGACAATGGGAAAAATGGAGGAAATTGCAAAAGAGATGTTGGAATATAAAATAGAGATATTGGCACTTCAAGAAATACGCTGGAAAGGTGGAGGACAAATAAACAAAGGAGAATATATATTGTTTTATGGAGGGGAAGACAGTCGAGGAAAGAACGGCACAGGATTGATGATATCAAAAGAATAAGAAATAATATACTAGATTACACAGTTATAAGCGGTAGAATATCAAAATTAGGATTAAAAAACCACATGGCAAATATTGCAATAATTAATAGTTACACACCTACGGAAGAAGCAAAAGATGAAGACAAAGATGAATTTTACGAGAAATTGGTAAAGGTATGTGAGGAAACCGCAAGATATGATACATTAATAATTATTGGAGATATGAATGCGAAAATAGGAAAAGAAGACTACTTAAATAATGTTGCAGGGAAGTACACTATACATGAAACATCTAACGACAATGGACGGCGACTATGCAATTTAGCTGAGGAGCTCAACATGTATATTAGCAGCACTAGTTTCAAGCATAAGAAAGAACATAAAATTACATGGATTATACCTGGGACTACTACGGGGAACCAGATAGATCATGTTCTGATAGCAAAAAGAAGATCAAATATGATACAGGATGTAAGACCATATAGAGGAACAAGTGTTGATACTGATCATCAATTAGTAATTGTCAAAATGCAAATGAGAATTGTGAATATAGAAAATAGGACAACAAAATATGGGAAATGTAACGTGCAGAAATTGAAAAGTAGTAAAAATGAATATGGGGAAGAAGTAAAGAAGCAACTACAAAAGAGCAAAGAACAAGATGGACGTCGATGAACAATGGAAGGAAATAAAAAGAAGTATAATAACGGCAGCAGAGAAAGTGGTTGGTACAAAAGATACAAGACAGAATAATCAAGAATGTAAAATAAAGATAAAAGAGAAAAAAGAAGTCAGACTAAAATGGCTGCGAACTATGCAACAAAATTTTTATGATGAATACCGAAAAATAAGAAAAGAGAGCGCCAAGTTGATAAAAGCAAAAATAATAAAATTGTTAAATGAAAGCATGGACATATTAGAGAATGATAATAAAAATAATGTAAAATTATATCAATATATAAAGAGACAAAGCAGAAAATCAACTGTAATAAATATCAAGGAAAAAGAGTGGAGTCAATATTTCAAGAATTTATTAACGGAAGAAGATGGGGAGTATGAAGAAGATAGTGATACAGGGATAGAATACGAAGAAAAACGGACCTAAAAGGAATGCAACGACATAATTAATAAATTGAAACACAACAAAGCAGGAGGGTCAGACGAAATGATAAATGAGCTAATAAAATATGGAGGAGATGATCTAAGACATAAAATATTTAAAATCATGAGAAGAATATGGGAATCAGAAACAATGCCAAAAGAATGGTCTACTGGTATGATTATACCAATAATGAAGAAAGGAAATCGTAATATTTGTAGCAATTATAGAGGAATTAGTTTACTCAATACCGTATATAAAATACTAACAACGATAATAAATGAAAGGCTGAAAAAGGTAATGGAATCAAATATAGGGGAGTATCAAAAAGGTTTTCGGAAAGGAAAATCAACAGTAGATGCCATACATACTATAAATCAAGTAATTGAGAAATGTTATGAACACAATGTTGGAGTCCAAATGCTATTTATTGACTTCAATCAAGCTTTCGACAGCTTGAAACGGAGGACAATCATAAAGGATATGGAACAACTAAATGTACCACAAAAGATCATACGGTTGGTGAAAATGACGATGAAAGATTCTAGGGCAGAAGTAATGACAAGGGAAGGTCCATCAGAGGAATTTGAGATAAATGCTGGAGTAAGGCAAGGTGTCAGCGGTATTGTTTAACATAGCAGTGGATGGCATAATTAAGACTTGTAATATCAATGGAAGCATAATTAATAAATCGAAACAAATAATGGCATATGCTGATGATTTAACCATAATAGCGAGAGACCGAAACAGCCTTGAAGAAACATTAGAGAAAATTGTCAAGGAAGCGGGAAAAAGAGGATTAAAAATAAATCAGGAGAAAACAAAATATATGGAAATGAAAAAGGGAAGTCTACCAACCAGAAGCAGTAAAGTTAAATGAATTCACTTTTGAAGTTGTTAACACCTTTAAGTATCTGGGAACAATTATTAGTAACAAAAACGACACAAAAATCGAGATAAGGCAAAGAATTTAAGCAGGGTGTAGAGCATATAATAAATTTAAAAACATCATGCAGAGTAAGAGAATAAGCCGAGCAACAAAATTAAGAGTCTACAGGACGGCGATAAAACCGGTAGTTACATATGTGGCAGAAACTATGAGACTGACAAATGATGACGAAGAGCAACTAAGGATATATGAAAGGAGAATAATTACAAATATTTATGGACCGGTCAAACTAGGGTATAACGAGTACCGAAGGCTTATGAATTATGAAATTAGATATATATTAGAAAATGAGGACATAGTAAACACAATTAAATCAAAAAGGATTCGTTGGTACGGACATGTTGAAAGAATGGAGAAAAGACAGGAGGTGAGGAGAATTACAGAATGGAGACCAAATGAGGAAAGATTACCAGGAAGATCAAAAATAAGATGAGAAGATCAGGTTGTGAAAGATATAGAAATTTTGGGAGCACAAGGCGGGGAGAGACAGATGCAGGACAAAAAGGAGTGGAGAATAATTTTCGGAACTGCAAAAACCTCTAATAAATTGTAGATAAACAGCAAGAAAAACGTGGGCTGACCTCCCACAAGATACAGGGTCAAAAGAGCTCAATCTGAGCGGCTACAACTCCAACTGGAGTGTATAGCGTTGTATATATATATATATATATATATATATATATATATATATATATATATATATATATATATATATATATATATATATATATATATAGAAAGTAGTTATTTTGCCAATAACTAGTTAGAAACAAATATTAGTGGGGGATTTGGCATCTGAGACAAAGAATACTCTGTTTAATTAGTCCGAGCTTTCGAAAATGTTTATTTCCATCCTCAGGGACACTACAATTGATAAAAATAGTCAAAATTTAAAATCAAACAATAAAATTAACACTTACATTAAGTGAGGTTATTTGTCATTGAGTTGGTGTAAATGTGAAAGCAACATCAATGTGCTTTTTCTTTCCTTGAAAAATGGTTCTTACTAATTACATTGTACAAAATTGCATGTTATAATTATCATAGTATCTAGAATTTCTCTAATATATACAATTTTTTGTGATTAAAACAGATCAGCTACCACGTGAAAATTTTAAGGTTAGGAAACTGTCACTAAAGAATTCTTCTCTTCCATTGACGCCTTGATTGAGACTTATACATTTGGTTATCTAGTTATATAAATCAATGTAAGGAGGCCGCTTGAGTGAAGTTCTCTCAAAACAATACTGTTTATAAATTTATGTTATTAAAGTATGTGACAGTTGTGTATTGAAATTGTTTGTTAACAGGTATGAATAAATAGAACTAAGGTTATCAATATCTGTACGTTTGTTCATAATGTTAGGTGTCTGCGAAATATATGTCATTTCCAAGAACGTTCTCTTGGTATTATTAGTTTCGGTGGCTAAAATACGAAAATTGTCATAATCCATTACATGACCCTCACTGCGCACATGTTCCGCCAAAGCACATCTGTCAGGGTGCAGTCTACTATCACTCTTATGAGATGTTATACGGTCTTTTACTGGTCTCGAGGTCTGGCCAATGTATACCTTATCACAATTTGTACAAGGGATGGAGTAAACTACATCTGAACATCTGCGCCCTAGGGACTCTATCTTTAAGTACTGAGAAAATAGAATACACCGTCAGGACACTTCTGTTCGCAATGACAATGCCAGGTACTATTTCAAAAATCTTCTTCAACTTGGGTGTTATTTCCTCTATATATGGCAAAGAAACATATATATATATATATATATATATATATATATATATATATATATATATATATATATATATATATATATATATATATATATATATACATATATATATATATATATATTACCTTCGGAACGGGGGGTGATTTTGGCATCTAGGAACACCAAAACGAAAAACTGCATTGAAATTTTTCCGAAGTCGCGTCATGCTACTCTCTACAATAGCCCTATTTCATTCTGAAATGAGCCTTAAACTCAAAAAACCCAAATTTCCAAACCTTAAGGATATTTTTAGGGATGATGCGATCGTAATAACTTTTTGAGCTCTATCATCCTGCAAAGTTTCATCGAAATCGTTAGAACCGTTACAATTTTGCCACAAACATATATACCGACAAACTATCTAAAACGAGGTATAGTTGTCGCAAAATATATAGTGTAGCAAAGTACAGGTTGGCGAATGAATTTTGGCCGTTGACGATGTGCGAGGAAGCGTTACAACATTCCGCATGCTAAGTTTTAAAGGTTGTGACGTTGCTAATACGTACGAGGGTTACACGTATATTCAATTTGGATTTAAAAATAATAAATTGTGGCACAGGTATAATGCTATATAAAATCGAGTTTACAAAACAAAATAACCTTAATGTCTTCTTTAATATTAATTAAATGAATAAGGAAATAAAAACCATTACACTTTTTTACGAAAATTCTGGTTTTATACGTACAGACATAATTATTTATTGCTCCAAAAACCATACGGAGAATTCTATAATTACCCCTTATTATTTCATGTGATGTAAATAATAAATAATAAACACATTCCAAGAGACATAAATTTTCACCTTTACTTCAAAGTAATGTCTTTTTAGTGGTCCCTTCATAATATTCGTCATTGAGGTTTATTTGTATATGAATTGGAAGTCGGGTAGATTTTGTAGATAAAGCGTACAATATGATGAGGATTGTTATACGACTTTCTAAATTTAACTATGGCCAACAATTTTTCCTACCTTTTCGTAGTAATAGTTAATGACATACCTACCTGTTAAGCTCTCTAAAATTGTTATTCTTAATAATATGTAGTAGATAAAAATGTACAAATTCGGGTTTATACATAAAATTTGAAAAACAAATTGGGGAATTCGCCTTTAGAGATGGTCTAATAAGTATACTAATAATATAAATAAAATATTGAAGCTTTTTTGTGGTAGATATTTCTACTTACATATGTAAATTTTTGGGTATTTTGCAAATATTTACTATGAACTTAGAACATCCATTCACACTTTTTACAGAGCTAGGACTGGCAAAACGAAAAAAATCTTGGTTCTGGGTGCCGGCATTTATTGTTTATTTAGAACTAGGTACAGATGTGCTACAAATATTATATTATTCTAGTGGATTTCGTCTGTAATATCCACAATTTTATAAGACCTATTTACATTTGTCGCGTTTAATGTATTCAGTCATACCACCTACAAACAAACACTATAATGACAAATATGTTTTAGATGTACAGGGATCATCAACAAAAAAATAATGATGTGCATCTACAAATGATTCTTCAAAATCACTTTCTATATCAACTTCATCATCTTCGCTATCTCCGTCTTCGGCCAAATTAATAGTAATATTATCTTCAACAGTATCTAAAAGTGGTTCATTGTTCATAAATAAACTTCAATCTTTTTAACATGGTCACATCTAACTTTCCAATCATTTGCAGAAAATGTGTAAAACAATTCATCACTGAATTCTTTAACCTTTGTAAAATTGGAGGTAACATTTCGTTTGGCCACATATGCCGCCTAAACACATTCGATAGGATTTAAGTCGGTGTGATAAGGGGGTAGACTTAAAACTTGCAATCCATGGTGAATAAAGATTTCATCAATTTCATAAGTTTTATATTGCAGTTTGTACATTTTTACAACGTTATAAAGATCCGGTTTTAACAATTGTTCACTGTAATATATGTATCTTCCAGAAAGCCAGTTTTTTAATTGTTGTTTAGTCCAAGCAGTCGTAGGTGATTTTTCATTTAGAACATTGTGATATGGGGCGTTATCAATGACCACAACAGCGTTTTTTGGTAGGTTTGGAATAATTTCTTCTTGTACCCACGTCTCGTAATTTTAGTACGCAATTTCATTATGAGAATCTCCTGTTTTTGACTGGGAGTTCTACTCATTAGGTATAAAACCATTTTCACTTCCTGCATGCACAATGATGAGCCTATTACCTTTTAAAACAGGTTTTCCTAATCCTTCGTTACTCTTGTCGCTCCATCCTTTAAGGTACGTGTGACATGAATGAATGTATGTTTGATACACATAAATGATAGGTTTGTTCTATTATCTGCACTTTTTTATGTTTATTAAATATAATAGGCGTAAGTGTCTGATTTCGTGGCATTCCATTAACAAACTTCTGCTGCTTTTTGTGCTGGTCCAACGAAAACCCAAAGATTTGATGTACATTTTTCAACGTGGGTACTTTTTTCTCGGATATGTGATAATTTATTATGCACCTTCTAAGCACAGTTTTGTCGAATTGATTCATACGGATACTGGACGTTCTTTGTCTTTTAGTAGGCATATCAGTGTAAGCATTACTGCCTGCCAGAGCTTCTTTTTTAATACGGGAAAGCGTTCTTTGCCCAACTTTCGTATCAACAGAAACTCGTTCAATGACCTGACAATAAAATGAGTCGATATAAATGTTGTGACATGACGGTGCAAAATATTGACACATGAGTGCATAAAATTGACACATGAGTGCATAAAATACTTTTTATAATTCGCGTATAAAAGAGACTTCATTATAACATCGTTCACAGTGTCACAATGAAGCTCTTTGAACACTGTAATAGTAATTTTTAGTGTACGGTTATTCTTTTTAGTTATATTTTTATTTGACACTTGACTTTAACATTGACACAAATTATAAATGAAATGGTCTAGCGTGGTTCTAGCTAGCAAATTATCATATTACAGGTAAATTAGAATGATTTATATATGAAAAATATTAATGAATAAAGTACGCTAACGTTTATTTATCAATGATTTGTCAATTGTTTATTTTTATATCGTATAGGATCAATATAAAGGTATAGAAAACGTTCGATTTTTGGGAGAAATTATCAGATCCATGTGAAGATGTATTACAGAAATAATTCTGTTCATGATATAATATAAATAGATAGCAATAGCATATACGAAGAAGTTCTTTTTTAAACGCATAATCATCACTGTTTGCTTAAATGAAAGTTTGTTTACAATTTACATAATTATCCGGTTATTATATGTCAAAAGTCAGAAGTGCTGAATTAAACCATCTGTGAACTAACCAATAAGGAATCTACAGAATTGCCAACTTAAATTCAAACCACTCCTCCTAGTTTAAAGACAGGGGTTATATGAAATTCTATTCTATTTAAATAATTAATTAAATGCGAATTTTGAAAAATATTGCGTAAAACTCGTGATTTGCACAACTCACCGCATCGCGGTTCGTTGTGCAAACTTCACTCGTACTACAAAACGAGTCATTGTGACACTTGTTTTACAAATAACTATTGTCACACCCTGATGTCACATTTTCAAATCGTTTAACAAATACATATTTTATGTTCGAAAATCGATTTAAATAACTTACTATCGAGTGTAAATTTGTTAAGTATTTACTTTGGTTTAAATATTTTCTTGCAATAATTGAAATTTAACTTTTTTAATGGAATTGTCGACTTGCCAGTGTTTGCCTCTTCGGTCATGAAATTTAAAACGTTCATAATAATTTCACAACACTGCTCACTCAACTTTTCACTTTCTGGAGTCGTCATAACAAGTTAGTATTGCACAACCTCGGTAATCACACTTTTCTCTGAACTGTAATGTCAAAACGGAGCTCACGAATTCTGCCAGCGCAGTGAGCTCATGCAATCCGCATACGTCTTTGCTAGGGCGCATCAGACGCTGCCAATCTTCCGACTGCCAAAATTAATTTGCCAACCTGTAATCCCCTTTAAGTTATGTTGCGGAGCTTGACTCTGAGAGGTATTAATATTTTGTTTACTTTTACCAATACCTATATTGTATTTGCTAATGCATAATTGTTGAAAGGGCGTTCGGTTTAATCGGAATATCAGACGAAAACTGAGCCCTTTTTGTATCCCTTTCGATTTTTCACGAACAAAACCAAATTCTATGAAAAAATAACAAAAAAAAATATAACAATGAATAAAACAGTTATTTAAAAATAAATATTATGTACAACTCCTGTTTTTCACTACTACATAAGTAACATGAAAAATGTTGGACTTAATTAATTTTCTTCTTCCAAAAATTCTTTTAATCCTTCTCCCATATCATCTGCTTCACTATCACTATCGTCGTGTAAATCAATAGTAAATTTATTTCCTCCATTAATATGGACTTGTCCAATATTCTTATACTCTTCTTCAATTTTGGTTACTTCTTAATCTCTGTTTTAATTGTGCCCAAATTAACTCAATGGGATTGAAAATACAAAAATAAGGATGGAGTATCACTATACAGTGTCCAAGTTGTTCAGCAATACTCTCTAGGGCGTATAATTTCTGAAATTTCTTTGTCTGTAAAACATCAATCAGTTATTGTTTTGGATAAGAATCTTCAAAGTACAAATTATTATCCATTAAAAAAATTTGTAGTTCTGTTTTCTTGTAGCTTTTATTTGGTATTTTATTGAGCTGCCGTGAATAATAAGAAGCGTTGTCAAGAACAACAACACTATTTGGCTATAAGTTTGGGATCAATGTGAATTAAAACCAAGTTCTTATATGATAGTCAACGTTGCAATCTTCCATTTTTTCTCACATACTTTTAAGGCATTTGGAACCCATCCTTCATTTCCACCGCAATGCACAATAATAAGTCTGGATCCTTTGTTTGCAGGCATTGTTGGCATACATATTTTTGACCCATCAGTCCATTCTTCCTTAACCGTGTCGTGTGTATCATAGCAAGTTTCGTCCAAGTAGACAATTGGCCGCTTTTCTTCTCTATACTTAGTTAATTGTTCCAAGTATGTATACCGCGCATATCCACTATTATTCTGCTGTCCATGACTGTTTGACGTTTATTAATAGTTTTGAATTTGAATTTCAATTTTCAAATCCAGTTTTCAATAGTTTCCATACAGCCATTTATATTACGGCCGAAATTTGTCAATTCATTTCTTATTATTTCAATCGTTGGCAACTCATTACTTTCGTTAGAGTCATATATGGTGGTTTTCATCAATTTTAAGACAGACATATTTAGAGGTTTGTTCAATCCCTCATCACATCGCTTCTCGCGATCGTAAGGCCCATTCTTGGCTATTTTACGTATAGTTGACAGGGGAACTTCTGTTAAATCAGATACTGCTTGCATTAATTCTGTTTTTTCATCGAAACCAAACTTTTCCCGTAGATCCTTATACAGATTAAAACATATCTCCTGTGTTTCAAATTTAAATGACGTCCAATCCTGTTATCATTTTGATCACAATTATTTAAATTTTGGTTGTTGTTTCACACAATATTTTGGACCTATCTCGATATTTCCCAAAGACGCCACATTGTAAATATTTAACTCTTAACCAAAAATATAATTGCTATATAATAATTATGTATCATACCGACATTCCTGAGATAAACGCTACACCTTTTCTTAATGTCAGCCTACCAACTAAAGAGTGAGTGTTGCTTATCTCTGGTGAAATATACTTATAGTTCGGTAAAAGATGGGAAAGATAATAAGTTATTTGAAAATATATTCCTAATTCTTCTTAATAAAACGAGATATAAGGTAATGTTAATTGTCTGGTGTTATGTTTAAGATGCTTTTAAATATAAAAAGGTTAATATTGTTTAAAGGAATGCATTTTGTTCTATACATTGACGTTATCTTAAAAAGTAGGATGGCGCTCCATAGTTGCGGGTTAAAAATAATCGTTAGATTATTATAATTATAAAATTATTGAATACATTTTAACGATTATTAGTTGAAATTATAATATTGGAGTAATTTGGTGTAATAATCCACTTTGGAGCTACGCTCTACCAACGTGCGCAGCGACGCCTTGAACAAACTTGCTGTTGTCAAAGACGGTGGACTGTAGTTAAGTTCTTTTATCTTGATCAAAACCAATGAAAAATAGGGTGAAATAATACTCTATTTGTGAAGGAGTATCTATTTTTATTGCAATAGTGGGTTGTAAGGCCACAGCATGCAATCCCTACCGGCTACTTGCCTTTATAGAATTCAAATTAAAACCAACACTTCTTTAAAACAAAATAAAATATGACTATATACAGAATATCTAGCTTTCTAACTAGACAAAAACCGGTCCTGCCTTTTTGCACTCGTATGAATATCACTTTACGATCACTGTTCTTGTACTAAAATAGTGTATGCCGTTGATGCGTCGAAGGAACAGAAAGAAAATTTGGAATAAGAAATTTCTCGTAATGAGAATTGGAAATTAAATGTCACACTGAGTTTTTCACCTTCCTTGTCACTTGATATTTTTTCTAATCGGACATACCGATGACAGTTGTCGCTCACTGTCACGATCCATTGAATGACGGCGTGAAAAGGGATATGTTTATCATTGTTCTTTTCAGGAATATGAATTCCGAACATATTGGGCCGCGTTGAAAGGTTTTTGTTTCAAGATTCGGTTGGAATGACATTTAACAAGATGTCAGATTTTTTTTAACTTGGCAACACTATCAACATAGGGATAAAATCAAATTAATACTAAATACACAAATTTAGCAAAAAAAAATTATCCATCTTTTAACACTGCCAATGGGAAATTGGAAATAAATTATTTATAATAGGAACGACAAATTGGTACAAACATTCGCGGAAAAAACCGCAACGCAATTGATTGAAAAGATGATTACTGACTAGCTTAAAATACATTATTTGGGTCAGGGAAAGGAACAATTTTTGATATTGATCTGGTATATGTACCAGTGGCGGTTTTAACTTTAACCACCCTAACCTTTCCATCCGACCCCGGCATTACTTCCACGATTCTTCCAGTTGACCAATGTAAGGAGTGTAGCCCGTCCTCTTTAAGAAGTACTAAGGAATCAATTTTTATATTTTCAGAAGAATTCAACCACTTGCGTCGACTTTGTAGCTGGTGTAAGCATTCCATGGACCAGCGCCGCCAGAATTGTTGTTGTAATTTTGTACACTGTTGCCACAATGTCAATCGATTTTCGGGAATAGAACTGTTGTCTTTTTCGGGAAAGGCAGTTAGGCTCGTGCCTATGAGAAAATGACCTGGTATTAAACACTCAAGATCGGAGGGATCTTCAGAAAGTGGAGAGATTGGTCTGCTATTCAATATAGCTTCTATTTGCGCCAAAACGGTAGAAAATTCCTCATAAGTGAGTATAGAATTGCCTAGAATTTTTAACATCAATTTTTTCGAACTCTTAATTCCGCTTTCCCATATACCACCCCAATGGGGCGCTCGTGGTGGGACACATTTCCAATTAATATTTGATTTGGTCCAATAATTTTAAACTGATTGAACATTGTTGTGATTTTTGAAAAAACTTTGTAATTCTTTAAAATTATTGTCAGCACCTTGAAAATTTGTCGCATTGTCAGAATAAATAATAGTGGGATTACCACGTCGGGAAACAAATCGTTTGAGCGTTAAAATAAATGCCTCAATTGATAAGGAAGTGACTGCTTCAATATGTATTGCCTTTGTGACTAAGCATACAAAAAGTGGTATATAGCATTTGATTTTAGGTGCTTTTCTTATATTTGAGAATTTTATCAAAAATGTACCTCCGAAATCCAATCCTGTTTTTTGAAATGGTCGAGCTGGAGTTACCCTGTCTCGAGGAAGATCAGCCATGATTTGAGTATGAGGTTTTGATGAAAATCTAAAGCATTTATAGCAGTTGTGAATAATCTTTTTTGTTGTTCTTAACCCATTTAATGGCCAGAAGTTTGGGCGGAAATTTGACAGCTTTTAACATTGAATTGGCAGTACTATTTTTTGAAGGCAATAAAAAAGGATGTTTTTGATTGAAGGAAATGTCAGCGTGCTCAAGACGGCCACCGACACGTATCATTCCGTTTTTGTTTATAAAAGGTTTTAATTTATTAATTTGTTTATCAGAAACAATTTTATTTAGTTTTAATTCATTGATTTCTCTTTCTAAAATGGAATTTTTGAACCATTTTATTTATGAAATATCCAGAAATACTCAATTCAGTTACATTTAAAGGTCCGGAAATTTTGTTACAATTTTTACAATTTAATATGAATATGTGAACATATGCTATTGTTTTTTTTAATCTTGTGTAGCTAGAAAAATTCGAAAATGAAGTTATCCAGAAGTTTTCTTCTGTTGGTGCTGTCAAGTTGACAGTCTTTGATTCCGGAGTTTCGGAAATGTCAATTTTTTGATTCGCGAAATTGTCAAATTTTGATAAGTCTAAGTCGTATTTCATTAAAAAGTTCGGTCCGTGCCACCAAAGTTTGTTGGAAATTAATATTTTCGCTGAGGTCCCGCTTGATACAACATCAGCGAGATTTTGTATGGTATTCACATACCTTCAGGATTATTCTTTTGTTATTACTTGTATTTTGGCGAGTCTGTTGCCTACAAATATGGACGACCAACGACACGGTTCACCTCTTATCCAGCATAGAGCTATTTGACTATCCGACCATAAGTTTACACTATCTATTTGTATTTTTGATTGAAAGTTTTTATAAATTTTTTCTACTAGGTTAGACAGGAGAAACATGGCGGATAATTCTAGACGAGGAAGTGTTATTTTGTTAGAAATGGGGGATACACGCGATTTCGCAGAAATTAGGTTACATGAAACTGTATGATCTGGGTAAATGGGTCTAATGGTACACAAGCCCCGTATGCTTTTAAGCTGGCATCGCCGACGCCATGCATTTCATTCTGAATAATCGTTTTATCTAGAAAAATGTATCTGGGGATTTTTAGTTGAGAAAGGTGCGGTGAATCGCTAATAAAAGCGATTTGTATCGGTGATTTCATCATCCCAGTCGATTTTAGCTAGCCACAATTGCTTGACTAGAAGTTTTCCTAATAATATGATAGGATTGTAGAGCCCAAGCGGATCGTAGCATCGCGCTATGGTTGAAATAATTTTTCTTTTTGTTACGGGTGACATAGAAATGGTAGTGGGAACAGAAAAACTTAAGTTGTCAGAATTTGGAATCCAATTTAGACCCAGAACTTTGTTTTGAGAATGATCTAAACTAAGATCAATAGTTTGTTCAGAATTTTGAGAAAATTTAGTGTCGTTAGAATTCGATATTTCAGAAAGCACGTTAGAATGATTTGAGGCCCACTTATGTAGTTCAAAACCGTGGGTTCCTAATAGAGTTTGAAGCTCATGAATTAATTGAGTCAAGTCAAATTCGGAATTTGCGCCAGAGATTATATCATCCATATAAGTTTCGGCCATAAGAGAATTTGAGGCTAAAAGAAATTTAGAGTGATTAGTGCTTGCTATTTCTTGCAAGACACGTTGAGCGATGAATGGAGAGAAATTACAACCGTACGTCAGGGTTGTCAGTTCTATACATTGTAAGGGCAGATCAGGACTTTTCCTCCACAATATATTTTGTAGAAAGCAGTGTTCAGGATTTATGACTATGTGTCGAAACATCTTTTGTGAATCTGAAGTTAATGCGAATTTATTTAGTCTGAAACGGCAAAGAATATCGAATAAATAATTTTGTACCTGATAACCTTTCAGAGTTATGTCATTCAGACTTTTTCCAGAAGTAGTGGGGCAACTAGAGTCAAAAACAACTCTTAGTTTCGTCGAAATAGCTTGTTCACGCACTATACCCAAATGCGGAATAAAGTATTTTGATTCTTCCTTAGAATTAGTGAGACAAAGCGGTATAAACTTTGCATGTTTCACGTGTATATATTCAGCAATAAAATTGCTGTAGTCAGAAAATAATTCCGGATTTTTGTGAAGTCTTTTTTCAAGAGAAGGAAAGCGTTTTTTAGCGATCGAAAATGAATCACCAAGTTCTAGGTGTTCTTTATCAGATTTTAGCGGAAAGTTGACTTGAAATCTTCCATTCTCCAGAATTTTCGTAGTGTTTCGGAAAATAGTTTCCACAAGTTCATCATCTGATGACAGATTATCTTTAGAGGGTATATCCTCATGAGTCCAGAATTCAGAGAGAGCTGAATTTAAATCATCATCAGTTGATGTGGAGATATGATTACAAACTGTAACCTCAGATCCATTATTCCCAACATTTACTGAAGTAAAAGAGACATTATTTTGAATATTACCAGCAACTATCCACCCCAAACCAGTTTTTTGCAGTGTAGGCAATTTTTTATCTAAGTTTATGACTCCATTCAGGAGGAGAGTGTAATATGAGTCCTCTCCCACGAGTACATCGATGGGCGACTGTAGGTGAAAATCGGGATTTGCTAGGACAATGTCGCGTGGAATTTTTAAACGGAACAAATCAAGTTTAATCTGCGGTAGTTTGCATGTTATCGTTGGAAGGACCGCGCAATTAACCTCATATTGTCTTCTAGGGTCAGAATGCGGGAAAAACTTTAACTTTACCATTTTATTGATAGTTTGTACGGAATTAGAAATACCAGCAATTTGCAAAGTTCTATTATATGGGATTAATTGTAATCTATCGACTAGCTCCTCCGATACAAAGGAGTTTTGGGAACCACCATCTAAGAGAATAGTAGTTTTTACTGCATTTTCGCAGTGATCATATACGATTACTTTCGCAGTGGCTAGCAGTACATGTGAAGTTGTGGGAATAGCAGACATCGATTGAGAGGGGATTGATGTGTTTGATTCAGCATTAGGGACATGAGAGATTTCTATCTGATCTTCTGGAAAATTATTGTTGTTATTTGAACTGGAAGAACCGTTTCAATTTGCCGTAGCATTTCGAGAATCATTGAAGTTTCCGTCGTTTTGGCGGTTAAAGTTAGAATTACTCCAATTTGATGAATTGGAGTTTGAATTATGCCCATTCGAATTATTATTATTATACCTATTTTGAGAATTTTGAGGATTTAAATTACCTCCGTGATTTTGTGCGCCACTGGGCGCCTGAAATGAATCGGATTGAAGGAAAGTATGATAACTTTCGCGACATATTGAGCAAGAAACTAGAGAATGACAAGCTGCTATTGTATGAAATCCTCCCAGGCAGTTTTTACAAATATTGTTTGAGTTTAAGAATCTGTATTTCTCATTTAAATTTAGGTTTTTGAATGAGTCGCATTTGTATATGCGATGTGAAGAATTTTTACAATAAAAACATATTGACTTATGATCTTCATGATTATTGTAATTTACATGTAATGAAGATCTGTTAAACTTAGGCGCAGATTTTGTTTTTGTTTCATTTGCTCTGGGAATTGAATTAGGTATAGCTTGTGTTCGTTCAAGAATACCACATCTTTCATCTAAAAGATCTAAAAATTCGTCAATGAACATAGTTTCATTCTTTTTCTTATTTTGTTCAAAAAGTTTTCTAGTCGAAATATCTAGTTTCTTGTCAACTAAAAATATGATGATGTATTCTAATAATATTTGAGAATCTAAATTTAATTTGTAAAGCGATTGAACAGTTTTAAAAACATGTGAAGACAGTGTTCTCAGTGCAACAGGGCAAGTTTTGTTTACAGGTTTTAAATCATATAATTCTGAAATAAGATTATGAAGTACTATTGATTGGTTATCGTATCTTCGTTTAAGGGTATTTACAGCTATTTCGAAGTTATCATCTGATGAATCAAGGCTGTCGATCCATTGCAAGGGTTCATTTTCTAAGCATGATTTCAAGTATAATAATTTTTCAGTGTCATCTAAATCGCTGTTTGAAATAAACAATTTTTCGAAAACTTTAATGAAAGAAGTCCATTCAGAGACGACTCCTTTGAATTTAGGTAATGAAATATTTGGTAATTGGGCTTTTGATTTCAAAGCATTATTTTGTGCTTGATTGATCGGACTTTGATTGATTGATAATTCATCGATTTTACATCTTAACTTTGAATCAGTTATATAATATTTAGTTTCTAATGTATCTCTGTCCTCAGAATCAGTTAATTGTTCTTCAGAATTTTCAATAATCATTTCAATTTTTGTTTGTATTTCATTATATGCTGAATAATGTTTTTCCAAATTAATTAGTCTAGTTCGGCACTCCTTTAAAAATTCATTTTTGTTTACAATTTCAAATTCTGTACTAGCCCACGTAATAATCCGGGTAATTTGCCCTTTTACGGTACGTCTTTCAAGTTTTAATTCATCCAACGACATATTGAATAAATATTTCACCCACTTGCAATTAACGACTAATAAACAAATAAGAAATATTGGAAATGGAAAAATGGAAAAATAAATTGAGTTTTTGAAGAATAAGCACTGGGACTTTTTATTATCACTGCACTAGGAAATGTTAGAAATGAATGGATCCTACTTTTATTGTAGATTGTTGCTTACTGAAAGCTGGAACTGTGCTACTACTTTGCAGTCTGAAACACTGGAATTGCTACTACTTAGTAGCCTGGAAATATGGATCTGGAATTGCTACAACTTTGTAGCCTGGAACTCTGGAATTGCTACTACTCAGTAGCCTGGAAATATCGATCTGGAATTGCTACTACTTTGTAGCCTGGAAATATGGATCTGGAATTGCTACTACTTTGTAGCCTGGAACTTGAAGCACTATCGAGAAGAGAATTTGAAAGATCACTTTTGAACTTGGAATGTTCGTACACCGGTTTTGCGAATGTTTTATGTCTGTTGGTTTTGCCAGGATCCGGCTCTTGAAGGACCAGAAATGGAGTAATTTGGTGTATTAATCCACTTTGGAGCTACGCTCTACCAACGTGCGCAGTGACGCCTTGAACAAACTCGCTGTTGTCAAAGACGGTGGACTGTAGTTAAGTTCTTTTATCCTGATCAAAACCAATGAAAAATAGGGTGAAATAATACTCTATTTGTGAAGGAGTATCTATGTCTATTGCAATAGTGGGTTGTAAGGTTACAGCATGCAATCCCTACCGACTACTTGCCTTTATAGAGTTCAAATTAAAACAAACACTTCTTTAAAACACAATAAAATATGACTATATACAGAATATCTAGCTTCCTTACTAGACCAAAACCGGTCCTGCCTTTTTGCACTTGCATGAATATCACTTTAGGATCACTGTTCTTGTACTAAAATTGTGTATGCCGTTGATGCGTCAAAGGAACAGAAAGAAAATTTGGAATGAGAAACTTCTCGTAATGAGAATTGGAAATTAAATGTCACACAGACTTTTTACCTTTCTTGTTCCTTGATCTTTTTCCTAATCGGACATACCGATGACAGTTGTCGCTAACTGTCACGATCCATTGAATGACGGCGTGACAATGGATATGTTTATCTTTGTTTCAGGAATATGAATTCCGAACAAATATCAAACGAATATGACGGTATGTAACTCAAACAATAAGCCGAAATTTTAATGTTCACACTATATCTCTTGCGTCGACAATACCTGTATATCAGCGTTGAGTACAGCTAGGAGGCTCAACATACTACTGTAGGATCACCTCAGCACCCCAAGTCATGTGACAGAATTTCATCGGGATCGGTAAAAAAGAGTACTGTATATATAGAGTGACTTCATGGATTGATTTACATGCCGTAGACAGTTTGTATTGGGCTTGTGGTATGGTTTTTGTGGAGGTGTGCTTGTGTCACTCGGCAACTACCGTTGCCTGTTATAAGGGTAGCTGAAGGAAATTCCAGCCACAATGGTAATTCCGGCAGCCTAATATTTTTGTACCAACTACTACGAGATGTCGTTCAGTACGGGATCATTATATAATTTCATTCGATAAAGTGATACGGCCAGTGCCTGTTTAGTTACAAACAAAAATTAAAAAACTCCTAATTATTTTGAAGGTGCGTACACAGAAATCATTTTACATACTAAAATCATATTTTAATCAAACTGTAGCTAGATGGTGGACCAATAATATCAAATCGATTCTCATCTAACTTCCATACACTATTCTGCAAGGTTGGGTGTGTTGGGCATAAAGCTCTCTTTATACAAGTATGATCCGTATCCGTAGACACGTATCCATTTTATTTCGTCTGTAAATGAAAGATTTTCATTAAGTGTGTTCTTTTTACGATTAATTAAATTTAACTTAGTGGCCAAATCAAATTTCCTAAAGTGTTGAAGCATATCTGTTATCGTGATTATTTTTGTTAGTTTGGCTCATTGTAGTTCTATATTCGTCTGGGAAAAATACTTTTTCATGGCGTCGTAAAACTTTTTTAATGCGCCCAAAATCGCGATCTGAATCTAAATAACTGTAGCACACTTCAGAAAATTTATTGTCAATAAGTTTCACTGTGCCTTTAAATATAAAATACTGGTATAAACATAGCATTGGAAAGTTTGTATGGCATTGTCTGGAAAATTTTATTCCATCATTGTTCATAATGAGCTGCATACTTAAACGCTACCGTGATGCGCCATATCCTCAGTTCAAGTAACGGAAATGGATTTTTCCATACTTTTACTTCTCCGTCAACCCTATCTACGATGCGAGAAAAGTATTGGTCTACCCCAAAAAAGTTGAAGTTTCTGATATTTTTTGAGTTATTTTAACCTTTTTCAATGATAAAAACAGAGAAAGGGTTCTTAGAAACAATATCCTGTGTGTATCTCGTCGTCGTCGTTGGCCAATTATTGTAATTATGTTTTGTTAGCACGATGCATCTCCAGAGTGCATAAAGTCACCAATTTTATAAATGGGTATTGTTCAGGGCATCATACAGATGAACATAATTGATTTTCAGCTCACTACAACCAGCACAACGGGTGCTATGGTACCTGAAATACTACATTTTTGGTAATTTTCGGAGAAATTTCGGATGGTTAGCACAATACTACATCCGAGGTGTATATAAGTGAGAAATTTTGTTATTGGATATTATTCAGGGCGCCTCACAGAGGAGCCCAACTGGTATTCAGCTCACCAGAGCCAGTACATCTGAACCTATAAATCCAGATATACATTTTTCGCCACTTTCGAGAAATTCAAGTTTATTAGCACTCTATAGCCTCCGGTTTGTATACATATTTCATGATTGGATATAATTCAGGGCATCTCAGAGATAATCCCTATTCAGTTTCAGCTCAACAGAGCAAGTACATCTGGACATATAAATTCAGATATACCCAATTTTTGGTCATTATTGGAAAAAATTTGGTTTGTTAGAACGATACTTAAGTGCAGCAAAAGTTAGTATAAATCTATAAATCCGTTTATAGGTGAGAAGAGGAGCATAAAAGACATTTCAAGTTACTACTGTTTTGTTGCGTATTTGCAAGAAATGTAGATATTGAAGGTTTGTTACAATGTATTGCGTTTGAAAACTTGTTTTGAGATTTATCTACATGGTTAGATGGAGTAGTATTAGAAAATTGAACCAAAGCTTTACAATTCCTTTCTAAGAATGTTATTAATTGTCTGTAAGTAGGCAACTCTGAATTTAAACTATTTCCAAGTTCAAAATCAGTTTTAGTTTTAGGATCAAGTTTATCCACAAGCATATTGAGCGACCAAAAATCCCACTGATCAACTGAAAATTTGAGAGCTCGAAAAGATGATGCATTTTCAGCAAAGGTATTTAGAAGTTTCCTTAGCTCCTTAGAAGTAGACATTTGAATTGGAGCTGCATTCGAAAGTTCATTATAGTACTCTGTAGCTAGAATCCGTTTGTTTTGGTATCATTTCTCCAGCATTCCATATGCTATAAGGTAATTTGCATCAGTAAGGAGAGTACCCTTAATTGAAGCTAAGTGTTCTTTGTCTAGTGACGTAAGCAAATATTGAAATTTTTCGGCGTCGGACAAATCAGTATTTTTGTGGATAAGCGAATTGAACAGATCATAAAACGAAGACCAGTTTTTTAAATCTTCGTCGAATGTAGGTAAATTAATTTTTGGGAGCTCTGCTACAAATCGTTGATGGGAAGACGTTCTATTTAAAATGGTAACCGAATTATTGACTGAATCCGAAATTAAAAAATCATGCTTAATAGATTTAGCACCATAAAATACTTTATCCGCCGAACTACGCATTGTATCGTAGGTTATGAAATCATCATCACTAACCAGAGATATGACAGTATTATAGGCTGTTTGGAAGTAATTATAAATAGCATAGCGATCCTCTGCTCTGGCTAAGAAAATGGATCTCAAAGATTTATCGTTTAACGCTTCAAGACCTGCTTGATGAGTCTCTTGTAACCTTTTGTTAGCAAGCATGCGATTTTAATTCGCTTTTGTTAATTGATCTGATGGTGGAGCCATTACAAATATAAATTATAAACAAACAAATATCGAAACACCTGCTTAAGGTTGATGTGGTTTTGGTATTCCAAGAAAAGTTAACTGGTAAAGGTAATTAAGAACTAGAAAATATACGTAAATAATTATTTTCGAACAAATCAATAAAATTCACTAACGAAGAATGCAAAATTTACCCTTAAATTTGATTTTAACATTGTTATTCAACGGTGAAATGATAATCATAATAACGTTTAGTGGAAAAAACCACTACAGAATTTATCTGCGTAAAAATGAATGAGAAACCGGTAAACGAATTTGAAATGTACCGAAAAAAATGAAGTTAACTTGATAAAATAAAAAATGAGGTATATTAATCCGCGTGAGAAGGAGCAATGATAAAGATAAAAATATGAAAAAATTACTATTGGAACATAACACATCATCAACGCATATGAAGAAAAAGAATTTATAGGGCTCCTAGCTGGTGAAGCTGTCTTGCCGTCCGTATCCAGGCGCCTGGGAAGGTTGATGATATTTTTTTTGGTACAACTTTTGATAGAATTTTGTCGGAACAATTTTACCGGTTTGTATCGAAAATTATTGTTTACTGTGGGAAGGTTTACGAGGTACTACTCTCTGAGTGGGTCGACGCTTTACCAACCATGCGCCTATGATGTGTTTATTGGCAAAATTTGAATTCAAGGGATTCCTTAACAGCCTGTTTACTAACATTGAAAACAAAGGTATATGCAGGAAAAGAGAAAATTTCATTCACCGCCTCTCTACGTGAAGTTGCTACTAAAATACTGCGCATCTCATCCACTGTTTATGTTGTAACGTCACGAAGATTTAACTCATACTATCCATCCATTCTTAAATATTCTATTACAAATTATCTGCCATTTTGAGGCAACTTATTCTCTATTCATAAAACTTACATATTTATGTGGAAGACTACTACAGCTTAAGCTACAATCCATGTTATATATATAATATTATTACCAAACAATATATTATCAACTACAACTAAACATAATGAACAATTGTTGAAAGCATAATAGTCCGTCTACTCTTAAATTAAAATCAATCGACTTGAAATCCTTTATAATATAATACTGTCGTGAGCACTGTGTGGGCATTAAATAATAAGTATCTAAAATTAACTGTCTCGACCCTTGCTTCGTGGAATCTACTCATGTTAGTGTTTTTAATTAAAACTCACTGTTTCTAGTCAAATCCACAATATGATGAGAATTATTGAAAATTCTAAAAAAGTGACAACTGTTTCGATAAATCAATATCATCGTCAGAATGAGAGAAGTTACATTTCATTTGATGCCTACCTGATGTTTAGTAGTTATTTTTGGCTAGACCAAGAAGTGACCTAACTTGTGATTGATCTAATATATCTTAATAGGAAAAAGAAGAAAATGTGATATTACAAATATTGAAGCTTAGATATTATTAGCCCTATGGTGATATCCTGGATATCATTTTTCCAATGAAGATCAGTATAAATGTGCAATGATAAAGAAAACCAGGAAAACTATATCTGCTGATCTTTACAATTATCACTTATGAAGACAGTTTATTAGTGGAGAACTCTCTAGATTTATCTGTTCATTGACAATTCCATATTGTGGGTTTCTTAAATGTCTTCCAACTTCCAATTCTTCGGGGAAATCCAGTTCTGCTTGTTAGGTGTCAATGAATGATTGGTGTCAAGTAGATATTTTGCATAGTGAGATTTATCTGGTTGTTTCAATCTGTATGCTCGTAAGTATTCACTGTATCGGATTTCAAAATTTCTAAGGGTTTGACCCAAATAGACAGCATTACATTCTGGACATTTGAGTTTATCTATACCTGATTTCCTTAATGGTGGTATTTTTGTTTTAACATTTAAAAATTTTATATTAACGTTACTTTCTGTTGAAATTGTTGTATTCGTTGCTAAAGATATTATCTTTGAAATATTATTAGAAATATTTCCTGCGTATGTGATGGTTTTATAAGTTTTTATTTCATCAGTTTGTTTAGGAAATATTAGTTGTAATGCCACTTTTCCTCTTCTTTATTAATTAGCTTATTTATCATATGTAATGGATAACCGTTGGATGTTGCTATTTGTCTAATTGTATTAATCTCTCTATCAAAATTACATTTGTTCATAGGAGCTGAAAAAGCTCTATGTATCATTGAATTATATGCCGCTAGTTTATGTGATATGGGTGGATTGGAACTATATGGAATTGTCACATCAGTGTGTGTGGGTTTTCGGTAAATTGAATAATCAAGTACATTATTAACTCTTTGAATTTTTGAATCAAGAAAATTGATTGAGTTTTTTTCTTCAATTTCTAATGTAAATTTAATTTTTGTGTGTAAATTATTAATGTGGTTGAAAAATACATCTAATTGTCGTTCACTACCAATAAAACAAGCTAATATGTCATCTACATATCTATACCAAAATAAACCATTTTCGAAATATTACTTTCAAAGATCTTTCTTTCTAAACTGTCCATAAAAATGTTTGCCAAAATAGGTGAATATATATCTTATTGTCAAAAGTGAAATAATTCTGGTTAATACATACATCAAATAAATTAAGTATATCTGATATTATTCCTGGATTATTATTTCTATCTTCTAGTAATTTTCTAGTATTAGACATTCTTAAGGAGAAATTTTAGTGAACATATTAGTAACATCAAACGAAATAAGTTTATAGTTATCTTGCAAGTTGATTGCTTTTAATTTTTTAATTAGTTATATTGAATTCCTAATTGAATACTTACTGAGATGTATATCCGTAACTATTAAGTGTATTGTTAAGCCTCTTTGCCAATATATTATTAGGAGTATTAACATAAGAAACTACAGCTTCGTTATTTTATATAATTTAACGATTCCATATAATTGTGGTCAATGAGGATTCTTATGTCATTTTTTTTAAAATTTCAACAATTCTCAGTATATTGTGGAATTAGCTAGAAACAGTGAGTTACATTTAAAACACTAATATGAGTAGATTCCACGAAGTGAGGGTCAAGAGACTTAATTTCATTAAAAAATCTTCTAGGGAAGATTTGACCCGACTTTACGAGAAGTTACTACAAAAACGTTACAAAACATCACACTAAAACACCACAAGCACAAAAAGTTATAAATCGTGTTAAACGAGTTTGGATAAAAGGAGAATGTAAGAAATGATTTAAAGTGTGGGATTCCTTAAACAACTACATAAAAGTTGTACAATCAGAACTCACGTTCCAATTACATCCAGTAGAATTTGACTGTTTAGATGACAAAATTAGAGCAATTGTCAGCACGATGAAGCATAAGAAATTTAAGAAACAAGACCAACAGCTACAGAAACTTGAACACACAAAACATAAAATTCAGTACTCTAAACATCATGAAACTGTAAGTACCTACATACCGACACACTTTGCACCACGATTTGACAACTTTTCAGACCCTAATTTTACAGATAGTGAAATAGAATTTTCAAATAAAGAATTAAAGTACAGCATACCACCAAAATTTACGAATAATATCAAACAAATTATAGCTACAGAGTCAGAAATAGCTTTAAAATCTAATTCAAATAATTTTCTTTGTGAGAAATTAAATTTTCCAATTTAATCATAAATATTGAACCTTCAAAAGGTAAACGTCAAACAAAAAATGACATTACAGTTTTAAATGAAATCAAAAAGAAAGTAGAAGATAATAATAACCTAACAGTTACAAAATCTGATAAGGGGAACACAACAGACATATTGACAACTGAAAATTATAATTCAAAAATATATAACTTTATAGAATCCAGCGACGTGAAAGTTTTTAAAGCAGACCCAACAAAAAAGTTTTCTAATAATGTAAGGGATACTGTTCATAAATCAAATTATCTTTTGAGTGATTACGAAAAGAGGTCTATCATACATAAGACTCCTCATTGTCCACATTTATATGGAACCGTTAAATTACACAAAATAACGAAAACAATAAAACCTGTAGTTTCTTATGTTGATACTCCTAATATCATATTGGCAAAGAGGCTTTAAAATATACTTAATAGTTACGGATATACATCTCAGTACTCAATTAGAAATTCAATGGAACTGATAAAAAAATTAGAGGCAATCAACTTACAAGATAATTATGAACTTATTTCGTTTGATGTTACTAATATGTTCACTAAAATTCCTCCTGAAGAATGTCTAATACTTGAGGGAAAATTATTAGAAGATAAAAATATTAATTCAAGAATAATATCAGATATACTTAATTAATTTGATGTATTTATTAATCAGAATTATTTCACTTTTGACAATAATAATATATATATATATATATATATATATATATATATATATATATATATATATATATATATATATATATATATATATATATATATTATTTACAAAATTTCTATATTAGCCCCACGTTGGGCGCCATTTTATTGTCGATAGAATATTGGGTGAGAGTATATTAAAATTATTGTTTAGATACTATGAATTATTAATTTTAGTTTAGTTGAGTTGATACTTAGTTTTTGTTTGCCCGGTATATTGTAATATTTAAAATTTATTTGTAAAATAATTGTTCCTTTGCATGAGAAACTTTCTGATCTCAGAGTAGGGTTCAGATGTAGAAAAATAAAACAATTTCAATTTCTAATATGAGCGCCGAAATTCAAATAATATTCCTATCTTTCAATAAAAATTTTGTTAATCAAAATATACTTGCTTTATCATTATTTCCAAATAAACTCTAAAGACGGTCCTGTGTTTAATGTTGAACTTCTCCACGATTCATAGATGTCAGTTTAAAACTACCAACTGTTTAAGCTAGATGGAGCAATCACCATAGAGAAATGAAAAATCTCAAGAAAATAATTTCACAATGTTCTTCAAATAGAAAAACGTTATTTAATGCTGTAGAAACAAATACATTATTCTTTTACAGGACATAAATTAATGAAAACCTATTATCTATTATGATCATTCATTCAAATAAAGTCATCCACTCGAATGAAATGTAATGTCTATATATAATTCAAAATAGGCAACTTTTAACACAAATCTTGTAACACGAAATCCATTATATAAACGTCTATGATAGAAAGATGGCGGAAGATAAAACTTATAAGCGTCTGTTTAATATCAAAGTTCCATTCTTTACACTAAATCGGTAAGTTTACTCTACCTTCTTTATATATAATTAAAATAGTTTTAAATACCTTTTTTCACTGTATAGTTCAATTAATTCACATCAATAAATGGTTCTTATTTTGTCTTAGGTTACCTCTTGGAAAATACCATACAATTCGTCCAGCTTGCATAATATCCAGAAACGGTGCTACATTTCGTCCACATCAATACATTTTAATCAAATCACATAATCCAAAGCTTTCTAAAAGGTATGGTGGAGACACCGTTCCACCATACAATATTTTACTTAATTACATCTATAAGTTTTATGGTTAGTATTTAAATATAATTACCAATTTTCCTCTTATAATGTGTACTTCTGCTTGCTTGAATATATTACTGACTAGCTTTCAAGTATAATGTATTCCTTTCACTAATTTTTAATGCCAAATTGTTGTTTTTTCAAACGTTTGAAAATTTTTCTCAATAAATTTTGCTTCTTAAAAATTTCTACCCAAAAATAAAAGTACCTAATCAATAGACTGCATAATCAACAAACTGTTCCCATTCAATTTTTTTATTATTAGCAATCTACTTGTCGCTGATAAAAATATCTTAAATGCATTCCACCAATCAAAATTGGTTATCAAAATTCTTATTTGAAAAATTTCATTTCAAATAGTGGATTGTCCATCCATCATTTTAAAACATTCTGTTTTGAGCCTCTTAAACGATTATAACTCATATATTTCTCCCTTAAATTGTATTTCAATAAATTTACTAAATGACAGTTCTTATTTACTAAAGTATTTATTCAGAATGTCAAATCGTTCAACAAATGTCATATTCCATAGAGTTAATGTTTTTCATTTTACTTCCTACATTCACATATTTTAAATACTTATATAATCTTATTGAAAACTTCCTTCAAACCCTAATATTCACTTCTTTAAAACAAACCACAATATTAATTTACTTTGACAATAAGAACAATGGGTTATTATTTTCATTCATATGTAACAAACGTTCTAAAATTCTCTCTTTTGAATATGGAAGTTGTTTTTATGTCACCTATATTCTTATAAAGCTTATTTGAATTCTTCTCTATAATCATACAGTTAGATCCTTTATATGCGTTCTCTATTGAATAGTAAATAGTACAGATTGTCTCCTTTTTAGATAATTTTCAAAAAAAATTCAAATTCCAAAAATTTTAATTACTTGAAGTATGTAGTCTATCATTTCATAATTCTGTATACAGAGTGTTGCAGGTTTCTCTTTATGTTAACATCCCCTAAATTTTGCGTTTATCAAATTTTTATGTAAGCAAAAATTTTATGAATGCAAATATTTACAAAATTCCTTTTTTTATTTTTCTTAACTTCTTCATTAATTATTGTATTTGTATAAATCTTTTATATTAAAAACACCTCTTATTTCATTACTTTCTATATATCTTAGAACATAACTATTTACTCCATTCTCATTTTCTACCACATATGGTCCCTCGAAAGGTGGTTTCAATTTTGCACATACATGTTTACTTCTATCTGATACTTTTACTAATAATACATTTTTTTTTATTTCAGGTCGCTGTTATAAAGATGATTCTGGAATCCTGTGTTGCAGTATCCTCTTCAAATAGTTTTTAATCTATTTACAATACCATAATTAAATATGTATACAAATTCTTATTTCATTTTTAGGTACACGTTTCATTTACAAATTTCATCCAAAGGAATTAGTTTGAAAAAAATCATGTTATAAATCCATTTTTGAAAATTCTTTAATGTTCGTTATGCGTCTTATTACTTCTACATTTCTCAGAGTCGCTTATCTCGGTACAACTTATTGATTTATATTTCTTGTGTTACATCTCTCTATAATACCGTCTTTTAACATATTTTGTATTTCTGAATCAACTTCTTTCCTATATTTCAAAGGTATGGGATAAGTTCTTATTCTAAAATTTTCTATTCCTCTAACTTGTATCTTATGTACATAATTATTTGCCATTCTCATCTCCTTTTTAATCAATCCTTCATACTTCATTATTAAATTCTTCACTTTCTCTTCATATTCCTTATTTCCACACACTAATTCCAATTCCTCCATAATTACATTCCTCTCTATATTCCATAACTGCCTATTATCCTCTTCAATTTCCAATTCTCCCATATTTCCACTCCTTTTTATATTCCATAACTTCCTATTATCCTCTTCAATTGCCAATACTTCCATATTTCTATTCCTTCCTATATTCCATAACTTCTTATTATCCTCTTCAATATCCAATTCTTCCATATTTTCTTCTTCAAATTCAATCTTATCACCATTTAATTCTATCTCCATCTTTTCAAAATCAATTCTTGCTTTATACTTCGTTAATTCATCTATTCCTATAACTATGTCTGTTTCTAAATTATCCACTAGCAATAATTGCATCTCAACTTCTTTCCCATCCTTCAATTCAATACTTTGTATTATAGATCTGCTAACTTCACACAATTTCTTTCCATTTGCTCCTATTAATGTAGTTTTCGGTATTTTGACTAGCTTATTTTCATAATTTTTTATATTTTCTTCTATTAGTTTTGTTTTTATTATGGACGCTTCCGAACCTGTATCTATTAATATTTTTACTTGTTTCCCATTTAATTTTCCTTTAATTTTTATTAATCCCGTTATTTCTTTTAATTCCAAATCTTCCCCAAATTTAATGTATTCCCTTGGATGTTCATATGTTATCACTCTCTCTCCTCTCCTTTGAATACTGTTCTCTGTAATTGTTATTTTTGTTGTTATTTTATTTATAGTTTCTGTTATAGTTGTTTTGGTTGCTA
The DNA here is from genome assembly GCA_963921935.1 of Galeruca laticollis. NCBI lineage: Eukaryota > Metazoa > Arthropoda > Insecta > Coleoptera > Chrysomelidae > Galeruca > Galeruca laticollis. Next base: position 180,437,930 of record OY998179.1, on the reverse strand, counting down.
TCGTTCTTATTATAGTTATTGTTATTTCCCGAATTGTCGTTATAATTATTGTTATAATCTCCATTGTTATTATATCTGTTAATGTAATTATTTCTGTATTTCATTGTTATATCTTTACATATCCTAATTTCTATCTATGTACAAAATTATATTTACATATTTTTTTAAAATTTTCATTTGTTAATTATAAACTTTTTATTTACATGTTGTTTTTATATCCCTTCTTGACCTTTTACAATTCCTTATTCGTCTTTTAGATTCCGGTCCTATAATACAGCCTTATTATTCAATTTTATTTTATTTTCCTTAATTTCGTCTTATCCTCTTCTCTGATTGTTTGATTCTCTTGTTTCCTAAATTCCTTCAAATGTTCCACTAAGTCTTTTTTTTATTTTGTTATCCCCTATCTCATCAATTTCTCCCAATAGATTCATCAAAATTTGCGTTTCCAATTTCTTCATATTATTGTTTCTTCTTTTTATTATTTCATTTCCCATAATACTCTCACTTCCTATCATTTCATTTTTAATTATCCTATTAAAATTTCTTGGATCAATTATCTTTATATTTCTGCCAAGTTTTACTCTCATTTCAAAATTTTCTGCATAAATTATTGTTTCTATATTCTGTCTTATAGTTTCTTCTATTTCTTCCTTGGTTTCTTGTAATATCTTATTCATTTCCTCTAATTTCCAATTAAGTTGTATCCCCCTATTATTATTTCTTTTACCATATGTCACTATACGTTTCAATATATTGACATCTGGGTCTGTTATTTTCCAATAAATCTCTGTTTCATAAATTTTCATGACTTCCTCACTTCCTAAATTCTGTAAATTGCTATCTATCATTTCCTGATTTATTTGTCTTTGTATTTTTACTTCATCAATTTCCATTTTATTACTTAATTTCTGTTCAATAGTATCATCATTTATATTTTCATTTTGTATCTTTACATCCATTTGAATCTCTTCTTTGAAATCCTTTTCTTTCTCCTCCATTTTGTTAATTCTGTTAATCTGTGAATTGTCTATTTCCGTTATTTCTTCAATCCCCTCTCCTCTTATTTCTACTTCATTCATTGTGTTCCGTTTTCCACTCAAATCTCCCTTCATACTAATATCTACATTCATACTATTCATATCTTCATTTTGTTTATCCATTTTTTTCATCATCATGTCTAATTTTTCACCCCTCCTATCTATCTTTTCATTCAAACTAATCAACATTTTCATTATCATATCATCTCTACTTTTTTTATCTTGTTTATCCATTTTTTCTCTCATTATTTTAAACATGGTTGTTATATCTAAAGTTTCCTCTTTTTTATCTCCATCTCCCTGTATTTTACTTTCCATTTTATGTATTTTCTTTTTTTTTAATACAGTCAAAAAAAATTTCTTCAATGCTTTTTATTATTATTTACAAAATTTCTATATTAGCCCCACGTTGGGCGCCATTTTATTGTGGATAGAATATTGGGTGAGAGAATATTAAAATTATTGTTTAGATACTATGAATTATTAATTTTAGTTTAGTTGAGTTGATACTTAGTTTTTGTTTGCCCGGTATATTGTAATATTTAAAATTTTTTTGTAAAATAATTATTCCTTTGCATGAGAAACTTTCTGATCTCAGAGTAGGGTTTGGATGTAGAAAAATAAAACAATATCAATTTCTAATATGAGCGCCGAAATTCAAATAATATTTCTATCTTTCAATAAAAATTTTGTTAATCAAAATATACTTGCTTTATCATTATTTACAAATAAACTCTAAAGACGGTCCTGTGTTTAATGTCGAACTTCTCCACGATTCATAGATGTCAGTTTAAAACTACCAACTGTTTAAGCTAGATGGAGCAATCACCATAGAGAAATGAAAAATCTCAAGAAAATAATTTCACAATGTTCTTCAAATAGAAAAACGTTATTTAATGCTGTAGAAACCAATACATTATTCTTTTACAGGACATAAATTAATGAAAACCTATTATCTATTATGATCATTCATTCAAATAAAGTCATCCACTCGAATGAAATATAATGTCTATATATAATTCAAAATAGGCAACTTTTAACACAAATCTTGTAACACGGAATCCATTATATAAACGTCTATGATAGAAAGATGGCGGAAGATAAAACTTATAAGCGTCTGTTTAATATCAAAGTTCCATTCTTTGCACTAAATCGGTAAGTTTACTCTACCTTCTTTATATATAATTAAAATAGTTTTAAATACCTTTTTTCACTGTATAGTTCAATTAATTCACATCAATAAATGGTTCTTATTTTGTCTTAGGTTACCTCTTGGAAAATACCATACAATTCGTCCAGCTTGCATAATATCCAGAAACGGTGCTACATCTCGTCCACATCAATACATTTTAATCAAATCACATAATCCAAAGCTTTCTAAAAGGTATGGTGGAGACACCGTTCCACCATACAATATTTTACTTAATTACATCTATAAGTTTTATGGTTAGTATTCAAATATAATTACCAATTTTCCTCTTATAATGTGTACTTCTGCTTGCTTAAATATATTACTGACTAGCTTTCAAGTATAATGTATTCCTTTCACTAATTTTTAATGCCAAATTGTTGTTTTTTCATAAGTTTAAAAATTTTTCTCAATAAATTTTGCATCTTAAAAATTTCTACCCAAAAAGAAAAGTACCTAGTCAATAGACTGTATAATCAACAAACTGTTCCCATTCAATTTTTTTATTATTAGCAATCTACGTGTCGCTGATAAAAATATCTTGAATGCATTCCACCAATCAAAATTGGTTATCAAAATTCTTATTTGAAAAATTTCATTTCAAATAGTGGATTGTCCATCCATCATTTTAAAACATTCTGTTTTGAGCCTCTTAAACGATTATAACCCATATATTTCTCCCTTAAATTGTATTTCAATAAATTTACTAAATGACAGTTCTTATTTTCTAAAGTATTTATTCAGAATGTCAAATCGTTCAACAAATGTCATATTCCATAGAGTTAATGTTTTTCATTTTACTTCCTACATTCACATATTTTAAATACTTATATAATCTTATTGAAAACTTCCTTCAAACCCTAATATTCACTTCTTTAAAACAAACCACAATATTAATTTACTTTGATAATAAGAACAATGGGTTATTATTTTCATTCATATGTAACAAACGTTCTAAAATTCTCTCTTTTAAATATGGAAGTTGTTTTAATGTCACCTATATTCTTATAAAGCTTATTTGAATTCTTCTCTATAATCATACAGTTAGATACTTTATATGCGTACTCTATTGAATAGTAAATAGTACAGATTGTCTCCTTTTTAGATATATTTTGAAAAAAATTCAAATTCCAAAAATTTTAATTACTTGAAGTATGTAGTCTATTATTTCATAATTCTGTATACAGAGTGTTGCAGGTTTCACTCTTCTATGTTAATATATATATATATATATATATATATATATATATATATATATATATATATATATATATATATATATATGTATATATATATATATACATATATATATTCAAATTGAAAGTTTATCAATGGGAAGCCCTATATCACCTATTTTGGCAAACATTTTTATGGACAGTTTAGAAAGAAAGATCTTTGAAAGTAATATTTCTTCAAATGTTTTATTTTGGTATAGATATGTAGATGACATATTAGCTTGTTTTATGGGTAGTGAACGACAATTAGATGTATTTTTCAACCACATTAATAATTAACACCCAAAAATTAAATTTACATTAGAAATTGAAGAAAATAGCTCAATCAATTTTTTTGATTTTAAAATTCAAAGAGTGAATAACGTACTTGATTATTCAATTTACCGAAAACCAACACACACGGATGTGACAATTCCATATAGTTCCAATCACCCCATGTCACATGAACTAGCGGCATATAATTCAATGACACATAGATCTTTTTCAGTTCCTATGAATAAATGTATTTTGATAGAGAAAATAATACAATTAGACAAATAGCAACATCCAACGGTTATCCATTACATGTGATAAATAAGCTAATTAATACAGAAGAGGAAAAAGAGGCATTACAACTAATATTTCCTGAACAAACTGATGAAATAAAAACGTTTAAAACTATCACATATGCAGGAAATGTTTCTAATAATATTTCGAAGATAATATCTTTAGCAACGAATAGAACAATTTCTTTCAAAACAGAAAGTAACGTTAGTACAAAATTGTTGAATGTAAAAAAAATACCACCATTGAAGAAAACAGGTATATATAAACTGTCCAGAGTATAATGCTGACTATTTGGGTCAGACCCTTAAAAATTCTGAAATCCGATACAGTGAACATTTACGAGCATACAGATTAAAACAACCAGATAAATCCCACTACGTAAAACATCTACTTGACACCAATCATTCATTGACACCTAACACAGAACTAGAAGTGCTGCATATTTGTGAAAAGAAACAAGAACTGAATTTCCTTGAGGAATTGGAAATAAGAAGACATTTAAGAAATGGGTAGCAAAGCGACGTTTTCTTCAAGGTAATTACTGAAACCTGCCCGATCAGCATGTTTTATCGATCTTTTTGGAACAGTGGGGTATGTAGTGGGGGAATTTTCATCGGAGATCGTGTTTTTGATTGAAGAATTATCGCTTCCACACAAATACCATAATGTCCCAGAAAATTAGAGGTGAGATAGTGAGATGGCATGTTGTGGGTATATCATCGCCTAAAATATGTAGGTTATATGCAACTAGGATGTTTTCGAGTATTTTGCCTTCTGCGTTAAGACCTGTTGATCCTCAAATATGGTTGTAACTGTTTGTGGAGAAATTTATGTTTTTTGTGGAAATATTTTGCTGCTACGTGTTACAGCAAAATGAGTTATATTTGAAGTTGTTACAGCTGCTGTTATATTTGCTTTAATGGGTAACTGAGGAGTGGTTGTTGTAATGGACGTGGTGATTGAAATTGGTGATATATTTATTGGTGGTTTAGAGCGTTGCTCGCTTGCTGAGTTTAGAGTAGCTGGTTGTAGTTGTTGAGATTGGTGGAAAAGTGACGTCTATTAGTTGGAGTGGTAAGTTTGAAGTGCAGTTAGATAAGTATCCATGTTGTTTGCAATAATAACACAAAGTACCTCTACCAAGAAAAAATACGATATGTGATATGATCAAAGCTTATTCAAATTGAGTCTGGTATCGGTGTTGTGGGGGGTACAATATACACTTGCCTCCAGAAACTGAATATGTGTTTATAATCGGGATTGACGGTGCCTATTCTTAAAAAGAAAGTTGTGAAAAGACAGCTTGAAGCCGATGTGTTCAAGCTCTTTCTGTGGTACGTCATGTGGAATGGTGGAACATACATTAGATGGAAGTTGTCTTTCGTTTGGTGTGATAAGTCTACGTGCTTGTATCACTTCGGCATATACATATATATATATATATATATATATATATATATATATATATATATATATATAAACAAAGAGCAAACAACAAGTGTTATCATGGGAAAGCACGCAAAAATAAGAAGAGGAGTGGTAACCGTAAACATGCATGTTTCTAGCTCATTAGCCTTCATCAGTACGGTATAACCAAGTATGGATGTGAAACTTGGGAGCAACGATGTTGAATGAAACATGGAAGAACACAAAGAACGGAAAATAACAATAACAGGACAACCATATATATATATATATATATATATATATATATATATATATATATATATATATATGTAGTTGTTTGTGTACCTCCAACTAATTGAGTAGTTTTATTCAGGTCAAATTGTTGATAAATTTTAAAATGTGACGTTCCAAATATCTTATTTTTGAAAAAGGCTCGAAAATCGGCCGAAACGTCAAGTAAATAAAATGTTAGGAGATATATAGTTTAATGAATTTTGAAACGTCAAGTAAATAAAATGTTATGAGATATATAGTTTAATGAATTTTGAAAATAAGGACCGAATCCCAAGAAATCGCTGAATGGATATATATATATATATATATATATATATATATATATATATATGCATATTTAACGATGAAATTGTCTACGATCTCCTGACTTGAGATAAATACATATCCAATTGTTAGAAATTCTAGATGTGATTAGTATGTTTCAGATTCATCGTGGAGCCAATATCCAGGAGATATTCTTCTAATTTTGCATTTTTTAAAGAATTATAAACGACGGCTTGTTGTTTAGATGGGAAGGTAGATATGGTAGGTTGTCAAGGTTTGTTAGCCACTCTAGAGTAGGAAGGTTGAAATGAAGGAGCAAGTTGATATAAGACTTATTGTTGGGGTATATATAGCTGAAAATTGTGTTGGGGATGAGTGGAAAGTGGATGTGACTGATTATTGATGTTATCCATGGTTATAATATTGTCGATTTACATGTTCCGTTAGGATTTTTTTAGCCTGAATACGGCTCTGGGCCGCATCAGACCCAATTGATAAGGCTGGTAAATGGTAGGATACCCGTTTAAATGATTAATTCTTATTGATAGAATTAGTTTACCTACGTTGAAAGATAATAAAATAAAATGTATCAATATCCATAGAAAAAAGTTGAATTTCTATATAAATTTAATATGAATATCGGATTTAATTGAACAACTTACGAGAATTAGAACGAGATATACATATTCTAATTGGTTTAAACGAAAAATTAGGTACAAGCTTGAATAACAATATAACTCACATTTTCAAATTCATAATAAATTCCTATTATCAATAAATTTAGAAGAACTATTCTTTTATTTATCATCTTTTCACTTTATCGACTACTCAATGCCATCGAATCCAAAGAAATTGAAAGAAATACAGGATTTGAAAGCAATATAAAATTTTGATAACTGTCTTTTCAATATCTACTAGACATATTAATTTTCTACACCCCGTAGAACATTCATTATTCTTGGGATCTTTTTTATAGTATTGGTTTGAGAAAGCCCCCGTAAATTCCATTACGGGTATAAAAATAATAAAGACATATACTGAGTAAGCTGATTTTTACGACTTACGTCCAATTTTATTATATACTTAAGGCATTCGATATCTCAGATGATGCCTTATATTATATTGAAGAATATCCCCGTGTATTTTATAGTTTTGCCTAACGGCAAAAGAAAAAAGAACCTCGAAAGAGATCAATAGATTTTTTTATTAAAAAAAGTTGGGTGTAAAATCATTGTTTCTTCTATGTATCTGAAACGGAATTCTTTATAACCAAATCATGTTTCATAGCATGAGAAATAGATAGGGACTTTTATTTTCTTTTATTGAAAATCCTGTTTTAAAAAGATTAAAATAATTTTAAGTTTATTTTAACTACGATACAACTATAAACAATGAATGTTTCATCAAATAGTGGTCTAAGAGGATAATAATAGGCGATTTCGTCCCGCTTTGGTTGGTAGGGACTTTGGTTAACCAAATGGTAGGTCCTACGTCACCGGTATGACGTAAAGTACCAATTACAGGCGAAATCGTTTGATTCTCAATTGGTATAGCTGATTGATGAAATTTACATTCACGTTTTGAATTGAGATCGGAAAAGTTGTTTATTGAGTTTTACTATATTATCTTGGAGTTTTGAGTTAAATACATATAGCAAAAACCCAAAAAAAGCTTCTTGCCATTTATAATAAAATCAACATATTCCATTATTACTAGACAAAAAAAAAATAAAAAACAGACAAAACTTTTAGAATATTGGCGAAAATTTGAATTCGTTCCAACGACTTTGTTTGTTTACAAATAAAAAGCAAGACAAAAACTACTTTAGACAAGGATAGAAAGCTACCAATTTCAGTAACCATGCTGCAGATCTCGGTATGTGATTTGACAGACCAAAAAGGGTACCAAAGTTAGCATGACGTCATCGTTTTTCGAAACGAAATCGATTGGTATGTAAGTGGGGTACCAAAGCGGGACGAAATCGCTATATGAGTTATACAAAAAGCGTTTAAAATAATACACAGACAGCTTATATAGTTTTATATAAAAGTGTTGAGGTTGCAATTTTCCAGGTTTTCCTTGATAAGACTGTGGACACAACTAGGGTTGATATTGTAGTTCAAAAGAAGTAGAAACATTTTTATGGCGATAATCAGTGGAAATTGATTTCTAACTATAAACAGGGCCGGAATTAGATTTAAAGCGGCCCTAGCTCTGTTTTTTTTGCCGTTCCCTCTTCATAGCACCTTGAAGGAGGGAGAATTTAGACCTCAGAAAGGCCTTTGTGAAGGTAATTTTCATCTCATTCGAATTTTTATCGTGAAGTGAAACAAATTAAAATAAGGAGGGGATAAATATTGTCTCTAACTTTGGGTTTGTTGCTGCAGCAGTAAATACTATTCTTAAGGCAATGTCAATGTTTGGATAGACTTAAACTGCATGAAAATGAACGTATTTTGCACCAAAACCGTTTCAAATGTAAATTCTCGTTAACAAAAACTAGCTCTAGATCTCGGGCTTATAATCACAATAGTTTTCCTGCATGTTTGGATATTTCTGCGTCATCTAGTCTTTTAACAACTTCAAAAAATCCAAACTTGTTGTATAGTCGGGTGTATTTATTTCCACGTCTCTTGAGTTCTGAATGTAAGCTATCTAACATAACATTGGAAGTATGCACACGAAAGTTATCAGAACTGTGATTTCAACATCACTGCTTTGTCCACTATAATCATCAAACTTGGTGGATATTTTCCTTTTGCGTCGGTTGTCTGCTACATTCTCTTCCCTGCCACATTTGTCTCTTGCTACTTTGTCAGGCTAGAAGGTTTCTCTCACTTCTTGAAGAATACCACAAAGACTCCATTGTTTAACATAATGTTCGACTATCCCTTGGAATGTAACATCTCATTTATCCTCATGATATCAGTATCATGTTATTCAGTATTAGGAGAAAAGATTAATAGTTGTTTCCAAATATTTTCATGTAGATACGCCAATGAACGACTCGCAATAAACAATGGTGCGACAGATTTATTAAACCAGTATTTAAAAAAAATAGTTCATAGTACAGGTTCTTTTTACGCACCACATAAAAATCAAATGATACTTTTGAGATGGAGCACTGTAAACAAACTTATTGACGAATGTTGCTCTGAATTCAAGTAATTATGAAAGACAATTGTTCTAATTTAGCTACCAAAAAAATGTCAACAAAATGTTTTCCGATTAATCAATTCCCAATAAATAATTAACTGACTATGAAACATATAACGTTCCTCGTATTTTCTGGTGTTTGCCGCGACTACTTCTCGGTAATCTCCGTAATAAAAATGACAGAAATAAGAATAATAAATTCCCTATCACGTTTCGGATTGGATTGTCATAAAATTGGAAAATTTTATTTTCCCTCATATCTGCTGCGATGTTCACCAATAAATCAGATTCGTTCCATACATTTTAAAAGAAGCAGAAGCTACCAAATGTTCAAGAAGAATTCCGAAATATTCTGGAAATATCTGTAGTTGTTAGATATAGTTGATGCGCGGTGACTATTCAATGCAATTGTATCTCGAATATTATATATTGCGTTTGGCGGCCATTCGTCACAAGTGGCTGCACTAAAAATTGAATTGGAAACATACAAACGATTTATTACGAAGACTGATGTCCAAAAGAGAACGTTAAAAGAATGATAGAACCAGAGTGCGTGTACTTATTCAAGTTATAGTCTAAGAGCTCAGACCCTAAATTTAACGTTATAGAACAGATGTAAAATTTGAACCTGAAATAATAGTATTTGACTGGACTAAGGAAATGCCACATTCACAGCAATGAAAATTGTGACATTGAGCGGGAATTGGAGGTGGAAAATATGATTTTTCACGGAAAAAACGTGATAAGACATACGGCCAAAATTTGTCTCTATATAGTTTTAAGCAGTATAATGGAGGAAAAAAATTGCCAGTAGTGGAAATTGTGACTAAGGGGTCGCCTACAGAGGCCAAAAGTTCAAAATATTCTTTAAAAAAAAAACGTGATAAGATATACTTTTGCCAATTTGCATTTGAAAACTACTTGCAAAATGCCAGCAGTGAGATCGATCAATTTCATAGCGAAAAAGATAAAAAACATGCGCGACAGGTGGTGTATGCTTATCAGCCGACGTCGGACTTTTTCCACTCGTACATAGGTGAACGTAAATTTAATACAAAAACGTCACACAGCATCACAAAACATTTGGTTTAACCAAAAATGCCTTAGAAAAGAGGTAATACCAAAATATATAAATATAAAATGCCATACAACTCAAGCACAAAAAGCTGTAAAATGTGCTCAACGAGTATGGTTTGAAGAAGAATGTAAAAAATGGTTTGAAATAAGAGACAACTACATAAAAGTTATACATTCTTAACTCACGTTCCAACAACATCCAGTAGAATTTGATTGTTATTATGATAAAATCAGAGAAAGTGTCAGCACGATAAAGCAGAAGAAATTCAAGAAACAAGAACAAAAACTACAGAAGCTTGAACAAACAAAACGTAGAATTCAATACTCTAAACATCATGAAACTGTAAGTACTTACAACACACTTTGCACCACGATTTGAAAACATTTCAGACTACTTTTACAGATAATGAAATAGAATTTTTAAATAAAGGTTAGGTTAGGTTAGTGTACCTCTAAAACTTACGAATAATATTAAATAAATGGTAGCTTCCAAATCTAATTTAAATAATTCCCTTTATAAGCAAATAAAAATTGCCAATTTAATCAAAAATATTGAACCGTCAAAGTTAAACGTCAATCAAAATATGACATACAGTTTTAAATTCAATCAAAAAGGGAGTAGAAAATAATAACCTAACAATCACAAAATGTGACTAGGGGAACGCCACTGTCATATTGACAACTAAAGATATAACTTTATGAAATCTAGCGATGTACAAGTTCTCAGAGCAGACTCAACAAAAAAGTTTTTGAATAATGAAACAGATATTGTTAATAATTAAAATTATCTTCTAAGTGAATACTAAAAGAAGTCCATCATAAATAAAAATCCGCATTTTCCACAGTTATACGGAACTGTTAAATTACATAAAAGAATGAAACCAGTTAGACCTGTAGTTTCTTGTGTTAATACTCCTAATAATATATTAGTAAAAAACTTAACAATATACTTAATAGTTACGAATATATATCTAAATACTCAATGAAAAATTCAGTAGAACTAATCAAAAAATTAAAAGCATACAACTAGCAAGATAACTCTAAGCTCATTTCGTTTGATGCTCTCAATATGTTCACTAAAATTGCTCCTAACAATTGTAAAAAAATTACTAGAAGATAAAAATATTAATCCTGGAATATTATCAGGTATACTCAATTTATTTGATGTATGTATTAATTGTATTAATCAGAATTATTTCATTATTTACAATAAGATATATATTCAAAATTATGGTTTACAAATGGGAAGCCCTATATCATCAATAATGTCATACAATTTTGGTGGACAGTTTAGAAAGAAAAATCTTTGAGAGTAATATATCAAAAAATGATTTATTTTGGTGTAGATATGTAGAGGACATATAAGCTTGTTTTATAGGTAGTAAACGACAATGTATTTTTCAACCATATCAATAATTTACACCCAACAACTAAATTTACATTACATTTATATAGAAAAACTTCTTAAAAATTGACAATTGCTTCGATATTGATATTCTGACAAAGATTGTAATATCGAAAGTCTGTCAACGATCTGTTTGAGGATATAAATTCTTTTTGTATTCGCTTGATATTGTTGTAAATTGAAAGATATAATTTCTTTTATGCCTGTGACATTATCATATGTTTAGAAAAATATCACGTTTTATGATACCATTTTTATTTAGTGTTGTTCAAGCTGTAACACGATGGAATAGGAATTGTTTTGACGAAAGAAATATCTCATTGTAATGTTTGTGAGATTCATTGTGTTTTTATATTTTAAACTTCAACGGTTAGTAGAGACAGAATTTTTGCATAAAATATCGGTATCAAAATGCCTGTAATAAAACCATTTTGCACCTCTGTAATTGCCTCAACAGCAATTTATGCTTTAAAATGTTTTTAAGGGGACGGCCATACCTCTGAAATATTTTTCAATGCCAATTGAAAGCCTAATGGCTGTGTTCCATTGTTGATTCTTGTTAATAGTACCGGCCGGGTTTAATAATAAGCACCAATCGGCGTATTTCTCTCCCATCAATATTCATGAAAACACACCCCCTTGAAGTTTTTGTATCAAACACACCTTCCAGCGTGAAGAAAGGAGAAAGTCAGTTTCCAGTTACACAGTTAACAAGTTAGTTCGTTAAAAAATGAACCGGTTGCTGAGTCGTCCAACAAATTCGGTACATATCGTTCCACCGAGAGTTACCTATCTTACCTAAGTCAAACATATCATTTCTTAGTTAGTATTCGAGTTAGTGCGTACTGAAAGTCAAAACTCATCGCTTTTAAGTATATTCAAGTAGAGACATATCGTTTCTCAATTACTAAGTCAAACATATTATTTCTTAGTTAGTATTCAACTAAAGTACGTGTAATCCAAGTCGAAACTTATGGTTTTACCGCTGTTAAGTAAAAAAAATCGTTTCTTAGTTAGTATTCAAGTCAAGCGCGTGTAATACAAGTCAGAACTCATCGTTTTAACGATATTAAGTAATAAAAATCGTTACTTAGCTAGTATTCAATTCAAGCACATGTACTCAAATTGAAACTCAACGTTTCTCAGTTACTAAGTCAAACATATCTTTCTTCAAGTCAAGCACGTGAACTCCAAGGTCGATACTCATCGTTTCTATATCAAGTCAAGTTACTAAGTTAAACATACCGTTCCTTAGTCAGTATTCAAGCTATACCGAAGTAGAGATATACAGCCGCTACTATTGGTTTCCTCATCATGCCGAAACATAACGTTTTTCCGAAATCATTAATTTCGTAATCACCTTCCTATCTTAATTCCATCTAATTTCACACCATAATTCATTTGTACGAATCATTTGCGAATTTCTATATAATAAACTGTTAATATCGACATTAACGTTGGTAAATTAAGATTAGTAATATAGTTGAATCCGTCCGCTACAGTCGATACAGTTCAACTAAGGTAGGTGAGCCAATTATTGCCATGGTCTTAATATTGCCATCGCCCATGTAATCGTTATTTCAGCTATTCTTAATAAGATGACGCTCCTAGTCCGTCTTAAAGTAGAAACACAAACCATAATTACCGCATTGATGCATTTCAGTCGCCAGTACCGATCAGACTTTGAAATAGTGTATTTTTAACAAGAGCGGTATAAAAAATATTTAAGTTTAAAATTCTTATACACGTTTGCTTCTCAAGATTAGTGGATGTTCTAATTATCAATAAGTACGTTGAAGTAAGTAATTGCTTGTAGCATATTTTGTTTTATTTCATTTAACGAACGAGACAAGAAAATTAATTTTTTTCATTCGGGTAGCAAATGTCCTAATATTGCCACATAAATTGTCCTCAATATTGCCATGGCAATATTAGGAACCACTTCTTCTAAATAATTTGTTAATAGATGTATTAACTAGAATGGCATTGTTGCAGAATTCCGAAAAAAAACGAGCTAAGTGGTCTCAAGAAAGTCTTAGAAGAGCATTACAATCTATTACAAATGGGACTAGCATTAGTGAGGCCTCAAAACAATATGAGATTCCTAGGACAACTCTTGGATTGCATTACCGACAAAATAATCCAATTAAACGTCTTGGGAAAAAATCAACTTTAAGTTTAGAACAAGAACTTCATTTGGTGGCAAGGATACATAAATTAGCAGAAATTGGTGTACCAGTTACAAGTAAAGTCGTTAGAAAAAGTGTATTTTCTTATGCAAAAACCCTTAACATATCGACAAGATTTTCTGAAAAATTCCAAACAGCAGGTAGAAAATGGCTTAGACTATTTTTTAAAAGACATCCTGATGTAGTCAGACGTGAAGCGCAACAAATGAATACAGCAAGGGCTCAAAAGATTAATCCCGTTGCTGTAAAGGATTATTTCACAAAACTGAAAAATGTTATGATTAAACTGAAGTTATTTGATAAACCAGAAAACCTATATAATATGGATGAGAAGGGTTGCAGACTGACCATTTACAAACAACAAACTGTTTTAGCAAAAAAAAGGAGTTAAACGTATTCATTTAACAGCTACAGAACATGGTGAAAATGTTACAATCGTAAGATGTGGAAATGCCTTGGGCCAAGTTATTCCACCTTTTATTCTATTTAAGGGCAAAAGACTCAAACCAGAATGGTCAGATAATTTGCCTCCTGGTTCAAAAGTAACAATGACTCCAAAAGGGAGTATGACTAATGAGTCTTTTATTATGTGGCTCGAGCATTTTGCAAAATACAAAAATCCAGGGACCAACCCTCTATTAATATTCGATGGAGCCAAATCTCATTTAGATGTTTCTATTGTCGACGCAGCAGAGAAGTACGGTGTAACATTGTTTTGCCTACCCAGCAATACCACGCACGAGTTGCAACCGAGGGACAAATCCGTTTTTAAAAGTTTTGAGACCTTTTGGGACCAAGAATTATTAAATTTTTTGTTAACGAACCCTGAAAAAGCCATAACAAAATTGAGATTTGGCAATATTTTTAGAACAGTCTGGTTAAAATCTATGACATCAGCCAATATTACATCTGGATTTAGAGCTACCGGTATATTTCCTATTTACCAGATGTAATACCCGAATCTGCATTTGCACCTAGCCTGATCACTTACATAGAAGAAAACAAAGAAAATGGGAATAGTGTTAATGCACCATCTACATCAACAACTCAAAAATCTCCGAATAATAAAGATGAACTTAACAATAAGTTACCGACATCAGAACTTGTAAAGTCCCAATCTCCTAACATACAACCATCAACATCAGCAGTCACAGACAGTAAGTCCACTAAGAGTCAACGAAAGAAGAAATTACTTAAACTAAAAAATCCAAAACAGATTGAACATTTCTCCTCTGATGACTATTTGGAATCAGAATATAGTGTTCATGACGATTCATGGGAAGATGAGTTATCTTATGCAAGCAGTTATGAAGATTCCTTGAAAGAGTCGTTAATTGAAAAGCCACCCGTTACTGCATCTACTCCTAGTATTCCCCATTTTCCGTAAACTCCAAAAAACCAAAGTGAAGCTATCCAGAGTATTCCTAATACTCCAGAACTTCCCAGCAACCAAAGTCAAACTACTTCCAGTCTTCCCGATATTCCGGAAGATCTTGAAAACCAACGTCAAGATAATTCCTTTAAAAAGGTGCGATTGCTCATTACTCCAGAAGTAAAAACAATCGCTACCAAACGCAAACCAGCCATCAATAGTAAAGCACAGGAAGTAACAAGAAATCTATTTCTTTCCACTTCAGCACCTCCTTCCAAAAAAATGAAATTTAACGAGACAAAAGGAATTACACCTGTTTCATCAAAAACACATGGAACTTCCCAAAAATGTCCTCCTCCTAACGCAAAATCATCTTCCGAATCATGGTATTGTTTTTTATGCAAGGAAAATCGTATAGCAGATATGAGGTTGTGTGTTGTCTGCAAAGTTTATGTCCATGAAGAATGTGTGCGACTGTCCAAACAAAATAAAGAGTTATTCAAGTGTCCAAATTGTGCTTAGAGTAATATCAAACTCACAACCCTCCGGGGGCCTCAATGCGATGGGTTTTGAGGTTTCATATTACTCTAATTAGTTAGTAGGTTCTTTTTGTTACTTAAACAAAAAATAAAGTTAATAATATTTTTTAGAATTGATTTTTTGTTGTAAACTAGCTATTCCTTTTATTGCCAGGTGTATGGCAATATTTTGACCCCGTGTTTCAAATATTGCCAGTTGTGCACTTTTTAAAAAAAAAATAGTAACTTTTTTTAGAATAATTTTTTTTATTATTATGTTTAATATATTTGAAGATAAATATATTGAGATTTATTCATCCTATTTACAGAGCCTTAGAGTTCAATCTGGATATATAACAAATTATCAAACCTTAAGGTTGGCAATAATTGGCTCACCTACCTTAATTTATAATCAAAAACACAGATCTTTGTGACGGTGATTTACCCCATTTACTTGGAACTGATCCAAATTATCCTTCAGATTGGTATTCTAGATACCAATATGTATTTCTAGGATTACAAATTGAAGAAATCGAGGTGGTTATTGATCAAGTTCAAATAAATTTGATGCTTGTGTAAGTCTGTTGAAACACCCTGAGCTTTCTTTCTTCAATCCAATTGTATCAAATATAAAAGACGTTATGGTTGCCTTAATGTGAGCAGCCATGTCTGTGCGTGAGTGTGCGCCTCGAACGAATTTTAACTCCCATTGCATTTCATTGCCAATTGATAGTTAATCCACATATAAAAAAGATATTTGCATTAAAGAGGTAATAAATAGTATTAGTTAAATAACATTTGTTAATGAAATTAACTGTCTCAACCGTTACTTTGTGAAATCTACTCAAATTAGCGTTTTAAATGAAACTTCCTGTATCTAGTTAACTCCACAGTTTATTGAAAAATGTTGCAAATTCTGAAAAATTGGCAATTGTTTCGATATTACCTAAATATCATCGTCAGTATGACAGAAGTTACATTTCATTTGATGCCTACCTGATGTTTAATTATTTTTAGGATAGTCCAAGAAGTGACCTATCTTGCGGTTTGACTAAATATTTCTGTTAATAGAATGTTATTACAAATATTAAAGCTTAGATATTATCAGCCATATGGGGATATCCTGGATATCATTTTTCCCAATTAAGATCAGTATCACTGTGCAATGATATAGAAAACTAAGAAAACTATATCCGCTAATCTTCACAAATATCACTTAAGAAGACAATCTCATTAATTTAGAATTCGAAATCCACGAATCTCCCACAAATAGGCAGTATTTGCTTCTGAACGAAAATAGAAGGACAAGTTATTATTTGAAATGGATCAAGCAGTTTTGTTATAAATATTTTAATCCGATCTCATTTGAACTTGATGATTATTCGAGCGTTATATATATTAAGAACATACTTCTTATATGTGATCATCTTAATCTACACCGGTGAATCTGGAGTGTTTGAATTTCATCACAAGTTTGGTTGCGCGAATTAATTTTTTTTAATCATATAGTGCCCGTCTAAAGTCTCCCCCCCTATCTATTTCATGAATCGTAGCACTTTATCTTTATAATAATCACTTAAGAAGACAGTTTATTAGTGGAGAACTCCCTAGATTTATCTGTTTATTGACGACTTCATATTGTAAGTTTCTTAAGTGTCTTCTAATTTTCAATTCTTCAAGGAAATCCAGCTCTTGTTTCTCATCACAAATATGTAGTACTTCTAGTTCTGTGTTAGCTGTCAATGAATCATTGGTGTCAAGTAGATGTCTGGCGTAGTGGGATTCATCTGGTTGTTTTAATCTGTATGCTCGTAAGTGTTCACTGTATTGGATTTCAAAATTTTTAAGGGTCTGACCCATTACATTCTGGACATTTAAGTTTATATATACCAGATTTCTTCAATGGTGATATTTTTGTTTTTACATTTAACAATTTAGTACTTATGTTACTTTCTGTTCTAAAAGAAATCGTTGTATTTGTTGCTTAAGATATTATCTTTGAAATATTATTAGAAATATTTCCTGCATATCAAATGGTTTTATGAGTTTTTTTTTTCTTTAGTTTGTTTAGGAAATATTGGTTGTAGTGCCACTTTTTCCTCTTTTTTACTAATTAGTTCATTTATCATATGTAATGGGTAACCGTTGGATGTTGCTATTTATTTAATTTTGTTAATCTCTCTATCGAAATTACATTTGTTCATCGAAACTGAAAATGCCCTATGTATCGTTAAATTATATGCCGCTAGTTTGTGGGACATGGGATGATTGGAACTGTATGGAATAGTCACATCAGTGTGTGTTGGTTTCCGGCGAATCGAATAGTCAAGTACATTATTAACTCTTTGAATGATTGAATCAAGAAAATTGATTGAACTATTTTCGTCAACTTCTACTGTAAATGTATTTTTAGGGTGTAAATTATCAATGTGGTTGGAAAATATATCTAATTGTCATCCACTACCCATAAAGCAAGCTAATATGTTATCTACATATCTATACCAAAGTAAAACATTTTTTGAAATATTGCTTTCAAAGATTTTTCTTTCTGAACTGTCCATAAAAATGTTTGCCAAAATTAGCGATATGGGGCTTCCCATTGGTAAACCTTCATTTTGCATATATATCTTATTGTCAAAAATGAAATAATTCCGATAAATACATACATCAAATAAATTAAGTATATCTGATATTATTCCTGGATTAAATTTTTATATTCTAGTAACATTCTTACAAGTATTAGACATTCTTTAGGTGGAATTTTAGTGAACATATTGGTAACATCAAATGAAATAAGCTTAGAGCTATCTTGCAAGTTGAATGCTTTTAATTTTTTGAACAGTTCCATTGAATTTCTAATTGAATATTTAGATGTATATCCATAACTATTGAGTATATTGTAAAGTTTCTTTGCCAATATATTATTAGGAGTATTAACATAAGAAACTACAGGTCTAATTGGTTTTGTTATTTTATTAAAGTTAACGTTTCCATATAATTGTGGAGAATGAAGATTCTTATTTATAATGGGCCTGTTCTCGTGATCACTGAAAAGATAATTTGAACTATTAACAATATTTCTAATATTATTAGAAAACTTTTTTGTTGGGTCTTCTCTAAGAACTTTTACATCGCTCGATTCTATAAAGTTATATATCTTTGAATTATAATCATTAGTTGTCAATATGACAGTAGCGTTCCTCTTGTCAGATTTTGTAACTGTTATGTTATTATCTTCTACTTTTTTTTTATTGAATTTAATACTGTAATGTAATTTTTTTCTTGTTTAACGTTTAACTTTTGAAGGTTCAATATTTTTGATTAAATTGGCAATTTTTAGTTTCTCATAAAGAAAATTATTTGAATTAGATTTTAAAGCTATTTCTAACTCTGTAGCCATTATCTGTTTTTTATTAATTTTGTAGTATGCTGTACTTTAAACCTTTATTTAAAATAACAATAGAATTATAAGAAGATAAAAATATTAATCCATGAATAATATCAGATATACTTAATTTATTTAGTGTATGTATGAATTATTTCACTTTTGATACGATATATATTCAACATGAAGGTTTACCAACGGGAAGCCCTATATCGCCAATTTTGGCAAACATTTTTATAGACAGTTTAGAAAGAAAAATCTTTGAAAGTAATATTTAAAAAAATGTTTTATTTTGGTATAGATATGTAGATGACATATTAGCTTGTTTTATGGGTAGTGAACGACAATTAGATATGTTTTTCAACCACATTAATAGCTTACACTCTGAAATTACATTTACATTAGAAGTTGGGAAGGAAATAGCTCAATGAATTTTCTTGATTTAAAAGTTCAAACACCGAAAACCAACACACACTTATGTGACTATTCCATACAGTTGTAATGCGTATTGCCCAGGTAAGCCCATATATATATATATATATATATATATAGGAAAAAATGCTTATGTATAAGTAATGTTACGCAATGTCAAACATCATGTTACGTTCTCCGTATTTTCATGAGAACGATGCTACGTTGCGTTTTTTTTAAATAAACACATTAAGTAACACAAATATCATGTTACATAAGAATAATGATTTCTGCACTTTCATGGGAGCGACGCTACATCGAGTTCTCCATGAAAATAAACGCTGATGTTGATTTAACCAAATCTATAAATTCTTTGACTTTATGTAAAATAGTTAGTTACAATTATAATTTCACCCTTATAATTCTTATTTATATAACATAAAGCTGTGTAACTCAATAAAAATTGTTTTTAAAAAGTTTAATGTGAATTTGTGAATATAACAGTGGCGCAGTCACAAGGATTCCTAAACACATTTAGAACAAGGATTGCCTAACTTAGTGTGGTGGTTCCTGAACCTTCAAGGAATTTTCAAGTACCAGCTCCAGATCTTCAAGAAACAGACGGTCTCTCCGGTACTAGAAACACGCAAACTGCTAACCAAGTGTAGCGAAGCTCACGGATAAGGATTTCAGCTACCAAGGAAGGAATGAAAATATTTACGTAAGAATCATCTCGTTTTATTTTTATTTAATATTTTGCAATTTATTTTTTATTTTTACCAAGTTCTATTGTCATAATTTATTTTTATTTTGAATACAATCATTTTAATATAAAGCAAAATGCTAGAAACACGTAGTGCAACAAACACTAATGCCAATGCTAATACTCCAGTTGCTCAAACCGATCAAGCGTCAAATTTAGAACCTTACAGATTATCCGAAATATTTTCAATAATTCCGGAATATGACGGTAATCAAATTTTCTGAAATACTTTTATGAATGCTTGTAAAACAGATTACAAAATGGCCGGCAACGACCAAAAAGTACTTTTAACTCTTCATATAAAAAACAAACTTAAAGGAAGAGCCGCTGAATTAATTAATTCACGCGACCCTTCAAATTGGGAAGAAATTAAAACATTATTAAATACTCACTTTGGAGATTCTCGCGACTTAAATTCATTAATTCAAGTCCTTCAAAGAATGAAACAACTACCAAACGAATCGCCTTCAATTTAAGTTTCGAGTTTACAAACTCTGGAAGCAAAAATGTATTCATATATAAGTAAACAACAGCATTAACCAACAGATCAAAAAGTAGCACAAACACGTCTTATAGAATCATTAACTTTAAATACTTTATTAACCGGTCTAGATCCAAAAATTGGTCAAATTGTTAGAGCTAGTAATCCAATAAGTGTTTTATCAGCTATTTCACGAATCAGAAGAGAACTTCAAATAACTTACTATGAAAACCACAAACCTCAGACTAATCGTAATACGAATAATATACCTACTCGTAGATTTAGCAAAAATTCACCAAAACAATGTAATTTTTGTCATAGAATAGGACATACTATGAATGAGTGTCTCACACGTCAGAGACAATCTCAAAATTTAGCTCGGGGTTCCTTTAGACCAAACCAAACCCCTAATTCACATAAACAAACAGGCCAAAATTTTCAACAAAGGCCACAATTTCAAAATAACCAACAAAATCAAAATCGCCCATCTATAATTAGACCAAATCCAAGATTCAGACCTCAAGGACCACCGGGAAATCGACCCAACACAAATTTTAATCAACAAAGAACTTTTTATTTCAATCGAAATCATGATTTTAACAAACACTCTCATAGCAGTTATGACTATTATACAGATGATAGTCAAAATTATTATGAAAATCAAAAACAGTATTCCGATAATTCACTTGATTATCAAGAATATTACCAAGAAATTAACCCCAGTGCTTCTGACTATTATACTGTTAATAGGGGAACAGATGAAAACTTTTATACTGCTGATAGTGATCCTAACTCTGATAATGGTGTACCAGTTTGCAATACGAATGAAGACGAAACTTTCGATTATAACTATAAAGAACAAGACAATTTTAATTATAATAATGAAAATGTTTATAATTTTGATTCTCATAACCTCCTAAATCCAAATCATGATTATTATCAGGATTTTCGATAAGGCCGTTTTCAAACGAAACCCCCAGATCCGCTAAACAATCAAACTTCAAATTTGTCGATCCCAGACCTCAGTTCACAAATCTAAACCATGAGTTTGAACAGTCCACAATCGGACTACCTCGAACAGATGTTCATGTAAAAAATACCTTACCGGTAAATTCTAAAAACTTATATTATATTAAAGACAGAACAAACACTTATAAAATTCTAATTGATACATGTGCTGGATTATCAATTTTCAAGCCCAAAATATGCGAAAATTATAGAAATCGATCTCCTGAAAATGTAATTATTCAAGGTATAATGAACCAAAAAATAAGAGTGAACGAATCAACCCTCATTCCATTCAAACCTAACGATCCACACAGAGTATTTATTTGTAATTTAGATATTGATTTTGATGGATTATTAGGCATGGATTTTTTAGAACATTATAATTGCATAGTTGATCTAAAAAATAAACAACTTATTACTGATTTCGAAATTGTACCATTATTTAAAGTAACAGATAATGAAACTACCAATATTTCAATTGAAAACCGATTACCACAAATTTACAAAAATACAATTTCCATTGAACCTAGGACTAAGCAAATCTTCAAACTAAAATGCGAATTAGTTAATACTGATGCTATACTGGTAGGTCAAGAAGTAGAGAAAGTTAAACTAACAAACGCATTAGTTAAAATAAATGAAAAAGGAGAATTTTTTGTTTCAGTATTAAATGTTAATTGTATACCTAAAACCGTAACATTTTCAAAACTTAACCTAGAACCATATGAAATAAATACTGTAAATAATATTCAACTAACAAACGCCAATATGAGGGAATTTAATTCAGGCGACGTTATCGCCTACTTCAAGGAAGTAGGTTGGATGACGAGCAAGAAGGAAGTTTGAACCTCAGAAGGATGCACAATGGGCCAATTGTGGCCTAAGTGCTGTGGGGCCACTCATCCTTCAAACCTTAACAGATACAGAATATTCAACTAACTACCCAAGAAATGTGCACCGATAGAACATCGGAATTAAAAAATCAACTAAGACTTGATCATCTTAATGAAGAAGAACGAGACTTAATTTCCCAACTTTGTCATGATTTTTCTGACATTTTTTATTGAGAAGGAGACATACTTACTTTCACCAACGAAATAAAACATTCTATAGATACGCAAAATTCTAAGCCCACTTATGTAAAATCATATCGCTATCCCCAAATTCATAAACAAGAGGTGAAAGATCAGATCAACAAAATGCTTTCACAAAACATTATACAACCCAGCAATTCTCAATGGTCGTCTTCCGTGTGGATTGTGCCCAAGAAGCTCGACGCAAAAGGTAAACAAAAATGGCGTGTTGTCGTAGACTACAGAAAACTGAATGAGGTTACAATAGACGACAAATACCCGTTACCAGACATTGGAGATTTATTGGACCAGCTTGGTAAGTGTCAATATTTCACGACACTAGATCTTGCATCAGGCTTTCATCAAATTGAAATAATGCCTGAAGATATACCAAAGACCGCCTTAACAGTTGAAAACGGACATTTCGAATTCCTCAGAATGCCGTATGGTCTAGAAAATGCACCTTCAACATTCCAGAGGGTCATGGACAATGTCCTTGCTGGAATTCAAAACTAGCGATGTCTTGTCTATATGGACGACATCACCGTCTATTCACCGACAATTCAAGAACATATTACCCGCTTAACAAAAGTATTCAAGAGACTTCAAAAAGCTAACTTAAAACTTCAGCCAGACAAGTGCGAATTCTTGAGAAAAGAAGTCGCCTACATTTAATGACGGAAGATGGCATTAAGCCGTTTCCGGCAAAAATTGAATGCGTCCAAAAATTCCCCCATTCTACGAATAAGGAAAGAAAATCCTTTTTGGGACTCGCTGGTGACTACAGAAGATTTATACCGAACTTCGCTAAAATTTCCAAACCAATGACAAAAATTTTACAAAAAGAAGTCCCATTTAATTTTGACTCCGAATGTCAAAAGTCATTCCAAGAATTAAAAAATGCTCTTACCTCTACTCCGATATTGATATACCCAAACTTTGAAGAACGATTCCTTTTAAGTACCGATACTAGCGCATTTGCAATCGGTGCGGTTTTGTCACCAAGGCCCAATAGGTAAGGATTTACCGATAGCCTATTCGTCTAGGACATTTTGCAAAGCAGAAACAAAATACTCTACGATAGAGAGAGAACTTTTGGCAATTGTGTGGGCAGTTAAACACTTTAGACCCTATTTATATGGCCGAAAATTTACCCTTATAACTGACCACCGTCCACTCACTTGGTTATTCTCAATAAAAGACCCCGGTAGTCGTCTAGCACGATGGCGCCTCAAATTAGAGGAATACGACTATCAAATTGAATTCAAATCTGGCAAATCTAATAAAAATGCCGTTGCCCTCTCTCGAATAAAAATTAACCACATAAATGACTTCGATTCATCACGTTCAAAATTAGGAAACTTCAAATATTTACCTTACCCAATTAATCCCGCTATTGAAGAAGCAGGGTCATCCCAACAAACTGAAAATGAAACTGAAATTGACTGGGACGCTGCTGCAGAAGAACTTTTGTCTTTTGAGGAACTTTACAAAACAAAATCACTGATCGACTATTCTAAAATAGAATATTCTAATAATCATCTACTAGACAAACAAAATAAAAACATTTTAACCTTTTTTCAACAAATTAATCTACAAGATTTTCATGAAAAAAATAATTGAGGATATATTTGAGGAAAACCCCGATTTTTCTTATGCAAAAATTAATGTACTCAGTAGTTAAACTGTTAAAAATAGAAAATACCTTATTATTGCTATACCATGGGATCCAGACAGTATTAGTGAATACTTATTTGCAGCAATTTACAGAAACCGAGATTCACTTAAACCTTCATAAAAATATTTTATCGAAAATAATCCTGACCTACCAATATTAGAAACACTATCATTTCTACTTTCGAAAGTTGACGTAAAATTCACTATTTGTCAAAATATTACTAAAGAGCCAGAACGAAATCAAATACCTATCATCTTAGATCAATTCCATAATGGCGGAATTAATTAAACTATTAGGCGAATACGACAAAAATATAATTGGGCCGGCCTGAATCGAGATGTCGAAAATTATATTAAGTCATGCCAAGAGACAAAGATATGTCGCAAAAATTTGGACAGTCCCCTCGTTATAACTGAAACGCCTAAAACACCTTTTGAACGTATTGGTATTGATATTTTAGAGGTACCTCAAAGAAATTACGCTCTTACGATAAGAGACGAGCTAACAAAATTTTCTCAAGCATATACGCTTGAAGATAAAAGTGCCAAATCCGTTGGTTAGATTTCCCCGAAGATTTGGAAGTTGGAAGACATTTAAGAAACCCACAATATTAGGTTGTCAATGAACAGATGAATCTAGTGAGTTCTCCACTAATAAACTGTCTTCTTAAGTGATAATTGTAAAGATTAGCAGATATAGTTTTCTTGGTTTCCTTTAACATTGCACATTTATACTGATCTTCATTGGAAAAATGATTTCCGCCAGACATCAACTTGATACCAATCATTCATTGACACCTATCACAGAACTAGAAGTATTACATATTTGTGATAAGAAACAAAAACTGGATTTTCTTGAAGAATTGGAAATTAGGAGACACTCAAGAAACCCACAATATCAAGTCATCAATGAACAGATAAATCTAGGGAGTTCTTCACTTTTAAGCTGTCTTCTTAAGTGATAATTGTAAAGATCAGCAGATATAGTTTTACTTGTTTTCTTTATCATTGCACATTTATACTGATCTTCATTGGAAAAATGATATCCGCCAGACATCAACTTGACACCAATCATTCATTGACACCTATCACAGAACTAGAAGTATTACATATTTGTGATAAGAAACAAAAACTGGATTTCCTTGAAGAATTGGAAATTAGAAGACACTTAAGAAACCCACAATATCAAGTCGTCAATGAACAGATAAATCTAGGGAGTTCTCCACTTTTAAGCTGTCTTCTTAAGTGATCATTGTAGAGATCAGCAGATATAGTTTTCCTAGTTTTCTATATCATTGCACAGTGATACTGATTTCAATTGGGAAATATGATATCCAGGATATCCCCATAGGGCTAATAATATCTAAGCTTTAATATTTGTAATATCATATCTTCTTTTTCCTATTAACATATATTAAGCCAATCACTTCTTGTACTAGGCAAAAATAATTAAACATTAGGTAGGCATCAAATGAAATGTAACTTCTGTCATACTGACGATGATATTTAGGTAATAGTAAATAAAAACGTGAGGCAAAGTTTCATTTTAAAAACTTATCTAACAGAACCTTTTAAGTGTGGAAAAGTATATTCGCCCTATGAGGAGTTTAGGGTTAGTTTGGAGGAGTCTTAGGGGATTGCCTAAACTTCTCTGGCGCCCTATTTTGGACTCGAAATAAATATTGAAGAACCTACTCCTTCTACGACTCGAAACTAGTCAGCTGGCGAGCACATTGTTCTACGGGGCAATCTGACATTTAAACGAGCACTGGAGGTAGCTATCCTGAAGAGGAGATGTTTCGTTATATATTGAAATATTACATATATTCCAGAACAAGTTATTGACAATACTCCTTGTAAGAAACAGCGATCTCCACAGAGACCCGGGAGTGGAAATGGTGGTAGTCATTTTGCTAGGAAGCATGAAGAACAGCTTCACACCCGCGAGATTGTCGAAGCAATCTAGCTGCTGGACTAACTTCGAATAGTGAGAAGACCTAAAAGGATTAAATATCTTGAGCTAGAGTAGTGGTTGAAAACAGAGCACAGTGCGTGAGAACAAAATTGAGAAAACACTAGTGGGTCAAACTCGATCATACACTTCTATTTCAAGATTTCAATTGAAAATTATTGTTCGATAATCTTGTTACCAGATTGGTATAATTAAATTCAATATAGAAACAGCTATATATTGAAAAGCTGAAATGAATTCTGTACAAATGATATAAAAAATTAGTTTCTCTCAAAATTTTATAAAACGCTAGTGGTTACTACCGTTTCGGCAAATATTCCGTTTTCAAAACATAAAACTTTAATAGAAGCAGACTTTTGACGAAATTTTGCCGATAAAATGAAAAATAACGTTCCTGCATCGAAATTGAAATGAGAACTTTTGATATTATGCACCAAATCTAAACTGTAACTAAAGTTAACTTTTGCTTATGAAAAGATCCTTCACGACATTTGTCCACATTAGTTTTATTTGTCTTCATTGATCATGACTCTCAGGAGGAAATTCAATATTTGTTCTGCAAGAGCGACAGACAGGTTTTGCAGTGGTAACTGCTTTTTTCTACCAATACGTTTACAATCAACTAATACAATGATGACGTATGGAGTATTGTTTTATTTGAGACTATCTATGAAATATATTGAACGTATTTTCTCTTATGTAGAATCGTCACTAGATTTAAAATAATAGGTTTGATGAAAACCTTCAAAGTCTTCAACGAGCGTCGATTTTGCGTGCTATTTAGAGTACCACACTTTTGTATGATTTCTAAGAAAATCCGAAATAAATTGAATACGATTGATAAAAGGCATACCAGATGCTCACCGTTCTAATATTATTTCTTGGAGTTGAGGATTAAATTGAATTTCTGTTCAATAAAATGTCGTTGAAACTCTTATATCATTCAGTTTTATTCCGTTTAAGCGTCTCATGAGAGCGCTATTCAATATAACAAAGGTCGAAAACATGAAGTGTAAATTTACTATTTATTATAAAAGAATTTTAGACACAAAACTAATAAATACAAAGCATTTAAATGAAAACTATCCTCTCTATATACATCTGGAGGCACCACATGTACAAACAAATAGAAAAATATGTCAAAAATCATATAAAATAGGACGTCTTTTTGTATTCTCCTAATAAAGATTTCAAATTATAAGTTCATAGTACGAGAATAATGAATCTGCAAAAGCCACAGTTAGATTGTTCAGTGATGCTCATTCTGGAGGAACTGCCCCACATGAGTACGTATCTGAAATAATGACAAAGTGTTCAGACACAGGATCAGTTTTAACAATAAAAAACATCAACCATAATGCATAGTGTAGTGGTTACTTAGTAAGGGTCCCTCGTATACTCGACGTTTACCATAAAGGTATATTATTATGGAGGAAACCACTTACCTAGCAACCTGTATTCGAGAACAAAATAAACAATAACACATTTATAAAAGCACTGGGTTCAAGTTTAATACATTTAAAAATACACGATTATAAATATCAAAACGACTTATTCAAAGTATTAATAACAATAATATCATCCTGGTTCGTTCACACCCATTATATAGGAAACATAGTTGTGTTTTACTACACATCCGACCTCCGTCTATAAACTGTACATGTCTGTTTATAAAATAACAAAAACAAGCTTTCCTTGATAAATTACATTGACCATAGCGGACCAATGCTCCCTAAATACTATAATTAATATTAACCTGAATTTCAATATTATTTCTAAGTTAGTGTCCTTTTGTCTTTAATGTAAGGGATCACTACATCATCCCCTCTTGGAAGAGAAAAATTATCATTTTAATTTTTCGATATAACTTATACCTATAACTGTTTTTATGAATGTTTTTGTTTTGTCTTTGTTTACCAAACACTACTTGTTCGTTTATCAACACACTTCACTTATTTACATTTGTTTCCGCTCTTTGTATACAAACAATCGATTCTTATGAACAATTTGTTGCTTTTTGTCTGGAGATGTAATCTCACAATTTACCCCCTTGACTCCCGTTATTTTAAACGGACCTAGATAATGTGAATCGAATTTGTTTCTTGCTTCATTTTTTAGAATAACTAATTCCCCTAACATTCCCCTAACATTCTTACAAACTCACACCAGTTATCCCTAGAATCTTCGATAAAATTTCTTATATATTCGTTAAATGTCCTATGTA
The DNA here is from genome assembly GCA_963921935.1 of Galeruca laticollis. Classification (NCBI taxonomy): domain Eukaryota; kingdom Metazoa; phylum Arthropoda; class Insecta; order Coleoptera; family Chrysomelidae; genus Galeruca; species Galeruca laticollis. The sequence goes on along the minus strand of OY998179.1, from coordinate 180,409,244 downwards.
ATCTTTCGCAACTGCCTATTGTTTCGTGGTATTGTGCTGTTGAAAAATTATGTTTTATATTTAATAGTTCTGCTATATTCTTCATTATTTCGTTCTTATATTCCGTCCCTTGATCTGTTCTTATTACTTTCATCAATCCGTAATTTGGTATAAAGTTGTCGAAAATTGCTTTTGCTATTGTGTGTGCTTCTTTATTCTGAACTGGTATCATAACTGCGTACTTAGTTAATTCGCATAATATCGTAATGCAATAACGATTCCCGTTGCTATTCTCTACAAACGGACCTATTGTGTATATGTAAATAATATCAAACGGTTTTATAGATGTATCTGTTATAACAAATTTTTCTTTGTGACTGGGCTTTGCCTTATTCACTTGACATTTATGACAATTTTGTACGTATTTCCTTACGTCTTACTCCATGTTTTTCCACTTGAAATTTGCTCTTAGTTTCTTTAATAACCTATTTTTTCCTACAGGTCCCCCAAACATTGGATCATTGTGATATCTTTCTAATATCTTTTGGATCTCTTCTTTCTGCTGTACCGTTTTTGGTACTTCGCATATACATACTTGAATACTTTTTAATCTTTGATTTCCTACTTCTATAAATTCTTCTACTATGCACTTTTCAAATATATCATCATTTGTATATATTTTCATTCTTTTTACTTCATTTCTTACCGATAGCTCTTCAAGCTTTTCCAACGTTCGTCCAAGGTCGAAGTTGTGTAAACCGGTATTTAAGGCTTCACTTAATTTCAATTTATTTTTGATCCGAATGCTCATCCTAAGTGAGATACGGTTATTTTCAAAGTGTAAAATTGGTAATTTATGTGCCTCAAGGTTATTTAAAACTTTTACTACTGCAGGTTTTTGTATTCTTACTTCTTTTGTTTCTACTTTATTCCTTTGATCCTTTGCTGTTTGTACGTTTTCTTTTTGCGTTTGTGCTCTTGTGATTGCCAAGACATGTGAATTATTTATGTATAAATCCTTAAGTTCTTCAATGGATATTCTCGATATACTGTCCGCGTAATTCTCTATACCTTTTACATACTGTATTTCAAAATCATATTCTTCCAAATCAATCAAATTTCAAATTTTTCCTAGACAATGTATTTATTTCTTAATTGAATAAAACTTTTATCGCTGAAAATTTTATCCAAAATTTCGTTATTTTCCTTATATGTGGATTTGTTCCATCCTGTATGTATTTCAAACTGATTCTTCCTTTCTTCTAATTCTTTTAAACTGTACACGTTGTCATTAATCATTAATGTATTTTCAATTATCTTAGCTTTAGCTCCACTTTCTCTCGCCGGTTTCATGTATCTTATTAACTATTTTCTCTGTTCCAATATATCTTTTGAATAATCTTCATAAATATATATCTTCGTTCCTTTTAACTTATTCGTTCCGTTCAATGTCTCTACTTTCTTATTCGCATCTTTCATCATTATTAATACTGGTCTATTTTTGTTACTGGTTTTGTTTCCTAATCTTTTACATTTCAAAATATCTGTTTAACATCTACTGTTTTATTAACCTTTTTCATTACATCTTGTAACATATTTTCTAGTTGTTCCTCATCTTCTTCGTTTTCTTCTTCTATACCGTGTATTATTAAATTTGTCTCTCTAAAATTTTTCTGTGTATGTGTCATGTTTCCTTGCAAAAATTCTGTTTTTTCCTTTAGTTCCTTATTTTCCATCCTCAATTCGTAGTTTTCCTTCTTCAATTGTGCTATTTGTCTGCTCATTTCTTCAATTCTATCTTCTATCTTGCATATTCTCACGTTATTGTTGACTTGATTATTGTAATGTCCATTATTATTGTATTTCCTATCGTTATTAAAATTTTCGTATCTGCCATAGTTGTTTCCTTGATTATACTGTCGAAATTTTCCTCTTGAATGATTACCGTTATAAAATCCTCTGTTGTTTTCTCTCCGGTGATTATTCCTAAAGTCAAAGTTTGATTTCCTGAAGAAATTCCTGTTATCTTTCATATGTAAGACTTGTTGTTGCCCTACTATTCCTTCTACTGAAACCAATTTTTATAATAACTCTTGTGTTGTTTCAAAACTTCCCGCTGCAATTATCGTTTTGCTTGCATCCGTTGCGGCATTCATAGTTACTGCCTTAATCGTTGCTTCTTTCGTATATTTCTCAGCTAGCCGTTCAGGCATCCCTTCCGATATGTATGCTGCCTGTAATCTTTCCGCCAGTTTCTCTATTTCTGTTGCATACTGTGTCACATCCTTTCCGTTCTGTATTATTTTACCAAGTTTCGCTATGAGAAGGCTTGGATTGTCTCCTCTTATCCCTGCTTTAAGTTTATCTTCGATGTCTGCAATGGAGTTTTCCGTTGTGATTAAACTTCTAGCTTTTCCTGTTATTCTCGTTTTTATCAATAGGATAGCATTTTCCTCATTACCATTCGTGTTTGTCTGTAGTAATTCCAATGAGTCTAAGAATGACTGTAATTTACTCGCTTCGCCATTAAACTCATTCGGTAAAACTTTACTCGCAAAATTAAAAAAATCGTTCATATTTGTCGCCATTTTCAACTGTTTGCTTATTGCTTGTAATACAACAGTATTAATTTTCTCAAATATAGAGGTAGGTATGTCTATAATACAATTTAACGCTTAAAATGCCCTTTCAGCTTTATCCCTTATCCTACTTGAATGATTTTTACAAGTCTCCTGTTATATTGAACTTGAATTTTTCAAATTTTTGGCTATTAACCTAGTAAAATTATTGTAAAGACCTACTATGCTACTAATTACTTCTATATGTATATCAGGATTTTTAGGAGTTTCCTTCTTCAAAACCCCTTTCCCCTGTTTATTAACTTCTTCTACAATCAATCGTAATTCATTCTCACAATCTTCCCACGTTATTGACATTTAAAAAAACTTTGTTCATAAGAATAGAATGCATGTGTACTTACAAATTATTTATACGGTGAGAATTCCTGTTGTCTGCTTTATTGCATTGCTTCTGTTGATATCTCTTGCCAACGCTCTTCGGTGTGTTTTCCATACTGACCAAACAAATTTGAAGATAAAAGCTATTGTTATAATGTATAGTAATACCATGATGTGCATCGCAACATTATCTTGCTGTACCATGAAAGTGTTATTGACAATTCCTGTTTCTTTTGCTTCTTGTTTGGTTGATGAACCTCCCATTGTTTCTTTTCGCCAAGGTCCCAAATTTGAGTAGAAAACCATATAGTTCTATCCTTATAACATCAATTTTACCAAAACTTATCATTTACTTACAGGATAATTTACCATAACCATTTGTTCTGGAGGATTACTATTTCACTATTACCATTTACCATTAATATACATTTCACTATCCATTTTTCCATTACCATATTACCATTCAATTTTTACCTTTAGTTCCGCAGGATCACCATGTAGTGGCGATAACCATTATACAATTAATTTTACCATAACCATTTTATAATTACCATTTCCATTTAGTTTGCAGGATCGCCATGTGGTGGTTACTTAGAAAGGGTCCCTCGTATACTCGACGTTTACCATAAAGGCATATTATTATGGAGGAAACCACTTACCTAGCAACCTGTATTCGGGAACAGAATAAACAATAACACATTTATAAAAGCACTGGGTTCAAGTTTAATACATTTAAAAATACACGATTATAAATATCAAAACGACTTATTCAAAGTATTAATAACAATAATATCATCCTGGTTCGTTCACACCCATTATATAGGAAACATAGTTGTGTTTTACTACACATCCGACCTCCGTCTATGAACTGTACATGTCTGTTTATAAAATAACAAAAACCAGCTTTCCTTGATAAATGACATTGACCATAGCCGACCAATGCTCCCTAAATACTATAATTAATATTAACCTGAATTTAAATATTATTTCTAAGTTAGTGTCCTTTTGTCTTTAATGTCTTTTAAGGGATCACTACAGTAGTCAACAACGAGAAGAGTAGGCAACAATGGGTAGAGTTGTCAACAACGAGGCTATTTAAGTTGCTAGTTACAAGAACAACAGTGAAAACACAAATTTCCAGTGTAGTAGGTGTTTCTCGCTGCAGTGTTTCCAGTATATTTCTACTTATTCTTCATCCTTCTTTTGGTATAGGTCAGGGGTGATCAGCTTAAAAGCGATCACCCAATTACATACATTTTAAGTCTAACGTTGTTCATGTAGTATTTTTCATTGTACTGAAAAAGAAAATGTAATGCCCTTAATTTTGACAGACACTCTTGTCGAGAATAATTCTGTCAATCAATGAATGCCAATTTTGATGTGACAGCGATATTGTAACATAAAGAAGTTTGCATGTTTAGGGCTTTGATCACAGAGCAACGACGGCCAGGTCAAAAGAAGCACAGAAGAAGAAGCAGTATCTTCGCTCTCATAAGACTCGTGAGTGGTGACTAAACTGTGATTTATTCTTTCAATAGTATCAGTAAGAAATTTTTCCGTTGTATCATTTTGTTATTTTTCGGTTGACGGAGATATTTCTGAACTTTTAAACCATGACGGAAAATTCTTATATTGATGATAGTAAACAAATTAAATTGGTTCTTTCCATATTATTAACCGTGATTAATAATTTCTTCATGCAGAAAGTCAATTTGTGGTTAATGAAATAACATCTGACAAGAACAAATTTGAATTGTCAAGCATGGTGTACACACTAGATATAAATTGAGAGAATGAAACGGCAAGTACTGAGTGAGTAGTTTATTAAAAAATCCAGCTAAGCTAAACTACACACTCAGTTCTCGTCGTTTCATTCACTCAAAAACAAATTTCATTCAGATTTGGAAAATTTACCCATTGAAATTTTTAGCAATGTTACAGACATCGCCAATGATCCTTCGACGACAAATACGCACGGATTTCTTAAAAAGACTGTTATACAAAGACTTAGTTTGAGCAAAGAAAAACGCCTCGAAAAATTTATTTCTAATTAAGAAATTGCCGATGACAAACCCCCTTTTTTCTGTCGAAAATAAGAACGTTTTACTGCAGGTAAAGTTGATAAAAAATAATTTTTAGATTTCGCTGACAACATTTGGGAGAGTTCCCAAAACAGCAATAACATTTTTGGTATTGGTAATTTAAATGAAGGAAGTTCTTTTTTTAATAAAAGTCCAGCTCATTTTTTTTAAACTTTTCAGAAAATATTCAATAATGTTTTAGAGAAATCAAACCTTTCAGAAACGGAAATAAAAATTCGACTAGAAATGAAAGTGAGCATAAAAGTCGCGATTAAATTTAATGTAATTCTTGTAATAATATAATAATATAATAATAATATATGTTTATTCACTATAAATTACAAAGTATAACAAATGTAGATCAAAAATCGTGAATAAACACAATGCCCCACAGAAGCTGTAAAAAACAGCTTGTAAGTGGTATCTAAATTAAGTACAGCGACAAAATTAGTTACACTCACAACAATAGTAAACTTAGAAACAATAATGATAGTAGTAATATCACAAATAATACACAGCACAATCAGAATATATCAACAAAATATGAATTTAAAAAAAAAATAATATGAAAAATTAAAGGAATAATGAAAATGAACCTGTACAACTACAGAAAAAAAGTAAGTATATTAAACTATTTAAGTTATTGAACACCGTAAACTCCAACCTTCAGCCAATGTAACCATGTGTAGGTGTAGATACTTCTCACGTTACGATTTTTATATCGCAGAATTCTCTTTTCTGCTCTAAAATGAAGTGTTTTAGTTTCTTTTTAAATAATCGAATATTTTGGATGCTTTTAATATAATCTGGAATACGGAATAGAAAGAATATGTTTTCTGACAACTAGTTTTTATCATCCTAGGGTCTGTATGGAAATGTCTATTCCTAGTATTGTAATTATGGATTGGTAAGTTGTATGTATTCTTTGATCTATGATATTCCACTGAAACGCATGAAAAGTATAGTTGTTTCAGATCCAATATTCTGCTTTCAGAATACAAAAGATCTGAAAAATAAAGGTTCGGTTTAGACATTATGATTTTTAGAAATCTCCTTTGGATTATATTTAATGGCTGCAGGTGAGTTTCCAACGCACTTCCCCAAACCTGAATTCCATATCGAAGATGGCTTTCTACCAATCCAAAATATAAATTGCGGAGATGTTGGCTAGAAATATACTTTTTCAAGTGCCTAAATTTATGCAAAATAAACTGTAATTTTTTTATTATATATTTAATATGACAATCCCATTTTAAATTTGTATCCAATATAACCCCCAAATATTTTATTTTGTTTGTTGGTTCAATAAATAAATCCTGATCAAACTGTGATATTTTCAGTGGATAAAATCGGTTATTAGATGTATATCTTGTATATCTAGTTCGCGAAGTAGAAATAAATTTGATAATCGGAAGTACAATAAACCTTTGTGTTATGATCATTTTTAATTCATAGAAGAAGCTCTGAAATGTGCTGGGCCTTTTTGTCTTATGTATAAATATTTGAATGTGTAGCAAAATTCAAAAAATGAGTAAGTTTTACAACAGTTTCTAATGTAGGTGAATATTTTCCAAAAAGATTATTTATTAATGACCAAACTAATAAATGAGAATATCTTCGTGATTTAGTAGCAGATATCAGCTGTTCACCGTATACTTTATTTAATGAATCAAAATAAGATCATGTAATTCTTACGTCTGCTTCTGGACATTCTAATTCAACTTATGGTAAGAAAATATTAAAAGTTGATTTAGGATTAAGAATATTTTTCCCTTTTACTTTTACAATAGGTGATGTTTCTCGCCCTATTATTGGCGCGGATCTTCATTATCATTACGGAATTTTAATTAATATTAAAAATAAATGTCATTGATAATGAAACGTCAGTTAAATCAGAAGGTTGTGTTTTAGAAACTAAAGATATTTCATCTAGATTATTTGCTGTTAAAAATAAATATACTGAATTATTTGAAAAGCAGTGTGTTCAGGACATAAAAAGGGAAATTTCCAGAAAATTTTGTAAAAAAAATTTTTTTAGGGTAATTAAAATAAAAAAACCGAAAAATTGTTTTTTGGATTATCCGCTTGAATTTTGGAGTTATGTGAAAAAAATGTGAAAACAATAGTTGTAAACAATTTTATTACCTACAACTTTGCATTCAACTTTTTCCGACAGAACTCGTAGATTTGCCTGAAATCGTGATAAACCACTTGCTACCCTTAAAATCTCGCTTCCATCCACGTCTCAACCTCAAATCACCCGTAAATTATTTTCCTTTTTATGTTTGTTATATTTTCTTACTTTTCCACCCTGGCCTACATTTCATAGATGTCACTATCATCAATGGAATTGTTAAACTAATTTCTACTAACCTCTTAATTTTTGGTAATTACTAATGCGAATTTCGAATTATGATACTACCTTAATTGTAAGTAGGTTGTTTTTCCATATGATCCTTGATGTTTGCAAATTGTTGGAATTACTTCTTTTCTACGTCAACTATCATAGATGCTGCAAAGGAGCTCATAATTTCTGTTAGAGTTCTTGCCTTTTAGTTCTAGATTTAACATGCTCAGTTACCCGGTTAAATCTGGTAAAAATGTATTACCCGTCTAAATAACGCAGTTGCTTCTGTTCCAGAAATTTTATTATTTCGTCCAATATATCTCGAAATCGTTGCAAACACTTGCTCCGACTCAACCGCCTCACGTCAGTACTTGTACACATTACTGTAACATTGTTTTAGAAGCAATAAATATATTATTGTTATTATTAATGCTTAATTAATCATTTTTTCGTTCAAATAAGTTTTGATTGTATAAATATTTTGGTAGTTTCCTTCGTCTAATGCCGATTCTGTCCCTTGCTAGAGCTCAAGAAATTCTGTTTACATAACAATGTTGTAGGTAGAGTGGAAAAAGTCAATCCCTTGAAGATGTTCCTTTAGCCTCCTACTTTTTTATTCAGCTGCATCTCTTAGAATGCCGTGAAGCGAACTGATTATCAGTTAGTTCTGAATGAAATATGAGCAGAACCGAATTTATTTGCAGCATCAACTCTCGAACATAATATTCCTAAGGGATGTTCTACATTGTTGGAACTATCCTGAAAATAATCTACAGATAAATTCCGATCTCTTATTCGCTTTGAATAAAAAAATAAGGCTGAGTTTTTGAGATATGTTTAATATAATCAGCGAATTAGGAGGTGTTTTTGGAACGCAGTTTATGCCGATTATAAATTTGATATATTTGGCATCGTAAGGGAATCTTAAACATTTTCTAGAAATGTTTTAAACCATGAAGATATTGGTAAAAACAATAAATGAATCTTTTTGTGGATCCAAGAGCAGCTTTCCTAAAAATTTAATAAAAATAACTGGACTCTTGTTAGTAATAGAGCAGGACGATGTACTTAAAGCTAAGAATATTAACGTAAACAAGATTTGTGGATACAAATCACAATAGATGTTATACAACAAAGACACTGGCAACGAATGGTAATGAAAGTAGAAACAAAAAATATTATGGCAGACATAAAAATGATTGAAATATCGGAAATACTAGGTTTGTGTCCAATTTCTTCCCGATTTTTTGATGGATGGTACTGTCACTAGAGGTTATTGTAATTAGTGATTTTATGAAGGAATTAACATCTCCCAGAGAACTTCTCAGTCTTTGCCACCTCATTCTAACCCTCCTTTTTTCAGTTGAGATTTATTTCAATATATAGTTTTATCTTTGTGTACATTCTCATTTGTGGCATTGAAATTCCAAACAGAATGCCGTAACATATAATAATGCTCGCTAAACCTCATTAGGAGCTTTAATTTGGTAATTTACAGTTCAAAATTTCAACAAATTGAATAGACATGATCCTTAACCCTAGGATGCATAACATCAGTCTCAGAGACTCATGAAGAAATTTAAACAGGTACAAATTCTAATGTATTTTACCTACAGCATTACTATTTTAAGAATTTGTTTATTATTAGTTTGAATGTTTAATATCGTGGATTGACTTTTTGTTATAACGGCTGTAAGCTAAGGAACAGCTCAAAGAGAGCAATAAATAAATTAGTGTGTGGATGAAGGAACTGTTATATAAATGATTCTATATGAATTCGGGACGAAAATCCATACTTTCTACAAAAAAACTTTATTTATGCGTTTTCCGTGACATATATATTTTTCATGACGTTCTGTCTCTATCTGACATAATAACAACTTTCTTTTTTTTTACAACTGGCTTGCAAAATACATTCGAAAGTCGGTAAAAAAGTTTTCTTTAGCGATGAGTACAGGTTGACAGCAGTCGGCTGACACCGTCGCCTTTTTTTTAATATAACAAAAAATAGGGAAAAAATATAAACTTAACATGCCGCTCGCCTTGAAAAGCCCACTTTTCAATGAAGATGAGTATGATAGAGGATTGCGGCACAACAAAACAGTACATATATACATTTCCATTAATATATATATATATATATATATATATATATATATATATATATATATATATATATATATATATATATTTGGAAATCAGTTCTCGATTGGTAGTGCGCAAACTTTAGAAATGTTTCTTTTCAAAATATTACCATTCGCCATTCGAACCGAGACTACGCGCATCACATTGTCAGTACCATAATGTTATTCCACAACACGAGCGAGAGGCCATTTTAAAGAAGGTAAGTTATCTTCAATTAGAACGACCATGGATCCAACTTTTAAAACGGGTTCAACATCAAGCTTCCATTTGAAGCGAGTTTGCAGCTGGCTTAAATAGTCCTTTGACCATCGGTCCCAAAATTGTTGCTTGAGTTGTTGTAGTCGATAGTATCGATCCGCTCTGGAAATTTAAGCTTCTTTAAGGTCTTCTTCTGGTTAACTTGCTAGTGAGTCGCCAATAAGGAAATGAGAAGGAGTCAAGGGTAGGAAATCGGTAGGGTCATCGGATAAAGGGCTCAAAGGACGTGAGTTCAAGCAAGACTCAATCTCCACCAGTAGCGTGTACATTTCCTCGTAAGTTAAATGTGATTCACCGAGTACTCGTTTAAGATGGAATTTTGTGGACTTAACCGTAGCTTCACACAAACCACCCATATGAGCTGATCTGGCTGGATTAAAATGCCAAAGATAAATTTATTACGCCTGAAATTGTTGATGAAATAATACTTTGTACTAATCGAGAAGCAAAACACGAATTTGAAAAAAAAAGGTAAGATTTGGACATAAATCGAAAGAGATGAAATTGATGCTATTTGGATTTACTATTGTTGGCTGGTGTTGAAATAACCTGTAAGAGAATTATTTCTTGATAAGATGTCGAATCCAATGTACAAAGCTACAGTGGCAGTAAATCATTTTGAAAATATAGAAAAGTATCTTCGTTTCGATGACAAAAGAAGTCGTTCGGTTAGACTTGAAACTGATAAATTATCTCATATTCGTCATATATGGGAATTATTTTTAGTTCAGTGCCGAACACAAATGATTCCAAAAGAGTACCATAGATGAAGAGTTGCTTGCTTTTAGAGGTCGTCGTAGTTTCATACAGTACATGCCCTCAAAGCCAGCAAAATATGGAATAAAGTTTTTTTGGCTTTGTGAAAGTGAAACAGGATATGCCATTGATGGACAAGTATATTTGAGCCGCCAACTTGGAGAACCAGTACAGCACAACGTAGCAGAAAATTTTGTAAAATCACTAACTGTTTCCATAAAAAACTCAGGACGGAACTTAACAGTTGACAATTTTTTTGCAAGTATTTCACCAACACAACATCTGCTGCTTATTGGAATAACTTGTGTGGGAACTTTGCGCAAAAACAAGAAGGAAATTCCTAAAGAGATTCAAGCCACTAAGGAAAGAAGTGTTTATTCCTTTATTTTTGGTTTCAATAAAGATTTGACGTTGATCAGCTATGTACCAAAAAAGAATCAATCTGTGCTACTTCTTAGCTCGATGCATCACGACGATTCAGTAGATAATGAGAGTAGTAGAAAAAAACCAGAAATAATTGAATTATATAATAAAACTGAAGGAGGTGTTGATCATATGAATCAAATGATAGGCAACTATACCACAAGGCAACAAACAAGACGATGGCGTGTCGCAGTTTGGTACAACATAATGGATTTAGCAGCTCTAAGTGCTTACTTTATGTACACCCATGAAAATAAAAAAATTCACGATGGAAAAACTAACATGAGAAGAATGTTCATCAAAGACTTAGCAACCGAATTAGTGTTACCATTTATGAGAAGAAGAGCACAAAACCCAAAACTTCCAAATACTGTAAGAAGTAGTATGAAACTTTTTATCACGCTTTCGGAATAAGAGAATATCTTAGCTGGTTCAGTTTTGGAAAAGAAAAGATGATTCTCGCAATGTCCTACACGAATTGGAAAAATGAGTACACCGAGTTATACTAAGTGTAATAAACCACCATGCGAAGAACACAGTGAAAATTAAAAATTTTAATATGGATTTCAATTTTAAACGCTTGTTTTTAAACTATTATTATGATAAATAAACGTAAAATATGAATAGGTGTTTTTTTTTAAATATGAGTCTTGGAGATTCATGCTATGCATTCTTGTCGAGAATTTCATCTATGCATCCTAGGGTTAAATAGAGACTCCATTTAAATCACTCTAAATATCGATATTTACATTCAAAAATTGTTAGATATGAGTGACATATAGTTGCTAAATAATTAATTTGCCTGTATCGTTTGTAGAATCACCAATTATTCATGGTGACTCTATCGAATCTAGAAGACAATAAACCGTAAAACGTACTGGACAAGGTACCAAATAAATAATCCAAACTCCACTGGATATCAATAAAGTTTCTACAATTACCTTCAATAACTCAAAGACAAGTGCCTTTTTAACTGCAAACATCTAAGTTCTCTCTAAGTAAACTTCCACATTACCCCAAAACTTTCGGAGTCCAGCGTTGGACAGGTCCCGATGAATATATTAAAGTTGCAAGGAGTAGACGTCTTATTAATATTTTAGGCTAATGGAATAAGTTACAGCTGCTCCTATTAGAATTTCATGTAATTTTAATTGGTATTAGAGTGAGAAGAGAGGCTCATTTAATAATTTCTCTGAATGCATAACTGACAAGTTAGTGAAATTAGGTTGAGACATTAATATGGAATAGAAGTTTGTTAATAGAAAGATCTTGGATGAAGACACGGTAGAGCTACTTCAATTAAAATAAATTTTCCTGCAAATGTCTCGAAAATAAAATTTTCGGTATGATTTATTAAATCGAATGTATAGAAAAAATATTCGATCCAAAAGAGATTTTACAAAACACGCTGGATCTCAGAACGAGCTGAAGGTTATACTAAAATTAATTTTCTTATAAAATTCTCGAATAATCGAAAGTAATGTTGTTTTCGGAGTAGATTGATGTCCAAAATATAACCGATTTACATTTTAAAAGTGTATATCTGCATGATTGGATTTTACGCTTAATTTGAAGCGAATTTTCTCCAATAACTTTTATATATATATATATATATATATATATATATATATATATATATATATATATATATATAGTTTAAACACATTTGTGTGCTCATTTCCAAATAATTGAAGCGGTGTCAACTGCTAAATAGCTATAAAATCATAAAACACTTCATTAAGTTTGAAAGTTTTCTTAGGTTCTAAAGGAGTATCAACTGTATTACAGTCTCACATTTGAAACTTATTTAGAATCTCATTAATTTATTGTTCCTGAGATAAAATTAACTCACCGTTAGTGCGGTTTCTCTCAACTTTCATACCTAATATTTGTGACATTGATCCAAGCTCTTTTACATGAGAATATTTATTTAATTCAATTTTTTATGAATTGGCTTCATCAAAATTATTGTAAAAAATAAGGAAATCATCTACGTAAAGTGCAACTATAACTATAGTATTTCCAATATTTTTGAAGAAAATACAAGGCTCTATATTTGATTGGTTACATCTCAAATTAACAAGTATATTACGAGCTTTTTCATACCATAATATTGATGATTGTTTTTACCCATAAATAGCTTTTTTGAGTAAACACACTTTACTTCCTGACCCTGGTTCTTCAAAACCTTCTGGCTGACTCATGTAAATTTGTTCATCAATGTCACCATTCAGAAACGCTGCATGCTAAATGATCTGCTTCCAAGCTCAATTCAGTAGGCATAGCAAGAAGGTATTTCAAATTACTAAACCGCGGATTACTGGAGAAAACATCTCTGAATAATATATGCCATATTTCTGGGTAAAACCCTCGGCAATCAGCCTAGCCATATATGTAGCTATATCTCCTCTTCAATTTAACTTGGTTTTAAAAACACATTCATTTTTTACAATATTTTTATTACTGGGTTTATCAACCAATTCACAAGCATTGTTAAATTTAAACGCATCTTATTCCTTTTTAATATCATGCTTCCATTCAGCACTTCTTGTGCTCAACATTGCTGCAGAAAGAGTTGATGGTTCTTAATCATTTGATATAGCTAACAAACTTGCTAACATGGCAAAATGTAAATGATCAGATACATCATTATCTCGAAAATTTGGCTTACATCTATTTCGCTTTGGATACCTAGATTCACAATCACTTTTACTTTACTTTACTTCGGAATACATATTTTCCGAACTATTTTTACTAGTACTCACTACCACAGCTCTATTATCTTCGTCACTGGATTCACCAGATTCTAAAGGTGGTAAACTGGAATTTTCATCCACTAAGGTTGAACTGTCAGATATCTTGATTTATTCATCCTCAGTACTGACACTGAGAGGAAATGCTTAACTTAGGAGGGTGCAAACTTTCTGGAAATTTTTCTTCTAGAAACACAGCATCTCTTGCTATTTTTAGATTGTGATTGTCAAGATCCAATAATCTATATTCAATACTGTCTTCACAATATCCAACTAAAATATACTCTTTGCTCTTTTCATCTAGTTTTCTCCTTGTTATATCTAGTATATGGACAAAGGCACTACATCCAAACGCTTTAAGATGGCTCAGATCTACATTCTTTCCAGTCCACTTTTCCTCTGGCGTTGCGTATTTTCTTCGTAGGTGAACGGTTTAAAAGATAAACTGCGGTGTTTGTCGCTTCTGCCCACATTTTTTCTGGATATTTGATTCAATAAACAAGGAACGTACCTTTTCAAGAATTGAACGATTGTACCTCTCTGCCACACCATTCTGTTCAGGACTATAGGGTACAGTTAGCTCATGATTGAATCCTTTATCTTTGAGAAAAACATCTAACGTTTTATTGCAATACCCCCAATATCAGTCTTTAGTACTTTCATTTTTGGTCAGTTCTATTTTCTACCATAAAACAAAATTCTTTGAAAATAGCAGTAACTTCATTTTTCGATTCCAGAAAATGACAAAATATTTTTCTTCTATGGTCATCAATGAGAGAAAAAATATATCTTTTACCTCCCAATGATTCTACTTCCGTTGGTCCAACTAAATCAGAATGAATTAGGTCAAGTTTATTTTTAACAACTTCTTTATTTTTTCTGTAAGGAAATGGTTCTCTTGATTGTTTTCCTTTAATGCAACTTTCACACTGTTCAGGAACATTATTTTCTTCGTATACTATTCCTGTTGCTAGACTTGTTTTTAGTAGACTCTTACTATAGTGATTGAGATGACCTAATCGCTTGTGCCATAGCATATGAGAAGTAGTTGCTTTCGCTATGTTTACCTGCTCCGAAAAAATGTCCAGTTTATACAACCCATCAATATTACTGGCTGTTGCTATGGGTTCTCCCTTGATAGAACGTTTCTCTTGTTCAATAATTTTACAACCTTCAGCGTCAAAACATACACTGTAACCTTTGGACACCATCGAGTTTACTGACAGAAGATTAACTGAAAGATCTGGAACATACTTAATTTCAACAATATTCTTTTCAGTTCCATCATGTTTTAGCTTCACAATACTATTGCCAGTACCACTAACGAAGAGTTTATTATTATTTGCTTTAAATATTTCTTGTCCAGAATCTTTATTCGACAATTCAATCAAAATATCACTGTTACCTGTCATATGAGACGATGCGCCACTGTCAATATACCAAACATTATTTTTCATATTTACACCTAATGCAGCAGCAAACAAGGCTTCATTTCCAGCTCGGTTATCAATTTGTTTGTTTTTATTTTCATTGAGTATCAAATCCTTTATATCGTGTGCTTGGGGACATTGATTTTTGTAATGCCCTTTTAGCTTACAACACCAGCACCGTGAATATTTCTTAAACTTGTTGTATTACACAGCTAAAGCAGAATCACCTCCATGTCTTCCATTTTTCCACTTTTTCACTTGTAGCAATTTCGTTTTTACAAAATCGGAAGGTATGTTTACACTAGAGTTTTCAAGCGCCATTACCATGGGTTCATAATCTTCAGTAAGAATATTACACCAAGGAATTCGTCATCAATGGGTTTTCCAATTGACATTAGTTGCTGGGAGAGGCGCATTATTCGATTCACATAATCTTCCATGTTATCAATTTTTTCAAGTTTTATTGAGTATAAACTTCTCAATAATCTCAACCTTCGATGTAACTCTTTATCTTCAAAAGCTTTTTCATGTGCTGTCCATGCCTCACTTGCGGTTTTGCATTACATATGGGTACGTTGATTTATCTAAAGATATTATTATTTTTGACAACGCCTTTTCTTCACGTCGTGCATTTGCCACACTATCTTCATCTGACGATGTTACTTCTACTTGTCTAGAAATGCAATTCCACAATCCATCTAGTTTTAATAAAGCATTCTGAATAGTTTTCTCGTCCTTTAAAGGTATTTTTTGGCGTACCACTGTTATAAAATCATTGGGTCTTTTTTAAAAACATTTCATTTGAGCGTTGGAACAGTGACGTCGTAGACGGAATGTTTCAAAACATTTTGCATTATTTTGAACCAAAGAATAAAGAGCGGTTCAAAGCTGTCAGTTTTCATTGTCTTTTGTTTTCATACTTAAAATTGCATAATTATCAAAGAAAAGAATATATTCTTTGATATTATGGTGAAATTGACTCCGCAAGGAGACAGAAAACCAAGAACAACATAGAAATAATTGCATATTATTTTTTTTGTAAAAAATGTTTCAAGTGACTATTGATGATATGCTAATAACAGTGGATGAAAAGACTGCTTTCCTGTTGGTTAGTCCATGAAATATATCTCATCTGTAGTTCAAGCATTTTGGGAATAATTAACTCGACTGCACTATATACTATAGAGAGTGTTACATTGAACCTATCGGACACAGTTATCAATGTATCAGCTTTTCCTAGCCACCAAATGAACATCAAAACACATTTCTCCATGGAAACAGGATGCTGGCCACCAACAAATTGTCTTTCAGTGCAATTTATAGCACCCAGAAGATTCACAAATGTATCCCTATTCAATTGAAAAAGATTGAAAAAATCTCTCGAGATACTGTGGCAACCAATCTTCATAATAATCTGGTGAGTGTGTATGCACCAAATTAGTGGATAGAAATGTTGGAAGAAGTATTGCCTCTGGGGTATCATCCCTCAAATATTTATAAATAGAATATCTTTGGAGATCCTGCTCATAATGAATATCGTTAATGAGTGCTAATATCATGCAATTCATTTTAAATTTGAATCAACACATTAACCCACACAAAATTGATAAATGGATCAAAATAACAAAAACTTTCAAAATAATCGACTTGTTTCTTCGCGCTTCGCTCAAGGACAAATGACGACATTGTTTTAAAAATACTTCATTTTCGCCCTCGTCAAATCTATGACGTAAAATTGAATATGTTTTTAAAATATTATTGAATACGGTTCAACGCCAAAAAATAGCTCTAGTTTTTCAATACTTGCCACCATATTAGATTCACCCGCCATATTTTTTGCAAAGGTTTTAGTCTGAGCTCGATAATAAAAAAGTTTTTAAGTATTATTGATTACAGGAACTATGGGCCCATAACCTGTTGAATAACAAGTGCACAGTAATAAAAACTCTGACATGCTGAAAACATGATACCATGGTTACACCAAATGCTAATCTAAGACACCCGATTATTGATTATTTCCAACAGTTACACTATACTCGATAGTCGAAATTGTGTAAAGTGAGTCAGAGCTATCTAATCAACACTTTGGTTAAAGCGCAGTTGCCATATGTATTCTAGAGAGAAATGCTGTATTTTATAAATACACTTCAAATCCATTGTGTCAATATTTCAGGTACAAAAGATGCAATGTAATTAAGTCAATACCAATTTAATATATTTATTTCAAATTTCAAGCAGACTAATAATAATTAGTTTACTTGAAATGTGAAATAAAGTGTTTATGTATATTTCTTGAACGCAAAGTTTGTTGTGAAAAACTCGCCGATTTGACAATGTTGGAGAGTCGCTTCAATGTTCCGGCTTTGAGAACGAGATAGATAGATCGAGCTACGCGAATGAGACAGTGATAGTAAACAGTTATGTGAGGTGTTTATTCTCTTCATGAGCGTAACATCAGTATTTGTGTTGTGGTTTTGTGTGATAAATCGGTTATTATTGGTATTTATTGTGATATTTATATCGGTATATTTAGTGACAATAATGGCGGAGTGTAGCGGTGTTGGCGATAAAAAACAGCGTCGTAACAATTTAATTCGGGAAGAAAAAGTCCTCATATTAAATGTGTACGAAGGACTGCGTGCCATGGACAAACAGTTGGGTGTTAGTGACGCTGTGATTAAGTGCAGTTATTTAACTAAAGTTTCTGAGAGTACTATATACAATATTCTAAAGAAATCGCGGGACGGATCTTTGACAAGAGAACGAGGTGAAAACTGTAAACCGGAAAGTAGGGGAAGAAAGAAAATTGTTTTGGACGACCAAACACGGAATGCTATACGTAGGGAAATACATTCTTTTTATTTTAGGAATGAAATCCACTCGGTAGCTAAATTGAGCAAGGTAATAGAAGCTGATGATACTTTACCAAACATCAGTGATAAAGTTTTGATACGAACTTTAAAATTAATGAATTTTCGGTACCAAACAAGAAGTAGAAACAGTGCCTTGATTGAACGAAATGACATTGTGGAATGGAGGAGAAATTATTTAAAACAGATACGACAGTTTCGTAACGAAGGACGGCACATATATTATCTTGACGAAACATGGTTAAATGAAGGCCACACTGTGTCAAAAGTGTGGCAAGACATGAATATACGAAGCAATCGACAAGCCTTTATGGAGGGTTTCTCATCCGGTTTAAAAGCTCCCTCTGGGAAAGGACGTCGACTGATTATCATTGACATTGGCAGCGAGGAAGGATTTGTAGAAGGTGGATTACCAAGTTTTCAGTCCAAAAAAACTGTCGATTACCATGAAGAGATGGATGGTAACCGGTTTGAAACATGGTTTAGATCAATTTTAACAAAGGTAACTCCTGGTTCAGTGATAGTTATGGATAATGCTTCATACCACTCTCGTCGACTGGAGCAAATACCTACTTCAGCTAGCCGCAAGAGGGTTATAATTGATTGGTTAGAGAGTAAAAGCATTCCGCACAACGAGGCAATGCTAAAAGTTGAATTATTATCTCTCGTACGGAAACATAAAAGCAGTTATATTAAGTACGTTGTCGATGAAATGGCGAAAGATTTCAACGTCTCAGTTGTTAGACTTCCTCCCTACCACTGTGAGTTAAACCCCATCGAGCTGGTTTGGGCCCAAGTGAAAAATTATGTTGCGAGAAAAAACAGTACATTCAAAATGGCTGACGTTGAGAAACTGTTTGACGAGGCGCTGCATACCGTTACTGCTGAGAGTTGGCGTAAATGTATTCAACACGTATTAAAAGAAGAAATAAAGTTTTGGGATTTAGACATACGTGTAGAAGTAATGACGGAACCACTCATTATCGATATAGGAGGAGAAAGCGATGATTCTGAGGAGTCGTCAGGGAGTGATACCGCTTCCAGTTAGTCAGACATTTTACAAGTGACCTCGCAACATACCTATACTTATTGGTAATTTATTTTGGTCTTGACAAACAACTTTTTTTTAGTTTTAGTAGTAGTAAGTTGGAATTGACTTTTAAACATTTTTTTATTTTGTTTTAACTTACTTATGAACAACTTGTGATAAATTATTATTTCAAATGTTAAAAATTGAAATTCCAGATATTTCAGTATTCGCACCCTTAAACTATGATACGCTCATGGAGTTCACTTTAAATCGGTAGATAACCGATGACGTCACTTTACAGAATTTCGACTATCGACTTTTTTATATACATCTTATTATAGCTCATCCTTAAAAATGTGTATTATTCTTGGTAACACCCTGTATATACATAATGATACCTACCATAATAATTTCGTATTTCTGTTCTCTCAAATTTAAACGCCAGAGCGTACAAGAACATTTTCTATTTATTTTTTATTTAGGACTATTAAGAACCCTTCAAAAATGATGCGCTCATGAAGTTCGCTTCTGCAACTGATTTTATGGACAATAAGAGCGATGAGTCACTTTACAGAATTTCGACTATCGAGTATAGTTACAGCTTGTGGTCGCTCGCGATCACTTGCCACACTTCGGAGCACTGTCGATTTTTCAGCACAAATCAAAGGCGCTCGCGCGCACTCGCCCAATGGTGTCCACATGTTTCTCAGCGCGCCATTACACGGTTGGCGTCGGTCGTGTGTACGCATACAAAATGTCACTCTCAACAAACGACAATGTTTTCAAATTTTTATAAATTTAGCAGAATGAAAAGGTTATCTGGAAGCCTAAACACAAAGATAAGAAAAAGTACATAACCTACACACTGTTTAGGTTAAGTTGCTAATTTGTAGTTTACCTATTTTACCCACTGAAATGGCCACGAAGTGGCGCATTGTCTACGATTTTACGACATAAATGAGGGGTGTTATATAAGTTTTCCGCTAAGGTCTGTCGGTCTGTGTGTCTGTCTCTGGCATCGTCGAGCTCGAACGGTTTTTTAACCTGTTTGTAAGTTTCCTTGCGGGGATTTGATAAAAATCAGTATTAGCAAATAAATTTGTTATACCTATTTCAGGTGCACGATGCTTGGGTAAGGATCTCTAATGAAATTGAGATCCTACTCCTTAGCTTAAGAAAAGGAAAGAGGCTTTAATGACCAAGTTTAAACAACATTTGAAGGAGAAGAAGAATTCAATAACTTCTGGTTGTGGTGAAGAAGATGTATACAAACCCATTTGGGTATTTTATAATGTCATGGATTCAATTCTGGGAGATGTGTACGAGTATTCTAGTAAATTGAACACTATAGTAAGTATAACAATAAATAAAAATATCTGAATATTAATAATGAAACATTTATTTATATATGTTTTTCTCCAAGAGCCAGCTACGACTAACTCTCCATTTATATATATTCAGCGCTCCTATTAGAGTATAGATATTCCGAGATGTGCTGCTAGTTCTCAGAAAATTATGTAGTAGAACGCATGTCATTGTTACAATAGATGCCTTATCAACTTCTAGAGCTATTGGCTTTTTGAATACGCTTGCCATAATAACGAACGTGTTTTCAACAACGACGCGAGAGCCCGATAGTATTTGGTTCAAAATTCTTTCAGAGGTGCTTGTCTCGTGATTCCCATGGTATGTTTTTAAAATATTTGTTAGAAGAGAAAATGCACTATCACTCAATATAACATGGAAATTCCATATCTGTGTCTGGTAGTGGGCAAAGGGGGGAAATTAAAACTTTTATCAATAATTTTTTTCTCGGAAAACACCATCATCACTAATTAGGCCTTCAGCACCTACATCAGCAAATAAAAAACAGTAATTACTGTCAACTAGCCTAATAGAACAATAGTAAAATCTCCTTTGTAATTGTAATATTCTGAAGCAGATTTAGGGGCTTTGTATTTTAATATGTTTCCCATCTAGTGCCCCTAGGCAATGCGGAAATCTGAACCCTCTTGCGGCAGTAAGCCACCCCTCAAGAGACGTAGGAATCTGAAAAACGTAAATATTTATATTAGTTTAATTTTTTTTTCAGGCATAAGTAACTGAAGAGAGTAGTCAGGCAGTAAGAAAGCATTCGAGCGGTTCAAATGTTACTATGCACGAAGGTTTGCCACCTCCCTCGAATAGGACTGCTTTGAAGCGTCGTTCGTTTAATCCGTCTGAGTTTCAAAAAGCAAACGAACAAATTCAGGACGCATTAAAAACTATCAAGACCGTATTAACCAACAAATATTCTCAAAAGGAAGATATGTGTGATATTTATGGAAAACTAATAGCTTCTAATTGAAGAAATATTCCTCAGATATCGAACAGTAGAAAGTAATGTTTTAATTGGATGAATTGTTGACAAAAATAATTAGAAATAGCCTCAAAGAACGTCCTACTTCATCCTTGAGTACAGTGAGCTCTACCGGTTCTCTTGATAGTACATCACTGGCTGAAATGCACCGTCCTTCTTCCTCTCATACATTGTATGTTCTTCCAGATTCACCTGTAAAAATACCACAACGGTGATTTTCGTCTCAAAGCTATCCAATATTACATGTGTCAGAGCAAAATAATATATTCACTCAAAGCATGACATTGTCCTCGCCACAATACGAACAGCTACAACAACCAACTGACCAACAAAATATCCAAGCCCAAGTTTTATTTAATGAAGTGATTGATTCAGCACAACTTAAACCAATCTTACAAGAAGCATTTTTCAAAGCAATGAGTAAGTGAGCAAGAGACATAATATTCCATGAATTGTTTCAAAGTACATACCTTCCTATCATAAGTTTTTTTAATGTTAATGTCCTTATTTCTTTGTAATAAAAAAATAATATGTAATATGTGAAGTTTAATTTACATACCTTAACAGTATCCTTCAAAATATCAATGAGGGCTTGACAAACATTAGGAATTATTTGAGATATTAATTACCTAGATGTTTTAAAGGTATAATGTAAACTTCAGTAACTGTCTCCAATTGCTAGATATCTGAGTGTCACGGCAAGTCGCATCTTAGCTGGTATGCTCTCCCTGAAGTCGGTATCTTGTTTGCTGATGGCTGGAGAGATTTTATGGAGTAAATATTCAAAGTCGCTATCCAACATTCGAACGAAATTTTGAAATTCCTTTGATTGAGGTTCTTGAAGAAGTTCAGATAGCTGATTATCCATACCTACTATTGATGTAAAAAGAAAATTCAATTGAACAAAATTGCCAGCTACAATACAAACAGAGAAGTAGATACTTAGGTAGCAAAACAAAATGTCACTCACTATATATACCTACTTCCATTTTTGTGAATACTCAACATCCACCACCTTTTTTGTCTTTTCTTTTTCACAACTTCAGTGCGGTATACACTGACACAATAATTATAAGCACTCATTAAATAAATAGCAGCAGTTGCAATAACTTCCACGTCGTCATCCATCTTGTTTCAATTCACAATACAAACTGACGGAGCCCAACGTGTGGACATCTATTCAAAATTTGTCTATATTGGCCATTCGCATTGGTTTTCGAAAAACTTGCCGAACGTGTGGGGAGTAACAATTGCAAATGAATATTTGCTTACCCTCTCGTTTGCCTAAGCTCGGGGCCTATATAATGTTAATATATTACTAGATAGAAAATTGGCATAATGTAAGGCGTTCTCGGTAGCACCAAACAATACCAATATATTCAGTTCAACAAACAATCTCTATCGATTATATACCCAAATACATAACCAATATTTTAACAAATCAATTGAACCAGTTAAAAATCAAAACAATTACAATTTCAACTTTAGTAATAAGAATTAACCATTTTGGTCCTTCGAAAACGGATATTTTGGGTAGATCATCAGTTACAATCTCCATTAATTTATTCTAAATCCGAATTTAATCAGCAACAAGGTCGAACTGTAGTGCAGACAAATAATTCCAGAGACCTGCATCACTAGTGAAAGTTATAGTGGATCAAGCCAATAATCAAGAAGACATATTAATAAATATAAAGCGTCAATATCAAGAACCAACAGGTCAACTAGAAATTACAAGGTTAGTCCGTTTCCTTTTTCTTAACCCTATTTTTCAGTTACAATTATATCCTTTCTAAATTATAACCTCGTCTATTCTTTGAGATTGACTCGATCTTAACATCAAAGGGATGAATAATCTATTTTGCCATGGTAGATATTAAACAATCAATTCGTAATAGAGTATCTATTAAAACACGGCAACAAAGTTGGAAAAATATCTGAATTCAATTGAAAACCTAACTAAAACAGACATTTTATCAGAGGTAGATATAGTAGATAAACTCATTAGATTTGAGATCAACGTAAATTTAATAAATGAATTCGAAACTATTCAACAACTGGAAGAAATATCCGAGGAAAAAGATTAAGAGCTACAATACAAGGAGAGGAAATTAATATATAAAAAATATTATAAATCAATTACCTTTTTAAAGACGTATTTAGACAAACATTCACCCTCTCAAGACTCTAAACCTGCGGCATCAACATCCCAGGAATCCTTACAAAATTTCTTACTTCCAAAAATTAAGTTACTGAAGTTTATGGGGATTATGAGCATTGGCTAGATTTCAAAAAGAATTTCATATCAACCGTTGACTCAAAACCCACTTTGAATCATGGCCAAAAACATAATTTTTTAGAGGTTTCACTAGAAGTTCATGAAAAACGCTCTATAATCGGCAGTAACGATAATCAAGAGTTTCAGACAGCGTGGGAGATGCTTTGTAAGAAATTTGACAAAAATAATGTTCTCATAGATACTCAAAATATTAAACATTAACCCTTCATTTTCAATTTAGAAATATTATTGATACAATTTCCAAATATCCCTCTGCTCTAGATAGTATGTAATAATTAACGAATATTTATGGGATATGACAACAATACACATAATTTATCATATATTGGATAAACTAAGACAAACTAAGTGGATACTAGATGCATTAGGAGAACCTCATTCAAACAATTTCAAACGTCCTCAAAATAATCAAAATAAAATATTCAAACCTCGATTTTCGAATATAAATTTGTCAATTAATAAGCTAAAATGCAATTTTTGCAGAGGTAATCATTCTACTTATATTTGTCAACAATTTCTACAATTGAGTACTAATAAAAGATAAAGATTTAATTAATTCAGGACCGAAAATTCCCAATATATATATATATATATATATATATATATATATTGATATATACATATATATATATATATATACATATTGATATATATATATATATATATATATATATATATATATATATATATATATATATAATGAGGGAATGGTGTTTAGACATGGAAACATATACTTTTAAAAAGCATTTTAAAAATCGTTAAAATCTTTCAACCACGTAATTTCTCAACATGCAGGTAATTTATTTCTTTGTAAAGTATCAGCTTTAAATGTTTGTACCAATAATAAATTTTACCGTTTTTTACTTTTTAATTGTAACATACTTATCGTTGTAAAAATGTGTTTTATATTTTTAAATTTTTCTAGATAATTGGATAATGACAAAATTATTGTCGAAACGTACGTAATTATTAATAAAGAAAAAATGTTTTGAAAGAAACTCCCAAAGTTTAATTATGACCTTAATCCAAGAAATTCCACGCATAAATATATATATATATATATATATATATATATATATATATATATATATATACGAGTATATATACATATATATACATATATATATATATATATATATTATTATAGTTTATTTTATATGGGAATTTAATTTGCCCTACGTTGGGCCGACATATTATTATGAATAGAATTGGGTGAGAAAATAGTTTAATTTGCCCGGTATGTTGAGGATTTAATATGTATGATAAACAGTTTATTTAACCAACATGAAAACTTCTCATCTCAGGGTAGAGTTCAAGTATTTTAAATAAAATGATTTTATAATTTTATATATGTTTGCGCCAAAGTTAATAAATGCTTTATATTTTTAAAAATAAATTTGTTAATCAGAATATGTTACTTTTTTAATGATTTCAAATTAAATACGGTCCTGTCCTACTTAAAAAATATCTGCATAGTTCAATCGATTTCATTCAGAGCTTCTTCCTGTGGTAAGTAGATGGTGCACAAATCACCAGATGAAATGATTAACTCAAGTAATTTAAAAAAACGTTCTTCAAAAGGAAAAACAATATTTAATTTAATGAAAATAAATACACTACACTTTTACAAGTGTTTTTTTTTTAAGAAATTCAACTATCTAAAAGGATGACTCTTTCATACAAATCACACGCACTCTGGTGAGATATTATTATAATATTAAAATACAGTTATATAATTTCATAAACATTTGACTTTCAGAAAACGGCGAAATACACTCTTAACAGCGTCTATGCATCACAAAATTTTAGTTTTTTTTTTACAAATAAGTAAGTACGCTTGACCTCTTAATACATTAATAAACTAACTTGTACTACCTTATTTACTTCACGATTTCTGTTTGTTCCAGATTCTCCTCCTGGAAAACCTCCCTGTTGGCATTCTGCTTCTACCAAAACAGGAATCGATGCTGTATTTCTTTCAAAGTCCAAACAGCTCACACAAATTCCACTATTCAATGTTCTTCGAAAACTAATTTGGCTATTTTACTTCCACCAGACACAAGACACCATTTTATAAAATAAAATTCATGATTAGTGTTTTACAACATTCAACAATTCCTTTTTTTATTATTTATATAAACTAAACTACTTACACTGATATATCTCTTGTAAGTATAATGTATTTGTTTTAAATTCTATATTCAAATTTTGTCTTCCAAATGATTTCAATTTACTTTACCCCAAAAAATTTTGCTGCTCCAAAAATCCCTTCCCAAAAAGAAAAACTACTAGTCAATAGCCCCCATAATCAACAACTTTTTCACATTCTGATTTTTTTTTTCGTTAGCAACACAGTTGTCGCCGATGTGATCTTTTTTAAATGTTTATTAACCAATCAAATTTGACTATTCATTTTATAACTCAAATTCTTCATTTCAACCAGTGAAATGTTCATCCATTATATCATGATATTATATTCTAAGGTTTTTAATTGCTTAGACTTCCTATATTATTCTCATTCAATAATATTTCTTAGTATTGTTAAAAATGACATTTCCTAACCTCTAAGTATGTATGTCAAATGAATATTCATAATGTTTTAATAGATGACAGCTGTTACCTTTAAATATGTATGCAAAATGAAAATTCGTTTTCTTTATAAGTCATGTTCTCTGAAATTCACATTATTTTATATTTTCCTGCTCTGTTATGTCTAAACATCTACACTATCTCATTTTAATGTCTTAATCAACAAATATTACGAGATTAGCTTGACTTTACAGAATAAAGCACTATTAGTTTCTTATTATGAACTAATTTTGATACTTGATCTCTTTGATAAAAGTTTCGTTAGGTAATTTATTTCATATAAACTGTTTATCACACCTATTCGCAATTATCCCTACATTATACAGTCTGTCCTTTCTGTATGTCTTCTCTATCGAATAGTGGATCGTACAGATTGTCTCCATTCAAATGTTTAAAAAAAATTTTTGACTTAAAAAAATTCTTTTAGATTACAATACATAATCTTAATTCTTCATTATTTGATATACAGGGTGTAGCATTATTTTTTCACAATAACATCCCCTAAATTTTGCGTTTATCAAATTTTTTATTCTAAGAAAAATTTTATGAACGCAAATTTTACTTCAAGTACTATATTCTAGGATTGTCTTTCTATTTTACTAATAATACATTTCTTTTTATTTCCGGTTGCTGTTACAAAGATGATTTTGGAATCCTGTGTTGCAGTATCCTCTTCAGTTAGTTTTAATTCTATTTACAATACCATAATTAAATATGTATACAAATTCTTATTTTATTCTTAGGTACATATTTCATTTACAAGTTTCATCCAAAGGAATTAGTTTAAAAAAAATCATGTTATAAATCCATTTTTGAAAATTCTTTAATGTTCGTTATGCGACTTATTACTTCTACATTTCTCAGAGTCTCTTATATCGGTACAATTTATTAATTTATATTTCTTGTGTTACATCTCTCTATAATACCATCCTTCAGCATATTTCGTATTTCTAATTCAACTTCTTTCCTATATTTATAAGGTATGGGATATGTTCTTATTCTGAGATTTTCGATTCCCTTAACTTCTATCTTATGTACATAGTTATTTGCCATTCTCATCTCTTTTTAACTAATCCTTTATACTTAATTATTAAATTCTTCACTTTCTCAGCATATTCCTTATTTCCACATACTAATTCCAATTCTTCCATTATTTCATCCCTCTCCATATTCCATAACTTCCTATTATCCTCTTCAAATTCCAATTCTTCCATATTTCCACTCCTCTTTATATTCCATAACTTCCTATTATCCTCTCCAATTGCCAATACTTCCATATTTCCAATCCTTTCTATATTCCCATAACTTCTTATTATCCTCTTCAACTTCCAATTCTTCTATATTTTCTTCTTCAAATTCAATTCTATTACCATTTAATTCAATCTCCATCTTTTCAAAATCAATTCTTGCTTTATATTTCGTTAATTCATCTATTCCTATAACTATGTCTGATTCCAAATTATTCACTAACAGTAATTGCATTTCAACTTCTTTCCCATCCTTCAATTCAATCTTTTGTATTATAGACTTATTTACTTCACATAGCTTCTTTCCATTTGCTCCTATCAATGTAGTTTTTGGTATTTTAATTAATTTGTTTTCATAATTTTCAATGTTTTCTTCTATTAGTTTTGTTTTAATTATGGACGCTTCCGAACCTGTATCTATTAATAATTTTCTATTAATAATTTTATTTCTTTTCCATTTAATTTCCCTTTAATATTTATCAATCCCATTTATTTCTTTTAATTCTAATTCTTCCCCAAATTTTATATATTCCCTTGGATGTTCGTATGTACAGATAATATTTTTCTTTACATTTGGTATGTGCTCGATCCAAAATTTTGATCGGGTTCTGTTTCAGTGACTATTTCTGGTTCTATGGATATCACTCTTTCTTTCTGTCTTTGTATATTGTTCACTCTCCTTTGTTCTTCATTTCTATTGCCTCTTCCTTCAAAATTTCCATTTGTCCTTTCTGTATTATAGTCTCTTCTTTGCTCTTGTTTTTCATCTCTTTGTCTGTTTTCATAAGATCCATTCCTATTGTTTCCTTCAAATGTTCTATTTCTATAATTATTGTTATGATATTGATCGTTTTTGTTGTAGTTGTTTTGAGCGTTATTGTTCCTGTTATAATTATTGTTTCTATTATAATATCCATTATTATTATTTCTGTTAAAGTAATTGTTCCTGTTTTGTTCATAATTATTCGATCTATTATTTTGATTGTTATTATTCTCATAATAATTTTTATTATCGTAACCATTATAGTTTTTGTTTTCATTTTGATTCCTGTTCCTGTTCTGGTTATTGCTTATCTTGTTTCTTTCAATTCTTTGTAGATAATTAGTTAACTCCTCTATGTTTTTGATATTTTGAATAGCAATTGTTTCAGTGATTTCAAATTTAAAATGTCTCGAGATAAACATAATAATTTCCTCCTCTGGTATAGGTGGATCTAAAAACTTCGCATTCATGAAAACCTTCATAGCGTAATCATTCATACTATTTCCTCTACCTATCTCAAATTTTCCAGAGTAAAGTTTTTCTCTCACTCTTGTTTGCGCATTGTTTCCCCAGAAATATCTCATGAATTGAGCTTCGAATTCCTCAAAATCTTTTAAATCCTCTTCCTTACTTGTATACCACACTAAAGCATGGTTATCCAGATTTTCCCTAATCATTTCCTTCATGTCTTCATTATTTCGGATATTTTTCATCTTGTTCCTTAAAATTTTTATAAATACTTTTGGGTGTATTTTTCTATTATCCCCTTCAAATTTGTGTTCCCCTCTATTTCCTATATAATTATTTATTATTTTCGTCTCCATCATTCCATTTCTCACTTCTTGAAAATTTCTACCCTCTGTGTGGTCATACTCTTCCTGTAAGTAAACTAGTCTCTTTTCCATGTTTTCCAATTTTCTTGTCATTTCCACTGTTTCCTTTGATTGTTCCCCATTGTGGATTCTACTTCCAGTTTGCTCAATTCTTCTTTTCAGAGCTTCCATCTCCTTCTGTATTTCCTTAATCTTCTTTTCTGTTTTCCCTTCCTCTTGTTTTTGTTTCTCTATACACGCTTCTTCTACATTTTGTTGAAATTCGGTAAGGGTTCTGTCCCATTTTCCTTCTAGGTTTCCCATTCTTTCCTGAGTGTCCTGAACTCCCATTTTGATTTCATTTATTTCTCTTTGAATTTCTCCTTTGAAATCCTTTTCTTTCTCCTCTATTTCCTTAATTCTGTTGATTTGTAAATTTTCTATTTCCATTATCCGTCCAATCACTTCTCCTCTTATTTCCTGTTTAGTGTCTTCAATTTCATTCTCCATGTATATGTTTGATTCTTCTAGTTTCTTTTCAACCTGTCCCAATTTTTCATCCATCAATTTTATTATCAATTCCTTAGTTTGTTTTATTTCTTCTTTGTTCTGGTCCATCTTAATATTCATTTCTTGTTTTAATTCTTCCTTATTTTGGTCCATTTTAATATTCATTTCTTCCTTATTTTGATCCATTTTAATATTCATTTCTTCCTTATTTTGATCCATTTTTCCATTCAAATTACTCATATCTCCCCTAATATTATTCATATTTTTATCCATTCTTTTCATATCTCCCTTAATATCATCCTTCATACTATTCATATTTGCAACTAATTGTTGCATAATTTCCATTAATGGATCATTTCTACTTGTCCTTCCCCGCTCTTCCTGTCTTCTATCTTCCTGTTCTTCTGTTGCATCTCCCATCAAAACTCCTTCTGGTAATGGTGCATCTTCTTCTTCCTGTCCTTGTTCTGCAATATCTTCTTCCAAATGTTCTCTCCCCTGTTCCAAATATTGTACCTGAAAATCTCCTCTGCCATTGCTCCTTTCTTCTCTTTCTTCATCAGACCTACTTTCGACTCCTACCTGCTTTCCGTCCCTTAATGTCATTTTCCTTTCCATTTTATTTATTTAAAATCTTTTAATACAGTAAAAAAAAACTTATTTCAATGCTTTTTATTATTATTTACTAAATTTCTATATTAGCCCCACGTTGGGCGCCATTTTATTATAGTTTATTTTATATGGGAATTTAATTTGCCCTACGTTGGGCCGACATATTATTATGAATAGAATTGGGTGAGAAAATAGTTTAATTTGCCCGGTATGTTGAGGATTTAATATGTATGATAAACAGTTTATTTAACCAACATGAAAACTTCTCATCTCAGGGTAGAGTTCAAGTATTTTAAATAAAATGATTTTATAATTTTATATATGTTTGCGCCAAAGTTAATAAATGCTTTATATTTTTAAAAATAAATTTGTTAATCAGAATATGTTACTTTTTTAATGATTTCAAATTAAATACGGTCCTGTCCTACTTAAAAAATATCTGCATAGTTCAATCGATTTCATTCAGAGCTTCTTCCTGTGGTAAGTAGATGGTGCACAAATCACCAGATGAAATGATTAACTCAAGTAATTTAAAAAAACGTTCTTCAAAAGGAAAAACAATATTTAATTTAATGAAAATAAATACACTACACTTTTACAAGTGTTTTTTTTTTAAGAAATTCAACTATCTAAAAGGATGACTCTTTCATACAAATCACACGCACTCTGGTGAGATATTATTATAATATTAAAATACAGTTATATAATTTCATAAACATTTGACTTTCAGAAAACGGCGAAATACACTCTTAACAGCGTCTATGCATCACAAAATTTTAGTTTTTTTTTTACAAATTAGTAAGTACGCTTGACCTCTTAATACATTAATAAACTAACTTGTACTACCTTATTTACTTCACGATTTCTGTTTGTTCCAGATTCTCCTCCTGGAAAACCTCCCTGTTGGCATTCTGCTTCTACCAAAACAGGAATCGATGCTGTATTTCTTTCAAAGTCCAAACAGCTCACACAAATTCCACTATTCAATGTTCTTCGAAAACTAATTTGGCTATTTTACTTCCACCAGACACAAGACACCATTTTATAAAATAAAAATTCATGATTAGTGTTTTACAACATTCAACAATTCCTTTTTTTATTATTTATATAAACTAAACTACTTACACTGATATATCTCTTGTAAGTATAATGTATTTGTTTTAAATTCTATATTCAAATTTTGTCTTCCAAATGATTTCAATTTACTTTACCCCAAAAAATTTTGCTGCTCCAAAAATCCCTTCCCAAAAAGAAAAACTACTAGTCAATAGCCCCCATAATCAACAACTTTTTCACATTCTGATTTTTTTTTCGTTAGCAACACAGTTGTCGCCGATGTGATCTTTTTTAAATGTTTATTAACCAATCAAATTTGACTATTCATTTCTTAGTATTGTTAAAAATGACATTTCCTAACCTCTAAGTATGTATGTCAAATGAATATTCATAATGTTTTAATAGATGACAGCTGTTACCTTTAAATATGTATGCAAAATGAAAATTCGTTTTCTTTATAAGTCATGTTCTCTGAAATTCACATTATTTTATATTTTCCTGCTCTGTTATGTCTAAACATCTACACTATCTCATTTTAATGTCTTAATCAACAAATATTACGAGATTAGCTTGACTTTACAGAATAAAGCACTATTAGTTTCTTATTATGAACTAATTTTGATACGTGATCTCTTTGATAAAAGTTTCGTTAGGTAATTTATTTCATATAAACTGTTTATCACACCTATTCGCAATTATCCCTACATTATACAGTCTGTCCTTTCTGTATGTCTTCTCTATCGAATAGTGGATCGTACAGATTGTCTCCATTCAAATGTTTAAAAAAAATTTTTGACTTAAAAAAATTCTTTTAGATTACAATACATAATCTTAATTCTTCATTATTTGATATACAGGGTGTAGCATTATTTTTTCACAATAATATATATATATATATATATATATATATATATATATATATATATAATTTTTAGTTTTCTTCAACCATTCATAAAACTTTCAATTTTATGTTCTTGGGTTTAGGTTATTATTAATATAAACTAAATATCGTCTATATAACGTTCCGCTCCCTGTTGTGAGCTTCTTCAAAAAGATTTTATTTCATATTTGGATGGAATGGAATATTTACAATTAATGAATATAAAATTTTGGAGTATGTACAAAAACGACACTTTACATATATGAAAACAAGTTTGTTGATAAACGATAAAGGTATTTTACCTTAGAAGCAAATTCACGACCTGGATGAAATAAAAAGTGTCTAGTATTTTCATTTTGTTTTTGTATGCATGTATTTTGGTCACTAAATACATTACATAATCAAATTATGGTTCATTTGACTTAAATTCTTTACGTCTTGTTTATCTAGAATGTGGTGAATGTGTTGAATTTCAAAATGAATGTTTGTCGGTAGATACATTGTCCATTTAAGGGTTAAGGACAATTTCATAATAAATATTCCTGACACGAGAGCCAAAATACCAAAAACCTTTATAGTCACAGGAAAATACTACAATATTTGTAAAAAATATATGAATTTACGACCAAGAGATTGTACAACCCAAACTTTTTTATTTGCTACCGAAACGGAAAATACGTACAATAAAATATCGGTATAAATAAATTCGGGAATTTGGGTGATGAAATGGCTACATTTATAAATTTTCCAAACGCTTATATATATATATATATATATATATATATATATATATATATATATATATATATATATATACATAGCACTGCTTCCGTAGAAGCTCTGCCACTTTGTTAGTCGATGCTGGGGGCGACATCACTACGTTAAAACGCCACGGCGGTTGGAAGTCAACTGCGGTTGCCGATAATTATTCAATACAGAGTAAAATTAATATTTCAAATAAAATTCTACATTCATATGATAATACAAATAATGAAACTCATATTAATTTACCGTCTTCATCTACGAGTACAAATTCGTTTGTGACTAAAGATGGTACACCTCAAGCACTTTTTAATAATTGTATTATTCAAATTTTGTATTTAAACAAAATTAATTAAAATGTAATTTATAATTTACCTTGTTTAATGTTACATATGAATTCGTTTATGTTTAGGTTATTTTATTATGATTTTCATCATTTCTGAATCATTTGATTGTGAGGTACCAGACCATTCACATTAATGGGTTATTTCTTCTTCAGAGGCAATGAACGAATTGGGTACATAATCTTATTTCTCGTTAGTTCTTTGACAGTTGGTAACACTGTCTGTCGTCTGAATGGTCCATACGTATTAGAGTGAAAACGATATCATACGGTGTTATACTTTGGCTTTTTTAGCCATGAGTGATGTGATGTTATATATAATTTCCTCTTTTTCCCTAACTGCTTCACAGTGGTAATTTTCCGTATTTCATTTCATCTTACACAATGGAGTCTAACCTAAATTCCTCTTAATTGATTACATATATATTATTGTGGATTGGTACTCCTGTGGTACCTTTATTATTTTCATTTTAGTTTAGTTGATATTTATTTTTAGTTTTTGTTTGCCCGGTATATTATAAATTTTTTGAATAGATTATAAAATAATTATACCTTTGCATGAAAGACTCCACAATCTCAAAGTAGGGTTCAAATGTTAAAAACGAAACAATTTTAATTTCAAATATGAGCGCCAAAGTTAAATAAAATCCTTACATTTAAATAAAAAATTTTGTTAATCAAAAAAAACACTTGCTTTTTATTTCTTAATAAATTCTAGAGACGGTCCTGTATGTTTGATTTCGAACCCCTCCACGATTTAAAGACGTCGGGTCAATACTGCCAACTGCTGAATATAGATGGAGCAATTACCAAGAAATGAAAAATCTCAACAATATAATTTCAAAAAGTTTTTCAAGTGAAAAAACGTTATTTAATATTTTGAAAACAAATACATCATTCTTTAATAGAAACTTATGAAAACAAACTATCTATGATGATCATTCATTCAACAAACCATACACTCAGATGAAATATTATTTTTATATGTGATCACAAAATAGGCAACATTATATACACATTTGAAAACGAATTCCGTCACAAACTGTCCATGACACAAAATGGCGAAAACAATGCTGATAAAAATGTATGAAATATCAAAGTTCAATTCTTTGCACAAAACAAGTAAGTTTATTTGATCTTTTTATATATAAATGAAATAGTTTCAAATACCTGTTCACTGTTCCATTCTAATACACTTCAATGATTGGTTTTTTTTATTTATTTTAGGTTACCTCCTGGAAAACCAAACATTGCGTCCAGCTTGGGTAATATCAAAAATTGATGCTATTTTTCGTCCACATCCATACATATTAGACGAATTCCATAATCCAGTCCTTTCTCAAATGTATTGTGGAGACACCATTTCCACAATACAATATTTTACTTGGTTATATTGATAAATTTCACGGTCAGTAATCTATTATATTTACCAATTTTCTTGTTAAAATTATGTTTATCTACTTGATTAATCAAATTGCTGAGTTGCTTTTAAGAATAATGCATTTCTTTTTATAATCACCATTCCAAAAATGTTGATTTTTAAAGAGTTTGAATAATTTTTCTCAAAATTTTGCTTCTCACTCATTCACTTCTACCAAAAAGAAATTCTACTTAGTGAATAGTGTACATTATCAACAAATTGTTTTATTCAATTTTTTAATTATTAATCTGCTTGTCGCTGATAAAAATATTTCAAATGTATTCCACCAATCAAAATTTGCTATAAAAATTCTTGTTGATAAGTTTCACTCCAAGTTATAAATTGTCCATCTGCCTTTCTAGGACATTCTGTTTGAAGTCTTTAAATGATTAAAACCCATATACTACTCCCTTTAAATTGTATTCCAAAATATTAATAAATGACAGTTCTTTTTATTTCAATTATATCTATGCGGAATGACAATTCATTTCACAAATGTCATGCTTTATAAACTTAATGTTATTATTTGACTTTTCACCTTGACATATATTGAATAATTACATAATCAGAAAACTTCTTTCAATATCTAATTACTACTTTTTAAGACAAATCATAATATTTTTTACTTTTACAATGTGAGAAATAGATTGTTATAATTTATATGAAACAACGTTCAAAAATTCTCTCTCTCAAATGTTAAAATCATGTTATATATTTCACATATGTATTTACAAAGTGTATTTAAAATTTCCTCCATAATTCTACAGTTTGACTCTTGTCTTATTTCTCTATTGAATAATGAATAATACAGATTGTCTCCATTTCAGACAATTTTGAAAAAAAATTCATATTCTAAAATTTTGTATTTGCTTACAGTGTGTAGTCTTTCATTCCATATTTTAGTATACAGAGTGTTGCAGGTTTCTCTCTATGTTAATATATATATATATATATATATATATATATATATATATTTTAAATCAAAAAAATCAAAACAGATGATTATTCTGTGGTAATTATCGACCGTACTATTTATATAAGCAAAAGGTGATGATTGTCAGGTATGCGGTCAGTATAAGAAATAAAACTCTATATTCTCATTCTCAATATTTCGCTATTGTTCAATAGCATCATCAGGAGACACTACAATAATTAAAATATAAATAAAATGAAAAAGATAGGAACACAAATACTTACAGATGTTAAGAGTCAGTAAGAGTTGATGTACACCACATTAAGGTACTAACTAGACTAATTGCTAATGATTAATTTCTAAAAATGGTTGTGGTGTGAATTGTTAAAAACAAGAAACAATTTGAGTTAAAAACAAAACAATAAAATAAATAATCTGAAACGCATGAATAACTGGGGTGACAAAACAACAATATTAAAATGAATTTAACAGGCGACAATAAATATCACTGAGTTTATTAGTGTCAGATTTGAGATTGATAGCATCTTTTTGTTTGTTGATGTGATACATTTCAAAAAATAAACGATTCCTGTATTGGTCAACTTTATGCAGAATCTCTGTATCGTCATAATTGAACGTATAAAATGATCCACCACTACACAGTTATTCTTGCCTACTCGACAATCACTTCTATGTTGGGTAATACGGTTCTTTAACCATTGAGACGTTTGACCAACGTAGCATCTCAGACACAGCGAGCAATTTATTTTGTAAATCACGTTGGTTTGTAATAATAAAGGTGTTTTATCTTTAACTTTCGAAAAAAGGAGAGAAATAGTTGTCAAATTGTATTTGGCAACTCTGAAATTGGTGAACTGTTTGAACAGTGGTAAAATCAATTGAGTTAAATTATTGATGTAAGGATGTCTTTTATACAGAGTAGCCTGTTGACGGAAATTGTCAACCTGACCATCGTAGAAGTCAGTGTTATAAATTAATTTTTTTAAAATGTGTTTAGGATAACCGTTGTTAACGAAAATATCAAATAACGATCTTAAGTTCTTATTAACAAATTTTTCGTCACTGACGTGTAGAATTCTATTTTTCATTGTTAATAATAAGTTGTACTTCTTACTCTTAGCAATATTATTGATGAAAAATGGTTTCTGTTGGAACCCTCCACTACATTATCCAAGAATAGTTTTTTATCATTGGTTACATTTATTTTTGATAACACTTTTTTCAGTTTCAACAACGTATTTTATCGCCAAATTTTTGGCACACCGATGGGATCCCCCATCAGTCCTGTTCTAGCCACTCTTGTCCTTGACGAGCTACTTGACAATGTAATCCCTAAATTGCCCTTCAAATTACCTTTTTTGTATAAATATGTCGATGACATAATTTGTGCTGTTCCGTTTGATAAGACTAATTTCACACTTTATGTTTTCAATTCATTTGATAATCATTAAAAATTCACTATGGAATTGGAGAGTGGGGCCAGCTTACCATTCTTGGACACCAGAGTAATGAGATTCGACAATAACATGATCTTGTTAGATTGGTATCAAAAGCCAACATCATCTGGAAGGTTTTTGAATTTCTACTCTGATCATCCTAAGAGTCAGAAGTACAACTTATTATTAACAATGGAAAATAGAATTCTACACGTCAGTGATGAAAAATTTGTTAATAAGAACTTAAGATCGTTATTTGATATTTTCGTTAACAACGGTTATCCTAAATACATTTTAAAAAAATTAACTTATAACACTGACTTCTACGATGGTCAGGTTGACAATTTCAATCAACAGGCTACTCTGTACAAAAGACTTCCTTACATCAATAATTTAACTCAATTGATTTTACCACTGTTCAAACAGTTCGACAATATCAGAGTTGCCAAATACAATTTGACAACTATTTCTCTCCTTTTTTCGAAAGTTAAAGATAAAACACTTTTATTATTACAAACCAACGTGATTTACAAAATAAATTGCTCGCAGTGTCCGGGATGCTACGTTGGTCAAACGTCTCATTGGTTAAAAAACCGTATTATCCAACATAGAAGTGATTGTCGAGTAGGCAAAAATAACTGTGTAGTGGTGGATCATTTTATAATTATATATATATATATATATATATATATATATATATAAATATATATATATATATACATATATATATATATATATATATATATATATATATATATATATATATATATATATATATATATATATATATATATATCTTAGGGATTCCGTCGTTGAGAGATTTTTGATTTATCTACCGTCAAGAATACCATTTTGCTTCATATATATATATATATATATATATATATATATTTATATATATATATTTAATAAGCAACGAATAGATTAGTGGGTCTTGCACGCAAATAGAAGAAGGGGCTACTGAGAAGAGTGGTATCCGTAGACATGCATGTTTCTGGATCATTTGCCGTCATCGGTACGGTACAACCAAGAAGAGATGTGAAAGATGGGAGCAAAGGTGTTGAATGAAACATGAGAAAATATAACAGAATTCAGCAGGATAGTCATGTTTCATTCAACACCTTTGCTCCCATGTTTCACATATCTTCTTGGTTGTACCGTACACAGATGACGGCAAATGAGCCAGAAACATGCATTTCTGCGGCTACCACTCTTTTCAGTAGCCCCTTTTTCTATTTGCGTGCAATACCCACTAATCTATTCGTTGCTTATTGTTCATATGTCACGCACTATTCTTACATCTTGTTATATATATATATATATATATATATATATATATATATATATTCCTCTTGTGTAGTTTAGTGGAACCGGATGATAGTGCTGCCGGCAGCCGGATGATAGTGGTGCCGGCAGGATGAGTGGTGGTGGAGAAGTAGGCGGAGCTATGGCCTTTCCTTTATGGTTATGATTTATGCATCGACTAGTCGTTCCTAGATGGCGACCTAAACCAAGCACTAAAAATATTTTTTATCCAAATAGAAAACTATCGCCAATAGACTAACACTTTTCTGAAAATAAAATAATATAACTTTTGACTCAAATTTATCGATAATACCTACATATTATAACGACAGTTATTTTAAGAAGAGTAAGGAATCTGACAGTAAATACATATTCTGAAAGTTATACACCATAAAAGTATTCAAATTTTATTCGTTTTTAAATTGTTTTTATAATTATAGTAGTTACACCGTACATTGTGTATATGTACGGTGGTAGTTATACTAAAAGAGTTTAATAAGTGAGTATGAATATCGATATTAATTTTACTTTTGCTGCTTTTGAAGGCTCAATTTCACTTAAAATCATTGTAATATTCGTTGTTAAAGTAGTATTGTATGATTTATATGTTCCTTCCTGTGGCATTACTAAAATTAAAAAGAATTTATTGGGAAAACAGAACCAATATTTTAATACAAATCGTTCATAATTTTTGACGTTTCGGTGTTTAACTAAGGTTTAGAAATATCATATTCTATAGAGTGAAAATTGTAATTGTAAACGACGTCAGGTTAGACACCGAACGTCAAAACTAAAAAACGATTTGTATTAAAACAGTGGTTTATTTTCCCAATGAATGCTTTTTAGTTTTAATATTTTTATTCCCAGGAATCGAGTTTTGTCGTTAGAATGAGATGGAATATATTTCTACATGCTGATCAGTTGTAAAGACGTTGTTGGCTATCTCACTCACTTGCCGAACACTGGTTACTGGTTAATATTAGGTATGTATCAATGAAAGGATCTGCATACACGCAAAAAATG
The DNA here is from genome assembly GCA_963921935.1 of Galeruca laticollis. Taxonomy (NCBI): domain Eukaryota; kingdom Metazoa; phylum Arthropoda; class Insecta; order Coleoptera; family Chrysomelidae; genus Galeruca; species Galeruca laticollis. Next base: position 180,369,865 of record OY998179.1, on the reverse strand, counting down.
AGGACGAAAGTTAAAAGTCGGATTAGATGTATGGGAAAACGATTTAAAATTTCATTCTATTGTGTCGCAGAACGCACGGGCCATGGCAGACTAATTATATACAGTGTGTCCACGGATGGGGTGCTCAAGAGGAAAAACTTTTTTACTTTCAGTTTTAGCGAAAAATGTTATTCTTGATAATAAGTCCTGCTTGTTGGGAAAAACCCATAAAATGGAATATACTTCAATTTCTCAAAAACTGCTTTATTTTATTATCAATTATATTGTGAAACTGTATGAATTTATGCAAAATTAGGTATAATAATAATCTGGAGAGTAAGTTATGCGCTGTTCCTAGGTAATTGTCAACATTCATTTTCATCAACGGTAACTATGCAAGAAATAATATATCTAGTAAAGTGCTACGGTATTGGAGCTGTATCGTTCAAGTACACAATTAATTTATCTAATGAAAAATATCGGGATGTACCAGTTACGCGAAATGGATTGAAATAATTAATAAAGAAATTGGATGAGACAGGATCTGTTGAAAACAGAAAGAAATCGAAAAATACGTACAATGAGGATGATGATGCAGCTACTGCCCTAGCTATTCATTCAGTATGGGAAAGTCCCAAGTTGGGTTTACGGAAAAAAAAGTTTACAGAAAATATTCAAGCTAAACAAAATTAATACATTCAAACCGAACTTTTTTCACACATCACAAGATTGTGATTATGACACGAAGCATTAGTTGGTGAAAAGTTTACGAATGACCTCTTCTTTCACTACAATATTTTATTTTCTGATAAATCAACGTTAACGAAAAATGGAACTGTTTCATCCCAAAACTGACGGTATTGGGCTAGTGAAAATCCTCATAACAGAATTCATCGTAATATTCAATTTGCTAAAAAGGTAATTGTTTGGTGTGCTGTTTTACCAGATAGAATAATCGGACCTTATTTTCAGGAGGAGACAATAAATCAAAAAGTATATTTGGATTTGCAAGACAATTTTTTAATACCTAAATTAGATGACGTCCCTTGGAACAAAGGCGTAAAATGTATTTTCAGATATATGTTCGTCACATTCGACATTGTTGATAAGAGGATGGCGGGATGAATATTTTCCTGAACGATGGATAGGATGGTATGGACCAATATTTTTTCCGCCTCGATAACTCGATTTAACCATTCTGGATTTTTTTATGGGACTGCCTAAAGGAGAAAGTTTATAAAAAAGAATTAAACCCTACTATTGAAGATCTGAAAGACGTAATGAATATCAATGCCGTAAATGGAATCACCTCAGGCATGCTAAGAAACCCTTATAAAGAATTGAAAAATAGTTTGGAGAGGTGTTTTGATGTTGATGTGGCTATGTGGAATAGTTTTTTTTTACTGTTAGTTTTTCCACATTTTTCTGTATTATTATTCTTGTTCTGTTTTCAACAGATTCTGTCTCATCGAATTTATTTATAAATTTTTTAATCCATTCCGAGTCCCTGGTTCATCATTGTAATTTTCATTAAATAAATGAATGGCGTACTTGTTAACATTGTTGAAAAAGAATGAAAATTTGAAAATTATTCACCGAAGTTGACAGTTGCCCAGGGACACCGCAAAAGTAACTATAATATTATTATTATATTTCCGAAAATAATTCATACGGTTTTACAGAAAATTGAATATAAAATGAAGTACAAAAACTTTAATTTCATTTCATTTTATGGGGTTATTGGATAAGCAGGAATTTTTATCCAGAACAATATTTTCCGCTAAAACTGCAAATAAAAAAGTTTTACCGTGGACACATTGTATAATTTCGTCAAACGAAATAAGTAATTTTAGCAGATATGTGACACTCCCTAAGTATTAATAAAATTTGACTAACCAACTGCAGGCCGCATATTTTGGAAGTAATAAACATATTTTAATTCTGTTAAAGTCAATTTTTAGAGCGCGAAGAGAGCTCCAGGTTTGAATATAAATTGACTGTAAATATGTCAATATATAGATGGCGCTGTGCTCAAATCTTTTTTTTCGATGACAGGATCTTTCAAATATTTCACACTTTGTAGAAAATACCTTTTTATGCATATTTTGTTCTATGAACTAATTCAGTAAATCTAGCCATTTTCTATATAATAATAATAATTTATTCTCAAAAAAAGTACATAGATACATCACATTAGGATACAATAAAATAAGAATAAATTTATACTCAATAAGTGCCAAGCACTTGTTTTGAGAATTAATTATTAAAATGCAATATATAAAATATAAAATGGATAAAACAGATAAAAAAATAAATTAAATGGATGGAACAGGAATTTTTTTACAAGTCTTTTGAATCTTGGAAGTACTTTAGTGGATCGAATTGTCTCAGGAAGTATATTAAATATTTTTTGGGATAAGTAATAGAACGATCCTTGGCTTAATGTTTTAGTGACTGTCGGGAAAATGTGCAATGATCTATTTCGCGTGTGGTATGTTAATTTATGAGTTTTATTGAAATACTTTACACTCGAGCATAAGAAGTAAAGTTGTCTCACATCAGGAACATTACATTCCCGGTATAATAGATTTGAACTGTATAATCTGTTTCTTGAATGTATTAGTTTTAGAAATCGCCTTTGAATAACTTCTACCTGGTTAATTCTCATATCAGTAGCAACTACCCCATGCCACTATTCCTTATCTTAAATGACTTTCAACTAACGAACGATATAATTGTTAGAGAGTTTGGAACGGCAATTTTTTTTTAAATACCTAAATGTATACAAGATACTCTGAAGTTGTTTAACGACATAGCGTATGTGACAGTCCCATCTCAAATGGCAATCTATATAAATACCAAGGTATTTAACTTGTTTCATAGAGTGTATAACGTGGTTTGATTCGGACAGATAATTGAATTTATATGGCGGTAGTCCAATCACATTACAACTAAAAGGAAGATAACAAGTTTTCTCAAAGTTCAATGTTAGTAGCTTAGAATCTAACAATCTTTTTATATTCGATAAGTCCTTTTCGGCTAATGTTTTCAGGTTGTCCCAATCAGCTCCTCCATTTTCGATATAGGTAGTATGTTCATGAAGGGAGTTCACCACAGGAGAAAAATCGTTATCTTAGATCAGATCATACAAGGTAATAAATTAATAAAACATGAACATTTTTCAAGAGAGAAGTAGCATTATTTATGATTTGAAGCAAAATTTTTGTAAAAAAAATTGTTTGTAATTCAAAATAAAGCCCGAATACAAATTTTCTAATCAAAATATCAATGATTACACTTATTCTATTTTGTTGTGGGTAACAAAAATCACTATGCTTATTCTACTGACACAAATGTTTTTACTTCATTGCTGCCTTTACAATGATATCTGCCTCGAGTCTTATGACAAACTGTTTTTTTTGAAAATTTCAAAGAAAAAAAAACACTTTCAATGAATAAACTTGGAAATAGGAAAATAGTAATAGCAATATTTTAAATAAAAATAAAATCGCAGCTGTGAAACAAAAATTGTTGACATTTCTCAATCAATGACGTCCTGTCAGTATCTCGAAAGTTATACAAGACTTTATTATCGATAATAGTTTTCCACACAAATTAAAATAAATTAAATATAATTTTAATTTATGGACAGTGCCATAAAAATGCTTCAGACGCGATGCGTTTATATGGAGTACGTTTTTCACACAGACCATTACCTGATCGCAAAAATTTTGTTTATATGCCAATTTAGGTAATTACAGAACTTTTAAAAAACCACATTTAACACGACGAAAAAGAGCCACAATGGATGAAAACATTACTGCAGTTACTGGTCTGAAGAGAAATCCTAAGTGGCTGAGACAAACCAGATTCCAGACTAGGTTTGGCGTAAGTGTTTCCTACGGAATTATAACCGGCTTTATTGTTACTTTTTTAAATCAAACTAACTGTGTCCAAATATGACAGAAATTACATTTCAGTTGATGCCTACCTGATGTTAATTAATTACTTTTGTTGGTTCACAACTGTATCACGAAAATTTACCTGGTGCAAGGATCGTTACAGATTTACCAATCGAGTTGGATACGATGTGATTTCACCAAGATAGTGCAGGTCCACATATTCATAACATCGTCACTCATTATCTAAACCAAACATATTCAGAAAGATGGAATGGAAACATATGGGTACTCAGGTAGTATGGCTTACCAAAAACCATTAGAGGACATGGCCGACCTTTATATAAAAAGTATGCCAGTGTTGCAGCTGTTGACCAACGTACTACGTATTACAAGTTTATAGAGGTGAACTGATCAGAAGATTTAACATGTGTATGAACGAAAATGGCAACAATTTCGAACACCTCATACCATAAACTATTTTCCTTTTTCGAAGTTCTTTATTTTTAATCATAACAACTTTTTTTTATAAACATTTTGTTTTAAATGATAATAGCTATTTATGTAACAAGACGTTATTGGACGAGTTGCAGCTTATTGGCAGAGGGCGCTTGCGGGCGAGGCCAATAATAAAGACGAGTTAATTAAGTCTGATTATGTACGAGTAACATACTTAGCTTTATGTTCGATTTAAAAAATGTCTAGGAAAATATATTTTATTTAGTGAAATTTGCAATATAAAATATTATATAATGTGTATTCTGTGTTGTTATAGATACGTAGATACGAAATTTGTAAATGTGTCAGAAAGCGTCGATTAAATAATTATTAATTGGTTCTGGTAGGTTAAAAATGGATCTACCAGAAGAAATGAAACTTTCAGACAACATAAGACAAATAACATACGTTTTGTGTATTTCTGGTTTAAAATAAATCGTTAATTGGAAGTTTTAATTTTCAAATAATTTGACAAATTACTTTATCATTATGGATTAGTCCAATAAAATAACAGATTATGGATTCTCAACAGTGTCATAGATCAGCCTATTATGATCGAGTCGAACATAATAGTATATTAAGTTACTTTAGTCACGAGTTTACTATGCACGAGTGGAGCGAAGCGGACGTTTTTAACACGAGGTGCTTACTATACTTTTTCTTCGCCCGCAGGAAAGAAAAAATTATATTATATTTGAATTATATTCATAACATGACGGACGATGGCTAACGGCTGACTGTCAAATCAAATGACACAGAACAACAAAATTATCACGGAACATGAAATTTAACACACAAAAGATACACTTGATTTGACGGTTAAAGAACAAAAGATAAACGAGATGTGACTTTTCGCATTTTAAATACTAGTGTTTAATGAGTCGTTTTGTGCATGTCAAACCCGTGTTCAAAATGCGGTTTTAGTAACGGAAGTAGAAAAATAATATTACTTCTCTAGTGAATCATTTTCATATTTTATTAATTTATTAATACCTTGTATGGACATCTAATCTAAGAACGATTTTTCTCCTATGGTGGACTCCATTCGTGTGTAGAACAAAATTTGCTTATATTTCCTACCAGGTGTGCAAAATTCTTGAGCAAAGCGCAATCTACATATTGACATATTTAAAGACAATTTATATCCAAACCTGAAGCACTCTTACAAATTGGCTTTTACAGAATTAAAATATCCCTATTACTTTCCAAAATATCCGGCCTGGGAATTTTATTAGAAACACGTGTGTATTTTTCAAAATAAACATATAGGTATATTTTTTTCGCCAAAAATCGTTTATTTTAGAAGTACCTAGGTAGTATACCGAAAGCAGATTAATTCTCTTAAGTTGAGAGTCGGATTCTACTGGAATCGACCTGTTGATTCCGAGTATGCATTACTTTCTCCAAAGTAGTCGAATTTTGTTATAAACAATATATTTTTTACCCGCTAAAAATCGTTTCTTGTAGAAATCGCGAATCTACATCGAATATATCCAGTTTTCACATATGAACAATAGTTTATCGCAATTAGCTCATCAATATCAGTGAGATTTGTATATATAATGCAGCTTTCTAAAAGCATATAGACGCCTTGCAGTTTATGTTTATCTCCATTGTCGGTATAAACCTACTTTTCTTTGGTAACAGAAATATCAGTCATAAACGTGGGCGACTTTGGATAAGTTGTAATTTTTCAAGTTTAAGAGTGAACTAATTATTGTAAATGAATTAGGTATTTATTCGTTTTTAATTAATCAAATACTGTGATTTTAACTACATTGACATAACCAAATATAAAATGAGTCGCTCAATGCTTCTTTGTTCATTACTAAATAGCGGAAGATGGAGTGAAGTCCAATGGACGGGTATTTATCATTTTAAAAGTATTCATGTAGGATTTTTATATTCTTATCTTTACTTCATTCCCCTGCCGGTTAGAAAAAACAAAACAAACAGTGACGGAGAATAACAAAAAGAATATGTTCGTTTTGCAGGTGCCGGCGCCGCCGTCTCGAGATAAAAACACAAAAATCTGTATAAAAAAAGGGTCTGCACAACATTTTTTTATAGTTGGTTTTATCTACCAAATTCCTTCTTATTATTTAAGAAACACAAGTATGTTTGGTTATAGTTGTTCACTTTTTAAGTAGATACTGTTTAATGTATAAATAATACAGAGAATAGTTGAAAGTTGGTATGAATGAGAATAGTGTAGGTACAAAGACATAGTCTGATTATAATAGTACATTGTTTAAATAAACGTGTATACAGGGTGTCCCAGGTAGCCTGTCGCACCCTTATAACTTGGTTATTTCAAATAATTCAAACCGCATTAAATGCCGCTGTCCATCTGCCATAAAAATGTCATTTGTTAAAATAACGATAGTCAATCGTAGTATTCTCCAACGACAAGAACCCAGACCCAGACCTGATGGTTAATCCGGAGATTTACAACATTGTCAGAAGCTTAATTAAAACAAACTTCCGATTTTATTATATGTACCTATGTACAGACAATGTTTTTTTATTATAATTCAATAGTTATTACGTGAAAAACTATAAACCTATTGTTTAGTTACATTGTAACGTGACGATATCCTCTTCTGTAAGCTACACATATGAAAAATGTAGCTATTTAAACAGTTATATTTTGGTGAAATCTGTATATAAGTCTAATAATAAATAGGTACGATCTGATAAACTTACAATGAAACGAACTTTATATCTAAATCAATGGAGAGGAGAGACGGAATTTTATTTTCCTGAAGGAATTTAATGGAATATTATATCTAACAGGGACACTTTAAGGGTATATTGAAAGAATTTTAATAAAAATGTAGGTCAAAAATGAAATGCATGTTTCCCATTGGTTACGTAGGGTACCTAAAACAAAGAAATACGAGAAATAGTAGTTTGTACAACAAGGGCGCATATCGTCACTTTTCCCACGAGCGCAGAAGTTTGTACCGCCAATCCAGCGAGCGGAAAAGTGCTTTGCGTACGAGTTGTACACAATATTTTTCTTCAAACACGTTCATTAATGAGAGAATAAAGTCTTTGAACAGAATTTAAAAACTGAATATTCAATTTAGTTGGACTTAGGTATGTTGGTAGTGTAACTTGAACAATCTTGAATTGTTATTCCTAGAGTATCTTTAATGAAAATAAGTTTTCATTAATTGTAATATTAGTGTCTGTCAACAAAATTTATTATAAAGATTATGTTAGATTGTCCAAATAATTTTGATATTAACATTTCCGTGAGAAAAAGTGACATTTTCGTGCGGAAGTGTCATAGCGTGTACCCGTCTAAATTAATAATTTTCCAACGAATACCTATCAAAGCAATTAAATTAGAATTGAAGGCCAGCTTTGCGTATAAAAATTTGTGAAGCAAAGAGTGGTTTGCAAAGTGGTTGTAGTGCACAAGCGTAACCTCAATTGGGGGAAAAATAAATAGGAAGGTGGGTTTTGTGACGTTTTGTTTAGAAGGTATTTGAATTTTGTATCCAACAGTTTATATACTTTTCAGTACTCCTAAATATTATTATTTTGCTAAATTTTAAGGTGTCGAATACTGAATCCGATATAGAGCGTTAACACTGAAAAGAGATTTTGAATTAAAGTTACATTGAGGTAGTAATGAGGTATCGAAACAGCTGGCCTGTATCTGAACAGAAAATAATGAGGATGATGTTTCTAACACAAAACGTTGAAATTAAATATTAATAAAACGGGATTTATATCATTATGATTCTTTTTATTTTCTTAATTCTTTTTAATAAAATTAAAGCACCACACTATGTAGAAAATATTTTTGAAGTAGTATTACTATACAAACTATTGTAAATTTCGATCGAGAATGCTCAAGAGGTAGTAGCCTTCGTAAAATAATGAAACATAAGGTACGGACTGCAACAGCTTAGCTTTAGAGATATAGAATAGTAAATTTGAAAAACATTTTTTCCACAAATATAATTGAAATGTCAATGAATGGAATACGTGATATTATTTTTAAATTTGGTAATGAATTTTATCAAAACTTTATTTTCGGACAATTTGTGCAGTGGCGTGTAGAATTCCCGCCATTTATACATATTCTCCTGTTTATTTCCACAAAAGGAATTAACGACCTTTAGTTGAAATATACAAAAATAAACAGTTATTGAGCTAATTCGCCATGAATACAAGCTACAGGAAAAGTTGCTCTGAGTTGTCATAATACATCATTACCTAATCATAACAACTGAAGAAACAGTCGAACACACCGATGCGATATTAAAAAAACGAGTGACCTATATTTAAAATCTAATGGAAGAACTGGCTATATTCAATAATAACAATTACCAAATTTTATACACAAACTTCATTGACTAGTGATCACAAATTTCTATACGTGTGTATTGTACCCGATTTTTCTGTGTCGGCGGTACTTACTTTGTTGATATATTTACAGGGTATTTAGTAAGGAATGGTAAATATTTTAACCATAAGTTCGAGGCCTCAAAATATTAATATTTTGCTGAATAACACTATGGCAAATGCTCTACTACTTACTGATATACAAGGAGTTAAAGTTAAAATTTATTATTAGTTTTTTTGAAATATTTGCGTTATTATTTAACGTATTAAATTGAAATTTACTATGAATATATTTTACGGCTAGTAAATCACAAATATTTTATCAATTTTGGGATTTGATAAAGAGGGCGCCACATATACTCTACTCGATGAATGAAACTATCCATTTTTTAATTCTTGGCATTTCTAATTTTTTTCCAAGTCCTTATAATGCAAAAACGTATACTTTTGCATTTAAAATACCTATTCTAGACACAGTTTCTATTTAATTTACTTTACAATATTTCTTCATAGTAGGCATTGCAATCTGTGAAAAAATAATTTACGAATGTAAAATGATGTATCAAAATTGTTAACACGTTTTTGATTTACCAAACCAAAATTATAATCATATGAAATTTCAACTCAACGATTGGTAGGTAAGTGAGAATTGACCACCCCTTCATTTCAATATTGCATACAGATGCAAAAAAAAGTTTTATATAAAAGTTATAGTAGTATAAATTAATTTCAATAAAATATACTTTCACAGTTTTTTCAATACGGAGTGTAATATAAGGATGTATTTTTTAATATTATGATATATTCGGATAGGGCTTTTTTTCTCATACCAAAAAGTTATACTTTCATAGTTTTATCTTTTATACTTTCCAAACTAATGGACAGTAAATTTCTAAAGAACTTTAGTTAGTATTTAGCTAAAAAAAGTACCTAGTTGACTATGCATGTCTTAGTGCAATTGTTGATCTTATCACTCAAAATTAAAATCGAAAGTAACAAATACAACTTACTTGTCAAAAGTGGTATATTTTTCAAAAATGGATTATAAGGCTTCCGAAAAAGTAGAAATATTTTTTGTATATGTCAAAAATAACAGTAATAAGCGTGCTCCAAGACGAGAATATCTACAGTTGTATCCAAATCGACCATGTCCAAGTCTAAACACATGTGTCAATATTTACCATCATATCTATGCCTACCATTACTATTTGAGAAAAAAACGTAGGGCCATTGTAAATGAAGAAGAACAGTTGAATATACTGTTACACTGGTAAAAAAAAATAATACTTTTATTCAATTAATATTAAATTACCTAAAAATTTACTATAGTTACTATAAAGTTCAAAAGCACTAAAAAATAATAACTATCGCCCTTACAAAATTTTACCAGTACAGGAATTAAGTGAAGGACATAAGTGAGAATGATTGGAATTCTGTCAACAAATGATAAGAAATTGAGACGACAATGAAAATTACTTGGGCAGATCAATCAAGTTTCTCTACATCAGGTCTGTTTAACAGGAAAAATCGATGTTCTTTGGAACGAAAACTTTTTAGGAAATACAAAAAACAAATTAAAATAATGGGTCAGAAATCTATTCATCTCTGGTTTGGAATTCTGCAGAGAGTGAAGTACTTCCGCCAAATAGTGCCGATTTAACGCATTTAAATGGCTTTTTATGGAGCTATAGAAGAAAAATTTGATTTCTTTATAAATAACAGTATTGCAATAATTAAAGAGAAAATTAAAGCAGAAATTGAACATCTCCATCATGGAAATAGAAATAGTAAAGAAAGTTTAAGATGAAGATATGAACTTTGTATTGAAAATAATGTTTTCTATTGTCGCACCCAGTCACCTATTTTTTTAGACATTTACAGTCTATTACTTTGGAAAGTATAAACGCTACACCTATAAAAGCATATATTATTGTTACGAGAAAAAAGGCCCTATCCGAATGTCATATAATACACTACTATTTAAAAAAATATATATTCTTATATATATACCCCGTAATGCAAGAACGCTACTGGGGAGCAAAGTATATTTATATAATAATAATGATATATATATAATTCATACTCCTACAACTTTTATATAAAACTTTTTGTGTATCTGTATGCATAAGAGAAATAATGGGATGGTCAAATTACAACCAATAACCCTGTACATCAGTATTACATAATATTTGACCCAATATTATTTAGCAAAATACTAATATTTTGTGGTCCCGAATCTGTGGTAAATATATTTACCATTCTTTATTGATTGTAAAAGACTGAAACTCAAATATCAGAATTACGTCACACACGCGGTATAATAAAAGCAAAATTGACTAGATTTGAAAAGTTATTTAAACCTCAGTAAACAGAACTAAAATTTCACAAATTGAAATACGATTAAAAAATATCCGGTTTATACATTTTGATAATTGACAGTCACAACTAAAATTTTTAGATAGCGATGAACACTAGGAAAGAGATAATGTAGAATCGATATTTTCACCCTTATTGCAGAGGCAAAAGAAATTATTCATGCACAAAAGAAAACTAGAAATATTAGAGATTAGAGGTATGCTATTGCCTATGCCTGTTTATAACCAAAGCTCGAATTCACAGTTACGAAGGTTGCCAGATATGGGTTTACCATCATTTTGCGGAACGTATGAAACATGGTTAGGATTTTTTGATGTTTTTAATTGTAATGTACACTAACGTAATGATACTTTTGAAATTCAAAAATTTATATATTTAAAAACCTGTTATAAATACGATGCATTGCGCTTGATCAGCTCGTTAGAAGTAACAAGTGTAAATTGTTCGGTTGAACTTGATTTATACTAAAAAAGAGATATGAAAATAAAATAGCAATAAACTAGCGATTAATTATAGGGCGGGTCGCATTTGGGCGAAGTGACATCGGAATCATATGACGGGTTTTTCATATACAAGCCGAATAATTTGTGAGAAAAGCATTTTTCAATAAAATAATGATCAGTTATAATACCGTATACGTCGAAAAAAAGCAATGATTCGATTTAACATCTGTCCATCATATAGAAGGCGATTCAATGGAGAAGTTATTTTTTCATGCATAATATTTCTGAGAAATCATATTATACTTGTTTACATTCGCACAATATCTCTAGGACTTACCAAATATATAAGATTCTTTGAATTTCTAATATGAGCCGGAAGTTCCCACTACCATTCCTTATATCTGAGCAAGAATTCTCCTAGTAGACAACAATATCCAAATTAGAATGTTGGTACCAAATTGAACAATGTCAATATATTAATGAGAAAAACTAGCCATATTACCATCGATAAAGAAATAAAACATGTTACGTAATTTACTGTGCTAGATTTGTGAACAGGAAATAAAATAAGATTTTGTATTTCCACTGTTTGTATAATAATTATTCGATTAATGACTGATATAAAACATGAGGTTCCATTCTGCTATCCGATAGAGAATATGCAATGAAGTGGAGCAATTTGATGATTTCAATTTCCCAATTTTCGTTAGTATTTATTTGCGGGAATGGAAACAATGAAAACTCTAGTGGATTTGCTGAATATGTTTCAATCGTGGAGTTTCCTCGTGTGATTCTCACACGTTTTCGATTTGATTTGTCTTGACTATTTTACTCGGATTAGTGGTTATTGTGCGATTCATGATGTTGTTACTCCAGATGAGAACTATACTTTTTATCTGATACTATAACACTTGAAATGAGGGTTCTTTTAATGTCAGAATTGATGATCAATTCATGAGAAATAGTTAGGCTATTATTCCGAAACCTGGCGAAAAAAATTGACAATTGTTTCAAAACCATAAAATATCCTCGTCCTACATAACATGCATAGATTCCACAAAGTAAGGGTTGAAACAGTAAATATAGCTACACCTGTTATGAATTGTATCAACTGTGATGATAGATGAAATGAATGTGAAATAATATGTGTGTTAATTTATTCTTTTTTCGCATTTTCACTCTATAAAACAACAAATTTGTTCAAGTCTCAAAATAGCATTAATTTTAAAAGAAAAGATTTTGAAAAGAATTTCTTATGAATTTATCACACAAGGATGTGATGATAATACCAGTAGAAAATCATAATTTTTGAGATACGGAGTACTGAAAAGTCAATATCCCTCATATTCAATACACTGTATCTCGAAAACTAGTCATAAGGTCGTGCTGCGGCCATTAAAACATTTCTACAGAATGATAAATTCCACAAATCAAAAATTCAATAAATTAGATGGAGCCCTATTTTCCCACAAAAGGTGTGCGGAGTCCTTTTCACTCTAATGTTATTCAAACAGCGGCTTTTACAAACGTGTTTTTATTACTTACAGCGATAGTATTTATTGAAGACGATTTGGGTAAGGTACGCGAATATGATAATAAAATATGATAACCAATTTTTCTTTGATAAATTTAATTTGAATTTGAATTAATGGGGTAAATCAAGGTATTACTAATATTACCCATAAAACTAATGCAAAATTAGTCTCGTTTTAACTCATTTCAAGTCAATCTACCGTTTTTATTTATTCCATTTATAAGTGACAACTTACCATGACTAGAATTTTCCAGGAACATTTTGAAATACCCCCAAAATTAGGACTTAGCTGATGAGAGATTTTACGTTCCAATAAATATTCAATTACTCATCAGCACAGGAATAGGTATTTTATGAATTATTGTGGAACAGAAAATAAAATTAGAAAAAAAAATGCCACTATTGGTTGAAACAAAACTTAGATGGAGAGGTTCATTAAATATAAATTATGAAAAAACGAATAAGCTCAAAAATCAAATTTGTTGTAATATAAGTCATGAAAATTCTAACGATAATTAAAATCAAACGCTCATGAAATTTTGGAAAATCAATAAATTGCCGAAAAATAAATTCCTATCACCGGAAGACAAATATTGTGAACCTTATTTTTTGGAAGCTACCACACGTGGCAGGAATAATACTTTTATTTTGTCAGATTACCGTTTAGGCAAAATAAATTAGATTTACTGGGTGATTCTCAACATCTTTGTTTAAAACAATTCGTGGGCTCGAATATCGCTTAGCAGAACAACAATACGTATAATTTCTACGCAAATAATAGGTCATATGATTTTTGAGTGTAATCTTAACAATGAACAAAGAATAGGAATAAGAAAGAAAAATTGAAAAGCTTGATTCTTGAACGCTATTTTGTTGACAACAAAGTGAAAAATAGCAATTTTTTCATTTTTCCAACGTGAATATCTTCTGAGACCTTTCAAAAATAGCTCTAAAAAAGGCAAAAATCTCAGATTTGTTATATAATAATTATCGCGCTTGTAATATTCATGTTAAGTAGGAGAGAATTGTTAATTGACGAATGCATAATTAATAGAAAAATCGTGATAAAAATTGTTTACCACGGACCATTGTTCATTCATCTATTCAGTAGGTGCCTGCATTTTCTCAGTTCTTAATTATCATATTTAATAAATTTGAGAAAATTATAAAAATTGGTCCTACAGTTCCGGGAGGCAGGACTTTTTTAGGAAAGTACCCCGCACCTATATATGGGAAAATGGCTCTCCGTCAAATTTCTTGAATTTTTGATATGTTGTAGAATTGATGATCCTGGTGGAATGTTTCAATGGGTGCTACACGATCCTATGACTAGTTTTCGAGATACAGGGTGTTGAATATGAGGAATATTCACTTTTCATCACTCCGTATCTCCCAAGTTATGATTTAGTTCTGATTTATCTTTGGTGGTATTATCATCACATCCTTGTATGACAAATTCATGAGAAATTCATTTCCAAATCTTTTCGTATTACAAGGCAATTTCACTTGATAATAATGCTATTTTGAGGCATTCATAATGTTGTTGTTTTATAAAGAGAAAATGCGAAAAAAGGTTGAATTATCACATAATATTATGAATTAATTCCATCTTTTATCACAGTTGATACAATTCATATAAGGTGATTCACGAATATAGAAAAATAACGATTTTGGGTTTTCGGACAGCTTGTAGTAATAAACCCACCGAAAATGACAAAATATTCGTGAAAGATGTTAAATGATGTGTTTCATCGTATAAAGAGACGATTGATGTCAATTGGAGGAATTACGTATACTTTATTAAATAAAAACCTCACAATACTTTCATTCATATCGTACACGTACGGAATCCTATGACGTGGTTTTCATATACAAGGCGAACACTCTGTGAAAAAAGCTGAGATCTGTACATCCCCCCATTGCTATATTTTCACTCCAGTTTTCGGCGGGCTTGTATAGATCAGCAATAACACCGTACCATAGCGTACCGTATCCCTCGAAAAAAAGCCACGACTCGAATTAACATTTGCAGCATCTTATAGAAGGCGATTCAATGGAGAAGTTATTTTTTCATGCTTAGCGTTTCTTAGAAGTCATATTATACTTGTTACATTCGCAGAAGCTCCTTATTTCGAATTTTCAATCTCAAAATAGCATTACTATCAGAGGAAATCGCCTTGTAATACAAAAAGCTTTGAAAATGAATTTGTCACACAAGAAAAATACCACATAGGATAAATCAGTATAAAATCATAATTTGTACGAATTTCTGTCGGTTTATATAGAGTATATATTATATTAGTTCAAATTCACGGCATATTTCTTCACCAAAGGAACGTTTTATTCTTTAATTATCTTTTTGTATCTTCGAATCGTATAAATGTTTGTATATTCCCACCTTTTCGAGAACGTTCCTTTTTCTTTTTCTTGTATTTGAAGCGTTATCTGAATCATCTTCGAATACCTACATAGCACCACTTATTATTATACTTATTCTTGTTATCTCGTAGTAGGCATGGAGAACAATTCAAAGAGGGTAAAATCAACAAAATTCTAATGTCAATAGTCGTTTTCTTGTAGATGTCATGAAGCTCATGAACTATTTCTGAATTATTAGACTAATTGAAGTTTTGTTTGTACTGTTGAAGTTTATGTGATTTTCAGTGTTTGTTGAACTTTGCTGAACAATATGGCCTTCGCAAATAGAGTGAATTGTTAAGTTTGTGACCGAAATGTTATTCCTAGACTCTCAATGCGTTGGAATAGAGGAGATAATATTGATGTTTTGCATATTGTGACATATCGAAGACAAGCTGCGGGAAATCCACCTATTGATATTCAGGATGATACAAAAATATGTTTCAATTGTAATAACACAGTGATGAATGACGTTATTGCTATAAAAAATTATTCGAATTGCTTTCGTCTCAATGTGTTGTCCCGCGTATTAAGTCGTGCGTGCATTATTTGTAATGCTCGTCAAAATATTCAAAGACTTTCTTTAGAATGTAGAGTGGATATTTTTGTTGCTTGTGATATATATGAGCCAGATTTCTTCAGAAATTGTGGTCACCATCTTGATCATCAAGGTTTCCTTCCAAATTACTTGCATGGAGGTTTGAATTTTGTGAATAAACGATACATAATTTCCAATCTTCAACATTTTCTTCAAAGAATCAGGATAATTGCTGATAGAAACAGTCCACTCCGTAACAACAGTTTCACTGAAGATGAAATTAAGGAGCTCACATCAATTTCAAAACATGATTTTCGACAATTACTAGAATTTTACGATATTATTGAACAAGGTGGCAAGAGAAGAAATGTCGAAAAAAAACTTTTGCTCACATTTTTTATCAAAATGAAGCATGGAGTTTCAGATGAGTTTTTGAAAATATTGTTTAGTTATGCTGCCCGATAAGCAGCAAGCCTCATTATTTCTAATGTGAGAGGTTCGTACCGAATAATATTGGATTTAATTCGATAACAAGAGAAAATTATATAAACAGACATGTATCCCCTTATACTAATGAACTCCACAATCCCACACCACACATTCCCAAAGCAATAGTTTATATAGATTGTACCTACAATAAAATGGACAAGAGTAGTAATTTTCGAGTATTGATGCAATCATACTGTTTCCACAAGAATGAACATTTGGTCAAACCAGAGATCATAGTTGCCCCCTATGGATATATCTTAGCAATCAACGGGCCGTACTTCGCAGATGCTAGTAATAATGATGCGAGTCTTCTAAATCACGAATTACAAAATGATTTGAATGGAATGAGAATATGGTTTCAGGAAGGCGATATTGTGATCGTGGATAGAGGCTATAGAGCTTCAATCAATAGTCTACAAGAACATGGCTTGCATTACTATATGCCACCATTTCTAATTTCAAATCAGGCACGTTTAATGACCACTACTAGATGGATTGTAGAAGCTAGAAATGGACATTTTAAGTCAATTTTCTATTTTTTTCGCTAACCCATATCAGCTATACATGCTACGGAGTTACGTGATTATTACCCGATTGCTGGTGCTCTTATTAATAAATTCCATCTTTTGATAAATGTGCCTGGAACGTTGGATACCGCCACACAAATGTTAGTTGATTCCGATGATATCAATATTCTTCAGGCATGAGTTGGAACTGAAAACCTAGGAACTAACTAGGAATGATCGATGGATTCGTTTGAATAAACTTCATATACAATCGTTTCCCCGCCTGGATATTGAATATTTAAAATCACTTACTGGAACATATCATTTACATTTGGTTGCGTCATATATCCAAGATACAATCCGTAGAGATGGTGAAGTAAGCAGACAGAAGTCAGTTACATAGGGAGCCCAATTTTCTACGATTCAGAATATTTTCTCGGTTCAGGAATGCTACTAAACACATGCTTTAAGCTGTTTTTACTGACAGAGGTGACGATAATCCAGAAGATCCTGCTCTCCCCATTTCGGGATATTATTGTACTTGTAAGTCCGGTGCTAGAACAGGGATACGGTAAGCTATGGTACGGTATTAATACTGATCTATAGGTACAAGCCCGCCGAAAACTGGAGTGAAAATATAGCAATGGGGAAATGTAAAGATCTTAGCTTTTCTCAGTGTTCGCCTTATATATGAAAATCACGTCATAGGATTCCGTTGTTGTAGGATATGATTGAAAGTATTTCGAGTTCTCCCATGAAAAAATATCGCTACTTTTTCGGACTCCCTTATGAAATATGGGGTGATGAAAAAAATTAAGGTTTTTATTTTATATTGTATACGTAATTTTTCAAATTGACATCATTCGACTCTTTATACGATGAAACACATCATTTAACATCATTCACGAGAATTTTGTCATTTTCGGTGGGTTTATTACTACAAGATGTCCGAAAAACCAAAATTCGTTATTTGTCTATATTCGTGAATCACCTTGTATGAATGATGAATGATGAAATGAATTTATAATATTATGTGATAATTCAACCTTTTATCGCATTTTCTCTTTATAAAACTACAAAATCATGAAAGAAATAGCATTATTATCAAGTGAAATTGCCCTGTAATACGAAAAGATTTGGAAATGAATTTCTCATAAATTTGTCATACAAGCATGTGATGACAATACCACCAAAGATAAATCAGAACTAAATCATAACTTGGGAGATACGGAGTGATGAAAAGTGAATATTGCTCATATTCAACACCCTGTATCTCGAAAACTAGTCATAGGATCGTGTTGCGCCCATTGAAACATTTCACCACAATGATCAATTCTACAAATATCAAAAACTCAAGAAATTTGACGGAGAGCCATTTTCTCATATAAGGGTCATTTCCAATAAAAGTCCTGCCTCCCGGACCAATCTTTATAATTTTCTCAGAGAGTTGATAATACGGTCGAAAACGAGGTCTCTTTATTGCATAAGCTCCATTCACAAACTTATTAAATATGAAAATTAGGAACTGAAAAAATTCAGGCACCTACTGAATAGATGAATGAACAATAGTCCGAGTTCAAACAATTTTTATCACGATTTTTCTATTAATTATGCTTTAGTCAATTGACAATTTTATCCTACTCAATATGAATATTGCAAGCGCGATAATTGTTATATAACAAATCTGAGATTTTTTCCTTTTTTAGAGCTATTTTTGAAAGGTCTAAAAAGATATTCACATTAGAAAAATGAGAAAATTGTTATTTTTCACTTTGTTATAAACAAAGTAAGGTTCAAAAATCAAGCTATTAAATTTTTCTTTCTGATTCCTATTCTTTGTTCATTGTTGAGATTACACTCAAAAATCATATGATCTAATCTTTAATATTTGTGTAGAAATTCTACGTATTGTTGTTTAAGATGTTCATTTTCTGCTAACCGATATTCGAGTGCGTTAAATCGTTTTAAACAAAGATGTTGAGAATCACCCAGTAAATCTAATTTATTTTGCCTAAACGGGTCCTTTCCTTCTCTCTTTGAATCTATTTTAAGATTTAAAAAATGTCATATAGTTTTTGAGAAATTTGCAAAAAACCAAACGTCATGTTTTCTCTCAGTTATTTATAATTTTTGCAAGCGGCTCTTGATTTTTTTCCAAAAATCATCTACACGCTATCCCCTATCGAACGATACCTCGTTAATATTTTTCGGAGGCGGAGAAATTAAAACCACTAATTAAATCAGTTGTTGATATCAGTTTAATTTGATTCATTGATTCTATCAATTCACATTTAATTAATTGATTCTTGTTCATTTTTGCGTATCAAAAATTACACATGTTCCAAAGCATGGCCTAATTTCGGAATTGAATGGACTAGAACAGCTGATTTTAAAATTTTCATAAAAACAATAGTGTCACCTAACCTTAACTCACGACACGTTATAAAAAAGCATTTGTATAGGTAGGTAAAAATGGATATTTTGAAAAATCAGCAGATTTTTGTCTCGTTTCAGATGATTCTATAACAAATTAAACTGAGATTATATACGATAACTGCAGTTACAAAGTGATTCTAGTGGTCAAAGGCTGAACTAGTCTGATTAGTCTAAACCTAGCGGCCAGTAGCGTTACTAATCTGAAACTAATCTGAATATTACCTTTAGCTCCACCCATTAAATTGTTGATATTTTGTTAACCCACGCGGCCACGCCTACCGAATATTTAGTCAAATATAGTTCGGCACCACTATCATCCAGCCATGGCATCACTATCATCCAGATGGTGCTACTATAATCCAATACGTGCGTTATTTGGTTCCACTAAACTACATTAGAGGAACATATATATATATATATATATATATATATATATATATATATATATATATATATTGAAACTGTCTAAAGTTAGTAAGTCCAATTGAAGGTTACATAACTGAAAAAAGATGTAGGTAATAAATTTATTATTATGTTTTCGTTACAGAATATTATAATAATTATTGATTTTGGAACACACTATATAGATGTAAGTCTAACAATATTTAAAAATGAAAAGGACTAGAATTTAGAAGCAATAGCAAATATGAAATATCAGAATTATCTTTATAAACCTATATAAATAGTTTTACCTTTAATACACTGTTTGCGTATAGTGTGAATAATCTTGTATCTAAACAAATCAGATTCTTAATTTTAATTGGTGAAATGACAGATAATAGCCGCAAATAAACATGTGATATTATCTTTACAATGACACAAATAAGACACAAATATTTTGTTGATAAAAAATTGACAAACGGGAGTTGTTGAGGGATGATGAGATGGAAAGACAGCAGGAGAAGTCATAAAATTGGATTTTTTTGTAAAAAGTAGTAAATTAAAAAATGAAAAGTTAAAAATAGAACCAGACTATTAGTATAGTGAAGAAAACTAACCTGTGAGAGACATCATATTTAATTTTAAATCAGAAAGTGGTAATATATTTATCATATTTATTGACTGGAAATTATATCAACTGCCATATCACTCATTCCAAGTAAGGAAAAAATATTTCATTTTCCACTGAAGTGTTTATAACATCTGTGTGCAGCTCTGATGTTATTGTATGTCCCATACAAAGACTTGGTGAATTTTATTTATATTATGAATCAGAATAACCTACAAACGAACACTCATAAATCAGTTGATTCCTCATTTATTTGTTAGTTGTATAATTATTTGTTTTAATGGTTTTTATATAGTTAGATAGGATTGTTGAAATTAGTATAAAAAGGAAGCTTAACTTATTTATTATTCCAATAAAAGCACAATATCAATCCATTTAGAAATATAGATAACTCACATTTAGAATCACATGTTGACATCCTAATCATTAGAATTAGAGAGAAAGAGAGTGAAGTTACCAACGCGCATGACCATCATTCATCGTTGTCGAGACGTGGAAATTTTTGTAATACAAGATCAGTACGGTAAGTAATTCACGTCAAAGGTATTAAATATTATTTATTGAATATATACAAATAAGATCTCAATGGTAATTAATATTGATTTGCAGAGGAATACGGATCATATATTGAGGTGAGGTTCATAAAGTTTAATTTATATATTGACAATTTGCATTTGATATATTAAAATCATTCATTCGATTTTTTTTATTTTATTGATAAAGGTTACATTGAGGGAACCGCAACCTGAGAACAAGAATCTCAATCATAGTTATAGCTAGCCGGATCAGAAAATGATAAAACATAATAAATAAATATACGAGGAAATTCGTAGGAAGTTAAAAAAAGGGGAGGAGGTAAAATTTTAAATTATACATAAAAACATAGAAGATACATCAATAATAATCAATATATATATATATATATATATATATATATATATAATAAGCAACGAATAGATTAGTGGGTATTGCACGCAAATAGAAGAAGGGGCTACTGAAAAGAGTGGTAACCGCAGACATGCATGTTTCTAGCTCATTAGCCGTCATCGGTACGGTACAACCAAGAAAAGATGTGAAACATGAGAGCAAAGGTGTTGAATGAAACATGAGAAAATATAACAGAATTCAGCAGGATAGTCAAACACAACATTTGTGTCAGTAATATTAGAAGATCTCGAATATTCGAGACAACAACCAACATAGACACGGAGGTGCATATAACACTCCCGTCTGAAACTTCCGACCCAGATTAATGAAATAATAACAAGATGTACGAATATATATATATATATATAAATATATATATATATATATATATATAAATATATATATATATATATATATATATATATTTATATATATATATATATATATATATATATATATATATATATATATATATATGTATATATATATTGATTGTAAAATATTTTTATTTCGTGACCTACCATATATAATTCTTATATTAACTATTCTTGGAATGAAAGGTCGCCATCACTTTAATTATAATTTCATTGACATTTCGACATCATACGTGTCATCTTCTGAACAATGTTGCTAAAATTACACAAATATTAACAATCTTCATATTATTTAACAGGTGATAAAATACTTACATAAAATCTACGACTTAATACAACTCAAAACATTTCAAAAATCATTTTAAAATGTGTATCTAAAATAAATGATCTACTATCAACTTAATGGATGTTATGTTTTTTTACAGTTTTTTAATTTAACAAGTTTTAATGGTTTATACTGTATGAAGATATATTGATTCATTTCAGGTATTATACAGATTGGACACATCTGTCAAGATGCAACAGTTATTTCGATGTCTATTTTTTCATATACAATTTGTTATTTTTATTTTTAATTCTAAATTATACCGTTATATATATATATATATATATATATATATATATATATATATGTTATATACCTTAAATCACTTAGTACATATTAAATAAATTCCTTAATCAGCATATTGTGTAATAACATGTTGTTTTATAAATTGTTGAACCTTATTTTTGCTTACATTGTATTTTTTACCTTTTTGAATTGTTTAGTTATATTGTCAGTCTAGAATTTACTTCGAATCTTGAAACTTGTAACTTTTGTTAAATAAATAATTTTTAAAAAAACCTTTTTCCGTGTGTAAAAAGTTATTTGGCGCAGTCAGTAGGATATGTTAAACGGGCGTTAGTGAATATAACAATCGGTTCGTATCAAAGATTTATTAACATACCTTAAGTGAATAATTGGGACTCTTGGTTAAGTGAATTAAGTAGCTTAACTCGAAGACAGTTGGCTCGTACGAAGAGGAATTTCAAGTGAATATTGGTAATTCCAACTACAGTTCAACTAGATGGCGAAAGCAGTTCTAATTTTCATGTAAGTACTTTATGTCGTATAGAGGAAATAATTGTTTATTTAATTCAGAAAGCTCTGACAATTCTGATTCTGATTTAGATTCTGGCTCACAAACTTATAGTAACCGTAAAATAAATATTGAATTATCAAAACCTAGATTTACAATAAATAAATTTTTCAAAATGCCTGCAGATCATGTAGTACCGCAATTGAAAAAGGAATATCTGGACATGATTCCAGAATTCCATGGCGAAAATGCTTTATTACCCAGATTCATAGAAATTCCTGAAAAATTAGTAAATAAATTTTACAATACAGTAGATTTAACAGACTTTCGAAACGAATATTTGATGTCTAGCATTTTATCTAAAATTAAAGGCCAAGCCGCAATAAATATTTCAGCTTGCAGTATTTCGAATTGGCAGAATTTGAAAGATGCTTTATTGAACACATACGCTGACAAACGAGACATTTACACGTTAAGTATTGAAATATCGGAGTTAAAGCAAGGAAACGAATCACCTTTTGACTTTGACAATAGGATACAGCATCTTTTAAATCTACAAACATCATTATTAATGACTCGCTCAAATGCAAGTGAACAAGCCATTTTAGGTAACTATTTTAGGAATTTAGCACTAAGAGTACTATTGCGCGGGTTAAAGGAACCTCTCGGTACACTAATGCGTACTAAGAATCCTAGCGATCTAAACTCAGCTTTAAATGTCCTAACGAATGGCTTTCAAGTTTATTTAAGTAATAATAATAACAATACACATCCAAAAAATTCATTTAATAAGCCTAAGTCACAATTTAATGTTACATCACATAGCAAAAATAATTATCCTAATAATAATCAAACGGTAAACAGACCAAATTTACAACATAATTATCAAACACAATTTAATAGAAATTTTAACAATGAAAATAATTTACCTAGTACAAGTAGAGATACAAATTTTCAGAATAGAAATACTAATGTTTTCAAACCTAGTAGAAATCATCAAATTCAAAAACCTACTCCAATGAGTATATCTACTTCTAATACGTACAATAAACCCAATGTACAGAATAAAAATAATGGACAAAATCAATCGCATTTCGTAGGTAATAGAAAAAATTATATTTCGGAAGAATTGCATAACATGGACGATACTGAACGTCACACTGATGTTGAAGATTGTTTTTTAGACGAAATAGCCTCGGAAGAGACAGACACGTAGAAATGTTCAATTTTACGAATTATGAAGTGAATTACCGTACATAATATTTCCTGAACAAAATTTAAAAGTAATGATTGACACAGGTAGTACAAAATCTTTTGTAACACCAGACATTGCAAAGAAATATTTTTCAAAAGCAACTATGAAAAAATCTTTCAAAGTAACTTCTGCTTTAGGCTCAAGTCAACAAAATTATTGTACAGTGATTCCATCTTCAAAGATATTTAAAATGAAAAATAAAATGAACTTAGAATATTGTATATTTAAATTTCACAATCATTTTGATTGCTTATTAGGTTTAGATAATCTGAAAAAACTGAATGCAACTATTGATTTAGTAAATAATGTTTTAATTACGCCTTATAGTGAAATAAAAATAGATTATTTTCAAATCAGAAGCGAGAACACGAATTGTATAGTAGTGCCTCCGCGAACTGAACAAATAATTAAATTGAATATTGATAATATTAATAATGGCGATATAATTATACCTTATACATAAATCGGAAAATTAGAAATTCCCGAATGTCTTACAAAAGCGGAAAATAGTCAAGCCGTATGCACTATTTTAAATCCGTCTGAGTCATATTTTAAAGTATATTTAAGTGCTCCTTTAGAGGTTGAACAGTTCGACGAATACGAACAAACCTTGAGCCCTAATTTTAATACTATTTATGCAGAAAAATTCAAATTTGATATTAATAAAGTTCGAACAGAACATATGAATTCTGAAGAACGCAACGCTATTCTTAAATTAATTGAAGAATATTCTGACATTTTTCATGTTGATGGTAATCAACTTTTACGAGTAAAATCAAGCATCAAATAAAAATTACAAATGATGTACCTATTTATACTAAATCGTACAGATATCCAGAAGTATATAAAAAAGAAGTCCAAAATCAAATACAGAGTATGCTAGATCAAAATATCATAAGAGCCTCATCCTCACCGTACTCTAGTAGTATCTGGGTTGTTCCAAAAAAATTGGACTCTACAGGTAAACGAAAAATTCAGAGTCGTCGTTGACTATCGCAAGCTTAACGAAATAACTATTGGAGATAGATATCCATTACCAAACATAACTGATCTATTGGATAAATTAGGACGTTGCCAATACTTCACTACATTGGATCTTGCCTCCGGATTTCACCAAATTGAGATGGCTGAAGAAGACATACCCAAAACGGCTTTTACTACTGAAAATGGCCACTGGGAGTTTTTGAGAATGCCATTCGGACTAAAGGGCGCTCCAGCAACTTTTCAAAGAGTGATGGTCAACATTTTAAGAGGTATCCAAAACGAAAAATGTTTAGTTTATCTTGACGATATCATTATATTCAGTACAAGCTTGCAAGAACACATAAATAATTTAAAGGAAGTATTTAAAAGGTTACGCGAATCGAATTTTAAAATACAAATTGACAAATCCGAATTTTTGAGGAAAGAAGTAGCTTATTCAGGACATATTGTTACCCCTGAAGGTGTAAAACCAAATCCCGATAAAATAAGTGCTATTCAAAAATTTCCCATACCAAAAACTAGTAAAGAAATTAAAGCTTTTCTCGGACTTCTTGGATATTATAGAAAATTCGTCAAAGATTTTTCAAAACTGACTAAACCTTTAACTAATCGTCTTAAGAAAAATGCAGTAATTAACATAGAAGATCCTGATTATATTAATTGTTTTGATACTTGTAAAAATATGTTATTAAATGATCCTATTTTACAATACCCGGACTTTTCTCGTCCATTTAATCTCACAACAGACGCAAGCAACTTTGCTCTAGGCGCTGTTCTTAGCCAAGGAAAAATCGGAACTGATTTACCTGTGGCATATGCTAGCAGAACACTTAATGATTCTGAAGTAAATTATTCAACAATTGAAAAGGAACTTCTTGCAATTGTTTGGGCTGTAAAATATTTCCGCCCATATCTGTCCGGAAGAAAATTCACTATAGTAACAGATCATAAACCACTTCAATGGTTATTTTCTTTGAAAGAACCCAATTCTAAATTAGTTAGATGGCGGTTGAAACTCGAGGAATACGACTATGATATAGTGTACAAGAAAGGTGCATTGAACACTAATAGTGACTGTTTATCACGAATCCAGCTAAATATGAATGAAGTAAATTCTTCGGATAATCCTCCGAAAAAATTATTAGTTTATATGGAAACATTTAATGACTCACTTTCGAATAATACTGAAAATAAAATTGTAGAAACCGAATCACTTATTGTAGAAGCTGAAGATTTTAATGACGAAATTGATGGCGATAATAATACTATTCACACTAACATAGAAAATCCTATTGCAGGAATACCTATTTCGGAATCTGCAGTAAATGTAGGAAAAAATCAAATTATAATCTCTGAAGTTAATTTTGAACCCGCTATACCAACTATAATTAAATTATATGGAACTAAGCAAAGAATTCTAGTACAATTTTCTAAAAATAACTTTGAACAAGACGTAATAAATTTTGTGAAAGAATATGTAGCACCGAAAGCAAAATATCATATTTATTTTGAAGATCCCTTATACGAAAAATTCAGCACTGTTATACAAACATATTTCAAAAATTCACAGATTTCATTTATCAAATGTAATAAAAAATTAATTGATATCCCTCTAAATGAAATCAAAGAAGTAATACAAAACTATCATGAAAGTAAACGGAATCATAGAGGATTAGATGAAACCGAAAATAATATAAAATCTCGATACTATTGGCCTAATCAAAGATCTTCTATTCAAACGTACATTAACGAATGCGAAATATGTCAAATAACAAAATATGATCGCAAACCCGTAAAACCATATTTTAATATTACCCCAACAGCTATTAAACCATTTCAAATAATACATTTAGATACTATTACTTTAGAAAATACGAAATTTCTAACTATTATAGACTCATTTTCAAAATACGGGCAGTTGTATAAATTAAACTCAGCCCAAGGTATAGAGATAGTTAATAATTTAATTAGATATTTCACCCATCATTGTATACCGGAACAAATAATATCCGATAACGGAACAGAATTAAAAAATAGTTTAGTAAAAGATTTATTAGAAACTCATAAGATTCAAATTCATTTTATCAGTTCACAACATCCTGAAGCAAACGGCATTGCCGAACGATTTCATTCAACAATTATTGAACATATTAGACTTCTAAATAATCAGAACGAATTTAGGAAAGAACCTATTGAAATAAAAGTAAATTATGCTCTTTTGGCATATAATAATAGTATTCACTCTGTAACGAAACTAAAACCATACGAAATTATCACAGGTCATTTGGAGAATAACTCTTCTTTTGATTTAGACATTGATCGACAATTAGTAAATAATTATATTCATAATCACAAAGAAAAAATGAAATTACTTTATTCTCAAATAAATAAATCATTGCAAGAAACTAGAGATAAAGTTATTTCAAAAGCTAATGAAAGTAGAGAAGATCTTCCAGACCCTCTACCTACAAAAGTATTTGTCAAAAATAAGCAGATTAAAAGTAAGACAAAAAATAAATATCAACCTGAAAAAATAAAATCCGTAAACAGAAAACATAAAACTGCGAAAATTGTAACACGTCATTTTAATACCGCTGAAGATATTCATATTTCAAATATAAAACGACCTAAGAAGAAACCTTATACTTTTATTACAGATTCTTCTCATTCGGACAAGCAAGAATAGAAATAAAAGACATCACTAATAACCTAGGAATTTTACCAATAAATCTTGGACCGGCAAAACTACAAAAATCAAGTCATACATTTGTACATTTCTATAACTTAAGTCCGTTACTGGAAGAATATAATTCTTTAAATAAACACTTTGAAAATATCACAGTTGAGATATCAAATAGTACATATTTCGTACAACAAACGGAAAATATAGTTAATCTTATTTTTAATGTTAAGAGTAATATAGAAGAAAAATTTGAAAATTTAAATATTCATTCAATAACAAATAGAAACAAAAGAAGCTTAATAAATGGACTTGGATCTATAATAAAAGCCGTAACCGGCAACCTTGATTCTCATGACGAAGAAAAAATAAATATAATCTTAGAGCATTTAAAACAAAATCAAGCTAATCTTCAAAGTCAAATTCAAATGCAGTACAGCGTTAGCGAACAAATAATAAATAACTTCAATAAAACTATTCAAGATATTCAAAATAATGAAATATTGCTCAAACCGAAATTATTAGACATAAAATATATGCTTGACCTTCAAGTGCAATATGAGAATCTTATTTATCTCAAAGATATGTTGAATGAAGTTTTAATTATTTATAATGTTATATTAGATGTAATAGAAACTGTAGAGAATTCCTGGACATTCTGCAAACTAAAGTCATTGCACCCTAGTATAATTAAACCCAAGGAATTATTTACAGAGTTGCAAAAAATATCTTCGTATTATAAATTACAATTACCGTTGGAATTGAAATACGAGAATATTTTAAACTTTGAATCAATTTTAGATGTAACATGTAGAGTAAGTAAAAATAGAATAGAATATTTTTTATCAATTCCCATAGATTTTAATATAGAGTTTGAATTATTTTATTTATTACCCATACCTACTAAGTTAGAATCAGAATTCGTAATATTAATACCAAATTCAAAGTATTTGCTAAGATCTGATACACAGATAAAACCTCTAAACGATATTTGTACAAGAAGTGAAAATTTTCAATGTGCTT
Source organism: Galeruca laticollis (assembly GCA_963921935.1). Lineage (NCBI taxonomy): Eukaryota > Metazoa > Arthropoda > Insecta > Coleoptera > Chrysomelidae > Galeruca > Galeruca laticollis. The sequence goes on along the minus strand of OY998179.1, from coordinate 180,341,056 downwards.
CACACCTTCAAGATAATAATAAACAGTTATGTGAAGAACAAATACTATTAATGGAAAACTCTACTAACTGCGAATACACTAAAATCAAAATCATTGAAAATCATTTGGAAATTATACCAGAAATAAACCAATACCTAGTAGTATTTCCAGAAGAAGAAAAATTGATAATTAAATGTTCAGAAGACACTGAAATCAAAATTTTAAAAGGAATTTTCCTAATCAAAAATTCGCCATGTAAAATAACTTTTAAAAATCAAGAATTAATATTTCAAGATAGAACTTATGGTCAACCACTGGTACTGAATAAACTTCAGACACATCTTAATAAAATTAAAATCCAGCCTTTGGAAATAAATTTGAAAAAATTAAAATTAAAAGAAATATCTTCGCAAGGTTTGACACCAATTTAGGAAGAACAATTAAATCTCCATATTCCTAGCATATGGACTATATTTCTATATTCTAGTGGAGTATTGATAATTATTTGGCTACTCTTGAAGAAAACTCAGAAAAGAAGAAAATCAGAAGAAACTCCAATGGAATTACAAGAAAAGAAAATTCAACTTCCAGGGGGTGCGTCGATCTAATGGGGGAGGTGTTATATACCTTAAATTACTTAGTACATATTAAATAAATTCCTTAATCAGCATATTGTGTTATAACATGTTGTTTTATAAATTGTTGAACCTTATTTTTGCTTACATTGTATTTTTTACCTTTTTGAATTGTTTAGTTATATTGTCAGTCTAGAATTTACTTCGAATCTTGAAACTTGTAACTTTTGTTGAATAAATAATTTTTAAAAAAACCTTTTTCCGTGTGTAAAAAGTTATTTTATATATATATATATATATATATATATAAATATATATATATATATATATGACTTAGGTTAGTGACTTCTAAAATTGCGTTTTTATTTTGTTTTATTCTGATCATTTCCAAATATGTACGTTTTTTGCGGTTATTTCTTTATCTGAGATTTTTATATCATCATAATTGAATTTATGATTTAGTTCTTGTTAGTGCTTTGTCAAGGCGGTAACATCAGTTTTTGAGTTGCGATGGGCTTGCATTCTTTTATGTAGAAATTGTTTGGTTTGCTCGATATATACACCATTACAATCTTCACATCCTATTTCATATACAGTATGTGTTTGTTTATTTTTGGGAATTTTGGATTTTAATTTACTGAAGAGGCTATTGTTTGTATTTTCTCATTTATGAGCATTTTTTATGTTGTGTGTTTTTTAAGGTATTAATAATTATTTCTGATAGTGAATGTATGTATTTGACTGTGATATCAGAATTAATATCTTTATTATTATTATCATTATAAATTGTGTGAATTCTCTTTTCTATTAACTTCTCATAAAATAATTGTGGATAATTATTTTCTTCTAAAAATTCTCTCACTTTTCTTAAGTTGTCTTTTCGATATTTAGGATGTGATAGTTTTATAGCTCTATATGTTAACATTCTGACAGCATTTGCTTTGTGTTGTATTGGTGCATTTGAAAAGAAGTTTGTATATCTATTGGATGAAATTTCTTTTGTATACCAGTTTGTGAAATGTTTACCTGTTTTATCGTAATTAATGATGTATCCAGAAAATGCAAGCTTTTATTATTTTCCATTTCTATAGTTAATTTTGAGCGAGGGTGAAATGTGTTGAATTTATCCAATATTTCATTTACTTCATTCTCAGGAACACATGTTATACAGTCATCTACATATCTTTTGAAAAATATTGGTTTAAAACTTAGTGATTGAATTACGTTCTCCTCGACATATTCCATAACAAGATTTGCTATAGTTGTAGCAATTGGAGATCCCATGGCAACTCAATATATTTGTGAATAATATTTATCATCAAATGTAAAATATTTAATTAAGAATTAAAAATAAAAATAACAAATAGTATATGAAAAAATAGACATCGAAATAACTGTTGCATCTTGTTAAATGTGTCCAATTTGTATAAAACCTGGAATGAATTATTATATCATCATAGAGTATGAAACAATGAAACTTGTTAAATTAAAAAAACTGTAAAAAAAACATAACATCCGTTAAGTTGATACTAGATCATTTATTTTAGATACAAATTTTGAAATGATTTTTTAAATGTTGTGAGTTATATAGAGTCGCAAATTTTATGTAAGTATTTTATCACCTGTTAAATAATGTAAAGATTGTAAATAATTGTGTATTTTAGAAACTTTGTTCAGAAGATGACACGTATGATGTCGAAACGTCAATAAAATTATAATAAAAGTAATGGAGACCTTTTATTCCAAGAATATTTATTATAAGAATTATATATATATATATATATATATATATATATATATATATATATATATATATAATATATGTGTGTGTGTGTGTGTCCCTAAGTTGGAATCATAAGGTAAACTTTTTCATTATTAATTTTAGGAAAAAAAGTTATTCCTCATAAAAAGCTCTGTATTATCTAAAACCTAATATACAGTCATCAAATATCAAATTTTTTAGTCGTTTACCAGGTTTGTCAAAAAATATGAGTTTTGCTCAAGTGTAAACCACTTTTCAATTTTCGACAATATCGAAAAATGTTACTGAAAAAAGTTGATCAGAATTAAAAATTACGTTTAAATTTGTAACTAGATTCATTTATATTAATAAAATTATTTTTAAAACGTATGTCTACAAGAATGCAAATTTAACTACAGTTATATGTAATCTATGATACACTGACTAACAAATAATTTGTTGATAGAAGTAAACGTTGACAGTATATTTCAGACCGCGTTAGAATTTATAAGACACATAAAAATGGTAGCGTTATTAACTGATAAAGAGAAAATAGAACTTGTTTTGATTGTGGGAGATTACTATAAAACGCATCGAGAAGCAGCAAATATCTTTAATAATAGACATCCAATAAAAATATAACACAATCAAATGTAACGAAAATACCAAGTAAATTTAGAAGAACTGGAAGCATTGAAACTAATTTTAATGGAAAATGTCGAAAACTGGTTGCTGATGAGAATACGCAGTTTGATGTAACGATGTCTGTTGTAGCAAATCCATAATTGTCATAGGGCAGAAGAAAGTCGTTGTTACAACAAACTGTGAGTAAAAATACAGTGGCAGGAATTTCAAAATTAAATAAATAAAAACCAAAAATCGTACACACAATAAAAGAAAGGGATTATGATAGGCGTTTTGATTTTTGCTCTCATCCAAGGATAGTTAGAGGAGGGTAATTTTTTCACGAGGCATATATTTTTTTCCAATGAGGCGACATTTTCGGTAAATGGAACTGTCTCGTCACGAAATTGTCGCTGGTGGTCTGAGGAAAATCCCAGTTTTGTATTAAAGTCTCATGACCAATATACGTTTAAGACGAACTTGTGGACTGGCATTATATATAATAACAAATTACCTTATTTTTTGCGAATCTATGAATGTCTAACGTAACAGTTTTTACAAATCATATCAATGAATTCATGGACAAACTATCCTTAATAGAACGTCAATGTATTTGATACCAACAAGACGGTGCCGCATGCCACAGTACAATAAATGTTTGAAACTACCTTGAAAATTTGTTTCATGGAAAAGTTATTTACAAATATTCTGATCTCTTCCGGCTTGCTAGATCAACTGATCTAATCCCCCTTGATTACTTTTTATGGGGTTACCTGAAACAAAAAGTTTACCAGAAAGCACCGTTTCAAGATATTGACCACTTGGAGAGGATAATTTTAGACACATTTCAAGAAATTTCTCCACAAATGATAAGGAATGTACCACGTGAATTTTCAAATAGAGCGATTAAGTGTACGGAACGAGAGGGTGGATAAGTGGATATGTCGAAGCATTAGTATGAGTGAAAATTGAATTTTTTTGTTCCTAATATTAATATGATGTCAGGTTTATATCTTAATATTTGAATGAATTTTATTATTTTCAAAATAAATGAATATGCACTTATTGCGCGTTTCAGTTACAAAATTATTGGAAAGCATCGAAAAACTAAAAGGTTATCATGTGTTTCATAATCACAAGAGATAAATGTTCATTCAAAAGTTTTAATTGAAATGGATGTACTCACATATTTAAATGTATTTTTCAATTCTGGTCAACTTTTCTTAGTAACATTGTTCGATATTATCAGATTTAAAGGTACTTTATTCTTGAGTACAACTGATATTATTTTACAAACCTCGTATACGACTAAAAAATTTGATATTTGATGACTGGATTTTAGGTTTTAGTTAACGCTGAACTTTTTATGTAGAACCACTTTTTTTCCTAAAATTGATAATAAAAAAGTTTCCCATTTGATTCCAACTTAGGGGGGCATATTGTGCATATATAATATATATATATATATATATATATATATATATATATATATAAAATTCTCTCAATATCTTAGGGATTCCGTCGTAAGTAGGGCTGAATGAAACTCTTATTTACTACCCAACGTTTCGAAAAATTTTATTTTCTTTTTCAAGGCTGAAATATGGACATGTTGGTACATTTCATTAATTAACCATTTTTTATACTTACGTGTAAAGTGAGTTAATAAATATTAAAATAGTTCATACTCGGAACAACAAAAAAAAATATATTTTATGTATAGATACTTTTTAAGTACTAATTCAAAAGGATCTTTTTGATTTGAAGGAACATTATATGTCACAGTTTGAGTGACAGTTTTTTGGTTGAGACATAACCTAGTTGATGTGTTCAACTTTATGACTTAAGAGACAGTCTTCATTATTAGTAGCATGACTTGTCACTTAATCATGATCCTATGAACAAAGGAAGTCCTATATATCATATATTCTCCCTTGTCAACGAGCGAAAGTTGTAAGGTATAATACTCTCACTAATTACCCCACTCAATCTCACGATAACAAGAGTGAATGTAGTATATACACAACAACTCCGTTATAACTCATTAGTTATAAAGATGTTTATATTTATAAGTTAGAAATATCTACAATTTGATTGTTCTTATGTTGTTGGTTAAATGAAAGAAGATACGCATAAGTGTGATTAACATGGTTGCTTTCTCTCTTTTTATTCAGTGACTTCTCATCTAAGGCAGTCTCAAACATTTCTAGGCAGGATCTTTTGTGATAGTGGGATCCCGAATGTATAACCATGATGTTATTAAAATTTGGATGATGCCCAGTTTCTATGCTATGTTCAGCCAAAGCGCATGATTGTTTATTAAGTTTTATGTCACTTTTATGTTGGGTCACCCTGTCTTTTAATACTCTAGATGTCTGTCCATAATACACTTTGTCACAATTGTTATAAGAGATCTTATATACTACATTAGATTTTTTCAATACCTCATCCTTATATTATGTTTTCGTTAAAATATTATTAATTGTGAATCTATACTTATAAGTTAGTTTGATTTGATTTTCATGCTTAAGAACGTTTACAATATTCGGTGAGATATCCTGTATATATGGAATCGCTATATATTTTTTAGGTTCAGTTTCTTGGTTATTCTCATTATCATTATTTGTGATTCTTTCTTCTTGTACTCTGGTGTTGAAAATTAATTTCTTTAATAGTTGAGGTGGATAAGAGTTATTTATGAAAATTTCATACAATTTTTTTAAGTTTTTTTGTTGTAATGTTGGATGGCAGATTTTTTGAATTCTATTTTTCATAGTCAGTACTAAATTGATCTTAATCTTTTCTGTGTGGGTTGAAAAATAATTGATGTACCTCTCAGAACTCATTGGTTTTTTATACCAGTCTAACTGTATTATATTATTTTCATTTCTTATCAATCTGGTGTCTAAAAAAGGAATGCTATTTTCTGCCTCATGTTCAATAGTAAATTGTATGAATTCATTGTATGCATTAAAAATGTTTAAAATATGATCATGTTTGTTATTAGGTATTGCACAGATAATGTCATCAACAAATTTTTTTAAAAAAGGAAGTTGGAAGTTGAGATTCACTATGCAAGAATCAAGTAGATCATCCATAACATACTGTGCAGCTATTGGACTTATAAATTGTCCCATTGGTGTACCTAAAATTTGCTTAAAATATTTTCCTTCAAAGTTACAATAAGTGGAATCAAAAATAAAGTCTAATAAATTAACAAAGACATTTTTTGGAATATTGGTGTAATTTTTTATACGATCCCATCTTTTTGCAACGCTTTGTTTAAAAAGTTGTATTGGAATATTACTAAACAAGGAAACCACATCAAGACTAATAAGTACATAACCTCTTGGTAACTGTTTGTCATTTATAAAGGATGAAAAATGAAAAGAATCTTCAACATAATAGTCATTATTACAATTGTATGCATTTGTAAGGATATCAGTCATGAATTTAGTAATATTACTGTTTGGTGCATTAATCGATGAAACAATAGGTCTTAAAGAAAGGGTGGGCTTGTGTATCTTGGGAAGTCCATAAAACTTAGGAGATGTCTGATTATAAGTTGTTAAACTTTTGGCTTGTTGTTCAGAAATAAATTTTTGTTTTTTAAGTGATGATACTAATTTGTTTGCTTTTTGCTGTAACGTAGAAGTGGGATCATTTTTGAGTTGTTTATAATATTTTTCATCATTTAATATGTTATTGGATAAGGTTATATATTCAGATTTATCCATTATCACTGTTACGTTGCCTTTGTCTGATCTGGTAACCATTATTGAAGGATTATTTTTTAAAAAAACACTACTTTGCCTAAATAGTGTCTGTAAATAATTATATGATGTTGGTTTATGAAAAAAGTTGGTTAATATATTTGTTATTCGAGATCTATAAATATTTTGTTTTTTTGAATTACATTGTTCAATAACAGATTCAACATCAGCCAGAAGTTTTTTGATAGAAATATCTTTGACGTTAGGTGAAATATTAAACTTACTTCCAAGTGCTAAGAACTGTTGAATTTCTGATGGAATTTCAACGCTTGAAATGTTTTTTATCCAATTTGGTTGTGTTTTAATGAAAGAGTTATATTGGTTATTTAACGATTCTATTTTTTGTATATTTGTGTTTTTTATTCTTTGGAAATGATGTTCATATGTTAATTTTTGTCTGTTCAAAAATTCATTGAAAATTATTCTAGGTAATTTTATCAATATCTTATTTTCAAATCCGATAAGAGACTCTTCAAGGTTTTTTACGGTTAAATGTGTATTAGTAATTTCTAAATTCAAAATCTTGTTTTCTAACCTTTTATGAAATCTGTAGATTTTTTCTCCTGTATGTCCTTCAAGAATACCATTTTGCTTCATATATATATATATATATATATATATATATATATATATATATATATATATATATATTGTCACATACAGGTTGTCCTACCATTGTAGTGACATGTTTTGGTCACATATTTAATATTTAATTATTTGAAAGAAAGTAGTATTTTGAGAAACATAATTTTGAGTGTACCGAGAAATTTATTAGTGTAGGAATTACAAAAAGCTGTGAAACGGGTATTAACGTCTGAAAAGGTATACGGAAGTAGGAAACAAGAAGTGTCTTAATTGAGAATTGTTATGATTAGAAAGGAAAATGATATGTTCAATGCGGTTGTATTGATGGTAGTTGATCTATTAATTTCCATCGAATAAAATCTGAGTTTGACAATACATGACATTGATTAAAATAAAAATAAATATTTATCTGAACAAGCCTTTAAGGAAACTAAGGGAGGAAGTGAGGAGAAAAGTTATTGAAACGGGAGTCTATTCACTTGACATATTTTGGTGACGGAAGTTTTTTATCCCAAAAAGCTGGAAAATAACTAAATAAATTATACTGGAGACGATTCAGGGATTGAAAATTAAAAATAACATAGTCAATCCGAGGAATAGAACAAATATAATTGAAAATTAAAACAGTATATGGAAACCAGAGATTAAATATTATGGAATGATGCAAGGCTGGGAAAATAGTACGTGAGATTATTTTAACACAGATAGTAGACATAAATAAAACATATTCAGAAGATTGTGAGTAAAATAAATAATTTGAGACGGTAACTAATAATTTGAAGAAGAAAATTATATTGAGAACAGAAATAAATATTTTGGAAAGAAGAAACATGGTAAAGAAATGCATGAACTCAATATAAGACAGCGGAGCCACATAAATAAGCATATACAGACGAGTATGCGGAAAAAGTACTTCAAGTTGAAAGGTCGGTTAAATTTTATACTAGTTAGTTTTTTTTTAAAGTTGTGTAATTATTAAATTAGGTTATTTCGTTGATACTTTGAGAAAGTTCTATTTGATTTGATTGAAAATTTTGGAAGTCGTATAAATTATTGAAATTATTTTGTTGATTATTGGATCATTGGATATAGAAATTTTCTTTAGTCAATTGTAATTCTAATAGATTTTCTTCATAAGGTAAGCTAAGTATTGAAATTCGTCCAGAACAAAGATCTTTGTTTGAGGAATTCGAAAGTAGCAGTCCTGTATGAAGAAAGGTAAGAGTTTTTAGTATACAATTTAGAGTTAGTGTTGGTAAAATTTTGAATAGTGATAAATTTCGGTCAAATTAGAGAAAATTAACATACAAGGTGTTTCTTGAATTAAAATTTAGAATAAAAACTCAATTGTAGAACTGTGTAAAAATGTTAATTCAGATGTATCAAAAAAAACAGGAAATAAAAAGGAAAGATATATTTGAACACTGCAATTCATTCGAGAACCGACTCCCTGAAAATAAGAGGTCTTATATATAGCTGGAGCATATAGATTCACATTATTTTTCTTATGATACTTTGAATTAAGTCAGAATAATTATATTAAATTTTACTCACCTATTCATGGTAAGTTGGCGTCCATAGATTATTGAATATATAGCAATACGCGTTATATATATCAAAAGTTGAATAAAATAAATTGTGTATATGAAATTATTACAATCATAATAGAAGTTATATTTATATAGTGTTAATCATAATAAGTCTGTCGACTGAAACGTGGGCATAATAAAAAATGGCATTCTAACCAAGTGGGGCGATTACCAGTGGCAGTAGTAACATAAAATTTTTTTAGAATAAAGTAAATCAAACAAAACAAGAAATGGAGATTGAAGAATATTTGGACGATTTAAAAATACAAGAGATCATAAGAGAACTGGCGAAGAGAAACCTGGACACAACTGCAATTAAAATAACATTAAAGAACAGATTGAAATAAGCGTTAATTGATGAGGGAGAAGATCCAGAAGAGTATCGGTTCACATACCAAGGATAAGGAGATGGGAATCAGGAACAACAGGGTGAAATGGTAAACCTTATCAAACAAATGCTCGAAAAATGGACAATAACAAAGAAAAAATAAAGAAAAATTTAGAAGAGAATAAAGAAAAAATGAAGAAAAAGATGGATGAAACCGAGGAAGAAATGAAAAAGAATATAGATGAAAAGATGGGTGAAGCAAATAAAAACATTGACAAATTGGAGAAAAGAATACAAAACTCACAAGAACATGTAATAGAAAAAGTGGGAGATATTAAACGTGAACAGGAACAACAAAAAGAAAAATTTGAAGAGTATGTATGCCATAATGAGAAAGAAAAAGATAAATTACTAGAACTAATAAATCAGAATGATAAAAAAATAGAAACAGAGGTGATAGTAATTGACAATAAAATTGAAATAAAAATAAACATAGTGAAAAGGGAAATTGAAAATATAAATAAGAAGATAGAAGAATTGACATCAGGAGACAAACAGGTAATCTATATGGGAGCAGGAAGAGGGATGGATTTAGAATATTATGGAGATATAAAAAAATCCTATCAAAATATACAAGGGACATGAAGAACACAATACAACAAAAGAATCAGAAGGAAAACTGGAAAGTAGTAGTATCGAAAACGATGGAAGGAGAGGCAGAATTATGGTAGGAAATGATACGAGAAGAATGCGAGGACTGGGTACAATTTGAGAATATGTTTATGGAATATTTCTGGAGTGATGCACTTTAAAGTAAAATAAGGGAAAACCTATATACGGGAAAATATCTGGAAGGAGGCATGTCTAGAGAGAATTATGCATTGAAAAAAAATAGACAACATCAAGTATTTAACACCAGAAATATGGGAAGAGGATGCGATAAAATATTTGGATAGACATTTCACAAATGATATAAATGAATTTATCATGGTAAATAATTTAAAAGACAAGATAAGATTTCTAGATTATCTTCGTAGAATAGATGACATGAAATCAATGAGGACGAATAACAACAGAAAAGAGAATAATAGAAGGGATGGATGGAGAGCTTCCTGGAACAGGAAGGAAGAGATAGATAATAGGGAAGAAAGATATCCTAAGAACAAAAACAATCCCCAGAGAAATAGTAATGACAATAATTACCATAAATATGATAATGGAAGTTCAGGACAGAATTTTCCAGGTAGAGATGACCATAGAAACAATAATTCTGAGGACAACAGAGCAAGATATGAAAATAATCAACAGAGACGGGAAGATGGAAATAATAGTAACAGTTATGATAATAATAAGAAGAGATTTAATGATAGAAATAATTCTCATAAGAGAAGTTCATATCCAAATAGGTATGAAAATAACAATGATATGAGAAATTATAATAAAAATGAACCTATTGACAAATATGAGTATGATAGAAGAAATGATGATGGGTACAACCAAAGAGGAACACACAATAAACAAGAGCATGATGAACCCAGGAATTGCGGGGCAGAAATTAGTCATACAAGAATAAAAGTGGAAGAAGATAGAGAAAAATTAATAGAAGATTATGATTAGATTGATATAATGACATCTGTAATGGTACATGAACCAGCAAAAGGCAGACAAAATTTTTAATATCGAGCAGATTAAGTCATCTTCAGGTTAATACAATAAAAGGCACCTATTGTCATCCAAAATAATTTATAAAAATCGAACCTGAAGAAGGAAACATGACCAATAATGATAATGAACTAATATATCTCAAATTGGAAATGAATAGAATAGAAATAATAGGATTAATAGATACCGGAAGTCAAATTTCAATGGGTAATGAAAATTTTTATAAATAAATCAAAAATAAGTTCAAGGAAGAACAAATTAAAAAAAACAATAAAAAACAAGTGGTTAGTTTCAATAATAAAAAGCTAGGAAATGTTGAAGTAATGATATCAACAGTAATTGATATAAAAGGAATTAAAAGAAAAATTAATTTTTTTGTTATGCCAGGATTAAAAGTAGATGCTATATTGGGAGTAGATTTTATAGAGAAACATGATTTTATCATCGATTTGAGAGATAAAAGAGTACTCATTGATGATAATGTTATAAATATAAATAATTATGAAAATGATGAGGCTGAACTGCAGCAAAAGGGCACCGCAGTCAATTCAAATGGAATTAAAATATGGGGAGGGAGTGAATCTACTACATCAAAACGCATTTATAAAGTCCAAAGCATGAGTAAGAAATTAGAAACAATAATAGAAGAAGAACCAATAGAAATATCAAATAACAATAAAAAGGAAAATACAAATATCAATATAAAGGAAATAAAATTAAATAAAAAAAGAGAATATAGAAAGGGAAAGGGAATTAAGAATCAACATTTATAACAATTTTATCAAAGAAACAAAGTACACTTGTAAATATAATTTGAATGTAAACAAATTAAACATTGAAATCTTGAAAAATCCTAGCCGATTTGATCTGCACTACGAAAAACATCAGTTTTATAGACAATACACGTCAGGGCCAGAAACAAGAGAATAAATGAATTTTCATATTTATAAGCATGTGAAATATAAAAATAAATTTGTTGAAATAAAACTGAACTATTGCGAAACCAAATATGTAGAAAGCATATTCGTTTTAAAATACACAATAATATATACAAACCAGGAAGTTGATTGTATAGAAAACATGTAAAATGGAAAAAAAGTATGATACAGGATACCTAAAATTAGATGACAATACTAATAGTATAATTACAAGAAATGATAACTATATCAGCATAGGAAGCATGAAGTCAAAAGAAAGTAATTTATTATGGTTACCATATATTGAAATAAATATTCAAGGTTCACCATTAGGAGCACTAATCGATACTGCAGCCCAAATATCAGTAATAAAAGAGAAGTTAATTTTAAACAATTTTAGCAATTTTAATGAACATATAATACCAATTAAAAGGATTACTATTATAGCTGCAAACAATAAGAATTTAGCCGCAATTGGAAAAATGTATTGTGGTACCTTATTAGTTAAAAATGAAGAGGTACAAGTTAATCTTTTGATCATGGCAGACATGGATCAAGATATGATTCTAGGGATAGATTTTTTGCGTCAATATAAGGGTATAATAGATTTGCATCATAAAGTTATACAATTAAATAATGATAATTTGAAGATAAATGCTAGTTTGGATGCAGAACAAAATAAATATGTAATTCCATAGCATGTAATGAAGGTGGAAGAAGGAAAAGATTGGTTAACAACAGTAAAATGTATGCGGGAATATAAAGAGGAGATTTCAGAAATAATGAATAATAATAGGCAACATTTTGACGATTCACCGTAAAAAGCAAATCATAATAAACACAAAATAGAAATATATACAGAAAAACCATTTATTTATAGGCGTTATCCTATACCTCAAGCCTATAAGGAACAGGTAAAAGAAGAATTAGGGAAAATGGAAAGAGATGGGATCATTCAAGAATCAAACACACATTACGTTAGTCCGTTAATAATTGTCAAGAAGGCTGATAATTCGATTCGTCTATGCTTGGATGCAAGAAGAATAAATGAAATTTGTAAACCACAATATGAGGCACCACAACATGTAAATATTCTCTTAACAAAAATAGGAAAATCAACAATATTCACCAAATTAGATCTTAAGAATTCATTTTGGTTAATTCCATTAGGTCCAGAATCTAGAAAATATACTGGTTTTCAAGTGGATGGGCAGTTATATGAATTTTTAACAGTACCATTTGGATTACAATCAAGTTCTTCAGCACTAGTGCGAGCTTCGAGGGAGGTACTTGAGCCATATCAAGAATTTTGCATTTCGTACATTGATGATATCCTTATCTTTAGTAATAGCCCTCAGGAACATCTAAAACATATAGGAAAAATTGTAAATATTTCAAACAAATTTGGACTGAAGTTGAATATTGATAAGTGTGTACTTTATCAAAGCGAGGTACAGTATCTGGGTTTTAAAATAACGAATAATGGAACAATAGATGAGAAAAGATTAGAACAGATACAAGAATTTCTTAAGCCTAAAAATTTAAAAACACTTTTCTTGGAGTGATTAACTACTATTCTAAATTTATACCCAATTTGGCAGAAAAAGAAAGGCTTTTAATAGAGTTGCTAAAAAAGAATGAAAAATGGGTTTGGAGTGAACGTAGAATAAAGGCATTTAACCAAATTCAAAATGAATTTTATGAAAACATTTCGGTATATGTTCCAAATTTTAAAGAAACATTTTTATTGCGTACAGATGCATCTGAATATTCAATAGGAGGAGAATTGGTGCAAATGCAAGGGAAAGAGGAAGTAACAATATGCTTTGTGTCAAGAATGTTAAGAGGACCTGAAATAAGATATAGTGTGGGAGAGAAAGAAATGTTGGCTATTGTATACTGTTGTCAAAAATTGGGATATTGGCTTAGAGGAAATGAATTTACAATCGAGACAGATCATAAAGCTTTATCATTTATGAGGATAACAAAATATGGAAACAGCAGAATATATCGGTGGAATTTGCTACTTCAAGAATATGATTTTGAAATAAAATATCGGCCTGGGTGTTCCAACTTCACAGCAGATTTTCTAAGTAGAAAAGATACTGAGAAAACTAAAAAAACGACAGAATTATTGATAGCACATAACAAGATAAACACGGTATTAATGGGTTTAAATCAATTGAAACATGAAACAGGGGTTTATTCAAAAAGAACGATTATTGAGAGTCAGGAAAATCTAGGAGAAGTAAAGAATAAGGTACAAGAAAAGATGTGTTATCGCGGAATCCAATTAGTAGAGGGATATTCAGTTAAAGTCATTAAATAGCAATAATTCTATGTGTTAGATGAAGAAACGGCCGAGCGAGTTTTAAAAGAAATTCACCCAGATTATGGACATGTTGGTGTGCGGAAAACGTGGTTGATTTTCAGAGAGAATTATTTTTCTATGCATGATTTATCGAGTACCAAAAGTATATGTCAGAATTGTCAAATGTGTATGAGAACAAAAGACAGAAACTATCATAATTTACATACGGTACACAGTATCAGTGTTAACGAACCTTTAGAATTAATCACGATAGATTATCTTAGCAATCTCATAATGAGTTATAATGGAAATAAGAACATTTTAGTAAAATATGATTTATTTTCAAAATATGTCAAGCTGTATCCAACAGTAAAATGTAACCGGAAAGAAACAATACGATGTTTAGGCATGTATATAAATGAATATGGCAAGCCAAAGAAAATACTAACGGATAATGCAACTTATTTCACGAATGAACAATTTAAAAGACACTTTGCACGACAAGGTTAAATATACACCAAAAGAAGCTATTACAAAAAAAATAATCAAATATTTGTATATTGATGCCAGCTTGCAATTACCAGAGCTAAGTATTGTTATTTTATTGTTTGGACACGGCTGGGTATGTCTGTCCAGACAATAGGAAGGGCTGAACAATTCTGGCTAAACATTATTTCTACGATGCAGACATTTTATATGGACAATATGCTCCCCTATATTCTTAAAAAATAAGAGAAATAATAAAACGACACCGTGTCATCGTGTATATCATTATCTTGTTGGGTAACTAATTTTGTAATTTCATTTATCTCTTCTTCTGGCTCTGTTATTCAACATACAAGTTTCGTTTCTATTGACTAGTCAATATTTTTTGTTTTATACAGATTGTGCAAATTATATTTTGAAAAATGTCATGTTAAAATTCATTTTCATGTTGAAAATCATTTAGAAGTAACTTCCCGTGTCAATGTACAATTTCTTGCCTATTGTTTAATTAAGAATTCGTAACTTCTAGTACGCAGCCTGCATAATTTTTGTATATCCTATATAAAATAATGTCACGCTATAATTTTTATAAATATTCTGTGAAAAATAATACATATATAGGAAGAATTTGTATCTTGTCTTATCACTTATATTTTTTTAATCATGTAGAAACTAATATGTAATACAGAATTCGTAACTTATTGTATCGCTTTGTATAATTTTTGTACATTGTGGAGAGAAGGCTAAATAAAAATATTTATCTATTTAATTTTGAATATATAATTTCTTGTATAACGCTGTATAATTATTGTAGAGTCAATTGGAAATTCTACCTCTGCAATAAAATTGAGTACTATTGAAAATACCTTAGTACGCGAATATACCATCTAACGAATTCAACAAGAAATTTTTGCCCCACTCTACCAAATATAATCCGCACTGACCGTCTTAGAAAATATCGATTCGCTTTCTATGTCTTTTCGTCGCGCACGGTATATGAAAGTAAGTACCTCCTTGTCTGACACCGAGCTTGCAATGTGTTTCAAATAAAATCCGAGCTTCTCCTTAAGTCCAACTATTTATGAGAAAAATTTAAAAACATCTCCTGTTATAAAATGAAAGAATCCACTCTTCAAATAGAATAGTTAAATGTTTATGTATTATCTTAAATCTTCATTATATACCTTCAAACTTATTTAGAAGCCCTAGAAATTATTTTTGTAATATATCCAAGGGTAGAATTCCGAATTAAAAAACATTAGGGTTATAACATCTTTGACATTTGTGGAAGTACTTGTCATCTGGTATAGAGCAGGGTAAAAAAGGTCGTTGGCAGCTAAAAAATTTTAAGAATCAATAAAAAGGAAAATAAATATATGAATTGTTTGTTTAGAATTGTGAAAGATGATGTTTTATAATTAAAAAAGCAAATATATTGAAGAATATAATGAAATCTATCAAATGAACAACTATAAGTTACATTGATTGGTTAACCCTCCATCGCTCGCACCGTTAGAAAAAATGTAACAATTTTTAAAAATGTTAAATAATTTTTGCAATTTTGCTTTTTGTTTGTCGTGCGCCCAGGAATACCATGACGACGTGGTCTACTATGCACATGTATAGTGAGGAGAGGAAAAGTATTTGTTTAGATGCTGTAATTACATATTGTTAGTATAAAACTAACACGCGAGCTATCACGTACGGCGGACTGTTAGAAAAATTCTAACGACGCGAGTGAAGGCATATGTTACTTTTTGTGTTGCGTATGTCATTTTTTTGTGTTTTGTAAAAAATTGGTAAGGTTTTTTTTTTAATTTAAGCGTAATTTTTATTAGTATAAATAAATTTTCTAGTAGTAAAACATGGATGAAAATACTAAAAATAAGTTGCTGAAATGGTATGAAGATGTTTCGACCGATGAAGAAGCGTTTGATTCTGATGGTGATCTGAGTGACAATGCTTCAGAACATAATGACTATCAGACAGACACAGAGCAATCTGCAGATGAAACGGATGATGTATTACCTGGTCTACAGACCAATCCATGTGATGGTATTCCTAAATTTCATGGAAAAGATAAGACCCCTTGGTACAAACATAAACCTCTTGAGCCTAGAGGAGAAGTAAAAGCCCGCAATATAGTTACAAGGTTGCCTGGCGTAAAAGGTTTGGCAAAATAGGCTAAAAATATATTGCATTGCTGGAAGTTATTTTTTTCAGAAGAAATGATAAATAGCATTGTAAAATATACCAATCAAAAATTAGACTTGATGAGAAACTCCTTTCGGCGCCCACGAGATTGTGCTCCAACTGACTATGAGGAAATATTAGCATTTATTGGTCTACTATATATGGCTGGTGTAAAACGAGGGCAGCATTTGAATACTGATGAACTTTGGAAAACCGATGGCACAGCACCCGATATTTTTGTAGCTACTATGTCTAAAAAAAGATTTCATCAATTGATCCAATCTATAAGATTTGATGATGCTAGATATCGACCACAGAATTCTGGAATTGATAATATCGCTCCAATTCGAGATTTATTTGTAGAAAATTGTAAAAATACCTATACTCCTGGATTTTATGTGATAATTGATGAAATGTTAGAGGCATTTCGAGGTAGATGTCGATTTAGGCAATACATTGCCAATAAGCCCGCCAAATACGGCATAAAAATGTATGCACTAGTTGATTCCAGAATATTTTTTACGTTGAACCTCGAAATTTATGCAGGTAAGCAACCAGAGGGACCTTTCCAGATAAAAATGACGGATAATTATTTCACTTCGGTGCCATTGGCCAATAGTTTGGTGGAAAATCATCGTCTGACTAGGATTAGTACTGTTCGAAAGAATAAACCCCAAGTCCCTCCAGAGTTAATATAAGTGAAACAACGACCAGTAAAGAGCAGTATATTTGCGTATGGTGTGGAACCTGATAATTGTCTTCTGGTATCCTATGTACCAAAGCCAAACAAAAACGTGCTGCTTTTGTCCACTATGCATACTGATGGTAATTTCGATGAAGAAACAGGTGAAGCTTGTAAGCCCGAAATTATTACGGACTACAATCTCACAAAAGGAGGTTTGGATGTGGTTGACAAAATGAAAGCTGAAACAACAAGGACCCAATCATGATCGACCTCCTCAGACCAAAGTAGGGTGTGAATTTTGCCCTCTGAGAAAAAACAGATTTACTCAGCGTCACTGCTCAAACTGCCAAAACCATATATGTAAGGAACATACTGCAGCTACTACACTGATTTGTCGTCAATGTTTTGGCAATGACGAAGATGCTTAGGGTGCGACTTATGTTTGAAGGTGGCTATTTGCTCTTTATATAATACCATTTCTCAAACTAGTCTTTTGTAGATCCCAACGAGTTTATGGCCAGTTGCTTAGTTTTGTTTTTATGAATGATTGTATTTTTTAGATAATTTTTGTGTTAAAATATGTTTATGAATAGTTACAGTTAAAAAAATAAACCTTTCTGCTTTCTATGATACTTTTATTCCAAATTAACTGGATGTTAGATAAAATCTAACACGCGAGCGATGGCGTGAAAAAATGAGGCGCGAGTGATGGAGGGTTAATAATGTTTATATGATTTCAATAAGCAGAGGGATGATTCTTAAATAATGAAAGTTTGTTGATTAAGAAGAAAAGAAAGTGTAAACGTGAGTATTAGAATATTAAAAAGAAGTACATTATTCTTTGATAAAATTGATAGGAATTGTAAAAAATAACAAGTAAAATAACGTGTGAACAGTTAAAATAACCTCTCAAAAAACCTTGCTGAAGATAATAAATATCCTATATAGTGGGAATAACATTTTTCACAATCCATGAAGAAAATAAATACTAGAAAACCATCGAAAATGAATTGATTCGAATGGATTTCGAATCAACCCTGGCATCCCATGAATTATTCAAAAGAGGCCTGTGAATAAAGCAAGGTGAACACTGTTCTATTGAAAATCAGTGGATGATAAAAAGGTATTTAAAACTATTTCATTCCAGAAACTTACTTGTGTGTCGAAAAACTTAGTCCCCACACATGGAATATACAACATAATTAATACTCTTAAAAATAAAACAGCGCCGGGAATTGATGGTATACCTAATATCCTCCTAAAGAGTTTACCTAAAAAAGGAATAGTTCAACTAACGTATATAGCTAATTACATAATCAAAACTGGCAATTATTCAGATATGCTCAAGACCGCCAATATCCTCCCCATTATCAAAGCTAATAAACAACCCTGTTATGTGGATAGTTACGGACTCATTTTCTTGTTCAATGATATAGCAAAGGTGATGGACAGAATTATACTCAATAATCCAAACATACGTTGACAAAAGTAAAATAATACCTCTCGAGCAATACTGTTTTAGGGGCGGTCACAGTACTGTAGCCCAAATCATTAGGGTTTTCAATTACATAAGAAAAGGCTTCTTTGCCAAAAACAAATCAGTAATCAGTTATAGATTTCATTTCAAAGCGTTCATTTTTTTATCAGTTGGTAGTGGTTCTTGGAGCTTAACATACACCACGATGGTTCTCTGAATAAGATACACAGGACCGTCTTGTAAAAATTTATTCAACACAATTACTTTACTTCACAATTTCTTTATCAAAATCTAATATCAAGATTTGGCGCTTATTAAAAATAATCATATGAATATTTAACCTCATGAACCCATGATCCTGAGAAGCTGAGTTCTCATTAAAAAAAGGAAAATAATAAAAAGCGGTATAAAGGTAAGTGCACTGTGTGGCATTATTGAACTTAATAAATTTCTTAAATATACCGGGCAAATTGAAAAAATTTTTCTAAATCAAAGATATAATAAAATTAAATTAAAAGTTAACATATAAATAAATTATTATAATTCAAACTATAATATATATATATATATATATATATATATATATGTATATATATATATATATATATATATATATATATATATATATATATATATATATATATATATATATATATTATAGTAATAATTCGTATTAGTAGCTGTTTATTTCACAATTTAGAAATATTTGTGAGGATGCAGCAATTGGCTTGGAAATTAAACTCCTATTTTAATTTAGTGAAAGCTTTCGTAATAGTTTTATTACTTCGTCAGTCACGCTAAAATACAATGTATAACTAAAAATGAAAAATCAAAAAATGGGTACTTACATTAAACGAGTAAAATATATAAATTAAAATTCAGAAAAAACAGTGTAAAAATATTGATATATGCTTGAGACTTTTCAAAAATTATTGTCAATATGAAGTTGACAAATGGATGATATAACAGAAATGTTCGTAAAAATTATTGTAAAGGGTTGAACTAAGATATTGATGAAAAATTATTATTAGATCTGTGATTCTTTTTATTTAATTTTGTCTCAATGTCCAGAATATTAGAGTAAATAATGTTTAAATTTTGGAAATCACTTTTCTTGTTCAATCTATTTGGTTCATTTTTTATATAAACCATTTCTGAAAAACATCTTTTGAACAAATTATTTTCTTTGGTTAAAATAGAAACGTTATTGAAATCTATGGAATGTCCTGTTACACCAACGTGCTGTGACAAAGCACAAGCATTCGGTCTTAAAAGAATATCGCTCTTATGTGAAGTAATTCGTGATTTTAAATTTCTTGAGGTCTCACCAACATATTTTTTATCACATTCTTGACAACTGATTTTATAAACAACTCCAGTCTGATCAAGTATAGGTGTTCTATCTTTTAATTTTGTGAATAATGAGTTAACAGTTTTGATAGGTTTATTAGCCAGAACTATGTTTTTTTCTTCTTTCAGTACATTACTAATTTTGGGAGTGAGTTCTTTTATGTATGGGAATGATCGAAATTTTTTTAAGATATTTTCTTGAGAGTTTTCATTATTATTTATAATATTATTTGTTGAAAATATTAATTTATAAAGTAGTCGTTTTGGGTAGGAATTTTCAATAAGTAAATTAAATAATTTCTTGAAATTTTTCATTTTCAAAGTTCCATGACATATTTTGTCTATTCTATTCTTCATCCCAAGTACTAAATTAATTTTGGTTTTTTAAACCTACAAGTTCTGGGAGATATATGAACTATTTCTCCTATCATCCGGAAAAAACCAAAATTAATTTAGTACTTGGGATGAAGAATAGAATAGACAAAATATGTCATGGAACTTTGAAAATGAAAAATTTCAAGAAATTATTTAATTTACTTATTGAAAATTCCTACCCAAAACGATTACTTTATAAATTAATATTTTCAACAAATAATATTATAAATAATAATGAAAACTCTCAAGAAAATATCTTAAAAAAATTTCGATCATTCCCATACATAAAAGAACTCACTCCCAAAATTAGTAATGTACTGAAAGAAGAAAAAAACATAGTTCTGGCTAATAAACCTATCAAAACTGTTAACTCATTATTCACAAAATTAAAAGATAGAACACCTATACTTGATCAGACTGGAGTTGTTTATAAAATCAGTTGTCAAGAATGTGATAAAAAATATGTTGGTGAGACCTCAAGAAATTTAAAATCACGAATTACTTCACATAAGAGCGATATTCTTTTAAGACCGAATGCTTGTGCTTTGTCACAGCACGTTGGTGTAACAGGACATTCCATAGATTTCAATAACGTTTCTATTTTAACCAAAGAAAATAATTTGTTCAAAAGATGTTTTTTAGAAATGGTTTATATAAAAAATGAACCAAATAGATTGAACAAGAAAAGTGATTTCCAAAATTTAAACATTATTTACTCTAATATTCTGAACATTGAGACAAAATTAAATAAAAAGAATCACAGATCTAATAATAATTTTTCATCAATATCTTAGTTCAACCTTTTACAATAATTTTTACGAACATTTCTGTTATATCATCCATTTGTCAACTTCATATTGACAATAATTTTTGAAAAGTCTCAAGCATATATCAATATTTTTACACTGTTTTTTCTGAATTTTAATTTATATATTTTACTCGTTTAATGTAAGTACCCATTTTTTGATTTTTCATTTTTAGTTATACATTGTATTTTAGCGTGACTGACGAAGTAATAAAACTATTACGAAAGCTTTCACTAAATTAAAATAGGAGTTTAATTTCCAAGCCAATTGCTGCATCCTCACAAATATTTCTAAATTATATATTATAGTATATCTCGACTATGTTTTTAATTATAATATATTATATTCTATATTGTTTTATCGTTGAATTCATTTGTAGCTGTAACTACACTAATATGAAAACACCTTTAGCTAAATATAACCTATAACATTTTTAATGACAGCAGCTGTCAAATTAATATGCCCGGCTAAATAAATATTAAATTTTATATCCTGAAAGATAAATTAATACACAATATCAATCAACTCACTCTTTTCTCAGGGAGGGATCAAAGATTTCAAAGAATAATTCAAAATTTATAAATTTCCAAATCACGTATTATACTATTCAAATCGAAAGTAACTGTTTGTCCAATACACTATAAGACAATTAATTTATCTTATGACACATATGAAATTACTGTCAGAAATTAAACCAAATGTCACTTCTTGTACTAAATTTTCTATAGGATGAAACTATCAAATGTAATGAGAATGATTATGAAAAGAGAGCCAAAAGGTGATTAGAATTCAAATTTATATATTATATTATCAAATAAACACTTACAAAAATTGAAACTTTTCAAAAAATATCACAAACGAATACGCAAAAATAGAGTTTTCTATCAAAACCTTAATATTATAAACAATCTAAAATTAGAAATTCTTATCTAAATACTTTAACTAAAAGTCCAAAATGACTTTTATGTCAATGTAACATTCCTCAATTTCCTTGTAAATTGTCTTTTTCAAAATTTGTCTTGAGTTTACGTAGAATTATATATCAATAATGTTACTATAATTTGATCAAATATTTAATTCATCAGATGCATCTACTTTCGAAATATTTTTTACTAAAGGCCTATTAATTCGAGAAATAATATATAATATGGACTGGACTCACCAAACTGGATACAGATAGACTTGTTTGTATTCTAAAAAACGTTTTAGCATATCTGGAACAATTTTCTAAATGACTTATTTAGAAACTGGAACAACACTCGCACTTTACCGCTGTAATTCTCTGCTAATAATACACGCACTGGCTTTCAAAGGCAAATTGTGTCAATTTGATAATAATGCTACAAATTATTCTGATATTCTCAAATAAATTAGAGGAAACTCTTATTCCGATGTTGTCTCTCGAGATATTAAAATTCAACTCTATTTAAAAAATTCTGAGACAACTCTTATTTCGATGTTGTCTCTCGCGATGTTATGAATCAACTAACTAAACTGTTTCCATAAATAACTCTCTTCTCCTTTGGTTACCAAGAATTCTTTTTTTTTAAATACAAATTTACGTTTTTATATACCAAGAGAGATTTTCATAATTTTTTTTATAAGTGCCATTTAGCTAATAGAGTTCTGGTTTTTCAAATCGTTTAAAAATCTATTTGTCATTAAGTCTATTCTGCAGTAATGTCATATGAAATTGAAATGTCAAATTTTATTGGTATATTGAATTTTTCAAATTATTGATAATACAGTCTGTATCACTAGTATTACATCTAAATATGCATATTTTCTTTATTTCAATGTTTTCTTTGGAATTTAGATAGAGAATATGTATTAATATATTATAGTTTGAATTATATTAATTTATTTATATGTTAACTTTTATATATATATATATATATATATATATATATATATATAGCTGGAAAGCGAAAAACGCCGTGATCGTTGCTGATCAATTAGAACACAAATTGAAAAATATCTTATTGGGGGTAGCAGCAAAAGAGGAAAAATACACTCCATTCAATTCTCCAAGCTTTCGTAGATCTTTATTTAGATCATCAAGGAACTACAATAAAGGAAATATAAACATAAATTATAAAAAGTTTCCTTACAAACATTTCTACAACTTATATTGATCGAGATTGCATCATAGATCTTGAATACAGGAAATGTGTAAAACAGCAAGTCATTAGAGAAATAGGTCCAGTCGGCAATACATTTGCCTACTACTGGTTCAAGTTTGAAACATTTTTAAAAATAAAAGTTGAAACATTAAAAAACGAGAATCCACACACCCACGCGGACTTGTGAGAATAATGGCGGAAACTCAAAATGTGAGGTTAAGTACAACATTCATCATTACTGAATGAATGAAAAGAATCGATCTTTGCAATGACGCGAGACACTGAAACAATCGAATTGAAACTTTCAAAAGAATACCAGGGTGGTACCAAAATTTTGGAAATGTCGTGAAATATCACTACAAGAAAATTCTCATTAACGAGAATTAATATGTGATTATTTCGGTTATTTATTATTATTATTATTAATATTATTATGAATCTCTTCATGAAAGGAGAACACCTAGCATGATGACACAAGTAGGAAACTAGTGAGAATTATTAATATTATCATTAATATTATTATTATTATTATTATTAATATGAAGACAATTGTGCTTATCAAGCGTTAGGAGGAGGGAGTAGAGATTGCTCAAATTCTGAATGTCAGTCTTCTTATTCATACAACCTTCTTCTTGGAAGATGAACGCCATTTCCAAAAACAATCTTTTGTTATAACTTCTCTCCCGAGAAAGGATTTAACTCCTTCAAAATCAATGACATGATCCAACGAGGAGACATGATTAGCCAGAGAACATCTTTCAGGATGTAACCTTATATCACTTTTATGGAGGGTTACACGGCTGGAAATTTTGTGAGAGGTTTGACCATTATATGAAAGGCCACAACTGTTACAACACAGCCTATAAACAACATTACTACAATCCACGACAGGTATCTTGTCTTTTAAAGGACTATAAATTGACTTAAAAATCCTAGTTAGTCTGGGCGTAATTTCCCTCATATAAGACAGAGACACCGTTGAAATGGAAGGAATCGTTCTAGAGGCCGAGAGAGGATCCAACTCAGCTGCACCTGCTGCGTCAATTGATTGTATAGAGGTATGTGACAAAACAGAAGACGTGTTGAAGATGATCTTTCTTAGTAACTGTTTTGGATAGGAATTGTCCAGGAACAAATTGAAGAGAATATCACGATTCTTATTTCTAAATATAGGGTCAGAGAGGTTCATAACTCTAGCTGTCATTTGTTCAACCAAGTTAACCGTTATGCTAAATTTATGGTAAGAATTGTAGTTGAGATATCTCCCAGAGCTACTTTGTTTCCTATACCAATCAATTATAATCACATTTTCAGGAGAACTAGTCCATAAAGTATCTAAAAAGGGGACAGCCATGTTAGAGTTTTCTGTTTCGAGAGTAAACTGAATATGAGGATCATAGCTATTAAAGGTGAAAAGGAGATCTTGGGTAGAGTTCACACGGCAAGCCAGGATTATATCATCTACATATTTCTTGATGAAAGGTATATTAAAAGGAAGTAACGGAAGGACCACGTCCAACAGATCATCCATTACATAGCACGCTAATATCGGAGAAATACTAGCTCCCATAGGTGTACCAAGAATCTGTTTGTAAAATTTATTATCAAAAAATAGCAGGTAGAACTGAACAGGAATTCAATCAACTCAATGAACATGTCAAGATTATTCTCACACAGTGCGGTGTGTAATATTGATATTGACATGTTCATTGAGTTGATTGAATTCTACCTGCTTTTCTTTTAATAATAAATTTTACAAACAAACTTTTGGTACACCTATGGGAGCTAGTATTTCTCCGATATTAGCGTGGTATGTAATGGATGATCTGTTGGACGTGGTCCTTCCGGTACTTCCTTTTAATATACCTTTCATCAAAAAATATGTAGATGATATAATCCTGGCTTGCCCTGTGGACTCCACCCAAGATGTCCTTTTCACCTTTAATAGCTATGATACCCATATTCAGTTTACTCTCGAAACATGGCTGTCCCCTTCCTAGATACTTTATGGACTAGGTCTCCTGAAAATGTGATTATAAATGATTGGTATAGAAAACAAAGTAGCTCTGGGAGATATCTCAACTACAATTCTTACCACAAATTTAGCATAAAGGTTAACTTGGTTAAACAAATGACAGCTAGAGTTATGAACCTCTCTGACTCTATATTTAGAAATAAGAATCGTGATATTCTCTTCAATTTGTTCCTGGACAATTCCTATCCAAAACAGTTACTAAGAAAGATCATCTTCAACACGTCTTCTGTTTTGTCACATACTTCAATACAATCAATTGACGCAGCAGGTGCAGCTGAGTTGGATCCTCTCTCGGCCTCTAGAACGATTCCTTCCGTTTCAACGGTGTCTCTGCCTTATATAAGGGAATTTAAGCCCAGATTTCCTAGGATTTTTTCACAATACTTACAGAATGTTAGGTTTGCCGGAAGGAGTTCCTTGATTGTTAAGTCCATTTATAGTCCTTTAAAAGACAAGATACCTGTCGTGGATTGTAGTAATGATGTTTATAAGCTGTGTTGTAACAGTTATGGCCTTTCATATATTGGTCAAACCTCTCAAAATATTTCCAGCCGTGTATCCCTCCATAAAAGTGATATAAGGCTACATCCTGAAAGATGTTCTCTGGCTAATCATGTCATTGACTTTGAAGGAGTTAAAATCTTTTCTCGGGAGAGAAAATATAACAAAAGATTGTTTTTGGAAATGGCGTTCATCTTCCAAGAAGAAGGTTGTATGAATACGAAGACTGACATTCAGAATTTGAGCAATCTCTACTCCCTACTCCTAACGCTTGATAAGCACAATTGTTTTCATATTAATAATAATAATGATGATATTAATAATTCTCACTAGTTTCCTACTTGTCTCATCATGGTAGGTGTTCCCCTTTCATGAGGAGATTCATAATAATATTAATAATATTAATAAATAATATCAATAATCACATATTAATTCTCGTTAATGAGAATTTCCTTGTATTGATATTTCATTCATTCAGTTATTGATGAATGGTGTACTTAACCTGACATTTTCAGTTTCCGCCATTATTCTCACAAGTCCGCTTGGGTGTGTGGATTCTCGTTTTTTAATGTTTCAACTTTGATTTTTAAT
The DNA here is from genome assembly GCA_963921935.1 of Galeruca laticollis. Taxonomy (NCBI): domain Eukaryota; kingdom Metazoa; phylum Arthropoda; class Insecta; order Coleoptera; family Chrysomelidae; genus Galeruca; species Galeruca laticollis. Next base: position 180,314,353 of record OY998179.1, on the reverse strand, counting down.
AATGTTCCAAACTTGAACCAGTAGTAGGTAAATATATTGCCGACTGGAGCTATTTCTCTAATAACTTGCTGTTTTACACATTCCCTGTATTCAAGATCTATGATGCAATCTCGATCAATGTAAGTTGTAGAAATGTTTGTAAGGAAACTTTTTATAATTTACGTTTTAATTCCCTTTATTGTAGTTGCCTGATGATGTGAATAAAGATTTACGAAAGCTTGGAGAATTGAATAGAGTGGATTTTTCCCCTTTTGCCGCTATCCCAATAAGATATTTTTCAATTTGTATATATATATATATATATATATACATTTCGTTTTAAATGGTCTATATATATATATATATATATATATATATATATATATATATATATATGAATATATACAGGGTGTCCCGGGACTAATGGGAAAAAAGTCGGGAGCGTATAATATGAGCTAAAATAATGTTAGTACTTCATATAAACTTTTTCTATGCAGGCCCTCGTTTTCGAGTTATAGGCCTCCAAAGTTTTAATTTTGAATTCGGTTTTTATTTTTAATTTTTGTACTAGTTATTTGATCTTTATAAAATTTTCGGCAAAGATATAATGTATGTGTATGTTTATTTTGGTAAGGTAAACAGATTTACAGTAGTTCATTGAAGCCAGGGACGAACTACTTGCAATGGTTAGTGATCCAAAAATTTTGCAGGGATGGCACACCCTGTATGAAATTATCGAATTTCACTTCCCCACACATTCAGCTAACGAAAAGATACTCTTGTTGGAATTCGATGAAATAAGCCGTTTGGCTAATATTTACAGTTTTATTCATGCACTACATACCAATTTACGCATTCACCATTTTTATAAGTACACAACGAGGTAAAACGTAACTTATTAATAGATGTCCAAGATTTACCTACAGTACTACAAAAAAATAATAGCAGAAGATGAAAAACATTAACGACTTGTTAATTCGAAAGTTGGTAAAAACTTTTTATAAGTGTTTTTACCGTTTATCAAGTTACCATAGGATTAGTTGTCAAACGTTGTGTAGAATAGTTCGTAGTCAGTACTTGTCAATAATTCATAAGTCCTTAATTTAACAGTTACAATGGCAAAATTCGCTTTTATCGAGTACGCAGATATGCCTCTAATGTATGGACTGGCTTCTCGAAACTGTTTAAAGGCCAGAAGGCTTTATGAAGAACATTTTACAAACAGAGCATTGCCAGACAGACGAATGTTTGAGTGTATTAATCTCAGGTTACGAGAAACAGGTATGAATAAGTAAATGTAATTTTCTATGTATACAAAACAAAATTTTTAATTTTAGGAATATTTTTGCCAAAAAAAGGTGGAGAAGGTCCAGTACGAAGCATACGTACTGTGGCAGTTGAACAAGACTTGTTAAATGCACTTGATAATGAACCATCAACGAGTTTTCTAAAAGTATCAAGAGAACATAACGTCTCGAAATTAGTCCTAAAGAACAGCTGTTATATCCTTTTCACATGAAAAAAGTACACAGTATGACAGTGGCTGATTATCCTGCATGACTTGAGTATAGCCAGTGGTTTCTGCGACAACAACAAGCAGACAATACATTTATTAGTAACGTTCTCTTTACAAACTAATCCGGTTTCACCAGAGATGGAATCATAAATTCTCATAATATGCATTTATGGGATGATGTGAATCCACATGGCATTATCCAAACTAGGAGCCAGCATAGATTCATGGTTGATATTTGGGCAGGAATAGTTGGCAATCATTTGATAGAGCCATATACTTTATTGATGGTACTTTGACTGGTCAGAGATATTTGGAGTTTTCGCAAAATTAGTTATGGAACCTGTTTGATGATGTGCTACTACAAACTCGTAGGAATTTATAGTTCATGCATGATGGGGCCCCTCCTCATTTCAGTTTAGATGTACGACAGCATTTACACACAAGGTTTCCTAATAGATGGATTGGTCGTGGAGGCCCTTTTCAATGGCCACCGCGATCAGGAGACGTTAATCCTATGGATTTCTTTCTCTAGGGTTATCTCAAAAGTAAGGTATACGCAACACCTGTGCAAACAAGACAAGATTTAATAGACAGAATTGTGTTACAATGCAATGTTATTAGAAATAATGTGGGATTGCTCATTCAAGTGCAAAGAAACAACCTTCGTAGACTTAGAATGTGCGTGGAAGTGGGAGGAGCTCATATTGAACATTTATTAGAATAACGTTAGTTTTTGTTGTTGTTTAGGAATTAGTATTAGTCTAATGTTTTATAACTTGTGTTTTTTGAGGTTTTCTTAATGGTTTAATAATGTTATGTTCGTAATTTTGATTAAAAGGAAGTAAATCCTGGACATCGTATTAATAAGTTAGTCAGGTAGATTTGTACGTAGTGCATTAATAAAACTGTAAATATTATCCAAACGGCTTATTTTATCGAATTCTAACAGGAGCACCTTTTCGTTAGCTTAATGTGTGGAGAAGTCAATTTCGATTATTTCATACAGGGTGTGCCATCCCTGCAAATTTTTTGGATCACTAACCATTGCGAGTAGTCCGTCCCTGGCTTCAAGGCAGTACTGTAAATCTGTTTACCTTTCCAAAATAAACATACATGTACATTATAGCTTTGTCGTAAATTTGATAAAGATCAAATAACTAGTACAAAAAATAAAAATAAAAACCAAATTCAAAATTAATACTTTGGAGGCCTATAACTCGAAAACGAGGGCCTCCATAGAAAAAGTTTATATGAAGTAATAACATTATTTTGGCTCAGATTATACGGTCCTGACTTTTTTCCCATTAGTCCCGGGACACCCTGTATATATATATATATATATATATATATATATATATATATATATATATACATATATATATATATATATATATACATGAATACATATATGTGTCATTTGGCATCCCCCAGGTTATTCTCGCGTCTGAAGAGGCATCCGCCAAAACCTCTTGTCAGCATATTCCTTAGGATCTCTATAGTCAGAAAAACCATTTTTAAGCCTGATGCCAGTTTGTTTAAAAATATCCATTTTAGTGAAGGGGCTGACCGCCAGGCCCATAGTGGTAGATTTCTTGTATATTTTCCGTTAAGGGCCGCGCCTTAACTGGCATCCGACAAATCTGAATGTAGTTACAAATTTAAACGTAATTTCCAATTCTTCTCAATTTTTTTTAGTGATTTTTTCGATATTGTCAAATTTAAAGGTACTTTACACTTGAGTAAAACTCATATTTTTGACAAACCTCGTATACGACTAAAAAATTGATATTTGATGACTGTATTTTAGGTTTTAGATAATACAGAACTGTTTATAGAGAACAACTTTTTTTCCTAAAATTAATAATAGAAAAGTTTTCCATATGATTCCAGCTTAGGGGGAATATATTGTATATATATATATATATATATATATATATATATATATATATATATATATATATATCATCCTCCAGATTAAAATCAGTACCAGACAATAGTATAGATCAACCAAAATAAGCGAGATGAGGTTACACATTCGTAACTTCATGAGTGGATGCTCTAATCACACTAACTTTTTATGCAAGATGATTATCCCATACATAAGACGCCATCATATTTTTAATTACCCGATTGACTCTATCGTATGGATTAGCCCTTGGATGACAAGGACAAAATTGCCTACTCCCAATGGAGTAAAATTCTCATTCCTAGCAAACTCGCTCCATAATAAAAATGTTAAACGATCTGATATCTTCACTTTTCTACCACTTCTTGTGAAAACAGTCTTCTCTCTTCTTTTATCTCGATGTTTTTCTCCTTTACTTTATTCAGTACTTCAATCTTGAACTACCATCTTCAATTCACCTTCAGAATTTTCTTCTTGTATCAATTTTCCTATCTCTTTCATATCATCGTCTGAAAATATTTCCAATGGGTATAACCGTTGGAATGGTCTTATGAGCTCTCCATTCTCAGTTTTGACCAATACAACTCTACATACTTTATCTGTTCTCGGAAATATTTCTTGTATGTTACCAAAATAGGCCAATTGATTATTTTCATATTATCAAGTAGAACAAAACAATGTCTCCGATTTTCTAAATTCTGGATTTGATTAGACACGTACTGACCACCTTTGCCAAATAATCATTCAAACATCGAGTTCTCAATGTTTCCCTGAGCTTTTGAATGTATGTCAATCGTCTCAAAAGGTGATTTTATCGATGATATCAAGATCAAGTGCTTCAGAAGTATTTTGTTCACTGATAAACATTGACGGCGTAAGAGGAACCTAATCATTTTGTTCTTCTGACAAATATGTTAAAGAACGTGAATTTATAACTGCTTTGCACATAATTACGTTTCTAGGTAGTTTTTCATGAGTGACAACAGCTTTTCCTAAAGTTTCACGAAGTTATTTTTTTCACAATTCTCACAATGCTTTCCCGCCACTCTCCCCACCAAGAGGGTGGATTGAAATACCCCTTAATTTTTGTTGAAAAAGAATAACTTATGATTCCAATCTAATAGATATTTTCGAATTAATAATTTGCTCCAATGGAATTAGTACCGTTCTCAGAATAAATGACCGATAATCTGCCTCGCCTTCAGACGAATCGTCTTAGTGATATTATAAATGCATCAACAGATAAGGAATTCACGAATTTTATATGAACAGCCCGCCAAACAGCACAATTAAAAACTATCCATAATTTAGTCCCCCTTTTTAGATAAATTGGACCTGACAAATCTATTACTGTGACGGAAAAAGCTGTATTACACTCTATCCGATCTATTGGTATAGGTGCGAAACGTGGGTCTAGACACCTCGCTAAACCTTTTGCATTTCATGCTATTATTGATCACGAATTTCCTTTTCTTTAAATTCCAAAACATTTCCCGGAATAAAATCAAAGTTATTTGTATTCCTGGGTGGCAATTCCTGATATGATATTGTTCGATAATTTTTCTTACTACATCATTTTTGTACGGCAGAACGATAGGATATTTGAATTCTTCATTGTCTTCCCCCATCACCAATCCAGTTTTCAATCCTATAAGTCTAAATTCGTCCAATAAAACTTGTTTGTTCTTTAAAGGAATACAATTTTTACCAAAGCTCTCCTGCTGAACAATTTTGAGAAGGCAATTTTAAGCTCTATAAATTTAATTTGATTCGAAGTTCGCCAATATTTTTAACATTACCTATGCAATTGTAATAGAAACGGAACATCCAAGCAATTATTCTGATTATTTTATAATAGTTCGAGGAGTAGTTAAGTTCCCTAGCTGAAATCCGCTCCTCAAACATCAAATTGGAGACTACCGACTTCCTCTTTTCTTCATTGAATTCCTTCTCATTATCAATAATGTCGCTGTATGACCAACCTGGGCCTCTCCCCCACTATTTCTCGAACAAAATATTGCTGTTGCAGCCTCTAGAAGCAATATCTGCAGGATTTAAGTCACCTGATGTATGATGACATTCACTAATTTGACTGCAAGATATGATTTCCATCACCATATTTCCCACGAAAGTAGTCCAGTTCTCCTTTGTATGAATTGAAGCTCATGCTACCATTGAATCACTTCAATAATGGGTTTCCATGTTGTGGAATACATCGACATTTTTTGCCAGTCTTCAAAATCGAACTGCAATGGGAGCTAGCAGCTCAAACCTCAGTATAGTGATTTGTAACTGATGGTGCTTCATTTTTCTCAGTCCTCAAGAAAATTCAACTAACATAACTTCACATACTTGCATCACAAAATAGGAGTATCTTGTCAACTACAAAATTTATAGAATGGTCTGAAAATTCTACACAAACTCACACTCACAAATCACTTATCAAATAAATGACCTGAAAATATCTTCGGGAAGGGTAGTGTACCAATAAATTTTGAGTTTCCAAATATCCTGAAGTAATAACTTCGGAACCAGTTTTGTTGGATTTATGAAGCTAATTGGATAAAAAACCTTCTGCGCTATTGATAATAAGCCTCTCTTTGTCCTAGGTATGTTATTCAAGTCATAAGTTTTTCCGATATCACACCGTATTAATATCGTAATCCCATTGCAATCCTAAAACGGAAACAACTTTCTCATCGCTTTAAGGATAATTGATAATATATTCATTTTCCACAGAATTGAATGTCCACTCTCTTTGGTTGAAATTTGCGAAAGAAAGAAGATCTTCAGATTTTCTGATGAAGGTATCTAGCTCTATTTTATCTCGTAATACAATTGTCTACATAGAATGAACTTCTCAACTTATCTGTAGCCTCTTTGAATTCACCCGGAGCTCTATCTAAATGAAGTCCTAAGATTTCTGCTAACCAGAATGTACTAGAAATTACTTCAAATATAAATCTACAATGCCTATAATATTTCAACTCATGTGATATCAAATTATTCCACCAGATGAAACTGAGATATTCTCTGTCGTTGGAATTAACACTAACCTGTAGAAAGGTCTTCTCTATATATACAGTAACTCCTAACAACTTCATCCGAAGTATTAGGAGTAATGAAGCTATTTAGACAAACTTCTTCTGCATTCATACACACAGCATAAAAAACGGGTCGAATGTTTGTGGTAACACTGATCTCTTTGTTAACTGCATGGTGAGGTAAATAAATCATGGATAAATTAACACAATTTTCTTCAACCTCTTCGATAATCCCTAAATGTGCCCTCTCCTGTGATACATTCTGATATTCCTTAAATTTTTCAATACATACTCATCTATGAGTGATAGATACATAGATAGTATCCGTCTATGGGCTATATCAACATTGTTTTCTAGTACTGGATGTCCCTCAATGCACGGAAGATTAGAGAGAGAGAGAGGGAAATAGAGAGAGAGAGAGAGAGAGGGAGAGGGAGAGGAAGAGAAGAGAGAGAGGGAGAAAGAGAGAGATAAGCTTTATTATCATGAAGATGTTTACAATTTTGTAGACATAGCGACATAATTCAAAAATAGATACAAATATTAAAAAAAAATATAGAAAAAATAATATAAAATGTACCAACTATACTAACAATACAAAATATAATATATAAAAATACAAATTCAAATTAATAATTATAATACAACGTTAGCATCGTACATCATACCAAATATTGTACTGCGCCAATGTAACTCAAAAGTCTAGGGTAGATTGCAGAATTCTGCCACTGAATAATAAGGTCTCTCAAGCAGAAACGCCGTTGTCAACTTATTGAATGTATTTGCCACTTTTAATTCTAAAGGTAGCTGATTAAATAGTTTTTTGTCATTGAAGGTGATGGAATTTTTTACCAGATCTGAGGTGGGTATTGTTAAGTAAATATCGAAATTTTTTCTTCTAGTAGGGTAACTATGAATTGGTCTCTCGGATGAACTGTGAAAGTGTTTGCGAACCAAACACACGGATTCCAAAACGAATAGAGCGGGACGAGTTAAAATTCTGTATTTTTAGGCTTATTTCAGAATGAAATAGGGCTATTGTAGATAGTAGCATGACGCGACCTCGGAAAAATTTCAATGCAGTTTTTCGGTTTGGCGTTCCCTGATGCATTGGGATTTTCAAAATAGAATTCTCAATGCGCTCTACTACTCAAACAATAAATATGACGAATAGCTCTTTTATGCAGTTGGAAGATAGATGCGAAGAGGTGCTAACTACAAAATCCCCAGAAAGGCAAACCATAGCAGTGGTATTTCTGAAAAACTTTATTACGTTTTTTGCAGAAATTCTTTTACCTTCAGTTTTAGCTGGCTCGTTTATACCTATTCTATCATGTTCCCACAAATCAGAAATGGAGAAATAAGTGAATGCCAAAAAAATATGACAATTATTAGTTTGGTAATATTCCCCTATTATTGTTCAACCTAGTTAAGTTTCTATTGTCACTAAACCATTGTCTATATATTAGGTCTTACCAGTGAATATTCTACCAAAAACATCAGCTCCTAACAGTAATCCAATTTCAAATGGAGCGTCAATACAATATCATGAATATGCCTTTTGTAGAAAGATTCTTGATTATACTTAAATATTCTTTGGAATGAATGATATTACAAGTTCCTGTTTGATCTTAAACTGATATTATACATCTAAACTGCTTGTTTAAACAAAAATCAATTCTTTAGGACAGTTTGTTGAATTGTACGACCTCTGTGATCCAGAATCTAAGAGGGCACGAATAACCTTTTTCTTGTCATAATTGAAAAGTTCTATATTGACAGTTTGCAATTGAATTTAAGATAAATTGTTGCTGGTTAAACTTGCTCTACTTAACTCTCATCTTCTTCATTAGTATTTAAATGATTATTTTTCACACGAGAGTCGGGACAGAGTAAAAGATAGTGTTTTCTTGTGCAAATTAAACACCTTATGAAGTTCCTTCAAAATGTGACACCAGACCATTGTTTTAGACATGCAAAACACGCCTTTTTCTCATGAATTCATTGCATTCTATCTTCTAATGATACGTTTTGAGCATTTTGTCGGTCCTGACTGGCAAGAGATATATCGTAAAATATACAAATTGACAATTTCTTACTCTTAGATCCTTCTCTACTACTTATAGAGTAAGGTGCAGCAGTGGTGTACATTTCTGGAGTAGGAATTCATTTTTATTCTGTTTAATCTGTTAATTATCTTTTCTGAAGCTTTTTTGTGCCAACTGTATATTCTTTTCCGATTCTACATCTCAAAAACTCTGATTGATTACTGGTTGCTTGCTTGAGTACTAAATTCAATAACTCTGTAACATATACCTCGATTATAAATTCGTCCTTGGCAAACCTGTCTTTCAACCTGGTGAATTGTATTTCTATAATTATTGCCTGCTGGAAAAAAACTTTCGATTAGTTCTCGTGTTGAAGATCTGGGTTCTATAGCTTGAAGTGAATATTGGAACCTATCATCCGAATCAATTTCGTCATCCTCGTCGATTTTCTTAAATTGTCCCCAAAATCCTAACCTATTTTTGACATCTCCATCAAATTTTTCCAATTTCAGCTTTGGCTGCCATAACTTTCTTTTATTCTTATCGCCAGAGGATCTATACGATTTTTCTATAAGATTATCTTATTTCAAAAAGTTTTCACATCTGGAACGGCAGCGATTAATCTTTCCTGTGTAATTCTCCACACTGCCGAATTCTTTCTAAAAATCCTATTGACTGATCTTCGTAATAAATAAGGCTTGTTCAATGTTTTCATCAATAGTGGAAAGCCTTCTTCGTCTCCTTTCTCTTCTAAAACTTTTAGTATCTCGTTAATCGTTTCTTTCTCTGAATTTTAAGTTGACAAAACGTGTTCTATTTCTGCGTAAGTTTTGTCGACATGCTTTCTTAGTTGATAGCGTTTAATCTAATAGATTTCCATTTTCACAGTTCACGGTCGCCAAATATTGAAACAGGATATTGAATGATTCGAAGAAATCTATCTGAAATAAATATTTGTAACAAAGGAAAAAATTGCCAACTCCCAATGTAATACAAAATCGGGTTCCCAACAGTCCCATTAGTTGTGAAAGTGCTTTATCCGTCAATAAGATGTTTTTTATAAACTGAATGTTCTTCATATTCACCTTAATACCATGCCGAAAACTAAAGTCAAGGAATAAAATCACCTGCTTCAATATATTTATGAAATTTGGGTTAAAGGTTTTGAATTTTTTTTAATATTTGTTTGTACTGTAGTAAAAGTGACATCAAGAGGTGTCGATATCTGTTCAATCAATGTCTTACCATTTTCTACATCCATTAAACACATTTCCTTTTCTACTTCTTTAGATACTAGCGCCGCTATGCGAGGATTTTTGAAATAGTTGTTGATTTCCGTTTCTTTAAATTTATTTAAAATACGAGTAGCTGTAGTAAGATTGACATTACGAGTAACATTTCTGACATTAAAAATGTCTGCAACTGTTCTGCTTGGAGAATTTTCACCCCAAAGTAAAGTAATGTCAACTTTTTTTCTCTTGTTAGAATATTAATTTCATTTAAATAATACTTAAAATTGAACAGGCGCAAGATGATCAATAGCAACAACTAGATAATAAATAATATCAAGCACTCAATGTCAAATATACTTTTGTATTCAATGCAAACTTGAAACAATTATTTTGGATATGAAAATCTTCACAAAATAAATGTGAGCAATTTATGGGAAGATATTAATTTTATTTTGATGTTTAATTACTCTATATCGTCGAGCATTGTTTTTTTTCTTATGATACTGTTTGAGCAGTTTTAGGTTTTAACAAAAAACAAAGAATTTGCACGGGGGTACTTTACTCTTGGCTTCGTATATAACGTGTGTTTTACTACATTTCGTTGAAAACCGCATAATGAAAAAATATTATAAAAAAAGAAGTTGTGATGGAAGAGACTTACCTCAAAAATATTCTCATATACATTAAAGAAGTTTCTGTATTCATAAACACATAAATAATTCAGTCAATTCGCGACCCCAGTACAAATCACACTACAGCCGAAATCTCATTACCAATGCAGAAAAAAATCCCTATCACATTTTTACGTCGTCGCTAAAACCAAGTGATAAAATTTTTATCGCGAAATCCTCGCGAGCGACAACTCCCTTGAGCTTTAAAGCAAACCAACCTCCTGTTTGGGAGTTAAAGCGCACACTGCGATTTCGGGAGTTGGAGATTCCGTGGCACATGATCCGAGACAGGTGAAATACGGTGGAATTTCGAAAGTTGGAGAGACTGCGCGCATTCTCAAGTTACAAACTCGTTCGAAGGTATAGAGATTTTGGAAAAAAGAGTTTTGTAAGCCACTCTAAATAAGCAATTTGTTGCATCGGGTCTACGGGCTGATGATTCATGGTGATATTTATTCATTAAAAATAATAAAGAGACAACTACATAATGAAGATATTAAAGTCATATTGGAAATGATCCATTTATAAGAAAAAAAATGGAAAATGTTGCAAGAGGAAAATGGAAAATGTTTAATGGTTGTGAAAATTGGAACATTTATAGCTTGATTATTTGAGATATATTATAGTCAGGTTTCCTAAGTAGTTTCTTGATGTTCAGAAAATTAACTCCAAAGATTTTGGACAGTTATAGTATTGAAGATATATATATATATATATATATATATATATATATATATAAGAAAACAACGTTAGTTCTTTCTCGACCGTCTATCGTTATTTAATTAGTTTTTGGAGTATCAGGATCCGGTCTGTGCATACAATAAATACAGCTCTTCTCCTTTCAAATCTCTATATTTAGCAATTATTTCATTGCTTCATCAGGAGTTACCTAAAATAATATACGGTCACATACAACTTTATTGAAATGTCATGATAAAACACACTTACAGATCAGAGTATAAACGCTATCAGCACACAGTTAAAATTAAAGGCAATCACCAGCATCTTACATGAGGTACTCCACTAGCAAGTGAGGCATGTACTACTTTAAAACTTGAAATTCTTAATGAAAACAAAATACCTGATCACAGTAAATTAAAACGATAATTATTCCTTTTGTTCTCTTTTATAATATTTCCTTTTTATGATAAAAAACTTCTTTATAATTTATACAATAGTCCAGTGAAAGTCAACGATAAAAGAAGAAAAACAGCCAGAATGATAAATTTTAAGGAGGTTCGAGTAGATGGTACTTAATTGGTTCACATCTATTTTGTAGTTGACCACATGGGGTTGCTTTTCAATTTCACACATTTCAAGGAACAGCCTCCTTCTATAATTATTCTCATGTCGGATTATGTCAACATTATCGTAATCTAGTGTATGTCCGGTAGTTTGGTGGTGATTTACCGTGGCACACACATTTTTCCTAATCAGCAGTCGTTTCTGTGTTGTGTCAACCATTGCCTGAGTCATTGAGACGTTTGACCAATATAACATTTGAGACAATTCGAGCAAGGAATTCTGTAAATCACATGCGAATGAAACTGAAGTGGAGTCACATCTTTTGTATTTGTAAATATCGATCGACTACTTCTTACGTTGTATTTGGCGATTTTTATATTTGGAAACGGTTTAAAATTAGCTGTAATAGCATTTGTTAATCCTTCTACATATGGTACCTTTTCATATATATATTGCAGAGAACCTCCTGCCTTCTCTTGGACTATAAAAAAAGTCAGAATTATATATTAGTTTTTTCAAAACATATCCTGGGTAACCATTGTTGAGGAAAATATCGTACAATTTCTTAAAATTTTTTTTAAGAGGGTGTCATCGCTTATATGTAAGATTCTGTTTTTTATATTCATTACACTGTTAAATTTCTGACTTTTTGGATGGTTAGAAAAGTAATTTATAAACTTGCCAGACGATGTTGGCTCAAAGTACCAATCAAAAATTATGCAGTTTTCGCCATTTCTAATCAGTTTGGTATCTAAAAAAGGTATACTGCGATCGTTCTCCACTTCAAGGGTGAATTGTAGGTGTGGATTGAACGAATTGAAGATGTTTAGTGTCTCCTGAGTTTCATCAGCAGGGACGGAACAAATCAGATCATCCACATATTTGTAAACAAAAGGCATTCGAAAAGGTAATATTGGGATGACATTATTCAGGAGTTCATCCAAAATTATTGTTGCAATGATAGGACTTATTGGCGATCCCATTAGAGTGCCAAAACATTGCCGATAAAATTTTTTGTTGAAGGTGAAAAACGTATTATTAAAAATGAAATTGATAAGATTTAAGAACGTGTCTTTTTTCAAGGTTGTATATAGTTCAATCCTCTCCCACTTGGATTCCAAAATATTCACTACTAGATGTAAGGGAATATTAGTAAACGAAGATATCACATCAAGTGACACCAATATGTAATTATCTGGTAAATGTTTCATTTTTAATTATTTACAAGTTCAAAACTGTCCTTAACATTGTATTCAGTTAGAGGTTCAAATGCATTTTTTAGAATGTCCGCCAAAAATTTTGAAATTTCATATGTGGTCGCATTGATGGAGCTCACAATAGGTCATACAGGTATTAACGGCTTATGGATCTTTGGCAACCCATATAGTTTTGGAAGATCTGAATTATAGATGATAAATTGTTTTTCAAAAGTGTCGTCAATTTCATTGCGCGATTTAAGCAGTTTGATCAAGTTATTGAATTTGTTTTGCGTAGACACTAGTGGATCCTTGCTTAAACGTTCATATGTTGAAGTATCCTGTAACAAGCATTCAATTTTCTCGATATAATCAGTCCTGTTCATCGCAACTGTGGAAGCTCCTTTATCTGCTTCCAAAATATATATTTCCGGATGTGTCCTCAGAAACCGCTTAGCCTTTAGAAATGTTTTGTGCATTGTGTTAGGATGTGTTGAGCGAGGATCATTCATAAAATTTGTTATAACATTGACACTTCTAGCTGTAAGTACATCCTTGTTTTCTTCTGGTATATCATCTATAATATTTTCAATGTCCGCCAACAATCCCTCTAAATTTAAATCTGTATTAGTAATAGATAAGCCAAATTTAGGTCCCAGCGACAAGAAATCTGCAACATCTGATGGAATATTGCAATTGATATTGTGAAACCATTTGCTATTATCAATAAATACCTTGACTGGACTATTACATTTTAATCTATCAAACTTATGAATATTCTTGGACTTAACTCTATTAACTCTATTTAAGTATATTATCAAAAGAAATTTTTAATCTATGATCATATTCAACTAAGATAATATTTGGTGTCGAATTTATCACACCTCTTTTTACTGTACTAATAGATGAACTCAGTTTTGAGGTCTTATTACACGTTAACCTTATTTCCAAAGACAAAACTTTATGACATGTCTTGATCATCTGTTTATCATTATTTGTAAACAATAATTTATATTTATATATATATATATATATATATATATATATATGTATATATATAAATATATATATATATATATATAATATATATATATATATATATATATATATATATATATATATATATATATATATATATATATATATATATATATATATATATATTGTTCACACCCTTGCGAATATGTCTGGGGATTACCTTCGATGATCTGCAACGTAACAAAAAAATTCTTCTGTTGGTATTATTAGCTAGTTTTTGATTAAACTTGGCCCACTGTTTCATCTCTGTTGCAGCATGTGGTCCATATTTTTGACTGATTTCTTGATAAAAACCCATCATTAGAATAAATACGAAAACAACGTAAGTTCTTTCTCGACCGTCTATCGTTATTCAATTAGGTTTTGGAGTATCAGGATCCGGTCTGTGCATACAATAAATACAACTATTTTCCTTTCAAATCTCTATATATCGCAATTATTTTATTGCTTCATCAGGAGTTAACTAAAATAATATACGGTCACATACAACTATATTGAAATGTCATGATAAAACACACTTACAGATCAGAGTATAAACGCTATCAGCACACAGTTAAAATTAAAGGCAATCACCAGCATCTTACATGAGGTACTCCACTAGCAAGTGAGGCATGTACTACTTTGAAACTTGATATTCTTAATGAAAACAAAATACCTGATCACAGTAAATTAAAACGATAATTATTCCTTTTGTTCTCTTTTATAATATTTCCTTTTTATGATAAAAAACTTCTTTATAATTTATACAATAGTCCAGTGAAAGTCAACGATAAAAGAAGAAAAACAGCCAGAATGATAATTATTTTCTCAACGGCTCAGGCAACGGTTGACACAACACAGAAGCGACTGCCGATTAGGAAAAAATGTGTGTGCCACAGTAAATCACCACCAAACCACCGGACATACACTGGATTACGATAATGTTGACATAATCCGACATGAGAATAATTATAGAAGGAGGCTGTTCCTTGAAATGTGTGAAATTAAAAAGCAACCACATGTGGTCCACTACAAAATAGATGTGAACCAATTAAGTACCATCTACTCGAACCTCCTTAAAATTCAACATTCTGGCTGTTTTTCTTCTTTTATCGTTGACTTTAACTGGACTATTGTGTAAATTATAAAGGAGTGTTTTATTATAAAAAGGAAAAATTATAAAAAAGAACAAAAGAAATAATTATCGGTTGAATTTACTATGATCAGGTATTTTGTTTTCATTAAGAATTTCAAGTTTTAAAGTAGTACATGCCTCACTTGCTAGTGGAGTACCTCATGTAAGATGCTGGTGATTGCCTTTAATTTTAACTGTGTGCTGATAGCGTTTATACTCTGATCTGTAAGTGTGTTTTATCATGACATTTCAATTTAGTTGTATGTGACCGTATATTATTTTAGTTAACTCCTGATGAAGCCATAAAATAATTGCGAAATATAGAGATTTGAAAGGAAAAGAGTTGTATTTATTGTATGCACAGACTGGATCCTGATACTCCAAAAACTAATTATATATATTTATATATATATATATATATATATATATATATATATATATATATATATATGAAAAAAACATAGGAGTGACCTAGGAAGCATATTACTCGAGATGTGCGACACCAAAGTGGAAGTATGGAAAAATAAGGGTCTAAGAAACTAGTGACATGGAACACGAAAACAATCGGAAGCGTCTTTCTTCGTCGGCTATTTCAGCAAGCAATTTAAATGCCTTTCAAATGTGTGATCCTAACATCAGGGCCGGCATTAATTAATTTAATGGTTCCAAAATTAACAGGTATGGAGTCAGATATAATTACTTTGTAAATATTTGGGCGCTTTTACCAATGTAATTTTTGTCTCTGAATCTACATATTTCAACACTTTACTCAAAGTTGATTGATTTTTGGATTATCTCAAAATTTCACATTTTCATTAGTTGTAAATAGAAATTAGTATTATTTCAATTATTTGGAGATTTCAAATATTGTCATAAGTATTGTTTAAATCTCATCACAGCAGAATTTTCTTTCAATTGTACAAATCTTGGTACAAATCTAGCATTACTTACCCATAACCTTCAATCACATTAACTTTATTCTTGTTTGTGAATAACGATGTCCCAAGAAATAGAACAAAACATATTTTTTATTTCTTCATTTATTCAGACGTTACATAGAATATAAATGGGGTAGATCCAACAAAATGACTCCAATATAAATAAATAAATTTGACTGTATACATTCAAACTTTATCACAATCCCAAGATAACCCGGCCTTGGACTCTGCTCAAGTGGTGAATTCGGTTACACTATTTTTTATTACGCAATTGGGATGAGGTGAATCAACACACAAAATTTCGAGACAAATGGATGTATTTGACACACAGAGATAAATTAACATATACCGTATATTCTCAATACAATACGAATAAATATCAGTTATTACAGTGAAAGTGTCCCACTCAATATATTATATATACCAAAAATAAGTTAGGGACTTATCTTGGGAAGACTCGGGACGTACAGCTCGCAGCAGTATTCAAGGTTTCTTGAGCCGTCGTTGTCTGGATTCTGGAACGATATGGTCCGGTGAGTGGATCGCTGTAGGGTCCGTCAGGTCCATAAGGGTCCGTAAAGGTAAAGTCCGTAAACGGTCCGTAGAGGTAAAGTTCGTAAACGGTCCGTAGAGGCTGCAGAGCTGTAGGAAAGAAATTAAAAAACAGAAGAAAATTGTTAAGTGGGAATAGAATGAACCGGTAGGAGCTTATATTCCAATATATACAAAAACTGAATTCAATTTACAAAATAAAACCACAGGAATTTGTTCATTCTTATCCGTCCTGTTTCCAAAATTATCAGAGAAAGCAAATTTAAATCGGTGGAAAATAACCATATAGAGAATCTGTTATAAATTCGCTCCATAAAATAACTTTGGACGCCATTAGATTTTTTCAAAGAAAGATAATAACGGCGAAGAAAAACTGGAAACGCCATGACAAAAACATTGTTTTCTTAAAAACGAAAGATTTTAACTAAATAGAAAAATCGAAATAGATTGATTTGTAAGCACACAATTACAATTTAAAAAGATAAAGATAGAGAACTTACCAGCGAGGAAAATCAAAAATCACACACAAAGTAATATTTTAAAGCTGAATGCTGAAATGCTTCTCAGCGAAGAATGAACAGAAGAGAGTGTGCTCGACTTGAATCGTAGTTTAAGTAGAAATTTAACGATGGTAAAAACTACCACCGATATGTTTCTTATATTTGAAATAAAAGGATTTGGAATTAGAGGTGGGAGTAGACGACGAATAAGTAACGCTCCAAAATAATTGATGAAAATAGCGACATATTACAAAGTGACACGTAACAATAATGGTAATGCACCAAGAATATCAAATTTAAAAGAAATCGTGAAACATTTTATGTACTCACATTTTCAGAAATTGAAAAAGAAATTGTTATTTCAACAGGACATAACAATTTGTTGTTCCTTTTATTCATTAATTTTTTGTAGAACTTGATGTAGCTTATAGTGTTGATGTTAAAATAATTAGCAAAATTGTTTTGCTAGAATTGGAAAAGCTCTATATACCTTTGCAGAAAGCATATGTGAGATCGGATGATTTGGATAACAAGGATTTTTTTACCAAATCTGTAACGTTTGTCAACAGTTACCACACCTACTATTCACACCAATTCACAGTCGATTTCACCGGCAACATGGACGCCGCCAACGAAGAAGCCCGCCAACCCACATTTTCTGTCGAACTTATCAGTTCGACGGTTGACTAGTAATAACACTAGGAAGTGTATTACAACTATTTCTATCGGAACAAATATTATTTATGAAAATAATTTTAGATTCCAAATCAAGTGAAGCCACACCCACTAGACAAAGAAGTGACATTTATTCATTTCATTCATTCGTTTGGGTTGTGCTTAAAAGCCCTAGAATTTGAGTCATTGTACCGTTCCCAATATTATCTACTTCCACTCCAAAGTTTCGTGTCCTCGATATAGGCCACTAGCTTATTTGGGGTGATTTTGAGTAATTCTGATAGTTGTATTGTTTCCTTTCCAAAAATTTTCTGCCTGAATCCTTGTAAGTTCTTGCATAAGCAGAGTATATGAATAAGTGTTTAATGCCTTAGTTCGCATTTCCTACAGAAAGGTTCACTGATTCTTCCCATTTTGTATAAATGTTCCCTTAGGGTACGGTGTCCAGTTGTGAGTGCCGTTGCTTTTATTCGGATTTAGTTACAGTCATGCTGGAAATAAAATTAGATAAACTCTTTCATAGAAACTATGTGCGAGACGTCTCGCTTCCGGTCCACGCTGTTTCCGGTATTTCAATCTTGGCCGGCGGTCGTCGGTTGGGTCTGCGGCTTCTATAAGTCTCACGTACTTCGACCTCTAAAGTGCTCTGCGGTGTGTTCTGGGTTTAATAATGGTCGCTCTTCCGATATCTCCGACTTCTGAGATATACCCGCGTCTTCTCTGGATTATCTACAACATATAGGGTCAAGGTGCCTCCCTCCGCGATCAATACTCAGCGGGGTTCGGTAGGGTGGGAGCTCGTCACTATCTCCGAGTCGATACTTGACGGAGATTTCGTACCATAAAGGAATGCTTCTGTCCCGGGATCAATTCTCACCGGGAGTTTAGCGACAGATAGGGTTGGTTTGTGTTCTACCCTCCGGGTCAATACTCGACGGAGGGGTTGGACACGTACCTAGGGTCAACCGTTATCTCCGGATCAATACTCAACAGAGATTTGACGGCTACCGCTGACGGCGTCTCCTCTCGTCTTACAACGCGAGGCGTTGACTTTTATTACGAAACTTCCTTGCAACGGCGATGCCAGGATTAAGATTCCGGTATCTGGTATCCTTTTCGCTTTTACGTGTAAAGGCTTAATCTTTAATGTGAAGCTACCTATCACTCCTGGTGTCAGGTTCGAGCTTGTATGGTGTTCGAATTACCTCGAAGGTATGTCCGTCATTCATTTCTCTCGTTTTACGGCGAAAGTATCGCCATCTCGGTGTGGGACGTCCAAACTTGTTATAGTATCGCTCTGGTCTTGTATTGCGACGTCGGTAACTGTTGTAGGATCCACTCGCCATGGTATTGGAGTACTGGTTTGACGCCAGTGTCGTTACACAGTAACCAAATCGGTAACTGTCTTTAGATGTCTCTTGGTCAGTTCCAGTAAACGGATTAAGAGTTCTAGGTTCACATTTCCCAGTTACCTTCTTGTGTGAAGGTGACCATCTGTCAACCTCCAATTTGATTTGGTGTTCCTTGTCTAGCCAGTTCCGGATTTCCCCTCTCATATAATCCTTTGTGATTCCACAGAACGGTTCCGGACCTATTAAATCTCCATTAGAGCCTTGTTTAACTAGCTGGTCCTCCAGTTCATTACCTACAACCCCTTCATGTCCGGAAACCCATACTAGAGACACTGTGTTGTCTCTTGTCAGCTTGTCAAGGGACTCTTTGCAGTTTTTAACTTGTTTAGAATTCGTGGTTGGATTACTGATAGCTTTCAGCAGTGCTTAGCCGTCACTACATATTTTTTATTCTTTGTCCGATATAACTTCTCTTGATGTTTTCATCAATCCAGGCTATAGTAGCAATTGTTTCTGCCTGAAATACAGATGTATATCTGCCAATGCCGAAAAATATTTTCTTCCTAGGTCCATTTATACCAACCCCAGTGCCGTGGTTCGTTTTAGATCCATCAGTGAACCAGATGATGTCTTCAGGATTGCCCGAGTGCATCACCTGTTGCCCAGATGGAATAATGATATTCACTCGCACAGTAAATATATTCTCTGGTATCATACTATCCAGACCCATTTGAAAGTTCGGTTCATCTAGTTTTATCCCAGTTGTATCAGTATATCCCTGTGACGTGTTTTCTTTCCTCAAAAGAATTACGGACGTCACTATGACACCCACGGCTTCAGTACTTCCTAGATTTCCTCGGGCGCCAGATTTTTGGGGTGGTTTACTCCACCGAACTCTCGAAAATACGGCGTCGAGAGTTACCAAGGTAGCCACAGATGGAAGTTCAGTAATTCCAGGGGTCTGTTGTTATTGACCTTTCCGGATACGTAGTGTGAAAACAGGCTTTAATTGCTTACCACTATCAGAAAATGAAACTACTCGCTACTGGAGAGATTATAAATTTTAATTCCACAAAAAAAATTAATTTCACATAAATGAGATATTAAACAAATTTCAGTGTTTTACAAAAATATCAGAATCGACTACTAATGATCTACGTTATTAATAAAACCAGAAGCGGCCTGACACCAAGCAATAAATATTCTAGCTATTTTACAACTGAAGCGGAAAATAACGTGCAGAATTCTACTAGTACGTAGCAGGTGAAAACAATACAAAGTTCCTAGTGATAATATGTCAAAATGCACAGAGAAAGCGTTATGGTTGCACTAACAGAGCGTAATAATCGGTTTCTAGTATTTGTATACTTGTTAAATAAAGCAGAGGAAAATAATCAATTAACTAGTCTTGGCTGCAGGTTTAATCACAATAGCCACCGAAATTTCTTATCGATTTCACTAGATTCAACTAAACTACCTTTTACTAATCAACACAACGGCCTATCGTACGAAATCAAATATTCCAGATAAAGAAAACTACCAGCAGAATGCGAAAACCTCTCCTAGGTATCCCGGCTCGGCAGCGAATACTTTTGAGATTATTTCGTATCCCTTAAATCAAATCTGTCTTAGAGGCCTCTCGAATTGATCCCTGCTCAGCAGCGAATCCAGACGAGGATTTTCTAAGCAAATGCAAAAGAACTAAATTTTCCTAACAGTACAACGGCCTATTGGGCGGGATTAAATACTCAGATAAAATAGACTCTAAGATATTTTACTTCGGAATTGTACACAAATACCCTGAATTCAAACGTTAAAAATAAAAGCGGCTAAGGGTTGGATGATAATAGTTATTCACAGAACAATTTTATATCTACTAACCTGATCCACAAAAACCATTCACAATATTCGTTGTAAACAAAATGAAATTTAAAAGCCGGAAAAGAAAGAAAAAGCACCGTTTACCTGGATGCTACGTCCTTTTATTAATTTCTCCGACCACTTACGAGATCCCCTTTTTATAATTTTGAAAAATGCGCGCACATTAGCAGACTGGTTTAAGTGAACTCGACAAAAGAAGATACCAGATGTCTCAAAAGTAGTACATTTATATAAAAATAAATACTGATAGGTAAATCTTGAAAGAGAGGCGATTTAATTATTAAATAAAATGTATACTGCATGGTATGTGGAAATGAAAACAATAAAAAGTAACATCGTTACATCCCCCACGAACATGGTTCGAGCTCGTCATGCCTCCCGATTTCAGTCTGAGGATCGCCATCATTGCCTCTGCCCTAACAAAAAGTTCCAGAGGAGGAAGCTCTTTAAGACTATCGTTCCATAGGTGATCGTTGGCCTAATCGCTGCTGTGTAAAGCCAGTGTATCACCTTGGGTCGTATTTCCCAGGTTTTGCCCATAACTCTTCTGCATTGCCAGGACAGCCTGGTTGCCCTGGTAGTAGTTTTTTCCAGGTTGTCCACCAATTCAATTTAGAATCAAGAGTCACTCCCAGATATCTTACCTCTTTGGATCTTTCTAGTTTTTCTCCGAACATTTGTACTCTGCCCTGCGGAAGAGCCCTTCTCATCGTAAAAGCAATTAGTTTGGTTTTCTTTGGGTTGACTGAAAGGTCCTCTTTAAGGCACCAGTCTCCCACAATTCGTAGTGCTTCTTGTAAGACATTCGCGACTGTTTACGGGAATTTCCCTTGGTAACAATCACTAGATCGTCCGCGAAGCCCTGCATCCATATGCATTGATCATTAAGTCTGCGAATCAAGTCATCCACAATTATATTCCATAATAGTGGTGAAAGTACTCCACCTTTAGGACACCCTTCAGTTGTCCCGACGGTGTACATTGTATCATGCATATGTGCCGATATTCTCCTATACTCAAGAATGGATCTTATCTATCTGCATGTGATATTGTTTATCCCTCCTTTTTCGAGGGATTTCTTTGTTGATGACATCGATGTGTTATCAGAAGCATCTTCGATGTCTAAAAATATTGCAAGAGCTATTTCTTTTTGGTTCTGGCTTCTTTCGAGGCCCGATATCAAATTATGTAAGGCAGCTTTTCTTTATTTCCCTACCTGATAGGCCCATTGTAGTTTGTGTAGAGAGATGCTCTCAAGCACTCCTTCTTGCAGATGCACCTGTATCACTTTTTCCATAGTTTTTACCATGAATGAAGTCAGAATGGTTGGTCCATAGGATTTGGCATGGGTGTACGTTTCTTTCCCTGATTTGGGAATAAACACCACCCTTGACTGTCTCCACGCAGTTGGTATATACCCTAAAGCATGAATGCTGCGGAATACCAGAATTAAAGGGACCACGATGATGTCAATTCCCTCTTGCAAAAGCTGGGGTAATATTTCATCCGGTCCTGAAGTTTTGTAAGGATCAAATGATAGATAGATAAATATGGATTATCGACGCATCGGTATCTATGACCTTTTAACGTCTTCACTCTATGTGATATTATATGAGTGTTTTCTTATTTTATATTAACCTGTATAAGTTGATATCTTTTAAGTATCCTAGTAGTGGTTCTAAGTGTTTTTCTGAGAAAAGTAATTTGATATTTGTAGGTAGATTATATTTGATTCTATATGGTGTATATTTCCTGAAATGCATAATTATATGTTTAACGGTAATTGTAGAGTTACAGGCCTCACATATTGGTGGTTCTTTCGCTGATAGCAAATATTCCTGAGTTAACTTTGTGTGTCCAATTCTTAGTCTTGTGAGGAGTATCTTATCTTTTTATGGTAGGTTATATATTTGCCTTTTGTTAAAGTGAGTGTCTTTGATTTCGTAGAATTTATCATCTTCTTCTTGAAGGTCCCACTCTAACTGAATTAGGTTCCTAGTTAGTTTAACTGAATGATTGTTCAGATCTTTTAGGTTTAGTACATTTTTCATGTTTGTGATATGCATTTGTTCTCTCGCCAGGAAGTCTGCCCTATAATTGCCTTTAATACCTATACGACTAGGGATCCAAAGGAATATTATTTCTTTATTTTTAATTTTTGCTTTCTCTAACTGATATTTCATTTCCTTGGCGAGAGGGTGACCTGGGTTGTATGCTTTAATGGAGTCAAGTGAGCTCATGGAGTCAAGTGAGCTCATGGAGTCTGTTTATACGACTAGGGATCCGAAGGAATATTATTTCTTTATTTTTAATTTTTGCTTTCTCTAACTGATATTTCATTTCCTTGGCGAGAGGGTGACCTAGGTTGTATGCTTTAATGGAGTCAAGTGAGCTCATGGAGTCAAGTGAGCTCATCAGCCATTTGCGATAATCAGTAGTTGTGATGAAATCTATTGCTTTATGTACCGAAAATAAAAATAAAAATTAATTTTTAATTTCTGTGATGTGAGTGTTCAAAATGTTCACCATTTCGACGCAAACAAGCTTCATATCGATTTTGTAAGTCAATAAACATATTTATAAAAAGTGGTTGTTGTAACTGCCGAAAAATATTTTGTATTCTTTCCCGTAGTTCGGCAATATTCGCCGGCGATTTTTCTGAGTGAAATATTTTGTCCTTCATTATGCCCCAAATGTATGCGTCAGGTGGCGTCAAATCAGGTGAATGAGAAGGATTTTCGAAGTCTGTTCCCCGAGAAATTATTCTATTATCGAAATGCTGACGGAGTAAGTCTAAGGTGCGCACAGCTGTATGGCTCATTGCACCATCTTGTTGGAACCATTGTGTGCGAAACTGTAGATTTCGTGCACGGCAAAAGTTATTTAGATCTCTCACAAAAGGTATAATAATTTTCTCTCTATAACGCTCTTGGTTGACAGTAAGTGGATTCTGATTATCATTTTCAACGAAATAAGGACCAATATCATTCCATGACCAGATACCTCGCACCAACGGTAACTCGAAGACTGTGGAGTGGTTTCTCTACAATGACATCAGGACGTTCAAATCCAAGGAATCTGGTTGTTTGTCGATTAATATAGCCGCTAAGATGAACGTGACTCTCGTCTGAAAACCATATGTTTTTCAAAAATTCGGGATCTTCGTAAATTAAACTCAACATGCGACCACAGTAAATTTCTCTTGCACGTTTGTCCGAAGCATTTAGTCGTTGTCCAACTTGAATACGGTATGGATAACCACCAATTGATTTGAACATGCGACGTAAAGACGTTTCACTAATGTTGAGCTTACATGCAGTGCTTACAAGACTTCTTTGAGGTGATTGCACAACTTGGTTAAAAACACGTCCTTCATTTTCGTTAGTGCATACTGTTTCTCGACGACCTGAAGAACCTTTACGTTGACACAATACACTACCAGTGCGACGAAATTTTTCAACAACAGCTAACATCACACTTTTACTAGGAGCTTTATTAAATTTTGTTGATATTTTATTGACACCTGTTCTAAGCTTGGACCATCATTACGACCTTTTCCGTATGAAGGAAAATAATGCTCTACCAAAAAAACTTTTTTCTTCCGTTGTTAGAACCATTTTTAAATCAAATTTAACTGCAGCGTACTATTAATATATCAACTAATGACAATTAAGTCAAATATGACAAATCCTTATTACATAAACAACTCCACAGCACTCTCTGTTTCGGTACTGTTTATTTTGGCGGATACCGTAGTTCTGCTGTAAGTATTTCAGTTTATTTATGGAGGCTGAAACTGTATTCTGATGTTTTTGTGTGACAAGCGTCGCCTACTTTTTTATTAGATTTGGAGCCATCTGTGTATATAATTTGATGTTCTTCTTTGTAGTTTTGTATAATCTGATAAAATTTTTGTTTGAACAGTATAGGAGGTGTGCAATTTTGTGTGTGTATTATCAGCTCCATATTCATTTGTATGTTAGATGTGTTCCATGGTAGGAAATTGTAAGGGCTGTAGTCATAAGACGGGGGGATACTCCAAGTTGAGTCTATGTTGAATTTCTTTATATCGATAATTTGCTCCAGGTTTGTATTTTTTTTGTGGGTTGTATATTTGGGTAACGGATATTGAAAAATTTGTTGGAGGAAGGAGTAAGTAGCTTCCGTCGCTGTTCTGGTGGTATTACTTCTGGTTCACAGTAGATACTGTTAATGGGGCTTATGTGGAATGCTCCTATGGTCATTTGAATTGCAGAGTTCTCTAATGGGCTAACTTTTTGGAGCAGCTGAGTATGCTATGGAACAATAATCTATTTTAGATTTTATTGTTGCTTTGTATACATTTATTAAAGATTCCTTGCTTGCTCACCATTGTGTATTTGATAACATGCGTATCATTATGAGGTCTTGTACCTTTTTGTTATAGTTCTTTTATGTAATTTTTGATTTTTAGTGTTGAGTCGAATGGGAGGCCTAGAAATTTGTGGTGTGTATTACTCTGAATGTACTGATTGTTGATAGTTATGTTAATATTTTTTGTACAGTTCCTTTTGCGACAAAAATGAACCCCAGTTGATTTGTTTGATGAGAATTCTAAATTGTTATTATTTGCCCATCCCTGCAATATTTTTACGCAGTTCGTAGATTATGTATTGATATTAGGTGGCATGATATTTTTTATACTGTAAGTTGCAAGTATGAAGAGGGTTGGACCCAAGACAGAATCTTGAGGTACTCCTGAGTTTTGGTTAAGTAGGCCTGATGTTTTGTTTTTTATTCGTACCTGAAAAACTCTCTCTGTGAGGAAGTTGAGTATGAAGTTGAGCATTGATCCCACTATATTGAATTCTTCGAGCGCATTCACTATACTTTAGAAGGCTTCATTCAAATGAAGGACTAGTCCGTTGGTGTATCTTTGGAGTCGGAAGGCGTCTTGTAGATCAATTTCAAAGCCTATTAGATGATCGTTAGTTGAATATTCTTTTCTAAAGCCTGCTTGTTCAGGGATGAGGAGATTATGCTTTTGTAGGTACCAAGTTAGTCTGTTGTTGATGATCTTTTCTAGTAGTTCACATAGATGACTAGTGAGAGCTATTGGTCTGTAGTTTTCTTTTCTGCATATAGGTTTTCCTGGTTTATGGACTGGGAATTTGGCCGTTTTCCCATATTTTGTTGTATAATTAGTGTAGGCTATGCATTCCATTTTCAGGTAGATTTTTTATTATAGATATCCTTATGTGGTCTGGACCAGGAGCTGTGTCCTTTTTGTTCTTCAAGGCATAGGTTAGTTCATTTATTGTGATTGGCAGGTTGTATGACATATTTATCGGTTGTATTTGCTTTTTTGTGACAATATGGTGGCTAGGATATTTATTGTATATTGTAGAGGATTGATTGTCGAATATATGACTTATATGTTCTGTGTCATCGATCCATACATTGTTCTCTATTAGGCCTGATAAGTTTCTGGTAGATGTGCCTTTTAAATTGTTTATTTTGTCCCATATGTCTTTTGAGCTGGCGTTGAAGTTGATAGAATTGGTGAACTTGTTCCAAGAAGACAATTTCGCATCTTTTATCATTCTTTTTGCTTTTGCTCTGCTCTTTTTAAAATTTATGAAATTGTAGCTTGTTGGTTGGCACTTAAACATGTTCAATGCGCTTTTTCTTTCCTTTATTGCTTCCCTACAGTCTCAATTTCACATGGCACAGGAGATTTGTTTGGAATGATTTCTAATTCTGGTATGTTGTTTTCATATGCTTCTATGATAGATTGAGTAATAATATTTGCAGCTTCATCAGTTCCTAAAAGGTCAATGTTGGGGGCCGTATACTGTAGTTTCAAACTTTCCCTGTCTGTTTTTTTGTGATTCAATCTAATACATGGAGTAAGGGAGTTTTCTCATAGTAATCATCTAGGGTGCTCCATTGATAGTTGGTTGA
This sequence comes from Galeruca laticollis, assembly GCA_963921935.1. NCBI lineage: Eukaryota > Metazoa > Arthropoda > Insecta > Coleoptera > Chrysomelidae > Galeruca > Galeruca laticollis. The sequence goes on along the minus strand of OY998179.1, from coordinate 180,287,523 downwards.
GAGAATTTAGGAACATAGTGTGTAATGTCTAAACATGAAAGTGAGGACGTAGATGAAGATATATAGGTGAGAGTGTCATCGTTAAATATATGAAGATTTTCATTTTCGATTATATTTTCTATAATTCTGCCTCGTTGGTCTGTATGAGTTGAACCCCATATGGTGTTGTGGACGTTCAAATCTCTGGTCAGAATTATTTATCTAAGAGCCCAATAACTTTGTAAAATTATGTTTTAGAGAAGGTCTTTGTATCTTCTCGCATGAGGTCATAATTGGTCGCTTCTAGGAAAGAGTGAATATTTTCCCCGGGGAACATCGTTAGCCAAAAATATCAAGTATAATCGGAACAAATTTATAGATTTATGACTATAGTAGGTATTACCTTCAAGAAATCCTAATTCGATATTCATTTTTCTTTTATCAACATCCCATAAAACGCAGGCGTTGTTTCCTCATAATTTTTGAATTACTCCATAACAATAACCATTTTTATAATTGCTACCGAAAATCGATTTACTTCAAGTATTTTCTGCATCGGAATCAAATAATGTGGCTTTTGCAGCCACGCGGTCCCCTATTTTAAAGCTCATCTTTACGCACGTATATGCAGTCAAGAGACAACAAGTTTGAACGTTTACTCGCTAATAACTTCTTTGTTACTGAACCGATTTTGATGAAATTTTCACAATAGATAGGCAACTTTTCACGCTGATTCTTTTGAACCTATTTCCGTCCTTCTAGCAGTAGCCGTTATATTCGATATCGTATAAGAAATGTTACGTCCTACCGGCAGGACGCTCTGTCCTACCGGTAGGACGTCTGGACGTCCTATTATTAACCTTCCATGCAACCTTGAAAGAAAATCTAGAGGAAAAGAAGCGCATGGATGAGTAAAGTTGTGTTGTTTAAAAATATTTATCAAATTATCCAACACATTCGAAGAAATGGCAATAATTCCAACATTATTTTCAAAATCATATTCAAGTTGAAGGATAAAATCAACAAAGGCATTAGCAGGCATTATGAGGTGATTGAAAGGTTGTAATGTCTTATTTTCATAGGCTTTCAAATAACAAAATGGGATACTATCGTCTACTTCTCTGTGTTTCCTGGAAAATTCTTCGCAAACGTCACAAGTATGTTTTTGTATAAATTAAATATCCAGAGACATATTGGTAGACATTATTTTGAAATAGGTCACAATTCTGGTAGTCTCTATATATTATAATATGTAGATTACGTTTTGTTGTAATGGGACTGTTAAGAGTCTGTATATCATACTATTGAAAGCTGCGGTTGACCGAACTATTATGAATTTTAATATCTGTATGTGATGGTTTATGAAATATAGAAAAATCAAGTTTATTATTTATATTTGAAACTGTAAGGTCTGAAAAGTTTATAGACATATTTTGGTCAAGCTCTACGGTAAATTTGATATTATTGTGAATTGAGTTTATGATGACTCCACAATCTATACGGATAGGTATTGGTTTTGGAAAATGTAAAAATTTATTTCAATGTTGTTTTTAACACAATTCGTATAGTTGAATTGTATTATTGTTCATCTAAACATTGTTTGCTAAAGCAATAATATAGCCTTCAACTAAAAATAACTAGACCATAAAGCGTAAGTATTGCATATTTTTATAGAATATAAATGGCTTACCTGCCAACATCAACAGGAGAACGGAAAAAGCTATTATTGCTATTTGTGCTATCAAAATTACGATTTCTGCAAACAAATCATTGTCTTTAAAATAAACACTATTTAAAAAGTGTACTAAGGTAAGGTGGTAAATTACATTCGGTGGTTTATTGTGGCTCCACCTATGAGCAGGGTGCACAACTTCATGTTATGACATGATGTAATGCAGAAGAGTTCAAATAATTCTTAGACAAGCAGTGCTAATAAAAAAATACATGATAGTGTGGATATTGAAATTAATTTGGTTGATAATTTTTAATCCGCCGCCATCCTCAAAAGTAGAGTGATTTTATCAAGTAAATCGGGAAGGCAAGTCAAGAAAGTAAGTAATTTCTTAGTTTTGTATAATAGTTTTGAATTTTTTTATCGAACCTCAAAATTTTAATTACTAAACAAGTTGCCCCGCGGGAACTTCATGTGTGTGCAAGTGTGTAGTAAATACTACGGGCAAGTGTGTAGTAAACTACACACTTGCCCGTGTAGTAAACTACACACTTGCCCCCTAGCAAATAAATGGAACAATAATGTGTTTCTATTATGTTCTAGGAAACCATGGTACGGTGTTTAAAAATAATCTAACAAACGTTCAACCTACGATGAAACCACCCTTCAGAGAGCATTGGCAGAAATCTGTAGGGGGGTAATTACCCAATACGGTGCTCATAAGAATTACGGTATCCCCCAGATGACGCTTAGTTACCACAGGCGAGGAATGAGAGGCAAGAAAAGTTCATCTATGGGGAGATCAATGGCAATTCCCATTATTGAAGAATCTAAACTCGCCGAATGTTTGATCACGATGGAAAAATGGGGGTAGGGGTTAATACGACGTTACATTTTTAATACTGTTGAGCAATATGTTACTAGAAACAACCTCCAAACACCATTTAAGAATGGGCGACCGAGTGAAGATTAGTTTTTGGGTTTCTGTAAGAGACATAATTTGTCAATAAAAAAAACTCATTCGGTGGAATACGCAAGAAAAAAGTGTTTGGATCCTTTTGTTATGAATAACTATTTTGTCCTCTTGAAGAAACAGTTAGACGACCTTAGCTTACACGATAAACCTCGTCAAATTTGGAATCTAGATGAAACGAGTTTCTATCTGGATCCCTCTAACACTAAAATTGTCGGAAAACGAGGAGCTCCTTCATCGCGAACAACTGCTGGATCTGGAAGAGAAAATACAACTGTATTGATGGCTGTTAGCGGTGATGGATTTAAAGCTCCCCCATTGATTGTTTTCAAAGCGAAAAATATGTGGGATGACTGGGTTGCTCCTCGTACAGACGAATTCCCAGGGACTTCATATACCGTGACTGCCAATGAGTGGATGGAATCCCAACTGTTCTTAAGTTACTTCGAAAAAACCTTATTAGAAGTATTATGACCTGATCGACCTGTCTTACTTATATATGACGGTCACGTGTCTCATGTCGATGACAGACAGATCAAAGTTGCACGCGATAATAGAGTAACAATCCTAAAACTTCCGCCCCATTCATCTCATATATTACAGTCCCTGTATTTAAGGGTTTTCAAGTATTGAAAAGTAAAGTGGGATCAAACACTTGTCCAATGGCAAAGACATAATGAGGGGAGAAAGCTACCCATAAAGAAGTTTAGTTCATTAATAGTTCAAATTAGGAGAGAAACAGAACCTGAGATAATTTGCAACGGTTTCAAAAAAGGTGGTATTCACCCCTTTGACTCTAACGTAGTTACCAAAGAGAAATATGATCCTGCAGCGTACAAGAGATGGGAGAACCAACAACGTAATCCTGATTAGGAATTGAATAACCATCAAAGTCACTCTCCACAGCCAGGTCCCTCTGGTGTAAATGTAGAAAACCAAGTGAAAAACCTGTCAACTTCCAAGAATTACTGTTGGCGACGGTTAAGCAATCAAATCCTACTGATAGGTAAAAAAACGAAGGGTGGCTAAAGATGCGGAGGTTATTACAAGTGATACAGTTCAAAGTCTCATGGAAGGGAGCAAAAGTAAAAATTTTGAAGAGGAGGAAAATCATAAGAAAACTGGAAAAAACTCAAATGAAAATATTGCATTTGATGACAGTGACGATGATATAGAAGAGGAGATCAGAGAGATAGACGAACCTGATGCATGCATGACAGAAATGTATAAACCTGTGACAGATATAGAGAAAGATGACTGGGTGTTAGTGGCTTTATCAGGAAAATATCAAAGAAATGCTGTTGGTCAAGTTATTTTGGCAAAGAAAGGAGAAGAGGAATTGGAAATAAAATTTACCAAGAAAGTACCTTCCTAAGATCCATTAACCTGTTCAACTTTTGCATGGAAAAGCCCGGATGAATGTGCTCTCATTGCCAGAGAAGATATAACATTAACCCCTCCTAAACCCACCTTTACTAAACGAGGTCTGATACGATTTGAACAAAATTTTTAGCTTATAACATTCAATAAAATTATACAGGGTGTCCCGGGACTAATGGGAAAAAAGTGAGGAGCGTATAATCTGAGCCAAAATAATGTTAGTACTTCATATAAAATTTTCGTTTTTGAGTTATAGGCCTTCAAACTTTCAATTTTGAATTTGGTTTTTATTTTTATTTGTTATACTAGTTATTTAATTTACGGCAAAGTTACAATGTACGTGTATGTTTATTTTGGAATGGTAAACAGATTTACAGTAGAGCCTTGAAGCCAGGGACGGACTACTCGCAATGGTTAGTGGTCCAAAGAGTTTACAGGGATAGCACACCCTATATGAAATTATAGAAATTGACTTCCCCACACATTAAGCTAACTAAAAGGTACTTTAGTTGGAATTCGATAAAATGAGCCGTTGGGCTAATATTTACAGTTTTATTAATGCACTACGTACCAATTTACCTAACTAACTTATTAATACGAGGTCCAAGGTTTACCTACAGTACTAAAAAAAATAATTTGATGATAGGAGATGATGAAAACATTGAGAACTCATTTAATGGGAATTAAATAAGTACGCAAACAACGTAATTAGTTGCTTTTAATCAAAATTACGAACACAACATTTTTAAACCATTAAGAAAACCTCAAAAAACACAAGTTATAAAACATTAGACTAAAACTAATTCCTAAACAACATCAAAACTAACGTTATTCTAATAAATGTATGCAAGAACTCCAAATATCTCTAACCGGTCAAAGTACCGTCAATAAAGTATGTCCTTATCAAATGATTGCCAACTATTCCTGCCCAAACATTAACCATGAATCTATGCTGGTTCCTAGTTTGGATAATGCCATGTGGATTCATATCATCCCATAAATGCATATTATGAGAATTAATGACTCTATCTGTGTTGAAACCGGATTTGTCTGTGAAGAGTACGTTACTAATAAATGTATGTATTGTCTGCTTGTTGTTGTCGCAGAAACCACTGGCTATATTCAAGTCGTGCAGGATAATCAGCCACTGTCATGCTGTGTACTTTTTTCATGTGAAAAGGATATAACAGCTGTTCTTTTAGGACGCGATAAACAACTGATTTCAAGACGTTATGTTCTCTTGATAATTTTTGTAAACTCGATGCTGGTTTATTATCAACTACATTTAACAAGTCCTGTTCAACTGCCACAGTACGTACGCTTCGTACTGTACCTTCCCCACCTTCTTTTGGCAAAAAACTTCCTAAAATTCAAAATTTTGTTTTGTATACATGGAAAATTACATTTACTTATTCGTATCTGTTTCTCGAAACCTGAGATCAATACGCTCAAACATTCGCCTGTCTGGCAATGCTCTGTTTGCCAAATGTTCTGCATAAAGCCTTCTGGCCACTAAACAGTCTCGACAAGCCAGTCCATACAATAAATGCATATCTGCGTACTCAATAGAAGTGAATTCTGCCATTGTAATTGTTAAATTAAGGACTTATGAATTATTGACAAGTGCTGACTAGGAACTATTCTACACAAAGTTTGACAACTAATCCTATGGTTACTTGATAAACGGTAAAAACACTTTTAAAAAGTTTTTACCAACTTTCGAATTAATAAGTCGTTAATGTTTTTTATCTTCTGCTATCGTTCAATTATATTTTTGTAGTACTGTAGGTAAATTTTGGACATTGTATTAATAAGTTAAGTTTACCTCGTTGTGTACTTATAAAAATGATGAATGCGTAAATTGGTACGTAGTGCATTAATAAAACTGTAAATATTAGCCAACCGGCTTATTTTATCGAATTCCAACAAGAGTACCTTTTCGTTAGCTCAATGTGTGAGGAAGTCAATTTCGATAATTTAATATAGGGTGTGCCACCGCTGCAAATTTTTTGGATCACTAACCATTGCGAGTAGTCCGTCCCTGCTTCAAGGGACTACTGTAAATCTGTTTACCTTCCCAAAATAAATATACACGTATATTATAGCTTTGCCGTAAATTTTATAAAGATCAAATAACTAGTACAAAAAATAAAAATCAAATTCAAATTTAAACCTTTGGAGGCCTATAACTCGGAAACGAGGGCCTGCATCGAAAATGTTTATATGAAGTACTAACATTATTTTGGCTCAGATTATACGCTTCCGACTTTTTCCCATTAGCCCTGGGACACCCTGTATATCATCTAACCTAAATGTAACTTTTCTATTTTTGCATAAATGGGAATCATTGATTAATTTAGCAATTGTAACTTCTTACTTTCTCATTATTTTTGAATAAAAAGTTTTTCAACTCTTAGATCGATTTTCCTTTTATAATTTTATTCATAGCATATGAAACATCGCTCTTTTCAGACTTACACACATGCCCCTGACTTCTTTAAACGCATAAATATGCAAAATGTACCTTGACAACACACTTACTTCACTTAATAAGGCAAGTGTGTAGTACATGCCTTGTTTTAAAAAAAATTGCACATAATGAAAAGTTTTAACATTTCAATGATCTTGCTACTACGGCATATTAGGAAGACTACAAGTAAGGTCCTGATGTCAGGAAATTTAATTATTTTTTTTGGTTGAATTTTTACGAGTACATATATGTGAACTTGCATAACTTTACTATACTCTTACCCCAACTCACTTAGCACTAATAGCAAATAGGTAAATGAGAGAAATTCGGCCATAGTTTGCTCTAAAACAATAGAAAACGATATGGCGACATCGAGAGATGATTCTATTTTTGACATATTGTCACTGCACGTGCAGTATGCGCGTACTTCTTATTTTATGGCGAGTGACCCTTCTAATTATTTTTTTCCGTGCTAGTGATTACTGAAATGTAAGGAATTGAATCATTAATGAAGGTTTCCTTCCTAATTCTACAGAAATACATATCAAAATGGAGAGAGATTCTTATTTTCCCATATGTTAATAAGCAAATTTTAGCTTATATTTTTGTTTCTTAAAAGCAGAATAATATTATGAAGAATATTAATACCATTCCCAATGCGAATTAACTCTAAATGTATCATCTGTATTATTTATAACCTTTAATATATATCATATGTCACGAATCGTTTATTCGGTCATTTTTCAAAGCTCCGACATGGCAATATGTTAAATCTTTTTTTGCTTCCTCAATAAATCGTTCTATCAACGAATTCCTCATATACGTCAGAGAGAAACTAGGAACTAACCACTCGGATGAAGTTAGCATCATTGATAAGCCCCGGACTGATGGATCCTCTTCGAGCTTCCTCTTATAACTTGAAAAGATAAGGTCTTAGTAGAATCTGAACTATATTTATTTACTCGAATGTTCATATTATATAAAATTAAAATGTTTATTATACAGTAGGTGCAGTTTTGTTGACTACACATTTTATAAATAATCTCAAGAACAATTTTTATTGAACAATATTAAAAAAATTTATATAATAAAAATAAATAAATTTTTGTATATTGTTACAAAATTTACATCAAATACTGAAATAGCTCTGATTCTCTAATTCTACTTCTCAAATAAATGTTGATTTCTTGATATCCTTTATAGAACTATTGTTTTATTTTTTCAAATTACCAAAGCCAGAAAATCTCATTATACCAGCCAGTTTACTTGAAAATTTATCATCAATTACTTCCTCAAATTTTCTTTCCTCTTTTCACTTAGGTATTCTTTAAATTTTTCTTCTTTCTCTGCTTATTCTTATAACCGAGATAACATATCATACTTCCATTTTTTTCTTGTTTGATTCAAATCTTTCCTTCACAAAATCCAATGAACTTTTTTCAACTTTTATAGACACATCCAAATTTCTTCGATGTTCTTTACCGTTAATATGATCCAAGAAGTTAATGGAGTCTTTAACCACACAATCACAGACATTACAATAATAACCACCCAACTGAGTGTGGTGTTTCTATTTAAAACAATACTTCTTCCTAGCTTACAAACTCTAGATGAACTTTGTATTCACGGGTTTTTGAAAGTTTCTTTTTTATAGGAGGACCTTCTTTCTTGTTTGCTGTTTTTCCTTCAAAAGTTTTTTCTTTCTCCAGCAAGTCTTTCATACTCTTTCTTGTCCCATTTCCGACGATGGTCCTCAGGTCTTAAAGACATTTTTAAAATGTGTTTGATAACTAGTTGGGAATATCCACATTATTTTTAAGAAGTATGCAGCAGTCCAATGCTTAACAAAATGAAACATTTATGTGACAGCCAAAAACTAACGAGGTTAGAAGTGAAACTTTTTATGTTACACAAAAACTGTCAAGTGTGTACAAAGAACCACAACATCAACAAAATAAAAAGATAACACTGGTCAACAGGGGTTTTGGTGCCGGGGAATGTTTGGCTGTTTTTGTATAAATTTGATGCCCTGACCCCAAATCTGTTGTTAGTTTTTGCCTACGAGCTCAAATTTTTGAAATGCTACATTTGAGTGAAAACCCCATAATTCACCACTTTAATAATTAAAAAAAAATCAAAAATGTGTGTCATTATTATATATTACTAAAAATCCCAATGGCACTAGACCAATTGGACAGGCTTATTTCAGTAACATTTCTGCACAAAACCCAAAATAAAAAATTAGATACAAAAGTAATAGAATGTTTTGAGATGTACAAAAAAACAAAGTCACATTTTGGCATCAAATCAAAAACAAAAGAATAAAAAAAATTCTGGTGAATTTGTGTTTTGTTTAATAAATGTTTTAATGTACAATTTAGAGAAAAATGTTAGATACAAAAGTTGTAGAACGTATTAAGGTCTATGGAAAAGCTCAGTAACTTTTTTGCGTCAATTGAAAAACAAAGGAAATACGATTTTTCTTCTTGTATTTGCGTGCAATACCCACTAATCTATTCGTTTCTTATTATATATATATATATATATATATATATATATATATATATATATAAGCAGCTGAAGAGCGAAAAACGCCGTGATCGTTGCTGATCAATTAGAACACAAATTGAAAAATATCTTTTTGGGGATTGCAGCAAAAGAGGAAAAATACACTCTATTCAATTCTCCAAGCTTTCGTAAATCTTTATTTACATCATCAGGGAACTACAATGAGGAAAGAAAACCATAAATTATAAAAAGTGTTCTTACAAACATTTCTACAACTTACATTGATCGAGATTGCATCATAGATCTTGAATACAGGAAAAGTGTACAACAGCAAGTCATTAAAGAAATAGGTCCAGTCGGCAATACATTTGCCTACTACTGGTTCAAATTTAATACATTATTAAAAAGTAAAAGGTAAAAACATTAAAAATCGAGAATCCACACACCCACGCGGACTTGTGAGAATAATGGCGGAAACTGAAAATGTCAGGTTAAGTACAGCATTCATCATTACTAAATGAATGAAAAGAATCGATCTTTGCAATGACGCGAGACACTGAAACAATCGAATTGAAACTTTCAAGAGAATACCGGGGTGGTACCAAAATTATGGAACTGTTGTGAAATATCACTCAAATGAAATTCTCATTAACGAGAATTAATATGTGATTATTGATGTTATTTATTATTATTATTAGTATTATTGTGGATCTTTCAATTAAGGGGGAACACCTACCATGATGACACAAGTACGAAACTAGTGAAAATTATTAATATTATCATTATTATCACTATTATTATGATTGTTATTAATATGAAGACAGTTGTGCTTATCAAGCGTTAGGAGGAGGGAGTAGAGATTACTCAAATTCTGAATGTCAGTCTTCTTATTCATACAACCTTCTTCTTGGAAGATGAAAGCCATTTCCAATAACAATCTTCTGTTATAACTTCCCTCACGAGAAAGGATTTTAACTCCTTCAAAATCAATGACATGATCCAACGAGGAGACATGATTAGCCAGAGAACATCTTTCAGGATGTCACCGTATATCACTTTTATGGAGGGATACACGGCTAGAAATTTTTTGGGAGGTTTGACCAATATATGAGAGGCCACCACTGTTACAACACAGCTTATAAACAACATCACTACAATCCACGACAGGTATCTTGTCTTTCAAAGGACTATAAATTGACTTAACAATCAAGGAACTCCTGCAGGCAAACCTAACATTCTATAAGTATTGTGAAAAAATCCTAGTAAGTCTGGGCGTAATTTCCTTTATATAAGGCAGAGAAACCGTTAAAACGGAAGGAATCGTTCTAGAGACCGACAGAGGATCCAACTCAGCTGCACCTGCTGCGTCAATTGATTTTATTGAAGTATGTGATAAAACAGAAGACGTGTTGAAGATGATCTTTCTTAGTAACTGTTTTGGATAGGAATTGTCTAGGAACAAATTGAAGAGAATATCACGATTCTTATTTCTAAACACAGGGTCAGAGAGGTTCATAACTCTAGCTGTCATTTGTTTAACCAAGTTAACCTTCATGCTAAATTTATGGTAAGAATTGTAGTTGAGAGATCTCCCAGAGCTACTTTGTTTTCTATACCAATCAATTATAATCACATTATCAGGAGACCTAGTCCATAAAGTATCTGAAAAGGGGACAGCCATGTTAGAGTTTTCTGTTTCAAGAGTGAACTGAATGTAAGGATCATAGCTATTAAAGGTAAAAAGGAGATCTTGGGTGGAGTCCACAGGGCAAGCCAGGATTATATCATCTACATATTTCTTGATGAAAGGTACATTGGAAGGAAGTACGGGAAGGACCACGTCCAACAGATCATCCATTACATAGTACGCTAATATCGGAGAAATACTAGCTCCCATAGGAGTACCATAAGTCTGTTTGTAAAATTTATTATTAATAGAGAAGCAGGTAGAACTGAACAGGAATTCAATCAACTCAATGAACATGTCAATATCAATATTACATACCGCACAAATGGATGGCCAGTGTTTGTGAACTGAACGTATAACTGCTTGTAAATAAACATTGCTAAAAAGTGAAAACACATCCAGACTGACCAAAACATAGTATTGTGGAAGAGTTCTTCTGTTAAATAACTCAAAAACCTGGAAGGAGTTCTTAATGAAATACTCATTCTCATTACTGTATGCCTTAGTCAAGATATCTGTGAGGAAAGAGGCAATAAATTCAGTAGGGTAGTTGAAAGAAGCGACAATAGGTCTCATTGTCAAGGTAGGCTTATGAATTTTAGGAAGAGTGTAAAATTTTGCTATGACAGATTTATAAGAAGTTAACCCAACTTGGGCCCTAAATTCAGTGTGGAACCTCAATTAGGTATAGATATACCAATTAAATCCATCATCTCTGATATCGATTACATTTCTTCTCTGATTCCGGACGTTGATAATAGAAGTCTTGCTGTTGCTAGGTCCATTAATGTTATCACTAATCATGCTCATAAAGATGATTGCCATCCATCTCCTTTTCGAAATTTGTTGTTTGAAGCAAAATGTTTCCTGAAAATGCACCCTGAGTTAATTGTTACTAAATCTGATAAGGGTAACGTGACTGTTGTTATGTTAAAGGAGGATTACCTCAAGTTATCTCAAGATATAATCGACAATTATTCTTCCTATGTTCCCGTCTCGAGAGATCCCAGTAGGACGATTCAATCCAAATCCAACACTCTTGTTAAGAGATTAAATAATAAGAGACAGATTGATGAGATCACGAAGAAAAAATTAACTTCTTATAACTCTGTCATAGCAAAATTTCACACTCTTCCTAAAATTCATAAGCCTACCTTGACAATAAGACCTATTGTCGCTTCTATCAACTCTCTTACTGAATTTATTGCCTCTTTCCTCACAGATATCTTGACTAAGGCATACAGTAATTGAGAATGAGTATTTCATTAAGAACTCTTTCCAGGTTTTTGAGTTATTTAACAGAAGAACTCTTCCACAAAACTATGTTTTGGTCAGTCTGGATGTGTTTTCACTTTTTAGCAATGTTTATTTACAAGCAGTTATACGTTCAATTCACAAACACTGGCCATTCATTTGTGCGGTGTGTAATATTGATATTGACATGTTCATTGAGTTGATTGAATTCCTGTTCAGTTATACCTGCTTTTATTTTAATAATAAATTTCACAAACAAACTTTTGGTACTCCTATGGGAGCTAGTATTTCTCCGATATTAGCGTGCTATGTAATGAATGATCTGTTGGACGTGGTCCTTCCGGTACTTCCTTTCAATGTACCTTTCATCAAGAAATATGTAGATGATATAATCCTGGCTTGCCCTGTGGACTCCACCCAAGATCTCTTTTTCACCATTAATAGCTATGATCCTTACATTCAGTTTACTCTTGAAACGGAAAATTCTAACAGGGCTGTCCCCTTTTTAGATACTTTATGGACTAGGTCTCCTGATAATGTGATTATAATTGATTGTTATAGAAAACAAAGTAGCTCTGGGAGATATCTCAACTACAATTCTTACCATAAATTTAGCATAAAGGTTAACTTGGTTGAACAAATAACAGCTAGAGTTATGAACCTCTCTGACCCTGTGTTTAGAAATAAGAATCGTGATATTCTCTTCAATTTGTTCCTTGACAATTCCTATCCAAAACAGTTACTAAGAAAGATCATCTTTAACACGTCTTCTGTTTCATCACATACTTCAATACAATCAATTGCAGCAGGTGCAGCTGAGTTGGATCCTCTCTCGGCCTCTAGAACGATTCCTTCCGTTTTAACGGTTTCTCTGCATTATATAAAGGAAATTACGCCCAGACTTACTAGGATTTTTTCAAAATACTTACAGAATGTTAGGTTTGCCTGCAGGAGTTCCTTGATTGTTAAGTCAATTTATAGTCCTTTGAAAGACAAGATACCTGTCGTGGATTGTAGTAATGTTGTTTATAAGCTGTGTTGTAACAGTTGTGGCCTCTCATATATTAGTCAAACCTCCCAAAAAATTTCTAGCCGTGTATCCCTTCATAAAAGTGATATACGGTTACATCCTGAAAGATGTTCTCTGGCTAATCATGTCTCCTCGTTGGATCATGTCATTGATTTTGGGGGAGTTAAAATCCTTCCTTGTGAGAGAAGTTATAACAAAAGATTGTTTTTGGAAATGGCTTTCATCTTTCAAGAAGAAGGTTGTATGAATAAGAAGACTGACATTCAGAATTTGAGTAATCTCTACTCCCTCCTCCTAACGCTTGATAAGCACAATTGTCTTCATATTAATAACAATAATAATAATAGTGATAATAATGATAATATTAATAATTTTCACTAGTTTCCTACTTGTGTCATCATGGTAGGTGTTCCCCTTTATTAAAAGATCCATAATAATATTAATAATAATAATAAATAACATCAATAATCACATATTAATTCTCGTTAATGGGAATTTCATTGGAGTGATATTTCACAACAGTTCCATAATTTTGGTACCACTCCGGTATTCTCTTGAAAGTTCCAATTCGATTGTTTCAGTGTCTCGCGTCATTGCAAAGATCGATTCTTTTCATTCATTTAGTAATGATGAATGCTGTACTTAACCTGACATTTTCAGTTTCCGCCATTATTCTCACAAGTCCGCGTGGATGTGTGGATTCTCAATTTTTAATGTTTTAACTTTTTACTTTTTAATAATGTTTCAAATTTGATCCAGTAGTAGGCAAATGTATTGCCGACTGGACCTATTTCTTTAATGACTTGCTGTTGTACACTTTTCCTGTATTCAAAATCTATGATGCAATCTAGATCAATGTAAGTTGTAGAAATATTTTTCAATTTGTATATATATATATATATATATATATATATATATATATAAGATATACGAATAGTGCGTGACATATGAACAATAAGCAACGAATAGATTAGTGGGTATTGCACGCAAATAGAATAAAAGGGGCTACTGAAATGAGTGGTAACCGCAGACATGCATGTTTCTGGCTCATTAGCCATGTTTCACATATTTTCTTGGTTGTACCGTACCGATGACGGCTAATGAGCCAGAAACATGCATGTCTGCGGTTACCACTCTTCTCAGTTGCCCCTTCTTCTATTTGCGTGCAATACCCACTAATATATTCGTTGCTTATATATATATATATATATATATATATATATATATATATATATATATAGGGTGATTTTGGCATCTAGGTACACCAAAATGAAAAACTGCATTGAAATTTTTCCGAAGTCGCGTCATGCTACTCTCTACAATAGCCCTATTTCATTTTGAAATAAGCCTAAAAATTATAAAAAATTGGTATATTTTGGTACAAAAGTACATATAAAAGGCATTATTAAAATTCACTCATGCACACTCTTAATTGAGTGCATATCTTGGGAACAGTCTCTTATTAAATTCCAGTAGTAATCTGCCATCATGTTTGCGTTCCAACGTCTTTGGTAGCGGTTCTCCACAGTCTTAATATCTTGATGAAACTTTTCACCCTGTTCCTCATTGAAGTCTCCCAAATTTTCTGGAAGCCGGTCCAAGTGACTATGCAAATAATATTATTTTATGCTCATGTTGCACCCATGGGATCTGAAATTGTCGAGCAGCCTTGCGATTTACCAGAAAATTTTGAACAACAGAAGCAAATGAGGTCCAAGCTCTCCGTATCGACCTCATTCATGAATGTTACAAATACAATATAGTTTCCGTATTTTTGGGCCGTCGAATATTCCTGCTCTAAGTTTTTCTGAACTTAACTGGGGCATTTTCCTACCTATATATACAAAGCACGGTCCAGTTTTATCAAGAGCCCTCACAAACTGTTTCGTTAGGCCTAGTTTAATATGAAGTGGTGGAAATATGTTTTTCTTTCGTTCAACTAAGGGATCGTTAATAACGTTATGTTTTCCCACTTCCAGATTTTCTCTATTAGGCCACTCTTTTCTAATCCAACGGTGTGTTCTATCTCTGCAATCCCAGAGGCACAGGAAGCATGGATATTTAGTGAAATCACTCTGCTGATCCAGAAGGACGTTTATCATTTTTAAGTCCACACAAATGATCCATTGATGCTCAGTATACTTTATTTTTGTCAATACCAAAGCAATGGTATGCTTCTTTCATTTTCGTTGAGTGACCAATTGGTATTGAACCATATTTGTTTCCATTGTGTAAAAGGACACATTTCAAACTTCGCTTCGAGCTACCAATAAATGAGCGCCATTCATTTGGAGAGCACCATTCGTTTGGAGCATAGTCACAAAGTCCCATGTTTTCCAGAAGGCCTTGAACATCCTGGCAATATAAAAAATTGTCTTCTTGAGAAAAAAGGTAGAAAATCCTTTTCTTTAGTGCGTTGAAAAGTAATCTTAGTTCCTTGTTCGAGTAAATTCTTGTCCTTCAACCTAGAAGTTAGAATTTCAGAAGCTTCCTTTGAAAGGTTCAGATCTGTGCTGAGGTCGTTTAACTCATTTTGATTAAAACTCTGGGGTATTGATGTCGTCCCCAAATAATCACGTTTATCACTTTCAGAAGAGTGATCAGAGAAAAAATTATCGTCCTGGCTAAGCTCTGTTTCCTGATGAAATGTGGGGATTGGTAATTCATCTGAATGAGCGACTGGGCGCCTTGCAGACTCTAAATCACGATAATTCCACTTGCTACGGTTGTTTCGATTAATTCCATTTAGATTTACTAAGCAGAAGTAACAGTCATTGAAGTGATTTTTGGGTTCCTCCAAACTATGGGTAATCCAAATTTTGAACATTTTCTTTTTCCAGCAGTCCACTGTCGTAAATGTTCAGTACACGTTTTACAGACCATATGTAGTACCCAGATTTTATCCTGATCACGAAGTTTAACACCAAAGTATCCAAGGTAAGCTCTCTTTACAAAGTCACTAACAGCTTTTCTGTTTTCTTTTAGAGTGAATTCCCCACATATGTAACAAATCACGTCAGGGTGATTTACACAACTCCTTCTACTGGAACCAGCAGTGGAACTCATTTTATGTCAATAAAAAAGTAAACCAAAAAAACTCAAGATATTTCGCAACTTCGTTCTACTTTCTACGGCGTCAATCTGCAAAGTAATTAACTCAAGTTCAAGTGTTATTATCTTAGGTTAATAGACGCAAGTGGCGCCAGTATGACGCGACAGTGCACGTGTTGATAAACCATTGTCGTCATTCGTTAGAACCCAATAAAATGCAAATAACCCCTAGTTTACTGGGGGTGTAGTTTATCACTGGGTTACTGTTAGAAAACACCTAGTATTTTTATTAAAGATGCTGTATAATGTGTTTTTCAAATTACTAATTGAATACTAGACTAATATAAAAAATAAAAAAATATATAACATTACTTAAAACAGGGAGCGGATAATAGCAAGCAGGTGCGTGTAACCTTTTTAAGTATAACAAATATCTAAAAAACTAGAGCTGATAGGGAAAACCTGAATTCATATTTAGATTCAGCGCCCCAAATATAACTAAAATCAGCTCTAAAAACCTGGGCTTTAGAAAAAATAATTTTTTCGTTGGCCTGTGAATTATTTGAAAAAAATGAGAACAAGGAATTATTTCCAAAAGAAAGACAATATTTTTTCAGATTTACCATAAAAAAACTATTTACAATAAAAGTCAAACTAAAATATATATTCGTACAAACCACCATTTTGGACCCAATAAAATATTTTGTGGATTGTTACTTTCCATTTCTTGTTACCTAAAATTCCTCCAAAAGAATGCATAACACTTGTAAGAAAGTAACAAAAAGATAAAAAAATTAATCCCGACATAATATCAGATATAATTTATTTATTTGATGTATAAATTTATCAGAATTATTTCGCTTTTTTGGCAATAAGGTATATATTCAAAACAAAGTTTCACCAGTGGGAATCCCTATATCACCAATCTTGGCAAACGTTTGGACAGTTTTAGAAACAAAAGTATTTGAATGTAACATTTAAATATATATATAATTTAGGTATAGATATGTAGATGACATTTGCTTGTTTCTTAGGTAGTGAACTACAATTTTCCAATAATAATAATAATTTACACCCAAAAATTAAATTTATATTAGAAGTTGAAGAAATTCACTCAATCAGTTTTCTTCATTCCAAAATTCTAAGAGTTATTACTGTTCTATTCAGTTCACATTAAACCAACACACACTGATGTGACTATATCATATAATTCCAATAATCCACTGTAATATAAATTAGAAGCATGTAATTCAATGATACATAGAGCATTTTCAGTTCCGTTGAACAAATATAATATTTATAGAGAAATTAATTTAATTAAACACATAACACAACGGTTATCCATAAAAAGCAGTAATTTTAGATACAACTGCAATTATCCGAAAAACACTAACCCTCCAGTTACGTAGATTTATACCTCGATGCAACAGCGTCCGCTAGAATCAGCTACTAACCACCTGAAAGTGTGAAAAAAATTACAATTATAGTAATATATTTGTTTCTTCCAAACTTCGTTATCAAAAACATAATTGGCGCAGTTGATAGCATCACAATTTTATTTTAACAAATAATATTTGAAGACATTAAAATCTGGTTTCATTCTAGACATTATAATATCTCTATCAATTAAATTCTTTCAAATTTGAAAATATCTGGTAACCACTGGCATCTACTCGTAAGCTGAATAAATGCAGATACCTATTGTATCAATTTCGGAATCAACACATGAACAAAACTTTTCAAATTACGTCAAAATGTTTAACATGTAACCTGTAACGCGGCAATTGGATGCTCGAAAAAGCAACGCTACGGCTCTTTGTAGCTGTCACATGTTTTGAAAACAAAAGTCCCACGCAAAATATCTGATGGCGTCGCTTCACGTTGGCATAGATTTTCCGGATTACCTAGATAGTATACGTGTTTGTGTATATCAAACTAAGTGCATGATTGATTGAAATAATGAATAGTGTGAGACACACAATACGCGCTTGCTTTTTGTACCGTAAAGTGGAATATGAAAAACCTTCATTCGTCAAAGGATATGAAAATTCATTCGAAATACTTTCTTCAATTTGTGAATGAAACTAACTGTTTTTAAATAATTCCATAATATAATTAAAATATTGACAATTGTTTCGATATTACTGAATCATCCTCATTCATATTCATTTAAATGTGACAGAAACTTTAAAATATGCAAATCGAAACGACCACGATAATCAAAATTAACTTCTTTTATACCGAATGTCGTTATGTAGTTAAACATGACGGAAGAAATCGACATGGATGTATTTATAAAATCACACAAACCAATCTATGGTGAATAACTGAGACATATTTTAGCACCCACACACACACTCTCTCTCTCTCACGCACAAAAGAAAACGACTATTTCAGCGTGGCTATCAGCGACAAAACTCTGCTGAAGTGGTGGCAGAGTACAAAATAGTACGGAGAAACTTGAACAAAGCTATCAAAGATAGCAAAAAGGAATGCTGGGAGAAACTTATAAATGAGGTAGGGAAGGACCCGTGGGGCAGACCGTATAAGGTGGTCATGATCCGCCTGAATAACCAACAAATACCATTACCCACATGCCCACAACTCTTACAGAGGATCGTCACCGCGTGCTTTCCTCAACAACGAGAATTCTACTAATCAGTAGAGCAGTGTAATATGGGAAAAATCCCGCCAATCACGGAGTACGAGCTGATGGAAGCATATAAGCGAGTAGGGAACATTAAACCACCGGGGCTAGACGGAATCCCAAACATAGTTTTGAAAACGGCTATCAAAGCAGCACCGGCCTTGTTCCTAGCGGTTTATGACACGTCTCAAAGAAGGAACTATTCGTCGGAAGTGAAAACAACAACGACCGGTACTACTTCATAAGGGGAAAGGCCACCAGATGAACCGTCATCTTATCGGCCGCTCTGCATGCTGGATACAGCAGGTAAGATACTAGAGTGAATAATTCATGAAAGAATTGAAGGAGTAGTTGAACCGCTCCTAGCTGATATCCAGTACGGCTTTCGGAAATAACGATCAAGGCCAGACGCTGTCAATCTGGTTGTCACTACAACCAAGGATGCGATCGCGGGAGCCAGATAGAAGAAAGGTACAAAGAAGTATTGCCTAGTAGCTACACTGGACGTTAGAAACGCCTTCAATTCTGCTAATTGGGACTACATTATGCAGGAGCTTGGAAGGAAATCCGTACGAGGATACCTGCGTCGGATGGTAGCGAGCTACTTTACAGATCGGCTCCTGAAATACGACACGAAGAACGGTCCATGGGAATATAAAAAACTGAAGGAGTACCCCAGGGCTCCGTTCTAAGCCCTCTTTTGTGGAATATCATGTACGATGGTCTGCTGAGGCTAGTCGTTCCAGATAATGGTATACTCGTGGCATATGCAGATGACGTGGCAGTAGTAATCGTCGCAAAGCATCTTGATGCCATAAATCTAGTATTTCACATCACATTCGAGAGAGTCAACCAGTGGATGAATACGGTGAAACTGCGATTAGCACAACACAAGACCGAGGCAGTGCTAATCGCTAGCAGGAAGCGGGTGGAAACCATCACGCTGGAAGTTGGAGAGCACGAAATCACATCACAACCGTTCATTCAGTATTTGGGAGTGATGCTGATGCCCGACTCAACTTCAAACAGCAGGTAGATCATGTAAGTGCCAAGCAAGCAAGCCTATCACGGTTGATGCCTAATGTTGGAGGCCCAAAATAGAGCAGAAGGACACTGTTGTCATCAGTAGTGAAGTCAGTGCTGACCTGTGCAATTTCCGTTTGGGCTGACGTTCTCGGGTCCAAGAATCTAGGTGAAAAGTCGCATCAATATACCGACTAAAAGCCTTGAGAGTAACTGGTGCCTTGCGCACTGTGTATGAAGAAGCGGTGTGCGTCATTGCCGGAATTCTGCCCATTCTAGTGCCAGCCGAAGAACGACACGCCCTCTATCAACGACGAAGTTCATCTACGTTCAGTTCTGGTGAACTCAGATCTGAAGAACGGCAGCATAGCATACGTCGATGGCAAGCGCGATGGGATGCCTCAGTGAAGGGTAGGTGGACGTATCCTCTTATACTACAGTTCGATGCTTGGGTTAACTAAAACCATGGAGAAATCAACTACTACCAGACACAGATGCTTTCAGGACATAGCTGCTTTCAGGCATATCTTCATCGCGTCAAGCGAGATAATTCTCCAGAGTTCTCGTCCTGCCCCGGACTCACTGATGACGCGGAATACGTATTCTTCGCGTGTCCATGCTTTAGCTTGCCATGTGATGTCCTGGAGATTGTTCTCGAACATAAAATCCAACCAAAGACATTAGTAGAAGTATTGCTGTTATCATATACTGCCTGGAACGCCACCAGCACTGTATTTGCGGTCCATGGAAATGAAGAGAGCAATAGAAAACCATGGCTAGAAGTTTAGAAGCAATTACTACATTTAAGTGAACGAAGAGCAGCAGCTATATCCTCTCCCTTCGAAGTAAAGCCTAACGGCGGTTTCGGTGGGGGATACAAAGGCCGGAGAAAGAAGAGGTATTGACTTTGAGTCCGACATACCCAGAGCAAACATTAGGTCCTGATGATACGTAAAAGTATTTTCCTACACACACACACCCACGCAGCTGTCTAAGCCCGCCCGTGCCTGAATGCATCCTCAAAGAACGATGTATTCCGGGAAGAGCATACCTCCACCCCTCATCTCATCCGATGGGGTCCTCAGTCGTCGCTGTTGATGCCTTCTCTATTCTACTTCCCTAGATTTTTATGAAAGGGTTTGGTTTTCTTCTTCCTTTCTTCAGGGTAGTGCAATCCACTTTACTCTTTTTTGGCGTCTTTTTCTTGTCGTGCGCGTTGAGTATGATTGTTTCGCGGCCTCTAGAAGTGGCAAAAAATATTAGCCGGCCTACTACGCCCAAGAACGACTTTGAAGAGTGGATCCGCTAAAGCTAAATCTGTCCCTACTCTAAATCTTGCTCATTTTTCTGGGGATGAGCAGGCCCTATAATAGGATGTCCCTTTTTTTGTTCTGTGCTTCTGAGTCTTCATCCCTGAATGCGGTCCAGTTGTTTTTTCGTTGATACCTGGCGTAGTTCTTCTCTGGTGCTCTTCGTCCGATCCCTCATCTGGATGCTAGGTTGGGTCTTCAGCTTTTTGAATGTTCTCCTGGCTGTCTCGTGAATGATGTCCTGGATCTTCTCTCGATTTCCTAAATTTCTTTACTGTTCTTCTGGAAGCATCCTGATGACTTCTATTTCCTCTTCAAGTTTATTCAAGATGACCCCGCTCATCGTGGGAAGAATATGAATGGGCCTGTTGTTCTGAGGGAACATCGGGGGCTTTTCGCTCTTCCTCAGCATGATGGTCTCCGCTTAATTCCATTCGTCTGGAAATTGTTCCGTTTTCAGTATTCCGTTGATGATGGCTGTCGGAAATACCGCTCCTCGTCTTGGTAGGTGCCTCAGGGCGTTGTTGGTGATACCATCTTTACCTGGAGCCTTCCACTTGTCTCTGGTCTGGATGATGTCAGCTACTTCGTTAGGGGTGGTGTAGCCTTGGTTTTCGTGGTCGTCGGTTTAGGACATCATCTTCAACATGGTCTGAGAAGTTCATGTCCCCGTCTGGGTGCTCGTTCAGGGTGAACTGGTATTCCATGGATCTTCTGAAGGCTTCTGTTTTTTCCTCATCTGTGTGAGCTAGTCCCATGACTCCGTGTATTTGTGGCGTCTCTATTTTGTCTTATAATTTTGGCTAGCTTCGATAGTCCTGGTGAGTCCGGGTCAGTTTTAATCTGTTCTCCCAGTCAATGGATAGGTGTTGCTTCATTTGCGTCTTGACCTCTTTTTGAGTCTGTTCACTTATCTTTCATTTTCTAGGTTTCTTGTCCTGTTGGTTCTTTTCCTCGCTCAGTTTTCCACCCTGATGAACTCTCGTAGTTCGTCGTTTATGTTGGAGAAACTCTTGTAGTTTTCCACCCGTGTCGTGTTGTCTTCCATTGCTTGTTGGATAGAGTCTTCCATCTGTCTCAGTTGATCTTCCTGTTCCGCTGCATTGGTGACGAACGGTATTGGTCCAATCAACTGTCCGGCTCTGCACTTGAACTTCTAGTCGGTCTCATTCACTTCTCTTCCTGTTGTTCTTCCACCTTCTCCCAGAGTGAGGATGACTGGCTCGTGGTCGATATCGTTGGTGATGTCCCATACCTCTATGATGTCTTGTAGTAGGGCAGCAGTACGCCTGCTTCTCCATTGGCAGGTGTGTGTTAGTGTGTGTGTGTGTGTGTGTTTTTTTTTTTTTTGTTATAGAGGTAGGAAAATACTTTTACGTATCGTCAGGGCTTGGTGTTCTGCCTGGTATGTCGGACTCGGAAGCCTTTCCAATACCGACTAAAAACCTCCTCTGTCTCCAACCTCTGTTTCCCCCGCGGTACCACCGTTAGGCATTACTTCGCAGAGGGAGGATCTGGCTAACGCCCTTCCTTCTATAAGTCGAACTCATGGTGGTTTCGTTCTACGAGGTTGTCTGTCTAAATCAATTTTTTTTTATTCACGCGTTTCGATTTTTTGCACGTTCTCTTTCTGAACGACGAAGTTCTTGGAGTACCTCTGTTGCAAATCGACTTGTTGCCTCCCAGGCCTTCTCTGAGGATAGCATAGCTTTCACTAGTGACTCTGGTCGTGTTTTCGAATGAACGGTAGCTTCCCAGTCGCTGCGTATTGTGCTGAAACGGGGACACACACAGAACACATGCTCCGCGTCCTCCCTAACTCCAGGACAGAACGGACATTCTGGAGAGTCCTCATGTTTAAACCGGTGCAAGTATGCTCTAAAGCAGCCATGTCCCGAGATCATTTGTGTCAGGTAGTAATTGACCTCGCCATGATCTCGGTTTAACCAAATATCCAATTGTGGTATAATGCGGTACGTCCACCTTCCTTTTTTTGAAGCGTCCCACAGTATCTGCCATCGCCGTATACTATTCCGCCGTTCTGTTATTCTTTGTACATCAGCGCTCAGCGTAGTTAATCCTTTTTGTCGGTAAAGAGCACTTCTTTCTTCTGCGAGTACTTCGATTGGCAGCATCCCAGCAATAACGTATACTGCATCCTCAGACACTGTGCGAAATGCGCTGACTGTTCTTAAGGCACTCAGCCGGTAGACTGGCGCGATTTTCCTCCGGGATTCTTGTATACAAAGTGTACCCGCCCAGATAGGTAATCCATATGTGAGAACAGATGTAACTACTGACGACAGTAATGCTCTCCTCTTCTGCTTTGGTCCTCCTATGTTGGGCATCAGTCGTGACGGGCTCGCTCTGACTACTGACGCTTTGGCACCGACTTGTTCTGCCTGCTTTTTAAAGTTGAGCCTGGCATCGATCATTATCCCCAGATACCGAATGAACGGTTGTGATATAATATCGTGTTCTCCGATACTCAGCCTGATAGTTTCCACCTGTTTTCTACTAGTGATGAGCACTGCCTCGGTCTTGTGTTCTGCTAACTTTAGGCCAACTGTATCCATCCATTGTCTGCTTTTCTCGAAAGTGGTGTCAAAGACAAAATTTATCTCTTCCAGATGCTTCGCGACTATCACTATGGCAACGTCGTCAGCGTGTGTGTGTGTGTGTGTGTGTGTTGGTCCTGGTGGTCTTATGATGTGCAGCTCTGGACTCCTTGGTTGCCGTCTGGAAGTAGAACTTCTATATCTTCTTCGTACAGGTCGTCTGCAGGTCTCTTGTAGGTTGGTACCATCCGAATTTCGTAGAAGCTTGTTTGAACTTCAATTATGGTGACTCCCATCGTCAGAAGGTCCGGTGTGGTAATTCTGTGGTGGTGCAGTCCGGTATGGTAATTCTGTGGTGGTGCAGTCCGGTATTCACTAGGATGGCTGTTCCTCCGCTTAAGGCGTTGTTGTCGTCTCAGTAGATCCCGTAGCCCGGCCATTTGATATCGAAGTTTTCTCCTGGTAGCTTCGTTTTTGGTAGGGCAAATACGTCTACGTCTTCTCCTTCTAGTATGGTCCGCAACTGGTTGATGTAGGCTCGTAGTCCCCCGTTGTTCCTGGTTCCCATCTTCCGCTAGTTTGGTCCTGGATGGGATAGATCAATTCAACGTCAGGGTGACAAAGATGTCCTGCATATGCGTCGAGAACATATTTATTGATTCCAAGAAGTCTATTTGTTTTTGGCTGGTGGATGTAGTCTTCTTGGCGGCACTGGCGTAGCTTGTCCCTACTGTTCTGGTGGCGGGTGGTTGGGTTTTCGTCTTGGTGGTGGTCGTCTTGAGTGTTGTTTGGGCTTTTACTGCCTTAGGCGCTGTCGTCATTTTCTTGGGTGCTGTGGAACACCCTCTGTAGATGGCAGGATGTTCTCCCTCGCAGTTGGCGCAAGTTGAAGAACTATTCTATTATTTCTCACAGTCCCCGGATCGGTGGCTTCCTCTGCATCTGACATACCTTGTGTTCACGTGGCAGGGCGATTGTCCAAGGCGGTAGCCTTGGCAGTTGTAACACTGCGTTGGCCCATTGCTTCTTCTAGGGTTCTCTTGCCTCAGTCTGGTGCTGAGGGTTAACTCTACTTTCTCCATTTTTTCCAGATCTTTTTTCTCCTAATCTGGAGTGGAGTTGGTTAATCCTCTTGACCTAGATTTAGAGGTCTTTTCAGGAAACATTCATTGGCCCACGGTCTGCGTCACCTTTTCTCCGGAATCGGTACTGGTTCTGGTACTAGTTCACACCTTCGACCTATAATTCTTCCATGTACTTCGACATGCAGTCTTCCATGATTTCTAGGGTGACCTCAAACCCTAGTCTTGCATTTATGTTTACAATCGAATTCCTCTGATTGGGCTTCTCTTCTTATCATTGGGAAGTTCTTCGTCGTCTTGATTATGTCTGGTGGTGGCCTCCTCGTTCTTGGTTGCGCTAGTTGCGTTGTCTTCTTTGCTGGTTGGGGCAGGGCTTTCGCTTCCTTTCTCTTCTCTACTCTTTGCTGTCGCTGTACTTCCTAGGTGGCGATGTCCATAGCTTCGGTTTGTTCGTATGTATTTATTGGTCCTGCTGATATCTCTCTTGATTTTTGTATCTTTCGGGTTAGTGTTGGCTCTTTTTTTCGTTCGCTCGGGCTCCTCATTATTTCTTTTTTGTTCAACTGACTCATCTATTGAATAGTGTTTTCAAATGAAACTCACGGTCTCTAGTTAATTCCACAATATAATAAAAGTTATTGAAAATTCTAAAAAATTGACAATTGTTTCGATAAATCAATATCATCGTCAGAATGACAGAAGTTACATTTCACTTTATGCCTATCTATTGAACCTAGAATTCCCTTATTTCATATTGGAGTTGCCTGGTTTCTTTCCTTGATTCGAGCAGTTCCTTTCTTGTTTCTTGGAGGTCCTTTCCTGTTTCAGTTAAGTTGACTGACTGTTGGTGGAGTGTTCTTTTCAGTCTTTCAGTCGTGACTTGAGCATCAGTGAGTTGTTTTTTCAACTCTAGATTCTCTTCTTCGAGCTGTATTTTCCTTTTATTTTTCTCCGGAAATCAGAGGCGTTAGGATTCGTCCATTGTCGATGCTTCGTGTTCCTCAATAGGCGCTAAAATATATGAATTATTGTTTGATTTACCTTTTATTTTGTCCGTTATGTTCAATGTCTGGCCTAATTTTAACGCACGTTTACAGTAAAATCGCTGAGTCTTCTCCACATCGTGAATGATACGACATCAATCATATGCATCTTAACCCTAGAGTACTAATATGATTTGATTATTCCGTAATACTAATACGTCGTAAAATTTACGACTTTGGATTAAAACACATTTTAAAAAAATCAAAATATATTTTCCAACAGAAATAATAGGTTTTTCATCTTAAACTAATCAAATAAATGGATATGGTTTGAAAAAAAATGAATTATGCCGAAGAAAATGGACATTCTGGGCAACAATTTCTGTTGTGCTGTCCGCAGATTGCTCGTTTACACTGTACACAAAAGTTTGTTGTCATTCTTCTCAGACGGCTAGGGCAGAAGGAGCACACTGTCCGCTTCTTTGCCATAGGGTTATCTGGTTCAGGAACAGGCTGTATGTTTAGAATTTCGTTTATGTCCTGTCGAATATTGCGACGTAAATTGGGGATGTTCAATCTTTGGCGCATCCATGGCTCAGCAAGGCTTTTGCCCAAATTTAACATGAACTGGAAGCGGGAAGCAGGCTTCGTATTAGCTTTGTGAGAATTATGGCAGTATACTACAAATGAATTGATGGTAGCTATGTTAATCATTCCATAAAAAACACACATAGGCCATCTCCGGGTTTTTCTGGAGCAGGTCATATTACTGCATAGTTGATCAAAAGTATCTACACCTGACTTGGTTTCATCATAATTTATAATTATATCAGGTTTTCCATTTTCGGAAATGCTTGCACCTTCATGCAGAGTGGAAAGTAACAACACTATTTTATTAGGTTTAGGTGCATATGAAACTAATGTCTTTTTCCTATCAAAGCAAAACATTGATGTGCCTCGTTGCCTATTTTTCAATAGTTCTGGTGGTATTTCTTTTTTATTTTTTCTCAGAGTTCCTATAATTGTTAGTTTGTACGGCAACTCCAAAAGTTCATCCGCCAAAGAAACTGACGTAAACCAGTTGTCCATGGTAATGTTACGGTTACTACCATGAACCGATTTTGTTAACTCTTTCACATAAAAATTTGCAAGAGGTAGTCCTCCAGTATCAGTGCTCCTTCCTAGATATGGACTAGCATCTATCATATATTTGGAGGATGTGTCGCATAACATAATAATCTTTATACCGTACTTCGACGGTTTGTTAGGTATGTACATACGAAATGGACACCTTCCTCTAAATCCTAAGAGCTGTTCATCGATGGTGAGATAAGATGATGGAATATAGGAACTTCTGCATACATCTATTAGCATATTCCATATGTCACGAATAGGAGCGAATGAGTCGGTTTTTCTCCTTTCCTCCCTCGAAGTTTTATCGTCAAACCTGAGACAGTTTACTAAAAACGTAAAACGTTCTCTACTCATACAGGCGCGATAGAAAGATCCCGATGTGGTCCCTTCAAACATATGTCTAGCATTTAGATGATTGTCTTTTTTGGCGGCAGAAAAAAGTAGTATTCCCAGGAAGGCTAATAACTCATCTTTGCAAAGTTTTGATACCGTAGCAGAATTTGCAGCGTATTTAGAAGACTGCCTAACAATCTCTTCATTGGTGTGAAGAATAACTATGTCAAGAATGTTGTCGTGAAAGAAGTGCAGAAAGTGGTCCTTTATTGAAGAACAGTTACGAGATTCTCCTTTGCAACCAGATATAAAATGAACAATATTTCTAGAGCTGACTCTCTTTGACAAGACTGGCTGTTTAGATGACCACTTATGACCATTCTTACCTTTTATATTTATTTGTTTAGGAAAAACTATATTTGGATCCCTTCGACCCTGGCTTCGACATAGGCTGGCTAAAGGTTCATCGTCATCCGATGATTCTTGATCATATGACAAGAGAGCTTCTTCTGGACGTTTCTCTGCTAATTCTGGATTTTTCTCTCGATGGCATGGTTGGTTGGTTGGTTATATTCTTCTGAGCTGTCAGAATGTACCGAATCCTCTTCTAAATAATCTTCCTCCCAGTCACTTCCACTGTCCTCGTACGGTTCATTATAATCATCTTCTCCATTCATAATCTTTTCCATTTCTTGTTGCAACTGCGACGCAGTAAGTGGTTTATTTGCCATTTCTCAGTTTCTGAAATTAATAAATAAATAAATCTTAGCTTTATACTTTGAAATTTGCATTTTGTTTCTACAAATTATGAAATATTATTAGTCTACTTACACAATAAATCGAGTATTCAGCATAAAACAAAGAAAAACATTCACAATAATCTTATCGCTAATACTATCACTAACACTAAAGCGTCGTAATATTTACGACGCGATGCGTAATTTCTGCACTTCCGCTAAAAATCCGACTGACGTGGACTTACCAACGTTTAGCAGAGTACTAAAGAGGATGCTACTGGGAGACCCAAATCTGCAAGATTTTCCGTTGTTGCCAAATTTCGGGAAAAATAATTCGGCGTCGTAAATTTTACGAGTATTAGTACTCTAGGGTTAATCAAAACAATACGATAAACGCTTGTATTGAGTGTCGCTATTTTCTGTTATTAGAGGAAGACGGTACCAACATAGTATGTATTGAATAATATCATCAACTAAGTCACGTAATGGAAAAGCTTCACCGTTTCTACTGTACATAATTTTCTATTCTTATCTGAATATGGATCGCCGTATTTTCAAAAATAATGTTTTGAGTTGAAAAACACAGTTAATTTCATAAATGAAGGGTGAATTCCTAAAAACGTTTCAATAATATTCATAATATTCAGTTGTGTTAAGAAGCACAGCTTTCATAAATATGATACTCGTTAAGCAGATCCTTCGCAGGTAGTTCGCTTCAAAATATTTCTTTGTTCAGACACGTTTGCTCAATTTGAGATCTCGTCGCTCACTGAGATATATTTAAGATGCGTGTTTTAAATAAATCTTTGTGTTCGGAAAAAATCAACAGTTTGCTACATAGGTCATTAAGGAAGATGTATGAGCGTGAAATTGGATTTCCGAAATTAAGTGCCAAAAAAACTAAAGTTAATTTAAACACTTTGTATTTTATGAAACAATTGAAACCCAAAAAAATGGAATATTGATAATATAATAGCTGATTTCTTGGTTATTCAAAGAAAATGTCCATAAATTGTTATAATCAACGTTACGAGATCTGAAAGACAACTGAGGGGTTCTTAGCAAAAACGTCACAAGTCCAAATTTGGTGTAATATAAAATATAGCGCCATCTGATAGTGAAACCCCATATCCATGTAACTGAATGATTGTTGAAGGCAAAAACGTCACACATACCAAGTTTTAGCAGCTTATAAAACCGAAGCTTGTACAAAAACGACACTAGTCCATGAGTTCTCTGGCAATAACGACAATAGTCCACCAAACGGATTACGTTTATGTACGCAAAATAACATATTTCCATAATATAACAGCCTATTGTAACCTTAAAATCTGACATAAGATATTAGGTGTCGTAGTGAATCGTCTTAAAATTAAAATAAGTGAATACAGTGGAAATGAAAAACCAGAAATGGCCTAAGCGTAAGCGTTGCGGAGAGAAGAAAGAAACTTTGATAAAGAAAGCAGAAGTCAGAAGAGATGAACATGTAAACAATGCCGGTAAACTAGTTGAAAGACGACATACAGGACCGGATTGCAGGTAATACTACTTATATTAAATTTGTTCCTTAAACATTAAGAGAATAGTCGCTTTTCAGATGTAAAAGGCTTGAATTTTTTTCTAAAATTACCAAGGAAAACAAGCATAAAATTCTTCCACAATTTAATGCCATGTCATACAAAAATGAACAAGATTCACATTTAGCTGGACTCATTGCAATACAAACAATTACCAGGCGCAGACCTAGGAAACCTGAGGGTGAAAACTATAAAGATTACGATGCTGCATTTAAATGTAGAATCCGAGTGAGTGGATCAGAAATAACTGTATGTTTGAAAGCTTTTCTGAGTCTTCACGGTGTAACACAACGCAGAATTCATCGCATACAACATAGTCTTTTACATTTGGGAAAATCTCCCAAAGATCTGAGAGGTTTGCATAATAATCGGCCTAATAAGTGCCCGAATGAAGTCGCAGAACTTGTGAGGCAATATATGCACTCTTTCAAAGCTCGGTCATCTCATGACTCATTAGGAGACAATCCAGGTAGAAAGTATTTACCTGAGAGTTTGACAGTAGCTGAAATGCATCAACTTTTTCTTGAATTGACTCAAATAAATTTGCCTTACAAAATGTAATGGAGCATTTTCAATGAATATAATATGAAATTCGGGTATCCGCGTTCTGACACCTGTTCCATTTGTGATCAATATGAGCTGAAAGCGCATGATCCTAACTCTGACAAAATTCAGCTTGCTATAGATATAAACCTTCATCTGAGAAAAGCAGAAGCTTTTAGACCAAAAAAGAGACTATTCAAAGAAAGGGCAAGAAGCGGTGAAATCTTATGCATATCTTTTGATTTTATGCAAAATTTACCTTTGCCTCATTTGAAAACAAATGAAGTGTTCTACAGTAGACAGCTTTGGTACAATGTCTTTGGAGTTCATAATCTTGGTACCAATGAAGTCATGATGTTCACTTACCATGAGGGTCAGGGTGAAAAGGGCGCCAGTGAAATTACATTCATGCTGTTTGAATACTTGAAAAGTGTAGCTGGCAATTATAGAGAACTAGTACTGATTAGCTACAGCTGTTGTGGTCAAAATAAAAACTATGTGATGGTTCACTTTTTGTATATTTTTGGGCATTGTCTAAAAATGTTTGATTCAATCACTCATTTATTTCCTGTTCGAGGACACAGTTACTTACCGAACGACCAAGATTTCCCATTAATAAAAAAACAAAAAAGAAAACTAGAAGCTGCCGAGATACTTGAAAATTGGGACTCAATCATCCTAGGAGCGCGAAAGGTACCATCTCCCTCCAATTTGCATAAAGTGAAGAACCACGAATTTTTTGACATCAAAAAAGCGACCGATAAGCTATTTCTCAAAACGCCAAAGCCTCCATTGAAGATCAAAAGTGTCAGAATGTTAAATAGAAAACAGCAAAGTCGATATGTATCTACACGTGAAAGCTGTAATGGTCTTTGGGCACAAAGTATTGTTATTGGCCCTAAACAAAATTTGCCATGCGAAATCGAAATGCCATTTTTGCATACTGGACCATTACCATTACCCCACCAAAAATGGAAAATATCATGTCACTTACTAAATTCCTAAAGGATGTGCGTAATATTGTATTCTATGAAAATTTGGCCCCAAAAAGCACTGAAGATGATGACACGGAAACGTCAGAGAAGACATGAGTCTTATCATTTTGTATTTGTTCGGACTATTTCTCATTTTTTTTTGATAATTTCAGCATTAAAAGTCATTATGTAAAACAAATTTACACATGTCTGGAAAATTTGATGAAGGTGCCTATTTCCAGTAAGAAGCCCGAAAGAAATTTGTAATTTCTGCAAAACAAAATTTTTTGACTTGTGACGTTTTCGCAAAAAACCCATCAATTGTAACAAGCCGATCGGCTGTTACGATTTCCATTCGACTAGGGTATTTGAATTTCATCGTACTATTGATTCGAAATTAAAAAACTTGTTTCTTTTCCAAATTATGTGTATTCAAACGATATAGTACATAAGAGAAGTCTCTTCCAATTAGTAACAATTGTAAGTTAGTACTTAGATCGTAGTGGTTTCACATATTTGTTGGTGAGTGAAATACATTAAGTGGAGTCGAATACCACCACCTGGGGAAGAGTCTCCAGTGGGGGTTGGTAAGGTTATATAAGATTTTTGAGGAATTATGTTTTGACTGATATTTTTTGGTTCTTTCGGGTGGATTCTGGAAATATTTCCGAAATTTTCAAATTAAATCTCCAAAAAAAATATCGATTATATGAAGATATCTTAATATGAGAACCAAATTTTATGGTATGAGTGTGAAGTTATTGAGGACATCTAGTACCAATAGTCATATTTCCCATTTCTGAAAATGTGTTGAAGAAATTTTTCCTCTATCAAATGTGGAAAATTAAATTTTCGCTACAAAAAATTACTAGCACAATCAGTTTTTTTGATAGCATAATTATTTTTTTTTAATAAACGGAAGGTTAGTAATAGGGATGTATAAAAAATTCACAAAAGATCAAAATAGGGCTAATATGTAGCATCAAAAGTTGTGAACTTGACAGAAACTCACGAGAGATTTTAAGGAACATGTAGAAGCAAGAAGACACAAAATATTTCTGAACATCAACTCGTATTTCTTCTGTTATAAGGATCATTCGAAATAAAACTCTAGATAGAATTCATGGCATCACTTTTCAATTTGTTCTTGGTATTTTGGGCAAAATATGCAATACACATAGGGATCATTATTTCAGTGCAAACTCTTTGTATGCCACGAACGCTACGTGTTTTATCTGGGTATCAGAAGTTTATAAAGTAGAACTGAAATTGTGGTTAGACAATCCAGACTAATATCCGTTTTAATTGTTTAAATCGAGTAAAGTGAAATTACCTTCGTTCCCCTCTGTCTCTTTTTATCTCTATCTATCTTTCGTAGTTAGTCTCATTGGGGTAACGCAAATAACAACTTTGGAGGCAGGAATGAACTGTGTAATTAAAATTAACTAAATTGATAGCGACTCTATTATTGCAATGTGTATGTATCTTGAATTTTAGACAGGTTAAGAAAATTAACGAAGAAGAGATTAACAAAAGTTACAGACTTGCTTATTCCTATCATGCCGCGACTTTGATGTTTATTGTCAAATAAAACGTTCTCTTTGTATTCAACTTGTACAAAAACAATAATAAATCAACGCAGATTGAAAAAAAGGCTGTATAAAAAGCAGCAAACGTAAACACCTCAGCTAGTCAGTAACAAGGTCGCACCTCATCAAAATATTAACTACGTAATTTATACTCTAACCATTTTTTCATTTGACAGAAGTCAGTTTCAACTTTTGCTTTTAAATTGTGCCATGTGTCACAATCATAAAATATTGCGGTATCATCTGCAAAGCCCAATATATATCCTGATCATGTAACAGGTTTATTTTGACACTACGGCCGCAAACTTAATGTTTGAATTAATAAATAATTATCATATATTGAATTATTTATTTGATAATTATTAATATAATATAACAATTCACCTATTTGACATTTTCCTAAAATTCCATAACTAAATTAAACTTGACTAAACATATGGTGGTACAAATATTTATATGTTGTAAAACTATCCGTGCCCGGGGGGTCGGATGGAGGAGGCTGGAAGTGATCCACCCCTAATCTTCCATGCGAGTTTCCTGGGGGGGTTTCCCTACCCGACACGGCGCGTCCCAATGGCTCATAGGGTGTCTCCACGAGGAGTGGTCGGTCATGGTTCCTGAGCTCTTTAAGAGCTATGAGGAAGGCACGACCGGCCAACTTCGGGGACAGGTGATGGATAGGAACGATTCGTTCTGAATAATAGCCCGCGGATCAAAGGGGATAGAGGAGTAAACCCGACTAAAAATCATTGTCGCCTACCTCCCCGCCTCTGCTGATAATCTGTCAGTCAAGGGAAGGTGTAGTCACTGTCTACAAGACTGTCATGTCCTTTTCACCCTATTAAACCCTTCACTATCTCTTATAGAATCTTCTCTTCTTTTTTCTTTTCTAACAATATTTTAACAGGCTTTTCATCCCTTTTGGACCTATTGCTTCTTCTTCCCCTTTCCTTTTGTCAACCATATCTTTAAACTTCTTCTCTTTTTCTGTCTTTTGCTCCTTTCTACGTCCTTCTAAGAAAACATTTCCCTCATATCCCGTAACACCATTTCAATTTCGCGGCCACACATAGGGGAGGCAGCTATGTGGACTGGCCCGTTGGCAAACTTGCGTCCGGAGGCAACCGTAGAAAAAGCCTAGCGGAGTAAACCTCGAAAAAAGAATCCGTAATCCTCGTTGTTAGCCACCGTGGTCATGGATGAATGGCTGCACGAAACGCAGTCAGAAACGGTTCCTCTGGGATACCTGGCGACCTCCCAGAGTAACTAGCCTTAGCAAGGTAAGGGCGCACTACCTCGCTGGACCTTCACTCGACCCAACTCGTGGGAAGTAATTATGAAGAAGAATGTAACAAATGAGGAAGGAATGGAGAAGGAGGAGCGGAATGGGAGAGAGGAGTACGAAGAGAGAAGGAAGTATGAGGAGGGTCTATTAGAACCACATAGAACTAAAAAACCGCTGGAAAGAAGCGGAAGCGAAATCGCAAAAAGCAGAAAAAAGAGAGGGAGAAGGAAGAGAGGAGCGAGGGAGCGGAGGACGAAACGGGGGGAGAGAGTACGAGAGCTATCTACGTAGAGCTAAGGGAGAGATGGAAAAGAAGAGAAAGAGAAGAGATGGAAAGAAGGGAAAGAGAAGAGATGGGAAGAAGAGAAAGAGAACAGATGGAAAGAAGAGAATGCGAAACCGCAAGGAAGCAGTCCACACCAATAGGAAATGGGGGAAATGAGGAGGCAGAAGAGGAGGGGGGGGCAAATCAATCCGATGACGACATCATCATCATCGACGAAGAGGAGCCTGACTATAAAAAAAAGGAAAAACAGAGGAGATAGTCCTGAGGAAAATCAGACGGGAAAAAAAGGAAGGAAAGAGGAAGGAATTAAGTAAAGACTTGGGCGAAATCCGGAGGAGCTGGCAGGAATCGAGAGACACCAAGGTCGATATGGTGGACTTCAGAAGAATTCTGGAGGAGTTTAGAATAATCTAAAGGGAGATGGGGGAACAACAACATGCGCAATGAAAAGAGTGCAAGGAAATAGAGGAGAGAAAGAGAATAAGGGAGGCAACAGAGAAAGTGGAGGAAGACATCGATAAGGAGGGAGAATACAAGGAGTATAATAAAATTGAAGATGTTAAATGGGAAGAAGAAGTCTACGATACAACGAAATTGGAAAGGGGCAATACGGAGGCGATTATTTTAGAAAGGAGAAAGTGCGCGATTATATGTAGAGGAGATTTAGAGAGGGGAACAAGGGAAATTTTCCAGAGATGTAATAAGGAGATATGGACCTTGCCAGATAGCTGCGAGAAAGGGGGTTGCGATACCCTCGAAAATAAAACAAAGAGCACGAGATTCCAAATAACGCGGTGCAACTACGTGGCGAAAGTGGGAGAAGCTGAAGGGGAGGTTCTATATGAAACAATTGAGAGTCTGACCGAAATGATGAGGCAAATGCAAGATGAGGGCGAGGTTAAAGTTAAAGGTAAATTGAGATAAGAAAAGCAATGGAGTTTATAGGCAGGAAGGGTGGGATCGTGTGGAAGATAGTAGTAAGAGCAAATGAAATGACGAAGGAAAGGGAGGGAATAGAGAGGGCGTCACTCCTTATTGAAATTGGCGACGAAACGTATGCGGATGTATTGAACAAGATTAAGTCCCAAGTCAACGTAGAAGGCATGGGTATCAAAGTAGAAAACGTTAAAAAACCAACGGCGGGGATCTCATAGTTAAACTGAAAGGTAGAGGGGCGGCCGAAAGGCTCAGAGATGAATTAAGGGATAAGATGGGGGAGACGAAAGCGCCTATCAAGAATAAGGAAGTCAATTTTGATATCCTGGACATTGATCCATCTATAAACGAGCAGGAACTCAAAGCGGTGATCTGTGAATGGACGGGTCTGGAACAAACAGATCTCAAGATAAGAAGTCTGAGGGAGAGTAGGGGGGCGGCCAGATTGCCAATGTGTCTGTACGGGAAGAGAAAGTGGAGAGGATACGGAGGTATAGAAATATCAAAGTTCACTGGCAATATTGTAGGATAAGGGAGAGGTTTACCCCTCTCCGATGCTACAGATGGATGTAGTACGGGCACCATTCCCACTCCTGCAAAAATAAGGAAAGGGGTAAAGTGTGCTTTAAGTATTGAATAGATGAGGCTTTTACTTGATGAAGATCCATACTGAACGATGAAATAAAACAATATATTTTGCTTAAATCTTCATATATTTGAACTAAAGTTCAATTTAAACTTGTTGACGCGTTTCACTAACAGAGTAGCTTTGTCAAAACGAATGAAGGTAAAATATAAAAATGTCTTAATATATACAGTGCTAAATCTATTTACTAAGGTTAACAATTGTATTAAAAGATATTACCTGGAAATTCATTCACTACAAACATTCCTAAGCTATCTTCTAGGTGAAGAGGTTCAATAAAGGAGACTGATTGATATCTATTTGGTCGTTAAGGAGATTACCTGAATATTTATTTTTGGTAATCTCTAGGGCTTCTAATAAATTTAAACTAAAGGATTAACCGACTACATGGAGAATTTCAAAATTTGGGTCGAAAATGTGTTGGTTTTCTAATAAATGATTTGAATAGTTAGAATCTAATTTTTTGTTGTCATAGCTACGTTTGTGTTCCGAAATTCTAGTTTTAAAATTTCTAAAAGTTCTACCGATATAAATTTTATCACAATTGTCATTACCACATTTTAATTTATAAACTCCTGATTTGTTTAATTTTGAAGATTTAGATTTATTATTTTTAATGAATTTGGATAAATTGTGATCAGTTTTAAAGGAAATATTCATGTCTAAAGTTTCTAAAAATGATTTAATTTTTAAGGATGGTGTTCCAAAGTATATTAAGCTTTTAAATTGTCTATTATTTTTATCTGAAGGGAATACTTGTTCTAAAGTCTGTTTTTTTATCTTTTTATTTATGATATTGTCAATTAAATTTGGATCGTAATTATTTTTAACTGCTATTTGTTTTATGATATTTAATTCTTTGGTATAATTATTAATATTTAATGGGACTGTTAAGAGTCTGTGTATCATACTATTGAAAGCTGCTAGTTTATGACTGAATGGGTGGACCGAACTATTATGAATTGTAATATCTGTATGTGATGGTTTATGAAATATAGAAAAATCATGTTTATTATTTATATTTGAAATTGTAAGGTCTAGAAAGTTTATAGACTTATTTTGTTCAAGTTCTACGGTAAATTTGATATAATTGTGAATCGAGTTTATGTAAGTAATGAAGCTCTCTAATTGTCTATTTGTACCGATAAAGCTAGCTAAAATATCGTCCACATATCGGTGCCAGTACATAAATTTATTACTAAGGGGGTGTTCATGAATTATTTTTTCTATATTATCCATGAATATTTCTGCTAGTAGGGGGCTGAGAGGGTTGCCCATAATCAAACCATCTTTACTGCTATAAACCTCTCCATTGAAATGAAAATAATTTTGATTCAAACACACTTTTAATAAAGTGATGATATCAGAGTGAATTATAGGATTAACATTATTGTATGTGAGCAAGTTATCAACAAGAGTTATAGTTTCTTTAGGAGGTATACTAGGGAATAGATTTGTTACATCGAACGATATGAATTTAGAATTATGGGGTAGTATTAAATCTTGAATATTATTAATTAATTCCGTTGAGTTTTTAACTGAAAATCGAGGTATGAATGAACAATATTTAGAAATGACATCTATGAGAATCTTTGAAATTTTGAATGAAGGTGCTGTGAAATAACAAACAACTGGCCTGATACGGTACCCCTCTTTATGGAGTTTAATTAATGAGGGTGTTGCGGATTGGGTGAAAATAATTTATATTTTTCTTTATCGTTAATTATTGATTTAACGTTATCTACTGCTAATTTTATTTCTCTCTGAAATTTATTAGTTGGGTCTTTTTTAAGGGTCTCAAAATTGCTTGCCTGAATAAAATTGTTGGTTTTTAATAAATAATCTTCTTTAGGTAATGCTATTACCGTATTTCCTTTATCTGCTTTTGTGAAAATAAGACTATTTGACTTTGATTTTTGTTGAATTGATTTGGCGGCTGATAATTCAAAATTGGGTTTGTTAAACTCGACGAATTCTTTTTTAATTATTTCTGAAGCTTTGTGTTTTAGATTAGAATTATTTGGAATATTATACAAGTTAATTTCTGTTTCTATACCTAGTTTGTTGAAGTTATCCAATGAACATGTGGGTTGAATATTATGTTTAAAACCTTTTTGTAATAATTGAATTTCTTTATCTGAAAAAATTGTATTTGAAAGATTGACGAATCTATTAAAAAATTTATGTTCTGAGAATTTGGTTTATGGGTTTCTTGATACTGGTTTGTTGGTTAATAATGACTTTAATTTACGTTTTTGTCCTTGGTACTTTTTGTGAATAATTACTTTAATCTTTAAGTGTCTCGCAGAGGGTCAAAATGCACGAGAGTGGTCAAATGAAGCGGCATGCCTGTCATGTAAGAAGCTCGGATATAGAACGGACTCAATGGAGTGCCCACGATATAGGCAGCTTGTCTTGGGAAAGAGACAAAAGGAGAGATTTATACAAAGGTAGATGTCCGTAAAGCCGGCACACATGATGATATGTTCACTAAGAACGGCAAGCACCCGCCCATTGGCCGAGAGTATCCAGCACGCCTGGGTCTTCTTCCCAGCCATTCTTTGGAAGATTTCCCCACCCACAAAAAAAAGGGTTGTAAAACTATGTTGATTTTTTTATATAGAGATTTTGTTGATGTATGTTTGAAATAATGTATTGTTCTTCTTATGTTTTTCACATATTGACAGCGGTTTTATTTTTGTCACTATTGGTCAATGGGTAAGTTGTAGATGAAAAGTTTTTGCTATCCTATAGTACGCCTACTTGTGAAAAAGTTCTCTGAAATTAGCTCATGTTATCTATTTTTTGATAATTATTGGATATTGTGAGGTTCTCTCTTTTTGGTTTCTACAGTAGATTCAAGTGACCGTGGGACAATTGATTTTTGTTTTGGTTACATCACATTGGGGTATTAGCCACAGTAGTCCAAAAATTTGCACGTTTTAGCATGATAAGTACTGTAACTTATTAGAGTCCTGGTATAGCTGACCCGTTGACTTTTAGTCTGAAGCATTTTACTAGTTATAAGTTGGAATGAATTAGCTGATTAACTTTTCATTCGGGACATGGGTATATTTAATCTTTATTTATCTACTATGTTAGGACGTTGATCAAGATTTCCATACTGGTTAGATACTTCAATTTAGGACATGGATGGCATTCGAATATATTGTAAATATTTACCCATGATACCTTAACTTAACTGTTTGATTCAATCTAATTTGTGTGATAATTCTAGGTATTTTTGCTTTGTACGTTAACATCGACAACTCAATTTGTCGCTCCGGTGATGGTCGCAATAGCTCTGTGACAAATGTTCTCATTCCATTGTTTGGAATTGATGGATCAGGTGATTGATGCCTTCCTAGAAATATCTGCTATGATGTGCTTGCAAATGACATTTGGACTATGATTGTTAACAGTTGGCCTCATTTGACTTTTTGATCGATGTTTTGAATGGATTGTAGTTCTATGGTGCGTGATTAAAACGAATTCACAACTGAATTTCAATTTGTTGGAAAACGTAGTCGAGTATGCGTTTTAAGAATAACTTGAGGTTCCAGGAAGTGTTAGTGTCTTTTCCACTTTTGAGCTGCGTTTCAAAATGTTTAAATGTTTAAATGATTGCCAGTAAGTGTAACGGTTTTTAATTTTATTTATGGTACCTGAAAACATACCAGATGGGGGAGATGATGAAAACCGTTTTATCGTCATCGTGGAAGTCAATAGGCGGAATCCACAAATTTCGTGAAAATGAGATAGGTATAGAAAATAATTTAATTTTTGTCAATAAATTTTGTGGTCAATAGAAGTAACCGAAAATAAATTACCTTCTAAAGTTATCGTTAATTTCCATTGGACTTAATACACATTTCATGAAATAGTCAATAGCTGCATGCCGCATTACTCTTTTGACATCCAAAGTAATTCCTTGCTGTTAGTTTATTTACTTCAGGAGTCAAAAGACGTATGTGTTGCGTACGTGCTTTGACAACAAACTTAGGTTTCTCATAATATGCGCGGCAAACAACCAAGACGTATGTATTGTTTGTGAGTTTTTATGCAATTATTGGTTACTTTCAAGTGATAGGGTCCTGTTTTTTGTGGACTATCGTGATTCAACTGATAAAAATCATAACAATGAGTGGTGTACGTGGAAAACGAATGGTTGCAACGATTTTGAACGCTTTAGATGAACCTAACCTGAAAATTAAGTGAACAGTTTTATAAAGAGCCCATAATAATGTAACACTTGTCATAACAAGGTACAAAATAAAATATAGATGGAACTAGTTAAATAATTTGGGTGAGGAGGGAAAAGATTTGTGGAACTTTCGAGAGTTTGTTTTGTTAACTCCCATTCATTTTACAGGGGCTGATAACGTTAACATAAAAGATGGATATTCAGAGATTGAAATGAATATAGAAGATCTCGCCGACTTCAATGGAGAATACGGAAACCCAGCTTTTAACATAAGTTCAAACAAAAATTTTGAATGTGCTTATATCTTTCTGAACATCAATACTCACTATATCAATATTATTGCATTAAATATAGTCAGGCCTAAATTAAGCGTCTACATTGTGATAATATTATGTATAATAATTCAGGTACTGATGAGAATACTGTCCCAGACAACATGGGATATTCATAGAATAATCTTTAAATACACCAAAAAGTATAAGAATATTCCGAATCAACTAAGAATATTCTTATAATATTAATATTATTTTTGAATATTCTATTAATATTCCTTAGTGAATATTCACAGAACAAGCCTGATGAATATTCTTAAAATATTCATTTTAGAATATTATCAAATTGAATATTCTTAAAATATTCATTTAAGAATATTACCAAACGGAATATTCCTAGCATATTCTTTCAAGCATATTTACTTATGATTAAAGAAAATTAATATTATTTTTCACATGGGACGAAAGTTATAGTTCAACCATTTATCCGGATATTCAACCCTACGCATAGGTGTAAATAGTTAAAATCACCTTCATATAAATAATAAATATAATATATCAAATAATAAACTATTAACCATGTATTAAACTCATTGAAGTTCAGATATAGATTATAAGATAAGAAAAATATATAAAAATATCCTCGATATGAACACTACATAAATGGTTGATACGGTGTGGATATAATGTTATTCGTCATATCGTCGTGTGATAAAAAGAGAACAAAGATATAAATCATAATTATAACATTCAGCGTAAAGCCAAATCAAGACAGGTGCCCAATCGCGTCAACAAAAAGCCGCCAGCAAATTAAAATGCAACT
This sequence comes from Galeruca laticollis, assembly GCA_963921935.1. Classification (NCBI taxonomy): domain Eukaryota; kingdom Metazoa; phylum Arthropoda; class Insecta; order Coleoptera; family Chrysomelidae; genus Galeruca; species Galeruca laticollis. Next base: position 180,246,577 of record OY998179.1, on the reverse strand, counting down.
GGCGTTCTCTGTACACACGTTTATTGGTTAATTTCTAATATCATGTGTGACGGGCTTAAGTCTGGCATGCTCAAAGTCAAGTGTCAATAGGTTCGTTTCTCTTCCGTTTTATCCTCCCTAATCTATGGTTTTATCTAATATCAACCTATGAACTGGAGTGGATTGTGCTTTAGTTAAAGTTTATTTTGATTTTGTTTTCAACAATATCGTGACTAGTGGAACTCTTAGTGAGATATTATTGTATTTGTTATGGGATGAAAACTTTGAAGTTCGTGGATGTCACTCAAGAACAGGAGAAGGAATAATTATGTTTGGATTTCCCAAAGACCCTGTGAGGTAAGAGTAATTGTTTCTATATGCAATATATTATAGGTATATATTACTTTTTCAATATTTTACATGCACCTATGCATCGTAAGTTGTGTAATTCTATATGTTTTTGGTTTGTTAGCATTGATCTGTCCCTCTGCCTTTAATAACATGAAATAATAATATGTACTACAATAAGCTTTCTGCTGACGAGCCCTGTTCAGCTTAAAATATGTTGAATAATAAATTAGTAGTTAATATAGACATGTGAATAACTACATTTATTTACTTTTTAGGGCACACTTATGGTTGGAAGATTGTAACTGTGCAGATTTGTTTGGAAAAGACTACAGATGCTTTACAATAGAATTATAGGTTGTGTGAACTTCACTGTCAGGAAAAAATTATTTCCAAAGGAGGATATTCCAAGCATTTGTATCAGCTAGCTGTGCCTACCCTATTTCCATGGTTAAAATTGCAAAGGTCACATTTTATTGAATGATCCACTAACATAAATAGTTACTCAGTCTGGTAAATATTAAATTTAAGTAGCAGCTGTTTTTGATATTTATTTTTTGTCATCTGGCCGCATAATTAGTTAATACTTTTTGACGGGATTAATACCTTCTTGAAATTTGTATAAGGGAATATCCTGGTGTTAAGATAATGAAAACAAAAAAATTAAAACATTTATATCGGTTTATAAAACTAAGTCAACATTCATTTAAACAAGTGAATTATCTTAAGAACTTGAGGCTGGTAAAAACTTTCATGAGAAGAGCATACAATAATTAATCACCATATGCTTTGGTATTTAAGCGACAGTACAGAATACCAGTGTCAATGTAATGTATTCTGCATAGTGGCAAATTTAAGAAAATATCAATATTTTTTATACTCATATTTGTAAAATTTCTACAAATGATTACTACAATTACTTTTATAATTGCAGATACCACACCATTACAGCAACCGGCACATTCATTTCAGGCCGTTGCAACACATTCTAGTGACTGTGATGATATAACCATAACGCAAGTTTATGAATCCACACACTGCCAGCTTTTAACACCGCCTTACCCGAACCGGTAAATTGATATATCTGATTGCATAACGTCAACAATAAGGATGTTTTTCAGTTATACCTCAGTTATGTAGCCTTAACCGGACAGTTTTATCCATTTGGGTATAGCTAAAAACTCGCAGTGTGTGGGCCCTATAAATATTTACAAATTTTAAAAGATTAACTCTATATTTTTGGATAGAAACAAGTATTTGGTCAATTTTGTTTTTTCTTTATTTTTCATTTCTCACAAGAGAATGTAAGTATCTATATATATTTAATTTTACGAAACTGATGTTCAACAAGTAGATTAATGCTTTATATATTTTGTGAAGCTCTGTCGTTTTGGTTTAAAAACGATAAAATGAAAGTTATAGTTGAATATTTATAAATTTTAAAAGTTTATAGAGAGTTATAAAGTTTATTTTTGTCTAATAAAAATTTGGACAATTTAATATTGAATTATATTTTATTATGCTTGTACCTGTTCCACTTTATTCACTTTAGAAGCCACCATCCAGTGAATGGTCGGGTAGAGAATTCCATCAGTTATGAAAATTTATTGATTTACAGAAATTTGAAAAAAGTGCATTTACATGAATCCTATATTAACCCTCTCCTCTCCCCCCAATAAATGTATGGTTCTGAACATTCTGAGGATATTTCTGCAATATTCTGAATATACAAAGAATATCCCCTGAATATTTAATTTGAAATAATTCTACAAAATTCCAAATGAATCTACCATGAATATTCATAGTATATATTGAATATTCTGGAAACATTCATTGAAGAACATTCTTAGATAATGCTTTTCTGAATATTCTCGGAATAATCCTAGCTTATAGATAATTCGAAAAAGAATATTCATTTGGGAATATTCTCTGAATATTTAGGATATTCCCATTTTCACTTTCTAGGAATATTCCAAAAAGCATAAAGATATTCTTGGCATTTTTAAAGAATATTCCAATATGCCAAAATGAATATTCCACGGATATTTATAGAATATCTAATGTTGTCTGGGGTAATATATGCAAATTCAAGGCTGGAGATGGATATACATAATTCTAACGAATTTTGAGGGCAATCAAAATACACGGTACTTCATCTAATCACGAGAAATTAAAGTAATATATTTTACAGTTGATTCGTAATCGAAGCTGACTATGACATTCATAAAGCAGTCAAAATATATACTTAGTATAAATTGTGGTTTCAAAAAACTTTAATATTATTAATATATCTCTTTTACTGGGGGAGTCGCTGATAATAATTACATACAGAAGAGAAGATTTGTCACATTCTCAACTTGACCCCAAATTAATGAGAGCCAAGCCTCGAGGACGACAGCCCACCCACCTTGCGGCATATGGCTGAATAATTACATACAGTATGAACATTCAATGGCCGAGCCAAATATCCAAGAGTCTGAAAAGATAATCTGTATTTTTTTAAAGATGCTGATGATATTACTGCCGCAGATTTTCCATTAGAAGGATCATTAAGTTTGAAACGCAAACGAAATCCGGAGAAGTGGAAGAGGAATTAACAAAAAAATTTGAGACTGGCTGGTAGTGAGTACAAAACCAGATCTGGAAAAAAGTTCGTCCAAGGGCAGTTGAAGAAATTAACTGCAAATGCAACTACAAGTGTACAGCAAAATTTCAAGTGAAGCGGCGAGAACAAATTCTGGCTGATTACCTTACTCTGGACAGTGACAGATTTAAATGGTCATTCATAGGCAAAAGAGTGCAATGTGGTTCTGTAAAAAGAAGGTACATTAACAGACGCAAGCTTACCTTGATATACACGATGACTTGTAATGGGGAGGAGCATCAAGTGTGTAAAAGATACTTTTTGGGGACCTATGACATCTCAGAAACGAAACGTCGAGCAGCAATTGAAAAAATTTCTCCTACAGGGGTCACGGATATAGATGATAGAGGTAAAAAAGAGCCTCCCAACAAATAATCAGAAGAAGTTGGAAACATAATTTGGAATCACATCAAATCCCTGCCTGTGGTTGATTCTCACTATTGTCGGAGTAGCAGTAAGAGAAAATATTTACCATCAGGATTGAGTGAGACACGTCTTTGCGTAGATTACCTGAGAAAGCTAGTTTCTATAAAACAGTTTTCACAAACGAGATTAACTATGGATTTCATGTTCCAAAAAAGACCAATGTGATTGTTGTGTTCAATATTAAAATGAGTCGGCAGAACACAAGAAAAAAAGTGAAGAAAAATTCAACCTCCACCTCATTAACAAGGTAAAAAGCTAAAATTAATCCATTGTTCGACTGTTTTACGATGGATCTTGAAAAAATACTGTTAATCCGAAGTTTACAGGTGGGGCAATTGTATTATTTAAAGAAAACTAAAAACGTACAATTATACTTTATATGATATGTCTCTTGGACAAGCCACAAATTACATGTGGCATGAAGGTACCCGTTCGAAGAGAGCATCAGAAATTGCTTCTTGTTTGTGGAAATACTTAATTTAACTGGGAAAAAAATGGAATTACTTATTATTCTGACACTGCATCCGGCCAGAATCGCAATGCAATTGTGTCTGCAATGTTTTAACGAAGTGTAGAATGGCTGCCCATAACGGTAATATACCAAAAGTTTATGGAATCAGGGCACTCTAAGATGGAGTGTGATTCTGTACACTCTACCATAGGCTCGAGGTAGACAGGTGGATGTATTAACGTCGGAAGGTTGTTACATGGTAGCCCTAACAGCTAAAACTAGGAAACCATGTAACAAGGTTGTTGAAATGGCACATACAGATTTTTTTGGATTTTAAGCATTTCAGTAGCCAAGTTATAACAAACAAGACATTGTCCAAAGCTCAGTGATAATCACTTTAAATCCCTGAATACACAGCGACCACAGCTTCAAAATCAATCCAGCATTGATAGTATACCACAGCTCTACAAAGCCAAACCTAAAATCAACAAAGAAAAACTACAAGATTTATTGAAACTATGTAAAAAGGGCACAATTTCATCCACCTATCACGACTTCTACAAAAATTTGGAGACAGAAAACAGAATTAATGATCAAGACAACGGCGACTTTGAGAGAGATAATGATGCGGTATGAAGATAATAATATTGTAATATTTTTATAGATCTGAACAATAATGATCACATTTCAAAATCAAACTTTGGTTTTATTTTGAATAAAAATACACAAAATATTATTGTAATATATGTAGTGCAGTAAAAGATTAGACGATCAAAAATGAATGCTGCTTTTACTAGAGGTTATCAGAAAAGAGATCCTAATAATTACCAAATAGTTCTGTAGTCATAGGCGGTAAGACGCATTACGATGCAAATTATGCACTAAATTTCCAGAGTTCAAAACGCGTATGCCACATAATTCCGGAAATTCTCATGGTCGGATGATAATTATTGAAAACCTGACAAGATAAATAAGTATCAGTTTTTTATCATTAAAAATAAATGAATTACAAACGAAAAACTTGAATTTTAATAGTTGAAAAATCTTTGAGTTCCGATTCCTCTGTTTCAAGATGTTGTGGATTACGTCTATTACCTTCCATGGCGACGTTATTTTATTTGAGAAGCTGTAGGAAGTTCTATTTTTCGAAATTTCACTAGATTTTTGAGAATGTTGGCTGATTTTTATGGACCATACCTGACTCCTTGAGAGGATATTTTTAACTGGAATCCTCTTATCTCTGTTGGATTTTTCGATCTTTGCTTTGTATGGAGGAGATGATTGTTAGAATTTACGGAAATTTGCGAAGCTCTCTGTGATGATCCCAAAAAGACATTATCAAAAGAAAATACATTGTTAAATTTGTGTAAATAATAATTTCAATGTGGTTAGCGGGCACCGAACTATTAAGGACAAATAAACATAACAAAAGCACGTCTGCTTTGTAAAACATCATATTCACATGATCAGGAAGGTCAAGAGTACGAGCCACTGACTCATTAGTTCTACTAATTCCTATAAATAGAAAGATTTAACAATTTGAGGATGATTCATTATTATTATTTTGAATAGTACAAATGTATGTATTATGTATCTATAATCTGTGTTAATAGTTTATAATTATGTTTATCCCAGTGAGTTTTAAACGATGTTATTTATTCAATCCCAAAGAATGGTTCACTAGGTAAGTGTTTCTCAAAGATAAATGGTTTTATGGTTAAAGAAGTCTATACGAGGGGCATTTACTAAGTAACCACCACATGGCGATCCTGCAAACTACATGGTAATGGTAAATGGAAAATAGTAAATATACCTGCAAACTACATGGTAATGGTAAATGGCAAATATTACTGTCAACAAATGGTAAACGGTGAATAATCCTGCAAATTGAAAGTAGTTCAAACGAGTGGAAGTATATGGTCCTTTATCTGAATTTGGAACCCTGGAGAAGCGAAACTATGGGTGGCTCACCTACTAAACAAGAGGTAAAAGAAACTGGTTCCGTCAACAATAATTTTATGGTGAAACAAGACAGTTTTGCAACGCATATAATGGTTTTATTGTATATCATAACAGTAGCTATTATACTGAAATTCATATGGTCATTATGGAAAACGCATCGAAGAGCGTTGAAAATAGGCATCAACCGAGGCATTGCAGCGAAGCAGACATCAGGAACTTTGACAGTATAAAAATTGTAAGTACTTATGCACTCTATTTTCATGAACGAATGGTGAATCTCATAAATGTTAATAACGTGTGAAGATTTCGAAGATGAGTTAGGGCAACTGTAGAAGAAATTAATAAACAGGGAAAAAGGGTTTTGAAAGAGGAAACTCCTAAAAATCCAGATATTCACATTGAAGTAATTAATAGTATAATAATTCTTTATAATAATTTTGCTAAATAAATAGTTTAGTCCAACAAGAAAGTTGTAAAAAATATTCAGATAGGAATAGAGATAAAAATGCTAGGGCATTTCAAGCGTTGAATTGTATTATTAAAAACCTACCTCTATATTTGAGGAAATTGATACGGGTGTATTACAAGCAATAAGCAAACAATTGAAAATGGTGACAAGTATGAATGATTTTTTTCATTTTGCGAGTAAGGTTTTACCGACTGAATTCAACGGAGAAGCAAGCAAGTTGCAATCATTTTTGGACTCATTAGATTTGCTACAAATGAACGCGACAGATAACGGAGAAAATGCGATTTTACTAATTAAGACACGATTAACTGGAAAAGCAAGAAGTTTTATCACGACGGAAAACTCTATTATAGAAATCAAGAATAGACTAAAATCAGGAATAAGAGGAGACAACCCAAGCCTTGTCTTAGCGACACTTACTAAAGTAAGACAAAATGGGAAGGACGTAACACAGTACGCGACGGAAATAGAAAAATTAGCAGAGAGACTACAGGCAGCATTCGTGTTAGAAGGGATGCCAGAACGTCTAGCTAAAAAATATACCAAAGAAACAACGATTAAGGCAGTAACTACGAATGCCACAACGGACGCAACAAAAACCACGCAAGAAGTATTATCCAAGTTAGTATCAGCAGAAGGCATAGTAAGCCAACAACAAGTTTTACACATGAAAGATAATAGGAATTTCTTCAGGAAATCAAACTTTGACTTTAGGAACAATCATAGGAGGGGAAACAACAGAGGATTTCACAACGGTAACCCCTCAGGAAGGACATTCAGACAGTTTTATCAAGGAAATGGCTATGCTAGATACGCAGATTTCAATAAGGATAGGAAATTCAATAGGAACGGCAATTACATTAAATTTAACAGGAATAATAATTACAATAATCATACCAATAATAACGAAAGAATTTGCAAGATAGAAGATGAAGTTGAAGAAATAAGCAGACAAATAGCACAGTTAAAGAAAGAAAACCGCGAATTAAGGATGGAAAATATGAAACTAAAGGAAAAACAGAATTTTTGCAAGTAAAGATGACACAGACTCAGAAAAGTTTTAGAGAGAAGAATTTGATAATACATGGTATAGAAGAAGGAAACGAAGAAGATTAGGAACAACTAGATAACAAATTAAAAGATGTAATGAAAAAGGTTAATAATACAGTAGATGTCAAATCAGATATTTTGAAATGTAAAATAATAGGAAATAAAAACAGTAACAAAAATAGGCCAGTACTAATAATGATGAGAGATGTGAATATTAAAGTAGAAACTTTGGAAGGAACGAATAAATTAAAAGGTACGAAGATATATATTGATGAAGATTACCCCAAAGATATACTGGAACAGAGAAAACAGTTAATAAGATATATGAAACAGGCGAGAGAAAGTGGAGCAAAACCTAAGATCATTGATAATACATTAATGATAAATGACAACGTATATAGTCTGAAGGAACTAGAAGAAAGGAAAAATCAATTAGAAACACATACAGGATGGAATAAATCCACATATAATGAGAATAACGAAACTAATCCGAAAACTTTGAATAAAATTTTCAGCGATAAAAGTTTCAATCAACTAAGAGGTAAATAAATTGTCTAGGAAAAAGGTGAAATTTGATCGATTTGGAAGAGTACGATTTTGAACTACAGTATGTCAAAGGTGTAGCGAACTACGCAGATAGTATATCAAGAATATCCATAGAAGAACTCAAGGATTTATATATAAATAATTCACATGTCTTGGTAATCACCAGAACACAAACGCGCAAGGAGAACGCTCAGTCAGGAAAGTATCTAAATAATAACGAAGAATCAAAGGAAGGATGAATAGAAAAACCCTCAGTAATAAAAGATTTGAATAATCTTGAGACACATAAATTACCAATTTTACATTTTGAAAATAACCGTATCTCGTTAAGTATGAGCATTCAGATCAAAAATAAATTGAAATTTAGTGAAGCCTAATTTACCGGAATAGACAATTTCGACCTAGGACGAATGTTGGAAAAGCTTGAGGAGCTATCGGTAAAATTTGAAGTAAAAAGAATGAAGATATACGCAAATGATGATATATTCAAAAAGTGCAAAATAGAAGATTTCATAGAAGAAGGGAATAAAAGGTTAAAAAATATACAAGTATGTATATGCGAAGTACCAAAAACGGTACAGCACAAAGAAGAGATCCAAAAGATTCTAGAAGTCTTATTGTACCAGAGGCGTCCAAAAATGGATTTAAAAGTAAAATAGAGGATTTATAGCTTATTAGTCATTTATATTTTAATCTTTGGATTTCTTTTGAAAATTCTTCACGTTACGTATATTTTAGCCAATATTTTTCAGCTTCTTTCAACTCATTGATCGAAAGGTTTCCTAAATTCTTCTCTACAGGCTCACGGATATTATTAATAAATCGTTTAGCATAAGCCGTTATACGAAGAATTTTCTACAATTTACTATAATTGTTCAATGGAAGTATTGGTTTGCCATTTAGTTCTGGTAGCTTGACGTTATTTATAAATTGGTGACCTCTAACTTTTCCTTTCCAGTGTCTCCAAACACCCTTGCTTAGTTTTTGTATTTCTTCCACTCGGTTGCGTACGTACGTTGATTTTTAGTTTGGAATTTTCTAAAATATATGCCTGTGGTCTTGCGGCACATAATACTGCAGTAATCTCTAACTTGGGTAAGGTTAATTAATTGTTATCCTTTTGGTTACACGATTTTTCGACAATAGAAAATTTATTTCGTTAGTTTCTAGACATTTCGTGTATGCCACTGTACCGTAAGCTCGGAGACTAGCATCAGCAAACACGTGAAGTTCGATTTCGTTGGATTTGTTTGAAGTTGTACTTCTGGGGATTTGTAGTTCATCCATAGTAGGTAGTTCCGAACACCATATAAACCAGCTTGTCAGATACTTTTCGAGTAAAATAGTGTCCCAATCTAATTTTTGTTTCCAAATATATTGCAACCAAATTTTTATTCTAGTTGTAAATGGTCCTAATATACCTAATAGGTTATAAACCCTTACAATATTTTGGTCTGGTCTGGTACAGCGAAAACAACAATTGTTTTCTTTTAAAATGTTCTTTTTTCGCGAGATATTAATAGACGTTTTGCAATCTTTTGTTTTGTGCGTATTTGATTTGCAAAACAAGCAGTTCTCATTATTTACAGTTATAGTATAGTATAGTATAGTATAGTATAGTATAGTATAGTATAGTATAGTATAGTATAGTATAGTATAGTATAGTATAGTATAGTATAGTATAGTATAGTATAGTATAGTATAGTATAGTATAGTATAGTATAGTATAGTATAGTATAGTATAGTATAGTATAGACTCTAATTACATTGGTAGTATAGCAGGTGTGAATAGTTTAGTGTCTAAGTTGCGCCGAACCGGTAAGCTAGCTGAGTATGGCATTGCTGTGGGTAAATACTTAATAAACGGATGTGCAGAAATAATTTCGCGTAACTAAAACGAACAAAACCGCATTTATTACATGCCACATCGTCCGGTTTATCGCAAGGACAAGGAAACCACAAAGTTGCGAGTAGTATTTAATACATCTGCGCATGCGCCAGGTTTTGAATCGCTAAATGAACTATTATACTCCGGTGACAACTTGGTGCCTGATTTGTTGAAAATATTGTTAAACTTTCGAATAGGCTCTATCGGTTCAATCCCCGACATCGGAAACGCCTTTGTGCAAATATAACTTGTAGAAAAGGATCGCGATTCCCATCGCTTTTTAACGTTCGAAAATCCACGTAACACCTATTGCTGTAGAATGTACGGCCTCAGACACATTTGAAAAAGTTCGACAAGAAATTTTCGAAAGAATGTTTCATTATCATGAAGAAAATGGAACTCATTTCGAGAAACTGTTATAAGTAGGTATTGATTATGGAATCTGTAATTAAAGTCATTATTTAAGTTTCAAAGTTACAAGGGGAGAGAGTGCTTGTACTGTATAGTAATTTAGTAGTAAGCATTTAGTAACATATTACATTATTATTATATTGTATATTTCTTCTTCAAGTTTATAGCAGTTTTTTGAGTGTGTGATGAATTGTAGTATATTAGCTGTCCAAAGCCAACAATATCAAAGAGAAAATATTTTCTCCTGCGAAAATTTCCTCATGGAAACACTTCCTTTTGAATGGACTTTGGTTTGATATAAAACCTAAAATTCTAGACATAAATTGTAGAAGTCCTTCGGATCTCACTCGAGACTACTGCATAGAAAAAAGTAGAATAAAAAGATATTTATAGATCGATAAAAAGAAACAACTTCGCATAAACATGAAATATGGCTTTTGAATGAAAGCCTTACCGATTTTGTTTGTTCGCGTACTTTACATAATTTAAACATAACTTTGTATTATCCTCGTATTAAGCCATTTATCATTGCATTGCTTGGATGGCTTATTGGAAAAACCCTTACGAAAAAAAGGGTAACTCATCAATCAATCCTAACATCTTTATTAACAAATTTGATTCAATAGTAACCAAAATATAGAATTTAAAAAACAGTTTATTTATTGAAATTAAATAATTTTAACGGATAAATAACTTTTTAAAAACAACTTTCTAATTAAAATACAAGATTATAAATGAACAATATATTACTTATATATTTGTACAGAACAACGTTCTGGTCAAGATGAAAATTAAGTCTGCCTTTCTTATCGTCTGGTATTGGTATTTATAATGGCGTTTTATGGGTTTGTGAATCAAGGTCAAGTTCCTTAACTATGCCCCTCTTCAGACTGAAGCTAGAGACTCCTTGGTGGGACGTGGCTTCAAGAACAGATATCAAATTCGTCTCCTCTTGTAAAGACAGGAACTGAAGGTAGCTAGAATAATTAAACACAACAGTACAAAGGAACTCCAAGAAACATAAAAGTTGATTGTCATATGATTTTTTTCTTGTAGAGCTTCTAAACGATGTCCTTTTGAAAATGGTATATCTTGTAGTTTCAATTTGTAATTGGCTACTACTTTCACTTCATTCAACTGGGAAATGGTAAATTCATACGTTTGAAAGCAATTGATAGACATTATATAAGTCTGGCACTTCCTTGGAACAGGGCATTGGTCTGCTTGGAGAGGTTTGGTACTTATGGTGGTTTGTTCCAGGGACTTGTAAACATAATCTTTTACATCGGTTTTGGCAAAAACACAAGTGTCGAGTTGTTTAGATTACATCGATCGAACTTAGCATCGCGACATACATAGTTATTGTCTTCTAGGTGCCAACAGTAAGAATGTCATTTCTCGTTCGAATAGTAGTTTGTAGGTGATATGAGCAGTACTGCATTTTTATTTCGTATAGGAAATATCTGATATAATGTTTATTGAAACTTGCTTATTATTGGAACTTCTATAATCATTTTTATTTCTGTATGTTGAACAAATGTCATTAATTCAGAATATTCTAAAAACTTATAAGAATGAACCCTATTTATTTTCAGCTCGCAATAGCCAGTACAACGCATGCTATGGTCCTTGAAGTACGACATTTTTGTAATTTTTTGAGAAATTTCAGTTTGTTAGCATGATACTGCCTCCGGAGTGCAAAAAGTAAACAATTTTATGATTGAATATTATTCAGAACATCTCACAGATGCACCCTATTGATTTTCAGATCATCACATGCAGTACAACAGGTGCTATAGTACTTTATGTACAACATTTTTGTCATTTTTTCAGTTTGTTAGAACGATTCAGCCATCATAGTATATACAAGTGACCAATTTTATGATTGTATATTATTCAGGGCGTTTCAAAGATTAACTTTATTGAGATTAAGCTCACTTAAGCCAGTACAATGAGTGCTATGGTACTTGAGGTACCAAATTTTGTTCATTTTTGGAGAATTTTCAGTTTGTTAGCACGATACAACCTCCAGCGTGTATACAAGTGACCCATTTTATGATTGAATATTGTTCAGCCTCCGGAGTGTATACAAGTGGCCAATTTTATAATTGGATATTTTCCAACGTGTCTCATTCAAGGTTTTTCACAGATGTACCTTATTGACTTTCAGCTGACTTTAGCGAGTACAGTGGGTCCTATAAATCCAGATATACTGCAATTTTGGTTACTTTTGGAGAAATTTCGGTTTATTAACACGATACATTCCCCGAAGTATATACAAGTGACAATTTTATGATAAAATATTAATCAGGACATCTCACAGATGCGGAAAAGTTAGTTTTAATTTTTGAAACCGTTTATTTGCTTCTTGTTTCTATAAATAGTTGTTTCATGGTGAATTTCGGGAATTGGTTCTTGCTTATTTCGATTTGCGTTAGTTAGATTGCGAGTGATTTTATCTTTGGTATTTTTATATACGTATTTTAGAAAAGGTCATTTTTTCTATTTACATTATAATTTTCGTTTATTGTTAAATCGATATCGAAAAGTACTTCATCTTCAAAAAGATCATACAAAAGGGTAAACGGTGTAAAATTAGTTGAGAAATGGGTACTTTGATTATAGATTGTAATTGCGGTAGTCATATTTAGCTGGTTTTTGTTGTTATATTGTATTAAAAAAACTCGATGTGACATATGCAAATCAGATTTAATATATACAGATGATCTTGTAATTCATGATAAACATATTGTGATAAAAAATTTAAACATTCGAAGTCTTAAATTTCCTAGTCCCCAGAATAGTTCATATGCCTATTCAATTTTCACTAACATTATACAAGACAATGGAGAATTTTTTTCAATATTCACAACAATAAAGATTTTTTATCAACAGGGAGATTAGAATATTCTACAAAAAATAATTACTTATTAAACTTTTCAGAATATAAGGAACATAATTCCGGATACATTGTAAAAATTGTCATACAGTCTGTAATAAACACATTTTCATTAAACTACGGTACAAAGAAAAATTACATATTTGGTAATGGAATAAGAGAATATTAGATAGTATGACTAAAAACGGAATAACTTATTAACATTGTCGTTTGATTGTCAAAAAAATTTAGTATTGCCAAAAATACCTGATCAAACCGTATATTATTCCTGGCAGCTATATCTATACAATTTTAATATTGTTACGAAATAGCACATTGGTGTAGTCCCTGAATCCGACTCTGCCTAAGCCATGTATGAAAGTTAAAATTTTGGCGGGTGCGCAGGGATTTCTTAGAACTGTTCACGATTTTTTGTGGCTATTGTTATCTAAACATTGTTTTTGTGACCAGTCTTATGTATAAAATTCCAGGGAGGCGATCGTTTTTGTGTAAGCCGCAATCTAGAATTAGATACTAAAAAAGGCACGTATATTAAGAATAACGAACAGCGGGATCAGTCAGCTTATAAAGTGATTTCGTGTTATAAACAGCGAACAAGTAAATAAGCTAAATAGTGAAGTGTTTATATAAATCAATGTAAGTGAATATACTGTGTATATAATATGAATTAATTAATAGCTGAGTGATTAAATAAATTAAATTAGTAGACATAACGTGTGTGTATAAATTTATCCCACCCGTAATAAAAGTGTTTAAATGAATAAGAAAAGCATTACATTGGTAACAGTTGAGGGGTAATACAAATAAATAGCTATGTAAAAATTTGCGAAGAGACTAAGTGACCTGAAAGTGTCAGAGCTAAAGGCAGAATTGGAAAATCGTGAGCTGAAAACGTCCGATAAAAAAAGTGAATTAGTAGAAAGTTTTAAAGTGGCATTGGAAAATGACGGCTTTGATCCAGAACCAGTTTTATCTAATGTCGAGGCTTCCACCTTAATCTCGTCAATTGCTGCCATGGGAGAAAAGATTTCAACTTATGTGGAGAACGATATTTCTGCCGTGGAAGAGAAAATTTCAACGAATGTGAAAATCTATATTTCTGCTATAAAGAACGATTCTTCTGCCATGGAAGAGAATATTTCAATTAATGTTAAAAACGATATTTCTGTTATGAAGAACTATATATCTGCCGATATCTTATGAATGAGAAACGGCATTACCGTTGACGTTGAAAATGAAATTTCATCTCTAAAATCTGATATTGAGAATAAAATGACAACGATGGAGGAAAAAATCAAGGAGAAAGATGGCAGATTCAAAAACTCGAGGCACACCAGGGGAAGAAAAGAAGATCGAGCAAACAACACCGTGCAAGCCAGAAACACACCCTAAGTTAGAAGACATTGGCAGTTTTCCCCGAGTCAAGGCTCCAACGTTCGACGGAAGGAGATCGTGGACCAATTATATGAAACAATTTTAAGCAGCCGCTAGAGTGAATAATTGGTCCGACAGGGAGAAGGCAGTAAACTTAACCATCGCGCTTCGAGGAGACGCCTTAGATATACTTCAGACGATACCCCTGGAAGAAACGGATGACTTCGAGCAGCTGAAGAAAAAATTGGACATGCGATATGGCCACGAACATCGAGAACAATTGTACCAATCCCAGCTGAAGAAACGAAGGCAGAAACGTGACGAAGCCCTTCAAGAGAATGGAGTGGACATTGCCCGGTCAGTTCGGTTCGCTTATCCATCAGCACCAGAGAACATAATGGAATGTCTGGGTATCCAGGCCCTTATTGATGGCTTTCATGAACCCGATATGCAGAAGACGCTTCGTTTAGCTCATCGCAACACATTAGTGGACGCATTGACAGCTACTCTTGAATATGAAGCAGCAACAAAGGATTCGGATTATAACAAAGGTAGGTCCTTGCAGGAAGAAGGTGACGATGACAGACTTGACCAGATCGTCGACTTGTTGAAAGGTATGGTAGACAAGAAGCCGAAGAAGAGCAGGTGCTGTAATTGTGGCGACCTACAGCATATTCGCAGCTTGTGTAAGCGTCCTACGGCTCCTGTAAAGCCAGAACTTCTTGAATGCAAAGCAGCCACGATGGATTCGCGGTACAACAAAAGTGGGGCCATGCAGGGAGAAGGTGACGATGACAAACTTGACCAGATCGTCAACTTGTTGAAATATATGTCAGACAAAAAGCCGAAGAAGATCAAATTTCGGAAGTGTGGCGAGCTAGAGCACGTACGCAGTCCGTCTAAGTGTCCCAAGACTCCTGCAACACAAGAACTCCATTCACAGGGGAAATCAGACAGGTGTGAACATCGAGCTGGTGTGAGCCGCCGAAATATCGACTCCCTGTCCAGACGGCCGTGCCCAACAGACTGCTCCCACTGCAACAAGGCGGAATCTAGGGAAGCTGCAGTTTCAAGAAATACTGTAGTCAATGAAGAATGGTCATTCACCAGAATCAGAGAAGATCAGGATAATTATACTCACCTAAAGTAGATTCGGCAATGGAAGGAAGAAAATCGGCGACCTACATGGCAAGATCACCGACACTTAGGGCATATTGGGCTCAGTGGCACTCCCTTATCCTGAAAGAAGGACTGTTGAAAAGAGTCATTGAAATTGATCATGGTTCTGGAATGAGGAGACAGCTAGTTATCCCGAGAACGAGGGTAGCTGAGGTACAGGAGAAGTTACACGAAAGTCCAGCAGGAGGTCATCTGGGAGTGAAGAAAACCCTTCAGCGAGTTCGTGAAAGGTTTTATTGGATGAACAGCTCCGGCGATATAAAGGACTGGTGTAAGAAATGTACGACTTGTGCTACGAGTAATGGACCACATCGCAAAAAAAGGCACCCATGAAACTAAATAATGTTGGAAGTCCTTTCGAAAAGATTGCTTTAGGCATCGCTGGACCATTTCCGTCGACAGAAAATGGTGGAAAATACATCCTGGTAGTAATGGATTATTTCACAAAGTGGGTGGAAATTTATGCGATCGAGAGGCCACAACTGTCGCGGATGTACTGGTGAAAGAATTTACCAGCCGATATGGAGTGCCCTTGGAAGTCCACAGCGATCGAGGAAGAAATTTCGAGAGCCAAGTATTCCGAGAAATTTTTGACAAGCTGGGAATGAAGAAGACCAGACAACAGCGTTTCATCCACATTCAGATGAAATGGTCGAAAGAATGAACAGGACAATCGGAAAAAACCTGTCCAGAGTAGTTTCCAGCCAACAGGAAGATTGGGACTAGTATCTTTCCCTATTTGCGTTGGCCTATCGATCAGCCATAAATGAGTCCACGGGTGGAACACCTGCAAAAATCCTGCTTGGGCGCGAAATGAGGCTCCCCTTGTGACCTGGAGTTTGGCAGTCGCCCTGACGAAGATCTAGCAGGGGAAGATTACGTGATCCAATGGAGAAGAAGGATGGACGATGTGCACGAATTGGTCTGAACGAATCTTCAAGTTGCCAGCGACAGAATGAAAAAACCGTACGACACGCAGGCCACAGAAGGCAGTTTCAAAGAAGAGGACGAAGTATGGTTACACAACCCAACAAGGAGAAAATGCTTTTCTCTAAAATTACAGAAATCATGGGAAGGTCCATAATTAATCAAGAAAAGGATCAATGACATCATCTATCGTATAAGCAAGATCCCCAATGGAAAACCGAGAGTAGTTCACCAAAACCGACTAGCGCCATTCGAAGGAGACCATGACAAAGAGGAAGGGGGATGAACTATCTACAAGAGTTTGACCCAGCCTTCGAATAATTTATGGGCGCATACGGAGGTACCGAGAAAGCTAGATGCGGTGTCAATACAGAACAAAGACAAGATTTGTTCACGTTCCTGGAAGAGTACTCACTGGCACATAACATCTCCGCCAGTAACAAACACGCACGAGGGTTGGCAGACGTCTTTAGAAAGAAGTTTGGACAATTGATGAACTTGAAGATCAGATGCCAGCCCCAGGCATGACACTGAGACTCAAACACAATTCGCGGTACGTCTTCTACTTGGGAAATAGAAATCAATTTCCAGATCGATCCACCTACCGGGATGTATGGGAAGCGCTACGAAGCCTTCGAAATCATGTGTTGGAATTCCACGTGGAGAAACTAGCAATGCCCAGGATAGAGAGCAACCAGATGGATTGGCGCATGGCACCTGATAGAGGTGATCTTCGAAAATATCGGTGTCTACATATTAATTTGCAGTTACACTCCTCGTTATCGGTACCCGTTGAAGACGGTGCCATGTTATTTCCATACGACCGGAAAATGCAGACCTGGTTCCAGTTGCCGATTTAAACATCCATTTCCGGCTACACAGAAGTTCCGGGAGGAACTTCTTGTTAAGGAGGGGGTAATGTTACAAAATAGCACAGTGGTATAGTCACTGATTCCGACTCTGTCTAAGCCATGTACGAAAGTTGAAATTTTGGCGGATGTGCAAGGATTTCTTAGAACTGTTTACGATTTTTTTTGACTATTCTTATCTAAACATAGGTTTTATGACCAGTCTTATCTACAAAATTTCAGGGAGGCGATCAATTTTGTGTAAGCCGCAATCTAGAATTATTTAGTGAAAAAGGCACTTATATAAAGAATAACTAACAGCGGGAACAGTCAGTCAGTAAGTGATCTCGTAATATAAACAGCGAACAAGTAAATAGTCTAAGTAGTGAAGCGTTTATATAAATTAATGTGAATATACTGTGTATATAATATAAATTATTGAATAGCTGTGTGACTGAATGAATTAAATTAGTATACATAATATGGGTGTATAAATTTATCGCACTCGTAATAAAAACGTTTAGATAAATAAGAAAAACATTACACTATAGTGCTGGGTTTCTCTAAATCAATACTGAACCAGAATCTTGTATTTTCGTATTACTGGACTGAAAATTAGTACAAAAAGGGGTTTAACGAAATCTGCTCTGCTTAAAAAATACAAATATTGGGAGTAGACCAAGAGTTTTGCTACTAGCTGTCTGAAGATGCTCCTAAAAATATAGAGTGCATACAATTGGTTTTCCCAATGACTGGCCATTCCTTTCTGCCAGCAGACCGTGTTTTCGCTCAAATCGAAAAAAAATTAGAAAAATAGAAGTACTCACCAAACCCCCACAGTATGCTGATATATTGAAAGAGTCTGGATCAGCTTTCATTTAGGACAAGACAGTAATGTTCACGACAGGAAAGACGCAGGTTTAAAAAATCTTGCATCTACTGCTTCATGGTATGTTTTCATTTAGACAAGCAAAACCATTTCATCTGACCCATTCTCGAAGCGGTAACGTATTAGTTAGCCATCTTAAATTGAATGACGTTACAAAACTACTTGAAAAACACTTTTCACTAGACTGGAGGGAGATACCGGAGTTAGAGTTTTATAATCAAGTTACTGGGGAGAAATCAGTAATAACAGATCCACAAGGGGATGAAGTTGTACGAAACTGTGAATTTGTTGAAGAGTTGCCAGTTGTTTTGATTTATTTTAGTGCCCAATATACATATTTATATATATTTCCCGTTAATAAATCCTTTAAACCACGCAGTAGTTTTTGTAATAGGTAATCCTACACATATTCAAAATCAAACTTGGTAATCTGCTAAACAGCATAGCAAATGGGACAATCTCCAATCCTTTTTCATGAAAACTGTTAAACATTTGATAATTTTTTTTGGAAGTCGTCATAAATAATAACAATCAAGATTGTTAAATAGGAAATGAAACAATCCTAAACATTTTTAGGAGCTTAAAAATATGTTACTGTTTTAAATGAAACTTACTTTTTTTAGTTATTTCCACAATATATTGAAAACATTTTAAAAATTCTAAGATAATTGACAATATTTGGGTTTACAAACACTTCTATCTCACGTATGAACTTATAAAATTACCAAAAGAGGCGCCACTAGTCCTTACGCAGGTTTTCTATAGATTTACCTTTACAATTCGTTACATGATTATTCTTTAATTTTCAATAATATGCAGATATATTCGGTTACCACGTGTCTATTAGTTTAATGATTACTTAATTTGTGTTTTATTATTGCCTACCTAGTATTTCATGTCATCGCTCCCAATCTAGTAACTTTTTAGGTTTCTTAAAATGCTCGCCTGTTCGAAAATATACTTTTCTTTCTGATCAATTCTCTCTTTTTTATCAAATTAACAATCTTTTGGCACAAGACTGAATATTTCTTTTTGTGCATTCGTGCCGCGACAGAATTCACAACTCCTTTTGTATTTTAAAAACCATAGTCCGTGCGGCTGGAACCACTGTGATCCCTATCATAATATTCTAAGTTTATTTGCCACGTTCGAAATATACTCTGTCGCATTCCTCATCATAAAAGGTGGAATAAACAATTTGTAAAGATATCTATTATCTCTTCATTTTTTGACGTTTCTTAAAACCAATGAAATTTGTCACAAGGGTGAGTTTCAACCAATTATGTCATTATTATAGTGGAAATAAATCTCTTGTGATTATTCTCGGGAATATTCACTGTGGCTTTTATTTGCCTAACAAGTGTCAGATAGTTGTCAAAATAATTACCTAATTGTGTCAACGCGATATATAAAATGAGTGAAAATGATCGGTTTAGTACCTTTTCTGATGCAGAAATAACAAAAAAGATTTTAGAAACTACTTCGAAAAATACTCTAATAAGTATCAATCTATATGGAGACAATTTAAGACATTCACCCAAGAAATTGATTATATTCTGGATCAATCTACTACAACAGCTACTCTGGCATTGATTTTGAAAGATTGGGCTTATAACATGAAAAGAAGAGACGCAAATGATTATAAAGAAGCAGTAATAAAGACAATGTGGAATAAAACGTCATAATTAGTTCAAGAACTTTACTAAAATAAGTTTAACAGGTCCTTTAATCTTTCCCATGATATAGAATTCAAAAATGCTCGGAATGCTATAACGAGGAAAACCTACAAACCCTCACAGTGCTCGTTATAGGTATGCGGGTTGTCTCACGTGGTACAACCCGTGCTCGCCAGTCGACTAGCTTCGAGTCGAAGAAGGGGTGGATTCTTCAAAAAAATTATTGAGTATACATAATGGGCGCCAGAGAAGTTTTGGCAAGCACCCAAGACTTCCTAAGTTAGCCCACAACTCCTCAGTGGGTTAACAACACTCACTACACACTCCAAAGGTTAAACTGATAGGTAAATTATCATAAATAAATAAAAGTCAGCAAATACACCCTGATTGAAATTTTAATTAATCTTGGTGGACCAAAGGTCTCTTTTCAAAATATATGATACAATATCATTACCAAAAGAAAAATATTATAAAAAAAAAATCGTCTGAGCTCAGCTGAAGGCTGTAATCTCAGGGTGCAGTAGAGCTGAGGGCCCCAAACTACACCGATGTCTCAAAGCAAAGATTCTAGAGAATCGATCAAATTGTTCATGTACAAAATTCCAAAAATTACAACGATAATATATTATATATATGTCCAAAAAAACACCAATGTACAGTTACAAGGGTTCACACTTCCGCAATTTATACCAATATAATGGTTGCATAAGCCAGAAATTTAAATTACAACGAGTTTAGCGTTGCTGGAGAATATACAGCTCAAAATTATATACGGCGCAAAATTATATACAAGAAACCATTAGAAATAGGCAAAAAAAAACTACTAAATACCGCTATACTAGGTACGTACCAAGTGTTCCAGCGTATCTTAATCTATGCGCAAGATTTCAAAATATTTTAAATACAAAATTCAAGTAAGGAAAAAAAATAAATAAAACTTAATATAAAAAAAACGGTAATTTGTGAAGCATAGATGTGAATTTACTACTGAGTTTAAAGAAATAAGAAAGGAAAACTGTAACCTTTCCTTTCCCGGCACCAGAACAGGAACTGAAATTCCTCCAGATTAATCCAGGCCTCCTGGAACTGGTCTCACCGACCCATTAAATTTTAATCAGCGTTTTTATGTCCATATACTAAAACCCCCCTAAAATAGAGAAACGAATTAGCCTCTACATAGGGTTTACATTTTACCCCGGTCAACTTTTCGACGTACCCCCGTAATATCCCATCATACTGACTATAATAACTATACCCGAAATTCGCAAATAATTACACCTCATGACTTTTAACTGTATAAAAGCCACCTACTCTGAAAATAAAAACTATATGACTGGTTTTTTTCCGCTTAGCAAAAAAACTACGATACCAATAAAAACCCATAATATAAAAACTACGTCGTTGGACACATCCCTGAATGTTTATACAACCCCTGTGATATATTCTTATTTCAACAAAATATAAAGCCATGTAGAATATGAATTAATAAGAATTTATAAAATTATAACGAATCTATCCCGCGAACCCAGATTACAAACTCCAATAAATTACGAATCAAGCAGAATTTCTACGTTAAATTGCCTACAAATCTGTTAATTCCGAGAAAGTATCTTTCAACCATTTACCTTTTCATTGAATCCAATGCCGTCTATGGAAATTTACCACGTGTTTTCTTAAATCTATCAATTCTACTGGAATCCTTCGGTCATCGGCACCCCCTGGTCCAGTATATTATTGGGTCAGACCTTCGATTAGTTAAATCGAGCGATATTTTCTTCCCCTATGTAAAATTTTTCCGTGAAATAGCGTTATGGCTCCCAGAGCACATGCAAATATCTTTTGTTCAGATGTGTGTTCACACCTTGACGGCAAATGGAGGACTGAAATTTTCAACTCGGTTCCGACAGCGCTGTGACTTCTCTCAGTCGACAGGTTAGCCAAATTAAATTTACAACGGCTCGGCGAATTTTTCGCGTTACAGATTCCCCCCCTTTCGTCAAAGGTCAATTTTCATCGTCAGGCGGTTGCGTAGAGTATGGTTTCAAGTCCTTGCAGTGCCATACTCCTGCCGTAGCTCCATCCTTATCGTGTAACTCATACGTCCACGGAGATACCCTCTTAGCTATCGAGTAGGGCCCTATATACTTAGGCGCTAGCTTACGCGTGTAATACCTCGCAGCATCCGAAAGGACAAAATTCCTCTTCCACACTAAATCGTGCGGGAGATACTCAACATGCCTACGCCGCAGATTATGGCTATCACAAGCCTTCTGATTGGCATCCTCTAACCGTTTCCTGATGTCAGCGAACAATTTCCTAAAACTCTCATTACGACTACTCTCGGGAGTTCTCACACTATCTCCCAGATCTAAATCTGAATTATCAACATAATCGGCCCCAGACAACAGCATAGACCTACCAAAATTAGCGAAATACGGTGTTACCTTCGTGACTTCATGAGTAGATGTTCTAATCGCACATCCTATCTGAGCGAGATGCTCGTCCCAACAACGATGATTATCCGAGACATAGGAAGCCATCATAGTCTTAATCACACGGTTAACTCTTTCACACGGGTTAGCCCTCGGATGATAATTGGCATTCAGCTTGATACGACAGCTATATCGGGAAGCTAAACTTCGGAAAAGATTACTACGATATTGGGGACCATTATCACACAAAATCACCTTGGGTACCCCATATACAAGAAATACTTCATCTTCAATCTTACGGGCAACGGCCGCTGCCGACGCTGTTCTAAGTGGGTATATCAGCACATACTTGGTCAAATAATCCGTAACGACAAGGATGAAAGAATTACCTCGTTTCGACCTAGGAAGAGGCCCCATCAGATCTGTGCAAATCATTTCCCACGGCCTGCTAGGCTTTGGATGAGACGCCATCTTATCAACAGGTTTATCTTGTGACGCCTTATGCGCCGCACACACCTCACAACGATTAACATACCTAGCGACGTCAACCCTCATTTTCGGCCAGTAAAAACGCTCAGCTACTCTGTGGAAGGTTTTAAAAATACCCGTATGTCCAGATGTGGGAGGGACATGGGCTTCCATGATTATACGCGACCTACCAGCCTTGGGAACTACCAGTTTCCAAGATTCACCAGGCGACAGCGGTTGTGTGTACTTATTGACAACATGTTTGAAGAGGACATTATCCTTCACACGCCAATCCGGGAATTTAAGTTGATTACTAGCGACATTCTTCACCATCTTACAATACCACTTATCATTGGTTGTATCAAACAGAGGGGGCGGTACCTCTTCAGATGAAACCTCTACAGACACCTCATCGACCACAGGGACGGACCGAGAAAGAGCATCTGGTACCACGTGTTCACGACCTTTGCGATGTATAATTTGGAAGCTATACTGTTGCATTTTGACTGCCCATCGGGCTAGACGACCCTTCGGACTCTGCAACTTCTGTAGCCACAGTAGGCTATAGTGATCCGTAATGACGGTAAAAGAAACACCCTCTAAATAAGGCCGAAGTTGTTCAAGTGCCCAAACCACAGCGAGACATTCGCGTTCAGTGGTGGAAAAATTCCGTTCTTGGCGAGTAAGAGGTCTACTTAAATAGCAAATAACCTTGTCACCATCCTCGTGAGGCTGACTCAACACAACCCCTAAACCATAACCACTACTATCGGTCTGTACAACAAAGGGTTTATTAAAATCGGGACACGTAAGAATCGGCGCAGAAACCAAACATTCCTTAACACGACGAAACGAAGACTCACATTCAGAAGACCACACAAAAGGACGATTTTTCCTCAGAAGACCCGTAATGGGGACCATGATGGTTGAAAAATTAGGTATAAATCTCCGGTACCAGGAGAAGGTTCCAACCACACGACGAACTTCCGTAATATTACGAGGAGTCGGTAACTCCAACATTGCCTTCACCTTATCCGGATCCACATGCAACCCAAAACGATCAACTACATACCCAAGATACTTCATTTCAGGACGACAGAACTGACACTTATCCACGCTAACAGTAATTTTAGCATCCGCTAACCTCTTAAAAACCTCTTCGAGTACCCGTACATGTTCTTCGAAAGTTTGCGTACAAATAACCACGTCGTCAAGATAGACAAAAACATGCGGTTCAAGATCATGGCCTAAAACATTGTCTATAAGCCTCTGCCAGGTAGCTGGGGCATTATGTAAACCAAATGGTAGTCGTTTGAACTGGAATAGACCCCTATTAGGTACCGTAAAAGCCGTGTATTGCCATGAAGATTCGGCTACCGGAACTTGCCAATAAGCGGACTTGACATCTAAACTAGACAAATATTTAGCCTCACGCAACTTCTCTAAAGTATCCGTTACCAGGGGAAGAGGGTAGCTATCTCGAACAGTGACAGCATTCAACTTCCTGTAATCAACGCAAAATCGATAGGAATCATCCTTCTTCCTGACCAACAAAATTGGAGAAGCCCACGGACTATTGCTGGGTTCTACAACACCTAACTGCAGCATCTCATCCAATTCAGCATCGATATGCCTCTGTACAATGGGATTGACCCTATAATATCGCTGCTTGATGGGGGGACTAGAAGTCACTATCACGTGTTCTACTCTATCGGTACACCCTAGACCTTTTCCCATAATTTCCATATTCCTATCAATCACCGCTTGAAGTCTCTGCTGTTCCAAAGGAGTGAGTACCGTTCTAGACGACACATGTTTCACACTATTTATCAACACAGGATCTGCCGAAAAATGCCACTCGTCATGGCGAAGATCTGGGACGACGCCCATCAAATTCCAAAAATCTATACCCAGGATCAAAATATGAGTTAATTCAGGGACAACCAGAGCCTCAATCAACCGCATACGACCCCTCAAAACCACGGGCAACACTACGGTTCCAATACTCTGTAACACATTACCATTTGCCACTGTACAATTAGTCGTCCTACTTTTATCCAAAGTCAACCCTAAACAAGAAATTACCTCATATCCCTTACCTCCTAAAACAGTTCTTGAAGCGCCCGAATCCAAAAGTCCTAATAAAGTTTTCCCTAGGATATCTATCTTAAGATAAGGACGTTCATCATTCGCAGCGTGATCCAGTACGTAATCTATGGCGACACGGAAATCATCGACCGGGGGGTTTTCACTGACGCACTCTACCCGATCATTCAAGCACGTCTTGGTTCGTTTCCCTGGTTAGATCTGGGAGAGCAAACAGGACAAGTTCTAACTGTGTATCCCTCCTTTTTACATTTAAAACAATATTTTACACTGGCAGCCTGCAGACACCCTACAGCCCGATGTCCAGGCTGTTTACAACGAAAACACACCGTCTCTCTAGGGGCGGAAGACGAGATGGAGTTATGTGACGCTCTGATCTCAGCCACTGGTTCCACTTGCGAGGTTACATACGCGAGGTCTGGCTCCAAACAATTCGATCTCCTCGAAGGTACACTATAATTTTCAATAGCCGATTTTCTGGCTTCCAGTCTACGACCCAGAGTCAACAATTCCCGCACACTATTAACCTCTACTAGACCCAAATGATTTTGATAATACGGCGCGATATTCCTCAACAAAATTTTGAGTTGCGTCTCCTCTGAAATAGGGCAAGACAGCCTTTTAAAATAACCAGACATCACAGCCAAGTAGATTCCCATGCTTTCGTCCGGACCTTGAGTCCTCCTTTTGATTTCCTCGAACAGTTTCTCATTGTAATCTACCGATAAATACTCTTCCCGTAATAGATCCACGAACTCATCCCAAGAGTTTACCTCTTCTCTATAAGCTAAATAAAACTGATAAGCCCTACCAGAAAATAAATCGATACCACTAGCTAACAAAATTTCCTTATCCACATTACGCGAAACTCGATACTCTTCCACTTTTTCCAGGAAGCTCGATAGTGAAATACCTTTGGGATCTCCAGAAAACACCAAACCCCACTTGCTAGGCAAGATCGTCTTAATACTAGACAAGTTCCTCGACGCATTACCAGGATTAGGAAGTGGTCTGACTTCATTGAGAGTCGATCTACGGATAGTTGACAAATTTGCAAAGGACGGCCCAGGTTGAGAGAGGATTTCCAATTGGGGGGGTTGAGATTGACGAGAACGCTCATGTCTAGAAGCCTTACTTCCCAATGATTCGTATAAGGAGAGAGCTTTAGCCATTAGTTCATCTACTTTTGCCCTCTGTCGAACACCAGCATCACCTGCTTCGAAATTAGTCGCACGTTCCAACCGACCTATGACATGCACCAACTGACTCTGTAACTTCTGGAAACTACCACTCACACGAGTTTCGTTGAACTCTTCTACACCGGGCTCAATCTGATCTAACTTATTCTCAACTGCGCTCAAGTCTTCGGCAGCTGTATACGGATACTCTGGCGGATCTATACTATCATCTTCCTTCTCTACCTGCAACGCTAAAGTTAAACTACGCCGCATCTCAGACACCGTGCCACTTGCAATACCACGTATTGTCAACTCATACACAAGCTCATCCTGAACCAACCGATTAACCACAAACCTACGAGACATTTCTTCTTTTTAAGTTTAATCTGACAAGCAATCCAGGCAACAAACCAATTTCCAACCTAGCGGAACAATAATTCTTCACCGACACACCTGTACCTCAAATGGTCTCCCTCCAACTGAAACCTAATAAGGAATTTAAAACCCAAATCCAGATACCGAATGTCCAAAAGTCCCTATTTGTCCAAACAATATCTCCAACCCACAGAGTTTCCACGAAGTGTGTACTTCTCGAACCGACGCAACGTTCCTTCCTCAAAAGCGATTCCAAAATACAGGAGTCCACTAGCCCAAGGCACCACTTCCAAACACCGACCCGCTAAGGTTCGAACCCACAATGCAGCCTACAATCGTCGAAAGTCAAATAAACTTACCATAAAGCAAAGTATTTACGAATTCAGTTACTGTTCTGATACTAAAATTTATACACAGTGTGACCCAATATGTAACTCACCTTTTAAATTTACAATATCTATAAATTACAAATATTATACAATAGATAATCAAATAAAATTTTCAAAATTACAATTTTTATTGAAACAATAATATCGATATCAGAAATCTTCTTAGTCACTTGCTACCTGAAAAAGAAGAAAAAAAACAAAACGCATCAAACAATGAACAATCTGTCCGTTTCCTGTATTGAAACTTCAATTTAATATTTAACACTGCTTAACAAAATTAGGTGAATTTGTTTACCACTTACGCCCCATAAAACAATTCCCTTCAAGACCTCAAACCCCAGATTTACTACAAACACTTAAATCTGGCACTATCAATAACTAATTAAGAGAAATTATTTCCGGGTTACGCCCACAATTGAAACAATTACCTTCAAAGTTAAGCAATCCCCAGATTTACTATAAAAAAACCCAATTAAATCTGGTGCAATAGATTACAAAAGATACAATAACTGAAGTTAAATCTACAATGACTGAGTTTCTAAGAAAAAGTTGAAAATTTATCAAAGTTTAAAAAAAAGATAAAATCTACAATATTGAATTTTTCAAAATTCCAATAATCAATCAGTATGAAAAGAAAATAAATGTTGCCCACGAACCAATAAACTCTTTTTTTGATTTGTACTATAAAATTTTCAGTTTGATATATATTATGATCTCACAGAATAAGGTAAGTTGCTTACAAATTACGTCCAATAAAACAATTCCCTTCGAATTGAACACAACCCCAGATTTACTAAAAACACTTAAATCTGGCACAATCAAAACATATTAAGAGAAATTATTTCCAGGTACGCCCCAATAAAACAATTACACTTAAATCTGGTGCTAAAAATAAACTGAAAATAAATCTGCAAATTTAACTTATCAAACGTTCAAGTTTAATCAAATGGCTACAACTGAAATTTTGATTTTTAAAGTTTAAGTTTAATCAAGATGCTGAAAAAAATTTAATTTCAAAAGTTTAAGTTTAAATTACAGGATATGTATTGCTGACAATAAAAAAAATACTAACGGCCCCACGTTGGGCTCCAAAAACATATAACGAGGAAAACCTACAAACCCTCACAGTGCTCGTTATAGGTATGCGGGTTGTCTCACGTGGTACAACCCGTGCTCGCCAGTCGGCTAGCTTCGAGTCGAAGAAGGGGTGGATTCTTCAAAAAAATTATTGAGTATACATAATGGGCGCCAGAGAAGTTTTGGCAAGCACCCAAGACTTCCTAAGTTAGCCCACAACTCCTCAGTGGGTTAACAACACTCACTACACACTCCAAAGGTTAAACTGATAGGTAAATTATCATAAATAAATAAAAGTCAGCAAATACACCCTGATTGAAATTTTAATTAATCTTGGTGGACCAAAGGTCTCTTTTCAAAATATATGATACAATATCATTACCAAAAGAAAAATATTATAAAAAAAAAATCGTCTGAGCTCAGCTGAAGGCTGTAATCTCAGGGTGCAGTAGAGCTGAGGGCCCCAAACTACACCGATGTCTCAAAGCAAAGATTCTAGAGAATCGATCAAATTGTTCATGTACAAAATTCCAAAAATTACAACGATAATATATTATATATATGTCCAAAAAAACACCAATGTACAGTTACAAGGGTTCACACTTCCGCAATTTATACCAATATAATGGTTGCATAAGCCAGAAATTTAAATTACAACGAGTTTAGCGTTGCTGGAGAATATACAGCTCAAAATTATATACGGCGCAAAATTATATACAAGAAACCATTAGAAATAGGCAAAAAAAAACTACTAAATACCGCTATACTAGGTACGTACCAAGTGTTCCAGCGTATCTTAATCTATGCGCAAGATTTCAAAATATTTTAAATACAAAATTCAAGTAAGGAAAAAAAATAAATAAAACTTAATATAAAAAAAACGGTAATTTGTGAAGCATAGATGTGAATTTACTACTGAGTTTAAAGAAATAAGAAAGGAAAACTGTAACCTTTCCTTTCCCGGCACCAGAACAGGAACTGAAATTCCTCCAGATTAATCCAGGCCTCCTGGAACTGGTCTCACCGACCCATTCAATTCCAATCAGCGTTTTTATGTCCATATACTAAAACCCCCCTAAAATAAAGAAACGAATTAGCCTCTACATAGGGTTTACATTTTACCCCGGTCAACTTTTCGACGTACCCCCGTAATATCCCATCATACTGACTATAATAACTATACCCGAAATTCGCAAATAATTACACCTCATGACTTTTAACTGTATAAAAGCCACCTACTCTGAAAATAAAAACTATATGACTGGTTTTTTTCCGCTTAGCAAAAAAACTACGATACCAATAAAAACCCATAATATAAAAACTACGTCGTTGGACACATCCCTGAATGTTTATACAACCCCTGTGATATATTCTTATTTCAACAAAATATAAAGCCATGTAGAATATGAATTAATAAGAATTTATAAAATTATAACGAATCTATCCCGCGAACCCAGATTACAAACTCCAATAAATTACGAATCAAGCAGAATTTCTACGTTAAATTGCCTACAAATCTGTTAATTCCGAGAAAGTATCTTTCAACCATTTACCTTTTCATTGAATCCAATGCCGTCTATGGAAATTTACCACGTGTTTTCTTAAATCTATCAATTCTACTGGAATCCTTCGGTCATCGGCACCCCCTGGTCCAGTATATTATTGGGTCAGACCTTCGATTAGTTAAATCGAGCGATATTTTCTTCCCCTATGTAAAATTTTTCCGTGAAATAGCGTTATGGCTCCCAGAGCACATGCAAATATCTTTTGTTCAGATGTGTGTTCACACCTTGACGGCAAATGGAGGACTGAAATTTTTAACTCGGTTCCGACAGCGCTGTGACTTCTCTCAGTCGACAGGTTAGCCAAATTAAATTTACAACGGCTCGGCGAATTTTTCGCGTTACAATGCAAAAGATGCAAAAAGAAAAATTTTACAAAAACATCCTGAAAAGCGTAAACAAAGTTCTGTGGCACTTTCTAATACATAATTGTTGCAAATTTTTAACTATTGGGACGAAGATACACCTTGTGGATTGCAAAAACAGTTTTTTCACGTTGCATCGTGCTACGAAAGGTGTAGTTCATTATTTTAAAAAAGAAACCGACATAATAAGATTAAATACTGGCTGCATTGAATACAATCCCATCTTTACAAAAACTGCACAGGGTGGAGCACAAAGGTGCGCTAATAGTAAATGGTTGACTCCAAACATGAATAACCCAGATATTTGCCCTGTTCGTCTTTTTGAAAAACTGATGGCTAAACGTGAAGAAAATATTAAAACCGAACGCTTGTTTCTTACTCCAAATCCGGCTTGGCAAACTCATGGTTCTTGGTATAAAAACGTTCCTGTGGGAATAAATTCCTTTTCAAAATGGATGGAAGAATCCGCAGAAAAAGTAGGTCTAGACACAGTTCCTAAAAAATAACTAACCATTCTGCCAGATCAAGTGCAGTAAGTAACCTTTCAAAAACTGGTGTAGGAGAACAAGAACTAATCAAGATCACTGGTCGTAATTCTGCAAGTTCGATTAAACCATACTTACAATTGAACCAAGAACATCATTCAAATATAATAAATAATCTTAGAGATAATACGCAGGAGGAAACACTTAATATAACAAGCAATTCCAAATCCTCAAGAAATATTGAGTCTCGAAATATTTTTAATAATTGCGTTTTTCATTGTACTAATTTAAATTGTTAATTTTTTCAATATATTCACAATGTGTCAACAATATTTTCGTATATTGTAATAATTAATTAAATGAAATTTTTCAATAATTTTATGATAGTTTTATTGATCTTTTTTATTGTAAAAATTTGTGAATCAAAAAATAATCTAGGAAAATATAACTCGCGAGTTCCATAAATTAGAAAATAATTTGACAGATTTTGTTCAAACTTGTTGCCATTTGAAAATAGCCACTTGAGTCCTGCGGGCTCTCGTGACTATTGCCTGGCAACAAGTTTTCAAAAAATCTGTCAAATTATTTTTAATTTATTCTCACTCTCTTGTTATATTATTACTGAGAAAAGTCTGGTTCGCAAATATTCCTTCTTTTTGTAAGATTTGCACGTGTTATATTTATGGCGTACGATCCTTCTTGCAAGAACATACCATTCTTAACTTATTACTAGTTTTAAATGAAACTCACTGTTTCTAAATAATTCCACGATATATTGAATACAAAGTTGAAAATTCTAAGAAATTTGACAATTGTTTCGATATTAAATATCATCGTAAGTAAGGGTCGAGACAGTTAATTTCATCATTTTTAAACCTCAGTCGTGAATGTTTCTTCAAGTGTTCAAGTTTAAGTTCAGCACCAGCTTTGAGTCAAACTCAAATTGTATCTCAGTAGTTTAATGAAGTAACTCTCATAACTCATTTTATTATTTTACGCTAATGATGTTTTCGAACTTCGAGAAGGCCTTTTTAAAAAGACGAACTACACAAATGAGACGTTTATTAACTATATTTAACAATACAATCTGTCTTTCATTTGAATACAGCAATATTTATATGTTTTACAATATACTTATTGGACAAAATGCATTACTGCATAATATACAATATCCATGACGTAATTCGCTTCTCTCTCTCTTTCTCTCTCTCTCTCTCTCTCTCTGTGTATATATCTCGTGAGTTTCTCTATTTGATCTACACATTCTCATGCATATTTCGCAATTATTTCTCTCGGTATCTCGATTAGTAAACGAGTGAAAAGTACCAACTTTTCGCTACCGTAAAGAAACAGTGTACAATTAATAATAAGTGTAAATAGTGTAACAATTCTTTGTAAATATAGTAATAGTTGTTCAGTACCTTGACAACATACCATAGTGCGCGCCTACGAATAAACATTGCAACAGTGTAAAACAATGCTGTGTTTGTTCTTCCTTTAAAACTTCTCGGTGGTGGGGAAGTGTAGTGGGTACCACCAGGCTAGAGACACTGCAGACCGTGCCATCTATAGCGCCCGTCGAGTAACTAAAATCGGTAGATAATTCCAAAAAATTAATGAAAACTGTAACGTCGTTAGTAATCAAATTTCATTGATTTTTATAACTGCATATGCGCGATATCATATTGCTCGTCCCCATCCCCACATGTTATATGTTATACTGTTATCATTTCTTAGTTCAAGTGTAGAGGTTATTTTAAGGTTACGGGATTTTGGCGTATTTTTTAATTGCTATAGTGTAATATTTATCTGTTGTTTCGTTGCTTTATTGTTATTAATTCAAAAGACAATGTCAAAGTGGATTCTGAAGGAGTAATAAATGGTGTACTTGGTAAGTTTTATTAAAAAAATTTGAGCATTTTTTCTTTCACAATTAACAACCATTATCTTCATTTTTATAAAACACAGCGAATTTTTTCTAATTTAATCGACAACTTTAGAGATCATGGTTGTTCTTTACATTAGCCAAACTGAAAATTGCTGCATGAATAAAGTAAATATTTCTTTTTACAGTTTTGTTCCTCCAACCCAGGAAGATAAAGTTAATATGGCTGAAAAGCAGTGGTAATAAATCATTAAATTTGTCGACGAAGAAATGATGGAGGATATGATCCCTTCCAAAAACAGTGTTTCTTTAGATTTGAGAAAGACGAAGAGAGGTTATTAAGACAGTTTGATTTGCCTTCCCATATGAGTGAAAATTAACAAAAATTGACGGTAAGTTTTATTGTATTCAATATAGCATGCTATAATTTTAGGCATTTTAAAATGTAAATTGAGTGAACGAAAAGACGAGTACTGAGTGTGTAATTTTATAAAAATTCCAGGTAAGCGCTTTCATCCATTAGACCATTCTGAAACCTCTCGTCAATAAAAAAATATACAGAAAGTGTCAAAAAACATCAAACCCTGTAACTGCTACATACAATGAAATAAAATGTCTGATTTTACATCATTATTTAACTAAAATTTGTTAAAATTACTCTATACAGAGTGTGTACAATTGTAATTCACATAACGAAACGTCCAATTTGATTACCAACTAAATGATATGTGTGCACACCCTCTTTATAGGGTAATTTTAACAACTTTTACTTGAATAATGATGTAACATCAAATGTTTTATTTCATTGTGTGTACATTGTACCTGTTGTATGTTTTTCTCTTGTCGACAGCTTTGAGAATGACCTAATGGCTGAAAGCGCTTAGCTGGAATTTTAATCAAATGACACTCGGTACTCGTCTTTTCATTCACTCAATTTATATCTAGTGTGTACACCATACTCAGACAATTCCATTTTAAAATGTATCCATTGAAAAAATAATAATCTGGGTTTTATTTTATGTTATAGCTATATTCCCTCCACCAGCTATGGGATGGAAGGTATTGATCCCTTGCCGATTTTCATATATAGCCCATGGTGTGACAATTAATGGGAAATGAAAGTGAGTATTAACTTTTGTTGAGGCATTACGTCTAAGTATTTGGTCTAGCGGTAACCAAAAATCCAAAATATCCAATAAAGACAAAAATAGTTAAGAATCAAGAATTCCTAAAAAAATCGAAAGCTTAAAAAAATGGAATCAAAAAAACCAAACAAATGTATACATTCAAACATGTTTTGATATTTTTTTGGCTTAGTACAAAAACATGTGTAAACTTATTATTTCGATAGTAAGCGCATTTTTTTTTGTTGACATACATTTTCAAACATATTTGTGTGTTTACTTATTTATTGTTGTTATTTTGTGTGTTTACTTGTAGAACCTCAACCAGAAACGAGAAAGGACTCCATGAGACGGTGGTATTTTTAAGAGCCCTCAAGAAATATGTTAACAATCATAGACTGCCAGGAGCTGCAGAGTAACTTAAACTGCCTTATGCAATGGTTTCATAGGAACGGAATGCTTTTAATTGTAGAAATATACAAATATGCAATATACTAGGTTCAAACTTGTGTTATAAACCTATTTAATACTTTCAGTAAAGAAATAAAGATGTGTTTTAAGTGGAAATGAAATGTTAGATATATTATTTTAAATGTTGTACAGTCACAAATGCTGTTCAGCACTCTTATATGTAATTACTTGGCACCTTGTATTTACAGAGCTGGGCAGTATTTAACAACTTTTCCTATAAAAATATTTTAATTAGTTTTGTTCTAACATTCACAGTAATTATACTCAAATGTTTCCTTTCACAGAAAGTTGCCAAAAATAGTAGTTAACAACTTATTGCTAACACTTTTTTTGATTAGGTAAGTAGCAGTTATACTCCTGCAGTTTGTCCAGCTCTGTGTGTTTATACGAGTGTAATAATAAATTAATATAAACTTATCATACATAATTTTCTACTTTTATCTTGATTTAACATCATTTGAAAATCTAATGATACTCCAATCTAGAATGTATATTACTCAAATTATTTTTTAATTATTGCATGGTTTTTACACTATAATTTATTTGTTGTCATTATGTTTGTTAAGAAGAGTACTTTGTGAAAGAAATTATTTGTTGTGTATTTTTATACCAAAATAAATAAATTGTTTATATGATTATTGTTTTATTTTTTCCAATTTAATTAACCATTTATGGTCCATCATTTGATATTTCATTTAATTTAACTCAACATCTAATCATTATTTAGATAATGGAGTTAAGTTGAATGAAATGTCAAATGATTGACTATGAATGGCTATTTGGAAATAAAATAATTAAAATACAGTATATTTGAATATACCGCCAGTCCGCCAAAACCTAAAATTACAGAAATCTTTCCAACATCACTCAGTTGTTTACTCGACGGGCTCCTTAGATGGCGCCACAATCAGTGTCTCATCTATCTGTGGGTTATCTGTGGGTACCACGCCGTCAATTTGCTGACCAGTACAAGAGAACAATCGAACCACGTTACAAGCCAGTCGTTACAATAATAATTTACGCATTTCTGTACTCTTGTATTCATTTTAAATATATATTACTTTTCCTTTGTAAACTAAGTTTGAAGTTTAGTATTAAAGTTTTAGTTATACAGGGAAGTTTTATTGAACGATAGAAGTGGCCAAACCAGGCCTTAACTACAGTTCACATTATTCAATTACAAACTTAAAAATTTTTGGTCTTCGCCCGGATAAATAAAAGTGAAAAACGCTAGTAGTGCATCACTCATCTTTACAATTTCGAGCAGCCAACGTTCTTCAGACGACTTTAGAAGACAAACAGGTGGGTCCTTTCCATTTTTTTTCCTTTTTATTTTCCAGTGCATGTGATTTTAGTACTGTTTTCGATTGAACGTTTTTCTCGTTTTACTCCGCTCAAATTATTTTTATCATTTATACATATTTGCAACACCTTGTATATTGTTAATATTCAATAAAATGGAACAAATTATCAGAAAGCGAGGTTCAGTCAAGGCAAAACTAACAAATTTCGATATATCTGTAATTTTTTTAGAGTTAGAGCAACGTTATGAAAGGTATTCAAAGATTTTAGATGATTTTGAAGACCTTCAAGGTCAAATTGAACAACTTAGTGATACTCCTGATGAGCAGTATCTTGAGCGTGAGTTATTTGAGACGGCTTTCTATGAGGTGCTTGTTAGGTCTAAACGTTTTCTTATTTCAAGTGATTTAACTTTGCGAACACGGTCAAACGACTGTACCAATCAAATCGTGGGCAACACGCAAAGCGTGGGTGATGATGACGCCACTAACACTAGCGTTAGTAGCTGTAGCCATGTTTCAGCAAACAATTCTGCTTCAATCGCAGGCGCAAACGAAATCAATCCCTCCACAATTAATAATTCGAGTGTATTAGGAGGTGTTAAATTGCCGGTCATCGAAATTACGACTTATAACGGAGAATTCAGCAAGTGGCTTGAGTTTAGGGATACGTATGAGTCTTTAATTCACAAAAATTCAAATCTTTCGGCAATTGAAAAATTTCATTATTTACGTTCTTATTTGGGTCCTTCAGTGCTTGAAATAATTGCTAGTTTAGAAAATTTGTGATTCTAATCATGACAACGCTTGGACATTGATTTGCGAACGATTTAACGACAGCAGAATCTTAATACAAAATCATATTAAGGCAATTTTTCATATCGATGGAATTTATAACGAGTCTGCAAGTGTTTTACGTAAATTAGTCGACAGTGTTGCCAAACATTTAAGAGCTCTCAAGACTTTAAACGAACCAACTGAATCGTGAGATACTTTAATCATTTATTTAATTACGACTAAATTAGACGATGTTACTCTTCGAAAATGGGAACAACTAAAAGCTTCCTACAAAACACCAACTTTAAATGATTTAACTACTTTTTTAAAGGACAGAGCGGATCTTTTAGAGTCTCTAGAGTATAGTCAATCACGTATCGAAGGCAGCCCAAAATCACAATCATACAAACAAAAAAGAGTGAAAACTTTGGTAGCTGAAAACCGGGGTTCTTCATCAGTTACCTTAAAATCAAGTACTAATCTAACAAAACCAAAGTGTACATTTTGCAATAAAGAACATTATATCTCAGTTTGTTCCGATTTTTCAAAATTGAGCGTCAATGAAAGAATCGAACAATTAAAAAAGAAACACCTTCGTTTAAATTGTTTAAAATCAGGCCATTTGTATCGTCAATGCTTTTCAGAATCTTACAAAAGGTGCAATTTGAAACATCATACGCTTTTGCATTTGAAAACGAACAAAATTTCGATACTTCCAACACAAAGCCGCAAGAAAAATTAATTTATCAGCCAAAAATGAAACCGTTAGCCAGCAAGTAAGTTTATCAACAGTTTTAATCAATGTTTTTGATTCTAATAACAAACCGCGAACAGCTAGAGCCTTATTGGACGTAGGTTCGCAAATTAGCTTCCTCACTGAAGATTTGTTTACTAAATTGGGACTTTCTAAACAGTTTACAGATATAAAGGTAAGCGGTCTTAACGAAACTAAGTCGGAATGCAAAGGTAAATGCTTTGTACGAGTCAAATCGGAAGTAAACCAATTTTCTATTTCAGTTTCATGTTTAGTAGTTCCACAAATTACAGGGCAGTTGCCAAACTTTCAAATCGATAAATATTCTCTAAACATTCCAAGCAATATAGAATTAGCAGATCCTCATTTTGACACTCCTGATAAAATCGATATGTTAATAGGAGCAGACTGGTTTTGGGAACTTATTTGTGTAGGTCAAATGAAGCTAAATACAAACGGTCCTTATCTACAAAAAACTAAGTTCGGTTGGGTTGTTTCAGGTGCTGTTCAATCAATTTCAAATCGCACAGTTCAGTGTAACCTTGTTGAAACTGTCGATATCGATAAACAACTTAGTCGGTTTTGGGAGGTTGAAGAGTTTCTTGGTGTCAAGCCTATGTCCTTAGAGGAAAAGGCTTGCGAAGAGCATTTCGTAAAAACCTTTGAACGAGATTCATCTGGACGTTTTGTTGTCTCTATTCTTTTACTGGAAAGTCCTGAAAGGTTGGGTGATTCTCACGATACGGCAAGGAAACGTTTTCTTGCTTTGGAACGTAATTTTCAGCGTAACGTGGATTTCAAAAATCAATATTGCAAATTTATCGATGAGTATTGTGCTCTACAGCACATGGAGAAGGTTGATCCTAACGATCGTACAAAATACTCCTATTATATGCCCCATCATGGTGTCATGAAAGAGAGTAGTTTAACAACAAACCTGCACGTCGGATTTGATGCATTGTGTCATAGTTCAAGTGGTTTTTTCTTCAACGATTTAGAAATGACTGGTCCTACCATTCAATCTGACATTGTTTCAATCCTGTAACGTTTCCGAAAACATAATTATGTGATAGCCGCGGATGTCGAAATGATGTGTAGAATGTGCAGTTCAGCCAGAGCAAACACATTTACAACGTATTTTATGGCGTAGTGATAGTTCCAAACCCATCGATACGTATAAGTTACAAACTGTAACGTACGGAACCAAATCCGCTCCCTTTTTGGCTATTCGGTGTCTACATCAGATCGGTTTGGAATCCAAAACTGATCTTCCGAATGCTGCTCGCGTCATAATTCAAGATTTTTATGTTGACGATATGTTGACCGGTGCCGAAAGCATTATAGTTGCTATAATCTTAGCAAACGACGTTTCGACTATTTTAAACAAATCGGGGTTTCACTTACGAAAATGGATATCAAGTAGTTCCGAAATCTTACACCACATTAAATTAGAAGATCAGGCTGATTTAATTGATTTAGGTGCGAATGAAAATACAAAAACTTTAGGCTTGCTTTGGAATGGGCAAGTTGATTTTCTTTCCTATAAAATAGGTGTCAACTCATTACGAGTTACAAAACGAACTGTGCTATCCGATATATCACAAATTTTCGACCCGCTAGGTTTACTTAGCGCTACAATCATTATAGCAAAAATCATTTTACGCGATATTTGGAAGGAAAAGTTAGGATGGGACAATTCTTTACCGCAATCCTTGCATACCAGATGGTTACAATTTCGTGATGAGCTCATCGCTCTAAACAAACTTAAGAGTAATTTGTAAAATCCGACTAGAACCGAAATACACGGTTTTTGTGACGCGTCATTAAAGACGTATGGTGCTTGCGTTTACGTGAAATCTATAAATAATACCAATGAAGTTGTAGTACAACTTATTTGTGAAAATCCAAGGTTTCACCTTTGAAGACTCAAAGCATTCCTCGACTCGAGTTAACAGCTGCTTTGCTGCTTGTTCGATTAGTAGATAAGGTTAAGAGTTCTTTAAAGTTACATATCGATCAAACGTTTTATTGGTGCGATTCTACCATCGTCCTAGGTTGGTTGAGCATATCACCAAGCTCTTTACAAGTTTTTGTTGGTAACCGCGTTGCAGCCATTCAGGAACTTACAAGTTTTCTCGATTGGAGGCACGTTCCTACTCTTGATAATCCTGCGGATTATGTTTCACGCGGCGTAATGCCAAGTAATATACTCGCTCTGGATATTTACTGGTTTGGTCCAGAATGGCTAAAGTTAGACGAAAATGCATGGCCTCAACAGCGAATATCTGATAAAACTAATTCAAACTTAGACAGTGATTTACCAGAATTACGAAAGACAACTATACATACTAACGTCGCAATTTCTATCAATGCTATTGTAGATTCAAACAACTATTCAAATTCAACTTAATTAGGACGTATTATTGCTTATTGTTTTAGATTTAGAGATTGCTGCTTAAAATTTGTCAACCCTTCTTTACAAAAACCTTTTCAAGGTCCTCTCAAAATATCAGAAATGAATAAAGCCCTTCTGTATCTTGTCAAACTAGCACAATTTCATTGTTTTAAAGAGGAAATTTTCGCTCTCAAAGACGGTAATTCTGTAAATAATTCAAGTAAACTTTCTAGGATGAACCCTTTTTTAGACGATAAAGACATAATAAGAGTGGGAGGTCGTCTAGAAAACTCAAATTTCGACTTTGACAAAAAACACCCTATTGTTCCTCCTTACAAACACCATCTTACAACATAGATATTTGAAAGAGAGCACAAGGTGTTACTCCATGCTGGACCTCAATTGCTTTTAGCACACATTCGTAATAAATTCTGGCCACTGGGTGGTCGTAGTTTGGCTCGAAAAATTTTTCGGAACTGTGTGCATTGTTTTAAGGCTAAACCTAAGATCATTCAACCACTTATGGGAAATTCGCCTCAAAACCGTTTAACGCCTGCTCCAGCATTTTTTTCAACCGGTGTAGATTATGCGGGGCCATTTTTAATTCGCGATAGGCAATGTCGAGGATATAAATTAACCAAAGCATACATTTCTTTATTTATTTGTTTTACGACTCGTGCAATGCATCTCGAGCTAGTTTCAGACCTCACAACAGAATCTTTTCTGGCTGCACTAAGACGTTTCGTATCACGTCGCGGAAAGCCCTCTCAAATATACTCAGACAATGGGAGCAATTTCTTAGGTGAAAATCAGGAACTAAGACAATTGGGCACATTTTTACGAGATAATGCGTTTGACTTGACTGAATCTATCGAGAATGAAGGTATCTCATGGTCATTCATTCCTTCCCAATCACCACACTTTGGCGGCCTTTGGGAAGCCGGCGTTAAATCGGTCAAATTTCATCTAAGACGCGTTGCAGGTAATGCGTCGTTGACGTTTGAAAAATTCTACACCCTGTTGGTTCAAATCGAGGCGGTACTAAATTCACGTCCTCTTTCTCCGCTTTCAAATGAACCTTCAGACTATACACCCTTAACTCCTTCCCAATCACCACACTTTGGCGGCCTTTGGGAAGCCGGCGTTAAATCGGTCAAATTTCATCTAAGACGCGTTGCAGGTAATGCGTCGTTGACGTTTGAAAAATTCTACACCCTGTTGGTTCAAATCGAGGCGGTACTAAATTCACGTCCTCTTTCTCCGCTTTCAAATGAACCTTCAGACTATACACCCTTAACTCCTTCCCACTTTTTAATTGGTCGTCCAATGGTCACAGTAGCAGATCCCGACGTAAGCGTGATCCCAGACAACATATTATCATACTTTCAACACATACAGAAACTTCAACAGCATTTTTGGTCAAGATGGTCGATTGAATATATCTCCGAACTTCAGCTACGTAATAAGTGGCGCAGTAACAAAGCCACTCTGCAATTAAATGATTTAGTCCTTTTGAAGGAAGATAATCTCCCGGCTTGTAAATGGTTGCTAGGAAGAATCGGAGCTCTGCATCCGGGAAAGGATGAAATTTCGAGAGTTGCCACCATTCGAACGAAGAAAGGGAACGTGAAACGCTCCTATGCAAGGTTGTGTCCGTTACCGATTAATTGAAAGTGCGTCCTTTCAAGGTGGGGGGCGATGTTCAGTACCTTGACAACATGCCATAGTGCGCGCCTACGAATAAACATTGCAACAGTGTAAAACAATGCTGTGTTTGTTCTTCCTTTAAAATTTCTCGGTAGTGGGGAAGTGTAGTGGATACCACGCCGTCAATTTGCTGACCAGTACAAGAGAACAATCGAACCACGTTACAAGCCAGTCGTTACAATAATAATTTACGCATTTCTGCACTCTTGTATTCATTTTAAATAGATATTACTTTTCCTTTGTAAACTAAAATTGAAGTTTAGTATTAAAGTTTTAGTTATACAGGGAAGTTTTATTAAACGATAGAAGTGGCCGAACCAGGCCTTAACTACAGTTCACATTATTCAATTACAAACTTAAACAATAGTGTCCGTATTTGATTTTTATTTAACTACAACTATAAACTGGAAAAATAATGCCCTATTTATCAATGTACATACACATACGTACACAGGCTATAGATCAACTTGTGCCCTCTGTTTTATTGAAAAAGTTTTGATAAAATAATATCATATTTATTATAAATTTTTCCAATTTGATT
The DNA here is from genome assembly GCA_963921935.1 of Galeruca laticollis. Taxonomy (NCBI): domain Eukaryota; kingdom Metazoa; phylum Arthropoda; class Insecta; order Coleoptera; family Chrysomelidae; genus Galeruca; species Galeruca laticollis. Next base: position 180,205,219 of record OY998179.1, on the reverse strand, counting down.
ATTTCATAGATAAACGTTCTTTTCCTCGTTCTATCTCATATATTATTCCAATCACGTCCATCGTTTTCTTTCATTGTCATATATATAGAGTAAAATCTAAATAATTTCTTTACCGGAATGGCTATTCGAATGTAAAAAACTTTCATCAATTTCGAAAAAGAAGTCTTGTAAACTTTTATGCTAATAAATTCCTGGTGGACCGTAAAAATTACGAAGACCGTCCAAAGTCCCGACGGACAACGTACTTCCCCCTCTTCCGTTCTATTTCTTCAGTTTTCCCGATTTCCGCTCGAACGGAACATCTTGTTTGTTTTCAATCAGCTCCGATTGAAAAACGTTTTTGTAGAAAAGCGAACTTTCTCGGACAGAGGCGGCTATTTATACCTTTTCACTAACTGAATGGAACTAAGGAAAATGGGATGGAACGCGATTTGCAATAATTGTAAGAATTTTTGAGGATAATTTGAATTTTTCTAATAGAGGAAATTATATTTCCCACAACATACAAAAGGGCTAGTTTTACTGATATGCCCACCTGACTCGTATATAAACAAAGGTTAAATTAACCCACACTGCAGTTTTCAGTTTCAGCGCATCTCTGAAAACAGGAAAAAGTGTAAATACGGTGAAGAAGAATTTCAATATCGACAGGATATAAAATTATAAACTCATCGATTGCATCCAATTTTGAACTAACTCTTTTACAAGTAAGATGCGACCAATAGAAAGAACGAATTGTTTGTTAAAGCCAAGTACTTGTAAGTGATAATAATAATAATAATAATAATAATAATAATAATAATAATAACAATTATTATTATATTGAAATAATAATAATAATTACAAGGCTAAGATTAGGTCATACAAGACTTACCTCGTGCTATATGCTGAGAGGACAAAGACAACCACTATGCAATACCTGTCAGACCACAGTATCAGTGCAGCATATTCTAATTGATTGCCCCAAATATGAAATTAGCAGACGGCAGCTATCCTTACCTAAAAATATTAAAAAATGTTTGGATAACGGAAATGCGGCTGAAAAAGTACTAACCATTCTTAGATCAAATAACATTTACAGAGATATTTAAAAAAGTTGAACTAGATTAATCTGTGAATGGGCTAATAATTCTAAGTAGTTGAGGCCCATACTCAAACAAAAATAATAATAATAATAATAATAATACACACCCTTAGCCGAGGAAATGAAAGAAGTTTGGAAACAGGATAAAATTTCAATAGTTCCAATAGTTATGTTGGTTACAGGTTTTGACGCGATTTCCAGCGGCGAGTGCGTGATACAGGTAGCAGCCTCTTGCTCTACCTCTTAAGGCCTCGGAACGTCACTTCGGACACCTTTGAAACCTTACACTTTCTCGGGCTCCAGATTTTTAACGTGGTTGTCTCTACGGCCCCTCGACTTCAAGCCTCAGATGGAGGTACGGTAAATTCCAAGGGTCTACTGGCTTCCAAATCCGGGAGGTTATTGCTAAATATAGAAACGTTCTCGCTAGTCCTGAAATAAATATTATTATCCTGATCTACACTACGGGGAAGCTAAAATACGTGCTGCCAAACAACTACTTTACCATAGGGAGGTGCTAATCTATAGTAGGTCAATAAAACACAAAGGTTTATCTAGGTTTTATTATAATTATATTTTCTACCAAGACGTTATATATATATATATATATATATATATATATATATATATATATCTATCTATATATATATATATATATATATATATATATATATAACAATTCTCATAAGGGGAGACAATACCCTTGTATCCCAAAAGCACATATGTATTATTTAATTATATGTATATTAGATATCCACTAATTAGTGACAAAGCAGGCAGAGCATAAGCGAGAGTGGTTTATGAGCATAAAATAGCGTAAATGACAAAAAAAGCGGTAAAAGCAAACAACAAATATCAAAGATTGGTGGTATTTTCATTCAAATGTTTTATAAGCTTTCATGAATGGAACGGGTTAGGTGTTACTCCCAAATCGGGAACAATATTAAAGATCGGGGACTCTAGATTTAAAATATCAGGAAGCCCTAGCGTTTATGTATGCCTGGCGCAACCGGAGATTTCAATCAGGATTCGCCCTATAAAATCGGAAAACACAATACTAGGGTCGGGGCTCTAGACTTAAATTGTCAGGAATCTCACTAAAAATAATACAAAATCGGGAGAGATCCTGGACTCTAGATTTGAAATATCAGGAAGCCCTAGCGTTTATGTATGCCTGGCGCTCCCGGAGATTTCAATCAAGATTCTCCCTAAAAATCGGAAAAGTTATCAACGAACGGGAACTAATATCAGGAAGCTTACTAAAAAGAAAAATCGGGAAAGATACTAAAACTGGGGATTCTAGATTTAAAATATTAGGAAGCCTTAGCGTTTATGTATGCCTGGCGCTCCCGGAGATTTCAATCAAGATTCTTCCTACAAAATCGGAAAAGGTATTAATGAACGGGGACTCTAGATTTAAAATATCAGAAAGCCCTAGTGTTTATTTATGCCTGGCGCTTCCGGAGATTTCAATCAAGATTCTCCCTAAAAATCTAAAAAAGTATCAAAGAACAAAACTAATATCAGGAAGCTTACTAGAAAGCAAGATCGGGAAAGATACTAAAACTGGGGATTCTAGATTTAAAATATCAGGAAGCCCTAGCGTTTATGTATGCCTGGCGCTCCCGGAGATTTCAATCAAGTTTCTCCCTACAAAATCGGGAAAGGTATTGAAGAACGGGGACTCGAGATTTGAAATATCAGAAAGCCCTAACGTTTATGTATACCTGGCGCTCCCAGAGATATCAATCAAGATTCTCCCTAAAAATCGAAAAAGGTATCAAAGAACGGAACTAACATCAGGAAGCTTACTAAAAAGAAAGATCGGGAAAGATACTAAAACTGGGGATTCTAGATTTAAAATATCAAGAAGCCCTAGCGTTTATCTATGCCTGGCGCTCCCGGAGATTTCAATCAAGATTCTCCCCACAAATCGAAAAAGGTATCAAAGAACGGGAACTAATATCAGGAAGCCTACTAAAAAGAAAAATCGGGAACGATACTACAACTGGGGATTCTAGATTTAAAATATCAGGAAGCCCTAGCGTTTATGTATGTCTGGCGCTTCCGGAGATTTCAATCAAGATTCTCCCTAAAAATCGGAAAAGGTATTCAATCAGATGAGATACAAAATGGTTTGCTACACTCCGGTGTACAAAGGATTTTTATTACTAAAATTTCTTACTTTCACAGCAACGGAATTATCAAGAAATTTTCAAAGTGCGGCAAAAACTCGAAAAGAAATTTTCGGTAATTGGCAAAACAAAGAAAAAAACTTTAGGCGGACGGAGCACAATTTATCGCTCCTGCTCCGGTTAGCCAGCACTTTGGTACCCTTCGTTCGATTCAAAATCTACCTGCCTTCAGCCTTACTTTTCCACCTCTCTCGATTAGTTCGACCTGCGCGCTTCTACCAATATCTATCTCGTTGCAGTGGGGAAACCAGTACATTGAAATGTTTAGTTTTAAAATCGGAATAAATATATTTACACAGAAAAATGATTTCTCCATCGCAACCAGATAGTAAAAGAAATAAAAATATCATCGGAACTTTGAATTACTATTAACCTTCTACAAAAAGTGTTTCTACCCCGAAGCCAGGGGATAAAATAATATGTTCACAGAGATTTACAATAATTATAAATCCTATGTCTGAAACAATTTCTATACAGTGGTTGAAATATATAGCGGGTAGATGCAATATAAAAATGAATATATATTCGCCGATATAAACTATAAAATGAAAATATACTCGGCAGCATAAACTATAAAATGATTTGTATACAAAGTAAAGAACATATAACGGGGATATGTACTACAAATGAATATATATACTCGGCGACATAAGCTATAAAATGAAAATATACTCGGTGGCATAAACTATAAGATGAAAATATACTCGAAGACATAAAATATCCTTTACGTAACGAAAACCTCGTTACAATGTATAACAACTAAATCCTTTGCACAACATTCCAAAACATTCGACCTTCAGCCAGAAAACACTCACACAAACATACAAAAAGCCGTTATACTAAAGACAACCTCAATAGTAAGAAAAATTTTGCAATGGAAAGAGGATGTGACTTGGCTCAAGCCCGTCACAAAATCTTACATAATTACCGAACCAAGTTTCGAGCAACTAGCATAATAATATAATAATAATATTAATAATAATATTAATAATAATAATAATTATTATTATTATTATTATTTTATTATTATCACTGCATATATGATGCCATATGGCAAGCATATCTTTACTTTCGTATGTATGATATGATCTGATTTTCTGAGTGCGATAACAGCGCTAAATAATAAATTCTCGAAAGATCCATACTGTCAACAAAATCTTGAATTGATTACATATCTATTAACTTTAGATAAAGAATGTATACTAATGTGGGTCCCAGGACATTGCGGAGTTCCTGGAAATGAAATGGCAGATATATCTGCAAAATTAGCAGCAAACTCACCCATTGATTATGGAATTCCTACACCTAAACGACATAAAATGTCACATGAAAAATATTATGCGAGAAAAGTGGAAGCAGCAATGATCCCAATATTATAATATTGATAATAATTTATCCAATTATTTTCAAAAATACATACACTATGATAACAATAAATCACAAAATATGAGAGAGAATTGTATAACAAACAGCGTAGTATATAAATGTACCGCTAATCATGAATAAATTAACCCGAAGCATTCCGAGAGGTGTAATAATAACACCTGTTTCGGCATGTTACTAAAACGTATCGATAAAATTTTGCTTATTATAAGACTAAACTAAAATCAAAATTAGCATAACAGAAAAAAATAATTTTATTACTATGGACCAGTAGACAAATATTAAATTTTTCTAATGATATCCGACTGTGTTTTTGGTTTAAGGTTCCTACAAACTATAGAAATGTATTTTCGGGCATCTCTAGTACTTACCTACTGGTAAGGACAGTACTATAGAAGTCTCTTGCCCTTTCTAAGAGAAAAAATTTTACTTTTTTTTAATAAGTTAATATTTGGAATGCCTTGCAATTCCATAGGAATGCAATTGTATATCCTTGGTGCTAAAAACATAAAGAACTAGTCATTCTAGGAGCAGTAAAATTATGTCTCCGTCTAGTTTCGTATCTATGCTCAGGTAAGTCAAATTTATTTTTTGTGGTGTGAAATTTTGTGCTTACGCATAAGAAATATAGTTGATGCAGATCTAATATCTTGGCTTCTTTGTATAGAAGGTCTGATGAATAGGTGTAATGTGTATGTAGCAATATCTTAAGAAATTTCTTTTGAAGAACTTCTAAGGGATGCATGTGAGTTTTTAAGGCACTACCCCAAACAAGTATGCCATACCGAAGGTGACTTTCCACTAAACCGTAGTATGAAGTCTTGAGATACTAAAACGGTATACATTTTTTCAAATACTTAAATCTATAAAAAATAAATTGTAATTTAATGTGATAGTCCTATTTTAAGTTTTTATCTATAATTACTCCCAAGTATTTAATGTTTGATTTATGATAATAATGGACACATGCAATCAATAAAGCCAGATATTCCAAAATTTGTATACCCTACGTTCCTCTCTAGACGCGAACAATTTACTTTATGTCGTGTAAGAATAGGCCACATTAACCTGACGCACTCACATATATTGACTGAATCTCCTAAACCAAGATGCTCATATTGTAGACAATTACTTAGCGTGGAACATCTTTTTATTTGTGCAAATATCTTCGTAAAAAGAGTTATTCATTATATTGAACCTATTAAATTACCGATACTGGAAAAAAAAGAACATTTTGTGAACGTGCTAACTTATATTAGAGATATGGAATTACAACTAAAAATTTGGAAATGTAGAACAATACAAGCAGCTAATGATCTTAGCAATCGATGCTGCAGAAACAAAACAAAAATAATAATAATAATAATAATAATAATAATAATAATATTAATAATAATAATAATAATACAGATATAAACACTATAAATCGATCAGCCGAATCAAAAGGTTTTACTTTCTCTCGTGAGAAAACCAATTGTATACAGGAATAAAAAACCACATCCCGAACCCCAGTTATACATGCAAAACCACCTAATTAATATTGAAGATACTGTTCGTATACTAGGTATGACATTGGATAAGGGTTTATATTGGGCAGAACACGTGAATTATCTTGTCAGCAAATGCCAAAAAGCACTCAATATCATTAGATGCTTAGCTAACATCACGTGGGGTGCAGATAGAGAGATTTTATTGAATATGTATCAGTCCCTAATTCAAGGAAGGTTAGATTATGGAGCTCATATATACAACTCCTGCACTGCAACACGCCTAAAACAGCTAGACCGAATACAATCATCTGCTCTACGTTCTGCAAGTGGTGCGTTTAGAACAAGTCCAATAAATTCTCTCCAATGCGATACCGGATAAATGGCTCATGATCTGAGAAGAAAATACAATAATATATTGCGCAAAAGCTATAGTTTATCCATCTCACCTAAATAAAAATCTCGTTTCAAACGAACAGCTTAACAAAAAATCAACATTCTATCGCAATAAAGAGCTATGCAACATGTTATCAATCAATCTGGAAGGAGTTATGCAAGAAAATATTTCAGTGACTCCCCCTTGGACTCTTGTTACCCCCACATACTGATACTACACTAGCTAGCTTAAAAAAAGAGGAAACGCCACCAACCGTTTACGGAGAAAAATTTGAAGAAATACTCAAATCTTACCCCAATAACCTTATAATTTATACCGACGGCTCCAAGACTCAAAACGGGGTAGGGGTAGCCTTTGTCACAGAAAACGAAACACACTTCTGGTGCCTAGATCCTATGAGTTCAATTTTTACAGCGGAAATCTATGCAGTCTGGCAAGCACTCCTATATTTTTCCTTCTCAAATCTTCTCTCGTGCCTAATATGCACCGATTCTCTTAGTGTTATCCAAGCCATTGGCAAATTTTTTCCAAATGAGCCCTATTGTAAGAATATTCTGGAATTAAACACTCACCTCACCTCTTTAGGGAAAGCTTGCACTATTATATGGATCCCGGGCCACTGCAATATTCCTGGTAATGAACTTGCCGATCAAGCAGCCAAAGCAGCAACACAGAACCTAAGTGACGTTGGATGCCCTATCCCTCTGGAAGATTTGAAAAAGGCAGTAAAAACAAAAATACGCTCTCTTTGGCAACAAAGATGGACTAACTTTGGAGGCCAGCTGTCAATGATCAAGCCTAGTATGAATAAATGGATCTACCCAAAGGCAACAAGGAGAGAACAAGTTGTTATGTGCAGAATTCGAATAGGCCACACGTATATCACACATCACTATCTATTGACTGGCAAATCCAGACCACAATGCGAAACATGTAAGACACTCTTATCTGTATAACACCTATTGAAATGTAAAAAATATAGACTCCAGAGAGTATTTGATGGATTGGACGCCGACGTAGACTTAAAAGCGATGGAAAACAACGACACTTTAAAGAAAATACTTACTTTCCTACAAGCAATCGACATATTTAGAAAAATATAAATAATTAAAAAGAGTGAAAGGAAGGATTCAAAAGAGCTAATGGCCAAAGTAGTCGAAGCTCCAAGAAAATAATAATAATAATAATAATAATAATAATAATAATAATAATAATAATAATAATAATAATAATAATAATAATAATAATAATAATAATAATAATACCCTCCTAGGAGCTGTAAGACCTTGTCGTTGGTGGAGTGGCTGAGTAACTTTCTTCCTCCTCGAGCCGCAAGGACGGGAAGGGAGGAGTGAAACTAAAAAACAGCTCAGAAATGGTCAGTGGGGCACTGGTGGGGCTATCTATGCCGATATGATGGCACCAACAAATACCAGTAGAAGATCCAACATTCCCACGTTACATCTGAACACACTGACAAGTCCTGACCAGACATGGGGGACGGGCGGCGAGTTTCCGGCGCCGAAAAACCGGGACCCTCGGCTATGGTATGGTAACCCAGACAGAAGAGTCCAACTGTCCGCTGTCCTCCCCTTTTTCCTTGTCCTTTCCAGATCCCCAGGGATCTAGAGGAGTAAACCTCAATAAAAAATCCAGAATCTCAAAGTGGAAACTATCGTGCTGAGGGGATGAATGGCTGACCTGTGTGTTCAGTCTATAACGATGTCATGTGAGTACCAGGTAACACTCACCTATATGTTGACCTTGCCACAGTAAGGGAGCACTGCTGTGGTGGACAAATATTTCTGTCCTACTCGTGGGACTTTCAATGGAAGTAAATAGAAAATTTAAGCTCTCAAGGTAGCAGAGCAAAAATAGCTACCAACGAAAACTCACAGAGCCTGGAAAAGAGAAGAGTTACTCCTCGGTTCCTGGTCGTGAAAAGACTAGATAATGGAAATTTTGAAAAAGTTAGTCCTTTTGTATTATTTAAAGTGTTGAGTGGACAATTTGGTAACTTAAAAACAGTTCGAAAAGTAAAGGAAGGTTTATTACTTGAAACAGTTTCTGAACAACAGGCCAAACGTATAATGAATATAAAAAACCTTGATAATCATGAAGTTGCAGTTGAACCACACAAAACTTTAAACTACGCCAAAGGTGTAATTACCTGCAGAGATCTATTTAATTGTTCTGTGGATGAATTGACAGTAGAATTAGAATCTGAAGGAGTTATAGAGGTAGTAAGAATTAAGACTAGACAAAATGGCGATATCGTGAATACAGCTAGTTTAATTCTCACTTCTGATAAACCAAAACCGCCACCAAAAATAAAAGTAGCGTTCTACTCACTAGAAGTTATACCATATATTCTAAATCCAATTCGTTGCTTCAATTGTCAAAAATTAGGTCACTCATCAAAATCATGTCAAGAAGAAAAAATTTGCGTTTGTGGCAAACCTCCCTATGAAGGGCAAGTTTGTAATGAACCTGTTTGTGTAAACTGTAAAGGTCAGCACTCTGCTAGGCCAAAGAAATGTCCCCGCATGATAGAAGAAATAAATATTCAAACCATAAAAACAAATGAAAAAATCAGTTACCGAGAAGCAAAAAAAAAGTTTTGTTAATGAAACCATCCAAAGAAACCTTTGCAGAGAAAACTAAAAGCAACGATACTTCTACAGCAATTCTTAATTCGATAATCCCTCAAATTACAATAATTGTTGAAAATCAAATAAAAAGCTTATATACGGCACTGACAAACCAAAAAGTAGTTTCACTGACAGCACAACATCTAGATCGCTCAGAACAATCTCATGTTAAATCACAAAAAAGAAAAACCTACGAGTTTTCTGATGATTCCGATAATGTATACTCATCACAAAAAAGTGACATTTCAGTTGCTTCAGCTAAAAGAAAAAAAGGTTGGCCTAAAGGAAAACCAAGATCAAGAAAAACTTCCCTAGATAATATTACTAAAACAGCTAAACCCGTCTCTGAAACTTCTCATTCTTATAAAACCCCTAGTTCCTATCAACCAACCCCTGATGATACACAAAATTCCGAATCTTTTGACCTTCCAAGAAATAAAAATTAAAAACCACCTCCCATAAGAGGTGGAAAATCTGTGATAAGGAAATGTAGTACTACATTCCATTTCATACAAATATTATATCAAGAGTGACTGCTCGTCACTCGCGCCATGTCACATCTCGACTCCGCCCTCTTTCATTATTTTTGCGCTAGACGACAGACAGTCTTATACCGAAAGTTTCGTCTCTCTCCTCTCCCCGCAATTCTATTTTTCTTAATTAGTTAAAAAGTATATTATCTACGGGCAAAGTATGCATACATTTGCCATATAATTCATATATGATCTTCCATTTGCAGCATCAATGATAATTTTCCATGTATTTATTAAAAAGATATTCAGTTCTAAAAAATAAAAGTTGTAACTTTTGTAAAAATATTTCTAAAGTTGAAAGTTGGTCATGTGTGGTCTCGATATTTCGGAAAGAGAATCAATGTCGCTACCGGTGATTCATTTCTTGCAGGTGTGGTGGTCGATGATTGAGTTTCATCCGCACTGATGCCCTGAATCTGGAATCAGGGCGTTATTCTTGACGTCGTTCCCAACGTCATGCATACGCAAGCCTGTGAATGCTCTATTTGGGAATAGTTCCTAAAATTGATATTCTCGAGCACCGTTCCTAAAATCATCGAATTCTATCGTCCTCACAACAGCGTCAGTTGACGTCACAACACAAATGTCATTTGCCATTTTGTAACGTCAAATTTAAATAAGTTTTTCAAATATATGTTATCAATTTCTCATATAAAAATGAATTCTACAATCAGTTAATCAGTAGTATTAAACCCAAATTGAACATTAGTATTCCGAACAACTTATGAAAGTCAATTTGTTAATTATAAATATTAAAAAATGTATGCCAGAGATGAACGAATTTACCTCAACATATGTTTCGGTGAATAAGAAAACACTATAATTATACATAAAATCTATGAAGTGAATAGACAATGAAGAGAATGGAGAGATATTTCAGATATTAATTTCACAAAACTTTTGGTTGTGTTAATAGGAAGAATTTGACATAAAGATTTTGTCATCATAGGAGAGCTTCATATAAGTGTTTATTTTTGGATTCATATGTATGTGTAGGTAACTTAATTTTATTTTTCATAGTATGATATTTTACAGATGCACGTGCGTCACTAGGGCACATGCTGGAACTAGACATAATAATCTAAATAAACGTTCTTTGTATATTCTCTAAAAGAGACCTATAAATGTTCTGGAAGCACATCCCCAAGAAAATAGGCCATACCTGAGATGGCTTTCCACTAGACCGTAGTACAATATCTGCAAGTATTGACATTATACATGATACATACATTTTTTAAACACTCATAAAGCATAATCTCTAGTTTTTTCCTATAAAAAATATGTGAAGCTATTCTTATGGTCTCTAGAATTGAGAAATGGCATATTATGTTCCATTAAAATTTAGAGTAAGTAATTTATGATTAAACCAATCCTTAATTGATCTTAGATCATTTTCAACTATTTCAAATCATACCAATTATCTATTTCATAAATAATGGCTGTATCGCCTGCGACTCTAATTGTATATATCCAGTACTGGTCACTGAAAACAATTCATTTATACAAAGATTGAATAACACAGAATCCGAAATTGTTCCTAGGTTATAATTATTTATTATATAACGTATATTTTGTTGTTTATAGAATTTTAACAATATTAACAAGTTTGGTGTTTTTAAATGTGAAAAATTTGAATTTTTGTGTTGTTGGTCTCAAATTTCATGTTCATGTATAGTTTAATAATCATATTTCAAGAATAGAAATCTGAATAGTTTTCTCAAAATTGAAGAGAGGGTTTTCCACTTTAGTTGTGGTTTTCTTGGTGAAATCAATAAATAATTCTATTATGAAGTCTTCGTAAAGTTCTTTTATTACCATTATTCATCCTTATTCTTCAAGTAATTGTTCGATAACTGTTTACATTATTGAATAATGTAATTTTTGTTGATTATAGAATTTTTTGTAACAATATTAGCAAGTTTGGGGCTTTTAAATGTGAAATATTTAAATTTCTGGGTTGTCGGTATCAAATTTCATCTTTCAGTATTTTAAATTTTTTTTGATGTATAGTTTGATAGTAATATTTCTAAAATAGAAATCTGAATAGTTTTTTTCAAAATTGAAGAGAAGGTTTTTTTTTTAGTTGTGGTTTTCTAGGTGAAATCAATAAATAATTGTATTATGAAGTCTTCGAAAAGTTCTTTTATTACCATTATTGATACTTATTCTTCAAGTAATTGTTCGATAACTGTTTACATTATTAAATAACGTATATTTTGTTGTTTATAGGATTATTTTGTAACAATATTAGCCAGTTTGGGGTTTCTAAATGTGAAATATTTAAATTTCTGGGTAGTCGGTCTTGAATTTCATCTTTCAGTATTTTAATTTTATTTTAATATAGTTCAATAATTATATTTCAAAAATAGAAATCTGAATAGTATTTTCAAAATGAAGAGAAGGTATTCCGTTTTAGTTGTGGTTTTCTAGGTGAAATCAATGAATAATTGTATTATGAAGTCTTCGAAAAGTTCTTTTATTACCATTATTGATACTTATTCTTCAAGTAATTATTCGATAACTGTTTAGATTATCAAATAACGTATATTTTGTTGTTTATAGAATTATTTTGTAACAATATTAGCAAGTTTGGGGTTTCTAAATGTGAAATATTTAAATTTCTGGGTTGTCGGTCTTGAATTTCGTCTTTCAGTATTTTAATTTTTTTTATGTATAGTTTAATAATTATATTTCAAAAATGTATATCTGAATAATCTTTTCAAAATTGAAGAGAAGGTTTACCGTTTTAGTTGTGGGTTTCTAGGTGAAATCAATAAATAATTCTATTATGAAGTCTTCGGAAGGTTCTTTTATTACCATTATTCATCCTTATTCTTCAAGTAAATCTTCGATAACTGTTTACATTATCAAATAACGTATATTTTGTTGTTTATAAAAAATTTTGTAATAATATTAACAAGATTGGGGTTTTTAAGTGTAAAATATTTTAATTTCTGGGTTGTCGGTCTCGAATTTAATCTTTCAGTATTTTAAATTTTTTTTATGTATAGTTTAATAATCATACCTCAAAAATAGAAATCTTAATAGTCTTTTCAAAATTGATGAGGGGGTTATCCATTTTAGGCTGGCCACACTTTATAAAGTTTGATTAAACAATATTTAAACAAGTGAAGAAAATATTTAGTAGATAGTCTAGACTTAGAAAAAAATATTTTCGATTAAAAACTATAATCTTGTCACACGTTGAAGAAATGAAACTAATTGAACAATAGAACGAATTAAAAGATCAAACTACAAAAATAATTGAAATACTGCCAAAACTGCTATCTACGGATATCAGTAAAACTTTGCGCCATGTACACGTCTCAAGTGACTCTAGAAAGAATAAAATTCCATTTAATAAACAATTCAAATACCTAATTAAATTAAAATCACAAAAATTTTTGAAATCATGTAAAATACCATGTCTTATATTAAATGTATCCACCTTTTTCTATTTTCAATTGATACTTACAAAGAAACATTCTTCCAAATAATTCTCAATTTATTGACTGAAATTTATTCAGAAAAAATTTTTATATTTACATAGTTATTTTCCAACTAATCTAAAAAATCATTTGGCAAGAAAAAAAAATTATAAGACTTGGCCCAATTTTTGCAGCCTTTACCAAAAACATTTATACTTAAGTTTATTTATACAAATTTTATATTTATTTCAATTTTGTTTTGTGCAATCCCTGATTGCAGCGACAATATTGTACACACAGCTTGAGCACAGTATGATATATATTTCAAAGTTGACAGTTATTGTCAAAATTTTCCAGCTAGCAGAATGAAGAAAACTGTTTACAATATTGAAAGATGAGATTATTTTATCTTGAATTACTTGACTCTATTCTCAGGTGGGTTCAGTACGCTCTAATATAACAGTTTGTAATAAATTTCAAATTATTTTCTGAATTAAATATTTATAAGATTAATTTGGTTCAATATTCTCTCCTGTGAATGTGTATTTAAGATTGGAAATATCACTCAATTTATTTCTGATACTTATTATCAATGAATAATTTGTCTGTCACCAATGATTCACTAAGTTTCAATGTTCAAATAAAATTCATATTCCTACATGATCTATATAATTTCGAATCAAAATACGTTTTAACAATTATGAAAATTTACTCAAATAGGCAAATACCAAATTTAACTTTCTTTCCAGAAATAAATATTGTTATCGTAATTTTAACGACTAAATTAACATTAAAACAACCTACAAACTAAATAACCTCCTATTATAATTTAAAAATTTCTAATTTCTTTTCAACAAATTTCGAATTTTGAATTGTCACTCAGTTCCTTGGTGAATGTCAAATACACGATTTTCTGCTAATTTCTTTCACTATTAAATTGGTCGATAAGTATACTTATTTTTCGTAGTTACTTTTAATTTAATTTTGTATCCAGGCCCGATATTCAATGATGTAAGAATAATTCTGGAGCGAACTCACCAGAAATCTGGATGTAGAGAAGAAACTGCCGAGCTGGTTCAACTGCAGCACTAATTTTCGAAAATACACGCACTGAATTTAATTTTGAATTTGCCGAATAATACCTTATAATAATTAATTACAATGTTCAAATACTAAATTTACAAAATTTTTGGAGAGATCTCACAGGAGATGTTCCCCGTTCGGATTCTCAAATTCAACTCCCGATTTTTATTAAAATAAATAACCACATTTTACTGTGGTTACAAACTTTCCTTTTTTCTGAAAAAAAGCCAAATTTATTACTTTTTTATATCCAAGATTTTGAATACTTTTATTATCACTCAACACCTTGTCATGACTTCTAATTTCTTTAACCTTGAATGCATTGTTCAATTGTGACAAATAAATGTCATCAGAAATTAAATGATCTGCCAAATCTTACAAATACAGGGTTTTTCAACTTTACTGATTTTATAGACAATATAGGGTTTTCCGGAAGTATTGCATAAATTGTCCCGAATTCCCATAAAACTTATTAACTCTACTATATCTAAATTTAAATTTTCACGCAACATACTATTATTTGTTATTCTAAAATTTCCTATATACACGTTGATAATTTCTTCTATGATCTGTAATATTTTCAATTCTGTTCCTAATCTGTCTTTCAATTCATATGGAACTGGATATGATTATGCTTCAAAAATTTACAATATTCTTCACTTTCATATTATATCCATCTATTTATTAAGCAACCCTTGGTTCCTTCAACATTATTCTTTCATACGTCTTTAATAATCCATTTATAAATTCATAATATTCTTCATTACAATCTGTCCAATTACCATTCATTTTCATATCTCCTATTTTTTCTATCTTATGCACATCATTATCACCATTTTCATTCCTTTTTCAATCAATTCTTCATATTTCATTATCAAATTCTTAACTTTTCTTCATATTTGTTATTTCCACTCACTAATTCCAATTCTTCCATAATTCCACTCCTTTTCATATTCCATAACTTCTTATTATCCTCTTCAATTGCCAATACTTCCATACTTACCCCCTCAAATTCAATTCTCTTACCATTTAATTCTATCTATCTTTTCAAAATCAATGATTTCCTTATATTCCATCAATTCATCAATAACTATGTCTGTTTCTATCTTCTTTATCAACTATGCTTACACATCAACTTCTTTCCCATCCTTTAATTCAATCTTTTCTATCATAGATTTGCTTAGTTCATATAACTTCTTTCCATTTGCTCCTATAAATGTAATTATTTCGTCCTGTCCATCTATTTTGTTGCTCAATTTCATTTCTATTCTCATTATCATTTCTTCTATCCAAGTTTCTAAAATCTCTTCTATTCTTGAAATACTTGTTGTCATCAATTTTATCTCCATTTCCATATATTCGTTTTTCATTTCTGTAACTTCTATTTTCATTTCCGTAATTCATATCAATATGTCTATCATTTCTTCTATCATCAAACCCTGTTTATATAATTTGTATTTAGGTATGTTTTATAAATATTATTTGTTAATCATAAACTTTTTATTCACACATCGTTTTTATATCCCTTTCTTACCATGTACAATTCCTTATTCGTTTTCTGGATTTCCTTCCTATACTCGTGTCATATAATTCAATTTTATTTTCTTTTCTTAAATTTCGTCTTATTCTCTTCTCTTATTGTTTGATTCTCTTTGGATTTCCTAAATTTGTTCAAATTTTCCACAATGTTATGTTTAAAGTCATTGTACCATGTCTCATTATCTTCATCATATATTTTTGTCTCTGTACTTTCTTCCCAGAAATGCATTACAATTTGCATCTCAAATTCTTCCGTATCATTGAAATTTGTTTTATTATTTTCTCATCCACCATAATTCCTATTATTTCATTTCCAAATATATTGATAAAAACTCTTGGATCAATTATTTTAATATTTCTATCAAATTTCACTCTTATTTCGACATATTCTGTGTAAATTATTCGTCCGGCATTTTGTTTTGTGGTTTCTTCTCTACAATTTCTCTTATTCCTCTCATTCTATTTTTGATGATTTTAATAAATACTTTTGGATTAATTACATTTCATATTTCCATCAAAAATCACTCCAAAATCTATATTTCCAGTGTACATCATTCCACCTCCATTCCGTTTTAGATTATCTTCTATTTCTTCTACTGTTTCTTGTAATTTTCTATTCATTTCCTTCAATTCCTTGTTAAATAATTTGTCTATATTTTCACTCCTTTTTTGACACGTTCCTGTTTGTTCTTCTATCCTTCCATTCAATTTCTTATTCAAATTCTGTTCATACATTTGCATTACTTCCTCATTTGTTTGTCCTTGTACTTTAATAGACTGTATCTCTTCAATTATATTCTCATTTTGTTTTTTATTTCCACTTGAATTGCTCCCGATAGATTTTCTTCTAGACATCTTCCTAATTTTTGAACTTCTTCTACCACCTGCTTGTTTATATCTTCCCTGATTGTAATGCCATTTTCTTGAATTTCCATCCGCAAATTTTCATTCTGGCCCTTCATATCTTCTCTCACCTTTCCCATTTTCTTTCTAAATTTTTCATTCTCTTCCCTAATTTTCTTAATCTCCTTCAAATTTTCAACTTTTCCTTCTTCTATTTTCTTTTCCAGCCTGTCCATGTTTCCAGTGATATTGTTAATATCTCCTTTAATCTCTTCCCTCATTGTATTCATATCTGCTCTATTTTTTTCAAATTTTTTATACAAGTATCCCCTCATCATCTCCATCTTCCCATTCATGTTGTTCATATTCTCATCTTGTTTATCCATTTTTTTATTCATACTATTCATATTCGCATTTTGTTTATCCAATTTTCGATTTAAATCTTCACTCATATTTATCAAAAGTTGTATTAATTGGTCATTGCTAGTTGTATTTTCCTTCCTCTCTTGTCTCCTATTCTTCCTCATCTCCTACTGATTGCTCCCTTCCTTGTTCTAAGTACTGCACCTGAAAATCTCCCCTTCCATGACTCCTTTCTTCCCTTCCTTCATCAGATCCACTCTCAACTTCTACCTGTTTACCATCCCTCAACGTCATTCGTCTCTCCATTTCAATTTAATTTTATTAATATAGTCAATACAATTTCAATATTTTTATAATTATTTTTAATAGCCCCACGTAGCGTAAATTTATTATATATATATATATATATATATATATATATATATATATATATATGTATATTTAGCAATAGGCCATTGTGGCCTCCGACCATGTTAAAATTGCGTCTGCCGTAACCTCCGCGGCATCGTGACTTCCGATATACGGAGGCCAAATGACAAACTATCAGGGATATTTATTGCCTTTCTAAATTTTTGAAAACAAGAAAATCGCTTAAAATTCTATTATACTTTTGAAATTATAATTATGATTGTATTTTGCTAATTTTCTATTACAATACTGAAAACGAATATTTATCGTAGCACGCTGCATACCGAGATGTGATTGTTGATTATTTTCAATATTGCTTTCTTCAGAATTAATTGGATTTCAAAACATTTTCGAATTCGAAGATTTCAATTTATTTCAAATGAAAAAATACTTTTAATTTTGTAAAATAAAAATGTTCAATTGTGTATAGGTAGGTAAATAACCTAAAACAGAGACTTAAATAAGTTGGCATTTCCTTATAGGTATGTATAGGTAAAGAATCATTCTGTACATCGAATAGTTTAGCCAATTTTTTGTTCTTAATAAAAAATTTCAAATTTAATTTTTCTTCAAACATCAGCACAATATCATAATTCTACACCCATTTTTCAAATTTTTTGTCTACAACTGTCTTAAAATGAACAATACTTTTGACAGTATCAGTATTCATCTCTCATTATCAACCTATAAGTAACATGTAAGGATTGTAATATTTTGTGTAGGTCGCACGCTGACATCTGAAATTCGAATCATGCCGTCAAGTTTTGAGTGTAAAATAATTTGAGGATGTCTTCACTGAAATCTTTATTTGCCAAATTGCATCAAATATAATCTATTTTATTCGCATATAATGGCTATTATTCATGCAAGTTCCTAGGGCGAGCAGGATTATAAGAAAACACACTTCCAATTAATCAACCTCTCACAAATTCCTACTTATTTCTCCATTTTTTTTCAATCCAATTAGAGTTTGAAGAAAATCAACGTGGTCTATTCAAAGAAGAGAATATACACTACTGTCCAAAGTTTACTCACCACCTTAAATGTACCATAAGTGTGAAAATATGTTTCTTCTGAACCCTTGATTGGATTCCGATTTTCATATCATAGGTCTATTTTTCGGAATTACTGTACTAATGTTTTCCGAGAAATGTTTTATCCATATACAAATGAAGATGTGTTTTTTCATCTTAGGTTGCAACACCCCCTGGAAGTTATCAGAAACATACGCTACATTTTTTAAATATTACGAGATAACTTCTTCTTTGCTCAACATTTTCGTGAAAAATTCATCATGATATCTCTGTTATTAAAGAAGAAAAGTGGAAAGCATAACGTGATTTTATTGAATTGTAATACGCATTAATGGAATATAAGTAGGTAGTTTGCTATGAAAAAGCAAAAAATTTGTCTTTTCAGTTTAACTGACAATATTGTTCAAAATTCAACTGTCTTGCTGCTTTGCGCATGTTAGTCAATTGACATGGACAGTATTTCAAGAAATCTGAGCCGCGATGAATGTGTGCAGGCAATTATTTCAACTAATGAAGAATTGAGTAATCGTAAAATAGACTTTGCTCCTTACATAGAAAATAACTTTCTTTTAATGAATGGTAATGCACGACTACATGCTGCACGTAGGATCCGCAATAATTTGGATGAGGTTAGCAGACAAACCATGAACTGCCCACCCTGCAGCCCTGATTTAAATTCAATAGGGAGGGGCCACTTTTGTTCCTAATAAAACATTCTAATATAAATCGATTATTGATGTATTACTTTCTATCCAAATTAAGCATTTACTAATCAGGATCTGAATTTAATAAAAATATTATTGATATTACGGATAGTCGTATATTATAACAAACATTAATTTGATAAGAAGAATATAAAAGGCTATTTTTGTTTTAGTGTTTTTTATTTCAAATCTCATTTAGATAAGTTACGCGAATCTCAAAATCTAATACAATTCTCAAAATGTACAGAATAAAATAAAGTAGGAATCCAATATATCTTTAATAAATAAGTTTTTAAAATTAGAGAGAAATATGCCTTCTGAAATAGATAATTTTCCAGCTGTGAAGGTCAACGACCGAAATAATAATCTCATTCAATATGTATAGATAACTCATGTTTTGTAAAATAGGTGGAAGCCAACTCGAGCGCGATCTCTATAGCAACAGCATATAGTGGCTTGAAATATTATAATTTTAATAAAATCAAGGTCATTTCATCGATACCAAGAGACGCAACGTAAGGAGGCCGCTAAAGACGCTAACTGAGTGGTCCTATATACACGCTGTATATTGGGCGGAGGCTAAGGTGGTTACTTTTTATACGGACGACAGGGCCAACGCTAATGCAATATATATATATATATATATATATATATATATATATATATATATATATATATATATATATATATATATATTTATATATTTATATACATATGTCCAAATGTTTGGAATACGTACAATTCATATATCTACGCCTATGGTGGTTTAAAAACTGTTGTTGATATTTATTCTAGAGCGTTTTTAAATTAAAATTATCAAAAATTTTATTCGTTTTTGGAGCAATTTGCTCACATTAAACTGATTTTGGTATTTACACATTATTTCAGTTCTTGTTTAAATTTCATTTAACCCGTTTAAAAATGCCTAGAAACATGATATCTCATTTAAACTGATCTAGAGTAATTGCATTGTTACAACAGGGCTTTATTCAAAGTGATATCGCCAATATCATTGGCGTCACTCAGAGTGCTGTATCGAAAATTCAAAAAAATTCCAAGACACAAATGACGTGAAGGAACGCCCCAGAAGTGGCAGAAACTGATGTACAACAGCAGCACAAGACCGGCAGATAACATTGATAGCTCGAAGAAATCGTCTGGAATCTACAAGTTGTATATCCAGAGAAATTGTTAGGCTTGAAGGTCTGAATATTTCACGGCAAACAATAACACGCAGACTAAATGCAGTAAATTTGTATCATAGAAGACCCTTACGTGTTCCCAAACTAACCTATCAACACAAAATTGTAAGGTTGCAATGGGCTCGACAAATGGTGCATCATGGCCCTAACTGGAATAACGTGATGTTCTCTGATGAATCAAAAATTGGCTTGGTTTCTGATTCGCGAAGAACACAAGTTTGGAGGGCCTCAGGACGACAAGCCCGACTAGAAACAGCCCAATCGCGTGTCCCATTTGAAGGTGGGAGTATTATGGGTGTTATGAGTGGCACACGGACGCCTCTACTGGTTCTGGAGAGAAGAGGCACTGGTGCTGTATACATCGAGGATGTTTCAAATCCTGTCGTGCGTCTATTCCAAGGGGCAGTAGGTGATAGATTTGTGTATATGCACGACATCGCACCTACGCATCGAACCGCAGCAGTACAACATTTTGTGGAAAAAAAAGGTGTATCCACAATATGGTGGCCCTCGAATTCCCCTGACATGAACGTCATTGAACATGCCTGGGACATTCTCAAAACACGCATTTAGAAGCGAAACAATCCCCCTATTACACTGCGAGAACTAAAAGATGCTGCTCGTGAAGAATGGGAGAGAATTCCGCAAGCCAAGCTCAACCATTTAATCGACAGCTTGCCCAATCGCCAACAGTCATGCATACAGGCCAATGGAGGAGCTACTGATCATTAATTTTATAAAAAAATATTTTTTTCTATACTAATTTAATTTTAAATGTAAGTGGTACATTGTAAATTTTTCACTCCAAAAGAATAAATCATTTTTTTGCATATTGTTTACCTGTCTTTGAGATTTATTTAGTATTGGTGGGAGTTGTAGCAAAATGATGTTTAATTATTCAGAATTTTTTTTATATAAAAATAAAAAAAAGATGAAATATTCCAATATTCCAAACTTTTGGACATATGTGTATATAAATTCACTTATGTTCTTCAACCTTCCGATAATATTTAGAATTATATCTTCTTGGGTTCAAAGGTTGTGGTATAAAATAAATATATTAGTTAAAATATATTTTCGGATAAAGACTTATTAAACTTGACGTTTCGCTCTTATTTTAGGAGCATCTTCAAAAAAATATGTATAAACATTAAAATTAAATTACATAAAATACAGTTATTGTAAAAATTATTTTGAAAAAGTCAATAAAATGTCATGAATGAAGTCTCAATAGTAATAGAATACCTACTTTAGATATTTACGCAACGATATTATGTTGGGAGTGATGAAAATAAATTAATTAATTAATTTGTAATAAACTTGACTCAAGTTTTTTATGTCTTGTTTGTCATTTACTGATAATTTATCTTGTTTTATATATATATCATTTCTTTGATTTTGAGTTTTTGATAATTTGTGTCTTGTGTTAAAATTTTTGTGTTTTTGAAATCGAATTCATGATTTTCGTTATGTTCATGTTTGTGTAGCGTTGTGGATGCATTTTTAGTGTATTTATCGCCGTGAAGTAATTAAAAAACTTAAGATTGTTTTAGAAAATAATCACTATCCTTCAAATCAAATAAATAAAATTATTCAACAACGCACATACAAATACTACAACAACAATATAAAACCTAATTCACTAACAACTTTGAACCACGAAAATATATATATATATATACCTTATACAAATCAATTATCAGAAAAACTAAAATATATATCATCTAAACATAATATCAAAATATGCCATAAACCAAATAATACACTATCATCACTATTTACTAAATTAAAAAGCAAAACTGAAAATAATAAGAAATAAAATGTTATATACTCCATACCATGCTTAAACTGTTCAAAAAATTTTGTAGGAATGACTACACAATATCTAAAAAGCCGAATAAACGGCCATAAATACACTAAAAATGTATCCACAGCGCCACACAAACATGAACATGACGAAAATCATGAATTCGATTTCAAAAATACAAAAATTTTAACACAAGACACAAATTATCAAAAACTCAAAATCAAAGAAATGATATATATAAAACAAGATAAATTATCAGTAAATGACAAACAAGGCATGAAAAACTTGAGTCAAATTTATTACAAATCAATCAATTAACTTATTTTTATCACTCCCAACATAATATCGTTGCGTAAATATCTAAGGTAGGTATTCTATTACTATTGACACTTCATTCTTGACATTTTATTGACTTCTTCAAAATAATTTTTACAATAACTGTATTTTATGTAATTTAATTCTAATGTTTATACATATTCTTTTGAAAATGCCTAAAATAAGAGCGAAACGTCAAGTTTAATAAATCTTTATTCGAAAATATATTATAACTAATATATTAATTTCATACCACAACCTTTGAACCCAAGAAGATATATTTCTACATATATATATATATATATATATATATATATATATATATATATATATATATATATATATATATATATATATTGAACTAGTCTACTAGTTCTAGAAACAATTGTATATAAATAAACATAAAATAAAAAGGTTTCTATTATTCAGGAAGGTGTATCAGTAGACACAACCATTTTATAAAAGTTACTGTCAATTCAGATATGAAATCAATAGAAAGAAGGAAATATGCATGAATATAATATCAGATATCAATATGATTGATTAATAAAAGAACTATGAATAGAAATTCTAAACACAACATTATTTAAATAAGTATTAAAAGTTACCTGCACAACAAGTTCCAGATTTACACTAATGTCAATCAGTTCCATATTGATCTGAACACAGCCTTATGAATTTCAGCAGAAATAAAATTCCATTTAAACGTCAAACCTGAAATAATATCAATTAATATCTATTTCAATAATTATTTAGCAACATTTGCAGGTGTTTATAATGAGAATTAACAATTTTAAAGAAAGGGTTGAAAGCTTCATGAGAAATGATATATGGAACACAGCCCAAACATAGTTTAAAACAATGGATTATAAACAGGAAGTAATGAAATCTAGTAATTTCATTACCAACTTTAATTTATGGGTTATTTATTTTATATTGGACAATAACAATAAAATCGATAATAAGGAATGGTTTATGTAAGACCAATACATTAAAAATTAAAGAATTAAAAATTAAACAATTACATCTATATGAATTAATAATTTAGGTTATAGATTTTGTAAAAATAAATATAAATAAATGAACCGTAAAAACGGGATAATGACTAAAATAGCTAATGTATTCTGTAAAAAAAACTTTATATAAAATCCTGAATACTTAGTGAACCGTAGTGTATAAATGTGTTAATCCTCCAGGACTTTAAAATCAAACAATTACAGTTTTTCCAATAAAAGACATAGAAAGTGACAATTTGTAACAATAAAACAAGGAAAAGCAAGCTTTGGATTTAGGAAGCAGAAAAGTTTGTTGATTTAAAAAACAATTAAGGTTTTTAGGGGTGATGAAGAAGCGAGGTGTGTGATAAATTTCCTCAGATTAAATTTGTTAATATTTCCCGAAAAAGTTAATAAAATTCCTCAAAATAGTGATAGAAACACTTAAATAAGTTTGGTGAACTCGTGTAGAGAAGAACAAGCCGTTCTAAAGGTGTATCTCTTAGAGAGAGATCTGCAAGAAAGTCGTAGACGCATCCTGGGACTATGTAATAAGGTCTGTGAATTTTAATTAAAACTTTTGGGAATTCCATTTAAACGAACAGTGAACTATTGTATATTCAAAAACGTTTTGATAATGAAATTTTAAAAGAAAAGGCCTAAAAACAATTTATTACTATGCATAGTACTTTACCTCCATGGAAATGCATGCAATATAGTTCATAAGAATATTTCACATAAATTTCAATTTTTCTTATCTTTCATGCATGCTTAACTGTTCTGACTAATTACTATTTGCTTTACACTTCACACAAATTATTTAAAAGAGTTCTTATATATGTAATTGTTTCGTTTAAATTTATATAACGCATTAAAACTTTATCACAACTGTATACACGCTGAAGGGTGTTTACCGTTTATACTACATCGACAATGAATTGCATTTTCTGTTCCTAATAAGGTATATCAGCGCATGCGTTACTTATGCGCAAGTGCAGAAGAGAGAATAATAAATGTGTATTCAGCATTGCATAGTATGTAGGGATATTCAATAATTTTATATTTTTAAGAGAATACAAAGTTTCTCATAATTACAATTTATTAAATTAATTTTTCAATAAAGTGTTGGTGTTTTTTATTCCTTTCATGTTTTCCATACAATTATTTGAATCAACATATTTCCATCTTTCTATAAGAAATTATATTCTGAACTATCATTTTTAAAATACTTAAATAAACAGATATAAATCTAATTATATTTATACCGTGTGCGCCAAGAATCCAAAGAGAGGAGTCATTCATGCTTCCGACTTATAAATAAAATAAAAATTAAAATTACATCAATATAAAAGATAAATTATGAGCTAGCCGATATAAAGTTTCATACATCATTCATATAAAATTAAATTACATATATAAAATAAAATTTAGGATTAATAATTATAAATTGTCGGCCCAACGTTGGGGCAAATATAAATAATTAAATTTCTTTAATTAATAACAAACAAAGAAATCATGGACAAGAAAATGGTATTGAGAGATGGAAAGCAGGTCGGAAATGATAGTGGATCAGAGGAAGAGAGAGAAGGAAGGAGCCATGGAATGGGAGATTTCCAGGTTCAATATATGATCCAGGGTCAGCAATCAGAAGTGGATGCACCTGAAGAAAATACAACACGAGATGAAGAAGACGGAATAGAGGTAGAACAAGTAGAAGCAGGAAACAAGGGTAGTATAGCACATAATCAACAGGAAACGCAAACAAGAACAAGGAATGATGATCAAATGGAGATGATGCAACAATTGTTTAACAGAATGGAGGAAAATAAAAGAACAGACATGAACAAACTGAATGAAAATATAAACAGCATGAAGAAAGAGTTGAAAGGAGATATCAACACAGTAAGTGGAAACATGGAAAATATGAGGGGAGACATGAATAAAATGGATGGAAAAATGGACACAATGAGAGAAGAAATTAGGGGAGACATCCAGAACATCCATGGAAATATGCACAGATTGGAAAAGAAAATAGATGAAGTCAAATTGGAAAATTGTAAGGAGATTAAGGAACTCAAGGAGAACCAGGAAGAATTTAAGAAGAACATTAACGAGGTAAAAGAAGACATGGAGAATAAAATTAAAAATTTGAGACAAGAAATACAAGAAAATGGTATTAAAATTCGTGAAAACATAGAAAAACTGATAGTAGAAGAAGTACTGGAATTCAGAAGAGACATAGAAGAAAATTTACCGGAAAATATTAAAATGGAGGTCTCTAAACAAGCAAATAATATAACAAAGGAAGTGGAACAGATAAAAGAAAACGTAAATAAGAAATTTAAGGATTTAGATGGCAGGATAGAAGAGAGAACGGGGATGAGTTTAACAATTAGTGAAGATATAAATAGACAAGTAAGTCAAGACATCGAAGAAATGGATAGGAAGTTAAGAAATACGGTAGAGGAAATGGAAGAGAATTTCAGAAGAAATGGTGGAGTTAATGTATGTCCGGGAAATTTCCATAGCAATTTCGAAATCGGGGTGAAATTCGATGAGAACATAAATAATATACATCCCAAGGTATTTCTGAAGATAATTGGCAGTAAAATAAAAGGACTCGGGGATATTATGGAAATAAAACTCATGATAAGGAGTATATTACAGGGCCATGCTTTGTTATGGTTCTGTAATAAAGAAGAACAGATCCAGAGTTTGGGCGACTTTGAACAACAATTCTTAGCTTATTTTTGGGAAGAATTGCAACAAGCGACATTTAGGGAACGGCTATATTTTGGCAAGTTCGATTATAAGAAGAGCCCAATACCTTGAGCCTGGAATGAAGGAGGAAGAGTTAGTGTTGTATGTCGGAAGACATTTTAACTCTGAAGTAGCGGAAACAATAGCGCTACACAATATAAAAACCATGGATAATTTATCAAGCTACTTACAACGCGTGGAAAGAAGCTATACTAACAACATTGATATCCGAGAGAATAGATCAAATGAGAATGGAAATGGACATTATCGAAGAGACAATGAAAGAAGAAATGATTAGGGAAACAATGGGAATCGAAACTATGAGAGAAGAGGACAAGGGCGGGATGATAGAAATTCTAGAAATGACAATTATAGAAATGGAAATGGGAGTTACAGGAATGGATATCAGAATAACAATAATGGTAATAGAAATAATGGAAATAGGCCATATGAAAATGGGGGAAATTATAGAAATTTTGGAAGACGAAACGATAATGGAAATGGAAATTGGCAACAATACAGAAGGGATGTAAGAAATAATGAAGAGGATCGCAGAAATGAAAACAGGGAAAGAAATTATGATCAGAGAGGCAATAGAGAGGAACAAAGAAGACAAGTAAATTTAATACAGCACCAGGAAGAGGTAAGAAGGGATAGTGATCAGGGCCCGAGTTCTGATCCAAATTTCGAGTAAGTTGCTCTTACGTGCATAATATTGTCTATTCTTCTAAGTATCAACACCCAAGAGAATTCATACTTAAAGAAGATCAAACAAATCAAGAATTAACTAAATTAATATTTATAGAGAGGAATATACAAAACATTAAATTTAGAATTTTGTTAGATACGGGGTCTGAAGTTTCCATCATAAATCAAAATATAGTTGATAATTCAAATCAGGGCAATATTATGGTGATAAATACGCATAAAATATCATTAGTAGGAGCAAATGAAAGAAAACTGCATGAAGCGACAAAAACTATAATGACTAATTTAGAATTAAATGGAGAAATTTTATCAGTACAACTATTAATTGTAAAAAATTTAAAATATGATATAATCATGGGTACTGATGAACTTAATATTCATAAAATTATTATTGATTATAAAATGCAAAATATAATATGTAACGATCAGAAAATACCATTTATGACTAAATATCAAACAGATATAAGGAAGGACGAATGTGCAATTGAACAATTAAACCACATTGTAGAAGATAAACTAAATATGAGGGATGAATTATGTTTGGAGGAATATAAGCAAAGGGTTTATAAACTGCTAGATTAACATGAGAAGCTATTTAATGAAGAGGTATGTGTTGCAACCAGATATGTACATAAAATAGAAGTTATACCAGAAATTAAAAATTTTAAGATCAAAACTTACCCCATACCATATAAATTAAAACAAGAAGTATACCAAGAAATAAATAAAATGTTACAAGATGGTATAATTGAACGATCTAATTCTCAGTACATAAGTGCTATAACCTGTGTAAAGAAGAAATCTGGAGATATTAGACTATGTTTGGATGCTAGGAATATAAATACATTTACTAAAAAACAATACGAAAGTCCATCAAATATTGAAGGTATATTTGGAAGAATTACAAAGGCTAATATATTTTCAAAATTAGACTTAAAGCATAGCTTTTGGTTAATTCCATTGGATCATCGTAGTAGACAATACACGGCATTCATGGTAGATGGAGTGGTATACCAATTTTGTGTGGTGCCATTTGGACTACAAAGTTCGTGTGCTGCGTTGGTACGAACTCTGCATACGATATTGAATCCATATGAAGATTTCACTCTCCATTATATAGATGACATCTTGATTTTTTCTGAAACAGAAGAGAAGCATCAAAAACATTTGGAAATAATATTAAACGAGTTAGAAAACGCAGGACTTAAATTAAATTTGGAAAAATGTCAATTTTATGAAAGAGAAGTAGATTATTTAGGATATGTTTTAAGTGATACTGGTATTACAATGAATCCTGAAAGAATAAAAGTAATCCTGGAGTATAAAACACCGAATAATTTGAGAAATTTGAGGGGGTTTTTAGGGATCATCAATTATTTCAAAAGATTGATACCAGATCTCAGTAGAAGAGAAATTCCTCTCATAGAATTATTAAAAAAGGATACTAGGTGGAAATGGGATGAGAGAAGAGAAAAAGCATTTCAGGAACTAAAGGACATTTTTCTGGACAGTCTAAAAGTTTTTCATCCACAATACGAAAAACCTTTTATATTAAGAACGGATGCTTCGGTTGAAAGATTAGCAGGTGTGTTAGTTCAAATGCAAGAAGGAGGAGAAGTTACCATTAGTTTTGTTTCTCGAGTAACCAAAACAGCAGAAAGGAAATACTCCATAACTGAATTGGAGATGGCAAGTGTAGTATTCTGCATTAGTAAATTAAGATTTTATCTGCTAGGAGCTAAGTTTATTTTAGAAACCGACCATTCAGCACTAACAGCAATGTTGAAAAAACGTTATGCCAATAATCGTGTTCACAGATGGATATTATTGCTACAAGAATATGAATTTGAAATTAGATATATACCAGGAAAATTAAATGTTGTAGCAGATGCTTTAAGTCGAGCAAATGAAGTAGGGAATGATCAAACAAAATTTCAAATTGGAATAAATCAACTATATCAAACAGAGGGGATATTTTCATTGAAAAGGGTTAAGGAAGATCAGAGACATTTAGAAGATAAGAAGGTTAAAGGTGCATACAAAATTGATGAGATATGGTATAAGAAATTGGAGGATAGAGAAGTATTTGTGATAAGTAAGGAGTTTGCAAAGGAAATTATCAGTTATTTACATGAAGAGAATGGACACATAGGAACGAGAAAATTATGGACTTTGTTTAGAGAGAATTATGTGGCGAAGAAGGATTTAAGTGTAGTAAAAGAAATATGCGAATATTGTCAAGTATGTCAACTGGCCAAAGAAAAAAATTACCATAATAGCATGACAGCAAAATCAATCATAACAAATAAACCTTTACAGATTGTAGCAATGGATTTTATAGGGAATTTAATTAGAAGTGAAACTGGCAATAAAAATTTATTAGTTATAGTAGATGTTTATACCAAATTTAATAAAAATTTCCCATGTAAAAGATCAACAGCAAAAGTTGTCATAGAATGTTTAGAAAATTATATTGAAGAAGTAGGAAGACCTGAAAGAATTATACTCGACCATGCTACATATTTTGAAAGTAAAAAATTGAAGCAATATTGTGACAAAGAACAGATAGAATTACAATTCATTAGTATTAGAAGACCTAGCTCCAATCCGGCAGAGAGATACATAAAGGAAATTTTAAAATATTTAAGAATACTTTGCCAAGAGACACATGTAAGATGGGACGAAAATATGAGTAAAATTGAGGAATTTATTATTGATTTACCACATGGAGTGACAGGTGAAAGTCCTACTTATTAAATGAAAGGTATCCAACCGAGACGGAATTGGATTGTGAATAGGGACACTACCCTAGAAGATACACTGGAAAAGGTCAATATCAGAATATAAAGGAATGCTGAGAAATATATTCGGGACCAGAACAAAAAGATAAAGAAGAGAACAAAATTCAATAAAGGAGAATTAGTTATAAACAAAGCATTAAAAACATCCAATAAAGCAGAAGACCAATGTATTAAATTGCAATTGCCATTCGAAGGACCTTATGAGGTATTAACTGACAATGCTCAAAACAGTTATAAATTAGTATACCCGGGAACAAATATGGTCAGGGGCATTTTTAACATTGAATCAATTTATAAGTTTAATTCTCAATAAAAAAAAATCTAACAAGAAAAAGAGGAATAGATAATATTATGTTACTTACATGTAAATAAATAAGATTAGATAATAGGTAAATGTAAGGTTTTTCATTTTTCATATTCCGTAACTGTAGGAGTGAATCGTTATCCGTAGGAGTAGTAATCTAAAACAAAAAAAAAAGAAAATATATAAATAATGAATTATAGGTAATCTTAAATAAAAGTAGAGTACAGTTTAAAATTTTGTATATTAAGGAGATATAGGGTAGATATGTATATAACAAACCAAACAAATGGCTACACAATCAATAAATGATAAATAAATAATACCAAAGGTCAATAGGAGAGAAATTTCATTGTAATGCAATAAAATGTGGGAAATTCTTAGATAGAGGGGATAATAAATTAAAATTTACACTTATTAGCAAGAACAAGAAAGATTTAGGAAGGACAAGTTATATAACAAATGAATTAACAGTAAAAGGGATGGAAAGGAAAGAAAGTTTAAACCAAAATAAAGAAATGAGATATTCATGTCAAATTAAATTTTATAGGAATTATGGAGAAAAGTAAAAATGAAATATGGAAGTAAATATTTATATATAGTATAATATGATTAATTATTATGAGATAGGGAGATATGAAATATGAAGTATAATGTAATGAATATATTGATGAAATAAAGTTGATGAATTATAATTAAGAATTATGAAAATGAATATAAATAGGGATAGAAAGCAAAGAAAAAGGTTAGACTATAGGAGCAATTATATTGACATGAATATGGGTTGAAAATATGATATGAAAATATATGAAATAATTGAATATTAAATGTTTCTCTTAGATTGGAAGATAGGATAGGAAAAGGATAGCTTAAAAAGGGGTTATTAAGTAAAGAAAAAAAGGTGTTAATATTCCTATTTGGGAAAGAAAGAAACAGTTGAAAGAATAAATATTGTAAGTGATGATTTATTAAAGAACAATTGCAATTAGAACTACCTCAAATTAATAACATGGAATGGTATAATAAGAATAAACAAAAAAAAAAAAACTATACGATGGAAGAAATAATATGATTTTGTCTCAAATTTGTATCTATTATTCAGGAAGGTGTATCAGTAGACACAACCATTTTATAAAAGTTACTGTCAATTCAGATATGAAATCAATAGAAAGAAGGAAATATGCATGACTATAATATCAGATATCAATATGATTGATTAATAAAAGAACTATGAATAGAAATTCTAAACACAACATTATTTAAATAAGTATTAAAAGTTACCTGCACAACAAGTTCCAGATTTACACTAATGTCAATCAGTTCCATATTGATCTGAACACAGCCATATGAATTTCAGCAGAAAGAAAATTCCATTTAAACGTCAAACCTGAAATAATATCAATTAATATATATTTCAATAATTATTTAGCAACATTTGCAGGTGTTTATAATGAGAATTAACAATTTTAAAGAAAGGGTTGGAAGCTTCATGAGAAACGATATATGGAACACAGCCCAAACATAGTTTAAAACAATGGATTATAAACAGGAAGTAATGAAATCTAGTAATTTCATTACCAACTTAAATTTATGGGTTATTTATTTTATATTGGACAATAACAATGAAATCAATAATAAGGAATAGTTTATGTAAGACCAATACATTAAAAATTTAAGAATTAAAAATTAAACAATTACATCTATATGAATTAATAATTTAGGTTATAGATTTTGTAAAAATAAATATAAATAAATGAACCGTGAAAACGGGATAATGACTAAAATAGCTAATGTATTCTGTAATAAAAACTTTATATAAAATCCTGAATACTTAGTGAACCGTAGTGTATAAATGTGTCAATCCTCCAGGACTTTAAAATCAAACAATTACAGTTTTTCCAATAAAAGACATAGAAAGTGACAATTTGTAACAATAAAACAAGGAAAAGCAAGCTTTGGATTTAGGAAGCAGAAAAGTTTGTTGATTTAAAAAACAATTAAGGTTTTTTGGGGTGATGAAGAAGCGAGGTGTGTGATAAATTCCCTCAGATTAAATTTGTTAATATTTCCCGAAAAAGTTAATAAAATTCCTCAAAATAGTGATAGAAACACTTAAATAAGTTTGGTGAACTCGTGTAGAGAAGAACAAGCCGTTCTGAAGGTGTATCTCTTAGAGAGAGATCTGCAAGAAAGTCGTAGACGCATCCTGGGACTATGTAATAAGGTCTGTGAATTTTAATTAAAACTTTTGGGAATTCCATTTAAACGAACAGTGAACTATTGTATATTCAAAAACGTTTTGATAATGAAATTTTAAAAGAAAAGGCCTAAAAACAATTTATTACCATGCATAGTACTTTACCTCCATGGAAATGCAAGCAATATAGTTCATAAGAATATTTGTACTTACTTGTTAAATAATAATCGATTTTCAATGTTCACATGTTTCATAAACTTTCACATAAATTTCAATTTTTCTTATCTTTCATGCATGCTTAACTGTTCTGACTAATTACTATTTGCTTTACACTTCACACAAATTATTTAAAAGAGTTCTTATATATGTAATTGTTTCGTTTAAATTTATATAACGCATTAAAACTTTATCACAACTGTATACACGCTGAAGGGTGTTTACCGTTTATACTACATCGACAATGAATTGCATTTTCTGTTCCTAATGAGGTATATCAGCGCATGCGTTACTTATGCGCAAGTGCAGAAGAGAGAATAATAAATGTGTATTCAGCATTGCATAGTATGTAGGGATATTCAATAATTTTATATTTTTAAAAGAATACAAAGTTTCTCATAATTACAATTTATTAAATTAATTTTTCAATAAAGTGTTGGTGTTTTTTATTCCTTTCATGTTTTCCATACAATTATTTGAATCAACATATTTCCATCTTTCTATAAGAAATTATATTCTGAACTATCATTTTTAAAATACTTAAATAAACAGATATAAATCTAATTATATTTATACCGTGTGCGCCAAGAATCCAAAGAGAGGAGTCATTCATGCTTCCGACTTATAAATAAAATAAAAATTAAAATTACATCAATATAAAAGATAAATTATGAGCTAGCCGATATAAAGTTTCATACATCATTCATATAAAATTAAATTACATATATAAAATAAAATTTAGGATTATTAATTATAATATATATATTATTTTGTATAATTATTTGATTATAATCAATTTTATGTTTATCTACTGTTATTAAATAGTCGTTTGTCTTATATTTATAAGTATAATGGACTATGACTTGGGCGTTTACATATATATAGACACGACGTACCTTCGGCTAGCTCGTAAAAATATCTTTTATCAATTTGATCTAAAGTTTAAATATAAGTCGGAAGCATGATGACTCTTCCCTTCAAGTTCTGGATACACTATATGAATGTAATTTGATATATATCTTCATTTAATTTATCTGTGAAATTGGGCTTCTGGATACTCACATATAGAAAGACTGAAATATGTTAATTCTAATAATTTTATTGAGGACATGAAAAGAATAAAAATACCTACACTTCAATTAAAATTGACTTAATAAATTGTTACTGTGAAAAATTTCGTATTATTTTTAACATTTGAAATTACTTTATAACCCCTACCTCCTATACAATTCTGAATACACAACAATTCATTATATTGCGTCGGCGCATAAGTTCTACGCATGCGCTTATATAATTTCCTACAACACGAATACGTTCTTCACCGTCAATGCTGTGTATAAACGGTTTATGCTCTGCCTGCGTGTATATAGTTGTGAAAATTGCAATACGTTGTATAAATTCAAACAAGCAAATACATATATATATATATATAAATTTCTAAATAATGTGTGTGAATTGAAAAGAAGATTGTAATGGATAGACCAGTTATGCATGCATTAGAGGAAAATAAAAGGTGGAAATTATGTGAACATTCATGGAACACGTGAACATTGAAAATGGATTAAATTAAACAAGTAAGTACAATTATATTATTATAAACTAAATTGCATGAATCTCCATGGAGATAAAATATGATGAATCGTAACATATTGTTCTAGGCCTTTTATTAGATTATCATTATTAGAACGTTCTGATTATTATTTCTAGTTCACTGTTCATATTTATGTAGAATTCCAAATATTTTGATTAAAATGCACAGACCTTAGTTCAAATCTTCAGTCTTTGGCTGCTACTCGCGTCTCTAATTTCTTGACGATCTCTCACAAGAGAGATGCACCTTCCTGATCACCTTTCTCTTCTCACGGGTTCACAAAAACTTATAAACTTATCTCTATTACCTTTTTGTGAGAACTCTTTATCAAAAATTTAACAATTTTTATCAGAGGAGATTTATATCGACGCTTGCCTCTCCATCCCACCGAATCGACTCTCTTGTTTTTCAAATCAACAAACTTTTTGCTTGGCAAAAGCAAAGCTTGCTTATGTTTGTTTTAATTACACAAATTGTCAATTACTATGTCTTTAAGTTATAAAATGAAATTGTTTGATTTCTAAGTCCTGGAGGATTAACACACTCATTCACAAATATTTATTTTGTATTCAGGATTCTATATAATGTCTTTTTCCTATAATGCATTAGCAATTTTAATCATTATCACGTTTTTACGGTTTTCTTATTTATATCCATTTTTACAAAATATACAACCTAGATTATTGATTCATATAGATGTAATTGATTATTTTTAAATTCTTGAATTTTTACTGTTTTTGTCTTACATAAACTATTGATTATTTCCGACTTTGTTATTATTGTTCTATATAAAATAAATAATCAATAAATTTAAGTTGGTAATAATATTACTAAATTTCATTACTTCGTGTTTATAATACATTTCTTTGTCATATGTTTGGGCTGTGTTCCATTTATCATTTCTCAAAAGGCTTTCAACCCTTTCTTTAAGTTGTCAACCTCTATTATAAACACCTGAAAATATTGATAAGCAATTATTGAAATAAATATTATTTGATGTTATTTCAGGTTTCAACTTCAAATGAAATTTTATTTCTGCTGAAATTTATATGGCGATGTTCAGAGCAATGTGGAACTTATTGACATTGACGTAATTCTGGAATTAATTGTGCAGGTAAATTTTGATACTTATTTAAATAATGTAGTGTTTAGAATTTCTACTCATAGTCCTTTTATTAATCAATCATATCAATATCTGACATTATATTTCCGCGTATTTCACTCTTTCTACTGATTTCATACGTGAATTGTCAGTGACTTTCATAAGGTGGTTGTGTCTACTGCTACACCTTCCGTAATAATAGATCCTTTTTTATGTTTGTTTATTTATAAATGTTTCAAGAACTAGAGGACTAGTTCAGTATATATATATATATATATATATATATATATATATTTATATACATATATATATATATATATATATATATACGGAACTTTTTTATTGGGGAATGCGGCATTCCCCAATAAAAAAGTTACCCTAACTAGTTTCGGCAACGAACTACTTTCATCTATATATATATATATATATATATATATATATATATATATACATATATATATATATACATACATATATATTATCATGTAATTCATGTTTATAGAAACATTTTCGAACAATATTATTATAATTTATAAAATTCATGGGATAACTTATCTGATTCCCCTGTTATTAAAGTGTCTAGGTTTGTGCACACAAACTTTATAATATGGAATTGTAAAGGGGATGTAGATTGTACAGTAGCTGTAGAGTTTGTTGGTTAAAGTTGTCTACATATGTATTACCTAGTATGTAACTTTTCGTTACGGTATTGTATCGTGGATCTAAGATCTTAGGTTTGAACTTTATGACAAATTGTTCTTTGTTTTGAACCATATATTCAGTAAAAAGGATAGTTTTGTAATTTGAATAGACATGTTTTATAATTTAATATATAAGCGTTTAGAAAACACAAAATCAACAATAAATATTTAATATCAAAGTTATTATTATCCAGAAGTCATAAAAGTAACTAAAATCATAAAAATAGTTCTTATAACTTAATTCGTGACCATAATTAACTTGAAAATCATAATTTAACAGAGAAATAAGCATAAAAGCATACATTAAAAGTAAAGTTATTTCTCCATAAGAATCAGATGTCAAAATTTACATATTATTATGGTACAAAATTTCATACATAAAACCTATTTTGGCTACATTTGTAATGATTAATAGTTAAAATCATCTCTCTAGACTGAACTTGGAGTAAAATATTAGACCTGGGGACAATTTGAAAGGGCCCAGAAGTCCATTTCGATGTTGGTGCATTTTACGGTTTCCTATCCTTAATATAGTACCAATCCTAGCAAATGAGGTACTTTTATAAAGTTTATTTCGAAAGGAAGGTGATGATAGTAATCAATTTTAGTTTTAAAAGTTATTTAAACAAATTATATAGAATAAAAAAAAATTCATAGAAGTGAAACAATGAATTTATTGACAATTGTCTTGGCAACAACAGATTTTTTAAGATCTTGGCAAATAAGTAGGCGATTTGATGCTGTTTTATTTTCATTTCTTTGGGTAGTTGTTCATTGAATTTGAAAAGAAAGGAGCTTGAAAATTTTCGTGGTAAAAAATTATAAAAATTTAGAGGTAAATGGGAACAAATAGATTATAAAACTTGATACGTATTGATAATACAGTATTTATATTATTGTGAAAAGGAACTGAAGTGGTAGAAGAAAGGAAAATTATTACTTACCTTGGTTAAAAGAAGTCACCACATGAACAAAGAAAGTAACCATTTAAAAAGGAATATTATAGTTATTCTGATTCCTATGAATAACAATGGATTATAAAAGTGTGATTGAATCACATATTTCCTGATGATTTATAATATCTAATCCTCAAGTAATACAGTGGTAAGTAGTATTCCGTTGCAACATCTAAGCAGTACATAAGCTAACATCCTGATCTGAAAAGAGAAAAAAGAAATGCATTAATTCCTAAGAAACGTTTACAGTAAGAAGATCATATTATCAAGAATCTAAGGAAAAACGTCTAATACTAACCTATATATATCGTCGTCACTGGAGGTAAATAACTTTCAATATCGTTTTATCGTTTTTTCTCTTGTTTCACATTAGAGTTTAATTTGATTAAGAATATACAGTTATTTGTTATTTTAACATTAAACTCAATAATAATTATCTAACCTTAAAATGTTGACACCACCACAAACGAGTGAAATAAACCTGTCGATAGTAGTAGTTATATGATCTGTGCTGTTTATGATAACGAAAGTAATCGAATATTAAGCCAGATACGAAGGAAATACGAGGTGAGACTTCACGTTCCACAAGATCTGTTAGGAAGTTACAATTAAAAAAACTTTGAATTCTATATTAGTAACCCACTTTCTTATATTCGTATAAAACTGAGATTTTCAAAACTAAATCAAATATTAATAATCTAGATGTAGATTATATAACAGCTAGCCGGAATTAATATAATCACAATAATAACTTACATCAATTTTTCGAAAGATAAATATTTATTTTTGGTTTAAAGTTCTAAACGGTATTTCTAAGTACAGGATATACGGTGTGCATGGAGAAAGTATGAATGGCGGTTTCGTTTTTAATAGGTTTCGTTTCTATTTGAAAAATGATTAAATAAATAAAACTGTAATTTTTCCTTAGTAAGCGTCTTGTTTTATTTTGAGTTGGAGATACAAAATTTAAAAGGTTTTGACAAGCACAAACTTTTCTAAAAAAATAAAATTCATAAATAACAAGAAAATATATGTATATATATATATATATATATATATATATATATATATATATTCTAATATGATGTGATGAATTTTAATTGTTTAATTCCAATCTTTTTAAACCTTCTTATCAAGATAAATTTTAATTCACCCCACGTTGGGTCGCTAATTTGTTATATATTCAATCTTATAATTTTAATTACCTAGCGTTGGGTCACAATTTGATATACTATACTATACCTTTAATTCAATGAATATTACCAATAAATTTTTTTATTTGTCCACGATTAGAAAACGAAATTGTACAATCCCTGATTGCAGCGACAATATTGTACACACAGCTCAAACACTGTATGATATATATTTCAAAGTTAACAGTTGTTGTCAAAATTTTCCAGCTAGCAAAATAACGAAAATTGTTCACAATATTGAAAGATGAGTTTATTTTATCTTGAATTACTTGACTCTAATCTCAGGTGGGTTCAGTACGCTCTAATATAACAGTTTGTAATAAATTTCAAATAACTTCAGAATTAAATATTCATAAGATTAATTCGGTTCAATACTCTCTCCTGTGAATGTGTATTTAAGATTGGAAATATCACTCAATTGATTTATGACACTTATTATCAATGAATGACTTGTCTGTCACCAATGATTCACTAAGTTTCAATGTTCAAATAAAATTTCTATTCTTATATGATCCATATAATTTCGAATCAAAATACGTTTTAACAATTATGTAAATTCACTCAAATAGGCAAATACCAAATTTAACTTTCTTTCCAGAAACAAATAATGTTATCGTGATTTTAACGACTAAATTAACATTAAAACAACCTACAAACTAAATAATCTCGTATTCTAATTTAAAAATTTCTAATTTCTTTTCAAAAAATTTCGAATTTTGAATTGTCACTCAGTTCCTTGGTGAATGTCAAATACACGATTTTTTGTTCATTTCTGCCACTATTAAATTGGTCGATGAGTATACTTATTTTTGGTACTTAATTGAATTCAATATGTAATCTCATTATTTATATGCATCTACTTTTAATTTAATTTTGTATCAAGGCCTGATATTCCATGATGTAAGAATAATTCTGGAGCGAACTCACCAGAAATCTGGATGTATAGAAGAAACTGCCAAGCTCGTTCAACTGCAGCACTAATTTTCGAGAATACACGCACTGAATTTAACTTTAAATTTGCCGAATAATACCTTATATTAATTAATTACTATGTTCAAATACTAAATTAACAAAACTGTTGGAGAGATCTCACAGGAGATGTTCTGATTCTCAAATTCAACTCCCGATTTTTATTAAAATAAATAACCACATTCTACTGTGGTTACAAACTTTCCTTTTTTCTGAAAAAAAGCCAAATTTGTTATTTTTTATATCAAAGATTTGGAATACTTTTATTATCACTCAACACCTTGTAATGACTTCTAATTTCTTTAACCTTGAATGCATTGTTCAATTGTGACAAATTAATGTCATCAGAAATTAAATGATCTGCCAAATCATAAAAATACAGGGATTTTCAACTATATTGATTTTATAGACAATATAGGGTTTTCCGGAAGTATTGCATGAATTAAATTCTTTAAAATTTAGAATAGTAGAACTGTATTATTAATATATATATATATATATATATATATATATATATATATATATATATATGTATATATATATATATATGTATATATATATATATATATTAATGTGGAAAAATGCTTCTACACACTGTATATATATCTAATACGAGTCAATTACAATTTAAGATATTAACGAGTATAAGATTATTGGAAGGAAAACTATTCGAGAGTCAAATTTAAACTAAATCAAACTCAAGAAATTCATTCAAACTTTATAATGTACCTTGTACATATATACATGACACCGATATAATAAGAATTCAAACTATTTAAGAGAAAAATTTAAAATTTATTGAATACAAATTTTTTTATCAAAATTCAATATTAAGATCTGGCGCTTATTGTTGAAGGAATAATATGAATTATTTAATCTTATGGACTCAACATCCTGAGAAGCTGAGTGCTCATTTAAAAAATTTTAATAATTAAAAGAGATATTAAGGTAAGTGCACTGTGTGATATTATTGAACCTAAATAATTTTTTTAAATATACTGGGTCAAATTAGAAAACCTCATTCAAATCAAAGATATAACATATAATTAAATTCATATAAAATAAACTACAATAAAATTTAATACAGTACTCCTATTTAAAATTTCAAATAATTCACCTATTCTTATGCAATACTTTTGGAAAACCCTGTTTTGTCTATGTTCTCAATATAATTGAAAAACCCTGTATACATAAAATTTGGCACTTTTCAATTTCTGATGACATTCCGATGACAATTCAAAAGATATTCAAGGTTAGAGAAATAAATAATCATTTTAAGGTATTTAGTTAATACAAGAAATCCAAATCTATTTATAGTAAGGAGATAAAAATTTAGTTTTTTTTTGAAAAGAGAGAAAGTTTGGTAACCACAATGTAATTTGGGTTGTTTATTGAAAAAAATATTCAGTAACGTTGAATCCTCCGAAGAGAGAACTTCTAAGTAGGAGCTCTCCAAAGAGTAACATATAATTTTAGATCTATTCAAAAATTTTGTATTATAATAATTTCAACAGTGATTAATAATAGAAAGCATTATTCGGTAACCCATTTAAATTATGTCAAGATTGAAGCAGAGGTGTAAGATCCGGAAAGTTTTTAGAATTGTACGAGTTTACTG
The DNA here is from genome assembly GCA_963921935.1 of Galeruca laticollis. Classification (NCBI taxonomy): domain Eukaryota; kingdom Metazoa; phylum Arthropoda; class Insecta; order Coleoptera; family Chrysomelidae; genus Galeruca; species Galeruca laticollis. Next base: position 180,164,655 of record OY998179.1, on the reverse strand, counting down.
TTTCATCGAATACTGGTGAGTCCTCTCCAGAATTATTATTTAATTGAAAGATTCAGGCCTCAAAAACAAATTAAATTATAGATGCATCTAAACTTTTCAATTCGTATAGAATATTAAATAATTTTAAGATACAATAAAATAAAGACATCTCGGATATTTGACAAGTCAAGTGAAATTTTTGAAGTTGATTGAACTCTTTCAAAAATTCTTTATAAAACTCTTGGTATTAGAGACAAGGCGTTATAGTTCGTAGGTTGTTTATTTAGTTTATATCTGGGAAGATACGAGTTGGTTCTTTATTGGAAAACTAAATTTTAAAATTTATTTGATTTATAATTGTAAATACTTGTGATTTGTTACTCACATTTATTCAAACCATTCAAGAACGTTCATAAAAATTGAACATATTCATCAAATTCAGAAATTTTATTTTAAAAAGTGACAATTGTGCATTATTGGTGACATACAAGTCATTAATACGTTTTGATTTTCAAAAAAGGAACTGAATAGCTTTTATAGTCTTGGACAAACAGTCACATTATATTATTAGATAGATTAAACAGAACAAAGAAATTTATATAAAATTTTTATTTTCAATAGCGCATTGAACCCACCCTGAGGTAAGAGTGATTCGGACATTTTATGTTAAATTTATCTTTAAATTAATTACAATTCGATAACCGGGAAATTTTTGACAACTACTGTCAACTTTTGATATACATAATATATGCCGTTTCAAGCCTTGTTTTCAATATAATAAAAATACGCTGTTTAATAATTGTCTCTGCAACGTACAGGAAATTCTAATAAAATAAACAAAAAAAAACATCTCACATAATATTAGATCATATCAAATATCGAACCAACGTGGGGCAAATTAAAATTCATTTACATAAACTAAAATAGACTATATCATTTTAACGCATCCAACGTAGAGCTCGAATATAAAAATTTGCAAATAATTATGAATAACTGAAATAAAAACTTTAGACTGTATTAAAAATTTAAATAAATAAGGTGGAAAGAAAAATACAGGGAAACGGAGAAGAAAAAAGGGAATGGACGTAATGAGTATGCTCCAAATGATGATGAAAAGAATGGATCAAAATAATGAAGATATGAGGAGAGATATGCGGGGAGATATGAACAGAATGGAAAGAAATATGAATGAAAATTCAAATCGAAAAATGAAAGAAATGAAACAAGATTTAAATAAAAAAATGGACGAACAAAATAAGATTATGAAAAAAATGTGGGGAGATATGAATAATATGAATATAAAAATGGACCAAAATAAGGAAGAAACAATACAAGAAATAAGAGGAGAGGTGATTGGAAAAATCACGGAAATAGACAATTTACAGATTAACAGAACTAACAAAATATAGGAGAAAGGAAAGGATTTCGAAGGAGAGATTCAAGTAGATGTAAAGAAACAAAATGAAAATATAAATATAAATGATGATACTATAGAACAGAAATTATATAATAAAATGGAAAAGGAAATTGACAAAGTAAAAATACAAAGACAAATAAATGAGGAAATGGTAGATATTAATTTACAGAATCTAGGAAGTGAAGAAGTTATGAAAATATATGAGAAAAAAATTATTGGAAAATAACAGACTAAGATGTTAATATAGTAAAACGAATAGTGACATATGGTAAAAGAAATAATAATAATAATAATAGGGGGATACAACTTAATTGGAAATTAGAGGAAATTAACAAGATACTACAAGAGACTAACGAAGAAATAGAAGAAATAACAAGACAAAATGTAGAAAGAATAATTTATGCAGAAAATTTCGAAATGAGAGTAAAACTTAGCGGTAATATAAAGATAATTGATCCATGAATTTTTAATAGGACAATCAAAAATGAAATGATAGGAAGTGAAAGTATTATGGAAAATAAAATAATAAAAAGAAGAGACAATAATATGGAGGAATTGGAAACGCAAATTTTATTGAATTTATTGGGAGAAATTGATGAGATAGGGGATAATAAAATTAAAAAGGACACAGTGGAAAATTTAAAGAAACTCAGGATACAAGAGAATCAAACAATAAGAGAAGAGAATAAGACAAAATTTAGGAAAAGAAAATAGAATTGAATACTAAGACTGGATTATAGGAACGGAATCTAAAAAACGAATAAGGAATTGTAAAAATTCAGGAAGGAATATAAAAAAATATGTAAATGAAAAGTTTATAATTAACAAATAATATTGAAAAAAGACATAAGTTAATATAGTTTTGTACATAGATAGAAATTAGGATATGTAAAGATATAATTATGAAAAACAGAAACAATTACTTTAACAGAAATAATAACAATGGATATTATAATAGAAACAATAACTATAACAGGAACAATAATGCTCAAAACAACTACAACAGAAATGATCAATATCATAATAATAACAATAATCATAGAAATAGAACATTTGAAGGAAATAATAGAAATGGATCTTATGAAAACAGACAAAGAGATGGAAAACGAGAACAAAGAAGAAACTATAATACAGAAAGGACAAATGGAAATTTTGAAGGAAGGGGCAATAGAAATGAAGAACAAAGGAGAGTGAACAATATACAAAGACAGAAAGAAAGAGTGATATCTATAGAACCAGAAATAGTCACTGAAACAGAGCCCGATCAAAATTTTGGATCGAGCATATACCAAATGTAAAGAAAAATATTATCTTTACATATGAACATCCAACGGAATATATGAAATTTGGGGAAGAATTGGAGTTAAAAGAAATAATGGGATTAATAAATATTGAATGGAAATTAGATGGAAAAGAAATAAAATTATTAATAGATACAGGTTCCGAAGCGTCCACGATTAAAACAAAACTAATAGAAGAAAATGTTGAAAGTTATGGAAATAAGATAATTGAAATACCAGAAACTACATTAATAGGAGCAAATGGAGAGAAATTTTGTGAAGTTAGCAGATCTATAATACAGAGGATTGAATTGAAGGATGGGAAAGAAGTTGAGATGCAATTATTGTTGGTAGATAATTTAGAAACAGACATAGTTATAGGAATAGATGAATTAACGAAATATGAAGCAAGAATGGATTTTGAAAAGATGGAGATAGAATTAAATGGTAATAGAATTGAATTTGATGAAGAGAATACGGAAGTATTGGCAATTGAAGGGGATAATAAGAAGTTATGGATTATAGAAAGGAGTGGAAATATGGAAGAATTGGAATTAGTGTGTGGAAATAAAGAATATGAAGAGTAAGTGAAGAATTTAATAGAAACATATAAAGGATTTATTTAAAAAGAAATGAGAATGGCAAAGAACTATGTGCATAAAATGGAAGTTAGAGGAATAGAGAACTTCAGAGTAAGACCATATCCCATATCTTACAAATATAGAAAAGAGGTTGAATTAGAAATACAAAACATGTTGAAAGATGGTATTATAGAATGATGCAATACAAGATATGTAAATCCTATTGTGGTAGTGAGAAAAGCAAATGGTGAATTGAGATTATGCCTAGATGCTAGAAACATAAATCAATACACTGTACCACAATACGAGGCTCCGATGAATGTGGAAGCGATTTTTGGACGCATAACGAACACAAAAATATTTTCAAAAATTGATTTGAAACACAATTTTTGGCTTATTCCTTTGGATAAAAACAGTTGGGACTATACAAAACGACTAAGTGCAAAATTGTTATGGAAAAATTGTCTGATTACATGAACGAGGTTATAAAACCAGAAAAATGCATAGTAGATAATGCAACTTATTTTGTAAATAGTAGATTTGAGAAATTTTGCAATGAAAATCAAATACATGTAAAAACAATTAGTATCAGACATCCACCTGCAAACCCCTCATTAAGATATATCAGAGAAGTAATAAAATTCCTAAGAATCGCTTTGAAAGACCAGACTCATGAAAATTGGGAGAATCATATTGAGGAAATTCAAAATTACATGAACAATATACCTAACACTGTCACCAGGGAAAGTCCAATATATTTAATGAAAAAATTGACACCTGAAAGAAAATGGGAGACAGAAGCCAATAAAAATTATGAAGAGGTTTTGGAAAAAGTCAAGAAAAATTTACAGAACAATGCAAATAAATATTTAAGTAGAATGAATAAGAAGAAGAAAGTAAAGACGACGTTTCAAAAAGGAGATTTAGTAGTAGTACGTGCTCTAAGAGTATCAGACAGAAACAGGAGAACATGTGCTAAGCAAAAACCACCTTTCGAAGGGCCATACATTGTAGAAAATGAAGATGGAGTAAACAGTTATGTGTTAAAATACACAGACGTAGAAAGGATTAGAGGTATATTTAATACACATGATTTATACAAATATCACCATTCGAAGAAAAAAATAAAACATAGCAAAAAATGAAATGAAAGTCTCCATGAACAATCATATTGTACATGAATTGATACAAAATTAAACTGAGAATTTTTTTTTATATTTTTCAATATAATATGGTAAATAATTTAAAATCAATTTAAGAGGAGATTGAAACATAAGATTTCAGAATAACGATGAAGGCTCATTTTACAACAGCGACCTGAAATAAAAAGAAATTTTATTATCAGTCAAATCGGAAGATAATATTTGAATATAATACTTGAAGTAAAATTTGCGTTCATAAATTTTTTTTTTATTAAAAAATTCAAAAAAACGCAAAATTTGGGGGATGTGGAAAAATGATGCTACACACTGTATATATATCTAACACGAGTCAAGCACAATTTAGGATAATAACGAGTATAAGATTATTGAAAGGAAAACTATTCGGGAGTCAAATTTGAAATAAATCAAACTAAAGAAATTCATTTAAACTTTATAATGTACCTTGTACATATATACATGACACCGATATAATAAGAATTCAAACTATTCAAGAGAAAAATTTAAAATTTATTGAATACAAATATTTTAGATCACAAAATTTTTTTATCAAAATTCAATATTAAGATCTGGCGCTTGTGGTTAGAGGAATCATATGAATATTTAATCTTATGAACTCAACATCCTGAGAAGCTGAATGCTGAAATTTAATAAATAAAAAAGATATAAAGGTAAGTGCACTGTGTGATATTATTGAACCTAAATAATTTTTTTAAATATACTGGGGCAAATTGAAAAACCTTATTGAAATCAAAGATATAACATATAATTAAATTCATATAAAATAAACTACAATAAAATTTAATACAGTACTCCTATTTCAAATTTTGAAGAATTCACTTAATATATTCTTATGCAATACTTTTGGAAAACCCTGTTTTGTCTATGTACTCAATAAAATTGAAAAACCCTGTATACATAAAATTTGACACTATTTAATTTCTGATAACATTCCGATGACAATTCAATAGATATTCAAGGTTAGAGAAATGAATAGTAATTTTTAGGTATTTAGTTAATACAAGAAATCCAAATCTATTTATAGTAAGGAGATAAAAATTTAGTTTTTTTTTGAAAAAAGAGAAAGTTTGGTAACCACAATATAATATGGGTTGTTCAATGAAAAAAAAATTCAGTAACGTTTAATCCTCCGAAGAGAGAACTTCTAAGTAGGAGCTCTCCAAAGAGTAACATACAATTTTAGATCTATTCAAAAATTTTATATTATAATAATTTCAACAGTGATTAATAATAGAAAGCATTATTCGGTAACCCATTTAAATTATGTGCGTGAGTGATAAAAAAAACTTTGTCAAGACTGAAGCAGAGTTGTAATATCCGGAACTCTAAAGTTTTTAGAATTGTACGAGCTGACTGTTATCATCGAATACTGGTGAGTCCACTCCAGAATTATTATATAATTGAAAGATTCAGGCCCTTGAAACAAATTAAATCATAGATTCATCTCAACTTTCCAATTCGCATAGAATATTAAATAATTTGAAGATACAATAAAATAAAGACATTTCGGATATTTGACAAGTCAAGTGAAATTTTTAAAGTCGATTGAACTCTTTCAAAAATTCTTCATAAAACTTTTGGTATTAGAGATAAGGCGTTATAGTTTGCAGGTTGTTCATTTAGTTTATATCTGGGAAGATACGAGTTGGTTCTCTATTGTTGTAAAAAAAGGAAAACTAAATTTTAAAATTTATTTGATTTATAATTGTAAATACTTGTAAATTTGTTACTCACATTTATAACATTCACACCATTCAAGAACGTTGATAAAAATTAAACATATTTATCAAATTTAGAAATTTTATTTTAAAAAATGACAATTGTGTATTATTGGTGACATACAAGTCATTTATACGTTGTGAATGTCAAAAGAGGAATTGAATTATTTTTATAGTCTTGGACAAACAGTCACATTATATTATTAGATAGATCAAACAGAAAAAGAAATTTATATAAAAATTTTATTTTCAATAGCGCATTGAGCCCACCCTGAGGTAAGAGTGATTCGGACATTTTAGGTTAAATTTATCTTTAAATTAATTACAATTTGATGGCCAGGAAATGTTTGACAACCACTGTCAACTTTTGATATACATAATATATGCCGTTTTTAGCCTTGTTTGCAATATAATGAAAATATGCTGTTTAAGCTACGTATACAATGATTGTCGCTGCAACGTACAGGAAATTCTAATAAAATAAACAAAAAAAACATCTCACATAATATTGGACCATATCAATATATATTATTATAGTTTATTTTATATGGGAATTTAATTTGCCCGGTATGTTGTGGATTTAATATGTATGATAAACAGTTTATTTAACCAACATGAAAACTTCTCATCTTAGGGTAGAGTTCAAGTATTTTAAATAAAATGATTTTATAATTTTATATATGTTAGCGCCAAAGTTAATAAATGCTTTATATTTTTAAAAATAAATTTGTTAATCAGAATATGTTACTTTTTTAATGATTTCAAATTAAATACGGTCCTGTCCTACTTAAAAAATATCTGCATAGTTCAATCGATTTCATTCAGAGCTTCTGCCTGTGGTAAGTAGATGGTGCACAAGTCACCAGATGAAATGATTAACTCAAGTAATTTAAAAAAAAACGTTCTTCAAAAGGAAAAACAATATTTAATTTAATGAAAATAAATACACTACACTATTACAAGTGTTTTTTTTTAAAGAAAATCAACTATCTAAAAGGATGACTCTTTCATACAAATCACACGCACTCTGGTGAGATATTATTATAATATTAAAATACAGTTATATAATTTCATAAACATTTGACTTTCAGAAAACGGCGAAATACACTCTTAACAGCGTCTATGCATCACAAAATTTTAGTTTTTTTTTTACAAATTAGTAAGTACGCTTGACCTCTTAATACATTAATAAATTAACTTGTACTACCTTATTTACTTCACGATTTCTGTTTGTTCACCTTTATTTGTTCCAGATTCTCCTCCTGGAAAACCTCCCTGTTGGCATTCTGCTTCTATCAGAACAGGAATCGATGCTGTATTTCTTTCAAAGTCCAAACAGCTCACACAAATTCCACTATTCAATGTTTTTCGAAAACTATTTTGGCTATTTTACTTCCACCAGACACAAGACACCATATTATAAAACAAAATTCATGATTAGTGTTTTACAACATTCAACAATTCCTTTTTTAATTATTAATATAAACTAAACTACTTACACTGATATATCTCTTGTAAGTATAATGTATTTGTTTTAAATTCTATAGTCAAATTTTGTCTTCCAAATGATTTCAATTGATTTACTTTACCAAAAAAAATTTTGCTGCTCCAAAAATCTCTTCCCAAAAAGAAAAAAACTACTAGTCAATCGCCCCCATAATCAACAACTTTTTCACATTCTGATTTTTTTTTCGTTAGCAACACAGTTGTCGCCGATGTGATCTTTTTTAAATGTTTATTAACCAATCAAATTTGACTATTTATTTTTTAACTCAAATTCTTCATTTCAACCAGTGGAATGTTCATCCATTATATCATGATATTATATTCTAAGGTTTTTAATTGCTTAGACTTCCTATATTATTTTCATTCAATAATATTTCTTAGTATTGTTAAAATGACATTTCCTAACCTCTAAGTATGTATGTCAAATGAATATTCATAATGTTTTAATAGATGACAGCTGTTACCTTTAAATATGTATGCAAAATGAAAATTCGTTTTCTTTATAAGTCATGTTCTCTGAAATTCACATTATTTTATATTTTCCTGCTCTGTTATGTCTAAACATCTACACTATCTCATTTTAATGTCTTAATCAACAAATATTACGAGATTAGCTTGACTTAACAGAATAAAGCATTTAGTTTCTTATTATGAACAAATTTTGATACTTGATCTCTTTGATAAAAGTTTCGTTAGGTAATTTATTTCATATAAATTGTTTATCACACCTATTCGCAATTATCCCTACATTATACAGTCTGTCCTTTCTGTATGTCTTCTCTATCGAATAGTGGATCGTACAGATTTTCTCCATTCAAATGTTTAAAAAAAAATTTTTGACTTAAAAAAAATTCTTTTAGATTACAATACATAATCTTAATTCTTCATTATTTGATATACAGGGTGTAGCATTATTTTTTCACAATAACATCCCCTAAATTTTGCGTTTATCAAATTTTTTATTCTAAGAAAAATTTTATGAACGCAAATTTTACTTCAAGTACTATATTCTAGAATTGTCTTTCAATTTTACTAATAATACATTTCTTTTTATTTCAGGTTGCTGTTACAAAAATGATTTTGGAATCCTGTGTTGCAGTCTCCTCTTCAGTTAGTTTTAACTTATTTATAATACTATAATTAAATGTATACAAATTTTTATTTTATTTTTAGGTACATGTTTCATTTACAAGTTTCATCCAAAGGAATTAGTTTAAAAAATCATGTTATAAATCCATTTTTGAAAATTCTTTAATGTTCGTTATGCGACTTATTACTTCTACATTTCTCAGAGTCTCTTATATCGGTACAATTTATTAATTTATATTTCTTGTGTTACATCTCTCTATAATACCATCCTTTAGCATATTTTGTATCTCTGAATCAACTTCTTTCCTATATTTATAAGGTATGGGATATGTTCTTATTCTGAAATTTTCGATTCCCTTAACTTCTATCTTATGTACATAGTTATTTGCCATTCTCATCTCTTTTTAACTAATCCTTTATACTTAATTATTAAATTCTTCACTTTCTCAGCATATTCCTTATTTCCACATACTAATTCCAATTCTTCCATTATTTCATCCCTCTCCATATTCCATAACTTCCTATTATCCTCTTCAAATTCCAATTCTTCCATATTTCCACTCCTCTTTATATTCCATAACTTCCTATTATCCTCTCCAATTGCCAATACTTCCATATTTCCAATCCTTTCTATATTCCATAACTTCTTATTATCCTCTTCAACTTCCAATTCTTCTATATTTTCTTCTTCAAATTCAATTCTATTACCATTTAATTCAATCTCCATCTTTTCAAAATCAATTCTTGCTTTATATTTTGTTAATTCATCTATTCCTATAACTATGTCTGATTCCAAATTATTCACTAACAGTAATTGCATTTCAACTTCTTTCCCATCCTTCAATTCAATCTTTTGTATTATAGACTTATTTACTTCACATAGCTTCTTTCCATTTGCTCCTATCAATGTAGTTTTTGGTATTTTAATTAATTTGTTTTCATAATTTTCAATGTTTTTCTTCTATTAGTTTTGTTTTAATTATGGACGCTCCCGAACCTGTATCTATTAATAATTTTATTTCTTTTCCATTTAATTTCGCTTTAATATTTTTCAATTCCATTATTTCTCATAATTCTAAATCTTCCCCAAATTTTATATATTTCCTTGGATGTTCATATGTCATCACTCTATCTTCTCTCCTTTGAATACTGTTCTCTGTAATTGTTATTTTTGTTGTTATTATATTTAAAGTTTCTGTTATAGTTGTTTTGGTTGCTATCGTTCTTATTATAGTTATTGTTATTTCCTGAATTGTTATTATAATTATTGTTATTTTTATAATCTCCATTGTTATTATATCTGTCAATGTAATTATTTCTGTATTTCATCATTATATCTTCACGTATCCTAATTTCTATCTATGTACAACATTATATTTACATATGTTATTTTTTTTAACATTATTTGTTAATTATAAACTTCTTATTTACATGTTGTTTTTTATATTCCTTATCGACCTTTTACAATTCCTTATTCGTCTTCTAGATTCCGGTCCTATAATACAGCCTTATTATTCAATTTAATTTTCTTTTCCTAAATTTCGTTTTATCCTCTTCTCTTATTGTTTGATTCTCTTGTATCATAAATTTCTTTAAATTTTCCACTTTGTCTTTCTTTATTTTGTTATCCCCTGTCTCATCAATTTCTTCCAATAGATTCATCAAAATTTGCGTTTCCAATTTCTTGATATTATTGTTTCTTCTTTTTGTTATTCCATTTCCCATAATACTCTTACTTCCTATCATTTCATTTTTAACTATCCTATTAAAATTTCTTGGATCAATTATCTTCATATTTCTGCCAAGTTTTACCCTCATCTCGAAATTTTCTGCATAAATTATTGTTTCTATATTCTGTCTTATGGTTTCTTCTATTTCTTCCTTGGTCTCTTGTAATATCTTATTCATTTCCTCTAATTTCCAATTAAGTTGTATCCCCCTATTATTATTATTATTTGTCTTACCATATGTCACTATTCGTTTCAATATATTAACATCTGGGTCTGTTATTTCCCAATAAATCTCTTTTTCATAAATTTTCATAGCTTCCTCACTTCCTAGATTCTGTAAATTGCTATCTATCATCTCCTCATTTAGTTGTCTTTGTATTTTTATTTCATCAATTTCCATTTTATTACTTAATTTTGGTTCTATAGTATCATCATTTATATTTTCATTTTGTAACTTTACATCCATTTGAATCTCTCCTTTGAAATCCTTTTCCTTCTCTTCTATTTCCTTGATTCTGTTGATCTGTGAATTGTCTATTTCTGTGGTTTTTTCAATCCCCTCTCCTCTTATTTCTTGTTTAGTGGATTCTGTTTTATTTTCTAAGTATGTGTTTGATTTTTACAATATCTTCTCAAAATGTCCCAATTTTTCTTCCATCAATTTTATTATTAGGTCCTTAGTTTGTTTTATTTCTTCCTTATTCTGGTCCATCTTTATGTTCATTTCTTGTTTTAATTCTTCCTTATTTTTATTCATATCTCCCCTAATATTATTCATATTTTTATCCATTCTTTTCATATCTCCCTTAATATCATCCTTCATACTATTCATATTTGCAACTAATTGTTGCATAATTTCCATTAATGGATCATTTCTACTTGTCCTTCCCCGCTCTTCCTGTCTTCTATCTTCCTGTTCTTCTGTTGCATCTCCCATCAAAACTCCTTCTGGTAATGGTGCATCTTCTTCTTCCTGTCCTTGTTCTGCAATATCTTCTTCCAAATGTTCTCTCCCCTGTTCCAAATATTGTACCTGAAAATCTCCTCTGCCATTGCTCCTTTCTTCTCTTTCTTCATCAGACCTACTTTCGACTCCTACCTGCTTTCCGTCCCTTAATGTCATTTTCCGTTCCATTTTATGTATTTAAAATTCTTTTAATAAAGTCAAATAAAAATTATTTCAATGCTTTTTATTATTACTTACAAAATTTCTATAATAGCCCCACGTTGCGGTGACATGTTATTATAGTTTATTTTATATGGGAATTTAATTTGCCCGGTATGTTGTGGATTTAATATGTATGATAAACAGTTTATTTAACCAACATGAAAACTTCTCATCTCAGGGTAGAGTTCAAGTATTTTAAATAAAATGATTTTATAATTTTATATATGTTAGCGCCAAAGTTAATAAATGCTTTATATTTTTAAAAATAAATTTGTTAATCAGAATATGTTACTTTTTTAATGATTTCAAATTAAATACGGTCCTGTCCTACTTAAAAAATATCTGCATAGTTCAATCGATTTCATTCAGAGCTTCTGCCTGTGGTAAGTAGATGGTGCACAAGTCACCAGATGAAATGATTAACTCAAGTAATTTAAAAAAAAAACGTTCTTCAAAAGGAAAAACAATATTTAATTTAATGAAAATAAATACACTACACTTTTACAAGTGTTTTTTTTTTAAAGAAAATCAACTATCTAAAAGGATGACTCTTTCATACAAATCACACGCACTCTGGTGAGATATTATTATAATATTAAAATACAGTTATATAATTTCATAAACATTTGACTTTCAGAAAACGGCGAAATACACTCTTAACAGCGTCTATGCATCACAAAATTTTAGTTTTTTTTTTTTTACAAATTAGTAAGTACGCTTGACCTCTTAATACATTAATAAATTAACTTGTACTACCTTATTTACTTCACGATTTCTGTTTGTTCACCTTTATTTGTTCCAGATTCTCCTCCTGGAAAACCTCCCTGTTGGCATCCTGCTTCTATCAGAACAGGAATCGATGCTGTATTTCTTTCAAAGTCCAAACAGCTCACACAAATTCCACTATTCAATGTTTTTCGAAAACTATTTTGGCTATTTTACTTCCACCAGACACAAGACACCATATTATAAAATAAAATTCATGATTAGTGTTTTACAACATTCAACAATTCCTTTTTTAATTATTAATATAAACTAAACTACTTACACTGATATATCTCTTGTAAGTATAATGTATTTGTTTTAAATTCTATAGTCAAATTTTGTCTTCCAAATGATTTCAATTGATTTACTTTACCAAAAAAAAATTTGCTGCTCCAAAAATCTCTTCCCAAAAAGAAAAAAACTACTAGTCAATCGCCCCCATAATCAACAACTTTTTCACATTCTGATTTTTTTTTCGTTAGCAACACAGTTGTCGCCGATGTGATCTTTTTTAAATGTTTATTAACCAATCAAATTTGACTATTTATTTTTTAACTCAAATTCTTCATTTCAACCAGTGGAATGTTCATCCATTATATCATGATATTATATTCTAAGGTTTTTAATTGCTTAGACTTCCTATATTATTTTCATTCAATAATATTTCTTAGTATTGTTAAAATGACATTTCCTAACCTCTAAGTATGTATGTCAAATGAATATTCATAATGTTTTAATAGATGACAGCTGTTACCTTTAAATATGTATGCAAAATGAAAATTCGTTTTCTTTATAAGTCATGTTCTCTGAAATTCACATTATTTTATATTTTCCTGCTCTGTTATGTCTAAACATCTACACTATCTCATTTTAATGTCTTAATCAACAAATATTACGAGATTAGCTTGACTTAACAGAATAAAGCATTTAGTTTCATATTATGAACAAATTTTGATACTTGATCTCTTTGATAAAAGTTTCGTTAGGTAATTTATTTCATATAATGTGTTTATCACACCTATTCGCAATTATCCCTACATTATACAGTCTGTCCTTTCTGTATGTCTTCTCTATCGAATAGTGGATCGTACAGATTTTCTCCATTCAAATGTTTAAAAAAAAATTTTTGACTTAAAAAAAATTCTTTTAGATTACAATACATAATCTTAATTCTTCATTATTTGATATACAGGGTGTAGCATTATTTTTTCACAATAATATATATATATATATATATATATATATATATATATATATATATATATATAAATCTCTCAATATCTTAGGGATTTTTGATTTATCTACCGTCAATAATACCATTTTGCTTCATATATATATATATATATATATATATATATATATAAACAATACTATATTTCCTGCGTCTTTTCATCCTTCCGACGTTTCGGCGTCTCCCTTGAATCAAAGAGTATATTATATTCCAATGATTTACTTCCAATGTCCTTATTGAGACAAACACGTAGATACTTTGAAATTTCAATATACTCTTGAAACAAAAAAGTTTTTTTTCCCAAAATTTACCATACATCTTGAGGACATTTCTGCATCCGTACATATTACCGATTTTTCTGCATCCGCAAACATTCTCATTCACCACATATGCAACTCTGCGTCCGATTTCGGGTATTATGTTCATGGCATCCACCTTTCTGCATCAAGCAGTGGTGCCAGATGTATAAGCGCCTCGAATTTGATTCAAATTCATTAACTCTGCGAGAGAAATTGGTGACAATCGTGAATCAGTATAAGTATATAGTGTGTTTCGCTATAGGGTCACCTCCAAAGTTATCCAAATTGGCATGAGAGTTAAAATTGCGAAGAATATTCTGCGTCTATATCTGTAACTGTGAAATATTTATTCATGATATAATAACTTTTTTCTCCGATCGTGGGAAAAGTGACACTATTTTGACCTGTTTTCTATGCGCAAAGCTCAACATTCCATAATAGTGGGCAGTTGCTAAGCAATTAGAAAATAACAGTGCGGTAATGTTACAAATGGATTATTAAAATAAAATGAAACGAAGTATGGTTTTAATTTTTATAGATAAAGTTGTTATAAAAGAATTAAAAGAAACACATAATTTATAACGATATTCTTGAGCACAAATTTAATTATTTTTTAATTCCTTATAAAATACGAGTCAAACAAAACCGGCTTGAAAATTATTTTACTTTTGTCATAACAAAGTAATTTCCTTGGTAACGACTTCTATATTTCAATATGAACATAGAGAAACCTATCTAAACTTACTTGATTACATCTTGAATTAAATATTTTTTAATTAATTTTTTAAATGTAAATCAACGATCGAAGAAAAAATAGTATGTATAATTCATGGGAAAAGCATATTCCCAAACTCCTGTGTGACCAGACTCGTCGCTACGCTCCTCGTCTGGTAAATAAGACAGTCGTTTGGGAATATTATGCTTCTTCCACTAATTATACAATATACTATTTTTGTGAAGGAGACCATTATTTCACGGTCAAAATTCATAAATTCGATATGGCGACTCCCGGATGACGACAAGTTTTTTTATTATTCAAAATTGAAAGTAAAAAAACTCATGAGAAATTTTGTTTACAAATACACTAAAAATAAAAATAAATAAATGAAAAATAATTTTAAAGAGACAGTATTCAAAAGTACGCTAAAAAATAATAATTTATTTGATTTTTTGACCTAGGTGGGCAAAAATTCAAAAGCTTGCGGCGAATACAAAATAGGTATTGTTGAATCTGTTAACCAATAATCAAGATTTATAAAGAAAATAATTTTTATTTTCTAGAGAATTTGTTGAAACACATATTTTCATAAGTACCTATTTTCTTTGTTAGTGCATTTGTCTGAAAATAGTTTTCAATTATATCCATTCAAACTATTGAATACACGACACTAGAGAAACATTGCATTGTGAAAACCGTAGGTTTGGTATCCAAAGTTAGTGGTACATGTTTTAAAAATTCCGATGTGAAAAAGAAGTAAATATTATTTTCCCACGGATCACATACCAAATGACTATCCCAGGAAAATAACGTAAAAGAAATAAACGATTCCAATATGAGTATTCACTTCTTTGATAAATCATCAATTTCTGTGAATATATATTTTTGGAATTAATTTTCGTCTAATCAAGCAATGAATTCTCATTAATCTAAGCTAAAAAACATCAGATTTTTGGGATGTTCTCCTATAGGAATGAGGAAACAAGTCTTTTACTTCAGTTACATACTGTTTATAAATAAAAAGTTTTGGAAAAACAAATAATAAAAAACCATTTTATAGACAAGCTTTTATTAGAGCTGTACTAAAACGAGTAAAATAAGTTCATGTTATAGCTCACAATGATATAATATTCCTTTTTTGGTTGAATTATTTGGTTTAAAAAAGCTTGTTGCGCGAAATATTCATAAAAGTAGGCACCAATTATTGATTTCATGGGACAGTGATTGGTTCATTAGTAAGAAGTAGATGAGGTATTTATTTTTTACCAATTCGCATAATAAGCTATATGAAACCAAATAATTAAACAAAAAATAAGTATATCATTGTCAGCGATGACTTGAACTTATTTTATTCGTTTTAGTACAGCTCAAATATAAGCTTGTCTTTTAAAAGGCTTTTTATTATTTATTTTATGCTTTTTGATTATTGCCCATTGATCTGGTAATTTTTAATAGAGTATCGCTATTACGAGTTCTTTTCCCTGTAAGTTCTGAGCTATCTGCTAACGACGCCCATCTCACCAAATCATGTAATCATGAGCCGTTTTCAACAGATTCTCAGTAACTCCTTTACAGAGTAACCCTCCATTTTTAATTCAGAATAATTTTACTCGTCAGACACTATCACCTAGTAATTGCAATTGAAGGGTGGGATAAGTTGTGTGATTCCCATCGAAAAGGGATCTTAGTTTGGCAAAATATGTTGAATTAATGAAAGTTTTTACCGTTGTTATTGATTATTTTTCAATGTGTCTGACTGGAAGAATTATCTGACCAAACGGCATATAACTGAAAATTATTCGTGATTTGGGATTTTATCGACTTTCATCGTTTCCATTATGTGAATTGCATACCCACGTTTGAACGTTCTCCTGTCACAATGCAATAATAATCCTATATAATAATACGGAAATTAAAATACTACAACATTGCCAAATCTCGTGGCCGAAATTTCAGCACCTTCTTTTTTGATTTGTTGTACTATAATATATGAGTCTGCATCTTGGAAATGAATACTCTAAGAGACAAACTCGTGAAGAGCATCCAATTCTGTGTCCACTCTATACCAAGTTGATCAAGTTTGAAAATGTGTTATAAAAAAATAAAAAATGCATTGGTAACATATGGCTGTATTTGTAATTTTTTTGTCTCAGAAAATAATGTAACAATAGTCAGAATTTGTTTATAACTTAATAAAGAATGAAATTATTGATATTTCTGTGTAACTCTATTGGGAAATGCCAATTATGATTTTTGAGTAGAAAACATTCTTACCTAATCGTTTAAATGATGGGAATATAAAAAATCCATAAGAAACAATGAAAAAAGAAGAATCGTTTCTTCAAATCATCATATTCATAGGACAATAATATGTTGAATGAAAAAAAAATGTTCATTTGCCTACATAAACATATGTCGTGAAAAAATTCACAACGTTATTTAATGCCATTGTTAGATACAAAAACAACAATAAAATATACTAAAAATTGAAAATTTCATTTTTTGCTACCTTTAAATAATGATAACAAAATCAACAATTTCTAAATTTTTTGTAAACTTTTTTGAATAAAGCTAATTATTCGCCGTAGCGCAGAGCTGTATTTTCAGCTAAATTAATATTATAAATAATGGAGAGAGAGTTCCGGGAGACGGGACTAATCAATTGAAAATTTCCCCTTCGTCACGAATATTTTTTGTAATTTTTTTAACAATTGATAGTATCTGAATAAATTATTAGCATAAAACTAAATTTTGTATGTGCTGTAAAGTAATATTATTGCACGTTTCTAGACATAATTTCCAATGAAATGAGATATCGCTCGCATTTTTAGGAGCTTTATCAAGAACTGACACCGATGTAAACTTGTGAACTGAACAAAGTGTCACACACTTGAATGAATGATTTATATTCATTCACTTCATTTATCCCATTCCCACACCTAAAAGCTCTGGGTACAAATATTGAATAGAAAGGTACCTTAAATCACAAAACTTGTAAGCCATCTTGAGGACGTCTTCTAGAATCATTGAACTTCGCCAAAAAAATATGTTTACAATAATCCTCAGATAGCAATAATTTTGAGTAGTACCCATATGTAGTAGTGTTATATCAGAAAGTCTTTCTTGAGAAGCTTTTAAATCTGTTATTCTCTGAAGAGGATAATTATATTAGATCTACATCATTAGATTATTCATATTGTATTGTAATGTAGAATTATATGTATTTTTTTATTATTTTCAATTCATTTCATCATGTTATTCCTGAAACCCGACCGTAAGAGCTCCCGAATTTAAATTTCCGAGAGAGTCGGATCGTTAACATTTAATTAAACCTTTTCGATACAATTTTTTTTCGAATGCCCTGAAACGGAAAAATAACTCCTTCGCATGTGTGAAATAGGTTATTTTCATACATAATAACAAATTCAAAGTAATGCCAAACAAGAAGCTTTTACATCTGTACCAATTTTCCATAGAATGGAGTCAGTAACTACAAAACTCGTCCGTCAAATTTATTGTCAACTTATCAACTAAATAGTTGGAGGAAATCTATTACTGGGAAACTGCACTATAAATAAGTCAATCCGAACCCGTCGAAAGAAAGCGAAATCCAACATGATAAATACGTGATATATTCTAAAAGAGCCATTGAATGGCATATCCACTTTTCAACGTCCTCTTGGCCCACCAGAATATCAATTATAAATAAAAGTACGGAATATCAAGCACTACAACATTGCCAAATCTCGTGGACGCAGAAATATCGAAATGGTGACAAAAATATACGCCATCCCGATATACGCAGAGCGCGAAGAGCTCACCTAGTGTGAGTTTGGCTGAACTACGATATACGTAAACTGTCGACCATTCTCACAAATGGACGTCCGGCTGAAAATTTGTTCTTTCACGTTTTCGACCATTCTGCATTTGATGGCGCAAAAAACTTTTCGGCGTCCATATACGGACGCAGAAAGTCGCAGGACGCAGGTATTAATGCAAAAACCACAATGTACGGACGCACGGTTATCGAAGAGATGTAAATATATATTTATATATATATATATATATATATATATATATATATATACATATATATATATATATATATATATATATACAGTGCTATTCATAAGTCCCCTCCCCCACTCGTATCTTTTGAACGGCTACACTTACATTAATAAAATTTGGAGGGTGAAAATAAAGTGTGGTAAACTTCTCTACGAATGGTAACAGGTGACGTAATCGTAATAGATGACGTCACAGTGCCACTCTGGCCAATAGTTTTTTGAAGGATCTTATGGCAAGTGATATCTCGTTTGAAAGGCATTGACATTGGCTACATAGCCATATTAATTTTGTTTGGGTTTGAATTAATTTTTACGGATAAATTAAGTAAATACCAAAATTATTATTTCACATTTAAATATTGATGATTTTTCAGTCCGCCTCTGGTTAGTTGTCAAAAAAATTGACGTTTTCTAAATAGCTTAAATATTTAATTTTATTATTGTTTAACGAGACGTTTAATAGTTTACATAGGTAAAATGGTACGTACTCAAGCCAACAAAGTAGCAGCTATCTTAATAATTGGTGAATCTAGAAAGAATCTCCATGAAGCGGAACGTATATTTAATGAGAGATAACCAGATCGCCATATCGAGAACTTATTTTAGGGAGCTTCTTCACAAGTTTGAAGTAACAGGTAGTGTTCAAGATGCCAAACGATCTGGTCGACCAACATTTAGTGATGATAAAAAAATTGATATAGTTGCTGAAATGGTAGTAAACCCTATTTCCTCTTCAACTAAAGTTGCGTCTATCTGTGAAGTAAGTGAAAGTACAGTACAGAGAGTGTTGGCTAAAAATAAATTTCATCCATACAAGTTAAAAATGGTGCACCACCTTTCGGATGAGGACCCCGACAGAAGACTCGAATTCTGTGAATGTATGACAAATAAAATTAGTCAAAACCCACATTACACAAAAACAATTTGTTTTACTGGCGAAAGTACTTTTAGCCTCAATGGAAATGTGAATACACAAAATGGAAGGTATTGGAGTGAGACAAATCCTCACACCTTCCGTGAACAACATACCCAATTTCCAGCCGGCTGGGGAGGTCCTATATAAATTCTTTTATGTTATTTGTCTATACTCTTTGCATTATATTATTTATAATAAACTTTAACAAATTTTTATTTATTGATTCAACGTTTATTTTATTTACCATGTATCATTTGTATATATATATATATATATATATATATATATATATATATGTCATTATTTGTTTATCTATGAAAATCTATTGAATTATATTCTATTCAATATTTGTATTTGTTTTTATTCTTAAATTAATGATTATAATGAATTAACTATAATTATATTTGTTTTCATTTCAGATGAACAGCTGATTATGTTATGGAAAATAATCTCCGTCTTAGGCAACTTTATTTACATCATTACATTGGTTAGGCAATCTCTATATTTTATGTTATTGTTGAGGTAATTTCTTTATCTATTATATTGTTATAGACAATTATTTAATATATCTTTACTTGATATGTTGTTTAAATTAAGAAAAGTGTTTCCTTTTTACTTGTTTTCTTAAATTATATTATATAGAACTAATTCTCTTACTATCTATGATATCTGGTTCAATTCCCCTCAAATTTAAATTTAAATGATATCCATACCCTGGATATTTATTTAAATTTCAAATCTCTTATTATAAATGATTGATTTTATTTTATTCAAAAAAATTTAACAATTTTATGGCATAATCTTAATTTCTTTAACTTTGTTTCTCAAATATTTGTTCAAATATTTCCTACTACAAAACCTATTTCTTTCAATAACTGTCTCCTAATTCTTTCCTTGAAATACACTTGATTAAGATCAATGTCAATTTATATTTTTGATATTACTTCATATAATACTTCTCTATTATCATTTCTTACTAACATCCACTTATATATCAACTCCTCCTTATTCCTTCCTGTATTTTTAAGTAATCTATAGGATTCTAATTGACATTAAACATTACCTCCTATATTTTTAATCCATATCATTCATTATTATCCTTTCCTATCCTTTATTACTTGCATCTTATTTCCTTATTTAAAAAATGTGAACTTTTATTTGATACTTGAGTTATTCTTATTATATCCCCTCTATCCTATATTTTCATATTTTCCTTCTATTTAAAGCCAGTATTTCTTATAAATTGTTTTCTTTATTTGTTATATATTGATTTGCCATATTCACAAATTTTTTAAAACGGTTTTCATTATAAGTTTTATCTAATAAAATTTTCTTTATATTACGTTATATGATATTTATTCATTCATTTGTGTTTTTTAGGTTCTGAAGAAACAAACGTGATGAATTTACTTGGTTCACTAGCTGCCAAATGGAAAACAAAACTCTGTCTAATATCTACTTTATCTTTGTACACTACCTAATATTAAATTTGAAAAAACTATCCTTATGACTATTATTTCCTTTTTTTAAGTATTTTTCGTAACATAACATCATCTATTCATAATATCTATATACATGTTCTACATTGAACACTCCCCTTTCTAATTGTGTACCTGGATAGAATAAACGATAACTATTTTGAGCATCACTATTGTCGACTACATATGGCCCTTCAAATGGTGATAATAACTTTTTACATTGATTTTCACCTTTCTTTGGTGTTCTCAAAGATCTTACTAGGACTAAATCTCCTTTTTCAAATCTAATCTTCTTATTATTTTTGTCTCCTTCTCTTTTAATGAATCTTATAGCACTTCTCTCCAAATTCTTGCTTACTTTATTCAAAACTTGAGACATATCCCATTCTGTCTGTATTATCCATTCACGTTCTGGGGGTATTCCTTTCAAAATAAATTGTGGACATTCTTCAGTAACTCCATTAGGTAATTGATTTAAAAATTTCTCGACTTGATTTAGATTTTCTTCCCATAAATTGTGTCTATTATTACATAATATCTTTAAATACTTATCACCTTCTTTGATATACCTCTCAGCTGGATTAGATGAAGGTCTTCTTATGCTTATGAAATTCATTTTAATATTATGATTTCTACACAAGCGTTTGACTTTTTTACTCACAAAGTAAGTAGCATGATCCAATATTAAGTTTTCCGGAGTTCCTATTTCTTCTATAAAATTGTTCAGACAAGATATTACTGTGTTTGCATTGGTACGTTGACAAGGAAAAGTTCTTATAAATTTTGAAAATATATCTACCATAACTAAAATATGTTTATTGCTTTGCTTGCTAGGTATTAATTGTGATATGAAATCAATAGCTACTATATGCAAAGGCTTGAGTGCTATTATAGGTTTTGGTCCACTAATATGATGATAGTTCCTTTCCTTCGCCAACTGACAATTTTTACAAATTTTACAGATTTCTTTAACCAATGATATGTCCTTCGTTGCAGTGTAATTTTCTCTAAACAACATCCATAGTTTTCGAGATCCTATATGTCCATACTCCTCATGTAATTGTTTGAGAATTTCCTTAGCATATTCAGGTGTTATTAAATAAATTTCCCTATCTTCCATCTTCTTATACCAAATTCCCTCGTTTTGAAATACTCCTCTTTTACAAGATTCTTGTAAATTTCTCTGATCCTCCATTATTTTTTCCAAAGTAAACAAACCTTCAGTTTTTTGCAACCTATTTATGCCAATTTGGAATTGTTGATCCTTCTTCTTCATTTCTGTTTCACGGCTAAGAGCATCCGCTACTATATTAGTTTTCCCAGGAATAAATTTTATTTCAAATTCATATTCCTGTAATAGAAGTATCCATCGATGTATCCTATTGTTTGCATAACGATTTTTAAACATTGCTGTTAAAGCTGAATGGTCTGTTTCCAAGTAAAATTTGGCTCCTAATAGATGAAAACGTAATTTAGTTATGCAAAATACTATGCTTGCCATCTCCAATTCAGTAACTGAGTATTTTCTTTCATAGTTTTTCATTACTCGGGAAATAAAACTGATTGGTACTTCTCCTTCCTCTTGTTCTTGCAATAAAACTCCTGCTAATCTATCTATGGATGCATCTGTTCTTAAAATAAATGGCTTGTCATATTGAGGATGATAAACCTGCAAATTTTGTAAAAATATTTCCTTGAGTTCTTGGAAAGCTTGTACTCTTCTAGCATCCCATTTCCATTTTGTTTCCTTCTTGAGTAATTCAATTGATGGAATTTCCTTATTACTGAGGTCTGGTATTAGTCGTTTGAAGTAGTTGAGAATTCCCAAAAATCCTCGAAGAGTTTTGAGATTAGTCGGTGTTTTATATTCCCTTATGGTTCTAATTCGTTCAGGGTTCATTCTCACTCCAGTAGAATTTAAAATATATCCCAAATACTGCACTTCTTTTTGGTAAAATTGACATTTTTCCATGTTCAATTTTTATCCTGCTTTTTCCAATTCTGCCAATATAGTCTTCAAATGTTCGTGATGTTGTTCTTCATTTTCTGAATATATTAATATATCATCTATATAGTGCAGTGTAAAATGTTCATATTGGTTCAGAACAGTGTGAAGTGTTCTTACCAATGCTGCACACGAACTCTGTAAACCAAATGGAACAACACAAAATTGGTATACTACACCATCAATCATAAATGCTGTATATGGACGACTTCTTTTATCTAATGGAATCAACCAGAAACTATGCTTCAAATCCAGTTTCGTGAATATGTTAGCTCTTGTAATCCTACCAAATATCCCCTCTACATTTAAAGGACTCTCATATTGTTTTTTAGTATATGAGTTGATATTTCTGGCATCCAGACATAATCTAATCTCACCTGACTTTTTTCGGACACATGTTATCGCACTTATATATGGAGAGTTGGATCTTTCTATAATACCATCTTGTATCATCTTTTCTAACTCCTGGTATACTTCATTTTTTAGCTTATAGGGAATGGGATAGGTTTTTATTTTGAAATTACTAATATCCTTGTTCATTTCCAACTTATGTATATACTTTGCTGCTATGCATACTTCTTTGTTGAAGAGTCTCCCATATTTTGTTAATAACTCATCAATCTCCTTTCTATATTGTATGGGACAAAATTGTTCTAGTAGATCTTCCACAATTTCTATTTCATTCATTTGACATTGTCTTTCCTCTACCCCTTGTTCTTCCTTTTTGTCAAAAGTTATTATATTACCTTCACATACCATGTACCCCTGTTTATAATCAATAATCATCTTGTGATTGCTCAATTCATCATTTCCCAAAATTACATCATATTTTAAATTCTTAACTACTAATAATTGCATTTTATAAGCTATATTTCCCAAATAAAAATCTGTAATTATGGTACTATTTGTATAATATAAATTTTTATCATTCGCCCCTACTAATGATAGTTTCTTTGTATTTATCATCATAATATCATCTTCATTTAAATTGTCTACTATATCCTGTTTAATCAATGTTACCTCTGAACCCGTATCTATTAAAACTCTACAAATAATATTTTGTAATCTACCCTGGATAAATATTAAATTAGGTTTTTCTACTTTTTTACTATTATTTTCATAATCTATAATAAATTTTCGAGGATGTTCATATCGCGATGAATAGATGATATTATGCACGTAAGGACGGTTTAAGCAAAATTCGCTATGTTATCCTGTCCAGGAATACACTCTTCTACCTGTATCTCCTGTCTAACCATGTTTACCTGTCTCCTATTATCATCCTACCTATTCCTGTTTTGTTCTGGATTGTTTTGGTTTTCTCTGCCATTTTGCCAATTTCTTACTCTATTGTTATTATTATTACTATATTGATTTCTTCTCTCGAAATTGTTATGGTTCCTATAGTTCTCCAGGTATCTGTTTCCATTATTCCTCTCTCGATCTCTATTTTGTTCCCCATTTCGTTGGTATCGTCTATCATCAAAGTTCCTACGGGGGTTATGCAAAAAGTTTTTTGGGGGTTTGGCCTGGGCCAATTGCCAAAATTTTTGGGATAATGACGGTAGCGGCTACGGGGGTTATGCAAAAAGTAAAGAAGTGTGTATGTTGTTACGTGTATAAGGTAGAGGGTGGTTTAGAAGAAGCGAAGGGGTTTTTAAGGGTAGCGTCTACGGGGATTACGCAAGGGTGTATACAAGAACGGGGGTTATGCAAAAAATAAGTGTGTATGTTTTTACGTGTATAAGGTATCTAGGGGGGTGATTTAGAAGACGTGAAGAGGGTTTTAAGGGTAGCGTCTACGGGAGAGGGGAGCGTCTACGGGGATTACGTAAATAAGGGTGTATACAAGAACGGGGAGTTATGCAAAAAGTAAATAAGTGTGTATGTTTTTACGTGTATAAGGTATCTAGGGGGTGATTTAGAAGAAGCGAAGAGGGTTTTAAGGGTAGCGTCTACGGGGGGTTGCGTAAAAAGTAAATAAGGATGTATACAAGAAGTAATTAGAAGAAATAAAATATATGGAGGATTGTGTGTGTGTGTGTGTAAGAGATGAGGGTAGTGCTCACGAGGGGGAGGGGCTATGCAGTTAGCTGATTTTTTAAGGGTTCTATATTTTGAAATTCTCAAAGTAATGTTATTAGATTGATAAACAACATTTTTTTTTAAAACGGATATGTGTGTGAATTCATATCATTTTATAGAAGGTTTTTTATATTGTGATAAATGAAATCTCGCATTATATTAAATTCGCTTAGTAGGTAATAATTATGCGTTATTTATATAGCTAGCAAGCACGTGCAGACGAAATCATTTATTCAGACAATAGCGAACTAGTTTCAAATATGATAAGATTGGAATGTCATGATTTCTGGTTTATAATTGTTAGTAACAGATTAGATTGTACGAAATCGTAGAAAAATATAGTTTTCTGGAAATATGATGATGATATCAAAAATAACTCATTGGACTTGTGCATTCCCTCTATAATAAAATATTCTTTTAAATAGTGCTCAGACAATAGACTGTACTTAGGGTTCCAGTGAAAAGTTGTCGTTTAAGGTTCCACAATTCATAGTAAGTTTACTATTTTTTTTCTCATTCATCTTTAACTATTTTAAAAAACTTAATTGTTAAATTATTATTATTATTCTGTTATCTTTTCAAATAATTCTTTCTTTATTACAGATGAATTTTTCAAATGAGATTTATACAATAAGCACTGCTTTTGCAGAAATAAAACCCGTTATAAAACTGAAAGATTTACCAAGGGATACAACACATAGAATAAACAGCGCAAAGGTGCACCAGGGGCAATTTGGAGCCCAAATACTTCTGGAGTTGGACGAAAATATAGTATTTCTCCCCAAAAGAGTGACGGATGCATTTGCGTCGCATGTAAATCAATTTACGCCGGGGAAGTTCCGCATTACATTCCTGGGACTTCAAACTTTCCAAAGGGTTTCCCCTAGGACCCTCTTCAAAATAGAGGAGAATGTATAAAAAAACATAACAAAACAGTACATATTAAATTTCAACACCTTGAAAAATAATCTGGACACCGGTGAACAGCTTCAGTTTTCAAAATCGTAAGTTTTCATAATTTTTTGAAAATGAATTCTGAGAAAATAGCTCTCCTGACTGATAATATTGTTAAAAAGTTTCAAGCATTTGAAAAATTTTTATTTCAAAAAAAAAATTGTACTATTTATGATATAGAAAAATGGTCAAAACAAGCTAAATGCCACATTAGACTTTGCAACTTAGCAATAAGTGATGGGGATCTAACCATTGGTACATTACGTAAACTACAAACCAACTTGGGTCACTTAAAGCGGTTTAGAACAATAATTCAGAATCTAAGTAAATCTGGAAATGGGCTTACTATTAATAAAAAAAGAAGTAATAGAGTAAAATGGGAAGATATTAATTCAATTTTTGAAAGTAGAGTTCGAACCGGGATTATTATAAATAAATCTTATAAAGATATCTTACAGTTTTTTGATGATTCGTTGTTTCTTTTCAGCACTAGAATGGAAAACGCATTAAAAAAATGCAATATGTTGAAAGTAAATACTTGTTTTTGTGCAGAATTTATTAGAAAATCAGGTGATACTGAAATTACAGAAAATAAATATTTTTCTACAAAAAATGAAATAATTGATAAGACAACTGACTTTAAAAAATGGTTTGCAGTTAATGTAAGAGATGTCATTTTAAGAAAACTTTCAGAATATTCTGAGGAAGGATCGGGGTGGGCCTTAAGTAAAATTATATCTCTGGAAATCAATATAAATAAATACGAGGTGGCTAGTGGAATATCATCATATATTAAATTACCAGACATAATAGCTAAAAGAAAGGCGTGTATCAACGTTCAGAATGACGATAATGCATGCTTTGCTTGGGCAATTGTTTCAGCTTTGTTCCCTTGCGTTATTAATAAAAATCCTACACGTATTTGTTCATATCCTCAATATAGCAAAGTTTTGAACATAAACGGTCTTACATTTCCTGTACACCCAAATCAGATTACAACTTTCGAAAAAAATAATGTTAATATTTCGGTTAATGTTTTTGAATTGGAAATTTTCAGACCATCAAATTTTAGTGTTGTGCCAGTACGTTTAAAAAAACAAAAAGAGAAAAGCATGTCAATTTACTGATTATTCAAAATAAATATTTTCCTAAAACGATAATGATGATTATGATTTTAGTGATGATATACAGTATCACTATATTTGGATAAAAGACTTGTCAAGACTTTTATCCAAGCAACTCTCTAAAAATACTAGAAAAAAATATATATGTGATAGATGTTTGAAATATTTTGTTTCTCAAGAAAAATTGGATGACCATTTCAAATATTGTGAAAAAATTGATAATAATTGTAAAATTGAGTTTTCTAAAGATCCATATGTCAAGTTTAAAAATTTTGTATACAAAGAAAAGTACCTTTTATTATTTATGCAGATTTTGAATCACTACTTATTCCTTATATTGATGTAGATGCTAGAATAAAATCTCAAAAGGGATATGGTTCACAGTCGGTAACAAGAAGTGCTAGGTATCAAAAACATAAAGCTTATAGTGCTGGACTATATTTTAAATGTAATTTTAACGATAACTGGTCATTTTATGATAGTAATCAAAGTTCTGATTGTATGTTATGGTTTGTAGATAAAATTGAAAATATTGCAAAATTTGTGATGTCAAAATTAAAAAATGTTGAACCAATGAATGTTGAAGTGAATTTAAAAGATGCTTCAGATAAATGTCATATTTGTGAGGAGATATTTAAGGAAGGTGATAAGACTGTTAGGGAACATTGTCACCTAACAGGTAATTTTCGAGGTTTTGCTCACAATCACTGTAATCTTAATTATAAAAAATCATTTGTCATTCCAGTAGTTTTTCACAACCTAAGTGGTTATGATTCACATTTCATAATTAGAGATTTAGCTAACCGAAATTATGTTTAACTTTTACCTGTTATTAAAGAAAAATACATAAGTTTTACAATCTGGGATAATAATACAAATATTAGATTTAGATTTATAGACTCTTTTAGATTTATGGGATGTTCATTAGATTCATTGGTATCAACATTAGAACCAGAAAATTTAATTCCACTTAGAAAAGAATTTTCTAATCTAAATACTGAACAATTTAGTTTATTAACTAGAAAAGTTGTTTTCTTTTATGATTATTTAGATGATATAAAGCGATTAGATGAAACTGCATTACCTAGTAAAGAATATTTTTACAACAAACTTAACGATGAACATATAAAAGATATTGACTATAGGCATGCAAAATTAGTTTGATCAGCATTTAATATGAAAACCCTTGCTGATTACAGTGACTTGTATATGAAAACAGATATTTTACTTCTAGCGTCTGTTTTTGAAACATTTCGTGATACTTGCTGGAAAACATATGGTTTGGAACCTGGTCCTTATAATATAGTTCCTGGTTACACTTGGGATTGTATGCTCAAGTATACTCATTGTAAATTAGAGACAGTGCAAGATATTGACATGCTGCTATTTTTTGAAAGAGGTATAAGGGGTGGAATATCTCAGTGTTGTAATCGATACGGTGAAGCCAACAACAAGTATATGCCTACGTATAATGAAAACAAACCTGTGAAGTATCTTTTATATACAGATATTAATAATCTTTATGGTTGGGCTATGAGTCAGGAGCTTCCCTACGGAGGATTTAAATGGGTAGATCATAATATTGATATAACTCAAATTCCAGATGATTCCCCTGAAGGGTACCTGCTCGAGGTTGATTTAGAGTATCCAAAAAATAAACACGATCTACACAAAGATCTGCCATTCTGTGCAGAACATATTTCACCACCAAATTCTAAACAAAAGAAATTAATGACTACTCTGTATAATAAAAAAAATTATATTATACATTACAAAAATTTAAAGCAAGCTATAGCTCATGGATTATTGCTTAAGAAAGTTCATAGGGTAATAAAATTTCAGCAAAGTTGTTGGTTGAAGCCTTATATAGAATTGAATACTTTGATGAGATCTCACGCAAAAAATAATTTTGAAAAAAATTTGTATAAACTTATGAATAATGCAGTATTCGGGAAAACGATGCAAAATTTGCGTAAACATCGGTTAGTGAAATTAGTTCGAACGTGGTATGGCAAACGAGGAGCTAGAAATTTAATTGCAAGTCCCACATTTCATAGTCGTGTTATATTTAACGATGATGTTGAGAATCCTTTATTGGCTATAGAGCTTAAGAAAACTAAAATTGTATTTGACAAACCTCTTAATATAGGATTAGCAATTTTAGATATTTCAAAAATATGTGCTTATGAATTTCATTATGATTATATGCTGACCAAATTTTCACCTGAACAATGTAAATTACTTTATACCGATACTGATAGTTTAGTATACGAAATTCAATGTAATAACATATATGAAGAAGTTATAAAGGCGGATATTCACCGTTTTGATACTAGTGATTATCCTGTAAATAATGTGTGGGATATTCCTCTAGCTAATAAGAAAGTACCCGGAATTATGAAGGATGAAAATAACTCAAAAATTATGACACATTTTGTAGTTTTACGTTCTAAACAGTATGCCTTCAGAGTGTTAGGTGAGGAAAACGATGTAAAAAAAGCTAAAGGTATTGAGTCTAATGTGGTAAAGAAAAAAATAACTTTTGATGATTATATTCTCTGTTTGCAGAAATTTATAGAAAATCCTCAAGAAGAGTGTTTCATGCATGCAACTCAACGTTGTATACTATCAAAGTTACATGATGTATACACCATTGAACAGACAAAAATTGCTTTAAACCCATCAGATGATAAAAGATATTTGATACCTGGTTCACATGACACTCTTCCGTGGGGACATTATAGTATTATGGAGTTATAATAAATTGATTGGAATTTATTTTCAGATGAAGAGTTTGGTAGATCTATGTATTAAGATAATTTGTAATCGTATTACTAGAATTTCAAGTTTTCTTGTACAAGCTCAAATTCCTCAGTTTTCGAAAATAAAAATGTCTCGAGAGTTTCGTACCTATAAATGGTTGCAGATAAAAGAAGAAAGTGATAAATCTGATCACTGTGATGCTATATTGCTTGATTTTGAATATGAAACAAAAATTTCACCAGAGCTTCGAGATACCTTATTAAATTTCACTTATTTAGATGTGTTTACTGAACACGATCTCTACTGCCTAATTAGTAAATATTACCACATTTCTCCTTTGGGTCTATAAGTTTGCGAAGATTGTTTTCAGAAATATTTTAAACTTATGCCTAATATAAATTACACATTTCACGAAGAAATTAGTGTGAGCACTTCAGAAAATTCAACAGGATTTTATAATTCTGAAAACTATTGGTGTCAAAACGATTTTGAGGCAGTTGTTTTCATATTATGCGAATATTTTGAGTGTCTAGAGGCTGCAACAGATTTACCCTACTGATTCCACTGTATCCTTTAACTGTATAACTATATTTAATATCTACTGTCAAATGTATAATTTCCATTTTGCCTTTAATGTAATATGTACTGTTTTTTATTTGAGGTAATATGTATATAAATACAATTAATAAAACAATATTCATATAACCTTGAAACTTGATTTTTTATCCTAGCTCTTTCCCCACAGGTTTTCAAGAATTTTTAACGTTATTACGTCGATTTGAAGTTTCATAGGTAGTACATGAGTAAGGAGTGCTGTTCCTTTAGACTGGTATTTAAATTGTAAATTTGGAATTTTGTTGCCAAATATGCATTTGCAGCAACATATGACGGTGATGCTTGAAGAAAATACCGATTTAGGTTAGTCTTTTTCCCATTCTGTTCTAACGCGATACGAATGTTCACCATCATGAACGTTTTTATTCACACTACATCGAGGTCGCTCTAATAGTTGAATAGTTGCAGGATTTAGAGTGCCATCTACAGGAAAATTTAATTTCTCTTGGAAATCTTTCAAAATCGATGACATATTTGTGATATCATGTTCCGACTTGTCAACATATCCAAATCTTTCGATAATTTACATCAATTTTCTCAGATGCCACTAAAGGTAGAATTATTATTAATAGTAAAAAAAACATCCTTCACTTTCGATGTTCAATACTGATTCCAAATCAATATAAAAGTTTTCATCATCAGCATTACTTGTGTTAGAGGTGAAATGAAACAAAGAATATTTTCATAATTTTATAATGTTAAATCATTGATTACATGGACTTTGTAATAGTACAGATATTCTCTAAGTGCTCTTCCTATTAAACTGCTGTTGTCATAAGAATAAATATCACAAACAGCATACATTAAATCTAAACAATTGGAAAAGCCACATATTGGATTCGATATAAATGTTTTTAATAAATTAATGATATTATAATAAAAATCGCAAAAGTTCACTTTATTTAAAATTGAAATGTGATGTTGAAGCAAATTCTCATGAACACGTTGAATTTCTACAACTTCTTCTTCATCGAGGAAAACTGTTACATCATCTTTCTGAATTTTCACAAATTTTTGATTATCATAAATAACTTTAGTTATTTGACAAAAATCTTGGTACAACATGATGGGATAAGAATCTACAACATCATCATCTGGAGAATTGAAGAATAACTCGTTACTTTTATGCAGCACTTCTATGATCTCATCCCATTCTAAAGTATTGAATGACATTTTTGAAGGTTCCACGATAAACGATGATAAAATGATGGCAGGTGCAAAAGTTCTGGCAGGACTCAGCCAACATCCAACTTCAAATCGATGACCAACATTGAAAACTGTATGCAATAAATAATGTCTTTCTTTTCTTATTGCAATTTCATAATTAAGTACAATTTGATCTAAATCACGATCATAATTTGGTTCTTCATCATAACTACTATTATCACTACATGACATTGTAACACTATAATACCCAGAATCGTGACTACTCATTATGATGACTTCTAAAATAATGTCGATCAATTTATATGTTTATCTCTGTCCTCCACTCAATTAAAGTTGATTGGTTGCTGGTGATCTATACTACTACATTATCAGTGTTAATCCAACTGTTATGTTTTTCATCTAATCCTAACCATTTAACGTACATTTTGTTACGTTTCCTCTTCAACACCTTTTCAACGAGATAAATGTGGGGATTTTTGGTTTTTTCTAATTCTTCTTCATAGAAACAACCTCTAATAGGCGATCCAGTCATATCTTCTATCAAATACGTTACAGGATTCGTTATTTTGACTTTCGTAATTTTTAATAGTTCAGTTGTAAAATTGGGAGTGTAACTTTTTTCAAAAGCATGTTTCGCTTTACTTATTCGCACAATATCTCCCACATTTAATTTTCTGGGTCCGGCGATTTTCAAATAACTGAATTTCTTATTTAAAATCAATTTTTCGTTACTTCGATTCACCTCTGATGGTTTGTATCCAGTTTTACTATGTTTTGTGTCGTTGTATTCCTTTGTGATTTGAGGTAAAATATCGATCCATTGGTATTTCCCAATTAAGCTGAAATGTTTATAGAGTTTAGTTTTGAGCGTTCTAATAACTCTTTCTGCAATTGCAGCTTTCTTCGTACTAAATGTACTATAATGTTTGATATTATGTTTTCTCATTAGAGATTTGAATTTACTATTGTAAAATTCCGTTCCCGGATCTGATTGTAGATTTTTTGGTGTTCGACTCCTGATAATACTCGAAAATGCTCGTGTTATTTCTTCGGCTGTTCTCGTCTTGAGTGGACGAGTCCACATGAATTTCGAGAAACAATCGATAACCACCAAAATCATTTTAAATCCTTTATTATGCTTTGCATAGGGTCTCATTTCGGCTGAATCCATTTGCCATAAGTCATCAAGACCTTTGATTATTGTTCGTCGACGTGGATAATTTCGTCGAATTGGTTTATGCAATTCTTTAACAAGTTGAATCCTGTCTGCAGACATGATGTATAGTGAACAAAGAAGATTATTTTGTTATATATATATATATATATATATATATATATATATATATATATATATATATATATATATATAAGGAAGTAGTTCTTCTTTTTTCGACCGGGAAATATTTATTTGTTAACGAAGCTTCCAGGTTTGCGGTCATAAGAAATAAAAACTGTTTTTCTTATCTGCTCAATATTTCGCCATTATTTAATGGCTTCATCAGGAGCGGACTACAAGATTTATTAAATGAAAACAACAAAATAATAAAACATTTTAAAATCACTACTTACAGAAAATTGGTGTCAGTTAATTAAAATATGAAACAGCACAACACAATTTAAATCTGACGTCAATCAATTAAGCAATATCTATTGTAACATTCTAAATAACATTTAAGTATCACCATATAAAATTAAAAAGTAAGTCAGTTGTATCTCCCTGTAATTAGTTTGGTTCTACACTTTTTACAACAAAAAGAAAAAAACTGGTTGTTAATTTTATCAGCATGTTTAATTGTAAAATGTACCTACTGTCTAAAAATGTGTTGAACGTGTTGTGCTGTTTCATATTTTAATTGACTGACACCAATTTTCTGTAAGTAGTGATTTTAAAATGTTTTATTATTGTGTTGTTTTCATTTAATAAATCTTGTAGTCCGCTCCTGATGAAGCCATTAAATAATGGCGAAATATTGAGCAGATAAGAAAAACAGTTTTTATTTCTTATGACCGCAAACCTGAAATCTTCGTTAACAAATATATATATATAAATATATATATATATATATATATATATATATATATATATATATATATATATATATATATTCTAAAGGTCAATTATTGTTCTTCTTCTTAATTACACTGTACGAGAAGATCCATACAAAAATAATCTCTACTATCCAATTTGAATTCTATTTTATCGTTCTTCTTTATGCTAAGGCCGTTTAACTGTTGATACTGATATTCCATATTATTCTTCAATAAAACGCTGCCATCAGAAGCATAATGTTTACAATTTTCAATTTTACAATCAAAAGGGAATACAAAAGCCGTACCTTCCGTATCCAAAACGTGAAAGTTCTTGTTGAATTTCTTCGTGCCCCTAAAGCTGATTAGACACTTTGTGTGATACTTTTCTGCGAATTGGTGTATCTGTCTGCTGATATTTGTCGATGAAACGAGATTATCGACATATTATTTTATCGGAATGTTTGTATTGAGAGTGGCAATCCTTGAATCAAAGTTTCTATGTATTTCATCCAATGTATCTTTCATTTTTTTGTCAAGAATGTTTACTATAAATTTTCTATTTGATTCTATTGCATTATCTACATACTTTTGAGTTGATCCATTATTTATCAAGGATTTTATTTTATCATTTATTTGCTGAATACTTGTGTTCAACGACAATTGAGCTATTTCGATTTTTTTAAATCGTGCTTCGAGATTTGTATCATACTTCTTTTTAAATGCGTCAGAATGTCGACCAAACTTGTCGGGACTCATTTTGAAAATGAACATAAATCAATCGATGGTTAATATATATATAATCGGCTTCACGATGTTCATGTATAATAGCAACAATCTCATTATCATTTGAAGTGTTACCTGCATCCTTGGAAGCTATTAACTCTCTAAGTCTTTCAACAATCTCGTTTACATCGTCCCAGTAAACGTACTCTATATCTTTATCATTATAGGTCATGATGTGATCAGGTAATCCTTTACCTACGATGTTAGTGGTAGTGTTTCGTCTTATAATAAATTGCTTTTTAATAATATTAATATACTTCCACCGCTGAGAACCTTTTAGTGTTCTATCTTTTTTTAAATGAACCCCCGTTCGTTCCAATAATATTTTGTATGTAGGTAAATCATCTTCGGTATATTTGGGATGTTGGTAGAAAAGTAATTGGTAAAGACCTGGAGTAGCAGGTATTCTATCCCATCCTTTATCTCCTTCTACGAATATATCTCCGTTTTTTGCGTCAAAGTTTATGCGTTTATTCCCCAGTGTCCACTGATCGTTTTCAGCATTATACTTTGGACCGTACAAATCATCGATTTGTGAGTCTTCGTTAAAGAAATCGATGACACATTGTCGACCCATTGTAGGATATTGTTCGATGTACTCGTTGACTGTTCGTGGTGAGAAATGTTCACTAGTATTCACTTGAGGTTCACCATCATCATCATCATCATCCGTAAATACTGATTCATTTTTCGGATCATAACTGTATAATTCTTCATCACTGATAAAATTGGGAACATGTTCTTTTTTCTCTTTAGATGATGTGGGCTGTGGTGGTGGTGGTGGTGGTGGAGGTAGGGTTGCTGTAATCTGCTTGTTTGTCTTAGATGTATTCATAATATTTACGATATCTTTGAGTGGATTAGATATAGGTTCGAAAATTCTATTTAGTGTCTCATCATGCTCAGTTTTGGTCAGTTTAAAAGATAAATACTTTTTTCTAATAATTCGT
Source organism: Galeruca laticollis (assembly GCA_963921935.1). Lineage (NCBI taxonomy): Eukaryota > Metazoa > Arthropoda > Insecta > Coleoptera > Chrysomelidae > Galeruca > Galeruca laticollis. The sequence goes on along the minus strand of OY998179.1, from coordinate 180,129,055 downwards.
TTCAGATCTGCAATTTTTCTTTTTCGCACAGCGTCTGCATTAGATGACATCATAATGAAAAATGAATGGTTAAATAATTATTATATTTTTATATACATATCGAATCCTTTACGATATCTACCATCTTGTAAATCAAAGTCTTTAACAATAACCAAAGCGTCATATTTATCATTCCAGCATTCAGAGCACATTTTCTTGAATTCTTCAAATGACATGTCGGGGAAAACGTGTTCGTTGAAGGCATGTTTAAGGTTAATTTCATCCTGTTTAAACATAACAATCATATTGCAGTTATCACGTATTAGCTGCTTTGGTATTTTCGAATGTCTGACATAGGTAGAAGACATCAATACTTCTGTGCCTACACATGGAAAAATATTCTTGAATTGTTTGTTGTTTGTCGCATGACACATCGTTAAAAATGAAAATCGAATTCGGTTTGGATTGTGTAGGACTTACAATTTCATCGTTTTCTTTAAACGGATAATATCTCACACCTTTTACACCAGTCAATACTTCTTCGAGCAGTTGGTATTTTGGTTGATATAGAGATTTAGAATAAACGTAGACATTTTTAAATTTTACACAATTTGGATTGAACAGCAATGATAGCACAATATTTGTTTTCCCACATCCGCTGGGGCCACAAATAATAGCACGAAACGAATCAGGTAATAAAAGTCCATGTTTTCGACTACGTCTATCTTCCAAAACGCTATCGAAATTTTCAATGGGTAATGACTGCTCTTGTTTAACAATCTCCATCTTATGATACTTTTTCAAAAAGTGCAGCTATAATTATAAGTTTCATCGTGAGCAAATAGTCAGTCTTCATGTTGATTCACGAAGGTGAAGGTGTGCTAAATTCACTCATAAACAATTTGCCTTTTGAGCTTCATTTTCCTGGCTACCAATACTGTGGACGTAAGTTTTACTGTTTTTATTTTTTCACAATTTTAAATCCTCTATTTATATAGCTGGAACGCGTCTGAAAAAACGGCTACTACGAGGAGATACAGGTGTCAACGCTCTCGACGCAGCTTGCAAGGAACACGATATCGCATACGCATCTAACAAGTCACTCACAGATCGTCATAAAGCTGATTTGGTACTAGAAAACGCCGCTTGGGAGCGAGTAAAGTCAAAAGACGCTAAATTAGGTGAAAAGGCAGCCGCCTGGTTCGTAACCAACGGAATGAATGTTAAACGCAAGTTGGGAATGGGTATGAAGAAGCGTCGATCTTTTCATCGTGATGTTGTTATGAAGGTGAAGAAATCCATGAAAAAAGGATCTTCGCTGTCAGATACAGCGATGTTTGCATTGCGAGCAGCAAAATCTCTTATTAAAAAATTCTGAGGCCGAAAACATGTTCCAATACCTAGAATAATACCTGTAGCTAAATCTGGAGGATTTTTACCTCTATCACCTCTTTTCGCTGGACTTTCAGCTTTTGGAGCATTATCAGGCGGTGCTGCGGGAATTGCGAGAACTGTGATCGATGCAAAAAATGCTCAAAAGAAATTGGAAGAAGATCATCGTCATAATAAAGCTATGGAGCCTATAGGTAAAGGATTGTATTTGCGAAAGAACGCTAAAGGTGGATATGGATTATTCTTGAAAAAAAACTACCATTGAAGCTACCCAATAGAGCATTATTAGACTATGAATTAATCAAGTTTGCCAAATTATTGAAAATAAAATATTTTCGAGATGTGTACATGCGCGATTCTCTACCGACAAACGGACCTCGACGATGTGAATCAGCAATACTAAATTTGGATGTGTCTAAAAACTCAGGCACGCATTGGGTAGCATATAGGAAGATGAATGACTGCGTCGAATATTTCGATTCATTTGGTAATCTGAAGCCTCCGAGAGAACTTGTCACTTATCTTGCTGGCAGTAAAATATTTTACAATTACGAGCAATACCACATTACAATCAGATCAACTGTGGACATTTGTGTTTGCAATTCCTCTATAATGTCTGAAGCATGGTTGGTTGGCGAAACACAATTGTTGTCGTCTTCTACAAGTGCCGAATTGAAAACTATTCCTCTAAAGTATTTGGTAGAGCGAGTTAAACCTTGGGATTTATTAGACAATTGGCATAAATTACCAAAAGAATATCAATCGAATTTCAACTTGCAAATTTGCTTGCCTTGTTTTGTGCGATACAATCGACCGGATCAACGTACTCATGTCGATGGTCCGGTTAGCTCACAACGCAACTGTCATGCATGTAATTATTATTTGAAAAAATAAAATTGTTTTTTCTAATCTAGTAATATTATTTAAATACACCACTCCCATAAACATCCCAGTCATGTCTCAACTGTTGAACTTAACGTCCACATCGAATGAATTCGCCTTCACTCCTCCCATACCGATAATATTGAAACCTGAAAGAGAATACTTAATTGGTGTGTTGGGGTTTCATTCGTATCATTCTATACCGAATATCGATGGTGAGAAATTTTATTTCTACAATAAAAATGATCGTAAGAAAGGACTCATCACCATTAACGTCCCGCCAGGATGTTACTAAATCACAGATATTGAAGCTTATCTCATCGATCAATTCAAATTGAAGACGGATACAACTGTGGCCGATATATCTTTGAAGCCCAACAACAACACTCTTCAGTGTGAAATTTACAGTCGACAGCACGCCATCGATTTTGAATACTCTGATAATTTGAGTAGAATACTAGGATTTTCTCCAAAGATACTAGATCCTGGTAAAGTCCACCGTTCCGATCTACCTGTTAACATTTGTAAAATATCAACTTTACTATTCGATTGCAATATTGCTGAAGGATCGTTTGACGGAGATAAGCCTGCTCATACAATATTCAGTTTCCCAATTACAGTGAACCCTGGTTATGCAATCAACGAACGACCGAACAATCCGATTTACTTAGCTGTGAGCAGCACAAACGAAATCACCAACATTACCCTAAGAGTGTTGAATCAAGATCTCGAACCAGTAAATTTTCGAGGAGAAAAAAGCACGTTACTTTTACATCTATTGGAACGTTAATGGGTCTACTCATCAACAACGACTATTATAAAAGTCCCTCATCATCTACAACAAAATTAGTCTCTTGCAGATCGTTCAAAAAAACGAAGCTTCATCTAACTCCTGCAAATCGGGCGTTTCTCAAAGCAATCGGATTAAAGTTGAAGAAGAATGACACTAAAAAGAAAGTACGTGCGTTCTGATAGGACACCACCATCAACGAAAATATCTTCGATATTTGACCTTTACCGAGATCCACAATATGAAGAGTCGATAAGAAAAGAAGATTTTCACACCTATGTTCCTTATGTGAAATCATTCAATAACAGCGATTCTGTGGAATTTGACATCCAACAAACTGACGCATTTTTTCTCATGTACGAAACTCAACTTGAAATTAGGGGAAAATTAGAAGTTAGTGGCGGAGGAGGACAAGTTAATCTAACGCCAAATTGCGGTGCATTCTTCTCCGATTCTTGTTCCTACATTCAAAGTGGAAAGGAAATAGAAATAGTACGAGATCCCGGTATAGTAAGTACCGCAAGAAGTTTGTTGTGTTATAATCCACAATCGAAAGAAATGGCTTTAGCGGGCTGGAATTATCCCAATAAACCGCAATTGAATGATGTTGATAGATCGTTTAGTTTGTTGATTCCTCTAATATACATTTTCAATGTATTCAATGACTATACTAAAATCACATATGGAAAACAAACTTTTCGATTCATACGTGCTCGTCATGATAACGATGCTGTAATAGTGAATGAAGTAACAACAGGTACTACGACATCTAACACTACAATAAAGTTTGTTATAGATAGCATGGCATTGAAAGTTAAACACGTCTATCCTAACGATGAAATAAAATTACGTATGATGGAGCAAATAAAAAGTGATCGACCAATATTCATTTTGTTCAGAAAATGGGAACTTTGTGTATTGCCTACGTTAACGAAAGACGCTAAAAATGAGATTTGGTCAGTTAAAACGAGCTCGTCTGTCGAGAGATCTCGATATGTTATCGTATGCTTTCAAATAGATAGACGCAACAAGAAGACAAACGATCCTTCGCAATTCGATCACTTGAACACCAACAATGTAAGATTGGCTTCGAACGGAGATTTTTGGCTCACCGAACGATTAAAGATGGATTGCGGAAAAAACGACTATACTCTTGCCCATCATAATTACGCCTCATTCTATAGAAGCTATACCAATTCCAGCATAGTACATCCAACATTGGACTATGAAGCATTCAAAGATCGTGCTCTCTTTGTCATAGACTGTTCCAAACAGGAGGAGGGTATGAGGGCATCGACAGTTGATATAAAAGTGGAAATTGAAGTAGGTGTAGGATTTCCTGCAAATACTAGAGCATATTGTATAATTATACATGACTGTTTATTGGAGTATTACCCCCTAACGGAAATTATCAAAACGATCATATAATACCAGTGTTGAAATACACAGCGAGACAGTTACAAATAAACCACGATGAGAATAGCATTCATTGACATTCAAGGCTTCATTATCGAGGGTACATTCCATCCTAAGGAATTGTCCATCGAAATCGGATATAAACATAGACACTACATATTTAAGCCGCCACAACCCTTTCATTTGCTAAGCAATCAAGATAAAATAACAAACAACTTTTTGGAACACCATATCCATGGAATCAAGTATTCTTCTGGCGATGTTGATTATTCAAAATTGGACGAGATTTTGAAAAGTACAATGTCTAATGTCGATTGTATTTACGTTCGCGGTAATCAGAAATATGAATTTTTACAAAAGAAATGTGAAGAATATGGAATTTCTACGACAACTGTTGTTGATGTCTGCAAGTTTGATGGAACGTCCTCAGCCATGGAAAGTTTAAAAAAACATTCGAATGCTTGTCATGCCGATGGGGCTTTCAATTGTACACAAATTAATGTAGAACGATTACGATGTTGGTTTTTAAATGTAATACCATTGTAATTTTACTCAAATAGATAGAAAAAATTGATGAGTTGTTTTATTGAAACACATTGTATACTCATTTATGTCTATACTACATGAAGACTTGAACTTTCGTTTTACAATATTCAATATAATTTTCAATATTAAAATAAATACTGATGTTAAAATTATACATGTCATTGCAAAAACGTTATTAATTTCATCCTTGATGGCATCCTGTTGTTCCCGAACCTTCTGTATCCAAAACGTGAAAGTTCTTGTTCAATTTCTTAAAAAAATTGATGAGTTGTTTTATTGAAACTCATTGTATACTCATTTATGTCTAAATTACATGAAGACTTAAACTTTCGTTTTACAATATTCAATATAATTTTCAATATTAAAATAAATACTGATGTTAAAATTATACATGTCATTGCAAAAACATTATTAATTTCATCCTTGATGGCATCTTGTTGTTCCCAAATTGTGTTATTCATCATATTGTAGCCGGTTCAATTCTGTGGATATTTTTTTGTAGGCGGCGATTTTTGAAGACGTTATCCTCCAAGCACATTCGCTCCAATTGCTTCATCAGTTCAATCTTATTTTCATAAATTGAAATATCTTTACTCAATTCTCGAACGCTTTTAGAAAATTCCTCCAATTTGCGTCTATACTCTTCCGATGACATTGTGATACAAACACTCAATTCTCTCATTCATTTATTATAAAAGAAATCATGCACATGCTTTCAAGACTTTCAAAATACCCCGTATAAAAAAAGACATCAGTTAAATATGATTTTAAAAAAACTGCAACATAAAATCTATTTTTATTAATTTGATAGAAAACTAGATTCTGCTGTTTCATGAATAAACTCAGTTTAGATTTTATTGTAAATGACTAATACAATATCAAGTTGATATCATATATTTTTTAAAAGATACTAAAGTAATATTCCGTAATATGAAGTAATATTCCCTTATCATGACATTCCAATCTTATCATATTTGAAACAAGTTCGCTATTGTCTGAATAAATGATTTGGTCTGCACGTGCTTGCTAACTATAGAAATAACGCATAAATATTACCTACTAAGCGAATTTCATATAATGCGAGATTTCATTTATTACAATATAAAAAACCTTCTATAAAATGATATGAATTCACACACATATCCGTTTTTAAAAAAAATGTTGGTTATCAATCTAATAACATTCCTTTGAGAATTTCAAAATATAGAACCCTTAAAAAATCAGCTAACTGCATAGCCCCTCCCCCTCGTGAGCACTACCCCTCATCTCTTACACACACACACACACACAATCCTCCATATATTTTCTTTCTTCTAATTACTTCTTGTATACATCCTTATTTACTTTTTACGCAACCCCCGTAGACGCTACCCTTAAAACCCTCTTCGCTTCTTCTAAATCACACCCTAGATACCTTATACACGTAAAAACATACACTCTTATTTACTTTTTGCATAACCCCCCGTTCTTGTATACACCCGTATTTACGTAATCCCCGTAGACGCTCCCCTCCCCCGTAGACGCTACCCTTAAAACCCTCTTCGCTTCTTCTAAATCACCCCCCTAGATACCTTATACACGTAAAAACATACACACTTATTCAATTTTTGCATAACCCCCGTTCTTGTATACACCCTTACTTTTTGCGTAATCCCCGTAGACGCTACCCTTAAAAACCCCTTCGCTTCTTCTAAACCACCCTCTAGATACCTTATACACGTAACAACATACACACTTATTTACTTTTTGCATAACCCCCGTAGACGCTACCGTCATTACTTGGTAACCATCTAGAGACTTCTTCTACTTCTTGTAAACCCTCTGGAAACTTCTTCCTATCGGTAACCACCCATAGGCCATACGCCTGTTCATCCGATAAAGTGTCACAGAACATACGTGTATTTACTACTCACATTTCATCAGCTAACAGAGCTTGGCCAGGACGAGAATTTTTCCTGTGATCACTCTTCTGAAAATCATAAACGTGACTGTGATTATTTGGGGACGACAGTAATGCCCCAACGTTTCAATCAAAATGAGTTAAACGACCGCAGCAGAGATCTCAACCTTCCAAAAGAAGCTTCTGAAATTCTAGCTTCTAGGTTGAAGGACAAGAATTTACTCGAACAAGGAACTGAGATTACTGTTTAGCGCACTAGAGAAAAGGATTTTCTACCTTTTATTCTCAAGAATACAATCGTGTATATTGCCAGGATGTTAAAAGCCTTCTAGAAAAACTGGGACTTTGTGACTATTCTCCAAATGAATGGCGCTTATTAATTGATAGCTCAAAGCGAAGTTTAAAATGTGTCCCTTGACATAATGGAAACAATTAGTCACTCAACGAAAATGAAAGGAGCATACGACACCATTGCTTTCGCATTGACAAAAAGAAAGTATACTGAGTATCAATGGGTCATTTGTGTGGACTTAAAAATTGTAAACTTCCTTCTGGATCAGCAGAGTGGTTTCACCAAATATCCATGCTTCCTGTACCTCTGGGATAGCAGAGATAAAACACACCATTGGATTAGAAAAGAGTGGCATAGGAGAGAAAACCTGGAAGTGGAAAAACATAACGTTATTAACGATCCCTTAGTTGATCGAGAGAAAATCATATTCCTACCACTTCATATTGAACTGGGCCTAATGAAACAGTTTGTGAAGGCTCCTGATAAAACTGGACCGTGCTTTGCATATATAGGTAGAAACCCAGTTAAGTTCAGAAAAACTTAAAGCAGGAATATTCGACGGCTCACAAATACGGAAACTTATAAAGGACCCTGCATTTGTAACATTCATGAATGAGGTCTTGGACTTAGATTTGGACCGGTTTCCAGAAAATGTGGGAGACTTTAGTGAGGAACAGGGTAAAAGGTCTAACCAAGATATTAAGACTATGGAGGACCGCTACCAAGGACGTTGGAACGCAAACATGATGGCAGATTATTGCTGGAATTTAAAAAGAGACTGTTCCCAAAATATGCACTCAAGAGTTTCACGAAAACGAAGCTTTCAAAGTGTGCATGAGTGATTGCTAATTTTAATAATGACTTTTATCTGTATGTTTCTACAAATATATACCAATTTTTTATATTTTTGAGTAATATATAACAATGGCACACATTTTTGTTTTTTTTTAAATTATGGGGTTTTTACTGAAATGTAGGATTTCAAAAATTTGAGCTCCTAGGCAAAAACTAACAACAGACTTGGGATCAGGGCATCAAATTTATACAAAAACAGCTAAAAATTCCCCGGCACCAAAACCACTGTTGTCCAGTGAATTTATCCCTCCTTTCAAAATTTCCCCACACCGATCACAGATCCGCAACAAAAAAATACATTTACCGAAAATGGCAATCCATCTGGAAAGACACTGAAGCCTATTTGACAATTATAATGAATTATAATACCATAATTTGAAACCAAACTTCCAGTGCCTTATAAAAGTAGAGAGAAAGTTACAGTTATCCGTCTCAGAATTGGACAAACGCGATAACACATCAGCATCACTTATGTCAAACATGTCAGACTCAACTCACTGGAAAGCATATGTTACTCGAATGTTTATAAAAGGAAGAACATAGAAGACGCTGCAATTTATGAAGTACTTTGAAATAAATTTTTTCTTCAACTGGAAACTAAGTGCTATGTTATATTAAAGACATAACTTAATATCTAAAATCAAAATTATGTTATTATAAATTTATCATAACCATGTTATAAATGTCTCCTCTGCTAGTAACTCTTAGCAGTGGTTGTGTGGTTATGTATTTTTAATTAAAAATAAAGATGCCGAAAAAGGTATATCGTTTGTTTGTGTAAAAAACAGCCACTACCGAAGTCACCTCATTTTTGTCCTAGCGAGACGCCTATGATGTAAGATGACTGGTCAAAAGAAAGTTATACACGCCAAAAGAATTTGCTGTCATTTTTCTAGAGAGGCACAAAAATGAAGAATTCGGATTTTGTAATTCATTGGACAGTTTGTATTATTTTAATAATCGGTTTCCATTATTAGGTGCCTACCTTTTCTGAAACTTTTGTTAGGACTGAAAAAAGTTCCCAAAATTAAATACACCCCTGTAACACTTAATTAAGTTGGATCGAATGCACGTTTCTAGCTCATTTGTCGTCTTCAGTATCGACAACCAAACTTGTTAGATGTTAAATCTGGAATTTAAGTAGAAAACAATAAATGTAAGTGTGAAACCACCTTTATAGTAGCTTTCCATCAACTTTTTATTCTCTTTTTGTAGATGATTAATTACAATGTTAAGTAATTTTCTTCCAATTTTTCATTAAATTAATCCTTTAACTTCATAATCTCTGATACTGTGCGCTTATAATTACTTGGAGGACTATCGAAAGGAAAAAGGTTTCTAAATCAATTTATCTTTTTACTGCTAATTAAGCAAGAAATGCTGCTACTTTCAATTCAGATTTATTAAAGGAAAGCTGATCATTAATCAAAAAAGAAAATTCTATATCTGATCCGACCCTATTCTTTTGTAGGACAGGATGGGGCTACAAATGATGAAGATCGTGAACTTAATAGAAAATATTGTTATGAGTTAACATTATTCATCAATTCATTTATTTATTTCATTCATTTTTTAATTTGTGAATCCTTTAAATATATTCTATAATGAAATCACCAAATCATCCTTTCTATTTATTAGAATAACATGAATATTGTCGCTTTTTAGGGTTTAGATTATTTTACAATTGGACAGTTAAAAGGGAAATTATAGTCCTGAATAATTTAAATTCAAATCAATAGGCACCAAATCAATAAATACTCGTTACAGTACTAGGTTGCCACATTTACCGTTTTTCTGATAATTCAGAAAAGTTATTTAATAAGTTTACTAAATAAACCTCTAAATCGAAACTATCCCAGATGAAAGTGGAAAAGTCGCCAGGGGACATGAAGGGAGGCTCCATAAAAATCCGAACCTTGAAGTGTTCCATCTTCTATACCTACCTCAGATACGAATGCTCGAAAGAACTAAACGGTTTGACCTTGTGTAATTTATGTTAGTGCAAAGAACAGTCAATGTTGTAATGTATCAGGTTGTCGTGTAAAAAAGGTTGCTTAAGACTTACCCTTACTTACCCCAAAAGTGGATATCAGTAGGAATCAAACCATCGAATAAAGTACATCACTGGGATTTATTATAACTACATACAAACTAGATTACACTTTGACCGACTTATTTTATGAAGTATTTCTTATTCTAACACTTAATACAACTTGTACATTGCTTGTACTATTATACTTTCGGTCAAGTGCAACCGATATTACACTACCCCAGTGTGTTGGTATCATCAATTAAATATTAGACACTGACCTACGTAAAATATCATAACAATATACAGGGTGATTCTTAATATATGCGACAAACTGTAGGAGCTGATTCCTGGGGTTATTTTGATCATAAAAGTTCATAAGAACATATGTCCAAAACCGCTAAGTTCAGAAGTTATAGAAAGTTAAAATAATAAATGGTTTTACTATAAATTAACAAAGTAATTAGTAAAACAAAATTAAGTTGTAGTAACTGTTGATAATGACCGCCTCCAACTGTAATACAAGCTCGTAAACAAGTCTGTGCCTGTTTCTCTAATATACCGCAATTTTCTTGAAGAGGCGTTACCACTACTGCTGGAAGAAGTTCCGTTGCAGTTAAGATTACAAATGTATTTTATGCATGACGGTGCTCCAGCGCATTTTAGTTTACTTGCTCGAGTTTCTGGACAGTACGTATCCAAATCGGTGGATAGGACGGGGAGGTCCACAGCCGTGGCCTCCTCGGTCTCCAGACTTAAATTCATTGGACTTTTTTCTCTGGGGCCACCTTAAAACATTAGTGTACACGACTCCCATGGAAAATGTCGATGTTTTACTAATTATTTTGTTAATTTATAATAAAACCATTTATTATTTTAACTTTCTATCAAACATTCTATAACTTCTGAACTAAGCGGTTTTGGACATATGTTCTTATGAACTTTTATGATCAAAATAACCCCAGGAATCAGCTCCTACAGTTTGTCGCATATATTAAGAATCACCCTGTATATGTTTATGAAAATTGTTTACCTTAATATTATAAAGTATGTATGCTAATACAAACTGTTCTCTTTCATTTATTAAATAAGAGTTAAATTGTTCATTTTAATTGCCGTTTGAGACTTTTAGGATAATTAGTAAAAATAATATAACCTTAGTTCGTCTTGCACTTCAACCATGACAAAGTTGGGTTCACACAAGTACATTCACTACACTGTGTTGTGTAGCCACAACAAAGAAGTGGCCAGATAACGTCAAAAATTAAGATAGGCCTCAGGTGATATCTACATTACAAACTGTTAGGAATATAAGTTGAAGTAAGAAGTTTATTAATCTTTCAGATCAGGTGCTAACCAATAAAAGAACTACCTAACTAAATAATCCTAAATTTATTATTTGTTTCTTAGTGTCGATTTTCCGTACTTCCATTCCGAAACCCTGTATCTTGGAAGCTTGAGGCAATCTCAATTTCTCCTCGTAAATGTGACATCAATATTTAAATTAAATGAATATTTATTATTTTTACTTCACATTAATAACAGTGACATTCAATGATAGTTAGTGTTAAGTTAGTTAGATATTCTTCTTTCCTAATGTTCTATGTCCGTTAGGTTGCAAAGTGATAGAATGTCTTGGATTGTTCAATTGAAGACTCAGTATGGTTCGAAATGTCATTTCAGATCATTCTAGAAGATTCAAAATGATTATATAAGGAGGCGCGACGGCTAAAGAGGGGAGTGGAATGATTTGACGATAAATTGTGAACGTTTTTGAGAGAATTTAAAATTGTATTCCTTGTTTGTGAATAAACCAATTGAAGAAATCCTCAATCGTGCAAACCTATAAGGAAAATATTGTGATTGAGTGATTTTGACGTATCGAGATTCAAGTGGATCTACACGTTTAATATATTTCAGAGTCCAAAAAAACCTATTTTAAAAAAATGGCGGTCGGTCGGTCTGTCAACACGATAACACAAAAACGCTTCCGAATTATTTAATGATATTTTATATGCAGGTTGAGAACGTGAAAACTGATGCCAAGTTCGTGAATGAGCAGAATCTTATATTTCCAGAAAATCCCATTTTCCTAGATTTTTCTTAATTTTTCACCCGAAATATTTTTTAACGAACAACTTACAAAACTTTTGAGATCCTCGTATCAAAAAACCTCCTATGCAAAATTTCATCGTTGTCGTTATCGTTGTCGTTGCCGTTGAAGGCGGTACATCAAAGAAAATACTTGTTCGTACTCGTTCAGTAAGGACGGTATTTTAATCTTCGAAAGCGCTCCCACTTCGAGCGCTTATGCTTTGCTGCATTAAAATTTGACTGGCCACCACGTGGAAAATTGTTATTTACATTTTAAAATAAATTATTATTATTGGGTTGGTTTATGAACTTGGCCGTACCAGGTATAGTTACAATGTTTACAGTTTAAATTAAATATAAATTTGGTTATTTGTAGGTATTTTTAATGACCCAAATTTAAAATGGAATGGTCAAATGATAATGTGTTGAAATTGATAGACGGCTATCGCATTCGGCCGGTTTTATGGAATTCTTCGAACCCATTTTACAAAAATAGAAATAAAAAAGAAGATACTTGGAGATAATTAGCCGATGAGTTAGGGACTGATAGTGCAGAAATTAAAAAGAAAATGTAGTCACTACCTACATCTTTTATAACGGAGAAACAGAAACTGAAAACCACTTCGGGGATAGGTACCGAAGAGGTTTATGTTACCAAATGGTTTGGTTCTAAGAGTCTATTATTTTTAAAGGCAAAAATCAATCAAAAGAAAGACAGGATACAGAAGGAAAAGTATGTATAACACAATACTTAATTGAATTTATTTTTATGTATAATCATATATTAGCAAATACATACAGGATTATTAGCTCTTTTATATCTGTGAGCTTGTCAGAAAAAGGTTATATCTTGTCTTTAAATATAATTCTTGCAAGGTCACTTTCCCTACAGTTGCTAAGTATTCTGCAAATTCTTTTCTGTTCTCTTTATAAACTTGTGCGGATTTACGTGCAACATTGTGAATAGGAAGAAGTGATAAAGAGTTCTCTTCTCTTTCTTGTCTTCAACTGCCTTCCACAGTTTTCTCACCAATCTCTTCATCAAAGATTCCATGTTTTTTAAATATGTCTCGGGATGATTTACTCCTTCGTAGATAATTATGCAAATTGGCATAGGTTTTCTGAATACCCTGAATACAGTAGAAATAATGCCGAACGCATTTTCGACTACTATTCTGGCTCTCGACAATCTATAATTATAAATACGTCCAATAGAATCTTTCTTTCAACGGGAACGCATCATCAGCTAGAAAAACGTACGGTAATGATTTGTTTGTTTGGTAAAGCTTTATTGGGAGGTAAATGCAATTTGTCTTCTTGCAGTTTCTTGTAAAAAAATGTATTCTTCATTACACCACCATCTGATATTCTCCCCTGACATCCAACATCAGCGAAAGTAAGACAATAGTTGGCGTCGGCAACAGCCATTAAGACGATACTAATGTGGACTTATAGTTGAAGAATTCACTTCCTGTATTTATTGGAGCTTGAAGCACTACGGGTTTGCAATCTATTGATCCCACGCAATGCGGGAAATTCCATAATCAATCAAATTCTTTTGCAATGTCCAACCACTCCTGTTCTCCTTGGGGCAAATGAAAATAATATTACTTGTGACGTGCTTTCTTTCCTCAAAAGAATCACGGACGTCACTATGACACCCACAGCTTCGGTACTTCCTAGATTTCCTCGGGCGCCAGATTTTTGGGGTGATTTACTCCACCGAAATCTCGAAAATACGGCGTCGAGACTTACCACGGTAGCCACAGATGGAGTTTCAGTAATTCCAGGGGTCTGTTGTTATTGACCTTTCCGGATACGTAGTGTGAAAACAGGCTTTAATTGCTTACCACTATCAGAAAATGAAACTACTCGCTACTGGAGAAATTATAAATTTTAATTCCACAAAAGAAAATTGAATTTTACATAAATGAGAAATTAAACCAAATTTTAGTGTTTTACAAAAATATCAAAATCTACTACTAAAGATCTACGTTATTAATAAAACAAAAGCGGCCTGACACCAAGCGATAAATTTTCTAGCTATTTTACACTGGAGGCCAAAAATAACGTGCAGAATTCTACTAGTACGTAGCAGGTGAAAATATGTCACAATGCACAGAGAAAGCGTTATGGTTGTACTAACAGAGCGTACTAAATCGGTTCCTAGTATTTGTGTACTTGTTAAATAACGCGGAGGAAAATAATCAATTAACTAGTCTCGGCTAGCGGTTTAATCTCAATAGCCACCGGACTTTCTTAGCTATTTCACTAGATTCAACTAAACTAGGTTTTACTAATCAACACAACGGCCTATCGTACGAAATCAAATATTCCAGATAAAAAAACTACCAGCAGAATGCGAAAACCTCTCCTGGGTATCCCTGTTCGGCAGCGAATACTTTTGAGATTATTTCGTATCCCTTAAATCAAATCTGCCTTAGAGGCCTCTCGAATTGATCCACGCTCAGCAGCGAATCCAGACGAGTCTTTTCTAAGCAAGTGCAAAAGAACTAAATTTTCTTAACAGTACAACGGCCTATTGGGCGGGATTAAATATTCAGAGAAAATAGACTCTAAAATATTTTACTTCGGAATTGTACACAAATACTATGAATTCAAACGTTAAAAATAAAAGCGGCTAAGTGTTGGATGATAATAGTTATTCACAGAACAATTTTATATCCATTAAACTGATCCACAAAAACCAGTCACAATATTCGGTGTAAACAAAATAAAATTTAAAAGCCGGAAAAGAAAGAAAAAGCCGCGTTTACCTGGATGCTACGTCCTTTTATTAATATCTCCGACCCCACTTCACTTACGAGATCCCCTTCTTAAAATTTTGAAAAATGTGCGCACATTAGCAGACTGGTTTAAGTGAACTCGACAAAAGAATATACCGGATGTCTCAAAAGTAGTGATTTATATAAAAATAAATACTCATAGATAAATCTTGAAATCAAAACAATAAAAAGTAACATCGTTACATACTAAATTAATTAAAGTTTGATTTGATCAAAATTTCTAATGAGAATAAATGAATCGCTGATTATTAAGAGAATGCACATAGTTTTATTTACTTTTTCAGAGTCAAAACGAATCCGAACAAATGACAGAAGACGAATATTTGGAGGACAACAATGACAGAGTAAACAGGGATTTGTATGAAACGAACATCAATGAAAGTAGTCATGATAATCAAGAAACCATCCCAAAGCGCAAATAATTTGTTTCTCCAAAAATAAGTCCAAGAAAAAAAAACTTACTGAAGATCCTAGAGTAGCTGACGCTTACGCAGTTATAACTGATCTAAAATCGAATATGACATCACAAAAAAATGATGGCTGTACCGTTTATGAACAACATAGTGCTTTCAAACTTAGATCTTACAATTCTTACACCCGCGCTGTTGTTGAGCATCACTCAGCTTCCAACAAAAACAATTAGCTTGGAATACTATTCCAGCCCTGCTTCATTACCTACCTTATCATTGGCTTCCTCATCTCAATATCATCTATACAATACCTCTAATTTCAACATTCAAATTCCAAAAACCTACAGCACAGAATACTATTCCAGCCCCAGCCCTGCTTCAGTCCTTGCTTTATCCCCTAATGCTGCCCAATCCCTTCCTATTTCGCCTACCGGAGAACAAAGTACGCAGATATCAACTAATTTAACAACAGATAATACGCAAAATAATCTTGTATCATATTTCACTGGTTATAAACATTTATTCATTTACAAGAAAATGTATTAATTAGTTTCAAGTTTTGTTGCGTTGATAAAGTTAATTTTGCAGAAAATACTCAAGTACCTACTCACTTTCACATGTTCATGCAAAACTTCAATGATGGCTTTACAATCTTCAGGTATTATTTCTGATATAACTTGTTTAGATATTTTAAAAACATACATGAGAGAGCAATATGAGTCGCCCATTGCAAGAAATCTTAAGGTTGCAGCAAGTCTTTCTGCCGCAGGAATAGCTCTCCTGTAGTTTGTATCATTTTTCATTATTTTTGGTTCCACCAGTTCTAGCAAAGTTTTAAAATCTTCAAGAAACATTTGGCAAAAATTATGGAACATTCCGTAATCCTGTTCTACTGTTAAATCTCGCAATAGACTACTGCCACTAAAAATATGTCGTTTTTTTAAATACAGTTGCTTGTCAAAATCGTTTCTTTCTCATGGTCAGCCATATTTACCGCGCTCGCACAAAGTAGATGGATCAACTCCGAACTTGAACATATTCGCTCTGGCGTGGACGATATATCAGTATGTCAAGCAAACACGACCTAACACGAGCAAACATACACGAATGTTTGCTCGTGCTCGCTTTTTTGGTGAATTCGCACCTTTACAAATGAATCCTATTGATTTTCAGCTCACCAGATTCGGTACAACGAACGCTACGATACATGAATTACCACAATTTGGTAATTTTTGGAAAACGTTCGGTTTGTTAGTAGGATACAGCCTCGGAAGTGTATACATGTGACCAATTTCATGATTGGATATTGTTTAAGTCGTCTCACAAATGAACTGAATTAATTTTTAGTTTACCGTAGCCAATACAACGGGTCCTATGACACCAAATACACTGCATTTTTGATCATTTTTAGAGAAATTTCGGTTTTTAGCACGAAACAGCCTCTGGAATGTATGCAAATGGCCAATTTTATGATTCAGTATTGTTCAGGGCGTCTCATAGATGAACCCTATTGATATCTAGCTCACCAGACCCAGTGCAGCGGGTTCTATAAATCCAGATAAACTACATTTTTTTGGAGAAAGTTCGCTTTGTTAGCACGATACAGTTTTAGAAATGTAAACCAGTGACCAATTTTATGATTGGATATTGTTCAGTGCGTCTCATAGATTAACCCAATAGATTGTCTACCCACCAGTTCCAGTAAGACGGGTCCTACAATTCCAAATATATCCCTTTTTTGGTAATTTTTAGAGAAATTTTGATATGTTAGCACGAGACAGCCTCCGGAATGTGCAAAAGTTAGTTTTAATCTTCAAAACCGTTTATTTTTTTTTTAAATAGTATGAACTTCCTATCTCGATTTCCACCAATTTCAGTCTTTCCATTACATAAACGTAGTTGCTACAAATTTTTGTTTGGTAATAATTTACAAAAATTTTTACTCCAGCTTTAATCCTGCATACTTTCTACAAATGTTAAATGGAAGAATTCTAATATAAGTAATAGAGATGCATCTTTCCTCTATCGAATTTGCGGTCCTGACCAAAAAATTATAAATTTTGGTTTATAGTATATGTATGGAAAAAGTATGCAGTACTATGTATTTTAATACAACGAATCTATTTTTTGTTCAGTTTTATGAATTTATTAATATTAAAAAAAGTTTTTTTCAACTGAAGTATTAGAAAAAAAATGTTGGTTAAAAAAGACAAGACTTGTTACATAAGGGGAAGGCATGAGCTAAGTACGTCAACTATTTAAGAAAAGTAAAGAACTTAATTTTTAAAGCTCTTAGTTTGAAGCTTTTTTCCTTCAAAATTCCATTCTTTGTGTCAATTATAATTATTTTACTCATTGAACAATGTTTGCAAAGTAACAGTTATAGGTACTCGACCTTAGTTTTTTATATCTCCACTTTAAAGCACTCTATCTCGGAAATTTCGCTTTTTGAGGCAATCTTAATTTTTTTTCTATTAGACCGATTCCTTGAGAGTCACTTTCTGAAGTATAATATGAATATACACATTTTTTTGGGCTTATTGAGTTATTTGAAAAAAGTTTTGATATTTTCTCAATGAATAATAATTATTGAAAACATTTAACTTTGCTATTTGAATTTCAAAATTAAGATATAATAACGACGTAATTTTAATTACGGTTGTGTTATTATCAGAAGTGGGAAAACATTTCATTTACCAGATTATTGTTTTTAATTCACTATAACTCATCTTTTTGTTTGATTTCCGTTTGGATCGAACGCTTTGTGTGAAACGTAGACCAATTAATATTTCTTTTGAAACTTGTCCTATTCATTATATACGAAACAAAACCTACAGAAATTGTTATCTCGAAAAAAGAGTATTCTTGTCTATATCGGAAAATGAAGGTTCGTATTGTTTTCTGCTGAACTAGATAAATGGAAATAAGGAGGCTGATATTAATAGACAATAGCAAATCACCAAAAGTTTCAGTAAAATTAGATGCCCTACCATTTTGAAACCACTAATATTTACTCTTCATTATTTTTATTAATTCCTTGAGTTTTAGCTAAATTCTGACTCGACTATAAATTTATTCAAAGTAGCTCAATAATAATCTCAACGTCAGCGTAAAATGAGACTAGAACCTCAATATCAGTGTGTAGAACTTGTACCTAAGCAATGTCTTCAAATTAATTGGTTCTCTACCTAATTTCTTCCGGTTTGTATTTTTAGCAAAAATAAGAATAAAGCATAATCTGAAATAATAGATTAAAAAATAAAAGTAAGTAAGAAAAATGCTTCAACCTATCCTCGTATAATCTACTATTGTTTAATGTTTGAGTTGTACTTGTAAGCTAAGTATACCGCATACGATACGATTTCCACGACGGAGATTCTTGTAACTATGATGTTAAATGATTTCGCTCGACATTTGCGATAATGGAATCAGAAGAAAATACATTGTTTCGGGGATTGAAGCGTCGTGTTTCTAAGGAAACATATCTACTTGTGTCACATTGATCTTGTAAGCTTTGTAAGGTTGTCCCCTTTGTCTAATTAAATGGAAATCAATTATTAGCTCTCAGTTCTCCGGAGATAGGAATGTTTACGGAATGATTAGAAGTATAGTTATACGTAATTAACAATTATGCCGAAGCAAAAGACGAAATAATATGAAATAAAGAATATGCCATTAAAATGATTTTTAAATATTATATAAAAAATTTCTTATAAAGAAGCGCACTCGACATATTCTATTAAAACAGATATTCTGAAGAGAACTGGAGCATAGCCAGACTTTGAACGCTTGGACTAAAACTAAAATTGCAATGTTTTATTGCGTTTTAATATTATCTCATAGGATGTTCAATGAGTAGTGACAATTAATAAAACAAATTGTTCTCCAAAATATCTGTTTTACAGCATATGACAAAGGAGCTCCTCTACACACATTCCGATCTATACACTCACACGTCTCCTAAACCGTTCATTCAACTGATTTTCAAACAAGAGTACGTTTTCGTGACTATAAAGATGGGAAAATTCATTTTTGGAATTTAGATATTATACTGGTAAAATTACGAATTGTTAACCACTGGGCATATGCCGCCTCTGGATTTCTGTGTGTAATGTAGATTCATTATGTCCAAACAAAGTTTTTATTTCGATAGTTTAAAGACCCATAAGTCTGAGAAACGAAGACTCATATGAGATTATTTTGACCTCTTATACATGCACCCGAACTTTTTGAACACAGTTCCTGGATACCCTGTGTTACTTTTAAAATTCATAATTCAAGAGTGAGAGTACCAAAGGAAGCAATTTTACAGGTTGGCAAACTAATTTCGGCAGTTGACGATGCGCGAGAAAGTCAAACAACTTGACAACGTTGTAAATGCAGTTACCGGGATGAGCAAGCTACGTACATTTCGCACGCAAAGTTCTAAAGGTTGTGAGGCTGCTAATACGTACGAGGGTAACACAATATTTTTAATTTGGATTTCAAAATAATAAATTGTGGCACATGTATAATGCTAAATAAAATCGAGTTTACAAAACAAAATAACATTAATGTGTTCTTTATTATGAATTAAATAAATAAGTAAATTAAAAAACAATTAGATTTTTTTACAAAAATTGGGATTTTTAGGTACAGACATAATTATGTATTACTTCAAAAACCATACGGGGAATTCTATCATTACCCTTTATTATTTTATGTGATGTAAATAATAAATAGATTTCAAGAGACATAAACTTTCCCCTTTACTTCAAATTAGTGTCCCTTCATCATATTCGTCATTTAGGTTTATTTGTATATAAATTGGAAGTCAGGTAGATTTTGTAGATAAGGCGTACAATATGATAAGAATTGTTAAACAACTTTCTAAATTTAACAATGACCATCAATTTTTCCCATCTGTTCGTAGTAATAATTAATGACATACCCACCTGTTAAGCTTTCTGAAATTGTTATTCTTGATAATATATAGTAGATGATAATGTAAAATTTCGGGTTTATACATAAAATGTGAAAAACAAATTAGGGAAATCGCCTTTATATATGGTCTAATGAGTATACTAATATTATAAATAAAATATCAAAGCTTTTTTGTGGTAGATATTTCTACTTTCATATGTAAATTTTTGGGGTTTTTGCAAATATTTACTATGAAATTAGAACATCCCTTCACACTTTTTACAGAGTTAGGACTGGCAAATCAAAAAAATCTTAGTTCTGGGTGCCGTCAATTATTATTATTTAGAACTATCTACAGATGTGCTACAAATATTATATTACTCTAGTGGAATTCGTCTCTAATATCTACAATTTTATAACACCTATTTACATTTTTACATTTGTTGCGTTTAATGTATTCAGTCATACCACCTACAAACAAACAGTATAATGGAAAAAATGTTTTAGATGTACAGGAATCACCAAGAGTAAAATAAAGATGTGCATCTACAAATTATTCTTCAAAATCACTTTCTATATCAACGTCATTATCCTCGCTATCTCCGTTTTTGGCCAAATTAATGAAAATATTATCTACACTAGTATCTTAAAGTGGTTCAGTGTTCATAAATTTTTCTTCAATCTTTGTAACATCTAACACATCTACCTTTCCAATCATTCGCAGAAAATGTGTCAAAAAATTCATTACAGAATTAATTAACCTTCATAAAATTGAAGGTAACATTTTTTTGGCCACATATTCTTTTAGTGCCGCTCAAACACTTTCGATCGGATTTAAGTCCGGGTGATAAGGGGGTAATCTTAAAACTTGCAATCGATGTCGAATGAACAATTCATCAATTTTATAAGTTTTATATTGCGGTTTTTACATTTTTGCAACGTTATAAAGATCCGGTTTTAACATTTGTTCACTATAATATATGTTTCTTCCAGAAAGCCAGTTTTTTAACTGTTGTTTAGTCCAAGCAGTCGTAGGTAATTTTTCATTTAAAACATTGTGATATGGGGCGTTATCAATTACCACAACAGCGTTTTTTGGTAGGTTTGACCTGACAATAAACTAAGTCGATATAAATGTTGTATTAAAAGTTTCACTCATGTGTATTTATATCTAAATAAAATGAGAAAGTAGTTAATTTGTTTTCAGTGAACGTACTTTGGAATGAAAAATTTTGTCGTGGTTTTCGGCCATTTAAAACAAGTATTAAATTCAAAAATACTATATTTCGTTCCAGTTCATTAGTTGTTTTAAACGATCTTTAGATTTTAGTTCAAACATATTTTAATATGACTAAACCGCAAGTGTACCTGAGATCGGAAGATGGTTCAAAACAAATGATAAAACCGAAACGTAATAGAGGTAGGTATGAAATGAATATATAATTATAATTATAAGCTAAAAAACCTATTACATTCAAATAGGTATCTTACACAAAATAAACATGTGCCCTTTCATATACCTCTGTAGATAGAAACAGAATAGTTATTTATGCAACAAGTGCACAAAGTGGTGTTTTTTTTTCACGAATGGATTAATTGAAGCATGAGCCGCAGGCATGCAAAAACCAAAAAATGTCTCATTTAGGTTGCGATTTGTTTGTAATGATGACATAACGGTGCATAAAATTGACACATGAGTTCATTAAATAATTTTTCTCACCCTAATCTCAGTTTTTTAAATCGTTTAACAAACAATTATTTTATGTACGAAAATCGATTCATAAATTTACTATCGAGTGTAAATTTGTTAAATAATTACTTTGGTTTAAAAATGTTATTGCAATAATTAAAAGTCACCTTTGTTAATGAAATTGCTGACTTGCCATTGTTTGTCTTTCCGGTCATGAAATTTAAAACGTTCATAATCATTTCACGACATTGCTCACTCAACTTTTGATGAACAACTTCACTTTCTGTAGTCGCCATAACAAGTTAGTATTGCACAGCCCCGGTAATCACACTTTTCTCTGAACTGTACTGTCGAAACGAAGCTTACGAATTCTGCCAGCGAATTGAGCTCTTGCAATCCGTATACGTCTTTGCTACGGCGCATTGGACGTTGCCAAACTTCCGACTGACAAAATTAATTTGCCAACCTGTAGTTTTGTAGACATTTACTTTAATAG
Source organism: Galeruca laticollis (assembly GCA_963921935.1). Classification (NCBI taxonomy): domain Eukaryota; kingdom Metazoa; phylum Arthropoda; class Insecta; order Coleoptera; family Chrysomelidae; genus Galeruca; species Galeruca laticollis. The sequence continues at coordinate 180,106,575 of OY998179.1, read as the reverse complement.
GTTTCAATTGCCATCGCCAATATGCCCACAAAGTTATTAGTCTAATGTTATTTCTAAGCTTTAGTAAAGTGAAACTAGTTGGCGTTGGACACTATGTCCTGAAAGTATTTATTTTGAAATCAGGTTGACAGTGTAAGTGTGCTTATTTAATTTTAAATTTGTATTGGAGAAGAAGTTGCAGTATAAACATGGAAGTTATGCAAGAAAAGATTAAAGGAAGGTTCATATTACAGCAAAGAATATAAAGAATGCTGGGAAGGTATACATTAATAGGAAAAAGAAAGAAATTCATTCTTGTAATCCACCAGATAAAAAAGAAGCTGCTGACACATTTCTAAACACATAGCATTACGTAAATATTAGTGAGGCAGAATAAAGATTGATCATAAAAATCCAACGGTGCTTCATATATAAGAATCTTTCTCCGTAGTAAAAACCTGAGAAAAATCAATGTGATGAAGTTAGGAAAAACCACACAATATTCAAAATCAGAAGAAATAAAATTGTGCACCCAGAGAATAAGATTACCGCTAATAAAAAATCTATCATCCATGATTCCTTACCTAAAGAGTCCTGAACAAAAAATCATTTTATTAGGCGAAGAAAGTTTGGAGCCTAGCAGCGGCTCAATAAATTTTAATTAGTACTTATTACCTTTACGTCTTTACGTCTTTGCTTATAACCTTTGTAGGAATCATAGTTTAGCACTTACGCCGTTTCAGATCTAAACAAACCTGAATATTTTTGATTTTGGATAGAAACCTTAAGTTTGTGTTCTACCAGTTACTATTTTTAGATTTAGAGAATGGCTTCAAAATGTGTATAATTTTTAAAAATCTAGTTGTTTCTCTCATTATCACAGTACTTAGTGCCTTTGCTACTTCTACTCTCCAATTACTTCTTCCTAAAAAACATACTAATTCATTCATTTTCTTTTCTTCCTATTTAGTTTACTCCCAATCTAAAATTTTATATTTTCTGATAATGACTGGCATAAAATTATAACACTCCCGCCTGTGTCTCGATTGACTTTACTGATTTAATTAGTCATCTACCTACATGGCAGACAACCTCAATTTGTAGGCCATGTATTCATGATAGGCCAAAACGTAATGATATCAGCTGTTGTTTGATTGCCCGCTGTTTATCCAAGATAATCAAGTAGCTGTCTAACTGAGATGCGAATGTCGAATTTACGTTTTTCACATTGTAATTTAATTCTTTTTTTTATAAATGGTAATTTATAATTGATTTTCTGTTAGTTTTAAAGCGGAGATCAAAATGTAGTTATATATATATATATATATATATATATATATATATATATATATATACAAATAATCAATGAAAAGATGAAAGAATAACGCGTGAAATATAAAACAAAAACAGAATTAGCGGGCATATCACGCAAAAGAGGTTACAGAGAATGAGTGGTAACCGTAGACATGCATGTCTACTGCAGACCGCTAATTCTGTTTTTGTTTTATATTACACGCGTTATTCTTTAATCTTTTCATTGATTATTTGTCTATTTCCAGGGTCAGAAGGTTTAGACAGGAGAGCTATAGACGCCTCCGTGTCTCTGTTGGTTGTTGTCTTGAAAACTCGGGATCTTCCATTTGAAGGCGCAAATGTGCGTTTGGTTATCTTGTTGAAATCCGTTGTTTGTGTTTTCTCATGTTTCAATTAACATCCTTGCTCCCAAGTTGTACACCTTTTCTTGGTTATGCCGTACCGATGAAGGCTAATGAGCCAGAAACATGCATGTCTACGGTTACCACTCATTCTCTGTAACCTCTTTTGCGTGATATGCCCGCTAATTCTGTTTTTGTTTTATATTCCACGCGTTATTCTTTAATCTTTTCATTGATTATTTGTCTATTTCCAGGGTCAGAAGGTTTAGACAGGAGAGCTATAGACGCCTCCGTGTCTCTGTTGGTTGTTGTCTTGAAAACTCGGGATCTTCCATTTGAAGGCGCAAATGTGCGTTTGTTTATCTTGTTGAAATCCGTTGTTTGTGTTTTCTCATGTTTCAATTAACATCCTTGCTCCCAAGTTGTACACCTTTTCTTGGTTATGCCGTGTCGATGAAGGCTAATGAGCCAGAAACATGCATGTCTACGGTTACCACTCATTCTCTGTAACCTCTTTTGCGTGATATGCCCGCTAATTCTGTTTTTGTTATATATATATATATATATATATATATATATATATATATATATATATATATATATATATATGTATATATATATATATATATATATATATATATATATATCTTTTTATAACTACCAATCAGATGTACTATTAGGCTGTTAAATTTTCCCCTGATTAAATTATAATCCATTTATCATGGTAATAAAAAAAATTTAAAATAAACACACACTGCATACCACTCTTGCTCCGTTCTTACGCTCTTTCACGCACTATGCTTGTCTAGCATAATTAACACACCTATCATACCTCATTCTCTTACGTGATCCATCTACTTACAATTGTACTCTACCAACTCTCGTTCATTTTCACTTCCATCTACCTACTAGCGGATAATAAAACTATTTACAATTTCTAAGGAAGTGATTTAAGATCTTCTGTTACCGACTTGCCATGCTTAAAATTTTGGGATTCCAGACCCGTTCGCCCCTCGTTGCAGAACAATTTCTGGAGAACCATTTTCGGTTCTACGACACACTCTCGGGTATCAAATGTTGAAGTTATCCAACTGAAAAAAATCAGCATCGTGGGTCAAATAGACCCGTGTTACGGACCTGTAAGTCTCCGTTTACCGTCTCCTCCCTTTCCATCCTATCGAACTCGCCTTGAGCGTCGAAATACTTTTCCATTTCTGAGGCAAGTCCTTGCGACCAGACCTCCCTTTGGTCAGCGTTAGTTGCTGGGACTCCTATTCCGGCACGTTCTAGGCTCTGGCGGATGGTCTTTAACTCATTCTGTATAATACATACAAAGTCTGTTAAAATGGCTGGTCGTCGCCTTATTCTTTGGGAACGACGTAGGGGTTGAGGTGGTTCAGCATTACTCCTTATTATTCTACGAGGCCTCTTTACAGAAGTTTTTGGCAGCTCTCTTCTAGGACTGTTCCAAATGGGTAGAGCCACTACTTTGGCTGGGGATACTCCTCCCTGTTTGTATTCTTCATCCTCCTCGACTTCGTCGTAGCTTTCTGTTACACCTGGTTCTTCGGCGTTCGCATCTACCTCTAGCGTCTCATCTTCTTTTCCTACATCCATGCCATGATATTTCTTTAACCTGTTAACATGAACGGTTTGTTCTTTCTTTCCCTTAAGATCCGTAATTTGGTAAGTGACAGGCCCCAATAGGTCCTCTATCTTGAAGGGTCCTATCCAAGGTTTTTGAAATTTCTTCGACCGTCCAATAGTTCTACTCATGTCTCGCAAATATACTAGATCACCTATTTCGAAGAGTCTTTCTTCGGTCCTCTCAAAATATCGGTTTAATCTGCCCTGGTTGGCAGTGTCGATGTTGTCCTGTGAAATTTCATGAACTTTCTTTGGCTCAGCTTCTTTACTCTTCTTCATGAAATCCTGTACTACCTGAAGCCATTGCGTCCACTCTTCTTTCCTTTCAGATCTGGAAGGAGTCCTGATCGAAGGGTTTTTACCCTTTCTACCTCTTCGGTTTGACAAACTGGACTTATCTGTTGCTTCATACCATTTCCCATAAATGAGCCAACGTTTCCAATCTTCCTACTTCACCATTTCAAGGGAATTTCTCTCCTCATTGGTTCTTGTTTGATTCTTGATGCATTCCATCGGGCTGGTCCTTTCCGACAACTCCTCCTTGGAGGTAGTTTCGTGTTCCCTTATGGTTAGCACCTCCATTGCTTCTCCAGGTAGGAATAATGGCAACCTGCGCCCCCATATTTCAATGATTGGATCCGCAGCACAGAGATTACTGTTTTGTGTCTCAATAGGAAGTCTCTACCGAGTAACACCGTGACTTCTCCCAGGATATCTTCATCACATACTAGGAAGTCAGCTGTTGTCTCCACGTTCGCTCCAGGTGCTGAGACGGATAGTGTAACTAATCCATACAGCTTAATTTGGTGACCTGTGATTCCTCGTAGGCTCAGCTGATCCTTTAAAGTACTGTCTACGTATTCCGTTTGGACAATTTTGTTGCTAATTAACGAATAAGCTCCACCCGTATCCACCAGGCAGTAATGCGGTTCTCCATTAAGTTCTATGGACACTATATACGGAACTTCTTCCGAGTAGGGTCCCACGACATCATTTCTATAATGCGTTATCACTCTCGATGGACGTATTCTTCCCTTGTTACTTCTATATCCTCGTCCCTCTGCATCGGCATCCTCTTGCCTTACTTCTACTTTACCATCTCCATTTTCTTGTCTTGAGCTTAGTGCGTCTACCCTTCTTCTGTCTGACTTTTTGGAACTTCCTTGTTTCACTTGCTTGGTTTTACCGCGTGCTTTAGCTCCTCGTTTATCTGGCTTATGTCCTCTAGCTGTTTCGTGATCATCCCATTTGACTTATTTCCTCCGCTGTGGGTTACCAGCTTTTGGTGATACACTTCCTTGCCTCGTTTCTTTTGACGCCCAACTCTTCATCTTTGGTCCTCCTCGGACCTTTTGCTCATGTGTTGAACTGCTCCATTGCAATTGTTCATATCAACCTCTCCTTTTCTTTTATTCCCCAATGTATTAGTTCCACTTTGGGCTACTGCAGGGGAAGCGGCAGCAACCCTTAACAGTTCAAATGTCGGCCAGATCCACTTGGTCTTGGTCGATTCTTATCTGAAAAGTCATCTCTTCTAAATGCTCCATCCCTCTTATCAGGCCGGTATCGAGGCTTTCCATACCCCTGACTTTGGTAAGAGCGATGATTGCGTGTTTCTTGACGATCCTGTTGCTTCTGGATTTCGTTTCGTCTCTAATCCAGCAAATCCGAAGCTATATCTGCTCTATTTCGGTTGATCCCTCCTTCGTGCGGTCCTCTTCCTGTTGGCCGGTTCTGAGCGTAACTTTTGGTTCGACAATCTCGAGCCCAATGGCCTTCCTTTCCACAGTAGTAGCAACGGTCCTAATGCTTCACCAGCGCAGCTGTGGGTCTTCCTCCCCTTTGCTTCGGCATTCTCGGGATATATGTCCCCGATTTCCACAGCTAAAACAATTTTTCTCATTGTTGAAAAAAGCAACTCTGCTTGTTGACCCTCTTCCTTGGACCATCATAGTAGTAGTCTCCTGCAGGGTAACGATGGCTTCAGCTTTGTACAAATCTAATTCCTTCTCTTCAAGCAACAGTACTCCAGTTTATTCTTTCGATCCTTTCTCAAGCCCATTTTAAATTGATTGAGTAGCAACTCCCTATTTGTCTTCTTTATTCCAGGAACCTCATCCGCTGCTGCCCCTTTCAAATCATCTTCAAGAGCCTTAGCTCCCATCAGCCGCAGCCTAATACAGAACGTCGCCACATCTTCATCATGGCGTTGGTAGCATTGGCTAAGCCGCAACAGACTTTCACCCGGTAACCGTCGTGGTGAAAATTTACTCAACAACCTATCTTTTAATTCAAAAAACTTTAAAGTGTCTAAAGATTGATCCGCTTTAAAAAAATCATAAGCCGCGCCTGAAAATTTGAATTTTAATAAGTTTAATGTTTCTTCTTCGGTCCAACCGCCCAACCTTGGACGCTGCTCCAACTTCTCTAAATATCTAGCGGCGTCTGTTCCATTAAAATCCGCTAGGGTAGCGACAATAACTCCTAGGGGTTGAGAGGCTGGCGTTACCACAAAATATGGTACCCCTCCAATCGAGGTACTGGTGGTCGTCGTAGTAGGTGGTGTGTGAGTGGGGTTAGTACCTAGGTTAGTAGTAGACATTGTGTTCTGCAGAATCAGGTATACAATCCCAGAGCAGTTTTCATGAAATTGAAATAGAAAAAAAAATAGTACGGTACCTTGTATGGCTTCCACGGCGCCTGGAAAAGAAGGGGGGTAAATTAAGGATGGGGAGTTCAACCCGCTTGACTTCACCAACCTAAGACAAGTCTAATACTTCTAAGTTCAAAATCGCTGTCACCACTCTAATAAATGGGTAGTTCCTATTTTCATTCTTCTGGTGAAGCAGTGATTAACTCAGCCGATGTTGCTGACATCCCACCGCTGTCACCAATGTAATGATTTCAGTCTTTTTTATCTCTCTGGCTTCCTTTTTCTCTCTGATTGTAGTGACCGGAAGGGCCCCACTGTATACTCCTATCCTAGAAATCGTTGCAGCGTGCTGTCACCAGTGCCTTACAGCACAAAATTTAGAAACAGGAATCTCCCTGTGGGCTACCTCGAGGTTTTTTTTTCCAGGCACGAGCGATCAAGGTCTTCGTGGGGCCTCTTGGGCTTATACAATGTGCCAAGTCTGAGATTGAAAAGCAGGTCGAGTCAGCCCGTTCTCATTGTTGGTACGAGGGTAAGGGCTGGGGTTAAAGGAATTAACTGGAAGGTTAAGAATGTACAAGTATATATTACAAAAAATAGTAGTGAGTCATACAAAGTTTTTGGAATCGAATAAAATGTAATAACCAGGCTATCTCATAATTTTTGGATAGCTATGCAATATAAGAATGACAAAATATCGAACAGGACTTTTGGAATTTAATCAGAATAATTACGGTACCCTATACACTATAGTAATTCATATAATAACAATAGACTTTTGAAGTCGCAAAAAAAATAATTATGATATACTGTGAGATTGGATACCCTGTACAGTATAGCAAATAATAAAACTTTGGCAATCATTATGATCTCTCGGGTATGGTGGATATCCTGTGCAGAAATAAGGCAATAAAATATCAGACGAGACTTTATGAATCAGAATAAATACGATATCCTGTACACCTATAGTAAATCATATATATATATATATATATATATATATATATATATATATATATATATATATATATATATATATATATATATATATATATATATATCACCAAAATTTTGGGATCTCATAAAATAATTGTGAATCTCGTGAAATTGGGTAACCTGTACCATATAGTAAAAAAAATCTATATCAACCAAATTTTGAATTCGAATTATGATTCTCGCGAGGTTGGATAACCTATACGATATAAAAAAACCTATATCAACAAAATTTTGACAATCTAGTAGATCAATTATGATATCTCGGGTATGTGAATATCCTGTGAAAATACGGTAATAAAATATTGGTTGAAACTTTAAATAGGAATAAATATGATCCCCTGTAAAATATAATATCCTTGCACAAATACAGAAAACCAATATATAGGGAGATGATCCTCGAACATACGATATCTCCGTAAATACCTATAAATTTTAGACTCTAATAGTAGATGAGTGGCGCAGATGTTAATGGTACACTCGATATGACCGAAAATATGGGTTCCCTTACCTTTTTGGGACACCCAGTTAAGTCAATGAAAATATAGTGAAACAGATCAATACAATATACAAAAATTAATTATACGTTAAAAACTTACGTTTTGGAATATCCCTAGTGACAACTACACAATATTACTGTTGAGGGTAAAGGGGCCGTCCGTACTTAGACTGGCCACTTCGGGGAGAGTAACTGTCTCTCTCCCTTAGATTCAAAAATTCTTGTTATTTATTCTAAAAATTACCTCGTCTATGCCCTTGTGTGAAGGTTAGTTTTCTATATCATTGTTTCAATTTGTAACGTATTGATAAACAAAGCATGACACAACCGTCAGCTGTGATGTTTATTAACCTTGCTATAACAAAAGTTGTTTGTATCAATTTCTTTTTTGGAGGTCAACATTTATTAATTATTTCGAATTAAATAATAATTTGTCTATAAAGGGCGTTCTCAAAATCTCCTATGTCATATATCGTATTTATTACACAAGCAACAATACCACAAAAGAAAATCTATAACTCCAAGTCTCTGCTGCGACTCTAATGTGTTGCTTCACCTAAGAATCACCCTGTACAAAAAAAATTCAAACATTTACACGATACAGGATAGAATACTAAAACAAAAAAAAGATCGGTTACTCGTTCCACCTTGCTTTTGCTAGAAGTCGAATCTTGCGGGTATCGTTAGAATGGTTCACCCTGTATACCGATTTTTTTTAATCTCTGCACAAAATTAATTGAGTCGCCCTGTATGGTACTGGCCTTCAAGTAACAGCTCCAGTATTGAAATCTCTGATCAAAACGACCCGTTAATCAAGACTCGGCTGGATCCCCCTGTATAATTGAAAATGGTTACTCTTTACTCCAACAACCGGGTCGGCCCTGTATATGGTCAGCTGCACTATTGTCAAAGAAACACAATTTCAAGTAAGCCCAGATAATGGGACCACCCTGTATAAAACCGATAATAATAAAAAAATCGACTTGTTTCTTGTAGTAACTGCTTCACCCTGTATAAGCACTGAGACGATTCATGAAACAATAAAACAATTTATACGATGACACGCGCTCCTGGATCACCCTGTATAGATATTATTCCAAACTCCTGAGCAGTGGACATAATTAAGCTATTCTGGATCTCCCTGTATGTTGCCTGCTGCGATACCTTCCAAGTAAAAAAAATATGTCCGGATTCAATCACCTTTCGGTAGGTAATATTTTTCTTTACCCAGAAGACAAAAAAAAATAAGTAATGCATACAACCCCGTTTTTAGGACTCTCCTGTATGTAATATGCTGCGATTATTCACAAAATTCAAGAGCAGACAAAAAAACTACGTTCGCTGAAATCATCCAATTTGGATCACCCTGTATATAATTTGTTGCGATTCTGGGAACAAGATACGATACAAAATTTAGCATATTTTCTTTGAAAACAAAAATCAAACGAAACCCAAAAGGGTTATGATATCGGAAGTCTTCAGTTTTTCCCGTTCCTCAACGAATTCCTTGGTCAAGTGGGCCTACTACAACATTCGTGTAATCCCCAAAATTCTTGTTAACATTCAAAATAGAAATCGACTTTTTCTTCACTCTGAAAATGGATATCCAACAAATAATTTTGCAAGCTCCGCGAATTCCTGACTTCGACTTCCGGCCAATATCCTCTCCTGGAGATGGGAACAGCTATTCACGGCGCCGTTACAAAATAACTATAATTGAGAGATGGAGTCCTTGAGAGGGTTGAACTAGGTAGGGTAGCTAATTATTTATAGAAAAAATACAAATAAAATATAAAACATACATGAATATTTCCAGTTGATTTGTTCATAATTCCGCAATATATTTTCAATCGGCTGTTAACTTGTATTTTTACGCTCTACTTAATGACTGAAAATTGAGTGTAGGTCTCTTTGGGTCTATTTCAACCTACTTTGATATATCGATTGCTTATTTGGTTATGCCTAGTGACTGTCACCACAAACTATTTTTCCGAAAGAGCTTGAAGCCCCACCTCGGTTTACAATACGAGGATTTATTTTTAGAACAGGTTAGAGTGATTTTAAATGAAAAACCAGAGTTTAACTAATCCATATATATATATATATATATATATATATATATATATATATATATATATATATATATATATATATATATATATATACATTCCTTCATAAGATAGTCAGAATTTTATAATCAACAAACGCTTAAAATAAGCAAAAAAAATTAAAGAAAATATAGAAAAATTACAATTAGCTTACTCTCTAATTGGCGCAAAAAGAATCAACTCAAAAAAATCGCTGAAGTTACAATCCCCTTAGTTTTTAGTAAAAGTATAAACAATGTGAAATTTATGAGAGAACGTGAAACAACACTTTAAAATGGGATTTTTTTTGTTAATAACCAAACAAAAAAATATATACATTTAGCCTATACGGCCGTAATCTAATGGAGCTAGTCCACACGGTTACAGTGAAATTTTGTCCACAATATCATGAACTACTGAGGATTAGTTCCTCCCTCTATTAAGAAAAATATGTATCTGCTAAATGACACTGCATACGTATTTAAAAAGAACATGAAACGATTTAAACTGTCTGGGACTATTTGATCAAATAAAAAAAAATGAGTAATAAAAAAATATATATAAGATAAAAAAACAGTTTGTTGTGAAGCCGTTACAAACTATCGCCTCTTACTGGCCCTCTTGATCTGTATAGTTCAGTTATTGACCTTTTATGATTCTCGGCGGCAATATTTTGTAATACTTCCCTAAATACTACCCTGACACATCTGATTAGTAGTTTAGATGTAGTCGATAGCGAGAAGCAATATACCGACAGGTTACTAGTTTGTACAATATGACAACTCTCAGTCAATCTCTATATGTTCTGATTCTGCATGTACACCCCTCAAAACTGGTTAGACTGTTAAATAAAATTTCAAATTACTCACCGGAGACGAATCTCTTCCCCTCAGACGTGGAGCGTGGAGGCCCAAAAAATATGCACAGAACAAACAACAACAAAAAATCACTGATGCTAGTGATTTTAGCAATATTCAGATCGCCGCACCGGCTGGACACGCTCTGGTCTGTTTCATTTTTTCTCCTTCCCCTCTTTAATAAATTTTTTCAGTTACCTGTCGACTAAACTCCATATGTGGGTCGCTGAATTTGCGATTCCGTATATGAGTTCATGTATTTCTCAATTTTTTCTTTTAAATTATGCTTCTAAAACACAGTTCAAATAGCTTACGCTATAACTTCCGATAACCTAGTTTTACGAAATTATAAACATTTTTTGTTTAATATAATTTCGTAACGAACTAGTTGAAGATAAATTATTTCATTTTTTCATGTGATACAGGAGATATTATTATATTAATAATTATAATTTATTTATACCCACCATTACAATAGTTGAATACGTCTACTACAGTCGATAAAGTTTAATTAATTAATAATCAAAAAGATTGATTCTTCGAACCGGATATACCAGGTATTCTTATATAACATTGTAAAGTGCCTGTACCGAGAGAGCAGTTCAAATCGCAGTTCCAAGGATTCATCACGGTAGCGACCAGGACAATCAAAGTAAGTTGGTCATTCATTTATTTAAAGGTGCCAATTGTTCGTCCTGTTTCCATATTAGTATGATATAAATATTGTTCAAATTTTTCACTTCATTTACGCATAATTTAAATTCAAAATTTCTGAACTTACTAAATTATAACGACGACGCGCTCCTTCACAAACGACCATTGCGACCTTAAGAAGACACATCGACCAGACAAACGATGAACCCACGAGCTTCAATAAACATTTGACTGAAGCATCATTAGGTGACGCTATTAAAACATTTGAAAAATTTGATTCAATCAAAGATATCATAGAGGAGTTAGATGAAAAAGAGAACTTGATGAATTAGGCAAGAATAAGAGGGTCTCTTTAGTCTGGGTTCCTGGCCACTCGGGAATCACGGAAAATGAAGCGGCCAATACACTTGCCAGGAAAGGGGCACAAACGACCTTCATTGGCCCGGAGTCTTTCTGTGGTGTAGAAAAATGCTCCTACAAGAAAGAGTTTCGGAAGAAAGAGGAAACCGAAAAAGAAGCACTCTGGCGGTCTCATTCCGGGCTATAACATTCTAAAAAGTTCCTGCGGAACTTTGACACTGTTGGGTCCAAAAAATATTTGAATCTCAGTAAAAATAAGCTACATCTCCTCGCGGGCTTTCTTACCGGACATTGCCGCCTTAGGGAGCACCTAATGAGAATAGGTCTGGCAGAAATTGACGGGTGTAGATTCTGTGGGGAGGAGGATGAAGCTCCGGATCACCTAGTTCTAGAATGCCTCGCCATTTTTGCAAGCCAACGCAAAAAATTCGTCGCACAAGAAACTTGTAAGAGTGAGGATCTAACCTCGTTGAAGCTGTCCCAAATACTAGAATTCCTCAGAACCCTGGATCTGGAAGGCGAGCTGTAGTAGTAGCGAGAACAGCTCTGATAGGGGGGGGCACAATAAACCTTAGGTTTCAGTGCATTGTAACCCCGTTAAAATCTAATCTAATCTAGTCTAGATAAAGATGAGATTGACTAGCGTATATCCCACATCGATAGCTTCACGTGGGAAAAAGCGCGTGCTTTAGATTTTCTCGATAAATTCACAGCACCACCATGAAATATATTTTATGCGGTACAACCAGTAGATACCATGCAAACGGCAACCGTCAGATAAAGTCACCTGCTAATATCAAATTTTGAGACCCGGATTTCCATCGACCTTCAGCGGTCGACATATCAGTATGAGCAGGCACTACTCTGCCAGTAGAACAAATCAAGTTATCAGAACCCGATCACCAAGAATTAAAGCAACGTCAAAATATGTGTCCTGTTGTGTAAAATCCGTTGACATCAGTTGATTACTATTTACCTCACCAAGCCGTTATCCAGGACACGAGACTGACTACTAAATTACGTGTGGTATATGTTGTTTCATCGTATCGTTGAATGACGTCCTGTATACGGGTCCTAATATTCAACCTGATTTATTCACAACTTTGATTCGGTTCCGTGAACATCCTATTGTGACTACAGGTGAATTTAAGGCAGATGTATCGACAATCCTTAGTAAGAAAAGAATACCGTAAATTTAAATGTATCATTTGGAGAGAGCAAAGGAAAAACTTACGAATTTTCGAATTAAATATCGTCACATTCGGTATTACCAGTGCTTCTTATCTAACAATTCGATCTTCATATCAATTAAGTAAAGATGAGTCTAAAAGATACCGTAATCGCAACATTGTTATTAACCTAATGTTATGTGGATGATTTCCTCAGTGGCACTAAGAGTCAAGAAAAAGCAAAAATCATAATACAACAGATGAATAGAATCCTTTCTGCCGCCGGTCTAACAATGAGACAATTGGCTTCTCACGATACGTCTGTGTTAGAAAATATACCTGCCAAAGCTTTCAACTGAAGATTACAACTGGGTGACACGTTAGGTATTCATTGCAATCATAGAGTGATACGCTTACATATACAGTGAATCCTATTCAAATAAATAGGATTACCAAGCGGATAATATTATCCGAAGTTGCCAAGATATTCGACTTCCTTAGGATTATTGGCACCGGTTATTATACTTGAGAAAATCATTCTAAAAAATTTATGGAATTATAAGCTCGATTGGGACGAATCATTATCTGCCGAATTGCATAGTAAATGGCAAACATATTGATAACAATAACTATCAATTATTCTGTCATTTCAACATACCGTAATTATCACCGATGCTAAATATCTTGAATTACATGGATTTACCGATGCAAGTAAAAGGGCATACGGCGGGTGCGTTTACTCACGTGCCGTTGATTATTTAGGAAACAATAAAGAGCAATTTTGATGTGCTAAATACCGTGTTGCAAAAATCAAGACGTTAACACCGATATTAGAGCTGTGCGAAGCACACCTCTTATATCTACCTTAATGGAAACTGTGAATTCGGCCTTCCGAGAAGAAGTTCAACGTTTTATGGTCCAATTCTACAATTGAATGATGCTGGTTTCAAGCTTGTCCCCAACAATTGAAAATCTTTTTCTGGAAAAAAAGGGATAATGAGGGTAGGCGGCCGCTTAATTTTGTCTATTCTACCATTTGACGCTAAACATCCCATAATATTACCTAAGAATAACAACGTGACCAATTTAGTTATAATGTATTTTCATAAGAAACATTTGCACGCTGGAGTTCAGTAAACCTTATACTGGATACGTCATTAATATTGGGTTATTGAAGTATATAAAAATATAACAGTGTTGTACCTGCTTCAATTCTCCACCTACCCATCATATTATGGGTAAATAACCAAAAGCTCGTGTTAATATATCGAACCCTTTTAATCAAGTTGGCGTTGGTTATTGTGGACTATTTCTCCGAAAGGAGAAGAAATACCGTAACCGAAAATCTATAAAAGCTTTTGTTTGTTCGTCTCGCATCAATGACTGTACACTTGTTGTTACTGACCTCAAGTCTGTAGGATTTTTGGCAGCTTTGAGAAGTTTTATATCTCGCCATGGGTAATATCACGATATTTGTAGTGATAATGGCACGAATTTTGTTGGAATTACTGGATGTTAAGTGAATTAATTGAACAAATCAACACACGAGAGGCCCAATACCAAATTCAAGGATACCTGAGCAACAAGGGCAATCAATGGCATTTTACTCCGTCTCAAGCACCACATGTTGTGAGCTTATGGGAAGTGGCAGTGAAAATATTTAAGAAGCATTTAAACCAATTTGCCTGTCGCGACATGTGATTTACGTACAATTAATTTAATACGTTCAGTGTTGATTCTACCTTTGTACAAATAGGTTGTGCAATGCAATTGACAAAACCGATCGATAGTTTTCATCAGTGCCTACTTTGTTTTCTTACACGTGTTTATTTAAAATATTCCGATTGGAGTTTTCTACTAAATAATTTTCCCCCCTCATGGGGGATGAAAAAGGGACGTCATTCTCGACGCAAGTGGAGTCAATTATGTTATGTGATGATGATCAAATGTTACCGATTATAACCCTCAAAACAGCAACGAGGTTTCTGCAGTAAAACCAGTTTCAAAAATATCAACTTATTGTCAGATAAGTACAATTCATCTACTACTTGGGTATACATTGGAAGTGTTAAAAGTAGTAATTTAGGAAGGCTACATCCGATGACTGTTGACAATAAATATGATGAAAAATATTTATTAGAGAATATAGAGTCTACCTCTCCGGTAATAAATATGTATCGTACTAAACGTAAAATCCAAAGGGAGGACAACACAATTGATTATGTACCAAAAAAACCATTATTATCACTTTTGAAGGTAATATTATACCAAACTATGCATTTAATAAAGTATATTGTCAGGTAGAACAATGTATAGGTAGAGTAGTTCAATGTTATCGTTGTTTGAAGTATGGACATGTTTCTAAACAGTGTAAAAACACCGAAGAACGATGTATACAATGCGACGATATGAAAACAGAGGATCACAGTTGCAATAGGGAGAAATTTTATTGTATTCATTGTAAATCCAACGATCACCTATCTATATCTAAAAAATGCCTTCAATATGAGAAACCGAAATAAATTAAAACCATTATGGTCGAACTGAAAACGTCATTTCTGGAAGCCAGAAAATAATGTGAAAACTCTATTTCTTCATTTGTAAGTTATGATTCTTTTTCAGGCTTATCTAATTATAATAAAGATTTCTCCAGTCTTACTTATCAAGATAATAATAATACCACACAAACTATGATAAAAAATACTAGGGAAAGCAATAGGTTAATTTCGTCGCTACCAAGTACAAGTGGCACAAAAAACTACTCAGTTCCAATGAAAAAGAAAACAAAATCAGACTCTCCGTCCAATCAGTCTTCTTTTTGCTCGTCTATGTTTCCTTTTACTTTTGGTCCTAATCAACCATGAATGAAGGACATCAAATGATGCTGGTGGCTGTGTACACGTATAGGGTAACGAAGAAATATTACATTTGTATCACGTGTAAAATTTAATTTATTTTTGCATAGCGCGCTTTCAGCTCTTTAGACATAGAGCCATCATCAGTGCTTAATCTAAAATACATACTCAAATCACAACCAATACTGCTAAATTACAAAATTAAATTCATGTTGAGAAAGTTAACAATACTAATATATGAATTTAATTTGAAGGTGATACAAAAAGGTTTTTAATATTAGAAATTTAATAATAAAATTGATTTTAATTACATTGAAGTTAACATTATTTAATTCAAAAAATGAAAGGTTGACTAGGTTCTTATAAATGAAAGATTTTTTACTTTAAAGATAGAAAGGTTGATAAAAAATACGTACTGTCAGATTATATATAACAAGATTTCCTGGCTTCATCGCCTCCATTAATATTGAAACAGGTTAATAATTTTTATTTTATATTTACATTACACCAACTTGGACATCACATTTAAAATCGAATTTTACTTCCAAAGAATCATTTTATTTTCTTAAACGCCCGCCATGCTGGAACCTCTACAGGTGGCTGTGTCGGTTTAACTGACAAATACAAGAACTTCAACTGTCAATTGGGTTTGTTCGATTGTTTGTGAATGCTCTGTTCGATTTGAGAGATCAAATGCAAAAATGATTATTTATTTAACTTCAGAAAAGTAGTTGTAAACAACAATTAAATCAGTTAGGTGTAATATTTTATTTAATGTAATAATGAATGATTAGCAATTTAATCAAGATATTTAAAATTATTTAGAAGGTTAGGTTGAGAGAAAAAATAAAAAAAAACAAATTAGAATTTTCTCATGTTGGAAGGGTGAGATCTAATGATGTATTCACACTATATTTTAAGGCAACACAAAAAACATGCTCATGATTTAATATCATGGTCCTGAAGCAAGTTCTAATGTATTGTCTCTAAACTAACCTATTTTAGCAAGCGTTATTGGCCCAGTGACCAGCAGGTTAGGACATTATCATTATTGAGGGTTACATGAGTTGACGATGTAAGGGTATATAGTTCCTATTTAGGCTCTCTTGTTTGTTTAGACATTTATCATTAATTTTAAGCTCGTTACTGATTTCAAGGTCTTCATAAAAATCTAGTAAAGTAAAGTTTTTAGAGTTGATGTTAACTAAAATCTTCGAATTTTCTGTGGGGCTAAAATTATGATTATTATATTTTAAGTGATGACCGAATGATGACTTGTTGGGTTTACTAATATGCTCATTTATACGGACTCCCAAAGGTCTGCATGTCCTTCCAATGTAGCTTGCCACACAATCTGAGCATTGTAACCTGTATACTCCACTTCTTTGTAAATGGTTAATTTTATCTTTAGAATTGATCAAAAATGAACCCAATTTATTGGAAGTTCTATAAGATACTTTAATTGATTTATCAATATCTAGAAAACTTTGTGAAAATATTTTTGTGATATTAGAGGTAATGAAATATAAATTTGATTAGGGATATTTATTTCGGGGTAAGCTAATTTATGTAATTTTTTAGAATTTACTTTTTGAACAAGGGTGTCGACTATTGTGGGGTCGTAACCATTATTGTAGGCTATTTGTCTAATAATATTAAGTTCCTTCCTGTATTCAACTTTTTCCAATGGTATGTTGAAGAGTCTATGAATATAACAATAAAACGAGGCCATTTTGTGTTGGTTAGGGTGATTGGAAGACATGTGGATGGCATGGTCTGTCTGAGTGGGTTTTCTAAAAATACCAAACTTAAATTTTGAGCCATCTCTATGTATGTTAAGGTCTAAAAAGTTGATGTGAGCTTCTTCTTCTATTTCTAAAGTGAATTTTATGTTTTGGTGTATTTCATTGATGGAAGATAATATGTTAGAAGCAGTGGTATTGTTGCCTCTTATCACACAGAATATGTCATCCACATATCTAACATACAATAAGATTTCAATATGTTGTGGAATAATTAAGTTACTTTCAATATGATCCATGAAAATGTCAGCTATTAGAGGAGAAAGGCCACATCCCATGGCTAGGCCATCTGATTGTTCATAAAATTTATCGTTGAATACAAAAAAGTTTTGTGAGAGGCAAAGTTCAATTAATTTAATCATATGTTCGCTTGTGTTATCTGAAATTTTCGATTTTCTAAGAATGTTTTTAACTAAAGGGAAGGTTTCAAATTTGGGAACTGATGTATACAGGTCACTAACGTCAAATGAAACCATAATGGCATCAGGTGGTATAAAGAAGTCTTTTATTTTGTTAACTAAATCAAAGCTGTTACTTACTGTGTTCACTGGTTTAAAGTTGGTTAATTCTCGAAAAAGTGTGCTAATGAAACTTGTTAATTTTGATACTGGTGTATTAATGAAACTTACGACAGGCCTTATCGGAATATTCTTGTGAAGCTTTGGGAGACCATATAAACGAGGCATCATGGGGTTGCTTGATATGAGCCTTCCTGTTGCATTGTGTTCATCTAGAAAAGACTTGTGTGTGTTTAGTGTATCTTTAAACTTTTTTATAAATCTGTTCAAAGGATTGGAGTTAATACTTTTAAAATTGTTTTTGTTCAAAAAACCCTCTACCTTAGATATGTAACTTTCTTGATTAATAATAATTAGTGCATTTCCTTTGTCTGCTTTATTGATTATCAGTTTATTTTGTTTGATTTTGTCTTGAATGTTTTTAAGAATCTTATTTTGATGTTTATAATAGCTATTGTTTGGTTTTTTTTTATTAGATCGTGAAGATTTTTTAACCGACAACAAGTTGTGAAGCGTTGTTTTTCTAAATTCACTTTTATTAAAAATTTGAGGGAGATATTCTATAATTGAGTCTAATTCTATTGAAAAGTGCAATAGGTCCCTCTCAGAAATTTGTCGATGAAACGCATGCTTAAGTCCCAGTCTCAGTAACGCCAACTCTTCCTCATCAAAAATAACATTTGAAAGATTTTTAACTCTTTCGAAAAACTTGTGATTAGAATATTTTTTGCCTATTTGATTTAGTCTATTAGTTTCTGCATGTTTTTTTGAATTTATTAATCTTTTTAGTTTGTTTTTGACAATGTTGAATTTTATACTTTTTTTAAAATTTACTGAATTTTGCATTGAATTATAGAAGTCTTGATTTAATAAAAAATTTTGATTGTTTAGTTGCATTTGATCAAAAGTGACTTTTAATTGACAGTTGAGATCGTCCAATTTAGCGTAATGTTTACAAATATTTCTCTTAATGATGTTAAGCTCTAAGGTATTTTTCGATGCTAAGTCAACGTTGTTGGAGATTTTAATTTTAGCAAAGTTAGGTACAACCTGTTCATCTATGCATCTGTTGAGGAACCAAATGTCGATCTTCGTAAGGGCTCTGCTAATGGAAATCTTCTTATATTTGTCAGCCAAGTCTACCATACTGTAGTCAATGAATGAAGGACATCAAATGATGCTGGTGGCTGTGTACACGTATAGGGTAACGAAGAAATATTACATTTGTATCACGTGTAAAATTTAATTTATTTTTGCATAGCGCGCTTTCAGCTCTTTAGACATAGAGCCATCATCAGTGCTTAATCTAAAATACATAGCTATTATAAACATCAAAATAAGATTCTTAAAAACATTCAAGACAAAATCAAACAAAATAAACTGATAATCAATAAAGCAGACAAAGGAAATGCACTAATTATTATTAATCAAGAAAGTTACATATCTAAGGTAGAGGGTTTTTTGAACAAAAACAATTTTAAAAGTATTAACTCCAATCCTTTGAACAGATTTATAAAAAAGTTTAAAGATACACTAAACACACACAAGTCTTTTCTAGATGAACACAATGCAACAGGAAGGCTCAAATCAAGCAACCCCATGATGCCTCGTTTATATGGTCTCCCAAAGCTTCACAAGACTAATATTCCGATAAGGCCTGTCGTAAGTTTCATTAATACACCAGTATCAAAATTAACAAGTTTCATTAGCACACTTTTTCGAGAATTAACCAACTTTAAACCAGTGAACACAGTAAGTAACAGCTTTGATTTAGTTAACAAAATAAAAGACTTCTTCATACCACCTGATGCCATTATGGTTTCATTTAACGTTAGTGACCTGTATACATCAGTTCCCAAATTTGAAACCTTCCCTTTAGTTAAAAACATTCTTAGAAAATCGAAAATTTCAGATAACACAAGCGAACATATGATTAAATTAATTGAACTTTGCCTCTCACAAAACTTTTTTGTATTCAACGATAAATTTTATGAACAATCAGATGGCCTAGCCATGGGATGTGGCCTTTCTCCTCTAATAGCTGACATTTTCATGGATCATATTGAAAGTAACTTAATTATTCCACAACATATTGAAATCTTATTGTATGTTAGATATGTGGATGACATATTCTGTGTGATAAGAGGCAACAATACCACTGCTTCTAACATATTATCTTCCATCAATGAAATACACCAAAACATAAAATTCACTTTAGAAATAGAAGAAGAAGCTCACATCAACTTTTTAGACCTTAACATACATAGAGATGGCTCAAAATTTAAGTTTGGTATTTTTAGAAAACCCACTCAGACAGACCATGCCATCCACATGTCTTCCAATCACCCTAACCAACACAAAATGGCCTCGTTTTATTGTTATATTCATAGACTCTTCAACATACCATTGGAAAAAGTTGAATACAGGAAGGAACTTAATATTATTAGACAAATAGCCTACAATAATGGTTACGACCCCACAATAGTCGACACCCTTGTTCAAAAAGTAAATTCTAAAAAATTACATAAATTAGCTTACCCCGAAATAAATATCCCTAATCAAATTTATATTTCATTACCTTTCATTAACTCTGATATCACAAAAATATTTTCACAAAGTTTTCTAGATATTGATAAATCAATTAAAGTATCTTATAGAACTTCCAATAAATTGGGTTCATTTTTGATCAATTCTAAAGATAAAATTAACCATTTACAAAGAAGTGGAGTATACAGGTTACAATGCTCAGATTGTGTGGCAAGCTACATTGGAAGGACATGCAGACCTTTGGGAGTCCGTATAAATGAGCATATTAGTAAACCCAACAAGTCATCATTCGGTCATCACTTAAAATATAATAATCATAATTTTAGCCCCACAGAAAATTCGAAGATTTTAGTTAACATCAACTCTAAAAACTTTACTTTACTAGATTTTTATGAAGACCTTGAAATCAGTAACGAGCTTAAAATTAATGATAAATGTCTAAACAAACAAGAGAGCCTAAATAGGAACTATATACCCTTACATCGTCAACTCATGTAACCCTCAATAATGATAATGTCCTAACCTGCTGGTCACTGGGCCAATAACGCTTGCTAAAATAGGTTAGTTTAGAGACAATACATTAGAACTTGCTTCAGGACCATGATATTAAATCATGAGCATGTTTTTTGTGTTGCCTTAAAATATAGTGTGAATACATCATTAGATCTCACCCTTCCAACATGAGAAAATTCTAATTTGTTTTTTTTTATTTTTTCTCTCAACCTAACCTTCTAAATAATTTTAAATATCTTGATTAAATTGCTAATCATTCATTATTACATTAAATAAAATATTACACCTAACTGATTTAATTGTTGTTTACAACTACTTTTCTGAAGTTAAATAAATAATCATTTTTGCATTTGATCTCTCAAATCGAACAGAGCATTCACAAACAATCGAACAAACCCAATTGACAGTTGAAGTTCTTGTATTTGTCAGTTAAACCGACACAGCCACCTGTAGAGGTTCCAGCATGGCGGGCGTTTAAGAAAATAAAATGATTCTTTGGAAGTAAAATTCGATTTTAAATGTGATGTCCAAGTTGGTGTAATGTAAATATAAAATAAAAATTATTAACCTGTTTCAATATTAATGGAGGCGATGAAGCCAGGAAATCTTGTTATATATAATCTGACAGTACGTATTTTTTATCAACCTTTTTATCTTTAAAGTAAAAAATCTTTCATTTATAAGAACCTAGTCAACCTTTCATTTTTTGAATTAAATAATGTTAACTTCAATGTAATTAAAATCAATTTTATTATTAAATTTCTAATATTAAAAACCTTTTTGTATCACCTTCAAATTAAATTCATATATTAGTATTGTTAACTTTCTCAACATGAATTTAATTTTGTAATTTAGCACTATTGGTTGTGATTTGAGTATGTATTTTAGATTAAGCACTGATGATGGCTCTATGTCTAAAGAGCTGAAAGCGCGCTATGCAAAAATATATTAAATTTTACACGTGATACAAATGTAATATTTCTTCGCTAATCAACCATTACCTGCTTACCCCTATAATTCCAATTTTAATAGTATTGAAAGTAAAAAACAGAATATTGCTGACATTGTCTCCAATTTTATATTCAATCTATTGGATAATATTAGCTCAGTAGAAGACTTGCAGTCAATTAATAAAAGTTCAATAATCAGTAGCATGAAACAAGTACTGGAAAGATACTGTCACAGTTAATAAATATTAATGGCTCAGAAAGTTTTACTTAACATTCTGCAGTGGAATGCTACATCAGCTGTGGCAAATAAATACAGTTTACAACACTTTTTAAATTCTAGAAAAATAGATGTGGCACTTATTACTGAAACTTGGTTTAAAAAAAATATACAATATTGTTATAATGGTTATAATATGATCCGTAAAGACCGACATGATGGCTATGGTGGTGTTGCCATTTTAGATCATCATTCAATAAATTTTTGTGAACTCAAAATTGATATGAATGTGTGTAGAGGCGTGGAAATGTGTGGCATAAAAATTAAATATGGTAAATCGGAACTAAGCCTTTTTTCTGTTTATAAACCAACTAAAATTAAATGTTCTGTTAAAGATTGGCTCACACTTTTTTCACAAGCAAAAAATCCTATAATCGTGGGCGGTGGTTTCAATGCACATCATTCGTTGTAGGGGGCACATCATAACGCCACAGTTGGTATACAGTTAATCCAAGTTGCAGATGATATTAATCTAACAGTAATGAGTAATGGACAACCCACAGTTTTAACTCGTCCTAATCAAAATGTGTCTGCGATAGATACCACCTTTTGTTCTCCTGAACTTGCCAATAGAATTAATTGGTCAGTATTAGATGATACATTAGAATAGAATCATTTTGTTATTCTTATGGAGCTTCCAACTGACCATGTTATCAATGGAATACCCCATAAATATAAATGGAACATAAAAAAAAATAACTGGCCATTGTATACTGGGACAATTGAAAATATTCTTCAAGCAGATTTAGCTACAGGAAAAGTTGTGGTACAATTGATGCTCTAACAACTCTCGTTACCGATATTCGAAATACTTATTCCGCCAATATATATTTACCTACACTTTGCCTAGATAGCGAAGGTGCTTATGATAGCGTCGGCTTACCCATTCTGAGAGAAAAAATGATTAATAACTTCCTAATACCGATTCGATTAACTGATGCAATCATTAACTTTTATTCTCATAGAAAATTGTATATAAGAACTCATGAAAATCACCTCATAGGACCTCGTTATAATATTTCAGGACTACCTCAGGGTTCAGTACTGGGTCCTCTGCTTTTTAATACAGCTGAGTTTCATAGTATTTACGTTGAATATATCACCCCAAAAATAATTCAGTATGTGGATAATTTTTGCTTATATTCAGAGGCCCAAAAATATAATGATGGTGTAGAGACGTTAGATAAAATATACGGATCGGCTTATAAATGTTTCATCAAAAATGGTTTTGAAGTATCTCCCATGAAATCATCAGTCTGCATTTTTTCTAGATATTACATCCCTAATATCGATACGATTCGCTTAAAAACACAAGCGTTTCCCTTCTGTAAATCAATAAAATACTTGGGAATAATAGTTGATATGAAGTTAACCTGGAAACCCCATATCGAACATATATTGAATAGATGCAAACGAGGTATGCCATGAGGTCTACTCCCCATGAACCACTTCACGTGGAAGCTTTAGAACCTCCCTTAAAATATAGAAGAAATTATCTTAGGCATAAATTCCTCATAAAAATTATGTCTTCTAACGAATCTTTATATCACAATATATGTAAACTAAACGAATTTGATTTAACTAACAACTACTGGATCCGCAAAAATTCACCGCCTCTGTGTAATGCTTTCCGAAACAACATCAATCTATGTGTAATTAGATCAGAAAAAAATATGACTTTGGATGTTTTTGAATACTTTTCGCATATGTTTAATGTTATTCAACATAGATATCATGTGAATCCTATGATAAGTCTTACAATTTTAAACTCCATATTAGAAAATTATTCTGATTCCGTACATATATATACTGACGCTTACAAAAGTTTATATGGAACTGGTTGTGCGTTCTACATTCCAGGTAATAATGTCGAAAAATTGTTTAAGCTCCCCTCAGACTTCTCAGTTTTCAGTGCTGAAGCTGTGGGCATCTATGAATCGTTCAAAAAATTTTCTTTGGCCAGAAAAAGTTTTGCTATTATATTAGCTGATTCTCTGTCTGTGTTAACAGCTATACAAAATCCTACTATACTTGCTTTATCAGATAATTTGTATATATTTCATATAAAAAAATGTTATTTCAATTAAAAAAAGATAATAAACATGTACAGATGATATGGATCAAAGCACATATAGGACTTAAACATAATGAATATGTAGATCGTTTAGCTAAAAATGCAGTAGAAAATGGTGCCTTATCTATCGATCCACTTACTGTACCAGACGTATTTGCTAATTTTAGGCAAAAACGAAGTTGTCTATGGAAAAAGTCTTGGAATGATTATTGTAAAATTTCAAATACCCAATATTAATCAATTCAACAAGAAAATCCGAATTGTTGTTGGTTCAATTTTTATTCCTGCCAACGTAAATACATTTCAATTATTGTTAGACTACGCTTTGGACATGCATGTTATCCAGCACATTTATATGAAATAAAAATTCTTGAAACAGACCTGTGTCAACACTGTCATAATAAAAATATGATCTGAATCATATTTTCTTTAACTGCATATATTCCCAAGAAACTCAAAACTTTATTAATGATTTAATAAAAATTGGGTTTTTCCCACCCTTCAATATCTGCCATCTTTCAGCTTTAAACAAAATGGAAGTATATAACGTTCTGATGAAATTCTTATATGAATCAAAGGTATGCTTGTGAATGTGTGAACCAGATTTGTTCACCTCTGTTTATCCCAATTGTAGTTATTCCTACATTTCTATGGCCTAGTTTTGTTTGTGATAAAGTATATTGTCTTGATGGGCCCCTAGACAAGAAACGAGTGACCCTGTATACCCTTATTGTATTTTTTTTAGGTAGGTGTATCTGTCTTCTCTTAGAACTGGATTGGTGTGAGTGAGGTGGATATTTTTTCATATATTAATAGTTTGTCCCTGTTGTGACTGGCCGAATGACGAGTGTCAAAGCAAATAAAAAAATTATACGTTAATTATGATCAAAATCGAAGCTATAATCAACTCAAAACCATTAACTGATATTTCTTTTGACCAAACCGATCCTATCGCCCTTACTCCTGGCCTTTTTTTAATAGGTGATTCACTGATCAACTCGCGAAGTTGTGATTATTCCACCACGACTCCCAGTAATCGTCTGTCTCACTCGCACATACAGAAGATTAAACAGTATTTCTGGACGCTGTGGAGAAAGGAATATCTTGAACGAGTTGATTGTTCGTACCAAATGGGAAAAAACCAGTCCTGACATTTCCTAAGGGGCCGTGGTCCTACTACAAGAAGACAACATTCCATCCTCACAATGGGCAGTGGGAAGAATTCTGGAATGCTATTCAGGTAGTGATGGTGTAGGGCGTACTGTGTTAGTAAAAACCGCGAAATCTTCAGTTGTCCGAAATGGGAAAAAGGTAGCATTACTTCCGATTCTACCGTAGAAATCTGAAGTTATAATTTTATAGACCTTACAAACGTATTTGCTGGTCATATTCCCTCAACGGGGGGAAAATGCGCAAGAATGTAAATTCTTTTTAATGTTGTATACATTACTGTAGATTTGAGAATGTGAATTATTGTTACACTGTCGGCTAGCTATTTGAGAATATAAAGTCTTTTTATCTTCTATTGACATTGTTGTACATTTCAGGGTATTATTTCTTTCATACCTCTGAGATTGTTAGAAAAATACAAAGTTTTCAATATTAGTATTATTTTAGTGTTCTCGTTGACTAGAAATATTTTTAGGTTTATTGCATTTTTTTGAATTTTACTAAATTCTGAACTTCCACTGCATTTAGAGGCACAGAATCTTTTAAGGAAAATCCAAGTGACTTGGGGTTGTAAAAAATGGTTGGACTCATTTTTATAAATCAAATATGTACTTTTGAAATATGCTCAATGGTAATTTTCAACTTTTACAATATTTTCAATGGTATAGTCATACCTTTGAAATATTTATCAATCATCATTGAAAACCGAATGGCTGTATTCCATTGTTTCGCCTTACCAATTGTACAGGCCGGCATAAGAATGAAAACTAACCGACAAAGGATGCTTTTTCTAGTCCCACCATTATTCATCAAAACTCTCCCCTTGAAGTTTCTGCACTTAAGACAACTTTCAGCTGAATAAAGTCAGTTGCCTACTCACTACCAAAGTCGAGACGTACCGTCTCTCCGAATCAGTACTCACTTCTTATCAAACCAGAGACATGGGGTAATGCGTGTACTCAAAGTCAAAACTCATCGTTTCTCCATTAAGTTAAGTTTCTAAGTCAAACACACCGTTTCTTAATCAGTAGTCATCGAACTAAAAACCAGAAACGTACCGTTTATAGGAGTAGTGCGAATACTCCATGTCGGAACTCATAGTTCGTCCGTTAAGTATATTAACAAGTTCAAGTCGAAACGTAACGTTTCCCCGCAATCATGTGGTTCATGATTGCCTTCTGATCTTAAACCCATCGAAGTTCACACAATAATAAATTTATCCGATTTATTTTGTACATAATAAAATATTAACGTTGTCAAGATAAGATTACTAATATAGTTGAATACGTCTACTGCAGTCGATAAAGTTTAACTAATTAATAATCAAAATAAGTACTGTACTCTGGTCTAAATCCTCCCTGTGTTTCATGTAATTGTCTATCTATTTTGTCCCTTAAACTTATCTCAGTAGGGCAAGGGGGACTTGAGACCAAGGTCATATGACGTCACGTGACCACGCCCCATGACGTCACGTGACCACGCCCCCATGACGTCACGTGACCACGCCCCCATGACGTCACGTGACCACGCTCCATGCACGTGACCACGCCCCATGACGTCACGTGACCACGCCCCATGACGTCACGTGACCACGCCCCATGACGTCACGTGACCACGCCCTATGACGTAACTGTCATCTGTCACATGTGTCATCTGTCACACGTGTCATCTGTCACTTCAACCCCGCCACGTGTGCCAACTGTCAAATGTATGCCCCCCATATGTTCTGTTCATATTCTTTATTATGTGTCTATGTGCCGTACGTACGTTCCGTCGTATGTGTATCCGTCAAATGTCTCATCTGTCATACGTGGCGTATGGCCATCCGTCAAATGTCTCATTTGTCATACGTGACGTGTGTGTAACGTATATGCGTTCCGTCGTACGTGTCATCCGTCACGGTGAGTAAGTCCTGCCATCTATCGTCGTCGTCGTAAACCTACACTATCCAACAGGTGTCTGTAATACAGTTACTTTGCCATCTATCGTCGTCGTCGTAACCTACATCATCCAATAGGTGTCGGTAATACAGTTACCTTGTCATCTATCGTCGTCGTAACCTACATTATCCAATATGTGTCTATTGTCGTCATTGCCAAAACGGCACAAACAACTATTTGTTACCAGAGTGCCAAAACGGCCGTGAATAGCTGGGGTAGCAAGGCTACTTTTCCCGTATACTGCGCATGTTTTCCGTTACATATAGGCCTAAAAAGACACATTTCGATATTCTGCGCAGGTCCCCAAAGGCGTTTCCCCCATACCTCTGTTATTATTTGTCGGATTGGAGTCTAATAAACGCCATTGTATTTATTAGATTATTATCGTATACAGAATGTACAGAAAAAGATGCCAATAAGGCACTAACGTATATCTTTGCTATTATTAGTCAGATTTTTATGGACCAAACGCCATTATATTTGTTAGATTATTATCGTATACAGAATGTACAAAAAATATGCCAATAAGGCACTAACGTATATCTTTGCTATTATTAGTCAGATTTTTATGGAACAAACGATATTATGATTGTTAGATTATTGTCGTATACAGGATGTGTAAAAACTTTAGTGTAAAATGAGGAATACACTATTTAAAATGAAATTAAAAAAAAATGAAAAACGCAATTCGAATAAACGCCATTATGTTTGTTAAATTATTATCGTATGCAGGGTCAAGGTAACCAAAGCGAAAAGTCTTACGCAATAGATAAAACTATGTATACAGATAATTAATCAATGTAATTGCATATAAAAATGAGTCCAGTTGATGCAATCATATTAAGAGTCTTACGTAATAGATTAAGTATGTATGCAAATCGCAATAGATAGAATTATGTATGCAGATAATTATTATTTAGTGTGATTGCATATAAAATAAGTCCGGTTGATGCAATCGTATGCAGATAAGTATTCCGTGTAATTGCATATAAATTGATCTAAAACGAGAGGCTTACGTAATACATAAAATTACGTATACCGATAACTATTCAATGCATTATCTTGAAGGTTACACATTTGAAAAATAAAAACATTAGATTCAGTTTATATATAAATATAAGATCAATTTTTGTGATTTGTTATGGGACAAAAGACATTATGATTGCTATATTATTATCGTATACATGATGCGCAAAAAAAAGATACCATTAGGGCACTAACGTATATCTTTGGTATTATTGGTCGGATTGAAGTCAAATAAACTATATTATATTTGTTAAATTATTATCGTATACAGGATGTGTAGAAGAGATGCCATTAGGGCACTAGCACATATCTCTGCTATTATTGGTCAGATTGAAGTCGATCAAACGCGCTGGAAGATGTACTTATACCAATAACAGAACCAATTTCGTGACAACATAATGATTGTAAAGTTATGCGACTTAGAGGACTGCGATAGAAATTCTTAACTTGTTAAAAAATAAATATCTGGTTCTTTTAATAGTTATATACGTGGAAAGTTTGGCGAATTGGTTTCTGTAAAACACTGTGTTAAGGCTAAGCTGTCTTTTCCTCTTACTAACTAACAACAAAGTAGAATTGACGGCCGTTAAACTCGATAGGATACTTAAAGAAATACCAAGTTTTCCGACAAACAACTTTTTTTAACTTTTGCATCCAAAAAGAGTATAAGGAAAGGTGCGACGTTATTGTAAACAACGATAAAACAGTTGGCAAATATTTCCTCACTTGACTCACATCTAATGCAAGATTTAAAATATACAACAAGTTTATTTGTCAAATAACCAGTCCTGGATTTAACAAGAGCATTGGAAATCAAATTATAGATATCGTCAACAGCATTACCATATTGGAGTAAAAGTGAACAAATATACGGTGGAGTGAAAAATATAGAAGAAAAAATATTATTGAATTTTAAACAGCATGCCTTCGTACAAATACCAAATTATAGATATCGTCAACAGCATTACCACATTGGAGTAAAAGTGAACAAATATACGGTGGAGTGAAAAAGATAGGAGAAAAAATATTATTGAATTTTAAACAGCATGCCTTCGTACAAATAAGTCGTATAGGTAAGAAAACCATATTACTCTGCTTTATAAGGGGGCACTTTGTTATTATTAATCAGATTAATGTTGAATAAACGGTATTATGTTAGGTACGTCACTACGACGACTTGTAGTCGTAAAATGTTATACAGGGTGTAGTCGTAAAAATATTAGGGTGTAAAGGTATACAGGGTTGTGTAAAAGAAGCAAACCCCGCGAGGATGAGAGAAGTCGGGGCATCCTCGTCTCTGTTTGATCTGCGTCCTGGTGTATGATTGGACTCGTTCTCTGGTTGGTTAGCGTCCTCGTGTCTGATTGGCCAAACTACACCACCAGATGTCGACAATGCAGTTACCTTGCCATCTATCGTCGTAAATCTACATTATCCACCAGGTGTCGGTAATACAGTTACCTTGTCTTGCCATCTGTTGTCGTCGTCGTCAATCTACATGATCCACCACGTGTCCTTAATACAGTTAACCTTGTGTCATCTTCTATCTAGCCGTGACGTCGATAACCTAACATAGCAAACCCACGAAATCTTGTGTAGCGGAAGTATACCCAAATTATTATCGGAATGGACTCGTTCTCTGGTTGGTTAGCGTCCTCGTGTCTGATTGGCAAAACTACACCACCAGATGTCGTCAATGCAAATACCTTGCCATCTATCGTCGTCAACCTACATTATCCACCAGGTGTCGGTAATACAGTTACCTTGTCTTGCAATCTGTTGTCGTCGTCGTCAATCTACATGGTCCACCACGTCTCCTTAATACAGTTAACCTTGTGTCATCTTTTATCTAGCCGTGACGTCGATAACCTAACATAGCAAACCCACGAAATCTTGTGTAGCGGAAGTATACCCAAATTATTATCGGAATGGACTCGTTCTCTGGTTGGTTAGCGTCCTCGTGTCTGATTGGCTAAACTACACCACCAGATGTCGTCAATGCAAATACCTTGCCATCTATCGTCGTCAACCTACATTATCCACCAGGTGTCGGTATTACAGTTACCTTGTCTTGCTATCTATCGTCGTCAGCCTACATTATCCACCCAATATACAACTACTCTATTGGAAATTTCTATGTATAAGGCTATACTCCTTTAGAAGATTGTATAACTCTGCTACAAGATAGTAAAAATTGTACTTCCAGAATTCTCCGTTATACTCTGTGTCGATTGCAAAAATGTGGGCAAAGTTGTCAAAAAATAAAAGTCTGAAAAACAGTTGCTGTCTTGTGTTGAACAATATGTTGCAATATGTTTATTGGGGTAACAACAATACAAGAAAGTTGACGGGCTTACAAATAAATTTACTACTAAAAAAAAAGAAATCGACGCAAGGAAGAAGGTTATAAATTACATTCTCTCTCTGCATGCACTAAGAAAGGAGAACAGAGACAATGTTCGAATTATACAAAAGTGTTACATTATAGCTGGAGAGACTTACTTGTCTAGAGCCAGCACCCATTACCATAAACAATAAAAAACAAATATATATTTTCTAAGTGTTTACAGTAACAATAGAGTAGTTCTTATTGCATATGGTTATGTTACAATACTTTATAATAATAAATGTATGGAGATAATATGTTTGCCTACATAAAAAGAAACGTTTTTTTAACATTTACTACAAATGGTATTACGTCTTACCTAAGACAACACATTCGCCAAGATAGAAAATATTTATAATTCTGTATAACAGAGTAAGATGGAATGTATCGGGAGAATTGTGACGTAATTGTAAATAATAGTAATAAAACAGTTGGCATAAGACTTCTTACCTATTAATTATATAGAGATTGAATAATAATAAGGAGAAAAATGTTCGAACCTCTCAAAAATGCTATATTAAGGTTGGAGATACAGAAGTGGTAATATTTGGAATTAAAGAAGTTATGCGTAGAGGTAGAATCCGGTACATATTAAAACTACACAATATATAAATGTTTTTTACCTTTCGAATTACTAGTTAGAACGAGAATTAGAAGAAGAAATAGACTTAGATTAAAGTATTAAAATAAAAATTGACGTAGTAAAATATACACTCGACAGAAACAAAGAAAGAGTTGTATTTCGTGTGTTTACGTTTTGATAAACCTGTATAAATATTCTAATAAAAACATTTAAAGATATCGTTGTTTTACAATTTTTTCCACTTTTTTTCCTATTTAATGTTAAAGAAATATATAATGAATCCCCATATTTTAATTGAGAAAATGAAATGCAGTAAGACTTTGCAGTGACCTTTCTGTTATAAAAAAACCAGCCCACCCTGAGGCACAAATATGTATTTAATTTTCTATAAAAAAATTTATCATATGTGTCTATATATATACCAATAAGATGCATTTTTTTATTGAACAAAACAAAAGGTCAATACATCGAATGGTCAATATACAGGGTGTAGACATGAAGATGTAAAAAAAGACACTCTGCTATTATTGGTTTGATAACGAAAACAATACGTCATTATGCCGTTCAATCAATATACAGGGTGTCGATATAAAGATGTCAAAAGGCACTACTACGTTCAATCAATATACAGGGTGTCGACATAAAGATGTCAAAAAGGCACTACTACGTTCGATCAATATACAGGGAATCGACATAAAGATGGCATAAAGGAACTCTGCTACTAAAGAACAAAGGTGGGAAAATTTGTAAAACAACGATGCCTTTAAAAGATTTATTAAAATGTTTATAAAGGTTTAACAAAATTTATACACAAAATACAACTCTTTCTTTGTTTCTGTTGGGTGTGTGCTTTAACACGTCAAATTTTATTTTTATCCTATAATCTAAGTCTTTTTCTTCTAATTCTTGTTCCAACCAGTAATTTGAAAGGTACAAAACATTTATATTGTCTAGTTTTAATATGTAGCGGATTCTACCTCTATGCATAACTTCTTTAATTCCAGATATTACCACTTCTGTACCTTCTGCAAATTCTTCTAGTCGATGACAATCCCTAAATTTTATGTTATCCGCAATTTCTTGCATTTTAACAACGTTAACCCTCTCCACCTCCACTTGGGTGAATGGAACGTCTATATTTTTCCATGCGTCTGTGTAAAATTGCAAGTTTTCGATTTTGGCAAATGTGTTATCGTTAAAACTCGTATATCCATTTGTCGTAAAGGTAGCAAATGGTTTTTCGGTTGTATGCCCCCATATGTTCTGTGATATCATATTCTTTATTATGTGTCTATGTGCCCGTATGTACGTTCCGTCGTATGTGTCATCCGTTTGTCTATGTGCCGTACGTACGTTCCGTCGTATGTGTCATCCGTCAAATGTCTCATCTGTCATACGTGACGTACGTGCCGTATGGCCATCCGTCAAATGTCTCATCTGTCATACGTGACGTGTGTGACGTATGTGGGTTCCGTCATATGTGACGTATGACATTTTAATAAATCTTTTAAAGGCATCGTTGTTTTACAAATTTTCCCACCTTTGTTCTTTAGTAGCAGAGTTCCCTCATGACATCTTTATGTCGATTCCCTGTATATTGATCGAACGTAGTAGTGCCTTTTTGACATCTTTATGTCGACATCCTGTATATTGATTGAACGTAGTAGTGCCTTTTGACATCTTTATGTCGACACCCTGTATATTGATTGAACGTCATAATGACGTATTGTTTTCGTTATCAAACCAATAATAGCAGAGTGTCTTTTTTTTACATCTTCATGTCGACACCTTGTATATTGACCATTCGATGTATTGACCTTTTGTTTTTGTTCGATAAAAAAATGCATCTCATTGGTATATATATAGACACATATGATAAATTTTTTTTATAGAAAATTAAATACATATTTGTGCCTCAGGGTGGGCTGGTTTTTTTATAACAGAAAGGTCACTGCAAAGTCTTACTGCATTTCATTTTCTCAATTAAAATATGGGGATTCATTATATATTCCTTTAACATTAAATAGGAACAAAAGTGGAAAAAATTGTAAAACAACGATATCTTTAAATGTTTTTATTAGAATATTTATACAGGTTTATCAAAACGTATACACACGAAATACAACTCTTTCTTTGTTTCTGTCGAGTGTATATTTTACTACGTCAATTTTTATTTTAATACTTTAATCTAAATCAATTTCTTCTTCTAATTCTCGTTCTAACTAGTAATTCGAAAGGTAAAAAACATTTATATATTGTGTAGTTTTAATATGTACCGGATTCTACCTCTACGCATAACTTCTTTAATTCCAAATATTACCACTTCTGTATCTCCAACCTTAATATAGCATTTTCGAGAGGTTCGAACATTTTTCTCCTTATAATTATTCAATCTCTGTATAATTAATAGGTAAGAAGTCTTATGCCAACTGTTTTATAACTATTATTTACAATTACGTTACAATTCTCCCGATACATTCCATCTTACTCTGTTATACAAGATTATAAATATTTTCTATCTTAGCGAATGTGTTGTCTTAGGTAAGACGTAATACCATTTGTAGTAAATGTTAAAAAAACGTTTCTTCTTCTGTAGGCAAACATATTATCTCCATTCATTTATTATTATAAAGTATTGTAACATAACCATATGCAATAAGAACTGCTCTATTGTTGTTGTAAACACTTAGAAAATATATATTTGTTTTTTATTGTTTATGGTAATAGGTGCTGGCTCTAGACAAGTAAGTCTCTCCAGCTATAATGTAACACGTTTGTATAATTCGAACATTGTCTCTGTTCTCCTTTCTTAGAGGTTTATGCAGAGAGAGAATGTAATTTATAACCTTCTTCCTTGCGTCGATTTCTTTTTTTTAGTAGTAAATTTATTTGTAAGCCCGTCAACTTTCTTGTATTGTTGTTACCCCAATAGACATATTGCAACATATTGTTAAACACAAGACAGCAACTGTTTTGCAGACTTTTATTTTTTGACAACTTTGCCCACATTTTTGCAATCGACACAGAGTATAACGGAGAATTCTGGAAGTACAATTTTTACTATCTTGTAGCAGAGTTATACAATCTTCTAAAGGAGTATAACCTTCTACATAGAAATTTCCAATAGAGTAGTTGTATATTGGGTGGATAATGAAGGCTGACGACGATAGATAGCAATACAAGGTAACTGTAATACCGACACCTGGTGGATAATGTAGGTTGACGACGATAGATGGCAAGGTAACTGCATTGTCGACATCTGGTGGTGTAGTTTGGCCAATCAGACACGATGACGCTAACCAACCAGAGAACGTGTCCAATCCGATAATAATTTGGGTTTACTTCCTCTACACAAGATTTCGTGGGTTTGCTGTGTTAGGTTATCGACATCACGGCTAGATAAAAGATGACACAAGGTTAACTGTATTAAGGAGACGTGGTGGACCATGTAGATTGACGACGACGACAACATATGGCAAGACAAGGTAACTGTATTACCGACACCAGGTGGATAATGTAGGTTGACGACGATAGATGGCAAGGAAACTGCATTGACGACATCTGGTGGTGTAGTTTAGCCAATCAGACACGAGGACGCTAACCAACCAGAGAACGAGTCCATTCCGATAATAATTTGGGTATACTTCCGCTACACAAGATTTCGTGGGTTTGCTATGTTAGGTTATCGACGTCACGGCTAGATAGAAGATGACACAAGGTTAACTGTATTAAGGATACGTGGTGGACCATGTAGATTGATGACGACGACAACAGATGGCAAGACAAGGTAACTGTATTACCGACACCTGGTGGATAATGTAGATTGACGACGATAGATGGCAAGGTAACTGCATTGTCGACATCTGGTGGTGTAGTTTGGCCAATCAGACACGAGGACGATAACCAACCAGAGAACGGGTTCAATCATACACCAGGACGCTGATCAAACAGAGACGAGGATGCCCCGACTTCTCTCATCCTCGCGGGGCTTTCTTCTTTTACACAACCCTGTATACCTTTACACCCTAATATTTTTACGACTACACCCTGTATAACATTTTACGACTACAAATCGTCGTAGTGACGTACCTAACATAATACCGTTTATTCAACATTAATCTGATTAATAATAACAAAGTGCCCCCTTATAAAGCAGAGTAATATGGTTTTCTTACCTATACGACTTATTTGTACGAAGGCATGCTGTTTAAAATTCAATAATATTTTTTCTCCTATCTTTTTCACTCCACCGTATATTTGTTCACTTTTACTCCAATGTGGTAATGCTGTTGACGATATCTATAATTTGGTATTTGTACGAAGGCATGCTGTTTAAAATTCAATAATATTTTTTCTTCTATCTTCTTCTCTTGTTAAATCCAGGACTGGTTATTTGACAAATAAACTTGTTGTATATTCTAAATCTTGCATTAGATGTGAGTCAAGTGAGGAAATCTTTGCCAACTGTTTTATCGTTGTTTACAATAACGTCGCACCTCTCCTTATACTCTTCTTGGATGCAAAAGTTAAAAAAAGTTGTTTGTCGGAAAATTTGGTATTTCTTTTAGTAGCCTATCGAGTTTAACGGCCGTCAATTCTACTTTGTTGTTAGTTAGTAAGAGGAAAAGACAGCTTAGCCTTAACACAGTGTTTTACAGAAACCAATTCGCCAAACTTTCCACGTATATAACTATTAAAAGAACCAGATATTTATTTTTAACAAGTTAAGAATTTCTATCGCAGTCCTCTAAGTCGCATAACTTTACAATCATTATGTTGTCACGAAATTGGTTCTGTTATTGGTATAAGTACATCTTCCAGCGCGTTTGATCGACTTCAATCTGACCAATAATAGCAGAGATATGTGCTAGTGCCCTAATGGCATCTCTTCTACACATCATGTATACGATAATAATCTAACAAATATAATAACGTATATTTGACTTCAATCTGACCAATAATACCAAAGATATACGTTAGTGCCCTAATGGTATCTTTTTTTTGCGCATCATGTATACGATGATAATATAGCAATCATAATGTCTTTTGTCACATAACAAATCACAAAAATTGATCTTATATTTATATATAAACTGAATCTAATATTTTTATTTTTCAAATGTGTAACCTTCAAGATAATGCATTGAATAGTTATCGGTATACGTAATTTTATGTATTACGTAAGCCTCTCGTTTTAGATCAATTTATATGCAATTACACGGAATACTTATCTGCATACGATTGCATCAACCGGACTTATTTTATATGCAATCACACTAAATAATAATTATCTGCATACATAATTTTATCTATTGCGATTTGCATACATACTTAATCTATTACGTAAGACTCTTAATATGATTGCATCAACTGGACTCATTTTTATATGCAATTACATTGATTAATTATCTGTATACATAGTTTTATCTATTGCGTAAGACTTTTCGCTTTGGTTACCTTGACGTACATCCTGCATACGATAATAATTTAACAAACATAATGGCGTTTATTCGAATTGCGTTTTTCATTTTTTTTAATTTCATTTTAAATAGTGTATTCCTCATTTTACACTAAAGTTTTTACACATCCTGTATACGACAATAATCTAACAATCATAATATCGTTTGTTCCATAAAAATCTGACTAATAATAGCAAAGATATACGTTAGTGCCTTATTATCTTTTTTGTACGTTCTGTATACGATAATAATCTAACAAATATAATGGCGTTTGTTCCATAAAAATCTGACTAATAATAGCAAAGATATACGTTAGTGCCTTATTGGCATCTTTTTCTGTACATTCTGTATACGATAATAAGCTAATAAATACAATGGCGTTTATTAGACTCCAATCCGACAAATAATAACAGAGATATGGGGGAAACGCCTTTGGGGACATGCGCAGAATATCGAAATGTGTCTTTTTAGGCCTATATGTAACGGAAAACATGCGCAGTATACGCGAAAAGTAGCTTTGCTACCCCAGCTATTCACGGCCGTTTTGGCACTCTGGTAACAAATAGTTGTTTGTGCCGTTTTGGCAATGACGACAATAGACACATATTAGATAATGTAGGTTACGACGACGATAGATGGCAAGGTAACTGTATTACTGACACCTATTGGATAATGTAGGTTACGACGACGACGATAGATGGCAAAGTAACTGTATTACAGACACCTGTTGGATAGTGTAGGTTTACGACGACGACGATAGATGGCAGGACTTAATTACCGTGATGGATGACACGTACGACGGAACGCATATACGTTACACACACGTCACGTATGACAGATGAGACATTTGACGGATGGCCATACGCCACGTATGACAGATGAGACATTTGACGGATGACACATACAACGGAACGTACGTACGGCACATAGACACATAATAAAGAATATGAACAGAACATATGGGGGGCATACATTTGACAGTTGGCACACGTGGCGGGGTTGAAGTGACAGATGACACGTGTGACAGATGACACATGTGACAGATGACAGTTACGTCATAGGGCGTGGTCACGTGACGTCATGGGGCGTGGTCACGTGACGTCATGGGGCGTGGTCACGTGCATGGGGCGTGGTCACGTGACGTCACGGGGGCGTGGTCACGTGACGTCATGGGGCGTGGTCACGTGACGTCATAGGGCGTGGTCACGTGACGTCATGGGGCGTGGTCACGTGACGTCATATGACCTTGGTCTCAAGTCCCCCTTACCCTACTTATTCAATATTTTTTCATATATTTTACATGGACTACAGGTAAGCGTTATTCCTGTGCAATTTCCACAATCAGTCATATCATCTTTTTGTTTATGGGTGTAGTTACTTGTGTTGCCCATACCTCTTAACCTTTTTTAGTTTTTCCTGCTGTATCTATAGTTTGGTGTAATATTTCATGTCCTTTACCTCCCTTGCACTTCTACATTTCTGCATTTAAGTGGTGCCTTTCCGCTATATCTCTATCTCCATCGAGATTCCTATGTTTACTGTTTGTGTTTCATCTTTTTTATCTGTCTCATTTGTTCCTAGTACAGCTTAGGAGTGTTCTTTCCATTAAACTAGTATGGCTCCTGTTTCTTCTCTGTTTTTAGCTGTTGTGTCGATGTTGATTTCACTCCTCCTCTCATATTTTTCAGAAATCTGTAAAATCGTCTTTGATTATTATTGCTATCGGTCTATTGGTCTCCGTAGTCCAGTGGAATGGTGCTCTGTCTGCTAACCGAGGATCAAACCCGGGCCTAGTTAACATCATAATTAAAAATTCGGAGAGCCACCTGTCGGAAGGCAATGGTAAACTACCGACAGTATTTTGCCTAGTACAGCCTTTCAACATAGACGTTCGGATCCGTCGTTAAACTGTAGGTCCCTTCTATCTGTGGTAACTGGAGAGCACAACACAGGTAGCAGTGAGAGGTCGCCTACGTCCGATCACGGATATGGCACTGTAAGAAGAATATTGCTATCGTGTGCCAACAAATGACGTAGCGCACTAAGTCCCTATCTTTCTAAATGATATTTATCAGCTGGCAACTCCTATTTGCGGCCAGTTTTACATAGACAAAGGTAATTTACTGTTTATACAAAAAAATGAGCTTTAATTTCATATCTAATCGATGAATATACGTCATGAACGTATAAAAGTAACAAAATATTACCTGCTTACACCTGGCTACCAGGAGATTGGGGCCTAGTGAGTGACGGCATCCATTATTAAGTTCGCTACAAGCTATGCCTATGAAGTAGGTAGAGTGCAGTTCATTTTAATAATTGGTAAATCAAATTTGTTCCAAAAAAAGTCAATTGATATTAATGTAATTAAAAATACAAGAGAGGAACCGCCAAAACATATTGTCCGTTTCATAACTGAATTAAAATATCTGATATTCATTAAGTATATACTCGATAAACATGGGAATTTTGCATCCAGATCTCGCCCAATAAAGTGCGATAAATAATGCTTGTGTGTTGAATGACCAATAAAACAGCGTTGTCATATCTCCTATTTTACCAGAATATCAAAATATTTGTACTAAAGTTGAAGATCTTTGTAATTCTTCCAATTATTAACTGACGGCTTATTCGCTGTACGGATCAAAATTTGCGTATTCCACTAATGACGATAAGAAACTTTATTGCCCGGGAGCAAATTCTGGTATGTTTTGGTCAAAAGATTTTATTCAAGATTCGTTTCTATTTTCGGGTTGGGTTTTTATATTATAAATATCACATTGATTGAGATCTGTTGTCTCAATATTTGAATTTTTTGTGACTACACTTTCGAATGTTGTGTTCAGAATCCGAACGTAAGGATTTTCTTTTAGTATTATACTTCTTGCTCAAAATACATCTGGCCGTAGTTCTTGATTGTTTACCAAAGGGTAATTTTTTATACTTTCGAGTTGGTTTATTTTTCGAATTACTTCGCACCTTGGTGGAACAGTTAAAGTATTTTCGTCAAGTATTGGAATTGTTATGTAACCTGAGGTAACCATAATTGACATAATTCAGAATGAATAGTTCAATGTACATTTATATTTAGATGTAAATATCTACCCAAAATAGCGTCTGCTGGTATAGGAAATTAATGGCTAAGTGTAAAGTTACCTACTGCAATATCCGTACGAATTAATTCTAAAATTATTACCACTGGTAATTCCTTTAATTTTCATGGGATTGAATAAATCTATCTTTTGATTTGGATTGATTTTACCTTTTTAAAAATTAATATGTCAGCGCCCGTATCGACTATAAATTTACATTCCGAACATGCCATTTTAGTGTGAAGGATCACAAAATTTCAAAGTGATAAGTCAAAGTTAAATATTTTAGCATTTATATTTTCCCCACCTGTTGTTGGGGTGTCGGGAAAGTTTCGCTACTCCTCATTAGTACCACATATTCTCAAACGTTGATGGTTATTTCCGCCTCTAAAAGAGTTTCCTCTAAACTTATTGCCCCCACTGAAATTATCGAAGCTGCGACTGTGTGTTTGTGGATTTCCCTGATTGACAAAATTATTTCTATTGTTATAGTTATTATCAAGAGTGACTGCCCGTCACTCGCGCCATGTCACGTCTCGACTCCGCCCTCTTCTAAATATTTTTGCGTTAGACGACAGACACTCTTATACCGAAAATTTCGTCTTTTTCCTCTCCCCGCAATTCTATTTGTTTTAATTAGTTAGAAAGTATATTATCGGCGGGCAAATTATGCATACATTTGCCATATAATTCATGTATGATCTTCCATTTGCAGAATCAATGATAATGTTCCATATATTTATGAAAAAGATATTCAGTTCTAGAAAATAAAAGTTGTAACTTTTGTAAAAATATTTCTAAAGTTGAACGTTGGTCATGCGTGGTTTCGATATTTCGGTAAAAAAATCAATGGCGCGACCGGTGATTCATTTCTTGCAGGTGTGGTGGTCGATGATCAAATTTCATCCGCCCTGATGCCCTGAATCTCGTTATTCTTGACGTCGTTCCCAACGTCATGCATAGGCAAGGCTATAAATGCTCTATTTGCGAATAGTTCCTGAAAATGATATTCTCGAGCACCGTTCCCAAAATCATCGAATTGTATCGTCCCTCACAACAGCGTCAGTTGACGTTACAATACAAATGTCAAATGTAACGGTGCATTCAGATGCTACGTCGGGCGCGTTTTATGCGATCAGATGCTTACATTTGGTAAATAGTCGGGTCGTTCAGATGTTAACGGTAAATTTTACTAATCGTCCAACCACTTAACCCAGTCGGCACATAGGTAGAAATTGACCCGCATGCGCTTTGAATTTTATAATGCATGATTGAGAAGTTTGGGTAATGTTTACAAAATCACAAGTAATAAATTAATATTCAACGAGACTGTTTACATTTCTTTCTACAACCACATGTATATTATCAATTTTCTGCACAATTTACAGAATGGAAATGTAGGCCATTTCGGTTAACTGAACGGATATGATTCCATTTACATCCTAGAATGTATATGAAATCCATCAATCAGCATTTGCATTTAGTACCCGTCAACTCTGCTTTTTTAAATTTCAAAGTAACGTCAAAATAACTTGTCAAAATATTTTTTTAGTTGCCAAGAAAAATATTAGTGAAATTAATGACTCCAGTGATTAATCAATAAATATTACTCCACCAGATATTCGTTTAGCCGCAAAGGAGACGTGTAACACATCATTACATCAAAAAGTAAATATGAGTTTTGTTACAAAAAGTTCATGGATTGAACTCTGGTAAACGGAGTTAAAAATATATCAACACACGTTATCACTGCTTATTTGAATGAAATATCGAGTAAAAACAAACTCTCAACTCTTTGGACAACATATTCTATGATAAAAACAATGATAAATATTAAAAGTAACATTGACATTTCAAGTTACCCTAAATTGCGTTGCTTTCTTAACCCTTGACTGGTATCGTCACTTTTACATACGTAACTGGTATCGTCGGGTCAATTCTGACCCGATGCTTTTTTTTATGATTGTTTTAAATTCAAAAATACCATTGCTAATCCATCACTAGCAATATAAACAATAAGTTTACAGACCCAAAAGTAATTAAATTGAAAACACTTTATTATAGGTAGACAAATACAAATACAGTGTCTGAAAACGAGTGACGCAATACAATTTTGAAAATTTTAACATAAAGATGAAAATACAAGAAAACTAACATAATAGGCACTTATATAACATATTGATCCTCTATATTCTATAAAAAAAACACAAATAATTTATCGTACAAAAAAACGTGCAATAACGTTTGCATAGCCTAATATTCACATTTTGCATTTGTCGCATAACAATGTAGCTTTGCTGTGTGCCTTACATACGTGCTTGTTACACTTATTACACGTTGTAGAATTTTTGCTGTCATTGTTTGATGGCTACATGTAACATCTACGTTTTTTTTTCCCCTAGTATCTGCATCCGGAACTCTGGGTTGAGAAGTTGATGGCTGATTTTGATTCGCTGTAGTATCGTCGCATTTTAGAATTGTTTGCATGACTGAACGAAGTTCCCTAGGAAGTCTTGTTTCCAATAAACGTCGTCTCATGCAAGGTTCAATTAGAGTTTGACCTAATTGAATAATAAAATTCCGTCGCTTCATAGAACTCTGAGTACCAGTCTGGAACAATATAAATGAATTTACAGACGCTATATTCATTACAGCATACCAAATAGCACACGGCCACCTTCTGGTTCTACGACCCGTATTGTAATTTGCACACTTCTGATCCAATGCATCAACTCCTGCTTTTGTGGAGTTATAATACAAAATCATGTCAGGTTTCCTTGATTCTGGATCTACTTTGTTGTCATGGTGCATAGATGATAATAAGAGAACGTATTTATTTTGTTTTGGTACATACGACACTAGAGTTGTATTGCTGGTGAACACGAACCTAGAAGTACCTGGCTCAGTTTTTTATTTGGAACTACATATTGAGGTATTTCTCTTTTATTTTTACGCACAGTGCCGACATAAGTAAGTTGGTTCTTGCGCAATTCTTCAACCAATTCTATTGACGTGAACCAGTTGTCTGCCGTGATATTCCTGTTAGTATTTTTGACATTATCAATTAGCGATAAAACTGTTAGGGTTGGCACTGATAGTTTTCGTGGATTAGGCTGCAGATTTTGTGATTTGCCTGTATAGACGAAAGCATTGAGCAAGTAGTGAGTTTTTGCATCACAAAGGCATAATATC
Source organism: Galeruca laticollis (assembly GCA_963921935.1). Lineage (NCBI taxonomy): Eukaryota > Metazoa > Arthropoda > Insecta > Coleoptera > Chrysomelidae > Galeruca > Galeruca laticollis. The sequence goes on along the minus strand of OY998179.1, from coordinate 180,063,638 downwards.
TTCAATCCGTACTTGTTAGGTTTACTTTTCATGTATACACGAAAAGAACATCGGCCCCTAAACCCTACAAGCATCTCATCTATTGTGAGGGATTCACCAGGACTATAGCAATTCTTACAATTCTGTATGAATGACTCAAAAATTTCACGTATGTGGCAAAATTTATCTGACATTCTCGCGTGTCTGGTGGAAACACTATCAAAACGCAATGCGATTAACAAAAACAGGAACCTCTTTAGGGACATAGTAGCTCTGGAAATGTCTCTGCCTGTGCCATCTGAACTAAATAAACCTTCGACGTCTTCATTGTTAGATTTGAAAACCGATGTCAATTAGAGTAATCCCAAAAATGCTTTCACCTCAACTAAATCGGTGTAATTCACAAATGTGGCTGTTTCTCCATATCTACTGGACATATCCGTAATTTTCTCATTTGTGCAGTCGACAATTGTGCTAATCATTTCATTAGTTATAAGAAGAGACCAGTAATCAACAGGGTTCTTATCTTGCAAGTTTCTTGCCACTGCTTTTAGTCCGGGTAAATGCATAATAATATTATGGCTTCTGGTCCGACCGGGTGTGGGAGCTTGTTTTGACCATTTGTATCTGTTTTTTCCATAAACATAACCTGTAGATGGTGAAGGCAAAACCGAAGAGTTATCTAAATCCGCACTGCTTGTGGCACTGGCACCAAGAGCGAACTCACTTACAGGAACTGGTTCAGCTTCATCAGCCACATCGTCGTCTATAGCATACTCTTCATCTGAATCGTGATCACTATTTATAGTAACCGCGTCACTAATATCGCCATCTTCTTCGTCGTTCAAAAACACCTCACGTACTTCTTGTGCGGTATATCGCTCGCCGTCAATAACTATATAATCCATTATGCACTAAACTCAAAACACACACGTAACTGGTATCGTCGGGTCAAATCTGACCCGAATGCATATATAACGACACTTGCAAAGCTTGAATTGAACTGTCGCTTGAGGCGTTTAATTGTATGCCTATTTTATGAGAAGTCACGGAACCCCCACTCCGTAACTGCAATAGCGCCCAATCTGCGAAAAATTTAAAATGCGCCGGGTCAATTTTGACCCGACGATACCAGTTAAGGGTTAAATTACAAAGTTCATCGGATCAAGAATATTTATTCACAAAAGTAAGTTGGAATAAAATAATCAATACATATTAATAAGAAATCATTTAAAAGTGGTATAATGCTGTATATTATCTTAGTATTGTTTTTATAAGGTTGAGATGGATCAGTCTGTTAACGTATGTCTGTATACGGAAGGGAAGGTAGTTGGCTCAATCCCCGCTGCATGCGTTTTTTCTATTGTTGATATTTGTATTATAAATAGTAATTTTCATAAAATTTCAAGTAGTGTTCATTTTTGGAATTTCTAGTGCAAAAAATTAAACTTCTGGCACAGTACATAGTTTAAAAAATGGTCACTTTTTGGACGATCGTAGAAAAAAACATTTTAGTACATTGTGAAATTAGCTTAATTATTTAATCTTTATTTCTAGATAAATCCTTAATGTATGCAGATGCACTAGAAGTATCAATGGTGTTTGGCATTTTACATAATGATGCAGATTCTCTTATATCATATGATATAGAATCTGCTTCAAATAATTTAAATGTAAGTAAGCATCCACTCAAGCAGACGATGAAAGATGTAGTAAATGGTCGAGAAATGATATATTAAGATTGATTGATGTATATAAAAAACCGTTGAGAAATTCAAATCAACCACTATTCGCAATGAAAAAGGTTGGGCAGACATATCCATGGAAATCAAGAACTTTTCTACAGAACAATGTAATAGTAAATTTAAAAATTTAAAGTCTTGATATTTAAAAAAAGGATAACATGAGAAATAGAAATACAAGCATTGAAAAATAGATTTTAAGTATTTTGATGAATTTGAAGAGTGGTTTGGAGATGACGCCAATGTTGTTCCTATAGCAATTACTAGTTCATCAAAAGATGTCTCTGCAGATGAAAAAAATACCGACTGTAATCTAAATTCTAAACAATATAATGTCAAGGAAGAGAAAGAAATAAAACTGGTTCTATTGGTTTATCTTGAGTAATCTTCAAAATTAAATGGAAGAAAGGGACAAAGAAAGGGAGAGGATGCACAAGCATAACTATGAACAAAGGGAAAGGGCAATCAAATTTTTAAATAGATATTCGGAATTTATAATGAACGACAAAAGAAAAAGAAGTAGTAGTGATTCTGAATAAATAGGTATTGACCACTTACTTTTAAAGATATAATACTTATGTGGTTCTTTAATACAATGTGCCTTAGCTTATTCTTATGTATTTATATATTTCTTAACTGCTTCCATTTCTAACTTAATTTTCATAATTACAGAGAAAATTTTTTACCCGTTGTTTAAGCCAATGAAATGCCTTAATTTTGACAGGTTGCTATGACGATAATATAAATTTTCCGAAAAATTTTCCGTGATTTTGAAATTAATTTTCCACTTTTATTTTGTCAATGGTGAATGAAGTGATGAGATGTGGGTTTTTTTCACTAATTGTCTCTGTTTCATGAAATAATAACGAATACTATGATATGGTTTTGTTCATCTAAACAATGGATTTATGGGTGAAATAAGGTATACTTTCATGAAGAATATTGATCATACATTTGAATAAATCTTTTTGTTCGAGATTTAAGTCGAAATTGTTCACCAAATATGTTGAATATTTTATGTTTTCATGATAAATTTGAATTTGCTGAAATGGAACAAAAGTTGTATGATTTTCCATTCATTTATGTTTTCTTTGTAACTATATTTCTAATATCTATGGTAAGAAGTAATACATTCATTTAAGACTGATTCCTACTTTTTTTACTAGGGCAAAGAGGAGGTAAAAAAAATGGAACTGTTTCAAATACAATGTAGCTATAAAATTTTCTTACCGAATCTCCCGCGAGTTCGAATTATTTTCCATACATTTTTTCAAGAAAATTCGCACATAGAAAAATTTTTCGGAATAATTAAAGCTCTAGAGAGATTATAAGTGAAAATATTTCAGGTATTCATTTCTCATCTAGATGTAGCTTGTTATGGAATACTTATGCATTCGATACAAACATAACCACGCAGATGTACTAAAATTTTAATATTGATATGACTATCCACGCTTATATTAATGTTATGTATGTTCAATTTATTTTTATGGGCAATCGTATAGACTAAGTTCAGTGTATGTCTACAGTATCTTTAGTTAGTTTAATACATTTTTCCTTTTTTGTACAATTGATTACATTTACTGTTAATGTATAGTTTGGTTGAAAAGCTTAATTATAAATATATTTTCTTTAACTCTACGGGCAGGGCGCCGGGTCTGATAGGCCGGTATTAGACTGTAAAAGTTCTTTGACAAAGACCTTTTGTAAAAGATTTCACAATATATCTTTTATATTATTTGTTTTTCAAAACTTTGCGGACTATATTACACTATGTAAAAGATTTATGACAAAAAGGTATTGCAGTGTGTATAAAAAAGGTTAGGTTAATTGAACATAAATGGACGAACAAGAAGTAGCGGCCTGTGCGGCGTCATTTACAGCCATTCTGACTGTGTGCTTAATAAAAATGAAAAAGAAGAAAAGAAAAACTCGGCGATTGTGGGTAAGACCATGGGTTGCAAGGCGAGAATTGAGAGGAGTTCACCAGAATCTACTTCGAGAACTTCAGTCGGAGGATATCAAGGCGTATAACAATTATTTACGAATGGATGAAGATACTTTCAAGTTCGTTGTTTCAAAAATATCTCCACTTATTTGCAAACAAAACACACATTTAAGAAATCCCATTAGTGTTGAAGAACGTCTTATGGTTACTCTTAGATTTTTAGCAACAGTAGAAAGTTATGCAAGCCTGCAATATAGTAGCCGTATACCGCAATGCACTCTGTCAGGAATAATACCAGAAACATGTGAAGCTATTTACAGGGCACTGAAGGGAGAATACCTAAAGGTAAACATTCATGTCCAAAAAATGGTGTTTATTATTTATTTATGAACATTATCGTTATAATCAGAGCTTGTTATATTTGCCAGAAATAACGCATTATGAACTAAATCGGTTACGTTGTTGTCATATGGCTGGTAACTTGTGCTGTTGATACTGCTATTATTTGACAACGGCCTTGATTGCTGAGTTTCAAGCCATTCGTTTCTTGATGAATCTTGAAATGATGCAGGGCTAGGTGGCATAGTCGGTTGGTCAATCTGGTCCCAAGTTTCCATCAACACTTTTTGTATTTTTCTTTTCGCCTGTCGTACGATATAATCGTTACTGGCATCTTTGATTCCTCGCAACTCAGTAACGATAAACTGACCAAACGAATCAAGCGCATCAAGTTCTTTTACTGCCGGTTTATCTTTAACAATGTTGGACAATTCTGTCATGGTATTTGAAGCCTTAACAATTAATGCATCGTACGTATCAGACGATTTTTTCTTCTTATTTTTGGGTCCGGAAACCGTTGTGTCATCTTGTGCCGTAAAGGTCGCTGTCATTAGTGACTTCTCTGGTAAGGAATCACTGTTAGCAGTGTGTGATGGCTGAAACAAATGAAAATTACTATTTTAGATTGTATCCAAATATACTTTTTGTAGGTTCCTTCAACAGAAAACGAGTGGGAAGTTATTGCAAGAGAGTTTGAAGACAAATGGAATGTTTTTAACACCATTGGAGCCATGGACGGCAAACATATCCGCATAACGTGTCCAGAAATGGGAGGATCCCATTTTTTCAATTAAAAATCGTATCACAGTATTGTCTTGTTTGCGCTAGCAGGTCCCGACTACAAATTTTTGTACGTAGATGTTGGAACCAATGGTCGTATTGGTGATAGTGGAGTGTATGCCAAAAGCAAACTGAGAAGATGTCTCATAGATAGAGCACAACTAAATATACCAGATGGTAGGAGACTTCCAGGTACAAATATTGTTGCACCTTACGTGGTACTTGCTGACGATGCTTTCCCACTAAGTTACAATATCATGAAACTATATCCATTGAAAAATATAACAAAAGAAGAAAAAATTTTTAACTACAGGTTAAGTCGAGGACGAAGAATGGTTGAAAGTAGTTTTGGAATTTTGGCTAGTCGCTTCAGGGTTTTTTTAACTACGATACATTTATCTCCAGAAAAGGTAACATTGATAACACTTGCTGCTTGCACACTTCACAACTTGTTAACAGAAAAAAGAAAACACCTGTATACACGTCAAGAAATAATTTGTAGAACTGAAAGTGGTCAACAGTTTCGTGATATTCATACTGAAGAGGAACTTCCTGAAATGGAACCTCTGTTTAGACAACTTGAGATTGGTGGAAACCGTCATGGACGCGAAATAAGAGACAATTTTAAAGATTTTTATAATGGCCCTGGAACAGTGCCATGGCAAGATAAATATGCCTAAACTTACCTCATCCTCAATTACTCCAGCACCATCTATGTCACCAACAGTTTCAGTTGGCTCTGGACGTGGGGCAGGATCCAAATTGGATGTAGATTCATCTGCATCAGTCGCTTTGTCCAAAAATTTTAATAGAGGAAACCAATAGACCGTAGGCGTATAAATCTCATCTCCCTCAGCACCACTTTTTATGCTTCTTGTCACCTATGAATATAAAAAATATTGTAACAACCGATACATAATAAATAACTAAATAATTAATTTACCTTCAATTTTTCCGCCAAGTACTGACTTCTTAAACCATTTAACTTCTTTTTAACGTCATTAACTGTACAATCTTCACTAATTGTTTTTATCGACTCCGCTATTCTCTGGTAAGCCTCCAATCTTTTATTTCTGTTTTTATAGTCAGCATGAACACTGTTATATAAAAATTCGTTTGCTTCATATTCACTGATTAACAATTTAGTAGCACGAACGTTCCACGAAAACTTATTTTCCGCCATGTTGTTTACTTTAACCTGCTTTTTAACGCCACTTCTTTTATCAAATGTAGTCTACTGCTGCTATGTTTTACAACAGATCTTTTATCCAAGAAACAGTTTATAAAATATAGCATATTACACCATAAATGTTTTCATCATATTTCTTTTATAAAAGTTCTTTGTCAAAGAACTTTTACAGTCTAATACCGGCCATAGACTCGGCGCGCAGTAAATCGTTTGGTTAGTCCGACCGGAATTTTTGTGTGAGTGGGAGTTCTCAGTAGCTTCATTATTTATCATCCAGTACCCGTGTAGCAAGTGGCGACATTACAAGTCGTAATTTTGAGGAGTTAAGTGTCGATAATTCTGTTAGACCCAGCGCCCCGACTCCCGTTATAATTTTTGTCAAATCTGTTAATTGGATTTTTTCGGGTAAGTTCATTTTTTTTACGAGATTTTATATGAAATAACTGATAATTTAATTTTTTTTCATATTAATAATATCTCAAAGCTCTCTAACCAATTATTTTTATCTAATATACTATCGATGTCTTTGTACTTGCAAATACATTTTATTTATATTTTTGTAGATATGAATTACGAAGACGAACAAGAGACACTACTTCGGCTGTGGGATGAAGTCGAGACGGAAGAAGATCCGAATGATAATGAAGATGAACTGGCCAGTGAAATTGATTTCACTGAAGAGAGAAAAACGGATAGCGAATCGGAGCAAGACTGCGATGAAGAAGATGATATCGAAAATGTTGCTCCCCCCAATAAGATTCCAAGAGTTCCTACTTTTATAGGGAAAGATGGTACTTCCAGGTGGAAGAAACATTGTCCCAATAAATTAGTGAGAACTAGGTCTGAAAATATTATTGTCCATTTACCAGGAGTGAAAACCTATGGTAAAAATGCTAAATCAGCTGCTGAATGTTGGTCTCTTTTTTTCACAGACGATATGCTACAAATAATAGTTGATAGCACGAACCTCTACATATCAAAAAAAGCCGAGAATTATTTAAGAGAAAGGAGAGCCAAAGCCTACTGACGTCTGCGAAATCAAGGCTCTTTTTGGATTATTATACTTGGCAGGAACTCTGAAAAGTAGTCGTCTGAATACCAAAGAACTATGGGAAAGAAACGGAACTGGAATTGAGAGATTTTGGTTGGTTATGTCTCGTGAACGTTTTCACTTTTTGCTCAGATGTCTACGTTTTGACAATATAGATACAAGAGAAGAGAGGAGGCAGTTTGATAAGTTGGCTCCAATACGAACTCTATTTGATTGTTTTGTTGAGAACTGTAAAAAGGCATATACTATTGGAGAAAATGCTACAATTGATGAAAAGCTCGAAGCTTTTCGAGGAAGATGCTCATTTAAGCAGTATATTCCCTGCAAACCGAATAGATACGGAATAAAAATCTTTGCGTTACTTGATTCTGCAACAAGTTATGCCTCAAATCTCGAAATTTATGTTGGACAACAGCCTGATGGTCCTTATAAATGCGATAACCGTCCATCTAGTATAGTTCTTAGGCTAATAGAGCCTATATCAGGAACAAATCGAAACCGTACATGTGATAATTGGTTCACGAGTATAGATTTAGTAAACAAATTATTTAATGAGCACAAAATTACATATGTAGGAGCTGCGAAAAAAAACAAAAGAGAGTTACCTCTCGAATGCACAAACACAAGAGCTCGGCCGCAATATTCTTCACTATATGGGTTCCAAGAAAATATCACAATCGTATCATACATTCCCAAGAAGTACAAAAATGTTATATTAGCATCTAGTTTGCATCATGATGATGTAATCGACACATCTACTGCTGAAAAATGCAAGCCAGAGATTATTACATTTCATAATCACGCAAAGGGTGGAGTGGACAATCTGGATAAATTATGTGCAACTTATGATGTATCTAGGAATACTAGAAGATGGCCGCAGGTAGCAGTTTCTGCAATGATGAATATAGCAGGTGTTAATTGTCAAATCATTTATGCTTCAAATAATAAAATATACAATATTCAGAGACGATTGTTCCTAAGGGATCTTGCCTTGTCTTTGACCAAAGACGACTTAGAACGACGTTCTTTGGAAACAAATATTCCGCCATCTGTGAGAAACAGGAGACAGGAGGTAGCTGGTACTCTGGCTGTACCTCAGAATATTCCACCCGGAACACGAAAACGATGTTTTTTCTGCAAGAAAGACTCTAAAACTAAATATTTCTGTGAAAATTACAAAAAGTTTGTTTGTCTTAAACACATTAAAGCTTGGTGTCCCACATGTTCCGACAATGCGAAAAATGCATGGAAAACAATATTTGTTACTATTACTAGTGATCTGTAAAGAAAAAATAATATTTTCTAGCTTTTTTAAATTTTTTATTTTCTAGTATAACGTGCGTTACTATTTTTGTTTTGATGTTATGCATTTCATTCAAATTTATTTTTTTATTATTAGTTCAATTATACTTTTTTATTTAAATAAAGCCTATTTCTTTGATACTGAATCATTATTTCATATCTAACAATCTCACAAGTATTTTTTTACCATGGGTCTGTGAGACTAGGCGCCCGGGCTGATGTCAAGATTCAGGGCGCCCGGCCCGTAGGGTTAAGGTCTGTGTGGTTATTGACAGCATAGAAAAAGTAATATATATATATATATATATATATATATATATATATAAATATATATAACAAAGAAGATGTAGGAATATCGCGTGATATGTTAACAACAACAACAAAGAGATTCAGTAGCCCTTTACTTTGCGTGAATTACCCATGAATCTCTTTGTTGTTGTTGTAAATATATATATATATATATATATATATATATATATATATATATATATATATATATATATATATATATATATTATAATTACCACTTTAAAGCGACAAATTCTATTATGATTGTGATTATTTCTATATACACAATTTATTTCAATTAACTTTTGATATATATAACGCGTATTGCTATATATTCAATAATTTATGGACGCCAACTTACCATAAATAGGTAGGTAAAATTTAATATAATTATTCTGACTTAATTCAAATTATCATAAGAAAATAATGTAAATCTATATGCTCCGGCTATATATAAGACCTCTTATTTTCAGGGAGTCGGTTCTCGAATGAATTGCAGTGTTCAAATATATCTTTTCTTTTTATTCCCTGTTTTTTTTTTATAAATCTAAATTAACATTTTTACACAGTTCTACAATTAAGCTTTTATTCTAAATTTTAATTCAAGAAACACCCTGTATATTAATTTTCTCTAATTTGACCTAAATTTATTACTATTCAAAATTTTGCCAACACTAACTCTATATTGTATATTAAAACTCTTACCTTTCTTCATACAGGACTGCTTCTTTTGAATTCCTCAAACAAAGATCTTTGTTCTGGATGAATTTCAATATCTAGCTTACCTTATAAAGAAAATCTATGGAAATTACAATTAACTAAACAAAATTTCTATATCCAATGATCCAATAATTAACAAAATTTCAATAATTTATACGACTTCGATCAAATCAAATAGAACTTTCTCAAAGTATCAACGAAATAACCTAATTTAATAATTAAACAACTTTAAAAAAAACTACTATAAAATTAACTAGATCTTTCTCAAATGGTTAACGAAATAACCAAATTTAATAATTACACAACTTTAAAAAAAACAACTAACTAGTATAAAATTTAAACCGACCTTTTAACTTAATGTTCTTTTTCTGCAAACTCGTCGGTATATGTTTATTTATGTGGTTCCGCTGTCTTATATTGGGTTCATGTATTTCTTTACCATGTTGCTTCTTTCCAAAATATTTATTTCTGTTCTCTATATAATGTTCTTCTTCAAATTATTAGTTACCGTCTCCAATTATATATTTTGCTCACAATCTTCTAAATATGTTCTATTTATGTCTACTATCTGTGTTGAAATAATCTCACGTGCTATTTTCCCAGTCATGCATCATTCCATAATATTTAATCTCTGTTTTCCATATACTGTTTTAATTTTCAATTATATTTGTTCTATACCTTGTATTGACTATGTAATTTCAATTTCCAATCCCTGAATCGTCTCCAATATAATTTATTTAGTTATTTTCCGTCTTTTCGGGATAAAAAACTTCCGTCACCAAAATATGTCAAGTGAATAGTCTCCCGTTTCAAGAACCTCTCTCCTCACTTCCTTCCTTAGTTTCCTTAAAGGCTTGTTCAGATAAATTTTTATTTTTATTTTTATCAATGTCATGTATTGTCAAACTCAGAGTTTATTCGATGGAAATTAATAGATCAACTATCAACAATACAACCACATCGAACATATAGTTTTCCTTTCTAATCATAACAATTCTTAATTAAGACACTTCTTATTTCCTACTTCCGTATACCTTTTCAGACGTTAACACCCGTTTCACAGCTTTTTGTAATTCCTACACTAATAAATTTCTCGGTACACGAAAAATTATGTTTCTCAAAATACCACTTTCTTTCAAATAATTAAATATTAAATATGTGATCAACACATGTCACTACAATGGTGGGACAACCTGTATGTGACATTCTCCCCCCAGAACAATGAACATCTTTGTTCAGTGTTATAATTAATTGTGTTGATCATCCTTTTTTCATGTTTTTGTCTCATTTTCGTTTTATTCATAGTATTTATACAGGAGTTGTATATGATATTTCCCTACGTTCTTTCGTGTTTCTGGTTCCAGTAGTTCATATACGTTATTTCCTAATAACCTTTTTATAATGAATGGTCCAATATAGGATTCTTGCAATTTAGCACATGTTTCATTCCTTTTTTTGCTCACCCTATGTCTCTTTAATAATACCTTGTCTCCAATATTAAATTTAATTTGTTTTTTTATCTTCTTGTTTTCCTTCTTCTCATATTTTTCATTATATTTCATGATGTTTCTTTTTGCCTTCTCCTCTAAATTTTCTATATTTATATCATCTATATTCCAGGGTCTCTCTGGTTGTATTTTTTCCATTAAAGTGACTGGTGCTACATTTGTCACTAGGCTCGGTGTGTGATTAATATATTTTTCTATATTTCCTAGTTTTTCATCCCATTCTTTATAGTTGTTTATACATTCTGATCTCAAAAAATTGATACATTCTTCTACCTGTCTCTCCGTTGGATTCGCATTTGGTCTTCTTATAGATGTATGTATAATTTGTATACCTTGTCGTGCAAAGTGTCTTTTAAATTGTTCATTCGTGAAATAAGTTGCATTATCCGTTAGTATTTTCTTTGGCTTGCCATATTCATTTATATACGTTTCTAAACATCGTATTGTTTCTTTTCGGTTACATTTTACTGTTGGATACAGCTTGACATATTTTGAAAATAAATCATATATTACTAAAATGTTCTTATTTCCAATATAACTCATTATGAGATTGCTAAGATAATCTATCGTGATTAATTCTAAAGGTTCGTTAACACTGATACTGTGTACCGTATGTAAATTATGATAGTTTCTGTATTTTGTTCTCATACACACTTGACAATTCTGACATATACTTTGGGTACTCGATAAATCATGCATAGAAAAATAATTTTCTCTGAAAATCATCCACGTTTTCCGCACACCAACATGTCCATAATATTGGTGAATTTCTTTTAAAACTCGCTCGGCCGTTTCTTCATCTAACACATACAATTCTTGATTTTTAATGACTATAACTAAATATCCCTCTACTAATTTGATTCCCCGATAACACATCTTTTCTTGTACCTTATTCTTTACTTCTCCTAGATTTTCTTGACTTTCAATAATCGTTCTTTTTGAATAAACCCCTGTTTCATGTTTAAATTGATTTAAACCCATTAATACCGTGTTTCTCTTGTTATGTGCTATCAATAATTCTGTCGTTCCTTTAGTTTCCTCAGTATCTTTTCTACTTAGAAAATCTGCTGTGAAGTTAATACACCCAGGCCGATATTTTATTTCAAAATCATATTCTTGAAGTAGCAAATTCCACCGATATATTCTGCTGTTTCCATATTTTGTTATCCTCATAAATGATAAAGCTTATGATCTGTCTCGATTGTAAATTTATTTCCTCTAAGCCAATATCCAAATTTTTGACAACAGTATACAATAGCCAACATTTCTTTCTCTCCCACACTATATATTACTCCAGGTCCTCTTAACATTCTTGACACAAAGCATATTGGTACTTCTTCTTTCCCTTGCATTTGCACCAATTCTCCTCCTATTGAATATTCAGATGCATCTGTATGTAATAAAAATGGTTCTTTGAAATTTGGAACATATACCGAAATGTTTTTATAAAATTCATTTTTAATTTGGTTAAACGCCTTTATTCTACGTTCAGCCCAAATCCACTTTTCATTCTTTCTTAGCAACTCTATTAATGGCCTTCCTTTTTCTGCCAAATTAGGTACAAATTTAGAATAGTAGTTAATCATTCCAAGCAATCCTCTAAGTGTTTTTAAATTTTTAGGCTTAGGAAATTCTTGTATCTGTTCTAATCTTTTCTCATCTATTGTTATTCCATTATTCGTTATTTTGAAACCCAGATACTGTACCTCGCTTTGATAAAATACACACTTATCAATATTTAACTTCAGTCCAAATTTGTTTAAAATATTTACCATTTTTTCTATATGTTTCTGTGATCTATTACTAAAGATAAGGATATCATCAATGTATGAAATGCAAAATTCTTGATATGGCTCCCTCAAAGCTCGTACTAGTGCTGAAGAACTTGATTGTAATCCAAATGGTACTGTTAAAAATTCATATACCTGCCCATCCACTTGAAACCCAGTATATTTTCTAGATTCTGGACTTAATGGAATTAACCTGAATGAATTCTTAAGATCTAATTTGGTGAATATTGTTTATTTTCCTATTTTTGTTAAGAGAATATTTACATGCTGTGGTGCCTCATATTGTGGTTTAGAAATCTCATTTATTCTTCTTGCATCCAAGCATAGACGAATGGAATTATCAGCCTTCTTGACAATTATTAACGGACTAATGTAATGTGTGTTTGATTTTTGAATAATCCCATCTCTTTCCATTTTCCTAATTATTCTTTTACCTGTTCCTTATATGCTTGAGGTATAGGATAACCCCTATAAATAAATGGTTTTTCTGTATATATTTCTATTTTGTGTTCATATTGATTTGCTTTTCTCGATGAATCGTCAAAAAGTTGCCTATTATTATTCATTATTTCTGAAATCTTCTCTTTATATTCCGGCATACATTTTACTCTTGTTATCCATTCTCTTCCTTCTTCCACCTTCATTACATGCATTGGAATTACACATTTATTTTGTTCTGCATCCAAACTAGCATTTATCTTCAAATTATCATTATTTAATTGTATAACTTTATGATGCAAATCTATTATACTCTTATTTTGACGCAAAAAATCTATACCTAGAATCATATCTTGATCCATGTCTGCCATTATCAAAAGATTAACCTGTACCTCTTTATTTTTAACTAATAAGGTATCACAATACATTTTTCCAATTTCGGCTAAATTCTTATTGTTTGCAGCTATAATAGTAATCCTTTTAATTGGTATTATATGTTCATTAAAATTGCTAAAATTGTCTAAAATTATCTTCTCTTTTATTACTGATATTTGAGCTGCAGTATCGATTAGTGCTCCTATTGGTAAACCTTGGATATTTATTTCAGTATATGGTAACCATAATAAATTACTTTCTTTTGACTTCATGCTTCCTATGCTGATATAGTTATTATTTCTTGTAATTATACTATTAGTATTGTCATCTAATTTTAGGTATCCTGTATCATGCTCTTTTTTCCATTTTACATGTTTTCTATACAATCTACTTCCTGGTTTGAGTATATTATTGTGTATTTTAAAACGAATATGCTTTCTACATAATTGGTTTCGCAATAGTCTTTTCAGTTTTATTTTAACAAATTTATTTTTATATTTCACATGATTATAAATATTAAAATTCATTTTCTCTCTTGTCTCTGGTCCTGACATGTATTGTTTATAAAACTGATGTTTTTCGTAGAGCAGATCAAATCGGCTAGGATTTGTCAAGATTTCAATGTTTAATTTATTTACATTCAAATTATATTTACAAATGTACTTTGTTTCTTTTATAAAATTGATATAAGTGTTGATTCTTAATTCCCTTTCCCTTTCTATATTCTCTTTTTTATTTAATTTAATTTCCTTTATATTGATATTGGTATTTTCCTTTTTATTGTTATTTAATATTTCTATTGACTGTTCTTCTATTATTGTTTCTAATTTATTACTAATGCTTTGGATTCTATACTTGCTTTTTGAAGTAGTAGATTCACTCTCCCCCCATATTTTAATTCTATTTAAATTGACTGCGGTGCCCTTTTGCTGCCGTTCAGCCTCATCATTTTGACAATTATTCATATTTATAACATTATCATCAATGAGTACTTTTTTATCTCTTAAATCGATAATAAAATCATGTTTCCCTATAGAATCTACTCCCAATATAGCATCTACTTTTAATCCTGGCATAACAAAAAAATTAATTTTCCTTTTAATTCCTTTTATATCAATTTCTGTTGATATCATTACTTTAACATTTCTCAGCTTTTTATTATTGAAACTAGCAACTTGTTTTTTATTAATTTTTTTAATTGGTTTTTCCTTGAACTTATTTTTGTTTTCTTTATAAAATTTTTCTTTACACATTGAAATTTGACTTCCGGTATCTATTAATCCTATTATTTCTATTCTATGCATTTCCAATTTGAGATATATTAGTTCATTATCATTATTGGTCATGTTTTCTTCTTCAGGTTCGATTTTTATAAATTCTTTTGGATGACAATAGGTGCTTTTTATTGCATTCACCTGAAGATGACTCAATCTGCTCGATATTAAAAATGTTGTCTGCCTTCTGCTGGCTCATGTACCATTGCAGAGGTCATTATATCAATCTTATCATAATCTTCATTTAATTTTTCTCCATCTTCTACCTCTTTTATTCTTGTATAATTAATTTCTGCCCTGCAATTCCTGGGTTCAGTATGCTCTTGTTTATTGTGTGTTCGTCTTTGGTTGTACCCATCATCATTTCTTCTTTCATCCTCATATTTGTCCATAGGTTCATTTCTATTATAATTTCTCATATCATTGTTATTTTCATACCTATTTTGATATGAAATTATTTTATGAAAATTATTTCTATCATCAAATCTCTTAGTATTATTATCATAACTGTTACTATTATTTCCATCTTCCCGTCTCTGTTGATTATTTTCATATCTTGCTCTGTTGTCCTCATAATTATTGTTTCTATGGTTTAAATATCTATGTCTATTATGGTCATCCCTACCTGAAAAATTCTGTCTTGAACTTCCATTATCATATTTATGGTAATTATTCTCATAATTATTTCCATAATTACTATTTCTCTGGGGATTGTTATTTTTGTTCTTAGGGCATCTTTCTTCCCTATCATCTATCTCTTCCTTCTTGTTCGAGGAAGCTCTCCATCCATCCCTCCTATTATTCTCTTCTCTGTTGTAATTCGTCCTCATCGATTTCATGTCATCTATTCTACGGAGATAATCTAGGAACCTTTTCTTGTCTTTTAAATTATTTACCATAATAAATTCGTATATATCATTCGTGAAGTGTCTAGTCAAATATTTTATCGCATCCTCTTCCAGTATTTCTGGTGTTAAATATTTAATATTGTCTAATTTATTCATTGCAGTATTCTCTCTAGGCATGCCTCCTTCCAAGTATTTTCCCGTGTATAGGTTTTCCCTTATATTACTTTGAAGTGCATCACTCCAGAAATATTCAATAAACATATTCTCAAATTGTACCCAGTCCTCGCATTTTTCTCTTATCATTTCCCACCATAATTCTGCCTTTTCTTTCATCGTTTTCGATACTACTACTTTCCAGTTTTCCTTCTGATCCTTTTGCTGTATTGTGTTCTTCATGTCCCTTAATATTTTGATAGGATTTTTTTTAATATCTCCATAATATTCTAAATCCATCCCTCTTCCTGCTTCCATATAGATTACCTGTTTGTCTCCTGATGGCAATTCTTCTATCTTCTTATTTATATTTTCTATTTCCCTTTTCACTATGTTTATTTTTGTTTCAACTTTATTGTCAATTACTATCACCTCAGCTTCTATTGTTTTTATCATTCTGATTTATTAGTTCTAGTAATTTATCTTTTTCTTTCTCATTATGGGATACATACTATTCAAATTTTTCTTTTTGAAGTTCCTGTTCACGTTTAATATCTCCCACTTTTTCTATTACATGCTCTTGTAATTTTTGTATTCTTTTCTTCATTTTGTCAATGTTTTTATTTGCTCCTCCCATATTTTCATCTATATTCTTTTTCATTTCTTCCTTGGTTTCATCCATCTTTTTCTTCATTACTTTTTTGTTCTCTTCTAAATTTTTCTTCATTTCTTCCTTGTTCTCTTCCAAATTTTTCTTCATTTCTTCTTTGTTCTCTTCTAAATTTTTCTTCATTTTTTCCATGTTCTTTCCAAGTTTTTCTTCATTTCTTCATTGTTCTCTTCCAAATTTTTCTTCATTCATTCTTTTTTCTTGTCCATTTTTTCTAGCATTTGTTTGATCAGGTTTACCATTTCACCTTGTTGTCCCTGATTTCCATCTCCTTGTTCTAGATATGTAAACCGATACTCTTCTGGACCTTCTCCCTCATCAATTAACGCTTGCCTCAATCTGTTCTCCAATGTTATTTTGATTCTAGTTGTGTCCAGGTTTCTCTTCACCAGTTCTGTTTTGATCTCTTTTATTTTCAAATCAACTAAATATTTTTCAATCTCCATTTCTTATTTTGTTTGATTTATTTTATTCTAGAAAATTTTTATGTTACTACTGCCACTGGTAATCGCCCCACTTCCCCACTTTGTTCGGATGCCAGTTTTTATTATGCCCCACGTTTCAGGCGACAGATTTTATTATAATTAACACTTTAAAGCGACAAATTCTATTATGATTGTGATTATTTCTATATACACAATTTATTTTAATTAACTTTTGATATAGATATAACGCGTATTGCTATATATTTAATAATTTATGGACGCCAACTTACCATAAATAGGTAAGTTAAATTTAATATAATTATTTTGATTTAATCCAAATTATCATAAGAAAATAATGTAAATCTATATGCTCCGGCTATATATAAGACACCTTATTTTCAGGGAGTCGGTTCTCGAATGAATTGCAGTTCTACAATTAAGCTTTCATTCTAAATTTTAATTCAAGAAACACCCTGTATGTTAATTTTCTCTAATTTGACCTGAATTTATTACTATTCAAAATCTTACCAACACTAACTCTAAATTGTATACTAAAAACGCTTACCTTTCTTCATACAGGACTGCTTCTTTTGAATTCCTCAAACAAAGTTCTTTGTTCTGGATGAATTTCAATATCTAGCCTACCTTATAAAGAAAATCTATTAAAATAACAATTAACTAAACAAAATTTCTATATACAATGATCCAATAATTAACAAAATTTCAATAATTTATGGGACTTCAATCAAATCAAATAGAACTTTCTCAAAGTATCAACGAAATAACCTAATTTAATAATTAAACAACTTTAAAAAAACTACTATAAAATTAACTAGATCTTTCTCAAATGGTTAACGGAATAACCAAATTTAATAATTACACAACATTAAAAAAAACAACTAACTAGTATAAAATGTAAACCGACCTTTTAACTTGATGTTCTTTTTCTGCAAACTCGTCGGTATATGTTTATTTATGTGGTTCCGCTGTCTTTCTGTATTTCTTTACCATGTTGCTTCTTTCCAAAATATTTATTTCTGTTCTCAATATAATGTTCTTCTTCAAATTATTAGTTAGCGTCTCCAATTATTTATTTTGCTCACAATCTTCTAAATATGTCCTATTTATGTCTACTATCTGTGTTAAAATAATCTCACGTGCTATTTTCCCAGTCTTGCATCATTCCATAATATTTAATCTCTGTTTTCCATATACTGTTTTAATTTTCAATTACATTTGTTCTATTCTTTGTATTGACTATGTTATTTTAATTTGCAATCCCTGAATCGTCTCCAATATAATTTATTTGGTTATTTTCCGTCTTTTCGGAATAAAAAACTTCCGTCACCAAAATATGTCAAGTGAATAGTCTCCCGTTTCAATAACCTCTCTCCTCACTTCCTCCCTTGGTTTCCTTAAAGGCTTGTTCAGATAAATTTTTATTTTTATTTTCATCAATGTTATGTATTGTCAAACTCAGAGTTTATTCGATGGAAATTAATAGATCAACTATCAACAATACAACCACATCGAACATATCATTTTCCTTTCTAATCATAACAATTCTTAATTAAGACACTTCTTATTTCCTACTTCCGTATACCTTTTCAGACGTTAACACCCGTTTCACAGCTTTTTGTAATTCCTACACTAATAAATTTCTCGGTACACTCAAAATTATGTTTCCCAAAATACCACTTTCTTTCAAATAATTAAATATTAAATATTGATCAACACATGTCACTACAATGGTGGGACAACCTGTATGTGACAATATATATATATAAATATATATATATATATATATATATATATATATATATATATATATTATAATATATTTAATGTTCTACTGTTTTTATAATTATGTATTATATGATTTTATTTGAAATTTGATTATTAGATGCTGTTGTTACAATCGTGGTAGTAACTACACTAATGTGAAAACACCTTTATCACTGAATATAACCTATTTGAAATTTTGACAGGAATTGTCAAATTATTATGCCCGGCTCAGATGAATATGAAATTTTATATTCTGAAAGATAAATTACTACAAAATCGACTTACTCGCTCTTACCTCAGGGAGGGTTCAAAGATTAAAAAAAATTAATAATTCAAATTTTAAATTTATAAATTTCCAAAGAGTATTCCAAAATTGTCAATTATACTATTGCAAATCTATAGTGACTGCTTGTTCAATATATTCTAAGACCATTAAATTATCTAATAACAACTACAATTTTTCTGTCACTGAAAATTAACTAAATGTCACTGATTATATCAAAAGTTTTATAGGATCCAAAATTTTTCAAATTCAATGAAATGGGAGTTGAATTAATACCAAAGTGAGTTGGAATCAAAAATTATATATTATATACCATCAGATAACAAGTGAAAATGAATTATTATTCCCAAAATATAATAAAGAACAATAATCGTACTTTCTACGAACCTTAAAATTAAAAAAACAACCTATATACTAGAAGAACAACCTAATTAACTACTTATTCTAAACGTTCAAATCGTCGAAAATTACACTTGACGTGTATAAATGTCAAATAACTATATGCGATAAAATTGTCTATTCAAAAAATTTTCTCTTCTCTTCAGGTGAAATTTTATATATCTTTAACGTTAATTTTGTCAGTATTCAAAAATGTGATATAGATGCATCTATCTTAATTTTATTTAAAGGCCTGTTAATTCTTGAAAAATAATTTATAAAATCTGGACTGGACTCACCAACTAGGTATCAGGATCACTCGTTCTGATTCTAAGCACGTCTTTTAGAATCGCCGGAACCACTTTTCTAATTTTATAATTTAGAACCCGGAAAAATCACTAACACTATTTCAATATAATTATTTAAGGAATTATTCACGCACTGATCTTATCATGCTAATTATTATAATCTGATGCTATTTTTATATATCAATTACTATTATATTATTCAGCAAATTTGAGAGAATTCATATTAGATGTTCTCTCGAGAGGGGTTCAAAATCAACTAACTAAACTTTTTCCAGAAATAATTCTGTTCTCCTTTGGTTACCAAAAAATTCCTTTTTTAAAAAAAAATACAAATTTATGTTTTCATATAACAAAGAGAGATTTTCATTCTTCAATTCTAATTGTAATTTTGCTACCAGCGACATCTGTATTCTTTTTCTAAAATCTTTATAAAATCTATGTATCATTAAGTATCTTCTGCATTATTGTCATTCGAAATTGTAATGTCAAATTTTATTTGCATATTGAATCTTTTAAATTATTTATAATACATTGTATATCACTAGTATTACATCCAAATATGTACATTTTTCTTTATTTCAATGTTTTCTTTAGAATTTAGATAGAGTATATGTATTAAATCCCCCTAATAAAAGAATGATGAATCGATTCTTGCATATAATTATAATTTATCTTTCAAAATTGCCAAATATCATACTAATATCTTAGTAACATAGTTATATCTTTCAAATAATTATCTATAAAATTTATCTTCAATCAAATTAAACTATTATTCCTAATTCCTATAAAACTTCTTAAATCTACTATATCTATTAGAATTTCACGTAACATAATATAATTTGTTCCAAGTTAAGTATAATATTTATATACCTGTTCTATGTTAAAAACTCCTCTTTCATTTCCCGTAATGGGGTCTAATAATTGGTAACTATTTTGTGCTCCTTCGTTACCTACTACATAAGGTCCCTCAAACGGTAGCAATAATTTTGCGCAACTATTCTCTGATCTTTTTGCAACTTGCAATGATCTTACAATCACCAATTCTCCTTTTTCAAAAACTGTCTTCTTTTTATTTTTTTGGTTCATCCTTTTAATATATTTTTTAGCTTGCTTCTGCAGTCTTTCATTCACCCTATTCAAAACATCTTCCATTTCCAATTTTCGATTCACTATCCAATTTCTTTGGGGTATTGTGCCAGTAAATAAATATTCTGGGCATTCATTTGTAACACCATGAGGTATTTGGTTAAGGAATCTTTCTACGTGATTTAAATTATTTTCCCATTGACAGTGATCCTGATTACATAAAATTCGTAAGTACTTGTTTATCTCTTTGATGTATCTCTCAGCTGGATTTGACGATGGTTTCCTAATGCTAATAAAGTTCAACTTAATTTCTTGATTTTGACTAAATTTAGCTAGTTTTTCACTTTCAAAATGAGTTGCATGATCTAATATTATTGTTTTTGGCGTTCCATATTTTTTTATGTACATTTTTAAAATCTCTATCACAGTTTTTGCATTGGTTCTTTTGCATGGGTAAACTTTAACAAATTTCGTAAAAATATCAGTGATAACAAATATGTGTTTATTCTCTTGTATGCTCGGTATTAAATTGCTTATGAAATCTATAGCAACAATTTGTAATGGCTTCTGTGCAACTATTGATTTTGTCAAATTTTTATTGTGATAATTTTTTTTCTTTTGCTAGTTGACATATGGCACACACTTTACAAATATTTTTGGCAATTGCTAAATCCTTTTTTGTTATATAGTTTTCTCTAAAAAGCATCCATAACTTCCTAGTCCCAACATGTCCATGTTCTTCATGTAAATTTTTCAAAATTTCCTTTGCATAATCTTGTGTAATTACAAATACTTCTCTATCTTCCAGACATTTATACCATATTTCCTCTATATTAATAGCATTATTTTTATAATTTGATTCCAAATTTTGTTGATCTTTCCTAATTCTATCCAATGAATATAATCCTTTCTCTTGTAGCATTCTATTTATACCAATTTTATACTTTCTCCGTTCAAATGTGGTTTCTGTCTCTCTACTTGAAGCATCTGCAACAATATTCTGTTTCCCAGGAATGTATTTTATTTCGAAATCATATTCTTGTAATAATAAAATCCAGCGATGTATTCTATTATTCGCAAATCTATTTTTAAGCATAGCTGTCAAAGCTGAATGATCAGTTTCTATAATGAATTTAGCTCCTAATAAAAAAAATCTCAATTTAGTGATACAAAATACCACGCTTGCCATTTCAAGTTCTGTTACTGAATATTTCCTTTCATGCATTTTAGTAACCCTAGATATGAAACTAATAGGTACTTCTCCTTTTTCCTGTTCTTGTATCAGTACTCCAGCAAAACGATCAGCTGATGCATCTGTTCTCAAAATAAATTGTTTATCATAATGTGGGTGATATACCTTGAGATTATTTGTAAAATCTTCCTTTAGTTCTCTAAATGCTTTTTCCCGTTTGTCATTCCACTGCCATTTTACACCTTTTTTTAATAGTTCAATTAATGGTATTTCTTTTCTACTAAGATCCGGTATCAATCGTTTGAAATAGTTTAAAATTCCTAGAAACCCTCTCAAAGTTTTGAAATTTGTTGGTTGTTTATATTCTAAAATTGTCTTAATTCGATCAGGATCCATAGAAACTTCTTTAGTGTTCAAAACATATCCCAAATAATTTATCTCCTCTTGATAAAATTTACATTTTTCTATGTTTAATTTTAATCCAGCATTTTCTAGTTCTTCGAAAATAATGTTCAAATGCTCTTGATGTTTTTCTTCATTTTCCGAATATATAAGGATATCATCTATATAATGAAGTATGAAATTTTCATATTTGTTTAAAATAGTGTGAAGTGTTCTTACTAAAGCTGCACATGAGCTCTGTAATCCGAAAGGTACCACACAGAATTGATATACCACTCCATCTATCATAAACGCAGTATATTTCCGACTTTCTTTTTCTAAAGGAATTAACCAAAAACTATGTTTCAGATCTAATTTTGAAAATATGTTTGCATTAGTAATTCTACCAAATATACTATCGATATTCATGGGACTTTCGTATTGTTTCTTTGTGTAGCTATTGATATTTCTTGCATCTAAACATATTCTTATTTCTCCAGATTTTTTTCGTACACACGTAACTGCATTAATATATGGTGAATTTGATCTTTCTATTATTCCATCTTTTAACATATTTTCTAATTCATGGTACACTTCATCCTTCAATTTATATGGAATTGGATATGTCCTTACTTTGAAATTCGATATATCTCTATTCATTTCCAGTTTATGTATATATTTCCTTGCTACTTGTACTTCTTCATTGAATAATCTGTTGTATTGTCTTATCAATTCCATTACAATTTTCACATATTTTTGTTTACACAAATTTAAATCTATTTTAGGTTCTTCATTGATTTGATTCATTACATAAAATGTATCTTCTTCTAATTTGTTTGTTTCTTGTTTGAGGAAATGAATATCTTCTCCTTTACAATTCATCAACTTTTCTTTATAATTGATAATCATTTTGTGATTGTCTAATTCATCGGAACCTAATACTATATCATAAATTAAATTCTTTACGACCAGCATTTGTACTTTAAACGAATTATTTCCTATTTGTAATTCCTCAATTATCATTTTACTTGTATCATATAGTTTTTTATTATTCGCTCCCACTAGTGATAATCTATTTGTATTTACCACCATAATATTTTTTTTTTCGCACTTGTCTATAATCCTTTCACTTATCAACGTTACTTCTGATCCTGTATCTATCAGAATTTTACATCCTATATTTTGTATTTTCCCTTTAATGAATATTAAACCTAAATTGTCATTCATTTCCCCAATTTCCCCAATATCAACAAATTCTCTTGGATGTTCGTACTTAGAAAAAATAATATTATGCACGTGAAAGCGGTTTAAGTAAAATTTCTATCTACAGTTTGACTATGATCCTCATAGCTTTCTTGTTCTTGTATTATGTTTACTTGTCTCCTGTCTCCTATTTCTTGATTTCTTCTATCATAGTTTCCGTCTTGGTTTTCCAACGTATCATTTCTTCTATCATCATTTCTTCTTCCAAAGTTTCTTCGATCATAATAATTATTTGTTCCTGTCCGTCTATCCTGTCGCCAATTTTCAATTCTGTCTTCATTATCATTTCTTCTGTCCGAATTTCTGGTATCTCTTCTATTTTCAAAGTACTTATTATCATTATTCTTATTTCCATTTCCATATCTTCGGTCTTCATTTCTATAATTTCTATTTTCAGTTCTATAATTCCTGTCTACATGTCTATCATTTCTTCGGTTATCAAAATCCCTGTTTCTATAGTTTCTATTTTCATATGTATTATTCATATCTCTTCTGTAATGTCCATCTCCATTTCCCCCTATTCCATTAAAATTTTTAATTTCATTTCTTTTCTCATTATTACTTCTTTCAAGTCTGAGTAAATAATTTGATAAACCTTCCATCGTCTTGATATTTTGTATCCCTATAGTTTCAGATACTTGTTGGTTGAAATGTCTGGAAATATATAACACCATTTCTTCTTCTCGCATGCTTGGCTCCAAATACTGTGCGTTGTTGTACATTTTCATTGCATATGCATTGAAATTTTTACTCTGGTTATAATCAGATTTCCCAAAGTATAGTTTCTCTCTGAAACTTGCCTGTTGTATCTCCCCCCAAAAATATTTTAAAAATTGTTTTTCAAATTCTTCGACATCGGGTATTTGTTCCTCTTTATTGCAAAACCACAATAAAGCATGTCCAGATAACATTCCTCTAATAATGATTTTTTTCTCTACAATGTCCCTTATTCCTCTCATCCTACTTTTGATTATTTTGATAAATACTTTTGGGTGAATTACATTTATATTACCATCAAATTTCACTCCAAAGTCGATATTTCCAGTATACATCGTTCCACCTCCATTCCGTTTTAGATTATCTTCTATTTCTTCTACAGTTTCATGTAATTTTCTATTCATTTTCTCCAATTCCTGGTTAAATAATTTGTCTATATTTTCACTCCTTTTAATACACGTTCCTGTTTGTTCCTCTATCCTTCCATTTAAATCATTAAATTTCTTATTCAAATTCTGTTCATATATTTGCATTACTTCTTCATTTGTTTGTCCTTGTACTTTAATGGACTGTATCTCTTCAATTAAATTCTCATTTTGTTTCTTCACTTCTACTTGAATTACTCCAGATAAATTTTCTTCTAGGCATCTTCCTAGTTCTTGAACTTCTTCTACCACCTGCTTGTTTGTATCTTGAATTTCCATGCGCAAATTTTCCTTCTGGTCCTTCATATCCTCTTTCACCTTTTCAATTTTCTTTCTAAATTCATTATTTTCTTCCCTAATTTTCTTAATCTCCTTTAAATTTTCAATTTTTCCTTCTTCTATTTTCTTTTCTAGCCTGTCCATGTTTCCTGTGATATTGTTAATATCCCCCTTAATCTCCTCCCTCATTGTTTACATATCTCCTCGCATATTCTTTTCCATACTATTCATATCTGCCCTATTTTCTTCAAATTTCCTATTCATATTCTCATTCATTTTCAAAAGAAATTGTTGCATCCAATGATCATTGCTATTTGTTCCTCCTTGGGGTTCCCGTCTACTATCCTCCTGTTCTTCCCTTTCTTCATCGGATCCACTTTCAACTCCTACCTGTTTACCATCTCTTAACGTCATTCTTTGTTCCATCGTAAATATTTAAATTTTTTTTATAATAATGTCAATAAATTTTTAATATTTTTATAATTATATGCACAGTTTTAATCACCCCACGTTTTGGGTGACAATTATTATAATGTTAACGTCAACCTAATTATCAAGAAAAATTCTTAATTCGCCACACGTTGGGACGCCAAATTATAATATATTTAATGTTCTACTGTTTTTATAATTATGTATTATATGATTTTATTTGAAATTTGATTATTAGATGCTGTTGTTACAATCGTGGTAGTAACTACACTAATGTGAAGACACCTTTATCACTGAATATAACCTATTTGAAATTTTGACAGGAATTGTCAAATTATTATGCCCGGCTCAGAAGAATATGAAATTTTATATTCTGAAAGATAAATTACTACAAAATCGACTTACTCGCTCTTACCTCAGGGAGGGGTTCAAAGATTAAAGAAAATTAATAATTTAAATTTTAAATTTATAAATTTCCAAAGAATATTCCAAAATTGTCAATTATACTATTGCAAATCTATAGTGACTGCTTGCTCAATATATTCTAAGACCATTAAATTATCTAATGACATCTACAATTTTTCTGTCACTGAAAATTAACTAAATGTCACTGATTATATCAAAAGTTTTATAGGATCCAAAATTTTTCAAATTCAATGAAATAGGAATTGAATTAATACCAAAGTGAGTTGGAATCAAAAATTATATATTATATACCATCAGATAACAAGTGAAAATGAATTATTATTCCCAAAATATAATAAAGAACAATAATCGTACTTTCTACGAACCTTAAAATTAAAAAAACAACCTATATACTAGAAGAACAACCTAATTAACTACTTATTCTAAACGTTCAAATCGTCGAAAATTACACTTGACGTATATAAATGTCAAATAACTATATGCGATGAAATTGTCTATTCAAAAAATTTTCTCTTCTCTTCAGGTGAAATTTTATATATCTTTAACGTTAATTTTGTCAGTATTCAAAAATGTGATATAGATGCATCTATCTTAATTTTATTTAAAGGCCTGTTAATTCTTGAAAAATAATTTATAAAATCTGGACTGGACTCACCAACTAGGTATCAGGATCACTCGTTCTGATTCTAAGCACGTCTTTTAGAATCGCCGGAACCACTTTAATAATTTTATAATTTAGAACCCGGAAAAATCACTAACACTATTTCAATATAATTATTTAAGGAATTATTCACGCACTGATCTTATCATGCTAATTATTATAATCTGATGCTATTTTAATATATCAATTACTATTATATTATTCAGCAAATTTGAGAGAACTCATATTAGATGTTCTCTCGAGAGGGGTTCAAAATCAACTAACTAAACTTTTTCCATAAATAATTCTGTTCTCCTTTGGTTACCAAAAAAATCCTTTTTTAAAAAAAATTCAAATTTATGTTTTCATATAACAAAGAGAGATTTTCATTCTTTAATTCTAATTGTAATTTTGCTACCAGCGACATCTGTATTCTTTTTTTAAAATCTTTATAAAATCTATGTATCATTAAGTATCTTCTGCATTATTGTCATTCGAAATTGTAATGTCAAATTTCATTTGCATATTGAATCTTTTAAATTATTTATAATACATTGTATATCACTAGTATTACATCCAAATATGTACATTTTTCTTTATTTCAATGTTTTCTTTAGATTTTAGATAGAGTATATGTATTAAAATATATATATTGTACTAATCCTCTAATATATTAAAATAATTAACAAATGTGACCAGATATATAGATGATATATTAATGCGTAGGGTGTACCCGTAGACACAACCAAGTTAAAAACTAAGAGAATTGTATAAACGAATTGAATGAATTGAGCAGCTATGTTATCACATATTAAAAAAAACAGTTACCAAAATGAATTAAAGGATGATGAATAAAAATTCTAATAATAGCATTGTTTAAATAAGTACAATTTTTTACCTTAATAGATAATCAAAGATCAAGTCAATGTCAACATGTACCAAAATATTCTGAACACTGCCATACAAACATCCGGGTAATTATAATGTAGCATCACTTGAAATCTGGAATAAAATAAATTAGTATTCGAGTCAATAATTTATTATCAATATGTACAGACTATGATAGGAAAGGGTTAAAATTGTGAAAGAGTTTGAAATACTTCATAGTGGGTTGACATACGGAACAGAGCCAAGCGATCTGTCAAGGAAGTATTGTAATCATGAAGTTTAATAAACAGGAAGTAATAAAAAAATTAGTGATTTTATTGCCAACTTGAATTTGTTAGTTACTAATAGAATATTGAATATTAAAGGCAAATTTGGAAAGCAAAAATTAGAAAATTTAACACCAGATAGTTGCAGATATATTAATATATATTTAAGGTTGTATGTTTTATGTAATTTAATGTAAATAAGATTACCTTAAAAAAGGGAAAACAAACAAAAGAATATAGTGTTACAAGTGAAAAAGACAATTTATAAAACCTTTAAGACTATACACATATGTACAAATAGGTGTTGATATCCTCCAGGACTCTTAAAAGAACTATTTTTACATTTTGAACCGAAAACACTGAAATCAATATATATTTTGTAACAGACTGTTAAAAGAAAGCTTTGCGTTTTACGATGAAAAAAGTTCGTTGATTTGTAAAACATATGAAGGTCGAGCGTGGGTAGTGAAATTGATAGCATCTGAGTGAAAGTGCTCAACAACATTTTTTAATTAAAATGGAACAAAAGTAGATTTTTGAGTTAAAAGTTAAGAAATAATAATATTATAAGTGAATAAAACTGCGTGAGATCGGGAGGTGATCAGCATTTCTTTCGCTAAGAAATCTTCAAGAATTGGGGAGACGCCAGCAGCAGAAACGTGTATAGCTATACTGAAGAAGAAAATCAAGATATGTACTATTCAAATATTAATTTTGGAATTCCAAACAGTAAACAGTGAACAATTAAAATATATTTTCAACATATCAATAAAATTTTCCACAAAAAGGCCTAAGCATTTTAAGATGCCAAATATCATATCTCATACATGGATATTCATGAATTTCAATCAATAGTTATAAAACTGTACTTACTTGTAATAATTAATTTGTTTCGTCATTGTTCACACTGTATGTAAATTATCATTTATCTTCCATTTCTTTTTCCTAATGCATGCTTATTTATTTTCTATCTATCACTATTCTAATTTCACATCACTCATATTTCCTTCTATATATATGCAATTGTATTGGTGGTTTTGAATAGTATATCGATAATTTCAACGTATATATGAACGTTAAAATCTTGTAAATATCTCGTGAATGTATTATAAACTGTGAATACCGTATTTAGCTTCGCTTTGGACTCGATAGAAGCGCATGTTTCTCATATGCGCCGACGCAATAGTGTTTATGCTCAATAGCATTCAGTGCGCATGACTCTATAGAATACAGTGGCGGGATCAGGAAATTTGGTGTTATAATAATTTTGAATTTTGATCTCAATAATTTTACTAAACTATTTTCTATAAAGTGTTCTGCATTTTTAATTTTTATTCAATATCCATAATAGATTTATCAAAAATTGCTCAATTCATTCATTCTGTAGAATAATATCCTGAATCATGAAAGTAAGAGGTGTATATTCATAAAATATTGAATTTCCGTATATAGTGAACTATAAAATTTAATAATTAACTAACCAAAGTTAAAATACATTTATTTATGTGCGTCCGGAACCCAAACGGAGGAGTCTACATGCCACCGACTCTTCATTAAAATAAAAACAATAGTAATATATAATTATCAATTAAGAGAGCAGCCGAAGATACGTCAAGTCGACGATAACAACACAAGTTATAACCATAAATTAAAATTAAAATTTAAAAATAAATAAAGATAATTCGAACAAAATTGAAAATATCACGGGGATTGCAGCCTAAATAATATTTATATTCTTGTTATACAAAACCGAGCGCTTTCGAAAGACTATTTCTTTCTTTTTCAAGGTTGCATGTTAGAATTATAAGAAATCAAAGAAAACAGGATACATAGTAATCACATCCGACTTAAGTTAGATCTAAAATCAATGCCTCAACATTGAATTAAAATGCAATAGGAAACCAAAAAATTGAAAAAGTGAACAAGTAAAAATTGAAAAAATTGAAACATTGAAAAATTGACAAATTGCAAAATTGAGTTTAAATTAACAATATAAAATTAATACTTAGCTAAAATCTCTCCTGAAGGAAACACATTTTGGTTTTTTTAACTTCACCACTACTACATTTTGACAGAGAATATTTAAAACTGATTCGGTTGTTTCAAGTGTATCTAGTTTTTGGATAGACAGTAATGTTTTTTACTCTACCATACCTGCTTTCAGTCGTATTCTCTTCAAACGAGTTTGTTTTATTATATGTCAAACATACCAGGGTAGTTAGAAAATTGCAAAGTGGGATACCAAATGTTGCACCAAAACTAGCAATGAGATTAATATTTAAAATTTTGGATCTTGATGTCCAATTACTGTTAAAATTTTTTTCTTCTTGCAAAAAAATTCTTTTTCTTTCATATAACAGTTGCCTGCTGTTATCATTTGGTAGGTTATTTATAACAAGGAGTTGAATATGCTCAGAGCCACCAAACAGCATGAACTCTCACTTCATCCGTCCCGCGGCTCTGAACGCATCCAGGCAGTTATCGCGTGTAAAAAAGCACAGGCTAAAAGAGGACAACACCAATAGGTGGTAAGTTTTATTATCACAAGAGGTTTCCTTACAGAAAAGAAAAAATTAATCAAAGTCCAGTCTCTCACCCTGGAATTTAAGATTCTGAAATTGCCAACTTCAGAGGCTGTCACCCTCTGAGTAGCAAGAGTTTTTTTATATTTTAAATTTTTTAATTTAATCATACAACAAACTTCAAAGAGGGAAATGGCAAGCCCCACACCCTGTCAAGTTTGTCAGTCCCGACAGAGGTAGGAACTCACCACAACCTCCCCGAAATGCTGTTGGTTTAAGTAAGTACTCTCAATGCCTGGTGTTATTTGATTCAACATGCTATACTATTACTTTTTTGTGAATTATGTTATAGTGTGAAAAAATGTTTATAGCTGATAGTGCAACGCCCGTGAAAGAAACGCCACAATTTCCACACAGACACCCCACAGCAACTAAGGGAAGAATCGTCACTGCTAGCTGGGTTGACATTTGTAAAATGTAACAAATATGTATAAATCTTACTTATATCATCGATGTCAGATTTTTTATTCATACTTAGGTCATTAACTTGGATGTGGTACATTTCTAAGAATTTACGTTTATTTCTATTTCTTTCAATTTCCAAAATCTCACAATTTCCAAAATCTACGTGATGTGTCTCATCTATTATGTGTTCGGCAAGAGCACATTTTCTTTTCCCTAACCTACTATCACTTTTATATTGTACCAAACGATTTTTTAAATTTTGTGAGGTTTCACCTATATACTTCTTCTCACAATTCATACATGGTATTTGATAGACCACATTTGTACGTTGGAGGGTCTCATCTTTGTGTTTAAGTTTAGTGAACAATTGGTTTAAAGGCTGCGCTGATTTTTGTGCAATTCTCACTGTGGAAATATCTTTGAAATGTTTAATAATTTTATCAGAGATTTCACCAAGATATGGTATTGATCCGAAAACAACATTAGGTTGGTTTTCACCTTCTGTGTGATTCCTATCTCTGCTCATCCCCCCAGGGACAGTTCGATCACTTTGCGTGTTGAAAATCAACTTTTTTAAAATATGTGAAGGGTAACTATTTTGTAATAAAAGGTCAAACAATTCTCTATAATTTTTTTGTAAACATGATGGGTGTGAGATCTTTTTTATTCTATTTTTAAGTCCTAAAACCAAGTTCATTTTCATTTTATATGGATGATAAGACATGTAATTCATAAACCTTCCTGAAAAAGTTGGTTTTTTGTACCAATCTAAGATCAGGGTATTTGAGTTAGTTCTGATCACTTTCGTGTCTAAAAAAGGTACAAATCTATCACGTTCTTCTTCCACTGTAAACTGTATATTATGGTGGTAGCTATTGAAAATATTTAAAATTGTTCCAACTTGGTTGTTAGGTACCGCGGTGATGATATCATCTACATATTTTTTCAAAAAGGGTATGTGAAAGTTGACCTTATTCAGGCAATCAGAAATCAAATCATCCATGACGAACTGAGCAAAAATAGGAGACACAGGGCTGCCCATTGGGACACCAAAAATCTGTCTATGAAACTGCTTGTCAAAAACAAAACAAGTATTATTGCTAATGAAATCTACCATTTTTAAAAAAATTACTCAGACTAAGGTTACAATGTTCTTGTATTTGTTCCCAATGTTTTGTTATACTTTGTTTTACTAACGTAATGGGAGTGTTGGTAAATAAAGAGATAACATCTAAGCTAATTATTACATAGTTTTCAGGAATTTGTTGGTTTTGTATGATTACTATGTATCCTGTTTTCTTTGATTTCTTATAATTCTAACATGCAACCTTGAAAAAGAAAGAAATAGTCTTTCGAAAGCGCTCGGTTTTGTATAACAAGAATATAAATATTATTTAGGCTGCAATCCCCGTGATATTTTCAATTTTGTTTGTTAATAGTTCAGCCGTGATTACTTGTCTATATATATATATATATATATATATATATATATATATATATATATATATATATATAAATATATATATAATGGATATTTTTGTGGGGATGTGGCAATAAGACTCCAGAGTGAATTCTTTCAGATATTTATTCCCGAGCTTTCGAATGATTTTCATTCATTATCAAGGGCTATAAATAATTGGTCAATGTTATCATTAATAATAATTAAATGAAATAATGAATACTTACATAAAATCTATAGCGAATTTTGGAATAGTTGTTAATTTTTATAATAAATTCTTTTAAACATAAATCAATGAAAAACTCAAAAAACAATATGACAATAAACAAAATATTTGATCTTGAACTACTACAATTTTTATTTTTTTATATCATAAAATTAAAGATTGTTATGAATCTTCTGTTCTTTTTTCATAATATAAAAGATATGCATAGATAACACTAAGGTTATTTAAATCTTTTTTATTTATTACATAATTTTGTTCTGCAATATATGTTGTTTCCAAAAAAAGGCGTTTTCTATAATTACTTTCTATTGCTAAGACTTTGGCAGATTGATAATCCATAGAATGGCCTTCATAAAACACGTGTTCCGTTAAAGCACATCTATCAGGATATAATCTACTGTCACTTTTATGAGAGGCGATTCTATTGGTTAGCGATCTTTTACTGTGACCAATGTATTTCTTATTACAGATATTGCAAGGAATCTCATGAACTATATTAGTTAATTTAGTAGTGGGAGTCTTGTCTTTGATCTTACTGAAAATTGATTTTATTGTAACACATTGTTTATTCGCAATTCTGATATTATGTGGTTTGAATACTCCAGAAATTTTAGAAGTGATAGATTTTATATATGGAAATGAAATATAAGTTGGAGATGTAATATTAGTAGTTAAAATGTCACTGTTTTCTTCGTTTCGTATTATGTCAACAGTAATGTCATTTCTATTGTCAGAAGTATTATTTGAAACATGTTTCAAAAGACATGAAGGATATGCGTTATTATAGAAAAGTTTGTAGAGTATTTTTAGATTTTTACCGTGGAATATTGGATTGGAAATTTTTAGGACTCTGGTTTCCATCTGTTTAATCAAGTTAATTTTTGTACTACGTCGATGATATTAATGGTAATTTATATATCTCCCAGAATTGATAGGTTTCCTATACCAGTCAATCAAGATTCTATTGACTGGTATAGGAAACCTATCAATTCTGGGAGATGGTATTTTACATGATTTCAAAAAAAAATTTGATTCAAATTTGATAAGGTACTTTAATTGTTTATTAAATGGAAATGTTATTCTTTCTAGAGTAACTTGAGACGTGTACATGGCGTAAAGTTTTACTGACATCCGTAGATGGCAGTTTTGGTAGTATAATTATTACAGAGTCGTTTACCCCTAAAACAATTATTAAAATTCCCATCTGATCTAAAATTTAAGACATTAGCCTCCGAAATTTGTGAATTTGAGTTAATAAATTTAGTAATAACTTCTTGTACATTAGTGAAGGTGCCTGCTTCCATTATCCACCTAGTTTTTTCCAAACTAGTGTTTTTGTTTAAGTGTTTGACAGTTGTTTCTGTGGTATATTTTTCGGCATCTTGAACAGGTACGCCTTCGCTTATATACGATCTTTTTAATTTTTCTGCTAAACGCTCGATTTCAGTGGCATAACTTACAGTGTCCCGAGAAATTTGTTTAAAATTTAACATTTTAGTAGAAAGGGAACTAGAACTTTCGCGCTAATCCCATTTTTTAGCGCGGTTATAATATAGTCTATTGTTACAAATAGCACACTAGTTTAGACCCTGAATCCGACTCTGTCTAAGCCATGTATGAAAGTTAAAATTATGGCGGATGCGCAGGGATTTCTTAGAACTGTTTACGATTGTGACTATCTTATCTAGACATTGTTTTTGTGACCAGTCTTATCTAGAAAATGCCAGAGAGTCAATTGTTTTTGTGTAAGGCGCAATCTAGAATTATCTAGTAAAAGAGGCACTAATATATAAAGGACCAACCAGGGAGAGTTAGTTTAGTTGATAAAGTGATCTCGTGAAATAAACAACAAGAATACACAGAAATAGCGAACAGTAAAATGTTGATATAAATTAATAATTAAGGTTGTGTGTATATAAATTAAATTTAAGTGAATAGTTAAGTGTATATAAATTAAGTGTTAGTGAGTAGTTTAGTGTTTAAATAAATTAGTAAGTAGCCATACCGTGTGTTTAAAGTTTATCCCACCAGTAATAAAAACGTTCAAAAACATAAGTAAAACATTACAATATTATTTTCGGCTGTTATTAAAGCACGAGTTTTACGTATTAGACGAGTCTTAATGAAAGCAACAGCGTTATCGATACGATCCCTGGTGTTACATTTTAGTAATTCAGAAGCATCTAAAAAGGATGGAAATTTCTCTATGGAATCATCGAATTCGATGGGTATTATCTAAATTAAAAAATTTAATAGCGCTCACTGGCATGATTCCTGAGTTATCGTCGTTTTCGCTATCTTCCTCAAGTTGACGAGGGTCTATTCGTTGAATGCAGGAAGTAGATACTTTGTACTTAACACTAAGAGCCCGAAATGCCCTCAATACTAGGTCCCTAATCTTTTGAAATAATTGATTTGCGGGAAATTGTTGATCGGTGTCTAGCATTTCCCAACAAAAAGCCAAAGTTCGCGTAAATTTGTTAATTAAATAGGTTAATCTATCTCTTATTTTATCTCTAATGGCAACAGTTTTCGGTATATTCTTCTTAACAGCTCTTTTAGCTTATTTTATAATATCATCTCTGAATAATTCTAAATGAACAATTATTTGTTCCTACATCAACTTAATGACTAATAAGGATAAAAGTAACGTGCGAGGTAGAAAAAATCGAAACATAAATATGCCATACCAGAAATGATCAATAGTCACTCGAACATACGTTACACTTCCGAAAGCAGCACTACACATATACCACGATCCAGTCACTGAACGGTCCACCATACTTTCTCGGGAACGCACCATTTCGTTCAATGAGTTCCTTTTCATCCTCCTTGTGTGGAAATTGTAGATTTTTAATACCAATTTAATAATTACAACAGCATCAATTATGTAGAGTAACAAAACAAAATTAAATTTGAGTGTACAACTCCGTTTTCCGTAACATCTTAATCCGTAGATTGCTTTTGACCCATAATTAAGAAAAAAATATACCTGATGTTGAACCATTTTCAGACAATTATTTTTGGCAGAATTGCCATGTAAAGTAAAACTCAGGAGATGGATTTCTTCATATGTGTATTCAAAGAGGAAATAGAATAGTCTAATACAAACAATATAATAATGTGTATCGTAAAAGGAATTCTTTTATATATATATATATATATATATATATATATATATATATATATATATATATATATATATATATTAACAAATAAACCAATAACAATATTCTGCAAGCTAGTCAGATTCTGCGAGTTCAATGTAGGTTGAAATTGCAAATACATTTTGCTCAACTATTTCGAAAAATTATTATTAAACCGTAATGTAAACAAAAGACGTCTTATTAGTATCCCTAATTTTCTTTTGGTGACTTTGCAAGCCAGACCCGTTATAATTTGCAAGCATTGCGTTAATTTTTCGACAAAGCAGTCGATTTAAGTCATTTGCTTTAAAGGGAAGCCCCCAAGCTGCTCCGCAAGGGTAGTAGTGATATCGTCAATATTATCCTGTTTAGCAGATCTGATGCTACCCATTGCATGGTCGTCCCCATCCGCTTCGTATTCCATATGTAATTCAATATATCTGTGATCTCTTTGGATCACATCTTCATACACCTTCCATGATATGATATTATTTAGGAGACTTCCGCTTGTAAAGGTAACATCGATATTGTCTTCGCCATTATCTGTAGAGAACTTGTAAGGTTCGATGGCATTATTCACAATAGATAATTGATTTCCCGTTACAAAATCCTCTAGTTAGTCTTCTCTCTCATCAATTCGCTCCGAAAACCATGAATATTATTTACAGTTAGTGTTGGAGTAGGTACCTCTATATGTGTTTATGATGTCCTGAAGGTTACTTGGAACATCTTCGATGTTACCATCCCATTTAAAGTAGATTGAGACGTCTATAAGACTGCACTCGAAATAGATTACCCGACAAGCAGGAACGCACTGGGTGATGTATTGGCTTATCTGCATAACTTCTAAGTCTTGATTTAGGATCACGATTGCCGTTAGAGGCTTCTGGTCCTTTTCGTATAATAATTTATACTGTGTAAATCCAGGAATACGAAACTTGTTTCTTCGCTTGAATAAGTAGGGTTATTGTAGACATATCATTGACACGTTTCTTGTTTCTGCAACAGGTCTAATCTCGCCTGTAGCTAGACGGCGGTTTCCTAAGTTTGCCTGCGCTACTTTTAATATGAGCTTATTGACCATAATCAATAATCGAAACTAGTTTTCCGGTCCTTTCCATATATGTCAGACACTTTTTTGACCTCGCATCATGCTTTGTCTTCCTACCTCAGAGCAATTATAGCATTTTATTTCCGAACTGTTGCAATTCCTAGTATCGTGATCTTTGGCACATTTGGCAGCATTTGGCACAGTTGAATCCGACAGTGTGGTTGTATATACCCATAACTCAAACAATTATAGCATCTAAGAACCCTACGTGATCTTTTACAAAACGAGACGACCACTTAATGTAGACTCGTCCTTCCTCAACAAGTATCTTCCTTGCTTTCGCATTGGCTTCCGCCACCCAGTGAGCCAACTTCTTGTCTCTCGGTCCAAATTTATTCTTGGGTTCTAATTCCACGTCGGCCTTCCCTTCCAAATGCACCTCGAAGGCTACCCTTAGGTCATCACCACTTATATCGCTTGGTACCCGTATACCGCAATTCCTGACGATAGCTTGCTTTATATTTCATAGTTAAGCCTTAACGATTTGAATAATGTCTTATTAATTTTAGATTCATCGATCTCTCTTGCTTCAATTCGCATACCGTTCTCACCCTATTGGCTTTCATACTTGGATCCATAGGGTTCAGCCAAGTGGTGAGTAATATCTTTGTATCATCACAAGTGAGAGCAGAGCTATCGTCTATGGGAATCAACCTAGGCACCTTCCTGCGTATCGGCAGCACTGCTCCGCCAGTCGGAATCTGGACTTTGTCCATTTTTGCCACCGCTGCGTAAGATTGGCCTACTGTATCGTATTGTTCTCAATTTTCTTCTCGAGCTGTTTAAGTTTGCCAATAACTTCGCGATCTTCATCCACCTTTTGGCAGTGCAGCATTTCCAAGCTGTCAAAAGTAACCGAAAGACTCTCCAGCAGGCTTGTTAATTCTTGCTTTTTAGACTGGGTGTCTTTCAACCATAAAACGGCTTGATTGACAGCAATTCGAGTAATTGAAAATCTTTCATATGATCTATAAGGGTCTAACCTGGAAAGTCAGAAATGCTGTCGAACAGTTCCACCGTGACAAGGTCAGAATTGATCCCGAAACACCGTGATCTACCCCACATATTGGTCACTTAACCAACTAAATACATATACTTATTCTCCAATAATATTTATCGAGTAAGTATCGCGCATATCCTTTGTAGCACACTGTATTCCCCCATCGCAGGGGGAAGACCCTCTTAGCCGTAGGCTTGGACTTACACTTGCGGGGTCTTATAGGCTGAAGTGATATGCCTTTTAAACCAGGTGCAATGCGAGGTTTAACTGCCTGCCAATCGTTTCCCCCTTAGCCACGAGGAGGCGGGGAGATCAGCTAGATATTCTCGCGTCACTTAGTGTTCGTTGAAAAACTGCTTTTTTTTATAATTTCACTATGCACTCTGAAAGATCACTCGCTTATGCTAGTTGATGGCGAGATATTCATTCGCTCTAATAAGAAGCGAGAGTAAGTGATGATACTAAAAAAATGGAATGGGAGAGGTAGATCCCACCACACATCCCTGGCCTAACATGACCAGTCGCTTTCAAGAAGATGAGGAAAAGAGGAGGTGCCACTATTTTTATTACATACCAAGACTTCATTTGTGTCTGATTATGGCGAGACTAAGAGTCTAAGCTAGGTATTAGTCATTATTTCGTCAGAGTCCCTATGATTAACCCCTGGTCTCCTGCTTGCAATATTGCCAACAACTCGCCATTTAAACTTAATTTTCATTAAATATAAATACTAATACTAAAAGGCCGTTTTAGGTATCAAACTTTAAAGTATCTACATACAGATCTCAAGGATTAGAATTATATAGAATCATTAAAACGAATTGCCCAAGCTACGAAAAATACCCACAGACGACCCACTAAGCCTAGACCTAACTAAACTAGTTATACCAATATTAACCTAGGTTTGCCTATCTAAGTTTGTAAGTACAATGTACCTTTTATTGCTGAATGCCAATAACAATATTTTTATTACTCTGGTTTTTTTCCTCAATAATAAAATCACCCAATACATTTATATTATTACCTAAGAGACTGATGGTCTCGTGGGCCGTGCCCGGAAGGTGACCCAGCACCCGAACAATTTCTTCTCTTTGGTCCGTGGAAGAGTGACAAGCCATGATTCTATGGGCTGGGCTATCTACTAGGTCGCATCGTTCGCATGCTGAGCCCCCTTTCCCGATTCTAGAAAGGTATACACCGACATTACCATGGCTACTAAGTAGTAGCGTAGTTTGCCGCTTCAATCTGACTTGGCAATTATTAATCCAGTCTCTAGTATTCGGTATTGTTTCTTGCAAGTATCCTCCGTCCCACTATTCTTACTATTTGTCGAGAACTATTCTATGGACTTCCAGTTGCACCACCGTCCAATACCTGACTTCTTCGCTGTTTATTCTTGTACCAAGAAGGTACGCGTTCCCAGTCTTCTTAAGCACCGCCAGTGCCTCCATTTGCTGAAGGTGCAGATGAAGTGATGGTATTTGTGATAATATGCAGAGTGACTCGCTAGGTGTTGAACGGAATGCGCCTAACATCGCTCTTTACCATATAATAATAATAATAATAATAATAATAATAATAATAATAATAATAATAATAATAATAATAATAATAATCCCTCCTAGGAGCTGTAAGACCTTGTCGTTGGTGGAGTGGCTTAGTAACTTCCTCAATCCTCGAGCCGCAAGGACGGGAAGGGAGGAGTGAAACTAAAAAACAGCTCAGAAATGGTCAGTGGGGCACTGGTGGGGCTATCTATGCCGATGTGATAGCACCAACAAATGCCAGTAGAAGATCCAACATGCCCAAGTTACATCCGAACACACTGGCAAGTCCTGACCAGACATGGGGGACGAGCGGCGAGTTTCCGGCGCCGAAAAACTGGAATCGGCTATGGTATGGTAACCCAGACAGAAGAGTCCCGATGGAGTAAACCAGCGATAAAAAAATCCGAAATCTAAGGTGGAAGAGCCGTGCCGAGAGATGAATGATCATGCGTAGTTGATCGCTAACGGTTCCCTCCGGATACCA
Source organism: Galeruca laticollis (assembly GCA_963921935.1). NCBI lineage: Eukaryota > Metazoa > Arthropoda > Insecta > Coleoptera > Chrysomelidae > Galeruca > Galeruca laticollis. Next base: position 180,024,113 of record OY998179.1, on the reverse strand, counting down.
GGCGACCTCCGGTTGTATGCAGCCTTTCTGTAGTATCCAGGCTCTGTTGCAGATGACTTTTATTTCCTAGGTTACTCGTGGGAATTGTATGGATAATCACAACAATAAACCCCAAACAGAGGCGCCTCCCTCTATAAATAGAGGCAACACTAGAACGAACCCGGAAAAGGAGGTTTCACCCCGGTTCCTGGTCGTTAAAAGAAAAAATGATAATTTTGACAAAGTTAGCCCATTCTTGATTGAAAAAGCTTTGAACGGTTTTTGTGGTACACCCAAACTAGTTCGAAAAATTAAAGAAGGATTATTAGTAGAAACAGTGTCTATTGGCCAATCAAAAAAAATACTATTCATGACACGACTTAGTGATATGGATGTTGAAGTAATACCCCATAAAACACTAAATTTTTCCAAAGGTATAGTTTACTTCTGTGTACAGACTTAAAACCAAAAGAAATGGAACATTTATGGACACACCCAATCATGTCATCACTTTTAACACACCTATTCTGCCAAAAAATGTTAAAATTGCCTTTTATTCATCAAGCGTTCGCCTATACATCCCCTCCCCTGTACGATGCTTTCGTTGCCAACGTTTTGGACACACGTCCTTAAATTGTGCGAAACCTCAAGTTTGTGTTTGTGGAAAACCTGTCCACACTGGCTCCCCTTGTGAATCGCCGGTGGAATGTGTAAACTGCAAAGGTCCACACTCGGCAAGATCCAAAGAATGTCCTATCTTTAAGAACGAAGCAGCTATACAAGAAATCAAAACTAAAGAAAAAATATCCTATCCGGAAGCTAAGTGGAAAATGACAATGAATACTCCAAAACCCAATACCTCTTATTTCCAAGCAACCTCCTCTCAACAGATAAACTTAAACTCCACACTAGAGTCCCTTATCCCAAAAATTTCGAAATTTCAATAATTTCATTTGGTTTTCTTAAGCTTTCAGGAATATCACGATTTTTGTCTTTAAGAAAATTATGTGATCTAAGTACCCGCCACAGGCGATTAGAATTAGTATTTTCAAACTGATGTAATAAATAGGCACGTTTTTCCCTTTTAATAGCTTGGTTTGTGTAGTTTCTCAAATTTTTATAAAAGTTTAAATGATCATTTGATCGTGTCCTTTTATATCTTCTAAGAGCCCTTTTTCTTTCATTTATCATTAGTTCTATTGCAAAAGTTAAGCATGGAGCCTTGTTTTTTGTTATTCTGGAAGTTGTTGTAGGTGCGTGTCTATCAAATAAATTATCTAAACAGTTTACCAAATATGATACCTTTTTGTCAATACCCTCCTGATCAAATATACGAAAAAATAATATATCTCTCAGATCATTATAAAATAATTCGTGATATTTTCTACATTTATTCTACAATACACCAATGAATGGCTGAGACTTCATTATGAATAACTCCTCCATCTACCACACTATTTTCATCAACTATTATATAATCCAGAAGTGATATTTGTCGTGTTGGTTCGTCTAAGACTTGGAAAAGTTCAAAATTATCAACAATACTGTCCATTTCATGAACAATATTATTCTTGTACAGATAATTTATATTAAAATCACCTAAGCAAATTAAATTATCAACAGTTGGAAATAGAGAGATTAAAAAATCTTCAAATTCATTCAGGAAAGCATTATCTGTTATTACATGAGGTTTGTAAACTACTCCTATGCCAATTACTTTTTTGTTCATAGTTAACTTTCTTAATAATTTTTCCCAAATAGTATTATCATTTTTAATAGCCAATTGACAATTATACGAATTTTTTACATATATGCATAAACTCCTACCTCTTGCATTTCTATCTCCCCTGTATAACATATAATTACTTATTTTTAATATGTCATCACTATTATAATGATAAAGCCAAGTTTCACACAACAAAAGAATATCAAATTCATGTTTCTGTAACAATTTTTTTACGTTTGAAAGCGATGGTAAAAGTGAGCGTACATTTAAACAGCCTATGCTAAGACCATTATTCTCTCACCCACAACCTTAAGAAAATACTAAATGTAAATAAATATTTTTTTCCCTATATAATTACCAACAAATAGACTTGATAACAGTTCTATTAGCAGAACCAGGTATTTATCGTAAAACCGACAGTGATGAGTGTGGACACTCTGCACAACGCATATATTATTTGATCCCAAAAACTCGCAAAATTGGTAATTCTACAGCTAACTATTTTAAAATTAGAAATTAGATATTTATATATAAAGAAAGCAATTGGAAATTTGGAAACAAAAAAAAATAAAAATAAATCAGAAAATCAACAATTAAATTCAGCAGAATATAAATTCAAGTAAAAGTTTAGTTAGAATGATGCATCGTCTCACTAATCACTCACTTGGTCAGCTGGCTTCATAATCTTCATAACACTGTTCCTATAATGGAACTTAAGAAATATATTTCCATTATTCGACCAAACTGTGCCTCCCTTGTTAATCTTCTGTACTGCATCTTTGAATAGTGCCTGCATATCTGGTGATAAATCCTCTCTAACAACTAAACCTGTGCCTTTTAATAACTTCTTCTGCTTAAATATCAAGTTTTTGACTTGAAGCGTGCTCATCTGAATTAGGATTGGTTTAATTTTATTTTTATCTGGTGATTTCAGTCGATAACAATTATTTACACATAATTTATAGATAACCGCAGCTTACTATTTATTATTTCTAGTACAGTATCCATACAGTTTTCATTTTGCAGCTCTATAACTCCGTTAAGAATTAAATTTTTAGCTTGTGTAGTGGGAAAAACTCTTTTGTTCACCACTCTTGCTGCTCTATGGTCCCATATTTTGATCCCATATGAAAGGATGGGAATAATTGCGCGCAGATAAATTATTTTCATCGAGTCCTAAAGTTTTTCGGTTTTGCCCCAGGTATACCTCCTTAAAACTTTCTCGTTGATATACATAATGTGCTCCCTGTACAACAGTTTCTCATCAAGTATAATCCCTAGGTACTTCATGTGCGTAACTCCCTGTATGGGGTTCTCTTCCATCCTTACCACTGTATTTCTATTGCGTGATAAGTTCGAAAATACAACGTATTTTGTTTCCTTTTTTGATATGGTCAATTTACTTTGTAGCGCCCATTCCACCAGAATCCCCATACATTGATCAACAATTATTTCCAATTCCGCTCTATTAACAGCGTGAATTGATATCGCAACATCATCCGCAATGACTCTCACCCCCTCTGGCCACTCAACCTCGAGGAGTATATTCATCACCAGATTGTACAAAAATGGACCCAGTACTGACCCAAACCCTGAGGACAGCCTTTTGTGCACAGCTTTTCTGTTACAGTGTGAGTGGCCTGGTATCTAACCTTCCTGTCAGTCAAATAGTTCTTCATAAGATACATAATCGAGCTGTGTACTCGCTTTCTGTCAAGTTGTTTAATAACGCTCGGCCACAATAGTTTGTCTAAGGCTCCCGATATATCGCCAAATAGGACTAGACTTTGTTTCTGTGCTTGCCTGATATGTGCATTTAATTTAGACACTGCTTGCACAGTTGGCCGCGCTTTACGAGAACAACATTGCATTTTACTGAAAAACGTGCGCTCACTATGAAGTGAGAAAATTTTATTCAAGATAAGCCGTTCAATTTTTTGGCCAGTTCCGAAAGTAGTGTGGCCGGAGTGCTTTCGGATCCTTAGGATCCCGATCGGGTGATTTGAGAATAGTAACAAGGTTGCCTACCTTCCATTTGTTCGGGAAATAACCTAAAGTTAGGCATGCATTGTAAAGCCAAAGAGGGTAAGGTTTAATGTGCTGATAGCACATAGCTATTATTTTACCGTGTATTTTGTCAATACTGGGAGCCTTATATGGCTTGAGACTGCTTCATCGAGGTCTTTGTCACTGAAGGTAACTATGGTATTAACATCCCCAGTGCTCAGTCCTGCGGCTTCTCTTACCTCAGTATGGTATTGATTTACGTTATTGATATCATCGTCTGGCAAGAGGTTGCTCAGAATTTCCTCCGGCGTATCCTAAAGTAGGGTAGTCACAGAGCCGTCGGAGTGTCGTACATTAGACATCGTAGTACCGGTTTTTATCTTATTTGCAGATAATTTATAAACTTCACCCTAGGGGTCGTTTTGCAGATCTTCATCCATAAACAACATTCACGAGGTGAGTTGCCCATTCTTCTCATCCTCCATGTATTCTTCTCTTACATCGACGAATTGTCGGTGTACCCTGCTCCGCTCTAAGTCCCTACGTTTAAGACGTTGATACAGCTTGCGCAGCCTAGCGACTGTACGCTCCTTATTTGAAAGATGTTCAGACCACCAAGGAGTATCTCTACTTTTCCTTTTGGTAACTTTGCAAGCCAGACCCGTAATAGTTTGCAAGCATTGCGTTGGTTTTATGACAAAGGAGTCGATTTCACTCATTCGCCTCAAAAGGAAACCCTCGAGGTACTCTGTAAGGATAGCAGTGACCTCGTCAATTACATCCTGTTCAGCTGATCTAATACAAACCATCTCATAGTCGTCCCCATCCGCTTCGTATTCCATGTGTAATTCAATATACCTATGATTACTTTAGATGACATCTTTATACACCTTCTATTGAACGATATTATTTAGGAGACTTCTTCTTATAAAGGTAACATCGATATTGTCTTCTCCATTATCTGTAGAGAACGTGTACGGCTCGTTGGCATTATTCACTATGTATAATTGATTACCCGTTTAAAATTCTCTAGTAACACTCCTCTCTCATCAGTTCGCTTCGAAAAACACGAATATGATTTACAGTTAGGATCCCCAACGACTAGTATTGGAGTACCTCTATATGTATTGATTATGTCCTGAAGATGATGCTGTAAAATTTTGGCGGTGTGAACAAATGGTAAGCTACGAAGAAAGGATTCACATGGGGGATGGAGAAGTTATTGAAGAAATTAATGGCAATGGCAAAATAAAAATATCGTACGGAAAATACTGTAGAAGGCACAGTCGAAGTTATTAATGAGTGTATAACAAATTTGTCGCAAGCTGCTCAAGCGTCAATCCCAAACAAGTCAGCAATGAGAAAAGTAATTAGACGAGAACGTAATCAAATAAATGCTGCACTTGCCGATCCCATAGACCTTCATCAATTGATATTAACTGATACACATAAAACATATATGCTTCAACCAGGGATAGAAGAATACCTCATATTAGGAAATAGTGGAGATGGACCAAACAGAATTTTAATTTTTGGTAGAGAAAGGTGGCTCCAATATTTATATACATCGAATACGTGGTATGCAGATGGTACATTCGCAATAGCACAAATACTATTTTCCCAAATTTATATTGTGATGGCAAAGAAACATGGTGGGGTACACCCAACATATTATACCTTTTTGCCCAACAAACAACGTGCCACGTACACACGTATGTTTGAAATGGTTGAATAATTGGAACCAAATTTAAGACCACAATCTATCCACTGCGATTATGAATAAGCAGCTTTTAGCGCCATGAAATGTTGCTCTCTGTTATTCAATGTAAGAGGTTGTTCCTTCTATTTGGCACATAACATGAGGAAGCATTTAACTGAAATGGGAGCTACCCAACAATGACGCAGAATTTGCATTAAAATTCAAATTGATCGTCGTCCTAGCATTTATACCGGTTGATGATTTGGATGTTTATGTTGATGCATTGGCAGATGAATTGCCGGTAGAAATTCAACCATTATTAAATTGGTTCAAAGATAAATATATCCGACTAAATAGATGAGGAAATGGTAGACGTCTTCCTTTTTTTGCCTCCAGAAATGTGGAGTTCATTTAATCGTAATCTGAGTTAGGCATGGATCATCCAACTATTTGGAAACTTATAGATGGATTACGTAAAGTGCAGAAAGGTCGCGATAATTATTATGAACAACTTGTTGCCGGCTATCGTCCACAAAACAAATTAAAAAAAATCGTGATGCTGATGAGCGTATTTTCATAATTGTTTTGGATTATGGAAATACAGATCGTTTGGAATATTTACGTGGTCTAGCACACAATTATAAAATGACTCAATAAATATTTTAAATTTTTACATGGTATTTTATTTGTTTCATGTTTTCGTTACGTTTCTACCGAAATATTTGTATTTAATTCGATTTAATTTGTAATACATTTGATTTTTGTAATATGCATATCAAAATTAATTGAGTTTTTATTTGTATAGAGAACAAGCATGTGCAAATAAATATGTTTATATTATAACAACCTAAAAATCTCGTTTTCTATTCAACATGTTTATTACGTTTTTAATAAATAATTTGAAAATTTGCATATGAATATATGAAATCCATTTAAATCTTTGATAATAGGTCAATATGTGATATATTAATATTTTGAATGTCAATTGTTATTCTCATTCCTAATATTTCATTCATTTCATATATTTTATTAACATTTTCTTTATGGACGAATATCAGCATATGTACTGGTAGTTTGACATTTTTGTATCTGTTTCCATTGTACTTTTCCTTTATAATCTTGTCGGCATCTAAGATTCGGTATTTTCTATTCTTAAGATTTTTTAAGTATAGTTTCATTATCAAATGTTGGGCTCATTCCTTTTGACATTACTCGTAAAGGGCCATTTTGTTTAATCTGATATGATTATTTCAGATTCATTGAATATTTTGGTCACATCTCTGTACTCTTCTGGATTTACGAAGTTAAGTTTCATTTCTTTTGAAGCTAATAATTTTGATGAAGCATTTATGCCATTAGTAGATAGTAATCTACTCATATTTTTCACTTTTATTTATTATAATTGGGGGTGGTTTTTCACTCACCTGCTGTTTTGTTTGTTGGCTATTGTGAGTTGGAGGGGTTTGTTCGATAGGCCTCTCCGGTGTTTTCTTCTTCTGTCTTTTATAACTTTCTTCTGTAATAAGGGTGTTGAAATTCCGAATTTTTTTTAGGATGTCTCCCTACATTTCCTGTATAATTTTAATTTCCACGTTGTTGTTCGACTTTCATTTGTGCCATCTGTTTCTGCAGCTGATCAATTTGTTGTTGTACTTGCTGACACATTTATTCTAATCGCAATTTTTTTGGTGCGTTTGTTGCAACATTTGCTGATTTTGTTGTAGATTTGCTTCATTTATTGATATTATTTAGGTTGGACGGCAATCCCATGTTGTTGGGCCATCATCATTTCATTTGGTATCCCAAATTGTGTATTAATATTTGCAAATTCAATTGGTTGAAGTTATTTTAAGGTATGGACGTGTTTATTTTCGCTCTCGATTTATAGCAATAGTCTCGGTCATTTCGTGTGTGATATTGTTTAAAATTTGACTATGCAATAATATGGTTGTCGTGCATTGTCTTCTGTAGTTTGTTTCGTTTTTCAATTGAACTGGGACTAGAAGTGAGTAATTTTATAAACATTCTTAGTCAAAATTCGGCTTAAATTCAGATTTCGAACACATTAATTACTATAAACAGTTCTTACAGTTTTTGTTGAATAGATAATGGAATTTTAATTTGTTTTGGACAAATGATGCCAGTCTGTGAACTTTGCACCCAAGGAATTACCGGTAAATAGCCCGGTCTGAAATGGTGTGGTAGCTGTCAGAAATTCTATCACGCTAAATGTGTAGGTTTAAATAAGGTGGACGTGACACGATATCAGGCACCGGGTTTATCCTGGACCTGTACTAATTGCAGAAGTTCGACTGATTTTCTTAAAAGGCGTTCGGTCATCGTCACTGAGGAAGATTCTGATGACTTTCCATTAGAAGAAACCTCTTCGTCACAAACGTTAAATATTTTACAAGACATCCAGAAAGATATGGCATCAATGAATACGAAATATGGAAATTTGTTGCAGTCTGTCAACTTTTGTAGTGATGCTATCACAACTTTTGAAAATACTGTATCGGCTCTCACTACAAATATTAAAGAAGTCGAGATATTGACAAGAGAAAATCTAGACTTAAAGAACGACGTAAAGTTTTTAAATTCTCGAGTGGATACATTGGAGCAACAGCTAAGGGCTTATGAGGTTGAGATATGTGGAGTCCCTTTTAGAGATAATGAGAATATCTTACATATCGTTTCCACGATAGGCTCGACAATCGATCATCCAATCTTTGACGTTGATATTGATTCTTTTTATCGTTCCTCTACTCCTAGAACAGATCTTCCCAAACCAATTTTTCTGAAATTCTCTAAGAAAATGAAAAGAGATGCATTTTTGGCTGCAGCAAAAGCTAAGCGTCGTCAATATGGAAGCGTTGCAGGATTGAAAGTAGCAAAAGTCTGAAAAATTATATATCAATGAATACTTGAGCTCAAAAAATAAAAAAAACTACTTCGAGAAACCAAAATAGTTGCTAAATCCAATGTAAATATATTTGGACAAGGGATGGAGTCATATTTGTGCGCAGAGATGACAGGTCTCGAATAATAAAAATATCTTGTGATGACGATATTGATCAATTAGCTTAAACGTCAATTAACTTTGTACTCACAACCTAATTTAGATATTTTTGATCACTGATATGGAGGGTGATTCTACGCTGTTTTTCTTATATCAAAATGTCCGAGGACTAAATTCAAGAATTACCACTATATTTCAAAATATACTAAATTGTGAGCAAAATGTCATTTGTCTCACGGAAACGTGGCTAAATGCATCCATATTAAGTGAAGAAATGTTTTCATCATACAAAGTGTATCAACGAGATAGGGAAACGAATTCTTCCACAAAACATACAGGAGGTGGTGTCCTCATAGCCGTCTCCGAAGAGTTAACCAGTTATCCTGAGGATTCTTGGCGGTCCGAAGCAGAGGATGTATGGGTCACTATCGGCCCTCTTAGTGGACTTCGAAAGGTGCATATAGGGTGTGTTTACATACCTCCCAGAGACATGGCTGCATTAAATTTTTCCTGTACTCTGGGGAGGGGGAATAGAAAGAGACAGAGCGAGAGTGAATGCGTGACACTCGAACGCATGCGCATAGTATACCTGTAACAGGCCAGTTAGTTATGATAATCCCATTGTAAATGTTATGGATTTGGATATTTCTCCACTCGAAAATGATAATTAAAAGATGCGATCAATTGTGAATTGTAAGCAATGTTAATAAAGTTTGTCTTCCCCCTTCCATTTTCTTTTCCACATTACGAAGTTTCACTTTTTCCGCGCGGAGGGACTCCACGCACTATTTCTTTTTCTATTAACATACATTAAGTCAATCAGTAGATAGGTCACTTCTTGGTCTAGCCAAAAATAATTATTAAGCATCAGGTGGGCTTCAACTGAAATGTAACTTCTGTCATTCTCACGATGATATATAGGCTATGGTCCGAAAGTAACTTACCATAACCACGGTTAACAGCTTTGGTTGACAGCATGAAACTGAAAAATCTAGTTGTATTCGGGACATAAAACCGGTAAAAGTATAAAACGAAAATATAACCTTAAATATATTCTCAAAACTGCCGCGGATTTTGTTGTTTGTTACTTCAAAAAACAGATTTTGGAAATTTTGAGTTGTTTTTAAGCATGGACAAACGGGCTGCTTTTGTGTTTTACCATCTTCTTCTGTCAAGTTCTGATGAATAGTCTTCAGATGATGACTACAAGGTTGCAAGGGGTAAACATGGTAAGCAGTTAGCTATCTAGCATAATTTATTAATTCAATAATTACTTTTTTTTTTCTAATTTTTAGGCCGAGTTCAGTATTTTGTCACCAGAGTAGTGGAATTGTATACTGATGGACAATTTCGAGAGACTTTTGACCATATTCTGTCTATAGTTAGGGACAAATTGGTTCCTGATAATAACATGGGAAGAAATCCTGTTTTTGCAAAAAATGAGTTGCTTTTTACTATATGGTACTTTGCCACACCTGACTAATATAGGTATGCATTTTTTTCAGTTTCATATAAATTGAATTACATAATTGGGTAGGTTCAGTGAAAGAGGAACACAAAGCTGAAGGAATTTTATCAACGACCATTTGGTATATTGTACCGAAAAATTACAATAAAACAATATTAAATCCTTCAGATAAACAAGCAAGTTAATGAAAGTAATTAACTTCACAAAAGGGTGCTGATTTTTATTAGAGCTACTAGGAATATGTGAGGCGTTGAATTACATCTGGCAAAAAAGGCAAAATCATTTTTCTCTCGCTGCTGTTTTTCTCTAGATATAATTCAATATCTGATAGTCTTAAGTAGTTTTTCTTTAGTGAAAAAAGGCCCACTCTTAAGCCGAGAATTGTTTCCAAATTTACTTTGTATCAAGACTTTTAGTGAGAGTGCATTTTTCCATTAGTTTTAGATCAATTTGTAGTCGTTTCAACATTGGGAAAGCAACAGCGATGAGAGCAGTTAGAAGAGTGACGGATGCAATTTTGAGCATTTCTGACTCAATCATCAGATGGCCTATTGAAGGTTACTTAGCATCTGATAAAATTGCCTTCAATGAAATGGGTTTTCCAAATACACTTGGTGATCTGGATGGGTCTTATTTTCAAATACCAATACCTAAAGAAAATGGGCTATCATATATTTGCAGAAAAAGCTTTCCAGCATTAATTCTACAAGTATGTATTTAATATATATATTTTCTTTGTGTTTAATTATTTTGTACCTATTTTACAAGGAATATGTGATCACAGATTGCTTTTTACATATTGTTATGTGGGTTGGTGCAACCCATGATGCTAATGTGTGAGCTTTATAGTTTTTTAACAGACAGAAGACTTGAGAAATTCCAAAATGATCCATCTTGTCGGTGATAAAACATATACTTACATTCAAACTTCAATGGTTCCATTTTAAAATAACGGCTAAATAACAAATGCCCAAAAACATTTTAATTACCTCCTGTCAAGAGCAAAATGTGCCATAGAGAAAAAATTTGCTTTATTAAAGGGCAGATCTAGATGTTTGAAGTTTTTTTATATAAAAGACATAGAATGGGCATGCAAGTACAGAATGGCATGCTGTGTGCTTCATAATATATGTATTTACAAAAATGATATAATAGATTCTGAGGTTATTGAAGAAAATGAAGACCATGAACATTTAGGACCTCCACAAGAGTTTGACAGAAATTTCCAAAGACTAGATTCTATGAAAAGGCAGAATCTATGTGACATGTTAGGAGAATAAAGATGATTGTATCACTTGTTTTGTTTTATTTCTTAATTAAATGAAAAAATGAATACAAATAACCAAAAATATTTTTAATAATGCATACAGTTTACGAAACATGTCAAAAATAACTAAAAACTCAAAGTAACATTTCAGGGATAAACACTAAAAACACAAATATATATATATATATATATATATATATATATATATATATACAATAGATATATATATATATAAATATATATATATATATATATATATATATATATATATATATATATATATATACAATAGATCACATCCATACCCTCAAAGAGGTTATCAGTCGAACCAAAGAATACAACCAACCACTAGCACTAGCCTTCATCGACTTTGAGAAAGCATTCGACTCTATATATCCCAGAGCAGTAATAAATGCCCTAACAGAACAAGGGGTCGACAAGCCATATATTGAGACCCTAGCAAATATATATATAGGGAAGCCAAAGCGAGAGTTAGGATATATGAGGGCACACCAGAATTCCCCACCAGCAGAGGAGTTAGACAAGGAGACGCAATATCACCAAAGTTATTTACAGCAACACTAGAAAGCATCTTCAGAAAACTGGGCTGGAACAACACAGGTCTGAATATAGATGGAGAATACTTGAACCATCTAAGATTCGCTGATGACATCATCCTGATAGCGAGTAACCCTGGCGAAATGCAACAACAAATAAATGAATTGAATGCAGCAAGCAACGAAGTAGGCCTTAAAATAAATCTGAGTAAGACCAAGATAATGTATAACGAACTGATAAACGCACAAGAAATAACAATTAATGACACTGCCCTGGAAATAGTAGAGGAATACATATACCTGGGTCAACTAATACACATATCAGGCTCTCTACTTCCAGAAATAAACAGAAGAATCAAATTAGCATGGAGAACGTTTGGACAGAACTCTATCATCTTCAAGTCTAGAATGTCACTCCGTTTGAAAAGGAAAGCGTTTGATCAGTGCGTACTACCAGTATTAACATACGGCTGTGAAACCTGGACCCTGAAAACTGATATCATTAGAAAACTCCAGGTAACGCAGAGGTCTATGGAACGATGCATGCTTGGAATAACAAGGAGAGATAGAAAAAGGCTTGATTGGATCAGACAAAAGACCCAAGTGATAGATGTCATAAATAGAATCAGATCCCTAAAGTGGCAATGGGCGGGGCATCTCGCTAGAAGGACAGACGATAGATGGACCACAAAGATAACGCAATGGTATCCCCGAGGCGTGAAAAGACCAAGAAGACGCCCCAACTTAAGATGGGACTACGACATAAAGAAACTCGCAGGATCAACTTGGGGCCGCATAGCTAGCAATAGACAACAATGGGCCCACATGGAAGTGGAATATATAAATATGTAAAGGGAGGCTACACCATGACAAAATGGTTGAATAAGCTGCATATGATGATGATGATGATATATATATATATATATATATATATATATATATATATATATATATATATATATATATATATATATATGTATATATATATATATATATATATATATATATATATACATCATATTCAAATATTTTATGCTGGAACCCCCAAAACAGATATTGGATTGGTGCATTGTCAGCAGCTAACACAAAAAACTCTATATGATCACAAAGAAGTAGCTAATTCTACTTTATTGGTCTTTTTAGTGTTTTCTTTGAACCAGTCGAATATCTCTTGCCTCTGTTTCATTTTCTCATTATGCCTATTTTGCCTTCCATTTCCGATATTTGTAGCAGTGTACTGTATCTGTTTATATTAGTGTTTTTAAATGAAACTCAAGGTTTCTAGTTAATTCCACAATATAATTCAAGTTATTGAAAATTCTAAAAAATTGACAATTGTTCATCTTCAACTTTCAATTTTTTCTTAGTAAAGATTTTGTTTATATTTTCTTCATTACTACAGTCACTAGAAGAACCTTCTAGTTCACCTTCAGTACACAGCCTCTTTTTAAAAGAGCCTGTAGTGCTAATATTGGGTTGAAATGAGGGCCCTTGAAGTATATATCATGAAAGTCATCAAAAAATTTCCAATATATACCGCCTGAATTTCCTGTACTATTTTTTTCCTTCAATGTTTTATCGTATGTTTTTTTCAAGTTACTCCATTTTTCAGAACACTTTTCTCCCGATTTATAAACATCAATTTTTTTCATTTTTTCACTTAATATTCCCCAAACCGCTTTTTTGTTGTATTGAGGAAATTCGAATTTATGTTTATTTTCTTTATAAGTGGCTATTAAAAATTTGGTTGCTTCATACGTCCAAAAATCTTTGTTGCTTTCAGGATTAGTATTACTTTTGCTACATCCTGGAACTGGATTCTCAACAGTATTATTGTCACTTTCAACATTCTGTTCCTCTTTTTCTTTACTTAAACCCCATACTTTTTTGTGTTCAACGTCAAAGGAAACGTAAGAGCAGCACCAAAGCTGACGTCAACTCATTTGAAACCAAATTCATTTGAAAAAATGAAAACGAAATACGCTACACAAATATTTAGCGCTACTGTAGCTAGTAGCATGACGCCTACAAAACGGCCGAATTTGTATCAAAAATTGACAATTTCTTTGATCTTTTAAATTCGTCATGTACCTACGCATTAAAAAAGTTTAACAAGCCGTTCAAAAACCTACCACATCAAATTGAACTGTTAGATGAATGTTTTAAACTGTTTACTAAAATTAGAGTAAAAAATTATATAAATGTTGATATAACACACAAAATTAAAAGTTTTAAATGTGTTAGAATTACTATAAATAGTATAAAAGACCTGTAATGACGACTTAGATCAGTCACAGTTTAAATATTTATTTACAAGATGGTTAAAAATCAAGATTGCCTAGAAAATTTTTTTGGGAATCCGAGACAGCAAAATGGCAATTGCAAAAATCCTACTGCAATTCAAGTCGAAAGATCTTTTAAACATTTGTTGTATCTCAAACTTTTCCATTCAGGTACGGAAAACTGTGAGGCAGATCCCGACTCTATTCTCTACTATACTCTACCAACTACCCCTCAACCTCAACAGGTAGTTGGAGCCCAATTAATCGATACAGATTATCAAACAGATGAGATGTTGCAAAAGAATTTTGTGAGATATGTTTGTGGCTATCTGTTGAAAAAGGCACTCAAAGTCCACAGCTGTGATTCATGCAATTATTTTTCACAAGAACGACAAATGTTAGATGATTCATCATTATATATTTTTTTCGCGCTTACGAAACTACCAGAGAAGCGATCTATGGCAAGTTAAAAAATCCAAATGACAGTTTTGTTAATTTCATTTGAAGAATTGAAAAAATTTTTCAAAAAAATTTTAATAGTTTTGTTAGCCAACCACAAACTTGCCAGAATCTTTTTCAAATATCCGATAAAATTCCTTTAAGGCATCCTTATAAACAGTTTCCAAAAACATTTATTCTAAACTTATATTTAAGGCTTAGACTATATTATACATTAAAGGATATTAACAGAAATTTTAAAGATCAAAAAAATGTTAGAAACAAATTAATTATATGGCGTAATCTGTAGTTTAATAAGTCCAGTATCCTTCATCTTTTCTAATTTTAAAGGTTAAATATGGGAATGGAAGTTTTGAGTTTGCTCTATAATCGGATACGCTTTATCTTGATTCTGCAATTTAATTATATTTTTTTGGTCGGATCATATGCAATAAATAATTATTTTGTTTTTTATTAAAAATTTGGTATTTCCAGAAGTAACGCCTAATAATATGATAATAGGATATAGCTTATACTGCACAAACTTTTAAATTTAATAGGTACAAAAATAGAATTCATTATTCCACATGTCAATAAACACAAAGTGGTTGTATCGATTTCGTCTATTTCTCTTATCATAAAAGCTGTTGTATTCACACTCACAATTTCTAAGAATCGAAAGTTGTCAGTTCTGTACATATGCACCGAACTGTGCGGGAATATTATTCCAAACTGTCATTTCCGCACCCTTCTGCCTCAGCCTTTTTTTATTATTTTCGTGGTGTAATCAAATTATGTATGGTATCTCCCTGTATATCAGGGATGGTAAAAAAGATTTATGCAAATAGATTCATTTGTACTACATTTAATAAAAAGCGACTAAAAACATTGTTAAATTTATTTTATTTTGTTCCTTATTTATTCGGTCAATCTTGATAACGATTACATGGCATACATCACCCGACTTGTAAAAATATATAATTTATTTATATCTTAACTCACTGTCAAATTATATCTATACGCTCAATTTAAATTTGTAAATACCGACCTGGCAACTCTATCGTAACATAGTAAAATTAATTTCAATCCTACCCTGAACTTTCACACCCAAACAGCGACTCAAGGTCACCAATTTTTATCGTGATGTGTCAATGGTAAGTACGGAGAGTTTCTCTGCTGTCCGTTTATTATGCTGTGGCTGTACTAATGCGCCAGGCAGAGTTACTTCGACTCCGTCCCAGTGTAGTCCTGATTTTAATTTTTTTTTGGGAGTACCGTTTGTTATATCGTGTTTCATTTCACGTACATATTATTGGTTTATGGGTCCCTTGAATAATTTTTCGTTAGATTTGTTTTGTTAGCCACAGTAGACAATGAGTACGTCACATCACCAATGTGTCTATTTGGATTGTTCAAACAACGACAAGTTGAACAAAGACATTAGTTATTTTAGATTCTTTGTGAAAGACATTCAGCGAATGAAACAGTGGCAGAAAAACTGTGGTAATACTACAGTTGCTCTTATGGACGCAAGTGAACTAAAATTTAGGGCGATTTGTGGAAAACATTTTTTGCCCAGTGATATTATTGTTAATAATCAACGCTAGCTACTACAGAGAAATTCCGTGCCTATATAATATAATGTTGCTGAACGTAAGTACCCATTTTTTTTCAAAACCAGTTACTAGAATCAAAGATCAAACGAATCCGCAATAGTGTCAGGAATTATTTAGTTTTAAAAATCTTTTGAATTAGGTTTATAGATAGAAATGATTGTTCGAGACCCCAATAGGGTGTAACTGAAAATTTTTGCGAAAGTAAGATGTTTGTTTAAAATCACAATATTTTCAGCGTATCAAGATATCAAAGTTTTAGTTTGTTGTTTCAAACGGATTGAGATCGCGTATCCAATAGCGTGTTTAAAAACGATATTGAAATAAGCTATGCAGCTCCAATTCCAATAATTACTTGCAGCTTATAAATTGTTTATACAGAAACAGGACGATCCCGAACGACAACTTAAAAAAATATCGCAATAATTTATATTCCAGAACTAACCATTACTGCGGTTGACAACAACTTATCTCTCCCATTATATACCGGGTAATTCTCGAACATATTCAAGGAAACGCAAATTGGAATCGAATTTTTCCGAAGAGCTGCGACCTGCAAAACAAAATTTTCCAAAAGGTATGTACGATCTGCGCATTATGTGTAAGTATGTATGTTGTACCATTGATTAGTTTAATCAATGGTTGTACTTAAATATTAAAATAAGGATATTACAACACAGTTTTGAAAATATCTGTCCTCAACTTTTATGAAGTGCTATGTTGAAGTATTAAAAATTTCAATAATAAATTACATAAAATGCCTTAGATCACTGAATTATTTCAATAAAAATGTTTAGTTTCTACGTTTTTCTTGCGAAGGTATTCGAAGTACAAGCTATTTCTTTCGTAGGCTCGGAAGTACGTCGTTTAAGCTATTCATCAGATAGATCAAACATTAGCGATCGTATTTTACTTATGCCCTCTGTAAACAAAGGGTTATCAAAGCAGAAGATTTCTTCGATGACGACTTAAATTATGCACCTCAGACGAAAAATCAAGTCCGGCCAATCTAAATGTTCCAGATTAAAATGGAAAGTTTCAAGCTTCTCAGCGCAGACATTGATATTTAATATGCTTAAATTCAAAAGTACAGCATTGAAACATGCAACTGTTCCATGGTAAAAGACAAAAATGGAGCATAGCGAAAAAGAATTTAGCCCTGTCGCTGCATTACAAATCACCAGTCTCCTATAAGTTTATGTTGCACAACTTAAGATTTGTTCTTCGTCCGTTGAGAAACGTATAAAGTTATTCGAAGGTGTGGAATCTAAAAACTGGAGTAAAAACAACCTTAACAAATAAACTCGCATTGAAAGCGAAGACAATGATGCCAGATGCAAAATTATGAGTTGATCTTTTCGATGAAATGTCATTAACGAAAATGCTGGAACTCAACCAGATCCAAGATATAATTGAGGAATATCAAGACTTAGGAACTGTTGGTAGAGAATCCAAAATGGCAAATACCGCTTTGGCCTTGCAGATTCGAGGTTTACTTTTCAATTGGCGAATTTCATACTGGTTACATCTCTTCTGGACCGGTGAAAAGTGATGCATTAAAAAATATAATTATGGAAGTGATCACGACTTTGAAGAAATCTACTTTTTGTCCTCGAGTCCTAGTAAGCGATCAAGGCTCGAATAATAGAAAAGCTACCTACTGGGTGCTTCAAAAGAGAATCCATGCATAGACATTGCCCGTGACAACATTGTTACCATCTTCGGTACTCCCCACTTGTTGAAGAGTCTTCGAAATAATTTTATGAACTGGAAGCTATATTTTTTGTGGATCAGAAACCCATCTCTTGGCAAGATTTACAGCAAATTTATGACATTGACCAAAAAAGTATAACCACGAGGGCGATGCCTAAAATTACAAATAATCATATTGCACCTAATACTTTCCATAAGATGCGGGTAAAATATGCAGCACAAGTTTTTTCTCACACTGTGGCTGCAGCAATTAAGACGGTGTTTGTAAATCAATAGTTGAACAGTTCGACAGCTTACAACACAGCCGAATTTGTTGAAAATATAAATAATATATTCGATGCTCTCAACAGTCGGGATCTACACGATCCTAATCCTCATAGGTATCTGTTTTTAATAAAAAAACCTTAGAAGTATTAGAGCATGGACTGAAGTATTTTAAAAATATAGATATTTACGAGGGCAAGAAAAAACACAATAATATTTACTGTCTCGAAGGTTTCGAATGGAGCATCAAAGCCATTTTGCCCTTATCGACTGAGCTCCAAAAAATTGGTATAAGTACCTGCTGACATCCTTCTTAAATCAAGACCCTCTAGAAAATTTCTTTTTAGTAGTAAGGAACAGAGGCGGATACAATCCTACGCCAACGGTGCATCAGTTTCGAATTGCTATGCAAGAGAATATGAGCATACGACAGAAACAGGAAATTGTATAGTTTCTGAAGGGGACTTTCTAGAAATTGACGATAACAAAGCCGTCCCGCATGAGCCTGATACTGAATGCGAAGAAGATTCTCCTAATGATAAGAGAACTGCCAAACAACCACAAATCGGATAGAAGCAAATGCAGAGAACACTCCACAAACACATACATCTCATTCTACATGAGAAAAATGTTCTAATGCTTAGGTAGCCGGTTATTCACTGTATAACGTTAATCAGAAATTTGCGTGTAATGTTGAGCATCTAAATATCAAAAAGAAATCGGACCAAATATAAGCCGTGATTAATTATTGCTTACGGTTGTGCAGGACACATGGTAACTTTTCTTAAAACACCTTCTGAGAAATTTATCAATATAGTACGTAATTTGTTGGTAAGTTTCAATGTTGCATTTGACCAATACAATGCTGCCTCCGGTGTTTCAAAGAATCTCAGGCATTATCTGCAAAACTCGGTTGATTGGGGTGAAATAATTGAGAATCCATCTTGTGCTTATCTCAACGATTTTATTTTAATTTTATTCATTAAAATGAAAATGTTTCGGCATTTAAAATGGGAAACGGCCAAACAAGAAACAAATTCCAGCAAAAAAAGTATAAACAGTAACAATAAGGCAGATAGAAAAGTTTCGATATTATCAAAGTCCAAATAAAATATTTTTCTTTACTTTTGTGAGTTTAAAAAAATCCTTAAATGTGAAACCATTTTAAAGCCTAGAAACCTAAATATAATGGCTTCATTCTACCTCCGTACATTTTATTGTTCGTGATATGAAATATTCATTAATTCAATTATTTTCTGTTATTAAATAAATCTTGGGCGTTAATATCCCCTCAGAGTACTTCGCTATTTTTCTATTTTATTTTTACAAATTAGGTATTTTTACATATTTACTTAGGTTCGTGTCTGCAATAAATTATTAACCAACTCTCCTCATTTTATTTCTTAAAAAATATGCACATAATCGTTGATTACAAAATATTTTTTAATCGATGACATAATGAATTAATGGCAAGTTTCTTAACTCTGCGGACACGAAAATCGTTGTTATGTGCGCTACTGATCTTCCG
Organism: Galeruca laticollis; assembly: GCA_963921935.1. Taxonomy (NCBI): domain Eukaryota; kingdom Metazoa; phylum Arthropoda; class Insecta; order Coleoptera; family Chrysomelidae; genus Galeruca; species Galeruca laticollis. The sequence goes on along the minus strand of OY998179.1, from coordinate 180,004,553 downwards.
TGCGTGTATTGAATGAGAGAGCAGTGCAACGACCTACACCCAACGGAGATATCGAAGTGACTGAAATCTCAAAGCCATATTCAGAGGTGCTGCCATCTATATGTTGTAGCCATAGGAGGACACGTTTCGCTCGTATGCGTTGCGTATCTTCCCTATTTTTTACCCTATTTATTAATCAATGATTCAAAGCGAGTACGCAAACGTATACATTATTTGTAGGAATCCCTGAGACTGCTTTTAGTTTTCAAACATAGACAATCTGTATGTTACCTTATGTGTAAAGAAGTAAATAACTACTGCTGACGTAATCACCATCTAGACCCGTCCACCACCATGTCATCAAAAATAAGCAAAGCAAAGACCCAACGCCCCCGCCCCCTATAGTGTTTACGTAATACTTGAACGGCCTCTTACGTTAATAATAGTTACTTGAAAGACAAGTAACACAATGACTCGTTTTGTAGTACGAGTACTACAGAAAGTCATTGTGGCAGAAGTTCTACACAATATTTCTTATAATTCGCATTTATTGAATTTTTCAAATAAAATAGAATTACATATAATCCCTGTATTCAAACTAGGGAGAGTGGTTTGAATTTAAGTTGGCAATTCTGTAGATTCCTGATTGGTCAGATCACAGATGTTTTTATTCAGCACTTCTGACTTTTGACATATTATAACCGAATATTTGTGTAAATGGTAAAGAAACTTTTGATTAAGCAAACAGGGGATGATTATTTGTTTAAAAAAGAGCTTCTTCGTATATGCTCTTGCGATCTATTTATATTTTATCATGAACATAAATATTTCTGTAATACATCTTCCCATAGATATCTGGTAATTTATCCCAAAAATCGAACGTTATGTATACCTATATATTTATCCTATACAATATAAAAATAAACAATTGACGAATCATTGATAAATAAACGTTAGCGTTCTTTATTCATTAATATTTTTAATGTATAAATAATTCTAATTTACCTTTAAGAACATTTAATATAATAACTTGCTAGCTAGAACAACGCTAGATCATTTCATTTATAATTTTTGTCGAGGTTAAAGCCAAATGTCAAATAAAAATATAACTAAATACAATAACCGGCTGTACGCTAAAAATTACTAAGACCATAGATATATAATACAAGTATAGATACAATTATTTACATTGGAAGGCGGTCAATCATTAAAAAAAGACGTAATGCGTAGCTATTTCGTAAACTTAAGAAATAAGAACCGACATCCCTTGTGGTTTGACGTGATGTGCGTAATTACCAGATTGTACTTATCCCATGGGGTGCTCACTCTCGATGTTTGACAGTTTTTTATTTGTAGTTATTCCTCATGTCGCGAGTGTCGTTCTCATGGACAAAGAGTAACTCTGACAGAGACCAGATATCACGGAAAAGAAGATTTAAATAATTCTTAATTCAGAAGAAGAAACATATACCTACCGTTATATTTTTTCCAAACTGTGGGCAGTTAATATATTGTTTAATTTACATTTGAGATTTTACAGTTACTGCTGTGGAATAATTTTTCTTTATTATAATTATTATCAAAATGGTTTTTATGTGTTCCATTCCTGATTGTAGTCATACAAAAATATTGCATTGTTTACCAAAAGATCCAGAGGTAAGCTATTCTGAATTAATTAAGTAATTACGAATTTATACATATTTTGATTTATAGATTAGACGACAATGGTGCCTGGCTATAGGAAGAAACGATATTGTTGACGTAAATACTAAACAAAGGCACGTATTTAGGATTTGTGATCTACATTTCTTTGAAGATATGAAATTTATTATCAATAACAATCGAACCAATTTAAAATTTAATGCTCTATCATCATTAAATATTCCAAGTATGTATATATACTAATAACTAAAATATTAAAACTTTAACTTAAATATTATTATTGTTACTTAAAATACTAATTTTTAGCAAATATGGTGGCCATAACTCCTATTCACCTAGATTGTCTTAGTTCAAACACAAAATGTCAATTAACAATGACAGATATACCTACTTATTTATTAATTTTTCATCCTCATATTAGATTTGATGCAGGTATCGATAAAATATTGTAAATATATCTATTTTGTTTATTTACATACTAAATATTGTTGTGTATAATAAATTTTGTTTTTAAATTTTATTCGGAATCCTATTAATCATGGCCCCAATGCAACAATGAAACATGCAAAATATTTGTTTCAATATCAGATATAATGTGCGAAGATTTGGATCTTCAAATATTATTATTAGTATTATATTCATATGAAGTAATTTTTTCAAGCATCTAATTTCTATTTATAACTGCTTGGCGCCATATATTATTTGAGGCAATAAGTGTAAAATTGTGTAACTCGTTTTTAGTATAATGGTTTTAATTTACCAAAGCGTCGAAGTATAACAAACATTATATGTTGGCGCTTTGAACGATTAAAACTGAGAGTTACACTATTTTGCGCTCATGGCATCATTTATCAGTGAACTTATACTAATTTCAAAATTGGCGCCTTTCACCCTAGTTCATCCTCATGTCGCGAGTGTCACTAGTAAAACGTGTTTTGGAGGGAAGGCGAGAGTCGGCTATCTAAGGGAGTATATATAATCTGTGACTTATCCATAGCACTGATCGATGTAGTTAAATTATTTTGATTGGTAAAATTACTACATGCCCCTATTTATTGGTTCCACATATTTCACATGGAAACATACTGTTTAAGATAATGCATATATTTCTGAACCAAATAAACTGTTAATGTAAAATAGTTTTTTAAATATAGTTAATGTAATCAAATATAACATTCCTGTTAAGTACGGCAACGTCGCGACATAAATAAATTTTTAAATGGCCGCTTTTCATGCATTTAATGATTAATAGTAAGGTCTGTCAATTTTGTAGTTGTGATGTTGCCAGAGCGGTTCTGTTGTAGCTCTAAGTGTTTTAGTTTGTATTTTAAAGTATTTTTATGTAATTTGTGACTATTTTGTTCGTTAAAACTATTATTAATGATACGAGAGTGTATTTTGTCTAAAAAACACGATAACGTGGGTGCCGTAGTGACTTTTCATAAGTAAGTATGGTTATAGTATCAACAATAGTTTTATTACAACACAAAGCATTTGTAACGTTTTGTTACTTTGTCAACTTGAAAAATTATAAAATACTATTTAAAAAAATACTCATATTTTACCAATTTACTATTATTTGAAACCATCATAATGTCAACAACATATTAAATTCGCTATCCTATCTGGGTATTTATTTAAAATAGTTAAAAAGAAGTAAGTGATATCTGCAAATTTTGCGATTTTAGCCCTGACCAAGTAATAAAATATTATTAACGCTTTGTTTGTTGAATAGATACTGTCTTTTTAATCCCTAAAACCATTGTTGATCTATCAATTTCTTTAAAGTTGAAAAAAATCAATGTAAGTATTCTTATTTTTTTATTTTCTCCTAGCTTCCCCACTGACATGCAGGCAAGAAATATTTGGCTGTCACTTATTGATCTTGAAGAGACTGAAGGTTTTAAGAAAAGAACAGTACTTTGTTCATATCATTTCGATCCTGCACATATCCTAATTAAAGTAAATGATGTAAGATACCTTAAGCTTGGAGCAATGCCAAAACTTCAACATTCGTTGTTTCCATCAAGCTCATTTAGGTAAAAATTTATGAATAAATCTATTTAATGCATAATGCCTGTTCTACTTTTAGTTAGCTCACCCTTAAAAGCGCTGCTTAGCTACATATATATGATATGTTACAGCTCAAATTCAGACGACATTTTTGACAGTCCTAGAAAAAAACAAAATGTTGCATCTGCAGGGTCTACACTAAGAAAGAGCTTATTTATGGATGATATGTAATCAATTATTACCTTTAATAAGACTCCAATTGTTAAATCTGCAAGAAATACTGGTTTCCTCGGATTTCTTATATGTATTGAGAGTCTAAAAAACATGTTCCACTTCTAACAAGAAAAAATATTTATTGACATATATAAGTTATCCCAGGATCACCTTGAATTATTTTTTGGAGCTATTCGTAGCATGGGTGGCTATAATAACAACCCGACAGCCAGACAATTTGATGCTGACTTCAAAAGACTGTTAGTCTACAGTGAGATATCTGTGAGGCTGGAGAAAAATATTTCAGATTTCTTCATAAAACGGTTTGTTAAATTTATCAGTTCTTAAAACCATTAGCGTTTTACCATCAAATGTATTCGATTTTTTTGGTGAACATCTTTATGATGGTGATATTTTAGACAACCATGTTATGGAATTAATAAAATTCTCAAAAGTTATTTCAGCATTAGAATTCATCATGAAACCATCAAAATGTAGATTTCCTGAGAAAAAACTGATCAAGAAGTATTATTACAAAGCAAATTTTGTTTAGAAATGAATAATGGTAATATATTTTTTGTTAAAACTGAAAAAACTAGTATTCATTTTACCCTTAGAATAATGCCAAGTTTTTTTGTTTTATTAAGTCTAAAAGTTCCTTATCACTGAAAGGTACCAAATTATCATTTTGTTTGTTTTTATGAACAAGTAATATAATTTTATAAACTGAAAATAAAGCAGTATTCTCCTACTCTTAAAATTGTAGATTTTCATATTATTCAGGCCAAAGGTACCTAAATCAAATAAGTTAAGTAAATATGTTTTATCAACACTGAAAGGTACTCTAAATGTTATATATTTTTTGGAACATTGAAATTTCAAGTTAAAATATTACAATGTAATAAAATTACATGTTGAACTAAATTTGAAGCCATTGTTTAAATTAATATCTTTGTTCGTTTTTATTTCCTTTGTATAAATAATTAATTTTGAATTATTATCTATTTTAATGCTACTTGTTTTCTACTTACGAATTAAAAACCTATACGTGCTTAATTTATTTGGATACGCCACTGATTGTGTTAGGAGCGCACGCAAATCTCCTTCTTTAGGCTTTTGTGCAGAGTTGCCATACGAGTTCCAACATTAGAGTCCCTCTTTATTTAATCCACATGCAAAATATTTTGTATCTTTCTAAATGTTCAGGTCAAAACAAATATCACTTTATGAATGAAATGCTTTATCTACTGTGGATTATATATCTATGACTAAAACAGTGTTCAAAGAGCTTCATTGTGACACTGTAAACAATGTTATAATTAAGTCTCTTTTATACGCGAATTATAAAAAAAATTTCAATAAAGTAGAAAAAAATCATGTTGGGTGAACACTAATGGCCTCGTTACATGAAGTTATGTGCTGGGCACATCAACTAGTTTGGTTTGCTTGCGGCATAACAACCACATCAACAAATCTCTACTTTTGTGATAGCAGTTTTTCTCATTATTTTGTACATGTATGGGAAGCTGCCGCAGCTACACCCCCCGGAAGTGCGCCATTTAGAGGTCCACTCACTTACTAGCGATACCAAGTGAAGCTTAGGAAATATTTTCATTTTTTGCGAAATAACTAGCCAAAAAATGTCGCGGGCTCCCGATCTATTTGACGTAGGATGACTAGCTGTAGAAGCTAATAATTTCGTCAACGTTAATTAGTGTTTCACGTATGAAAACTCTTAATACGGCAACAAAAGTTTATAATCTTCATTAACATTATAAATCAATTAATCATTGAAAAAGAATCTCAATAGCTGAAGTTGTAGTAAAGCTCTTAGTTTTACTGTTCTTGTTATTATTTAAAAAGTTTCGCGATAAATCTTTCTCGATAACTCTATTATGTTCTTTTGAAGCGACTTTAAAATTTCTTTCCACTTCATTTTTAACCGTTCTTTCGGAAAAGCAATAAGTTATTTTTAATGTTGGATTTTCATTCGTGACGTGACTTTAATGGCGTTTTATTAAAAAAGAAACTACTAGAACGACTTGCTCAAAAGGAAAACAGTAATTATTGTGAAATTTACTTCGTAACGTTACGAAAAACAATCAAACAGTAAACATAATAATAACCAAGCTGTTTTATTGAATACAAGCAAAATAAATGGTTCAGTGGGTGAGTTTTTATTAAAACCATTGAAACATGATTCTATAATATTTTATGGGACGATTAGGAACTGCGTTAAACCCTCAGATTAACAAATAAAATAGATATGTTTGTTTTGACTTTCTCCTGCCCCAAATATTGAGTCACATTCTAAGCTCACTTGCGGGACCCTTCCACTGCTTTGCCATATTTACAACTCCTCTTTAGTTGCGGGAAAAATGAAATTAGAAATTTTATTGAAAATTTGTTGAAAAGTTATGCAAATAAAAAAAGTCATAATAGTTTATGCATTTTAGTCGCTGCTTTTAAAATTAATTAATAATACTTGAATTTTATATTATAAAGGCATATTCTTATATAAATTTTGAACAAGTATTTGTTGTAACTAAAAGTGGCAACAATGCTGAAAATTTCAGTACCTGCTTTGTTTGTCTAATATAAACTATTTAGTAGTTTTGTCTTTGTTCAGTTACGATATAAAGAGAGATGCAAATATCGCCAGAGCGTTCTCGACAAACATTTCTATTGGATTGTAGTATTATAGTAAATACTGTCAAACTTGGTATGTTTATTACGAGTGCCATTAGGACTAGCAAATAAAAATTGAGTTCTTTCGGAAAACGGCCGAAATTACCCCGAACTTTCATTCCACAGGTATGTAAGTATTTGAACGGCTATCCAGTGGCGGCGACTTTTATTATTCGTTTCAATAATATTTAAAATGCTTCAAAGTTTTTTAATTATAAAATGCAAATTTCTATTTGGCGTTGTTTTATTCCAGCTTTCTCACTAATTTGGAAACAAGAAGAATTTGGTTTGCTTTACTGGGTCTAAGCGAGACTCATGATCTACCATAACGACCTGAAATTTGTTCGGAGCATTTTAAACAATCTGATTTTATATATAAGAGTAATGGCCGTAAGTTTCTAAACAAAGATGCTCTTCCCATGTCAGTTTTTGAGTTTTATCCACCAGATGTAATGTAAGTACCTACACATTTTCTTGGTACAATGGGCCTTTGAAGTAATGCCCAAAATAAAAAAGTCACTGTCCTCATAAACGAAATTTCCTTTCCTTTCAATACAATAAGTTCGTTTTATTGCAGCTGATAAAGCGGCCATAAAAGACAAATTTTAAACAGTTTATTAATTATAAGTCATTACTTTATTGGGCGACTGGTGACACTATAGTTCAGTTCCAATATAGTAGGCACTAAACTTAACTACAATTGTTCTTGGTTTAATGCAATATTCCTGAGAATGTAGTGCCTACTATTTTGGAATTGGACTGTATTTAAAAATTAAATTATCATTTTAATTTTTAAGAGGTCATTTGGCCACATATGATCCATTTTATTCAGTTAGCAATGATGGCTGAGTTAGTTGACTTACATAAATTGGTAAAAGAATATGTCTATTTTAGGTCTACGACAAATAACTCAGATTGTCATCAAAAAGATTTATCAGCTCAAGATGTGTCTGAGCGAGCTTCTAGTGCTACTCTAAGTGATGTCGAAAGGTAAATATTTAAGCAATTTATTAGGGAGTATATTTTTTTAAACTGCTTTTTAATAAAATTTACTGTTTCGACCCTAACTTTTTGAAATCTACCCATATTAGTGTTTTAAATTAAACTAACTGTTTCTAGATAATTCCACAATATATTGAAAATATGTTGAAAATTCTAAGAAGTTGACAATTAGTATCATTTAAAAAAGTAATGCTTTTTAAAAGTTTATTATTATTACAAAAAAATTGTTAATTGTGTTTTATTTTTAGTTTACCAGTAGAAGAAGTTGTTGATGATCTAGTAACAGTAACTGAGAATCATTCATTTATGAGTGGTGTATCATTACTTACTTCAGATTCTCTTATACTTGCATAAAGGTTAGTTTTTTAGTTAGATTTGTTGTAGTGTATATTTTCTCCTAAAGGTTTAAAGGTTTTTGTAATAGGCAATAAAATTTATTTACAGTTTGTTTCAGTGACTAGAAATAACCACCTATTCTGATTTATGTGTTTTAGGTTTATGGAACCTGGTCCTTCAGCACTTTTTGAATATAATACACCAGCTGAGTCCTTATCTCCTACTACCAGCACTGCTTCTTCAACTGAAAAATATCTCTTAAAAGAAAACCCAAGTAAGCTGTCCGAAGAGGACGTAGGCCCTTTATCTGATTTTAGGGGTGCATTGAAAATGGTGTAAATAACAAAAAGGTAAAATTAACCCGGGAACAGTCACGTTGTTAGATTTTGTCCAACGTTTTTAGGTGTTCTCTTATAATAACCCACTAAGTAACTAGAATTCTGTCGCCATCTAGAAATACCTCCAGGGATGACACATACCAACGCTTGCAACAATGGAAGGTGTACAGATAACTGTTACGAGAAACAAAGGCACTTGTTACTGCAAATCTATCACGCAATCGTTTATTTATTCCAAATTTCACGTGTGTGTATATGGGAAAAAAGTTGGTCCAGTGTGCATTATAAAATTACAAGGTAATCAATCTAAAATCATATGCAGATACTGTCTTGACAGAAAAACAGATTTACGATACAACAATGTGGAACATATGCCTCCCCAATATGTAAATACTATAAGTACCATCATTACATTAGCTACATGTACCAACTGTACAGCCCATGGTGAGAACTCTGACGGATAATTGAGTACATTATATGACAGTTTTCCCCACGGAAATGTCAAGTTTTTTGACAATCTCATTATAGTGAATTTCGTTGACAGTCACTAATATTACAATTAATTAAAATTTATCATCAAAAAAATATCCACCTGGCATAACAATTTGAAATTCTTCAAATTTCACTAATAACTATCCTTCAACTGATTTTTCAATATTCATTTTTTAAATTCTTTCTCTTCAAAGTTTAAATAAAATTCATATAAAAGTTACTTTTTGCTTTCATTAATAAACGTGGTCGAAGAATAAATATCGTGTACAACTCATACGCAAATTACATTTGCCGCTCGCTTGATTTGAGGCACTCGCCTTACAGCTCGTGCCACAAACTTCAACACTAGTGGAAAAAGTGAACGATATAGAAGTTGATAAGCTGCAGCACTACCTTTTGGAATGGAAATGTCAATGTCACATTTTATTTTGACAATCTAAACTTATCTTTGTAATAAATTTCGTTGACAAACATTAATATTACAATTAATTATAAGTTATTATCAAAAAAGATATACCAGGCTAAACAATTCAAAATTTTTCAAATTTCATTATTAACTGTACCTACGTTTGAATGATTTTTCAATATTAATTTTTTAAATTATTTCTGTTGAAAATTTTAATGAAACACCTATATTAGTTACTTTTTTCTTTGATTAATAAACGTGATCGTAGAAAAAGTATTGTGCACAACTCGTACGCAAAGCTCTTCTTTCGCTTTATTGGTTTCCAGCTCTAGCCTTACGGGTCGTGCCACAAATTTCTGCGCTCGTGGAAAAAGTAAACGATATAGAAGTTTTTATGCTGACCTGGTAGGAAGGAAATCTCAATGTCAGCGCTAGCTGGTGAGAAACTACAACAAAGAGAATAGTGTAAAAACCTACTCCGTGAAAAAATACATATACATGCCAATTTTCATGATGATCGGTTGAACTGTGTTGGAGTGAAGAGCGAACATATGTATACAAAAATTCATTTTTATATATATAATAATGAAGATCAAGGCGTTATAGAGGATAATTCTGTCTATTGATTTACTTATATTTCATTTAAATATAATAAGAGTATAATAAACATTTTATTATATACTATACTGATGTACCGAATATATATATAAAAAAATGTTTTCTATGACAACGTAAACTTGTCACAAATTGTCATCAATTTGATAACATGCCAATTTAAATATTTTAACGATTAAATTGTATTATGATGTTTCTCCATATAAATAGATATTATATTATTGTGAACAACCTCAATTAGTGTAAGTAAAAAATATTTTAAGTTTATATAATATTTATTTTGTAGATTTTTTGATAATGTTAATAATAAATTATCGAAAGCTTAGGATTAACTAAACAGAGTTTTCTCTATCACATTGCCGCATTCCCCAATAAAAAAGTTACCCTAACTAGTTTCGGCAACGAACTACTTTCGTCTATATATATATATATATATATATATATATATATATATATATATATATATATATTTTCACACCTTTTTGGTGGTAGTTGATAATGTCCGGGCCACTACGCAGCCAAGGGCACTACCATTGTCAATAGGGGGAGATGATCCGCCGGATGATTCCAACAGTTCCAAGTATTACGGCCTTTTGCATCCACATTACGGTGTTTTTAGGTAGGTCCAGTTCTTTTATGTGTCGTACTGTTTTTGTATGTACAAGGCCGTTTGCGCTTATAATTAAAGGGACTATTGTTACCTTCTCCAAGTTCCAAATCAATTTCATCTCTTGTGCAAGCGCTCCATATTTAGTTATTTTTTCGGTATATGCTTTAGATATATTGTAGTCCTGTGGCACTGCGAAGTCAATTATGATGGCTGTGTTATCACTTTCATCCCATATCACCATGTCCGGCCGGTTGTGCTCTACAGGTCTATCTGTAACAACTGTGAAATCCCAGTAAATTTTCACGGTGTTATTTTGAAGTACGGGTTGCGGCACATATTTGTGGTGTGCGGTAAAATGATTCAACAGACCTCTTTGCTGGCATATTGATTGGTGAACGACTTTGCCCATATTGTTGTGTCGTTCCAGGTATCTGGTAGCAGCAATTGTTGTGCAGCCAGATGACAAATGTTGAATGGTCTCTTCACTAGTGTTACACAGTCTACATTTGGTGGTCTCAACTTGTTGTTTCAATATGTGTTTGGAGTACGTTCGGGTTCTAATGACTTGATCCTGTATCGCCAACATTGTTCCTTCGGTTTCCGGGAAGAGGTATCCTGCCACTAGGTTGGTATTGGATGCTCTCATATCTACTTCTGTTTGATGTAGAGAAGTGTAAAACCTTCCGTGTAGCGCTTTTCCTTGCCAACTTATTCTCATTTGTTCTAATTGGTTCTCTGTTTCAGGAGGCGCAGGATTAGCAAGGTTAAGGGCTGTGATTTTTTTGTCCCATACCGCCACTCTTTTATGAACTGGTGAGTTTGTATTTCGGAAGTATTTCCCTAATAAAAAAGTTACCCTAACTAGTTTCGGCAACGAACTACTTTCGTCTATATATATATATATATATATATATATATGTATATAAAAACAAAGAGCAAACACCAAGTGTTATCATGGGAAAGCACGCAAAAATAAAGAGGTTACTGAAGAGGAGTGGTAACCGTAAACATGCATGTTTCTAGCTCATTAGCCTTCATCAGTACGGTATAACCAAGTATGGATGTGAAACTTGGGAGCAACGATGTTGAATGAAACATGGAAGAACACAAAGAACGGAAAATAACAGGACAACCAAAGGCACATTTGTGCCATCAATTGGAAGATTCCGATTTTGGAACAACAACCAATATCAACACGGAGGCGCATAAAGCCCTCCTGTCTGGAAAAAACCAACCCAAGGTAAAGAAACCAGATCAAAAAAGGATCATGCGTGAATTTAACAAAAACAAAGAGCAAACACCAAGTGTTATCATGGGAAAGCACGCAAAAATAAAGAGGTTACTGAAGAGGAGTGGTAACCGTAAACATGCATGTTTCTAGCTCATTAGCCTTCATCAGTACGGTATAACCAAGTATGGATGTGAAACTTGGAAGCAACGATGTTGAATGAAACATGGAAGAACACAAAGAACGGAAAATAACAGGACAACCAAACGCACATTTGTGCCATCAATTGGAAGATTCCGATTTTGGAACAACAACCAATATCAACACGGAGGCGCATAAAGCCCTCCTGTCTGGAAAAAACCAACCCAAGGTAAAGAAACAAGGTCAAAAAAGGATCATGCGTGAATTTAACAAAAACAAAGAGCAAACACCAAGTGTTATCATGGGAAAGCACGCAAAAATAAAGAGGTTACTGAAGAGGAGTGGTAACCGTAAACATGCATGTTTCTAGCTCATTAGCCTTCATCAGTACGGTATAACCAAGTATGGATGTGAAACTTGGGAGCAACGATGTTGAATGAAACATGGAAGAACACAAAGAACGGAAAATATGTATATGCATATGCATGTTTCTGGCTCATTTTGCCTCATCAGCACGGCATAACCAAATAATGATTTGAAATTTGGGAGCAAAGATGTTAATCGAAACATGGGAAAACACAAAATAACGGATTTCAGCAGGGAAACCAAACGCTCATTTGTGTCTTCAATTGGAAGATCCCGAGTTTTCAGGACATCAACCAACATCGACAAAATGAGCCAGAAACATGCACGGTTACCACTCTATTTCAGTAGCCCTTTACTTTGCGTGAATTACCCATGATTCTCTTTGTTGTTGTTGTTAACATATCACGCGATATTCCTACATCTTCTTTGTTATTTACTATGGGTCGGAAGGTTCATGGCGGGGGGGCTATATGCGCCTCCGTGTCGATGTTGGTTGATGTCCTGAAAACTCGGGATCTTCCAATTGAAGACACAAATGAGCGTTTGGTTTCCCTGCTGAAATCCGTTATTTTGTGTTTTCCCATGTTTCGATTAACATCTTTGCTCCCAAATTTCAAATCATTATTTGGTTATGCCGTGCTGATGAGGCAAAATGAGCCAGAAACATGCATGTCCACGGTTACCACTCTATTTCAGTAGCCCTTTACTTTGCGTGAATTACCCATGATTCTCATATATATATATATATATATATATATATATATATATATATATATATATAGATTAGATATGTAGATTAATTACATTAAATTAATTAAAATCATTAAATTTCTATTTCATCAAATGAAATATTTTCAAACATCAAAATTCCAATAATATAATTTCAAATTTGTTGTTTTTATATAGATTTGGTACGCCTATGCTTTGACGATGACGCCAAGGCGATATATCCACAATACAATCCCCACTTTTTGTAATTCATTCATGATTTTACTACTGGTGTTCAGAATTGTTGGCCGCCAAAATAAACGTGTTTATGAATGTATAGCCCTCTCTATGTATATTATTACTCTAAGGTTAAACCACATTTGGATCGTGTTTTGTACAATATGTTTTCTGTAACCGTTTTGTATGTTAAAATAGATGATAATGTATGACGTGACGGTCTTTAGAATGAATTGTTTGTCGAGCTATTCCAGTTGTCTTCAAAATTTTAATAATTATTATAGTGATTGAGATAATAGTTTGTGCAAATTTAATTTTTGGGTTGCCCAAAAAATAAAGGAAGGTAAATAATTAATAATTTTTAATTATAATCAAATTTTCAAACTGTTTTTCAATATTGTGATAGGTATCTACCTATATTATTCTGTAAATCGCCGAATGTGTAAGATTGAAAATATTTATTCAAAGTGTAAAATAGGGTTTATTGGCAATCACAGGTGTGCCAATATTACGGAATATCAAAGTTCATAATCAAGAATTTTGATACTGTCAGCTTTGAGAATTTATCTAAAACTAAGTTTAATACCAACACTGAGCTTTCATTATGTTTAGGTGAAAGAGGTCACCATCATAGTCACAATGTCTTATAAGACATGTTTAAAACTCCCAAAATGTATTAGGTTACAATTGGACACTGAGAGAACAGTTTGGTTACAATCAATCAGAATAATTAACTATCACCAAATCCGTTATTAAAATATGGCCCATTAAACGTTTATTAGTAAAAAACAAATTAATTCTTTACACTCTATAAATAAAGAATTATTTACTATTACATGAGAATATTCTCTCATAATAATCATTTATTGACAATAAATGTATATTTTTTTTATGAAAAAATGTTTTTCCACTACACCATATGTTATTTATTATTACAAGTTCATTGTCCCATATCAGCCTTTGGTGATTTCTGCTAACACATTGACTACTTTTAGAGTATCTACTGGAGATGGCAACTGAGTTGCTGAAATAAGTGTTGAGACATTTCTGAATATTTCTTTGTTTTTTTAGTGTTTATTGCCATACTTATTATTCGTTTCCTATACCATTACAGTTTTTTTAATATATGCATAATGAATTGTTTTGCTTTTCTTCAAAATTACTTACATACTTAGATGCTGGAAATAAGACAACAAAACTTTGAATCAAGTGATTTATTAAATTTTTTTAATTATAATTTTTACAAAAAATACAATATATAGGTAACACACAGGCAATATAAAAAATGTAATATGCAATTATAAAAAGAACACTATATAAAAATACATTTTTTGCTAATATTCGAGATCGGTCTGGGAAAATACACCTTGTATACATTATATAGTATAAATAAATAAAATAACGAAAAACAAATATTTCAATAGTTACAAATTATCAAATTTGTATTTATACAAATAATACAAAACATAAATATAATTCTTAAATGGAATAACAACAAAATATAGTGAACATGTTTCAAGAATTGCTTGAGTTTCAGTGTCTTGCCAGGGGCTGGAATCCGATCTTCAAGTTTGTCTAATTTCCCTTCGTTCGAAAGACAGTTGCTAACACTCGTGCGAATATATTTTGGTCCAGTATATAATCATCTAAGAGCAGATTTTCTTCCTTCCTTTCCGTATCATTTTTAGATGAAGATGATTGTCCTCATCTTCTCTGATCCTAGTCGGTGACCATTCTTCTTTAACTACTGTAGTTCTTGAAATTGCAGCTTTTTTGTCTGCTGGGACAGGAAGTCGGAATTTCGGTGATTTACACCGATGTTCGATGTTGAAATCGTACTCTTGAAGTCGATCAATCCATCTAGCTATCCGGCTCTCGAAATTCTTGATCATTGATCACTTGAGTGCGGCATGATCAGATTAAGAACTTCTTACCATAGAGATACTGGGAAAAGTGTTCCACAGACTTCACAATCACCAAAAGCTCCCTTTTTGTGACACAGTAACTTCGTTCTGGTTTGGAGAGGACTTTACTGAAATATCCCAACATTGCCTCCTGTCCTCTTTGGTTGGGTGAGAGTACTCTTCCAATTCAAACCGATCCACCGCCACTCCTTCATTGCTCACTATATGACCCAGAGAGTTGACTCAATTTTGGAATAGCTGACATTTCTTCGGGTTTAACATAAGCTGGGCAGTTTGAAGTCATTTGAATACATCTTTCAAATTATTTAGGTGTTTCTCGAATGTCTTCCTCGGTACTACGATGTCGTCCAAATAGGCATGTTTTCCAAACTAACCATCTCAAAACATTTTCTATGAGTCTTTTAAATATCGCGGGCACATTACATAGCCCAAAAGGCATTATGTTGGATTGCCATAATCCAGATCCGGTGGTAGAAGCCGTCTTCTCTTTGTCTTCTGGGTCAATTTCTACTTGCCAATAACCAGACTCTAGGTCCAAGGTTGAAACGGCCAAAGTGTCTAGCGTATCGTCGATTCAAGGCAGAGGATAGCTGACTTTCTTCGTCACGTTGTTTCGTTGTTTAGTTGGCGATAGTCCACTAAGAATCTTGTAATTCCATCCTTTTTCTTGACGAGCACTACTGGAGATAACCATGGGCTACTGGATGGTTCTATTACTTCCTCTTCTTTCATCGCTCGAACTAATCTTTAAGCTTTTTCTCTTTTCGCGCTCGTGATACTCATCGAGCTGATTGTCTAATTGGCTTGGCATCCCAACATTCCTTCCTGCCCTCTTTGGTTCGGTGAGAGCACTCTTCCAATTAAAAACGATCCACCGCCACTCCTTCATTGCTCACTGTATGACCCAGAGAGTTGACTTGGTTTTGGAATAGCTGACATTTCTTCGGGTTTAACATAAGCTGAGCAGTTTGGAGTCATTTGAATATATCTTCCAAATTCTTTTGGTGTTTCTCAAATGTTTCCCTCGCTACTAAGATGTCGTCCAAATACGCATGTTTTCCAAGATAACCCTCGCAAAACATTTCCCATGAATGTTTCAAATGTCGCGGGCATATTACAGAGCCCAAATGGCATGACGTTGAATTGCCATAATCCAGATCCGGTGGCAAAAACCGTCTTCTCTTTGTCTTCTGGGTCAATTTCTACTTACCAATAATGAGACTTTAGATCCAAGGTATAAACGGCCAAAGTGTCTAGCATATCGTCGGTTCCAGGCAGAGGATAGCTGTTTTTCTTCGTCACGTTGTTTAGTTGGCGATAATCCACGCAGAATCTTCTAGTTCCATCCTTTTTCTTGACGAGCACTACTGGATATACCCATGGGATACTGGATGGTTCTATAATTCTTCTCCTTTCATATCTCGAACTAATCTTTCAGCTTTCTCTCTTTTCGCTTGTGATACTCTTCGAGCTGATTGTCTAATTGGCTTGGCATCACCAGTATCGATTTTGTGTTAAACGACTGACATGTTAGTAGTCTTCTCTCCATTTGGTTCGAATAGGTTTCGATAGTGCAAGAGAAATTCCCTCATTTTGATTTCCTCAGCTCGGTTCAAGAATTTACCAGCTACTGATAACATGTCTTTGAATCTTACATTATAATTGTCACTTGTCGTTGTTTGACCAACTAAAAACGTCACTGGTACGCCGGATGCTATTTTGGTTTCCTTCTTGATAGTAATTGGGTAATCGACACGTATTGGGATCTCTTTCGGTGACCTAACTAATCCTTTTCCAATTAGTACTCCTCTGCCAACGTCTTCGTCGTGGTTCATCCATCATAATCGGTGTACCATCCTCCATTAATCAATCAAGCCGCGCTTCCCTTATGGTTGGCACATGAAGTTAATGAAATTTGTTTTTGAATAATTTCTAGTAGTTTTGTTAGTATCATCATTATTTTATCTTTATCTCCGCCTACGTTAGTAGAATTATTTTGAAACCTTTATCTCGAAAACTGGCGAACAGACCCCTTTGGATCGTAACGTAGTAAAATAGTTAAGAATAGGTTTAGGCATTTTTTGTTGCTTTTGTAAGTGGCTCCGTGACGCCACAGTGACGCATAGTCTCTTTTTGTGTAACTAGTACTATAGAATTTTCTTTACAAGGGTGTTTCTTGTTCTCCCCTCCTGTAATACCTATCTTCTTATATATTGTTTGCATTCTGACCATATTGGCGGTCTACTAGTTAGGGCTGGCTCATTAAAATTCAACTGATGGCGCCCATTTTTAACAACAAAATAAAATAGGAATTTTCTCATACCCACCCCCGACCGAACTGAGCTTGAGCATGAGGTTGCGCTTCTGTGGCTGGCGAGCAGACCATAATAAATAAAGCGCGTAACACATTTTCTCTAATCTCAAGATGAATCCGTTAAACCTCAATTTCCCTACTGATTTCCATTTTTCGACGCGTATTTTGACGACTAAATGACCATTTTAGAACCACTGAGTAAGAAATAGTAATAGTTGCAACAATATCTTAATAGAAATGTAAATATTTGACAAATATGTAACCTTACCAAGCATAAAGGGATCGAGACCGAACTATAGAGGCAGGACTTCTGTCGAAAGTAGAGTGCTCTGGTGTTAAATAAGAGAAACATTGTGATGTAAACATTGTAATAAACAACCTACAAAATGCCAAAAATGAATAGATCTCTTTATTTTCTTTGCCAGGAAAAATTGTTGATATATAAGATGGACGTAGGATATTATATGATTTTTGATTATTGACAAAATGAACACTGCAAATTCTAATATTTTTATTTGGTTCCCAATCCTTCCGATGTTCTCTAAAATGTAATTGAAAAACTTGAAGTGATTCGTTTTGTACAAATGCTTACTTTCTTTCTCTTAATAGTATTTAATTTTTTAAACTTATTATATAATATTAAAGTGGGCAAACCCATAACAAGCTTTTTATTTTATATAATCAATGAAATCGAAAAGAAAACAACATTTTATTCTCTCGATTATTTTTTGACGTTTCTTAAAACCAATGAAATGCTTCTTTATTTGACACAAGGGTAAGTTGCCATTTGGCAATAGCCACTCGAGCCCTGCGGGCTCTCGTGACTATTGCCTGGCAACAAGTTTTCAAAAAATCTGTCAAATTATTTTCAATTTATTCTCACTCTCTTGTTATATTACTACTGATAATAATCTTTTATTTATGTAAAAAAATTATGAACTTTTCTAATAGCTGCCAATTGTAGTATCATACTGATTATACACAAAAGAATAGGTGATAAAAATTTTACATTTTACTTACATATGATTTTTTACTGCATTTATCCATTGTTGACGTGTTAAGTTTATCCACGCAGTGTTCAATGAACTTTCGGGGAAACTATAAAATTTCAACTGCGTAGTATTTTTATACGGAATATGTAAACAGCAATGAATACAGAAAGATACTTTTGATGAAGACATCACAAACAATTAATATTAGTTTTAGAAAATGAACATTTAAAAACTCTGATTATACAAAACTAATAGTGTTTAGATCACATTGTTTTGTGTTTTTTCACGGCAGATGGCATGAGCGTCATCTTTCTCGGTCCCTATAAAAAGTTGAAAGTAAATATATTGTTAAGAAAATGACAGTTTAATGTCAAAAATTTCGTTCTTGTAACAAAATTTGGTGATCTTCCAAAGGTACTATTCAATTTTACAGTTTTGACGAAGTATTAGAGATCTATGTATGCTGTTCAGGCACATTTATGAAAAGAAAAGCAAGAAATATACGACTGTGATATAGTAAAGGTTTACACATACACACATTATCTGTGTCTAGCAATCCCTTTGATCTGATCGTTTCATCGCAAATGCAGACATATTATTTGCTTGGATTAATTATAATCAATACTTTGTCAAGGGACGCGAATAAATGCAGTATTACTAAACAAATATAATTTCCACTAAGAATATCCTAAAACAAAATTAAATAATTACCCCAACAACTTCATTTATGTAAATGTAATAGAACCGCAATTATTGAAGCAAACAGACCAATATCTAATATGAGGACTGCATCCATTCGGTAGATGATAAAATTTTAGCCCGTCTTATTCCGTTTTAGAGTGACGAAATATAAAATCTTAATGCATCCATTTACCTAACCGTACCTCGACTTGCATTTTAGCGTTTACTTTACTCGCTAAAGTTGGGAGTTGTTATTTTAATCGAATTACCCGTATAAGCTGGGATAAAACGAAATATACCGAACACGAGTGTTTTGTTTACCCCAATTTAACGGAAACCTGAGAACTTTCATCGATTTAATATTATGACAAAAGCAAATAGATCTCATCCTTTGTATTTGTGCAAGAAAGCGGATCAAAATATTAATTAGTAAAGGTTGAGATATGACGAAGATAACTCCGTTAAAGTCCTTTGTTTTATTGTATATATCATTGGAAAAAGTTGAAGTAACCCATCAACGGCCACTGATCTATTTATAGATCATAACTAAATCAAAATTATAACATTATTATCCAGTTTTTTAATTAGTTTAAAAGTTACAAAGGTGCTTATTTAGATCGGCGACAAGAGATTTAGACTATCTACATATCAGTTCTTTTTCCATTTGTTTTAATTTGGGAATAATCGATTTCGTGCATTACCGAATACATTCATTTATTAACGTTGGTAAAACAGTTTTTAAAATATGCTGAGTTTTAACCCCTTAAAGCATGTAAATTTACCATTTCATATGAAATTTGAAATTATTTTTTGTAATTTTCATGTTATCATCAAATATTTTTCACTGATCTATATTTACACCACTGGACACATATAATATCTATACCTGCAGCTGTATGAACAATTCACTCGAGAACAGCACTTGTTCCTTGTACTTTTTTTGGCAGTTTCAGTCAATGTGGGAAGACAGTATAGGGTCGCTACCGAATGAAATATTTGTTTATTTTATGTTGATATGATAATAAATAGGTATGTATGGGTATTTACTATGAAATTAGATGATATATCAATATCTATAGTCATTACCAATCATCGATTATTAGGTATATTACATTGCGATATACAAACAATATACTTATTATTATTATTATATCATTGATAATTTTTTGCAGACAATGCAAGAGCTGGAAGAAGTTGTTAACGATCATAATTATTTTATCGATGAGGATAGTCCTAATTTGGACATCATAGTTTTACCACCGGATCCTGATTATCTTACCAATGAAGACAACGCTGAGGATGACGAATTAAGTATAGCGGAAATAACAGATGTTCCCGGTTAGCTGGACGTGCAGTTCTACAACGAAGAAAATGAAGTACCGGGGACAAGTTCCGATTCTGCTCCACCAAGCTCCAAAAAACAGCGACTTTCTAACGTGTTACCAAAATGGAAAATATGTGAACCTAAATATTCATTTTCTGACAGTGACTTCATTGGAATGGAAAAAATAAAAAAGAAGCCCTGCAAAAAGGATATGGTCACCCCATTCCATTACAACTTTTTGAAATAATTGTTTCAAATGATATATTTGATTACATAAAGGAAGAAACCTTGCGCTACGCACACCGCGTAAAAATTATACAACTTACACCACCTTAGATATTGATGAAGTACAGTGTTTTATTGGCATACTCTTGTTTTCTGCATATTACCAAGTTCCGTTCGAAAAAATGTATTGGTTTAGGGATGCTGACTTGTTGTTAGAATGGTACAATCTGGTATGCCATGAAATAGGTATTACAAAATAAAATCAATGCTACATTTTGCAGATAATAATAACATTGATAAAGAAGACAGGGCTTATAAACCTCGACTTCTTATAACAAAAATAAATGAAATGTTTCAACAATTTGGAATTTTTACAATTGACGAACTGATTGTCAAATACTATGGACATCATGGTTCAAAGCAATTCATAAGAGGTAAACTCATAAGATTTGGTTACAAATTATGGGCGCTTTGTGGTTCCAATGGCTATTGCTACAAGTTCATATTTTATACTGGTAAAGTAGGCAAAAATCGAACAGGTCTGACTTTAGGGTCAAGAGTGATGACATAATTGGTGTCTTGTGTACCAATTTCAAATCAGCATGTAGTATTTTTTGATAACTTCTTCACGAATCGAGTTCTATTTGCGCACTTAGAAAATATTGGATTTCGTGCAACAGGAACAGTACGAGATAATAGAACAGACAAATGTTCGAAGAAGTCGGCAAAAAAACTGACCAAAGAATCTCGTGGCCCTTTCGATTACCGGTATGACAATATGTCTGATGTTCTCATGATACGTTGGCATGATAACAAGTGCGTGATAGTGGCGACTAATTATGATGACATAGAACCATTAGCTAAGGCAAGCACTTTTTGATAAAGCTATAAAGGAAATATTTTTTCAATTATTTTTTATTGATCCTTGACGTTATTTTGAATACAAATACAGAAGATTGTGAAAAAATTCGAACTTTTTTTCCGTGGGACATAATGGGTTAACTGCTTGTGTCTGTTACCACTATTGAATGTTGCTAAAACTAGAGATTGTAACAATAAACTAATAAAAACTTATTCTAAGATATCCGTGCATTCCAGCGTTTTTTTTTCTTTCCATTTGCATCGTATCAAAAATGCTTTTTCGATTTCCATCTCACGAAATTGACGGTGATCTTTTCTTTTTTAAATCCGACGATAGTCGATTAGCAAAGTGACTAATATTCGATTCTCGTTGATATCGCATTTCCGTTTTCTTTATCGCTTGATGAAGCTTCCCACCTTAATCCTCGCTGATTGCACCTTAATTTCCATGAAAGTAGTCCAGGATTTAATGGGGCAAATATACATTTAAATACAAGGACAGATTTGAGTCTCAAAGGCAATGGATATACTAAAAAATTATTAAAGGGATTAAAATTTCATTTTCCTTTGTTGAAATTAATAATTTTGCTAGTAGTTCAGCAAAATGACTGGGATAAAATTGAAATGTATGGTAGTTGGCAATTAGCGTTATCATTTCCTTGGTTCACTCAGTTTTTTTACATTCAATACTTTTATTTAATCTTACTTGTTACATTTTAGTATCCTCATTCTTAAGTTATGTCGGTCCTGTGCTGAGGATACGTTAAGGTCCCTAAAGGAAAAGAAGAAGAATCGAGAAACTGTCATTAAGGAAGGGACTAGAAATGTCAGTTTCTGAAGGAAAAGAAAAACAGTCGGGAAACACGTGGGAGGTATTCTAGATTTGAGTTCGGTTTTATAAAGTTAGATTCAATTGTGGTAGTTCCGTCAGAAATAAATAAAAGAAAGCAGAAGACTAAAATAGGTGACAACTGTAGTATTTAAGAAATATTTGCTCTACTTTTTTTCGTTTATGGTAAATACTAGATCCACCTCATGCGACAGAGACATGGATACTATCGGACCCCGAGCATCGTTTTCAACGATGGAAGAAGATGAAGTAAGACATGAGGAGGAGAAGGAAAGATGCCCAAAGGAGGAAGAAGAAGAGAACAAAAGACAGAAGGAGGAGGGGCGTAGATAAGCATATGTAGAAATTATGAATGGCCTTACACAGATTCAGGAAACATTAAAACTAGACGTAGGACCACTTAATAATAGAGTAGACTATTTGGAAAAACAACAAGAACATTTAAGATTTCATTTAGAACAACAACAAGAAAATTTAAAATCTAATTTAGAAATGCAAATTAGAAATGAAATAGTTGATTTAGAAAGAAGAATTAGTACCTAAGCTTCAGTAACTAATATTGGAACTGAAGAAACGATCTCGTCCTCTTCTATAACAGAACCTGGCCCCATACAAAATGCAGTTTCTCAAAACCACTCTAGCAAGACCCTGAAACCACCCGTGTTTGATGGTCAAACTGGGTGGGAAACATATCGGCTCCGATTTGAGGCTGCGGCCAGAGCCAATGATTGGACTGAGACACAGATAGCGGCTTCATTAATAGTATCGCGTAGTGGGCAGGCAGCAACCGTTTTGCAGTTTCTTCCACAAGACACGCGTCCCTCATACAGGCTTTAGAGACAAGGTATGATCAACAACCTTTGAAGCAAATATTCCAGGGTCAGCTAAAAGTCCGCGATCAAAAATCTAATGAATGTCTACAAGAATTAGAGGCCGACGTAAAAAGATTTCTGCATCTTGTCTATCCCTAGGCACCGTGTAGCATTATAAAAATACTGTATTAATCGTATGTATTTATTGACAGTAGAATAATTCTTTTAATTTTGTCCTCCACTAATATGAAACTGATTATACATTAGTCTTGTATAGCTGGTTATCTGAATGGGTCAACTTTGTACCATGATATATTTTTGGAATAATGGAATTTCGATAATAAGAATTAGTCTTGGAGAATATCTTTATTAATCTGTAACGTTGTAATTTTATGAATCAAAGAATATTTCAAAATTATATGATGAGAATTTTGTTCCCCTGCTATTTGTTGGACTTGATGTTAAATCAGCTGTCGAGATTTTTCATTTCCAGCTGTTTCAAGGCACTTGTTCGGAAAGTATGATACGTTTCAATTTTGTTGTTGTACGAATTCAGTTACAGAAACTTTAAAATATGATTCTTCATTCAATTTAACATTATTTCGACTTACAATGTATATTAGGAAGTCCAGTTTAATTTATTTTTGGAAATATAAGAGTTATTACATTCTTTTGTTGTGTACTGAATGCATGAATTCTTATCACCATGTATTATTATGTTTACATTTGTGACAGATCTGAGGTCTATGTGAGTAGTATCATTCACTATAGGCTTGCGTTCGTTGGGGCGATTCTGAGCTCGGATTAAGGAATCGTTGTCGACAATTGATGGACGGTTTTTCGCGTACCGAAATTATTAGGCATATATGGTTGTGATTCCTCCATGTAGTCGCTAACTTGAAACTGCATGAGGGTTGAAGCATCCGCGAATTATTGACTGTCGTCGACAGTCAACACACTGGAGTAAGTGGTGTGTTATTCAGATGGTAGAGTTGGGTTTATTGTCTCAATTACTTAATATTTATTTCAAGCAATGTTTATTACCTTTCTTAATTAACTATACGTCAGAATATTTATTTTGTCACTGTGGAACATGTCCCTGTTGTGTTACTTCAAACGCACTACCCCTGATACATATCTTTGTAACTCAATTCTCAGTATAGTGTCTATGCATACGTTTTTTATTGATTTTATTGTTTCAGGAATAATATTATACAGTTTTGGAGCAAGGAAAGTGTATGATCTCTGAGCAGCGACATACAACTGTCTTATGTCTAGAATTTGAGTTTCGGTGTACAGAATATCAGAAGGATATCTGATGCTTCTAGAAAATATTAATTTAAGGAAGCGCATTTGCATAACTTCGATAGAATGTATGTGAGTATTCAAAGTTCCCCCCGCCCCACACCGCTATTCCGTAACGAATATGACTTTCCACTAGTGAATAATATGAAGTTTTCAAGTGCTCCAGTAGCAGGATTTCTTTGAGTTTCCTGAATTTATATAAAATAGTTCTCAATTTGTTGACAGTATACTTTATATGTAAATCCCATTTCATATGCATATCCATTATTATTCCTAAATATTTAATTTTTTCTTCGGGGAGGATGTTTCATTCCTGACTACCAAGTGATCAAATGGAGGCATTCCAGTTGAGTTACAATAAGATGGTATATAATGTGTTTTATCTATATTAACCGTTAATAATTTTTCATCCAACCAACATTTTATCGTAGAAAACTCCCTTTAAACCGTATCCTTCAATAGGTCCCAGTCACCTGCTTTATAGAAGATGGCTGTATCATCTGCAAATCCAATTATATTTCCGTTGTTACTCAATAAGAGAAGTCCGTTCACATATATATTAAACAATGTTGGTCCCAGCACGGAACCTTGAGGTACTCCACTGTCCATCACCCTCTCACTACCGAGTACATCACCGATTCTCACCGCCTGGCATCTTTCTGTTAAATAACTTTCGAATAGCTTCAGTATGTTACCTCGCATTCCAATATCTTCCAGCGACTGAAGAAGAAGGTGATGACCAACAGTGTCGAAGGCTTTGGAAAGGTCTATGAACACACATAAGAACGGTCTTCCCTCATTCAAAGCTTGGTCAACTTTTGAATTCAATGACAGAACAGCATCCTGAGTTGAAATTTTCTCTCTGAATCCAAATTGATAACCTGAAATTAGTTTGTACTTATTGAGAAAGCTAACAACCCTTTTTTTAATGATCTTTTCGAATACTTAGGATAGTTGGTGATTTTTTTAAACAGTGGTGTAATAAGTGATTTCTTAAACTAAGCAGGGTAAACACCTTCCTCCACACATCTATTCAATAAATAAGTCAAATGTTCTAGAATATAGACTGATATTTGTTTTATAGTTTCTGCCTCCAAGTCCTCATAACCTACAGCCTTCTTATTTTTTATTTCTAAAATTATGTTTCTCGCCTCCATGGTGTTAATTGGTTCAAACACAAATGAATTAAGAATGGGTGATCTTTTTATTTTGTAATTTCTGTTGTTTTTTATCCGACCAGCAAGAGTTCTACCCACTTCAACAAAAGTTCCATCAAATCCATTCGCAATTTCTGTTTTGTCAGTCAAAATTTTGTTTTCTGTAGGATGTTTAATTTTATCTATGACGTATTTGTGTTTTTCTGCCCTTGATATTTGTTGAACAACATCCCAGAGTTTTTGAATTGTTTTGATTTTTTTCTATTAATTCGTTATAGAAGTTGCATTTAGTTTTGTGGATCAGTGAAGTTAACTTGTTTCGATAGCTTTTGTATTATTTTTTCAGATCATCATTGTGTGGCTGCGTTTGCATAAGACGAAACATCTTATTTTTATCAATAGAATTGAGTAATCCATTCTGGGTGAGCTATTTTGTTGTTTTTCCTACGAATCTGACGTATCTCTGTGCATGCTTCCAACGTATTTGTGGTTATATTGATACATTTTTTCTGTTTTAGAGTCTGGAGTAGGTGCAGTGTAGACGTCGCTCCAGGAAATATTGCTGAACAAATTGTGCATTTTGTTGATATTTATACATTTTATTATTTTGTTATTGTGTTCTCGTACCTTATTTTTTTCCGGAATTACAACTTGGAGGAGAGTAGTGTAGTGGTCAGTAACTGTGGTTTTCAATATAATGGGTAGGATATTTTCGTTCAAATTAGGAACTTTGGATTTAATAAAAATATGGTCTAGGCAGGTTTCACTCCTGCCTTGTACTCTTGTAGGTGCGTTTATTGTCGATACGCACCCAAATTCATTAAGCGTGTTCGGATATTCAATTGTATCCCTGTCATCCGAATTACACAGGTTAATATTGATGTCTCTCAAAACAGAGATATATTGGTGTTATCATGAAGGTTCTCAAAACAATTAAAAAGTTTTGTATTAAACTCTTGAAGGCTGGAGTTTGGTGATCGGTATAAGGCTGCAATGAGAAGTGTGTTCCCCACGTTTACATCAAGGTTGATTTGAAGCGCCTTCAGCTCATTAGAAATCTGTTCTGTTTCGTAACTTAAATTAAAACACGATTTGATATATGCAACTATCCCATCATTCTGGTTATAACGGCATCCGTTAAGTATCATATTGTATCCGTTCATGCAAAAAATGTTTTGATCGATTACCTGTCTAGTTTCGCTCAGAATTATAAAGTCAATGTCAGTATTAAAAGTTTGTAACATCACTAAAAATTCATCTAAGTTTTTATAAATGCTACGGATATTCATTTGCAGAACCTTAAAATTGGTGGAGCACCTATTGATATCAAGGATTTGATTGCATTCTTCGGTGGTACCATATTTTTTGGGATTATATAGTTCAACGCCAATATATGAAAATAAGTTAGCAAATATTTACGTTCACATCAAGGGTCTATTAGACGTTCCATCGATAAATAAAAGTAATTCAATGAATTTGCTAATTTTGTTGTCACAGTTAAACAGCACACTGAGTGCTTAAAAAATTTGAATGTTACTATAGCAGAGTGGGATTTAATTTTGGTGTATATTTTGTCCCAAAAATTAGACATTAACACTAGACGTGGGTATGAATTGGAAAGAGGTCCTACTCTTTTACCTACTTTAGATGGGTTCCTCAAGTTCGTTGAGAAAATATGTCAGGCTGCTGAAAATTTGGTTTCTTGCTAATTTAGAAGAAAAGTTGAACTGCTTGTTTTGCAAAATGTCAAATCATAACATGTTTAAATGCTTTAAATTCAAAGAGTTGCCATTGAATAAAAGAAAACAGTTTGTATTTTCGAATCGATTATGTTTAAAATGTTTTTCTCCACATCATGTAAGTCAATGTGAGTGGAAGGATTGCCCTATTTGCGGCGAAGCTCATAATGCCCTATTACATGCGGGAAATTCTGTCGATTATTCATCAAAACCTAATAATTCTGACAACAATACATTAAATGCTCAACAAAACTCAAGTATTGATTCCAATCGTGGGCCTACTAATAATCACAAACAAAAAAGTTATTTCATGAACAACTCGGGTAGTAACTCAGATCAAGCTTCCAATATAGAACAAAAACTAAGTTCGGAGGCTGCTCAAGCCTCCACTAGTGACAAGTTTGGGGTACAATCTAACACTATGTCCAGTTTTTTTATAAACCAAAAATCTCATATTTTATTGGCAACTGCATCCGTACATGTTTCAAATAACAATGGTCATTTAATATCTGCCAGAGCAGTGCTGGATAGCGGGTCTCAAGTGTCACTAATTGCACATAAATTAGCTAGAAGACTACAATACCCTACCTATAATAAAAATTTGTCAATTTGTGGTGTATCAGGTTACATGCAAGTAAGTGAAGGAATAGATATTAAATTGTTTTCAAGGGCTGACCCAACAAAAACATTTGGAGTAAATTGTTCAGTAACAAATTTCATTTCTTCTAAGCTGCCTTTATTTCCTCTACAAACAGATCGATTAGAAATCCCTTGTAGCATTGTCTTGGTCGACCCAAATTATGATGTTCCAGATCACGTAAATTTATTATTGGGTGCAGATGTTTATTATTCGTTACTTTTACCTGGTCTGATTAACCTTGGGGAAAACCTACCCATTTTACAAAATACCCATCTTGGTTGGGTGGTAGGAGGTGTCCTATCCCCAACAATCTTGTCAAATTTTATAACATGTGATCAAGTTCCCTCTCATTCTTTATTTATTAATTTTAATCAAATCGACAATTTGCTGCAAAAATTCTGGGCAGTTGAAGATGTGTCACAAGGACGTATTTTATCAAGTGAGGATGAACTTTCCGAACAAATATTTAAGGATACCACAAAATTTTTAGAAGATAGTAGATTCCAAGTGGATATCCCATTTAAATCGCGAGTTGAGAGGCGAATCTTTTTCATATGCCAAAAAAGATAAAAGATTGCATCAAAATAAGTCATTGTTTGACCAATATTCGTAGTTTATTAAAGAATACATCAACGTAGATCATGCACGGTACATTCCTCTTGATTTTAAAAATATTCACAATAGCCACAAATATTTTATACCGCACCATTGTGTGATTCGCAATGATAAAACTACAACGCGGCTCAGAGTTGTCTTCGACGCATCCCTAAAAACCACCTCAGGATATTCATTAAACGACATATGTCTAAAAGGGCTTGTTGTTCAGCCAAAACTATTTGACAATTTTTGTCGTTTTAGAGTTTATATGTTTGCTGTTGTTGCAGACATCGAAAAGATGTACCGGCAAATCTTGATTAATTCTGATCACATTTATTTACAAAATATCTTATGACGAGAAAACATAACAGATGATATTAAATGCATTGAATTTTTAACTGTCAGCTAAGGAACAAATTTTGCACCTTATGTAGCCACTCTTCGTCTCGTTGAATTGGCAGACATGTATAAAAAAGAATTTGTGTTGGCAGCCATGGCAATCCAAACTCAAACATACGTTGACGATGTGTTGGCGGGAGCTGACTCATTTGAGGAGCCCTGCAAACTAAAAATCCAATTAATAAAATTACAAAATTTAGGCCAATTTACACTGCATAAATGGTGTTCAAATCCATTGATTTTATGAATGATTTTACCTCAGAAACTGAACCCAAAAACTACTATATAAATTCTGAGAGTATTTCCAATAAAGTACTGGGCGTTTTTTGGGAACCAAAATCAGATCACTTTTCCATTTCTCTGCCCAAGAACATGAATGTAAACCCAATTACCAAAATAAATGTTTTAGCTATTATAGCTCAAATCTATGATCCGTTGGTGTTTGTTGCTTCAATTGTCATAACAGCCAAAAATTTTATGCAGAAGCTTTGGTTATTGAATTTAAATTGGGACGACTGTTCAAATTTAGAATTGCGTAACGAATGGATTGAATTTTCTACAAACAATCTTGGATTATCAGACTTAAAATTTCCACAATGTTTAATTAATAATCGGAATATCAAGCGAATTGAGGTTCATTCTTATTCAGACGCAAGCTTAAAAACATATGGGTGTTGTATATACTTAAGAACTGTTTATGAAAACAACAGTGTTCCTTGTCATCTAATTTGTGCCAAATCTAGAGTTTGTCCTTTGCGAACAATTTCTCTTCCAAAATTGGAATTATGCGCATGCGTGTTGTCATTAAAGACCACTCATCGTATTCTAGAAATATTCAAAAATAACTTTCAAATAGCCAGTGTTAATCTTTGGACTGATTCGCAAATTTCGTTAGCATGGCTACAATCACATCCAAGTAGATGGAACATATTCGTCTCTAATAGAGTTTCTTTAGTTCAAGAACTAACATCGTTGTACACCTGGAGGTACATTCCTACCAAACAAAATCCAGCTGATTATGTATCTAGAGGTATGATGGCGCAGGAACTTATTTCTAATAATATGTGGTGGCAAGAGCCCACACATTTGAAAAATGTCGATTTTAATTTAAACTCATTTCAGTCAAATGTTAATATTCGGAAAATTCCGGAAGAACGAAAAATTGTTATGAGTACAACCTCTACTGAAAATCATATGTTAAGTATTTTCAATAGGTTTTCAGATTTTGTAAGAATACAACGTACAGTTGCATTCTGCCTTCGTTTTAGACATACTTTACAACATAAAGATGTGAAAAGGTTTGGTCCCTTAAAGATAGACAACATGCTTTGAAGGTAACATTGCAAGTTTTGCAACATCATTATTTTTCTGAAGAAAAAGATTTATTAAAAAAACAAAAAGGTTCTTCGAAATAAACAGCTTAGTTCTTTGAATCCCTTTATTGACTTGGAAGGCTTAATCTGCGTTGACGGGAGATTGTCAAATGTTGATCTGCCATTTGCACAAAAGCATCCAGTATTATTGCCTGCTAGATGTCACATTGTCGATTTGATGCTAGGGAAAGAGCACCTTAAATTATATCACGCAGGTGTTCAAACCGTGCTAAGTCACTTTAGACTACGTTATTGGCCTTTAGACGACCTTAGAGCTGTTAAACGCATAATCCACATAATCCTTGTTTTAAATTTAAAGCTATGTGTGCCGAGCAAATGATGGGAGACCTGCCTATAGTTTGGGTTTCAGTTTGTCGTCCATTCTTAAAGGTCGGTGTAGACTTTGGGGGTCCATTTTTAATTAAAACTTCGAATTTACGCAAAGCCTCTAAAGTTAAAGCATATATTGCTATCTTCATGTGTATGACTACTGAATGCGCCCATATA
Organism: Galeruca laticollis; assembly: GCA_963921935.1. NCBI lineage: Eukaryota > Metazoa > Arthropoda > Insecta > Coleoptera > Chrysomelidae > Galeruca > Galeruca laticollis. The sequence continues at coordinate 179,973,818 of OY998179.1, read as the reverse complement.
GAATTGGTGTCTGGCTTGTCGACAGAACAATTTCTTCTCACAATACAACGTTTCATAGACCGACGGGGTAATCCTTCGGTGATGTATTCTGACAATGCCACTAATTTTTTTTGGCTCCAGTAACCATTTGATATCCTTATACGAATTTTTTTTCAAATTCTTATACGAATTTTTTAAATCCAAAAGTAACATTGAGTCTATTCAAAATTTTTTATCAAAAAATGAGACTCGCGATTAAGGGTGCTAAACATCACCTGATTAAAACTATTGGTGAACCAATTCTAAATTTTGAGGAATTTTCGACAGTTTTGGTTTGCATTGAGAGCATTATGAACTCGCGACCTCTTAGCATTATATCAAATAATCCGACTGATTTGAACCCTTTAGCACCGGGACATTTTTCAATAGGCGACAATCTTTCAGCATTCCCAGACAAAGACAAGTAATATTTCAGAAAATCGATTGTCAATGTATCAGAAGTGTATTGAATTCAAACAAATATTTTGGAAGCGATAGTCCATTGAATATCTGAATAGACTTCAGCAAAGGCCAAAATGGACCAATCAAACCCGAAATTTGGAAATTAATCAATTATTCCTTTTAAAGGACTCTCGGGACTCTCAGGTGGGCTCTCGCACGAATCATTGAAATTATTCAGGGTCAGACGGCAAAGTTCGTTTAATTAGAGTCAAAACATCAGATGGAACGTTTCTTAGGTCCATAGCGAAGGTATGTCCCCTTCCTGAGGATAACTAGATTTGTATATTGTTAAATTTTAAACTTTGTCATTAGGTTAGGTTAGGTGTTGTGTCTCGAAGTTCTCGGAAGTGAAGTGTTTTGTTTAAGTTGGAGTTTTCTCCCGGAAACGTCCAAGGCAAGAGTTATGTTCAATTTCTAACGTAATAATTCAAATATATATCTTTTATTTAACCTTGAAAGATGTTTCTGCCGGCTACAACAAATAATCAGTTATGTAATCATTCTAAAACCGTAGCTTAAGTTATCGGTAAAAAAAATGCCAGTTGTCAGTTAACGACAAAATAAAGAATGACTGTCGTCGTTTTTTAGTACATTAAAGTATAAGTGGATAAAGAGGTCTTTCAAACACGCGCGATTTTTCGAGCACGACGGCGCAGCCGAGTGCTCGAAATAGAGCAAGTGTTTGAAAGACCAGTTATCAACGAATACTTTACGCTATTTATTTTTATTGGTGCACTTTGGAATCATAAAATATTATTATTATATTATTACTACAAAAAAATGGAAGTCCATCCTCGATGCCCAGCCAAGTTTCGTGAACGTCAAATAGTATTTATTTTTAGTTGACGTTACGGGCTGTCAGATCAATAATCAAAAAGTTTCTTTATTTATATTTAAAGAGAAACAATGTATATATGAATGTATAAATACATTTTGCAGAAAAAACCAAATAAGACATTGGTTCCCAATGATAATATACAATTTGAAAACTAATGAAAAAAGTTGTCATTGGTAGGTAGGACCTTCCCACCAAAGTGAGTTATCAATAATTTCTCGTGGAGTTATTCCACGAGAAGGGAGGTCTGCGGGATTATCTTTAGTCCCAACATGATGCCAAATACAATCTGAAGTTAACTCTTGAATCTGAGAAACCCTATTAGCAACAAATGTTGACCAACGCAACGGGTGGGAGTGAATCCAATGGAGTGCAACTTCTGAGTCTGAATATAGATGAACCTTTGTAACAGTAAATCTGTTTTCAAAAATTCTTAAAAGAGCTTTCATTAATTTTGCTAACAGAAGCATAGCTGATAATTCTAAACGGGGAATTGACAAAACTTTTAGAGGGGCTACCCTTGATTTTGAGGCAATCAAGTGACAAGAAACGGATCCATCTGAATAAAGGGTGCGAGCATAAATACAAGATGCCATGGCAAGAGAACTAGAATCAGCATAACCATGAAATTCTACATTAATAATGGGTTTGCTCGAAAACAAATATCTAGGGATTTTCAATTGAGAGAGATAGGGTAAATTATCAAATAAATTTTTCCATTCTTGGAGGAGAGAGGTGTCTGTGATTTCTGCATCCCAATCTAATTTTAATAACCATAACTTCTGAATAAGAAGTTTCCCAATAACAATTACAGGTGAGAGAAGGCCAAGGGGGTCCCAACACTGTGAAATCATAGCGAGCATTTTTCTTTTGGTGAGTGTACCTTGAGGTGTTACTTGCGGAATTGAAATACCTAAGACATCAGAAGTAGGGTTCCACTTTAGTCCTAAAACTTTGTTGGGTGAATTATCTAGATTCAAACAATATTCACTTGGAATTTCATTAGTGATGCTGGAGAGAAATTGAGAACAGTTTGAGCACCACTTATGAAACCGGATGACTTAAGGAGAGTGGTCAGTTCAGAGTACAATTTTTCTAAGTCATTTAAGTCATCGCATCCACCTAACAAATCATCAACATAGGTTTGGGTTAACAGAATATTGGAAGCCAAAGGGAATTCAACTTTATGTTTCAGCGCAACTTCTTGCAATACACGAGTAGCGAGGTATGGAGCTGAATTTGTTCCATAGGAAACAGTTACTAACTCGATGCATTGTAAGGGAAGTGAGGGGTTATCTCTCCAAAGTATATTTGTCAAAAATGTTTGGGTGGGGTTTATCTTTATCTGTCTGTACATCTTCTCGATGTCAGAGGTGAGCACATATTTAAACGAACGAAAGCGTAACAAAATGTCAAAAAGGTTAGGCTGAACTTGATATCCTTTAAGCATTATGTCGTTGAGAGAGAGGCCTGTATTAGTTTTACAGGATGCGTCGAATACAACCCTAAGTTTTGTTGTACTACTGTCCTCACGAATGACAGCATGGTGTGGCAAGAAATATTTGGGTTCTGCATTTTGATTAGTTTCAGAAAGTGGGACATACTGACCATGACCAAGATGAACATATTCATCAATAAATTGTTTATACTTTAAAAAGTAAGTGCGATCCTTTTGAAATTTCTTTTCTAAGTTCAAGAATCTATTTTTCGCAGTGTAGAGAGATTGACCTAATTTGAGGTTTTCACAAGGGGTTTTCAGAGGCAAATTTAATAAGAAACATCATCGAGTTGTCTCGTAGTGGACACAAACATTTCCTCACATAATTTTTCATCAAGAGATAAATGAGTTATTTCTGGAATTTCCTCTGATTTCCAGAATCTTTCAACTAAATTTTCAAGTTTGGAGTGCTCACTTACTTGTGTGAGCATTGCTACACTAGAGGTGGGAGATACGGGACCTGATGAGTAGGTAACAACATGAGAATTTGAATATTTGTGAGAGCGTAAAAGTGGAGCGTTGCCAGCTATCACCCATCCGAGAAGGGTGTTTTGTAACACGGGTAAGTTTTTTCCAAATCTTAAAAAACCATCATCCATTAAATCATAATAACAGTCAGCTCCGATGAGAACATGGACCTCTGCAGGCTGAAAATAGGCCGGATCCGCAAGCTAAGTGTTGGGAGGTAACTTTATTTTTGATCTGTCCACTGGGGCTTGGGGGAGCTTACATGTGATTGTCTCCAGAGTTGAACAAGAAGCCTTAAACTTGGAGCGATTAATAGTGGAGTGAAAGACAATATCAACTGTTTGGTGAGAGAGGGTGGCACTTAATCCAATGCCTGACACGTTCAACTTTTTATTGTATGGGGTATAATTCAACTTTTCTACAAAACTTTTACCAATGAAAGAATTTTGTGACCCGGGGTCAAGAATTGCTCTAGCTTTAACACGTAGACCTTGCGAGTTATATACATAAACTTGAGCAGTACCTAAAAGCACAGAGGAATCTTTTGTACTAATAGCTGAGAGAGAGTGAGTCATATTGGAAGAGTTTTGCTGATCTTCAGCAATCACTGGTGAATTAAGAGCATTCAAACTCTTTGGGTTACTTTGAAGTTCCCTATAGGAAGATGGGTTGTAAGAATTATTTCTTGGTGGGGTGTTTGTCATATGTGACAACGAACTAGTGGAGGGTTGTTGAGAAATTGACTGTAAGGGTTGAGCATTTTTTTGAGAAGTGTGAGAATTTGTTTGAGACGGGTGAGCATCATTTTGTAAACGATAATCTGCACTTTGAGAGTTTTGATGTGAAGAGAATCTATTTTTATTTTGAGTGGTAGGGGCATAGTGAAGGAGGGTGTGGTGTTTCCTACCACAAACATTGCAACCTCTACTTTGGCAATTTATAACAGTGTGAGCAGTTCCAAAACAATTAAAGCAAAATCCTTTGGACTTTACAAAATTTTGTTTCTCGATGGAACTCATATTTTTAAATTTTAAACAAGAGTAAATTTTATGAGATTTGTCATTACAAAATTGGCATCCATTTTTGCGATGTTGACCGATGTGAGAATTATTATTATTATTGACACTACTGAAAAGTGTTGTTTTTGTTTGCCTTTTTGAAAAACCTTCATTATTATCTACTGATTTCAAATTTTCTAAACACTTTGATCTTTTATCTAAAAATGTTAAAAATTCATTTGAATCTCTATCAAACTCAAAACTTTTCTTACTATTAAAATCTAACTTGCGTTCTAATGAGTAAACTAAAATCAAATCCAAAAGCTGAGTGTCTGTTAATTTACAATTTTTCAATGCTTCATAGTTTTTACTTATTTCGGTGTAAAATTCACGTAGCGTAATAGATGAACCTTTCTGTATAGGTTTTATGTCTAAAATTCCAGCCAAAAAACTATTTATCACAAGAGTTTTGTTTTCATATCTATTTTGCAAAATTTCAATTGCGGTGTGAAAGTTGTCATTAGTAACTTGCAAATTCTCAATCAATTTCAAAGGTTCACCTGCCAAATAAGTCTTTAAATAAATGAAACGTTGAATATCCGTCAGATATTTATTTTCAATTATTAGAGCTGAAAAAATTTGAAAAAATGGAACCCATTCTATTCCAGTACCTGAAAACTGTTGTATTCTAATTTCCGGTAACTTTACTATTGAGGGGATAGCGACAGGAGAGAAAAGTGAGGATGAACCTGGTGGGGTGGGAGTTTTTACATCCTCTAAGTCTTTAATCTTTTGCTGAATTTTAGACAAAACATCATGATATCTATCTTCAATTAACTCTCCATTTTCTGTGTTTTCCTCTACAGTTGAATATATATATGACAAATCTTGTGCCCTACAATATTTTTCAAATGCACTTCTTAACTGTTCTTCTCGACCTTTTAAACTAAACGCATTGTCTGTGGTATCAATGTTAACATTAACCCAGTTTTCTATTCGCGTAATAGCAGCTTTAGCTATTGTCCTGTTCCCTTTAACTTCATTGATATTCATTGTTTCTAAACAATAAACTGCCACACGGATTTACACTATTAAGACAAAATGTACTTGTAGCGAGTAAAAAACACAAATTCTACAATGTACGAGTCATATAACATTTACAATAACAAATGCAAATAAATGGTGGAAAACACTAGAGCAATGTATGACTAACTTTTAACCATAAACAAATCAAATATCTACAAAAATGCAAGAAATATGGTGAGCGTACAAAATTTCAAAACCAAGTATCCGTCGAAGAAGGACCAATTTTAATGTTGCAATCACTCTTTGATTCCAACACTAAAGTAGGGTCGACCTTTCAATTGCCGAAATTTAGTTTACTATAATTCATGGGTGCCGGTTAAAATTATTCTTGGTTTTTTAAAATTTTGAAAATAAAATTAAACCCAACTGATTCTAATAACAAATATACTAAACTGAAAATTTCCTATATTACCTTTTAACAATAACTAAGACTATACAATAGGTTTATACTAACACACATTCATCCACAGGCCTGTCATTCACCCTTAATTAAAAACTACAACAATTAAATTATTTTACATTCACCAGAAATATACTGCGAAGAGATCGGAATGAGGAAAAACTATGAAGTCCTATCTGTTGGTGTTGAGACAAGTAACACAATTATAAATCCACTTATCTTTTAAAATTGTTAGCACCTCTGTAACAATTTTTCAAATATCAAATAAACCATTCTCCAATTTTTTCTGGTGCGCTGGTCAAAGGTTCCCTTTTTTCTTAGTTATTTATCAATATACCTGTTGCTTCTTTTACAACCTCATTTATCACTTAATTTCCATTGTTCCTTTTAATAACTTTATCTGGGGGTGAACTGCCATTACAATACCACTCTTTTCTTAAAAATTGTTCAATAACATAATTTTTTGAGTATTTCAAAAAGTGACAATAACTGTCATCATTTTTAGACTACTTATTTCTCACATAAAATACTGAAAGTTTTTCACTCATAATTTGACAGATGTTAAAAACAATATTCAAGTGAGGTTAGATTTTTGACTTCTCCAACAATAGGATTTTACTTGGCGGCATTTAAAGGATTTTACTTGGGCGGATTTAAAGGATTTTACTTGGGGGGATATATAGGATTTTAATCGGGGATTGATAGGATTTCAAAGTACCATTGGGTACTTGTGAGTACAGCCTGTCAATAACTCATTAGTAAAAATTGTGGTACTCAGGAATTGAGCTACTAGTGGGGAGGATTACATTAGCTAACAAGGTGCGAGATACGTTTCCTTGGGATATTTCTATATATTTTTTATATATTATTCAATCAAGGGGGGATTTCACTTACCTATGACAAATTGTGGTTAGGATTTATGGGTCTTTTAGGACATTGGGGATTTCTTGTAATTTTTGTGATTTATGATACACTTGTACGTATTAGTTGTACTAACGGAATTTTTGTAAGATTGTCTCGACAAAGCTAAGGCATTTATTAAACTAAGGCTTGGGTAAGTGACATCTGACTTTTATTTATCCACCTATTTGGTATTCTTAGGGTGGGAAAACCTGTGTAGGTAATTGTCGGGAGACAAGATTGCCTGGCGCCCTTTTACACTTTATTTAGTTTACGAACAACCGACCCCCCGTCTCCGCAAGAATTAGAGACAACGCCTAAAAGCGTACAATATGCACCGAGTTTTAGGTTGATAAATGTAAGAGTGAGTACCGATAGGTGGCAAGTATTGAAGTAGCTACACGTGCATTTGTGGTTCCTACTTTTCCACAAATCAAAAGCCTGCTAGTCATAATGGTTGATTAGTTGCTTTTTAAATCCTCTTGGGATATTTATGTTTATTATGGGGTGAAAACTCTTGCCGATGGCAAGGTAAGAAAGATTGTTTTGTATATAGTCTCTCCATGTTCTAGTTTTTATTGTTTTTTAGAGTTATTTTACACGGATGTGTTTTTCCTAATGATAAAATATAAGTTCGTACTGAAATTTTTAATGAAACTTCAGGTTTTCGAATGTCAAGTCTGTATCATTGGAATTTTTATCAAGTTGGATCAATGATCGATAGAATCCTATGTCTTCCACAGATGGTAGTGGAGGCGTTCATTTTCTCGGATAGATGATAACCTAACGAAAGAAAAAAATTTCTGGAGACATCTTTGTAACGTGGTGTGTAGAAAGATAATAATCATGGTTTCTTTCAATGTATCGTTTTTGATCTTATTATGTTATGGGATGGGTTTTTTATTATGGATGGTCATGAAGTACGAGATATAATAATTCATAAATACCTTAATTGCTGTTAGCAAGATGGCTCATTTTTATTCTCCAGAAGTCGGAAGAAAGCTGTCATTTAAGATGATTGACATCTACTGATTTTGACATTAACCGCAAGTAATACATAGGCTTTTATTTTGTTTTTATCCATATTAATCATTACATTTTATAAAGATATTGCAAGTTTTATCTCTATAAATTCTCAATGTTCTCAATGATTTTTTATTATCACCTTTCTATAAAGATACTATTTTAACTTTGGATTTGAGAAATTCTCAATATTTTCAATGACATATCAATTATCATATTTTGATATTTCAACTTTTGAAATGATAGTTCGCTTTGACTATATTCAAGGTGAGAAACTCTTGATATAGTTATTGACATTATATTATTTATTTCATTATCACAGTTTTGTGAAACAGTAATTAGTGTACCAATTAAAAGTTATTTTTATTTCCTGTGATTATTATAAATGCAATCCATAGGTAACATTTAATATTGTTACTGTTACTTTTGAATTTAATCCATTTTCACTTATCACAATTTTATACTTTTGCAGTCATTATTTTACATAAACAATACTAATGTCATCAATACAGACCTACACATCTATTAAAATTATTAAACTTATTTCTGGGTTTAAGTGTTTTATTTAATTAACAACCTTAGGGCAAAGTATCTCATAACCAGATTATTTGGAAAGGTTTTACTAGCTAACTTACTCGTTATTCATCTTCTTGATTAATCGGTGAGTGTTTCTTGAAAGTGCTTAAAATCAAGTGGCGCCTATAAAAATTAACCTAGGACCAATTATCAAATAAATGAAACTAAACTCACGACCTTAGTGCTCCCTGACGAAAAGCTCCCTTCGGCTTTGTAGCCTCAATTTTTATTAACAACCATGAGAAAACGAGGATACAAAAAGTGGCCCGAATATCATGAATTTTTTAACTTTGCAAGTTTGTGAATTGAATAAAAGTTGTAGAATCGTTAAAGATGCAAAATTGATCTTCAGTACAGAAATAACTATTAGTTGAATTGTACTCTAGTAATATTGTGAGGTATCAGTTGAACTTGTCTTAATTAATCGCTTACATTTTTCATATCCGCGTTTTGCGAATAGTTTGCTAGCGTTTATATTATCATGTTGGAGTAAATTTTTGAACCTAATCACCTACTCATAGATGGGCTAGATTATGGATTAAAAATTCGTTTGGTTATTAGTCAAATCAAAACGAGAAACGAACAATACTTGCATACTTGCTAGACTCTTAGATAAAGAACGAGATAGACCTGGTGTTAAGGAATCCCTTGTATTTAAATTTTGCCGTTGAACACATCATTGGCGCATGGTCGATAAAACGTCGACATGCCCAGACAGTAGTACCTCGTAAACCTTCGCACGGTAAACATTAATTTTTCGATACAAACCGGTAAAATTGTACGGACGAAATTCTATCAAAAGGTCTACCAAAAAACATATCTTCAACATTCCCAGGCGTATGGATAGGTACGGCAAGACAACTTCACCAGGTAGGAGCCTTATGAATTCTTTTTCTTTATATGCATTGATGATGTGCTATATTTTGTTCAACTACAAGAGTCCAATAGTAATTTTTTCATATTTTCATCCTTTAACATTGGTCCTTCTCGCGCGGATTAATATCTCATTTTTAATTTCCGTATTTTTTCAAGTTAAGTTCATTTTTTTCGGTACATTTTGAATTCGTTTACCGATTTCCCATTTTTTTTACGCAGATAAATTCTGTATTGGTCTATTCCGCTAAATGTTATTATAATTATCATTTCACCGTCAAATATTAATGTTAAAATCAAATTTAAACGTAAATTTTGCATTCTTTGTTAGTGAATTTTATTGCTGTGTTCGAAAATAATGTATATTTTCTAGTTCTTAATTACCTTTTCGAGTTAACTATTTCTTGGCATACAAAAACCACATTAATCTTATGAAGGTGTTTAGATATTTGTTTGTTTATAATTTTTCACAACAATTATTTATATTTCTAATGGGTCCACAATCAGATAAATTAACAAAAGAGAATTTAAATCGCACGCTTGCTCACAAAAGTTTACAAGAGACTCATCAAGCAGGTCTTGAAGCGTTAAACGATGAATCTTTGAGATCCATTTCCTTAGCTAGAGCACAGGATCTCGATGCTATTTATAATGACTTCCAAACAGCCCATAATACGGTCATCTCTGGTTAGTGATGATGATTTCGTAATCTACGATGCAATGCATAGTTCGGCAGATAAAGCATTTTATGGTGCTAAATCTATTAAGCATAATTTTTCAATCTCGGATTCAGTCAATAATTTGGTGACCAATTTAAACAGAACTTCTTCACATCAACGATTTATAGCAAAGCTTCCAAAAATTAATTTACTTACATTCGACGGAGATTTTAAAAACTGGTCGTCCTTATATGATATGTTTAATTCGTGTAACCACAACAATACTGATTTGTCCGACGCTGAAAAATTTCAATATTTGCTTACGTCACTAGACAAAGAACCCTTAGCTTCAATTAAGGGTATTCCCCTTACTGATGCAAATTACATTATAGTAGGTATATGAAATGCTGGAGAAACGATACCAAAACAAACGGATTCTAGCTACTCACTACTATAATGAACTTTCGAATGCAGCTTCAATGCAAATGTCTACTTCTAAGAAGCTAAGGAAACTTCTAAATACCTTTTCTGAAAATGTAGCATCTTTTCGAGCTCTCAAATTTCCAGTTGATCAGTGGGATGTTTTGTTGTTCAATATGCTTATGAATAAACTTGATCCTAAGACTAGATCTGATTTTGAACTTGAGAATAGTTTAAATTCAGAATTACCTACTTACAGACAATTAATAATATTCTTAGAAAGGAATAGTATAGCTTTGGAATCGGTTTAATTTTCTATTACTGCTTCTTCTACCCATGTAGATAAATCTAAAAAGAAGTTTTCAAACTCGAAACATTGTAATGAACCTTCAACATCTACAATTGTTGCAAATATACAACAAAACAGTAGTAACTTGAAATGTATCTTATGCTCCTCTTCTCACCCACTGTATAAATGTCAATCATTTTTGGCCAAGATGCTACAAGAAATACTTTCTTTTGCTAAGCAGCACCAGTTATGCGTTAACTGTTCATTCTATTAAAATGTGTTCATCCACACAAAGATGTAAAGATGTAAAAATTTTCGATTCCCTCATCATACTGTGTTATATTTTCCAAAAAATTTTCCTAATTCTAATCACATGAATAACTCGATTTCCACTTCTGACAATCTCACGAATACTTCTGGTGACAATTCTAGCTCGTCAATTACAAAAAATGGTCATTGTATTAAAAATACTTTAACGTTACCACAATCCACGGTTTTATTATCTACTTGTGAAGTGCAGATTAAGGACATTCGAGGTAATTTTCAAAAAGTCCACGTTTTACTTGACACAGGCTCCATGGCTAACTTTATATCCGAAAAATGTATCAGAAAACTTGGCTTTGTCGCAAACACTGCTCTATTCCCATTGAAGGCCTCAATGGAATGACTACCTTTACAAATCGAGACACGGCACATTGTATCATTAAACCATGTGGCGAATAAAATCCTGTTTTTTCATTTGAAGCTATTATTATTCCTCAAGTTTGTTCTGACCAGCTGAAAGTCTTCAATAATCCTGCAGAATTGACATATACTCAAAATTTAAATTTGGCGGATAGTAAATTTCATATTCCCGGACAAGTGGATATGATTCTTGGATCTGAATTGATACCTTTAATTTTGAAATCAGTCATGTTCAAGATCTCATTTTTCCCTCTATTTATATATTATGTTCCCTCTTCCCAGAATCCAGCTGACTGTGCTAGTCGAGGTCAAACTCCAGCACAGCTTTTAGAAACTCCTATTTGGTGGTCAGGTCCTCAATTTTTAGCTCAGTCTAGTGATACACGGTCTAGGCAAACTAATAACAAGTTAAATTTATGTGAAATATCTCAGGAAGAACAAAGGGTTATATTATCTGCGTGCACTTCCTGTGGCAATTTCAACTTTACCCTTTTAAATAAATTTTTCTCTTTAACCAAGATTAAGCGAATTGTAGCGTATTCCCTCTTTTTTATTCATAGCTTAAGGTTTCAATCTCAGTCTCAAATTAGTTTGGATGTAGATAATGCCTTTAAAATATTATAAAATGTGTACAGCGACATACATTTTCTGACATTTTTCTTAAAATTAAACATAATCAACTATTACCTAAGCCTTTTAGAAAACTCGCCCCTTTCATTGACTCCTTTGGGTTGCTTAGAGTTGGTGGTCGAATCAGAAATTCGGAGTTTTCGTTTGATGTTAAACATCCTATTTTGTTACCCAAATCACACCGACTAACCCACTAGATAATTGAAGCAGTTCATCAAGAACACTTTCATCCAGGTTTAAAAATATCACACTATTTATTATTACAACAATTTTGGATTTTATCTCCACGTAGGGCAATTTATAAATGTCTTTCAAGTTGCATTCGTTGTTTTCGTTGCAAACCAAGATCTTACCACCCATATATGGCTGATTTGCCCTCTATAAGAGTTTCTCAAGTCAAGGCTTTTTCATCAGTTTGTATTGATTTTGCTGGTCCATTTTAACTTTCGATGAGTAAACATAGAGGTGCAAAAACCTACAAAGGTTATGTTTGTGTTTTTGTTTGCACATCTACAAAGGCTATTTATTCATTTAGAAACTACTTCAGATTTAAGATCTTGACATGGCTAAAACTATTGCGCAGAAATTGTCTATTTCTTGGAATTTCAATCCCCCAGGTAGTCCACATTTTAATGGCCTCGCCAAGGCGTGAGTAAAATCATTTAAAACTCATTTTTATAGAGTCTTAGGTACTCAGATACTATCCTTTGAAGAATTCTACACCCTGTTGTCTCAGATCGAAGCACTTTTGAACTCCGCCCGTTGTGTGGGATTAGGAGCGATTCAAATGATTTACAACCTCTTACGCGGGGGAACTTTCTAATACTTGAACCCCTCACTAGTCCTATTCCCGAGGTAGATCTAACGCATTTATCTTTTGATAGATTGAATCGATGACAATTGCTGCAACGTATGCGGAGTGACTTTTGGAAGCGTTGGTCGCTAGAATATATTCATTCTCTCCAAGAGAGATATAAATAGATCCAACCTTCACCTCCTATTGTGAAAGGTGGTTTAGTTTTAATTAAAGATGAACAAACGCCTTCACTAAATTGGGAACTTGCCAGAGTTATCGATGTGCACCCTGGTCGGGACAATGGGGTTCGTGTGGTTACATTGAAAACAAACCATGGCGTTATGCAAAGCCCTGTGGTAAAACTTTGCCCCTTGCCGGTTAATTAATTTATTATTACTTTAATTAGCTATACTATTCAAGTCGTTTTGTAGATTTAAACGCGGGAATATTCTATTTTTTTTTTTTTCTCACATTATATTTTTTTATCTTTGCATTCCATTTGGTTGAAAAACATTCGTTTTAGTGGGGTGAATGTTGAGGAATCCCTTGTATTTAAATTTTGGCATTAAACACATCATTTGCGCATGGTTGATAAACGTCGACATGCCCAGACAGTAGTACCTCGTAAACCTTCGCACGGTAAACATTAATTTTTTATACAAGCCGGTGAAATTGTTCGGACGAAATTCTATCAAAAGGTGTACCAAAAAACAAATCTTCAAACTTCCCAGGCGTCGGATACGGACGGCAAGACAGCTTCACCAGGTAGGAGCCTTATAAATTATTTTTCTTTATATGCGTTGATGATGTGCTATATTTTGTTTAACTACTAGAAATACAGTCCAATAGTAATTTTTTCATATTTTCATCCTTTAGCACCTGGTCTGAAAATTGATTTGCCAGGGTATCATTTTTTTGATTTTGGCCATGAACAAGCTGCAATAGAAGCTACTATTGATTCAATTCAAAGACTTTCAGTTGATTCAGAAAGAAACACTTAAGATAGTTTATTCTTGAAATTGAAATCTAGATTAATTCATGTTATGGGACGATTAGACGTATGCATATGGTCCAAGAGTTGAATGATATTTTTCAACAAAAAGAGTATCAAAATGAAACCTATACAACTTGTTAGAATCTGAAATTTATGGAAACGCACTTTCAGTTGAAAACATAGTAGAGTCACATACTCATGTTAACAATACGGTAAATCAACCTATAACGTTACCCACAGTAATAACTAAATGTGGTTCAAGGAATGAGCTTATATCAGATTGGAGTGTAGAATTTTCAGGTGAGTCTACAGAATTAATTTCTTGAAAATATCTCTGACTTAGCTAAATCCAGGGGAGATAACCAAAAACTTTTTAATTCTGCAATAGAATTATTTACGGATGATGCGTTTATTTGGTTTAGAAGTATACAAGGACGAGTTAATAATTGGGATGAGATCCGACGTAGAAAGCAAAAGAATAGAGAAAAAGTTACAATATTCATTTCTCATCTTACTAATCTTGTCAATCGCTTAACTATACCTGAAGTTACACAACTTAAGTATATAAATTAAAATCTGTTACCTGTATATCATACTCCAATTGCTCTTATTAATTTCAATACAATCTCTCATTTGCCAGATACAATCAAACTTATAAGATGTTAAATTTTGTAGTTCGAAGAAATCTAATCAAATTTCAGAACTCAGGAAACAGTTTCATCTAATACTATTCCGTTATAATCATCAAAGAAAGTTTAATAAGAAAAGTTCATCACGCCAATTTAATAAGCCATCAACTAGTGTTGATCAAGCTCTCAGTTGATCGAACTATTTCATCTTGGAATTGTAAGGGTACAAATAATAAATTTTCTTCTTGTTTGGGAAGAAAATTATTTTGTTTTAAGTGTGGTAAACATGATGTTAAGATTCATGAATGTAATTGTTCAAAAACTAGAACAGGGTGGAAGTGTTATAAGCCAGCCGACTTCTACTGTTTCATATAATTTGGCCAATTCATTTCCTTGTGATAGCGTTAATCAGGTTACGCCCATTTTCATAAGTAAATACCTTGATAATAGACCTCATATTTCTTTTAAATTGTTTGGTATAGATATCGTAGCTCTCTTTGATTCTGAAGCAACTTCATCAATTTTAGGTATGGATGGTTTAACGTTAATTGAATGGCTTAAATTAGATATTTCTCGTCCAGACTCTTTAAACGTTTCAATAGCTGATGGTAGTGAACAAAAGATTTCTGGTATTATTCATTTGGTACGGATTTTCCTAGACAATTTTCGATTATGGTTAATTTCAAGAATAATATGTGGCATATAATCTAATATACAATAAAAGTGATCTAAATCAAAATGACGGTGTTGTTGTGTACCTGAAATCTCATTTCTCATATGAGCACTCAGTTGTCCTAATTAATAATATTAAAGTGCTGAATATCAAAATAAATTTAGATCAACATAATAATATAGTTGTCACAGCCATGTACAGATGGCCATCCACTGATCCTAAAGAATTTATTGTTTGTCTGCAAAATTACTTGGAAGAGAATGATAGTAATACCGAAAACTTCAATATTTTCACGGGAGACATTAATTTAGATCTATTAAAGTATAACGATACTATTTCTGAATATGTAAATATGCTAAATGAGTTTGGCTACAACTCAACAATTAATAGTATCACTAAAGTTCGGAACAACTTGTAAACTTGTATATATCACATATTTATTAAGGCAAAATTCAATATACTTGAGAACATTTTGCCTATGGTTCTAGAAACGAATATTACTGATCACTGATCATTATTCGACACTACTAGAAATAGTTTTCGATATACCTATAGAAGACAAAAAAAAGATGTCAACTAGCATATGTTAATCAGGGTAAACTGAAATCTCTTCTAGAGAGAGCATATTGAGCTGCCATTTACTCTGCTAAATATCCTGATTCTAAAATGAACATATTCGTTGATACTCTATCAAATTTGATTGGCGAAGCGACGATATCCTAAAGCAGTAGGAGAAAATATACAAAAATTGAACCTTGGGTGACAAATGCTCTATTGAAATCAATAGATACAAAAAATAAAATGTTCAAAAATACCCTTAAGTATATAGGAAACGTAGAACTAAAAAATGAATACAAACAGTACAGGAATAAATTTAATTCGTTGAGACAAAGAACAGAGTTTGAGTACTATAATAATCATATAATAAAAAATGGCACCAACACGAAAAAATTATTGGAGGTGGTAAGCAACTTGAGTAGAGGTAAAAAAATCTGAAACTCCAATACGCTCCATCGAAACTGACTCAGGTTTGATGATAACAGTGATATGGAAGAGAGAGGATACGACATATGTAAATGATTTATGGTACCGGTTCGCCATATTGTTTCGTATTTTATGTCAAAATATCGTGAATGTTAGCTTAGTGCTATCATTTGCAAAGTGAAATAAGTTTCATTGTTATTTTTGATAAAATATTTTGTTCATAAAGGCTTCTTGTGCATTGCGTAGTTGCAAGAGCTGCAGTCGTCTTGATAAAAAAGAAAACTCCGGAATAACATTTCATAGGTTAGTTACAACTTTTGTAAATAATATGCAGAGAAGTATTAAGTCGATATCCAAGTTACGCTAAATCATTTGTCTAGAAAGCACATATATTTTACCACTTAGTGTGGAAATTGTTCTGAAATTAGATGCTTTTTAGATTTACTGATGAGATATCTGTGTTATTCATTTCAGGCTTGAAATGAAAATAGAAATTATTTTTAGGTTTCCTAAAGATGCTGAACGGAAGAAATTATGGATTAAGTTTGTTAATCGACCAAATTGGGAGCCTACAAAATATAGTTCTCTTTGTTCCAAACATTTTTTAGAAGAATATTTCGATCGGACATCTTTATACTATGTTCGGTTGAGGGATAATGCAATTCCTACAATCAAAGATGAGGTATTGAATATTTATTCGAAAACTATTCATTTAGCATTAGTTTCTGATTTTTATGTACATCTGAATATTCAATTTAATTTTAGGAAGTTACTTCACCACCACATAAAATTAGAATATGTGAAGCTCAGGTTAATAAATCAGTTGATATCAACAATATGGGTCCATCAACATCTACAACAAATGGTACGTCTGTTGAACATTCAACAACCACTTCTAATAAAGATTTTTTTGTTGTGCCCTCAACATCCACTGATAACATTTTAGTGACACCAAGAAAACAGCAACTAATTAATAAATTACATTATTCTGAAAAAATTAGTACTGAAAGAAGGAAGAATTTGAGAAATATGAGAAGAAAACTATTCCGAAGAGATAAAAAATTATTAACCATGAAGCAAATGATTTCTCAACTGAAAAAGAAAAATTTTATTCAAGAAGAAACATTAGATGTTCTTGAAAAAATGGGTGGTCCCACAGAACTTTTTTGTAGGCAATTTGGGAAAAGTAAGAAGAAGGCTTTACCAAAAAAATATTCTGCGGAGTTCAGAGCATTTGCCCTTACTTTACATTTTTATTCACCTTCTGCCTACAATTACGTCAGAAGAACATTCAATACTTGTTTCCCCGATACAAGAACACTCAGTAGGTGGTATCAGAGTATCAATGGACAGCCTGGATTCACAAAAGAAGCATTTGATGCTCTTCGATTGAAAGCAGCGAATACAGAATCAAAAATTATCTGTAGTTTAATCATCGATGAAATGCATATTCGCCAACAAGAAGAATGGGTGCCGCAAAAAAATAAATGTTATGGGTATATTGATTTTGGGACAGGATCGACAGAACATACTTTAGCAAAAGAATCGCTTGTGTTTCTGTTGAATTGTGTTAATGGTAACTGGAAAATTACAGTTGGATATTTTTTGACAGCAGGTTCTACAGGAGATCAAAAAAAAGGTTTGGTTCCAAACTGCCTTCAAAAGTGTCACGAAGTTGGTGTAGAGGTTGTAAGTTTAACTTTTGATGGTGCTCCAGTTAATTTAACTATGGCAAAACGATTAGGTTGTAATTTAAATTATGATAATCTAACAACTACTTTCAAGCATCCTTGCACAAACAAGAACATCGTAATAATTTTAGATCCTAGCCACATGATAAAATTGGTTCGAAATACTTTAGGGGAGGAGTACTCACTTGTTGATAGCAATAATGGTATTATAGAATGGAGATATTTTGAAGAATTGAATAATTTACAGGAGAAGGAATGTTTTCATTTAGCAAACAAATTGCGAAATCAACATATTCATTTCCGCAAACCAAAAATGAAAGTATCACTTGCTTCTCAATTATTTAGTGAGAGTGTTGCAAAAGCCTTTGAATTTTGTAATGAATTATTTCTACCCTCTACTTGACTGTGCAAACTATAGGGGTATATCTGTTACTAGTACCATGAGCCGCTTATATGGAAGAATCCTTCGAGATTTAATAGAATCTGAATACAGGGAACAAGAAGAAGAGGAGCAATCGGGTTTTAGAGCTGGAAGAACCTGCACAGACAACGTTTTTTGCTTAAAACAGATGATAGAAAAAAAAATGAGTACCAATCAGGATGTACATCTCATGTTTATTGACCTCCAAAAGGCATATGATACGGTTCCTGTAAATAAGTTATGGAAAGTCCTACAAGAAACTAATATTAGTCATACCCTAATAAAAGCCTTGAAAAATCTCTACGACCAAACGATATCACAAGTAAAAGTAGGCAATAAATTGTCACCAGAATTTATAGTAAATAAAGGACTACGCCAGGGATGCTGTGTCTCACCCACACTATTTAAAATCTACGTAGCCCGAGCACTAAACCTGTGGAACAGAAAGTGTAAGGGAATGGGTGTTGACCTTGGCGGTGTCTGTTATATACCTTACAGTTTGCGGAGGATCAAGTCTTAATAGCAAATGACAAAGATGATTTAGAATATATGACACGTAAACTGCAGGAAGAATACGAAAAATGGGGTTTGCAACTCAATACCCAAAAAACTAAATATTTACCTATAGCACAAGAGAAGATGAACATAGAACTGGAAAAGGAGGAAATTGAGGCTTGCGATGAATATACATATTTAGGTGTAACTTTCGACATAACAGGGAAGGACGACAAAGAAATAAATAAACGTATCACACAAGCTAGACGGATAATTGGGTGTTTGAATGGGATATTTTGGAGTAAGGAAATCGGAAAACATAGAAAATATAATATCTACGAAACCCTCATAAAGAGCAGCCTATTATATGGGTCAGAAACGTGGCGAATAACAGAAAACAACAAAAGACGATTAGAAGCTGTAGAAATGGATGTATTCAGAAGATCGTTAGGAATCAGCAGAAGACAAAGAATACGAAATGAGGACGTACGTCTCCAAATGGGGATAGAAGGCTCCTTAATAACGGACATCGAGAGAAAACAATTAGTGTGGTACGGGCATGCTCAGAGGATGGAAGAGAAAAGACTTCCCAAGAAAGTAATGAACTGGATGCCGCCTAATCGTCGAAAGCGCAGAATACCTAGGAAAACATGGAAAGAAGGAATAGCGAAGGCGATGAGCTCACGAGACCTGAGAGAGGGCCAATGGGACGATAGGAAGAGATGGAAGTTAGACATCGGACAACGTCGAAAGACGTTTTAAAACCGATATATATATATATATATATATATATATATATATATATATATATATATATATATATATATTATCTCTACCCCAGTTTCAAGGTGTTGAAGCAACAGTACATTTTGTTAAAGTAATGAATGATTTATTTGATGTTTTGAACTCTAGAAATATGTTACAACTTGGTTATAAAAAGCCATTATCACTGAATAATTACAAAAATATTGAGGTTTTTTCAAATGCAACTGATGAATATATAACTAAGTTAAAAACTCATGTAGATGGTAATCCCATTTTAAATTCGGACAGGCATATAGGATTTTTAGGATTCAAGATATGTATACAGAGTTTAAAAATTCTTTTCAAGGAATTAATCATTACAGAAACTTTAAAATTTCTGCCATTCTATAAATTTTCTCAAGATCACTTGGAATTATTCTTTTCTACAATTCGTTCAAAAGGCGGATTTAATAATAATCCAAGTGCTCGACACTTTCAATCAGCATATAAAAAAATTCTATTTCATGTAGAACTTAAAGATGGTTTTCGTGGAAATTGTATTCCACTGGAGCAACTATCAATTTTAAATTGTGATCCCGTACGTCATATCAACATTACATCTCGAGAGTACCCATTTTGTGACCAGGATGACGATCACTATGACATATTGGAAGCAGCTGAATTAGACCATGATTATTTTACAGATACATTTTCAGAGTATTCAAAATACATTATTGCATATATAGCAGGTTATGTTGTATTTTATCTCCAAAAGAAAATGATATGTAATGAATGTCTAAACGTGTTGACGAATGAATCAAAGATAAGTGTATATGGTTTTATTAATAAAAAAGAAAAGGAAAATTTACAGTATCCATCTGAAGATGTATTAGAAATATGTTTTTTGAGTGAAAAAATAATCAAACAATTTATTTCAGCATCTGAAAATGTATGTCATGATGCCATAATAAATATAATTTTTAAAAGATTTATTAATAAAAATATTTTTTCTGAGTTAATAGTTCACAGTTTTAATCAGTTTGGCTTAGATAACCATAGAACATTGTTGATAAAGTTTGTTGCAAGTAGATATGTAAATATAAGAATGTATTATATTTCTAAAAATAAAAAGAGGCCACTTAGTATAAGAAATTTCAACAATAAACTTGTACTTTTTAAAGGTCAATAGGTAAACATTATTAGTTTAATTAACTAGTTTGGTAATGGAGGCGATTAATAAACGAAACTGTTTAAAGTACGAACGAGCGATAGCGAGTGAGTGCCTTTAATAGTTGAGTTTATTATTCACCCATTAACAAAAGAGTTGATTACAATATTTTTTCGTTGACCATAAACTCTTTTTGTCACAAATGGTAAACTGTTGTGCTTTCGGCTGTAAAAGTCATAGCCAGAAAAAGGAGGCAGGAATATCGTTCCACAGATAATTAATAATTAAAGTATGCATCCTTAGATTATTAGTAATCAATTATTTCAATTGTTTGAAAACGTTAGGCAAGAATTTAGGTACTACCCGGCTTTCCAATTGCTGAAGAATATCAATTTGTTATAATTTTATTGTATTTTGATAAATAAATATTCTATAAATTACACTGTTGGATAGACGATTAATAGTTATATATAAACTAAAATATTTGTAGTATTCATAGAATAAATACCTACTTCTGAGAAATATATTTCTAATTATACAATCTCATTCATAGGATCAGCATTACCAAGTTTATTTATATAATTTAATAATAAAATACATTATTAATAGTAAATTTAAATATTTTTTAAATACGGGCCTGATTCTTCGCCATATTGATACGGATATAAGCCACACCCACCGGTCCCATTTTTGATATTAGGAAATTGGTCTATATGTCTTCTCCCTTTATTACAACTCACTGGATGATAACCAACAAAAATATTATCGCCAACGAATTTTAAAAAAAATTGTAAATACCGGAAAAAATGTTGCTGATAAAATTACTAGAGACCAGAGTTATACTCCGAATAGGCATCTTACTGCAAACTCGTTTGTCTTATTACCTATGAACTACAACGAATTGAAAACGATATTGAAAGGAGGTTTGAAGGATAAAATATCGGTTGGGATTGACGGAATTAGAGCTGAAACTCTCCAAATTATTGGTGATTTTATTATGAAACCATTATGTCACATAATCAATAAGTGCATAGACGGTGGTATATGGCCGTCAGCCTTCAAGAATTCCATTGTAATACCACTTAATAAAAAGGGGTATAAAACAATAATAAATAATTTCAGACCCATATCATTATTAACAAAAATTTTCGAGAAACTAATAAAGAACAGGTTGACTTCTTACCTTGAAGAATATAAAATTTTGTCTGACAGGCAGTTTGGCTTCAAAGAACATACGTCAACAGAGGATGCAGTTCTGGCCCTAATGATGAAACAAAATAATGCCTTGAATGAGAGCAAGTCTTCTCTGTGAATTTTCATAGACCTATCGACAGCTTTCGATACTGTGAGTCACAATCTGCTTCTGCAAGCACTAGAGGATATTGGTATAAGGAATGTAAACCTTAATTTATTTGAAAGCTATATCACCAACAAACGGCAGATAGTAAAGGTGGACAAGGTCTTCAGTCAGGAAGAAACTGTTGAGTATGGTGTACCTCAATGTAGTGTTCTGGGACCACTTTTATTCAATATTTATATAAACGAAATGTTCTCGTTGCAAAGCAGTGGTGAAATAATTGTATTTACCGATGACACAGCAATAGTATACGATGCTGAAAATTGGGAGGCACTTCGAGATAAAGCTCAGGCTGATTTTTCAAACGTAAAGGATTGGCTTGAGCATAAACTATTGACGGTTAACCTTGAGAAAACTTCTTATCTGCCTATCAGTTGCAATAATGTGTGCAGACCGGATTTTGATCATCTTGAAATCATTACTTTAAAAAATCGAAGTATGTCTATATTGCCTGTAAAGAAAATCAAATACTTAGGTGTAATAATTGATAGTAGTCTGAAATGGGATGTTCACATCAGGTACATCATCAAGAAATTACAGAGCATCCTCTATAAATTCAGGTACCTCAACAAAATATTAACATTCCAGTGTATGAAAATATTATATTTTGCCTTAGTGAAAGGTCACTTACGTTACGGCTTGGTAGGTGGGGGTAGAGCCCTAAGAACACACAAAAACCACTGGAGATTGTCCAAAAAGGTTCCTGAAATTGATTTTAAGAAAACTCCACCGATATCCTACAGATTGATTATACGAGGAATGCGGGATACTGGATTTGGAACAACTATATTGTTTGAATGTTATATTGAAATATAAAAAAAAATTATGCTCGTTTACCTACGCATAATTACGGTACCCGACAAAGACACCACTATGTTATTCCCCAAATGAGCAGGTCGGTTTGTCAGCGATCATTCTTCTACTTAGCACCCAAGGTGCTCAATTCTATTCCTGACCATATAAAAAACATAAACAACTTCAAGATTTTTGAAAGTAAAGTAAAAAGATTCATTCACGAAACACCAAGAGCCGGGTGGGATGGGATTGTTCGACTGCATATGTCCATCTGATTCATTTCATACATTTTACATCTACTTACATCTTTATGCACTGGTTTTATTTTTTTTATAATTTTTATTTACACAGTGTGTTGCTTGTAACAGCATGTCTGTGAAACATTCGTGCTTTGATAATTTTT
Organism: Galeruca laticollis; assembly: GCA_963921935.1. NCBI lineage: Eukaryota > Metazoa > Arthropoda > Insecta > Coleoptera > Chrysomelidae > Galeruca > Galeruca laticollis. Next base: position 179,950,849 of record OY998179.1, on the reverse strand, counting down.
ATATTTCAAAACGGTTGCAAGTGCTTTCTAAATGTTTTTATTGTAGTGTTGTTTTTAAAATGATTAATTGTTGTTATGGTCATAACTATTTTTATTTGTACAATGTGTTGTTTGTGGCAGTTCTTTTGAAATAGAGACATACTTTGATGGCTTATGTGTTTCAAATTGATTGTACTTTTAAAGTTTTTTTGGTATTGTATTGTTTTGTAACGCACAATTAATGTTATTTATCTTTTTTAAGTGTGCTAATATTGTTTATACTCAAGTAATACTGTATTTATATTTGAGGCGTCCATTTCCAAAACTTTTTAAATCCATCGGATGTGATTTCGAGAAAATCCAACTTTTCTGATAACTTGGTTGGGAAATCAAATAGGTTTATGCGACTGATTTATTATTTTGAGGATGTCCTTTAAAACGGTCTTTCGGTCAGCAATAAAATATTAGATAATGGTTTACTGAATTATTTGAAAAACAAAGTAGGATTAAACAAGTTTTGGAAACATATTGCGGATTTAGACAGTTTTGGAAAAGTACCTGTAGGGTTGCGAACTTAAATAAACTTATGTGACGCAAAAATATTATTTATTCAACTTAAAAACTCTTAAAACAAAACTTCAGATACTCATTTAATGAAAAACAGGTCCAGAATGTAACATATTTTAAATTTGCAAGTCATCATCTTCTGTAATATTTAGCTCATCTGAAGCAACATTTGCCTCAGAGTTGTTATCGTCATCTGTAATGGTATTAAGAACACGTTCATAAAATGACAAATCATCTTCTGCACCATTTCTCCAATCAGGACCATAATGTTTTTTTAAAAGCGCATCGGCATCGGAGAGCTTCTCTTTTTTTACTGGCACTTTATTATCGAGGGGCTCTGGAATAATGTTTTCAAAAATATTTCCCTTTCTAACTACTGTCTTAAATACTCCAAGGTCATTTCGATAGTGCATTTCGCCTTTCACGACTACTTTTGGCACTCTTTGTTTAAACTGTTTCCTCAAAATAATTCTTTTTACTGAAGAAAACTTAAAACACCAGTGCCCAGGAGGCTTAATGACGGTCTGCACAGGTTCCTTCCAGTTATACGTTTGATAATCTTTGCCTAATTCCAGAGCCGTGGCATAATTAGAAATAATTCCCCTGTATTCATTGGGTAAAGCAATGGTGTCTTTGGTCTTTATAACCTTTTCTATCCGCCCAAACACGCGGTCAGGAGGTTAATATGAGTGACCCACCACGGGAAAAATAATGGATACTTCTTTGACATAAGAACCTGAAGAATACAGCCATTTCATCAACATACCTATCATAGTAACATTCTTATTCTGGCCAGGACATCCGTCACAAAAGAGCTGGATACTTTTTATAGAATCTTCTAGATCTAAAGATGAAAGTTTATGGTACAGCATTGAAGATATTTCGTTGGATCCCTTTTGTCTCATATTCTCAGTCCATGTAAAGGCAGTTACACTATCTTTGGTTTGAGGGGCTTTGGAATGACCTTGACAAACAGTGAAGTTGTAAAAATACAGTTGCCTGGAATAGTAAGCTGACTGATCTGGTACCCGTGGTAGGACCAGATTTTTTTGGCAATCAAAACTGAGCTTAATAACATCATCCTCGGGACTTTTAATTTTTTCATAAAAAGCTTTGGCTTGTAAATTGTGCACCCTTAGTTTCGTTATTAACTCCAACTTGGCCTCTTCTGATTTCGTTGAACGTATTTGCACTTTAAGACTTATGCATTCAGAGCAAGCATCTGTTGCTGGACTTTCAAAACTTATGTTAAAATATGTATCAAAAATAGTCCGAAAATATTCATACTTAACTTTAAACTCTTCATTATCATGGCAATATAGTGTCCAAAGTTTTCTAATACTGCAGTCACTGGACATGTACTGGCGTTCCGATTTATTTCTGGTATAGTGTGATTCAAGGCATTTTAATTTCAAAATAAAATCAGTTACTTTTTCTCTGTGTGTAGCATAAACTTTACTTCTTTTGTCCCCACCTCTTCTTTCTTCGGGTTGAGTACCTTCTTTAAGATAATGCTTACTTATTCTTTGCACCCGAAATCTAGATATTTGTAGTATGGTCAAAAAGGCTTTGCTGCAAATTTTTTCAATTCCTGTATTTGTTTTTATAAAGTAGAACACAGAAACAGTGTTAGTTTTCCTACCCTTTGAAGGACGATGCGTTTTTGGTGCGCACTGCGATGTATGCTTTAAAATAAAGTTATCTTGCTCAGCTTTTGATTTATTATCATAAAACGCTTGATGAAATTTTCTTATATCTTGCATGCTTAAAGTTGGACAAGAAAACGTTTTACTATGTTTGCACTGCAGTTTTTCAGGAGGATTCTTTGGTCTATGCCTAAAAAATAATTTAGTTTTATATGGAAAGCCAATGATATAAATTTTCGTTCTTACCGTTCTATTTAATTCTTATTTTTTTGCCAGTTGGATTCATCTCTTATTCTTTTTCCTCTCCCTTCCAGGCGCTGATAAGGTAGGAACTCTTTCCATGCTTAAAACTATTTTTAACTTTATATTCTAAACCACAAAATGTACTAAATAACCGACAACAATACTGCTTCACGTTCAAACACCTACTTCTTGCAGTGCCATATCCGTGATCGGACGTAGGCGACCTCTCACTTCTACCTGTGTTGTGCTCTCCAGTCACCACAGATAGAAGGGACCTACAGTTTAACGACGGATCCGAACGTCTACGCTGAGAGGCTGTACTAGGCAGAATACTGTCGGTGGTTTGCCATTGCCTTCCGACAGGTGGCTCTCCGAATTTTTAATTATGATGTTAATTAGGCCCGGGTTTGATCCCGGGGCCTCTCGGTTAGCAGACAGAGCACCATTCCACTAGCCTACGGAGACCACAAACACCTACTAACATAATTATAAAAACAGTAAACAATCCTAGTGCGCATACGAACGGGATCTAACAAGTTTTGAAACCGTAGCATGAAATGAATAACATAATAATATCGGATCTATGCAGTTTTAAAACAGAAATTACATCGGTGGATTCGAACACTTTTGTAACAGTGTTTATGAAAGATATCATAGTATTATTGGAAGAAATCAGATTTGGTACAGTAAAATTATACAGGTATGTGTCAAAGTTGTCAAAGGAGGGATTTTCGCCATTTTCTCAATTTTAGTAAAAAATGGATCTAGTTAGTTATGGAAACGCACGCCTCATTTATATCTTGAAACAAGTGTTCACTCACTTATCGAGTATGTATCATTTATACACTTTTCATTATTGTATACGTTTCATATCTTCTATTCGTCAATAAATGATATTATTATATATCCAGAGGATAGGAGAAGTAAATTTGCTCGCTGTAAATCAAGTGGATCGTGGTTCAACTGGTTTAATTTCACCGCATGAGTTAACTCCATGTCAACGTTCTGAAGCCAATGAAGGGATTGAATCCTTTGATGAGATCAGTAGCAAAGAACATTTAGGACTAACACATGATATTGTTATGCATATCGATACCGGAAACGAAAAAAACGTTTAAGACGAAAGTGTATCCTAAGTCGCCGTACATGTTAAAAATTTTAAATTCTGAAATTGATGAAATATTAAAACTAGGAATGGTACGTGAATCTAAAAGTGGTGTAGTCCAGTACTTTTGGTAAAGAAGAATTTTGGTGAATATAGATTTTGTTTCGATTGAAGATCTCTTAATGAAGTGACGAAACATGACATATCCTCTACCAAGGATTGATCGGATATTTGACATGTTACTTGATGCGAAGTTTATAAGTAGTATAGATCTACGCAAAGCATTCTGGCAAATACCACTGGATGATAGTTCCAAAGAAAAGACTGCATTTCTCGGTCAATTTTTTAAGATTTTTCCTACTTTCTCAAGTATTTTTCTTGATTTCGGGAGTAAACCAAATAGGAAATTTGTTATAATTTTCATATTTTGGAATAGAATTATCAAAAATATTATTCACGACGACGTAAAAATTATCCAGTGCTGCGTTGACTTCAATTTGTTTAATAACGGAATCCCATGACGTATCTATCATTAATTGGGTTAATAACTGAAAGTTTGATATTTTAAAATTATACTTGTTGGCAAATTAATTTTGGCAGTCAAGGATGCGCGAGAAATCCATACAACTTGACAACGTCGTAAACGCAGTTATCGGGAAGAGCAGACGACGTACATTCTGCATGCAAAGTTTTAAAGGTTGTGTGACGGCTGAATGTACGAGTGTAATACAAGATTTTGACTTTGGATTTAAAAATAATAAATTGTGGCACATGTATAATGCCATATAAAATCGAGTTTACAAAATAAAATAACATTATTGTGTTCTTTATTATTTTATGTGATGTAAATAATAAATAATAAATAGATTCCAAGAGACATAAACTCCCACCATTACTTCAAGTTAATGTCTTTTAAGTGGTCCCTTCATAATATTCGTTATTGAGGTTTATTTATATATAAATTGGAAGTCAGGTAGATGTTGTAGATAAAGCGTACAATATGATAAGGATTGTTAATCGACTGTCTAAATTCAACAATGGCCAACAACTTTTGCTATCTGTTCGTAATGATAGTTAAAGACATACCTACCTGTTAAGATTTCTAAAATTGTTATTCTTATTAATATTTAGTAGATAATAATGTAAAAATTCGGGTTTATACATAAAATTTGAAAAACAAATTGGGGAAATCGCCTTTAGAGATGGTCAAATAAGTATACTAATAATATAAATAAAATAATAAAGTTTTTTTGCAAATATTTACTATGAAATTAGAACATCCCTTCACATTTTTTACAGAATTGGGACTTGCAAAACAAAAAAATCTTGGTTCTAAGTGCCGTCAATTATTGTTTATTTAGAACAATGTACAAATGTGATACAAATATTATATTACTCTAGTGGAATTCGTCTCTAATATCTACAATTTTATAACACCTATTCACATTTTTACAGTTGTTACGTTTAATGGATTCAGTCCTACCACCTACAAACCAACACTATAATGAAAAATATGTTTTAGATGTACAGGGATTATCAACAGTAAAATAATGATGTGCATCTACAAATGATTTTTCAAAATCACCACCACAACAGCGTTGTTTGGTACGTTTGGAGTAAGTTTTTCTTGTACCCACTTCTCATAATTTTCGTGAGCCATTTCATTATGATAATCTACTGTTTTTGACTGGGAGTTCCACATAGTACCAGCATTAGGTACAAAGCCATGTTCACTTCCTACATGCACAATGATGAGCCTATTACCTTTTGAAACGGGTTTTCTTTATCCTTCGTTACTCTTGTCGTTCCATCCGTTAAGGTGCGTGTGACATGAATGAATGTATGTTCCATCCATATAAATGATAGGTTTGATCTGTTCTCTGCACTTGTTTTATGTTTCTTAAATATAGTAGGCGTGAATGTCTGATTTCGTGACGTTCCATTAACAAACTTCTGTGGTTTCTCATGTTGGTCCAACGGATACTCAAAGAATGTATTTGTTTCCGCGGAGATTCGCGACTTCCTGCGAAGCCATAACTATCTGCAAAGTTATGGTGTACATTTCTTAACGTGGGAACTTTTTTCTCGGATATGTGATAATTTATTATGCACCTTATAAGCACAGTTTTGTCGAATTGGTCCATACGGATACTGGACGTTCTTTGTTTTTAAGTAGGCATATTAGTGTCAGCATTACTTCCTGCCAGAGCTCCTTTTTTAACACGGGAAAGCGTTATTTGGCTAACTTTCGTAGCAGCAGTAACTCGTTCAATGACCTGACAATAAAATAAGTGGATATAAATGTTGTATTAAAAGTTTTACTCATGTGTATTTTTATACAAATAAAATGAGGAAGTAGTTAAATTTGTTTTCAGTGACCGTTCTTGGAAATAACAATTTTTGTCGTGGTTTTAGGCCATTTAAAGGAAGTATTAGATTCAAAAATACTGTATTACGTTCCAGTGTATTAGTTGTTTTAAACGATCTTTAGATTTCAGTTCAGATATATTTTAATATGACCAAACCGCAATTCTAACTGAAATCGGAAGATGGTTCATAAAACCGAAACGTAATAGAGATAGGTATGAAATGAGTATAATAATTATTAGCTAAAAAACCTATTACATTCAAATAGGTATCTTACACAAAATAAACATGTGCCATATACTCCTGTAGACAGAAACAGAGTAGTTATTTATGCAACAAGTGCATAGAGTGGTGCTTTTTTTTACGAGTGGAAAAATTGACGCATGGGCCGCAGGCACGCAAAAACCAAAAAATGTCTGATTCAGGTTGCCCTAAATGGACTAAAAATGTCGTCGATTTGGTTCTCGAGATGACATAACGGTGCATAAAATTGACACATGAGTGCATAAAATACTTTATCTAATTTTGACATATAAAGGGACATTTTTCAAAACTGACTTCGGTTAGCAAACGTCACATTTTTCGTATCCAGTTACATAATGAAAAATATTATGTTACTGGTTATGAAAAGTTAATTTTATCATCATTTAATACAAACAAGAGAGAAAAAAAGTTTAATGTCATATTATAGAAAAATAACCAAAACTAGAACTGAAGAAAACTACTAACAATAAGAACAACTAGATTAATTCACATTTTATTTTATGCATTATAAATATTTATGACACATTTTGAACAGTTTGTTAGGTTAACCCCTGCAGAATTAGAAGTTGATGTAATTTCGTGATGCATAACTGATCTTGAACTTGAGGTGCTTGATTCACCAAGAATATCAGTGGAAATCCTTTTCTTATTTCCTATTAATGGTGAAATAATAAAGAAAAGTCTGAAATTCATGTATAAAATAAAAGTATTGTCTTGTGTAATATCGGTTGCATAACTTGTAGGAATCAAAAAGTGCTCGCTCGCCCCGCTACGCGGAGCTCGCTCGTCCCGCAAAAATTTCACTCGTTACACAAAATGATGCATTTCATAACTGGTTACATAAATAGCTATTGTCTCACCCTAATGTCACTTTTTCAAATCGTTTAACAAATAAATATTTTATATACGAAAATCGATTTAAAAAATTTACAATAGAGTGTAAATTTGTTAAATAATTACTTTGGTTTAAAAATTTTATTGCAATAATTAAAACTTACCTTTGTTAATGGAATTGTCGACTTGCCATTGTTTGCCTCTTTGGTCATGAAATTTAAAACCTTCATAATTATTTCACGACACTGCTCACTCAACTTTTTATGAACAATTTTACTTTCTGGAGTCGCCATAACCAGTTAGTATTGCACAACCCCTGTAATCACACTTTTCCCTGAACTGTATTGTCGAAACGAAGCTTACGAATTCTGCCTGCGAAGTGAGCTGTTGCAATCCATAGACGTCTTTGCTACGGCGCAACCGAAGTTGCCTAACTTCCGACTGCCAAAATTAATTTGCCAGCCTGTATTTCCCTGCACTTTGTTCGCAATTGGTTTAACATTTGTTTGTTTGAAATGCACAATTATATCCAAGGATGGGTGATGTGAGTCCTCTCGCACAATTGGAAATTGTTCTTAAGTTGCCGTAGAAGTGTCTACAAAATTTTGAAAGGCCATGACTAGATCCAAGGTTTTGCCAATATCATTTTTTATATCATTGTAAAGAGTAAATGCATTAAAATTCAAAAAATCGATCAGAGCGTTTGCTTTAGTACCTAAATTATCAAAACTGCAGTAAATCCCTGTAATTTCAGGCAATTTAATATCCCCTAAAAGTAATGCTGAATTATTATTTAAACAATTTTGTATAAAGTCGAAACATAATATGTGTCTGGTCTGGAGTCATAAATACACCGATACTTGAACATTTCACATTATTACTAAGTTTTATCTCCAATACCAGTACCTCAAAAATTGTGCAATTTCGTGTTATTTTTAGTACCTCGTATTTCTTTTAAATCGCTATTAATATACCACCACCTCTTGTTTTACCTGCAAAATCCAAGTTTCTATCTGCTATATATATATTATGCAGATCAATGTTCACCAATTCACCGTCAAGTACATTATTTTGTAACCAAGTCTCAGTGATTACCAACACATCGTAAGTACCTTCTGAGCTGTTTCTGTGGAATTCTGCTGTCTTTTTATTTAACCCCCCACATATTTGGTAATAAATTGAAATATATGACATAACTAGACTGAACGGAGAAGTCTCTTGATTATTTATATTCCTAAAACTAATAATAATTATTAATCTAATGGAGACAAATGAGAAAAAAAATATGTGTATATAGACTAAGAGTATACTTGCACAAGCTCCAATATTAAATCATGTTATTAATCAAGTAATAATTAATTTTACAACAAAGCTTATTTATCCGGAAAACGTTTTGTTTATGCCATCTGAAAAACTTAAATAGTCCTCAATAGTAAAAATGATACAAAAATCAATTGTCCTTTTTGCATTGTTTCGCTGCGATAGCGATATTCTATGGAAGGTTCTAGGAATGAAATTTTTTTAAGGAAAATTAGAACTGTCGGGAAACATGTGGAAGTTATTCTAGATTTGAGTTCTTTGTTAGAAACTTAGATTGAATTGTAATAGTTAAAGTAACAGAAATCAATAAAAGTTAGAAAGCAGAAGAGTAACAATATTATTATACTCAGTTGCCATTTCATAGTTTTGTTTATATTTGTTTATTTTCGAAACAGTACACCTCATACATCTTACACGTAATAATCTCTCTACTACAGCTTCACTGTCTCAGTAATGATCACATACATATACTCACACATAAAACAATATGGGTGTATAATTAAAATCCTAATGAGAATCTAAAACTCGAAAGTTCCTTGCACTGTGATTTACGAGTAATATGGCGTTATTTTAACGATGGGATCTTATTACAATCTAAAACCAAAATAAAAAAGTGGTTATTAAAATACAAAAAAATTATTTCGTTCTAGGAGTATCACAAAGAAGTGGAATTTCAAAAAATTATAGAAAATACTAAAAAATGCTCTTCTTGATTAAATATTTATGAATTAATAAACTATTTCCTGTTTTTGACTAGGTACATTTTTCAACATACTACAATGTTTGAGAATAATCTAAAGCGTTTTAGAAATATATAAATTGATCCCTAATAACAGTTTCAGAGTTTTTTGTATTGGTTGAGTTTACAATCTTCCATAAGTTTTTATAATAATTTTTGAAATATATAAAAATAAAAATTATTTTAAAAACTTATGGAAGATTGTAAACCCAACAAATACAAAGTAGCTTGAAACTGTAAACCAAATATTTACAGAAGACAATGAGTTAATATCCAATGAAAAATCAATTACAAACGTTTTTAACACTTAGACTGCCGTGTGTACCGTATATTAACACACAGCCAATTTTAATTCTCTGGAATGTGTACGCATATTGGAAACAGGTGTTAAACGCTTCTCGGCCATGTGTGTGTAGCTGATACACATTTGCCTTGAATTTAAATGGAAATATCGATAGGTCCGGCGTAGAACTAAACTATAATAAATTGGCCTGTTTTTTTTTGTTTTTAGAGGCTTGACGAATAATACAATAAACTTGGAATGACCATTTATCTTTTCAAAGTTTTTCATAAACAAAAACAACGTAATTCATGGAATAGAATAGAACAGCGTCTGTTATTATAGATTATATTTGTTTTTTAATTTTTCTTTATGAAAACATGGTTGACAAAGAAACAGTCTAAACACATAAATATATGACTCGTTTTGTGTTCTTAACAGCATAATTTCTGCCGTGTAGTTCGGAGTTTCTTCCATAGCAAATCGTGCATCTGCCTCTTTTGCTTAGAACATTTTGAGTAAGCTCATGTTTTTATTGAACTTATAAAGGAAGGGGTTGGCTACTACTCTGAAGAAGTTGCAGGCACATATTCTCTTTGAATTTTGTAACTGACATTTGGCTTTTGATGATTGAATTAAAAATAATCAAAGAATTCACCATTGAAGTGCCAGTTATCAACTCAAATGCTGCTTTCCTGTACCATTTGACGGACTTTCGTAATGAGTTGGAGTAAGCTGTCCTCTGATCTGACGTGTAAACAAAAGATTTAGCATTATTATACTCGATAATATCGGTTGGTTTTCTTTTGGGGCATTATCTGTGCGTTACCTCTATCATATCATCTTTATGTTTTGTCGACAGAAAAAGCACGTCTCTCTTGTCTTGCCATTTCATAACCACCACATTATATTTATTTTGTTTGGCGACGATCTCTCCCTTCTTGAGTTTGGCTTCCACGACAGCTTTGTGGAGTTTTTCTGCTCAATGTTCCTATAAGATGAGTGGATATAGTTTGCAAAGTTTCAGCTAAGTTAGCTGATGTATACCAGTCATCCGTTATAAGGGTTCTGCCTTCATCCAGTAAGGGCTCAATCATTTCCATAACAACCTCTTCCGCAACCGGTTATCTTTTATTTTTTCTTTGCCGCAATATATTTCTATTTTATTTGTATATCCCCCTTGCGAACAAATTTAAAAAAGTTCTATTCCAAATTTGTGACGTTTTCCTTTTATGTACTGTCTAAAGGACAGCTTGCCTCTAAACCGGATCATTGCCTCATCAATGCAGAGATGACTGTGGAACCATACAACGATGAAAATTAACGTTAATTTTATCGACAAGACTTTCAGGACACTCGTCATTGTTTGCTAAGTGAAACATCCGTAAAAGCAATTCGAATCGATTTTGGGGCATATATTTAGAAATGTCACTCTTATATAATGGAATTCTGCGCCAGCAATCAGGTAATGATGGCTTTGAGTCGAGTCCTATCCAAATAAGAAACGCTATGAATGTACGAATTTCATTCTAGTTCGTCTCCTTCCATGAATTTAAACGTGACTCTAGTAATTGTTTCGGTAAAATTTGAGAAAACCTACCTCACACCGATTTCGAATATTATTTTTTAATTATGTAAGGCACTTACTAACAAATACATAGCACCACAAATTTTGCTGCGGAAACACTTAACAAGCGCAGTAGAAAGATTTTCATTAAGAATTTGTCCCTTTTCGAATGGATATTTTCCATATTTTCTTGTTGTATATATACATATATATTCTCGAAGTATAATATTTAATTTGTTCTTAATAGATATGTGATAATTGTAGACTGAATCATTACGATAAACACTATTTTTTTTCAAAATAATTTTGGTATCTCTTTGTTATGCTTTGACAACAATCTCAACTGACATTTGCTAATTACTGACATTAGCGACGTTGCCAAATCTATGAAGTTATGAAATTATGAAAAATGTAAGTCTCGATGTCGTTTGTGTTGAGTTACATCGATATTTTTTTATCTATGGTTATTTCGGAATTCCATGAAGTTAGTTTGCAAAAAAAGCGCGCCTGGTAGACGTTTCGCAATTTTGTCAGCTGAGACCTTTGAAATAAGAAGCAGTAGTTGATATATTCTTCTTTTTTAATTTTTCTATTGTCGACTTTGGCAACTTTGTTAAAAAATTTGACGGAAATATTAGATTTTTCACACTTTTCATATTGAATTTTTACTGTTAATATGTGTTTCCGCGGAGAAATTTTTGGTTTTCCAGGTTAGTTAATTAATGTTTTATACTGTAAAAATTTTTTTCTGAAATTCGTGCTACATACGGATTCTCAAATTTTTCCATTGTTTCATTTACTATTCCACTAAGAATATGTTCCTCTGCGTATAGATTTGTTTCAATCACAATCATATTTATAACATCTTCAGAAACGAACACTTCAAAGAATGACAATTCATTCTCACCTGTCATTTCGTTTTTCAAATCTTGCGGAATACCGTGGTTGGCAGGAACTTCAAAAGTTGCAAAATTTCCTGTAACTGGTCCCAACCTGACTTGAAAAACTCTGATATCAGAGATATCTGATTCACCATTCATTGCTCTAGATAACTGATCACGAGACGGACCTGCAGATGTATTATTTCTGGGTATATCTGTTGTGGGTTTTACATTTCCTAAAATTAAAAAACATAGATTCACAAACAAATATTTTTTTTAGTTTTTGATAAACAAACCTTTCATGAAAATTTTCTTTTTTTTCCCAAACGGTTCGTTATCAGAATCACTCGAGCATGTTGCATTTGTTTCTTCATATGTAGGGTCCAAATCTGAATTAAAGTAATCAGAAAACTCATCACTCAAGTTCCTATATCCATGTAACTCATTGGCTGCATTTTCCACCTCTAATTCCAACTCCAAAGGTCTTAGTACTCTTCTATCGCGCGCCATAATAACGGTTTTGAATTTCAAAGCCGACCGTTCTTTCTTTTCGGCAGTCCACATCAAACTAAAACCTACTCTGCGTCCGGAGCCAGTTATATGTCGCTCGAAATATTGCATACGTCATTTGTCCTAGAATGTTCATACATTGTACACACGGCCAGTGACTAGGCATTATTCAGAATATCGCAATGCTAAGCCATGTTTACAATATGTGGACACGGTAATTTTTTACAAAAAAAAACAAAAAAAACTCTTTTGGTTTTATGACTTTTACGTAAAACAAATACAAATAAAGAGATCAAGGATAAAAAATGTTTTGGCTCACGTGACCCGGTACATTTTTTTCTCTAAATTAGCTTGGCAGCTAAAGTGTTAAACAATATTTTGTCGATATTGGTGAAACATACTGGTAAAGTAAAGAAGCCATCTAAACCCTGGCCAAAAAGAACCTCCATAGGCAATATTCTGTTCCTAGAGCCCGTAACACAAAAATAAATAATAAACATAATAAATTTATTGAAAGTAAATAAATCCCCAGGTATAGACAATATCACTGCAGAGATTTTGACAGCAGTATCAGTAGAAATATCTAAACAACTAGAACATTTAATAAGTCAAATATATAGAACTGGTGCATGTTCTACAGAGTTCAAAATATTGATAGTCACTCCATTGTTCAAAAAAGGGGATAAATGGAAAACATCCAACTACCGGCCAATTTCTTTAACTACTTCAATTGCTTAAGTGTTTGAAGAGACATTAAAAAGGCGATTAAACAACTTCCGTATTGAGAATAGTATAATTTCGCCCTTACAATTTGGTTTTAGAGAAAATTTGTCGGTCAATTATCATATTTCGAAGCTAGTTGCCTTTACAAATTGTTTGATGAGAGCAAACCAACAGCGTGTATGTTCCTGGATCTTGTAACACCGTTTGGCACTATCGGTCATGCGCAGTTGTTGGATGTCTTGCGGGATGCAGGTATTCGAGGAGTAGCATTGGGGCTCATGGCAAGTTATCTAAATTGCTGTGAACAACGAGTCAAAATAGCGGGCGTTCTTGTTGAAGAAAATAATATCAAATTTAGGGTGTCACAAGGGACAGTACTTGGACCACTATTATTCTCCCTATATATTAATAATCTACTTACCTCACACAAAAGTACAGCACAGATAATCAGCTTCGCAGACGACGCTGCCATTCTGTATAGTGACGAAAGTTGGATTAAGCTTAAGAGGAAAATTGAAACTGATTTAAAAAATTTCGTAAGTTGGGTCAATCACAATTTACTTAGAGAGAGTTAAATTTGATAAAACATTTTACGTACCTCTCTCAAGTTACAATGCAAAACTACCACCATTTCAAGAGCTAACTTTCAATGATGAAGATATGAGAAAAACAAACACACTGACAAAATAAGATATTTGGGTGTTATTATTGACTCCCATCTCAGGAATGAGTGAACAAAATATTAGATATCTCACAACTCAAAGTTTTGTACTGCGCTCTTGTGGAGTCTCGACTGCGATACGGTATTGTTACGAAATAGCACACTAGTGTAGACCTTGAATCCAACTCTGTCTAAACCATGTATGTAAGTTAAAATTATGGCGGATGCGCAGGGATTTCTTAGAACTATTTACGATTGTGACTATCTTATCTAGACATTGTTTTTGTGACCAGTATTATCTAGAAAATACCAGAAAGTCAATTGTTTCTGTGTAAGCCGCAATCTAGTATTACCTAGTAAAAAACGCACTAATATATAAACGACCGACCAGGAAAAGTTAGTTATAGTTGATAAAGTGATCTCGTGAAAGAAATAGCGAACAGTAAAGTGTTGATATAAATTAATAATTAAGATTGTGTGTATATAAATTAAATTTAAGTGAAAAGTTAAGTGTATATAAATTAAGTGTTAGTGAGTAGTTTAATGTTTAAATAAATTAAGTAAGTGAACCTTCCGTGTATATGAATTTATTCCACCCGTAATAAAACGTTTTAATAGATAAGAAAAACATTACATTGGTGCCAGGTGTGGGGTAATATAAATTAATTGCTACATAAAAATGGCCAAAAGACTATGTGACTTGATAGTGACCGAGTTGAGAGCAGAATGGGAAGATCGTGAGTTGGAAACGTCCGGTAAGAAAAGGGAATTAGTAGAAAGACTTAAAGTGGCACAGGAAAATGACGGCTTTGATCCAGAAACAGTTTTATTTAATGACGAGGCTTCCACCTTAATCTCGTCAATTTCTGCTAAACTGGACAAGATTTCTGTCATGGAAGAGAACATGGTCGAGAAGATTTCTGTTATGAAGAACGACATTTCTGCGAATATTTCTGCTAACGTGGACGAGAAGATTTCTGCTATGAAGAACGATATTTCTGCCATGGAAGAGAAAATGTCAACGAATGTGAAAAACGATATTTCTGCTATGAAGAACGACATTTCTGCTAATATTGACGACAATATTTCTGCTTTGAAGAACGATATATCTGCCGATATCTTATTAATAAAAAACGAGATTGCCGCTGACGTTGAAAATGAAATTTCGTCTCTAAAATCTGAAATCGAGAATAAAATGTCAACAATGGACGAGAAAATCGAAAATAAGATTACATCGATGGACGAGAAGATTGAGAATAGAATGACAGCGATGGACGTGAAAATCAAGGAGTTAGAAAAAAGATTGCCGATTTAAGAACACAAGACACTTCAGCAGAAGAAAAGAAGATCCAGATCTGCAAGCCAGAAACACAACCCAATACAGATGATATTGGCAGTTCTACCCGAGTCAAGGCCCCAACGTTCGATGGAAAGATGTCGTGGACCAATTACGTAAAACAGTTTGAAGCAGCCGCTAGAGTGAATAATTGGTCCGACAATGAGAAAGCAGTGAACTTAATTATCACGCTTGGGGGAGATGCCTTTGATGTACTTCAGACGATACCACTTGAAGAAACGGATGACTTCGAGCAGCAGAAGAAGAGGTTGGACATGCGATATGGCCCCGAATATCTAGATCACTTGTACTAATCCCAGCTGAAGAACCGAAGGCTGAAACGTGATGAATCCCTTCCAGAGTATGAAGTGGATATTGCCCGACTAGTTCGATATGCTTATCCATCAGCAGCAGAGAACGTGATGGAATGTCTGGGCATACAGGCCTTTATTGATGGCTTACTTGACCCCGATATGCGAAGGACGCTTCGCTTAGCCCATCCCTAAACATCAGTGAACGCATTGATAGCTGCTCTTGAATATGAAGCAGCAACGAAGGCTTCGGTTCACAACAAAGATCAGATGCTGGAATTGTGGCGATCTAGGGCATGTACGCAGTTCATGTAAGCGCCCCAGAACTCCTGCAGACCAAGAGCCCCTGTCACAGGAAAACTAGAACGGGTCGGCTACGAGGGGGCATCACCGACCCGTAATCGTTCCAAAAACCCTCTCATACTGATAGCTTCGCTCAGATGTCGTAACGACAGTGTATATGTAGATGGAAAAGTGAATGGCAAGATATATACTCTGCTGGTAGACGCCGGAGCAATTAGAACCATTATACGACCAGAAATAATAAACTCAAAGAAGAAGCTTTTACCAACGAGACTGCGACCGCGGACGGCCACAGGTGAGAGTGCCAACGTTCACGGTGAGGCACAAATCCAATTGGGAATTGGCGCAGAAAAGTTCACGCATACGGTAATCGTAGCTGACATTGAAGAAGATGTGATTCTGGGAATGTACGTAATGAATGTACATGGTTTTCAATTAGACTTTAGAAATAGAACCAATAAAGTGGGTTCCGAGGAGGTATTTCTTCATCCATATGGCGGCAGCGCGGTGTTGGCAGATGTACAGGAAGATACCGTAGCAGGAATGTACACCGGTTATGATGAAGCCAAGGAACCACGACGAAGAGGTTGGCAAAGGAGTACTAATTGGAAAAGGATTGGTTGCGTCGGCGAAAGAGATCCCAGTACGTGTGATAAACGTGAATGATTACCCAGTTACCATCAAGAAGGAAACCAGGATTGGATCCTGCGTACCAGTGACGTCTATAGTACGTCAAACAACGACCACTGACAATTCTAATGCCAGATTCTAACAGATGTTATCAGTAGCTGGTCAATCCTTGATTCGAGTTAAAAAAAGAGAATGAGGGAATTTCTCTTACAGTACCGAGACCTATTCGTACCAAAAGGAAGAAAGACTGGTAGAACATCAGCCGTCAAACACAAAATCGATACTGGTAATGCTAAGCCAATTAGGCACTCAGCTCGAAGACTTCCACGAGCGAAGAGAGAGGAAGCTGAAAGAATAATTCGAGAGATGGCAGAAGAAAAAGTAATAGAACCATCTACTAGTCCATGGATGTCTCCAGTGGTGCTCGTCAAGAAAAAGGATGGAACTACGAGATTCTGCGTGGATTATCGCCAGCTAAACAACGTGACGAAGAAAGGCAGCTATCCTCTGCCTTGAATTGACGACAAGCTAGATACTTTGGCCGGCAGCAAAGTGTTTTCCACCTTGGACCTGAAGTCTGGTTATTGGCAAGTGGAAATGGACTCAGAAGACAAAGAGAAGACTGCTTTTATCACCGAATCTGGATTATGGCAATACAACGTCATGCTATTCGGGCTCTGCAATGCGCCCGCGGCATTTGAAAGACTCATGGAAAATGTCTTGAGAGGGTTGTCTTGGAAGACATGCCTGATCTATTTGGACAACACAGTAGTACTGGGGAAGACATTTGACGAACACCTGAAGAATTTGGAAGACGTACTCAAACGACTCCAAGCTGCCCAGCTCATGTTAAACCCGAAGAAATGTCAGCTATTCCAAAACCGAGTCAACTATCTAGGTCATATAGTGAGCAATGAAGGAGTGGCGGTGGATCCAGAGAAAATTGCTTCCATTCTGCAATGGCTACAACAAACCGACAAACAACAGAGAGTCACCGACATGCCAACTCCCTGTCCAGATTGCCGTGCTCAACTGCTCCCACTACAACAAGGCGGAATCTAGGGAAGCTGCAGTTATTATTATTATGATAACAATAGAAATAAGGGCTGAGATAAGAACCTATGAAGCCCATGATTTGAAAACATAAATAAGTGCTTAAACGCCTAATCAATGAAAAATTAATAATAATTAACAAAATCGTAGTGTTCAACAATAACCGCAACAACTATACAGCGAAAAAGGATATAAATAGGATAAATTCAGATAAATAATAAATGCAACAATGCGCACTATTAACTATTAAATAGAAATGTATCAATTCGGTTCTCAAATGCGTTAACTGATGGTGCGTCAACAACATCATCAGGAAGATTGTTCCAATCATCAAACACTCTGTTTGGTAAAAAAAGTGCTGTCTTACTCGAGATCCAAAGGACTCCTTCTTAAGTTCAAATAGGTAACCTGTCAGTCAAAGATTAGTGTTGGATAGAAACATAGATTGAAGATCAACAAAGTTGTGCTCAATGATTTTATAACATAATATCAAGTCTCCCTGAAGTCGACGGTCTTGAAACGAGATGAGATTCACCCCAGTCAGACGCTTCTCATATGAAGGCCTTACGCGACCGAATGCAAGTCTAGTAGCCCTCCTTTGCACGTTTTCTAATAAAACTTTGTCGCGAATAAGATCAGTATACCACACATGACCCGCATATTCTAAAATAGGACGCACGTAAAATTTGTACAGTTTATAGTAAGTTTCAATTGACACTCTAGAGAACGTTTTTTGTATCAGAAAGAGTCTGGATTTCGCGCGGTTGCATACGGACGCAACATGTTCACTCCACTATAAATTTGAGTGCACTAAGATGCCTAGGCCATCATGGCTGGTAACCGTATTTAGTATCTGCCCATTTAAGTTGTATGACAAATCGGGATTGGTCTTGCCAATGTGGAGTACATTACATTTATTAATGTTCAGGGGAAGCAACCAGTCCAAACACCACCGCTGTATAGTGTGTAGGTCATTTTGGAGGGTGAGATGGTCTTTTAAACGGTTAGCAAATATTTTTGTGTCATCGGAATAAAAAGATACTGAGTTTGAGACCAATATTCGGAGATCGCTTCCGTAAACAACAAACACCAATGGGCCAAGGACGGAACCCTGTGGAACACCACTAGAAACTGGCCTATCATTGGAGAACTCTCGGCCGACTCTGACTTTAAAAATCCTGCCCGACAAAAAATTGGAGATCCATAAATTCAGGCTACCCCGTATGCCAAAGTGATCTAATTTATATAAAAGTCTTCTTTTTGGGACTTTGTCGAAGGCCTTGGAGAATTCCAAATAAATGACTAAAGCTTTTGTCCAGTCATTAACAAAGTGTAGAAGATTGGACATGGTAGAGCGAACTCGAACAAAACCATGTTGGTGAAGAGGTATGACATTTTGTCGAAGAAGGAACTTAGACATGGTCTCACTAATAATAGATTTCCATAATTTCACAAACAATATTGCTTGGATCCAGTTTATTGCTCTTCTTGAATATAGGAGTAACTGACGCCGATTTCCAGATTGGTGGAATAGAACATTGCGTGAAAGAGGAATTCATTATGATTGAAAGTGGATAGGAAATTGAGTCTGCACATTTTTTAAGAAACATTGCTGGCAAACCAGCAAGATCAGGAGAAGTGTTCGTCTTGATATTTAATATTTTTTCTTTAATTTGCTGGGGTGAAAATTCAATATTACTAAGGGATTCTAAGACACGAGCACCAAATATTGGAGGCAAAGTGTCATCAATTGGTTCAGAAGTAAAAGCCTCAGAAAAACTAATGGACAACGTTTCGGAAGTTTCATAATTAGACTAACATAATGCTCCATCTCTTTTCCTAAATAAAGGGACACCAACTATAGACGAAAGACAGGAACGCATGTGCTTGAAAAACTTTTTAGGGTTGCCACTACTAGCAATACTTTCCTCGAAATCTCTTCTGACGTTGGCCAACCGACTAATTATTGTATTAGAGAATCTTCTGTGAGTTAAGAAATCTTCAGTATTGTTGGTGCGTTTAAATCTTTACCACAAATTTCGTTTAAGTTTTATCAAATCATGTATTTCACTATTGATCCATGGCTTTAATTTGTTACGGAAAATTCTTCTTTCTCTCGTATTCTCATTCAAACATTTTGTTACCGTGTCATAGAAACATTTCCATAAATGTATACAGTTATTATTTTCAGGCAATATGTTATCCCAATTGATAGACGAGAGAGTACGATTGACATTTATAAAATTTGTTACTTCGATAGTCATGTAATTCTTATCATCGTCATCAGCGGTTAAGTTAAGTTGAATATTGACAGTTATTGCTGCATGATCGGACTTACCTATTGGTGAACTGATCTCCAGGCATGATAGCAAACATTCGTCATTGGTCAAAATAAGATCGAGGGTAGAAGGATTATTATTGTGTCGGAAACGAGTAGGTTCGTGAACTTTGGTTAAATTCGAGTTTTGGATAAATTGCATAAACAAATTTTTTGCATTATTGCCCTCAGGAATATTCATTATCGGCCAGGATATATCCGGAAAATTGAAATCCCCAATGATAACTAGATTGTCAAGCATGGATAACTCATCCAGTTTATCAACGAGAGTAACATTATCTGCCAATTGTGAGTCGCTTGGACGATATATGCAGCCTAAGTGTATGGACAAGAGACTTTTGGATATTTCAATGCATATAGCATCAATGTTTGGGACAGTTATAACTATTTCAGATACATGAAAATTAAAAATTACTAGTTACATAATCAGTATATACGAACACCCCCTCCAGGACAGTTGCGTCTATTGGTTCGAAAAATAGTAAAGACATCAATTCGAACCACAGAGTCCGAAATAGAAGGCTTAAGCCAAGTTTCGCTGATAAGTATTATGGAGGGTTGAATTAAATCAACCGAACATACAAATTCATTAAATTTGGCACATATGGAGTCAAGATTAGTATAAAGTAACAACCAGTTTTCAAAATTTTGAGAAGAGCATTTATTGGCGAAATGTAAATATTTTTGGTGATCCTCGTACAAATTTTATGGTAAGGTTCTTCTCTCCATTATTGGTGCGATTCTCCAGTTCTTTGCGCAATTCTGTGAGAAACAATTGTTGTGATGGAGTTTTGTCATCCATAATGGAAAATTTGCTGGTTGAGCGAGTCTCTAAAACCTTTCAAGAACTACTGTAGTCAACGAGGAATGGTCACGTACCAGGATCAGAGAAGATCAGGAGAATGATCCTCATCTGAAGATGATCCGGCAATGGTAGGAAGAAAATCGGCGACCTACATGGCAAGAATTGCCAAGATTTTCACCAACATTCAAGGTGTATTGGGCTCAGTGGGACTTCCTTGCCCTGGAAGAAGTGCTTTTGAAAAGACTCCTTGAAAACGATGATGGTTCCGAGATGAGGAGACAGCTAGTTATCCCGAGAACAAGAGTATCTGAAGTACTAAAGAAGTTACACGACTGTCCATCGGGAGGTCATCTGGGAGTAAAGAGAAAACCCTCCAGCGAACCCGTGAGAGGTTTTATTGGATGAACAGCTCCGACGATGTGAAGGACTGGTGTAAGAAATGTACGACTTGTGCTACGAGTAATGGACCACATCGCAAGAGAGAGGCATCCATGAAACAGTACAATGTTGGAAGCCATTTCGAAAGGATTGTTTTAGATATCGCTGGACCATTTCCGACGACATACTGCTTGTAATGGATTATTTCACAAAGTGGGTAGAAATTTACGGTATCCCGAACCAAGAGGCCACAACTGTCGCGGATGTATTGGTGAAGGAATTTATCAGCCGACATG
The DNA here is from genome assembly GCA_963921935.1 of Galeruca laticollis. Lineage (NCBI taxonomy): Eukaryota > Metazoa > Arthropoda > Insecta > Coleoptera > Chrysomelidae > Galeruca > Galeruca laticollis. The sequence goes on along the minus strand of OY998179.1, from coordinate 179,929,713 downwards.
GAGTGTCCTTGGAAATCCACAGTGACCCGGGAAGAAATTTTGGAAGCCATCTATTTCAGGAGATTTGCGATAAGCTGGGAATGAAGAAGGCCAGGACAACAGCATTACATCCACAATCAGATAGAATGGTCTAAAGAATGAACAGGACTATTGGAAAATAGCTGTCCAAAGTAGTTTCCAGCCATCAGAGAGATTGGAACCAGTATCTTTCCCTATTCGCATTGGCTTATCGATCTGCCGCCAATGAGTCCACGGGTGAAGCACCTGCGCAAACCCTGTTTGGACGTGAAATCAGGCTTCCTTGTGACCTGGAATGTGGCTGTCGGCCTGGAGAAGATCTAGCAGGAGAAGACTATGTGATCCAATTGAGAAGAAGGCTGGACGACATTCATAAATAGGTCGAACAAATCTTCAAGTTGCCAGCGACAGAATGAAAAGTCGGTACGACACACAGGCCACAGAAGGCGGTTTCAAAGAAGGGGTACGGTTACAAAAATCCTGGTAAGGCCCATACTTAATCAAGAAAAGGATCAATGATGTAATATATCGCATAAGCAAGATCCCCAACGGAAAACCAAAAGTAGTTCACCAAAACCGACTAGCGCCATTCGAAGGAGACCATGGCCTAGAGAAAGGAGTAAACCATATTCGAGATGTGTCTGACCCTACCTCCGATGAATTTATGGGCTCGTATGGAGGTACCGGCAAAGCTAGATATGGAGTCACTTCAGAACAACGACAAGTTTTGTTCACTCTCCCGGAAGATTATTCACTGGCATACAACATCCCCGCCCGTATCAAGAACGCACGAGGGCTGGCACCCGTCTTTCGAAAGAAGTTCTGGCAAGAAAAACTTGAAAACCAGATTCCATCCCCTGGCAAGACACTGATACTGAAACATAACTCGCGGTACGTCTTCTGCGTCGTAACTAAAAATGAATTTCAAGATCGATCTACCTACCGCGATGTGTGGGAAGCACTTCGAAGCCTACGAGACCATGTGTTAGAATCCATCGTGAAGAAACTGGCTATGCCAGTTGGATTGGCGAGTAATCAGGAACATGGTAGAGGTAATCTTGCAAGATACCGGTGTCCAGATAATAATTTGCAACTACAACCCCCGTTATCAGTATCCGATGAAGACGGTGCCCTAACATTTCCATAAGATCGAAAAGTGTAGAAATGGGGCCAGCTGCCGATTCAAACATTCAGTCCCGGCTACACAAAAGTTCCAGGAGGAACTTCCATTTAAGGAGGGGGTAATGTTATGAAATAGCACACTAGTGTAGACCCTGAATCCGACTCTGTCTAAGCCATGTATAAAAGTTAAAATTATGGCGGATGCGTAGGGATTTCTTAGAAATGTTTACCTTTGTGACTATCTTATCTAGACATTGTTTTTGTGACCAGTCTTATATAGAAAATGCCAGAAAACCAATTGTTTTCGAGTAAGCCGCAATCTAGAATTATCTATTAAAAAAGGCACTAATATATAAGGTACGGCCAGGGAGAGTTAGTTTTAGTTGATCTCGTAAAAGAAATAGCGAACAGTAAACTGTTGATATAAATTAATAATTAAGGTTGTGTGTATATAAATTAAGTGTTAGTGAGTGGTTTAGTGTTTAAATAAATTAAATAAGTGTACCTACCGTATGTATGAATTTATCCCACCCGTAATAAAACGTTTTAATAAATAAGAAAAACATTATAGTATACTTAGTTGGGGTGATGCATTATACACCCATTTAAAAAAATTATTTGCCGAAACAAATATGTTTACTCCACTAAAAAAATTTTCCGGACTTAGGTGTCCTCAATCAGAGAAAGTTGTACTTACACAGTGTTATCATCTTCATTTATAAAAACAGAACCTGTATACAAGAATTATAAAATTATCTTATAAGAAATAAAACAAATTTATTTATACATCGAAAAAAAGAGTCGATCAACGCTATTTCCCTCACTTAGCAAACAAATTTATCTATTCTTTAGACGAAACGTACAAGAATTATATACTATTCATAAATTCAGTATCAATGATAAAAAATATATTTAAAAAGTATCTTCTCAACTTGGAGGCCGATATTGTAATAAGACTCATCGAAGGCAAATCGTGATATTTATATTCCACTGGTTAACGGTGTTTTACAGATTAAGAAAAAACTTCTCAATTTTGTTTATGCACATGATACTTTTATATACCTAAAACTTTGTTACATGATAATGATATAACTGTATGTTAGGTTGATTGACAAGAAGCAATAGCACGTGCGCAACCTACGGGCTCTAATTGGTCTTCCTCATGTTTACAAACCTTATTGATATATTATTATCATTATAAAAAATTAATTGTAATATATAAATTTTAGGAAAAATAAACATTTTTCTAGAATAATTTCAAACTCCTTACAATATTAATTCGCAATGAATTTTTTACTTTAATTTTTTTCTGTCCATTTATTCTTTAGATTTCTATCCTTAAACATTTTGAATATGTGTCCCTACCTTTAGACCCATGGTTGAAAAAAATCACCGTTAATACTTTGTTTTATTTGTTGCTATGGCGGACCCAAAATTTTGTGGAAAAGTGTTATCTACCCACTTTGTTTTTAAATAAGCGATTTTCTTCCAGCTGTGGACCCATTTGAAATACATTGTAACCTTCAAACTTCCACTATCCACGACAAAATTTGTTACACCATGAAATTTTGGCATTTTCCTCTCTTATCTTTGATGAACCATAAATCTGTATATAGAGAATAGAGGTATCCAAACAATTATGTAAATATTTTTACCAAAAATGAAATCCACGCATTGTCAAATTTTAGTCAAAAAAGTGGTGTAAACGAGAAGAAGTACTTAATTTTACATGAATTGTTGCTGAAAACAAACAATTAAACGACATTGAGACAAACATCGTTCAACTTTCTCACGCACACTTCGTCATACTTATTTCACTTGACGATAACAAATGGAATTTAACCAGATTGTTAAATATAACGTATTCCATTAAAATGGAAAATGGAAACGAATTACGTAGTAATTAGAATATCCCTAACGACGAAATTCTTATAAAGAGTGTGGCCCGGAAAACGAAGCATAATTGTTAAGTTTGGCCTCCGAATTAAATATTATATGACATAGGGAACGCTTGTTGCTCCCGCAAGATGACGCCAAAGCCAAAATCAAAGTTCTTATAAAATAATCTTTGCAATGATGTGTCCTCGGATTAGTCAACACCTTTTCTGACCCGGTTCCTGGTTGCTTCATAAATGAATTCTATATTATTTCTCAATTTGACTCCAACTCCTCTTTGTTGTAGACATTTCCATATGTGATTTCGGGGAACGCTGTCAACTGCTTTTTGAATACCTATAAAGACGAGGTACACTTTTTGAATTATTTTCAGTTTTTTCTTATTAACCTGTTTCGATGTAAATATGGTCTTCCTTTTCTAAAGCCGTTTTGTAATTCTTTCAACTGGTTTTCGTTAGTCGGATCTCTAAGATACTTTCGTAAACTTTCAGTACCACGTTCAGCAATGTTATGCCTCTTTAATTATTACAATCAGTTTTGATTTTTAAAAAGTGGTAAATTGATACCCACTTCCCTACCTTTAGAAGTACAGTACCCAAATTCATTACACCATATAACTTAATGAGCATAGCGACAAATACTTTACATGAGTAAGCTTAATGTATACGTAGTATCTGAAAAGAAATCAATATTAATATTATAATTAGTTATTGATCATTATTATTTTAAATACCACAATTAAGTAATATTTCATAACCTATATAAGGAGACATTGATTCATTGATAAAACGGAAACGCCACACAGTTTGTAGTTAAAACCGATGAAAATGCAAATAACAGTAAACTTAACCATCGCGGTTCGGGGAGACGCCTTAGATGTACTTCAGACGATACCACTTGAAGAAAGGGATGACTTCGAGCAGCTGAAGAAGAGGTTGGACATGCGATATGGTCATGAATATCTACAGCATTTGTACCAATCCCAGCTGAAGAACCGAAGGCAGAAACGCGACGAAGCCTTTCAAGAGTGTGAAGTGGATACTGCCGACTAGTTCGATTCGCTTATCCATCATCACCTGAGAACATGATGGAATGTCTGGGTATCCAGGCCTTTATTAACGGCTTGCGGGACCCCGATATGCAGAGGACGCTTCGTTTAGCCTATTACAAAACATTGGTCGATGCATTAACTGCTGCTCTTGAATACGAAGCAGCCACTATGGCTTCGGGATACAACAAAGGTAGGACTATGCAGGAATATGGTGACAATGACAGACTTGACCAGATCGTCAACTTGTTGGAAGGTATGGCAGACAAGAAGCCGAAGAAGATCAAATGCCGGAAGTGTGACGAGTTAAAGCACGTACGCAGCCCGTCTAAGCGTCCCAGGACTCCTGCAAGCCAAGAACTTCAGTCACAAGGGCAATCAGACTGGAATGACCGTCGAGCTGATGTGAATCACCGAAACGCCGACTCTATGCCTAGACGGCCGTACCCTGTAGACAATTCTCACTGCAACAAGTCAAAATCTAAGAAAATTGCAGTTTCAAGAATTATGGTAGTCAACGGAGAATGGTCACCCACCAGGGACAGAGAAGATCAGGAGAATGATCCTCGCCTAAAGAAGATTCGGCAAAGGAAGGAAGAAAATCGGCGACCTACATGGCCAGATGTGTTAAGATTTTCACCTACATCAATGCATATTGGGCTCAGTGGGACTTCCTTGTTCTGGAAGAAGGGCTGTTGAAAAGAGTCCTTGAAAACGATGATGGCTCCGTGATGAGGAGACAGCTAGTTATCCCGAGAACGAGAGTAGCTGAGGTACTGAAGAAGTTACACGGCAGTCCATCGGGAGGCCATCTGGGAGTGAAGAAAACCCTTAAGCGAGTCCGTGAAAGGTTTTATTGGATGAACAGCTCCGACGATGTGAAGGACTGGTGTGAGAAATGTGCGACTTGTGCTACGAGTAATGGACCACATCGCAAAAAAAATGCACCTATGAAAAAGTATAATGTTGGAAACCCTTTCAAAAGGATTGTTTCAGACATCGCTGGACTATTTCCGACGACAGAAAATGGTCGTAAACACATACTGGTTATAATGGATTATTTCACAAAGTGGGTGGAAATTTACGCGATCCCGAATCAAGTGGCCACAACTGTCGCGGATGTATTGGTGAATGAATTAATCAGCCGATATGGAGTGCCCTTGGAAGTCCATAGTGACCAGGGAAGAAATTTCGAAAACCATCTATTCCAGGAGATTTGCGACAAGTTGGGAATGAAGAAGGCCAGGACAACATCATTACATCCACAGTCAGATAGAATGGTCGAGAAAATGAACAGGACTACTGGAAAATACCTGACCAAAGTAGTTTCCAGCCATCAGAGAGATTGGGACCAGTATCTTTCCCTATTCGCATTGGCTTATGGATCTGCTGTGAATGAGTCCACGGGTGAAACACCTGCGAAAATCCTGTTTGGACGTGAAATGAGGCTTCCTTGTGACCTGCAATTTGGCTGTCGGCCTGGAGAAGATCTAGCATGAGAAGAGTACGTGATCCAATTGAGAAGGCTGGACTATATTCATGAATTAGTTCGAACAAATCTTCAAGTTGTCAGCGACAGAATAAAAAGTTGGTAGGACACGCAGGCCACAGTAGGCGGTTTTAAGGAAGGGAACAAAGTATGGTTACACAACTCGACGAGGTGAAAACGATTTTTTCCAAAATCACAAAAATCCTGGGAAGGTCCATACTTAATCAAGAAAAGGATCACTGACGTTATATATCGCATAAGCAAGAACCCAACGGAAAACCAAGAGTAGTCCACCAAAACCGACTAGAGCCATTCGAAGGAGACCATGACCTAGAGAAAGGAGTAAACCATATTCGAAATGTGTCTGACCCTACCTTCGATGAATTTATGGGCGCGTATGGAGGTACCGGGAAAGCTAGATATGTAGTCACTTCAGAACAACAACAAGATTTGCTCAATCTCCCGGAAGATTATTCACTGCCATACAACATCCCCGCCCGTATAAAGAACGCACGAGGATTGGCAACCGTCTTTAGAAAGAAGTTCGCGTAATTAGAAAAACTTAAAGGCTAGATTTCAGCCCCTGACAAGACACTGAGACTGAAACACAATTCGCGGTACGTCTTCTACGTGGTAAATAGAAATTAATTTCAAGATCGATCTACTTACCGCGATGTGTGGGAAGCACTTCGAAATCTCCGAGACCATGTGTTGGAATCCAGTGTGAATAAACTGGCTATGCCTAAGATAGAGAGTAACCAGTTGGATTGGCGAGTCATCAGAAACATAGTAGAGGTGATCTTCTAAGATACCGGTATCCAGATATTAACTTGCAGCTACAACCCCTGTTATAAGTATCCGATGAACACGGTGCCCTGTTATTTCCATAAGATCGGAAAGTGTAGAAATGGGGCGAGATGCCGATTCAAATATCCAGTCTCGGCTACACAAAAGTTCCAGGAGTAACTTCCATTTAAGGAGGGGGTAATGTTACGAACTCGCACACCGAAGTGGATACTAAGTACGGTCCTGTAACCTTATGTTAACGGTGTTAAAAAATGGCGAGTGCGCCGAATTCTGGGAAGGTCTATTGGGATTTTTTTGTGACAGTTTTTTAAAGACATGTTCTCTGAAGATATTTCAAGGATTGAACCGGCATTCGAGAAATATCCCGAAAAAATAATATTCCAGAAGGCCCTCTAGTATATAAAGAGACTACCTACTTGCCGTACAGTCAGTTTATAAAGTGATCTCGTGAGATAAACAAGTGAACATGTAAATAGTAGTGAAGTGTTTATATAAATTAGTTTAAGTGCATATACTATGTATATAATATAAATTAGTGAATAGTTTAGTGAATAAATAAATTAAGTAAGTGAACCTATCGTGTGTATGAATTTATCCCACCCGTCAGGATAAACTGTTTTAAATAAATAAAAAAAACGTTACATTATTACAGTCAGATTATAAAAATTTTACATTAACCTTATTCCTGTGAAAGGGACTACCTAATTAACATTGTAAGAACGTTTTAAACAAGCCCAGGTACGCACGAGCGTTAATTCTCTCTACACGGCAACGATTTTCCTACTCTCTATTCCTGTAGGAATCAAATCACATTAGAAATTTAGATGCTCTTATCACAAAACACAGGGTTAACATCTTCATTCTATTCGTTCTCCGTATTATGACATAGCAATTTAGTGCCGACGATGATTTTAAACAAAGTACAAGCTTGTAATCAAGGAATACGAAGAGAGTGTTAAAAGTTTTAGGGAACAAAGTAAACATTTATTTTCTCAAGTTTGTTGTACGTGTTTTGTTGAATCACTTAAAATTACAAGAAAAGTGAAATTTAAAGTATTATTACGAATTCGATTGGAATGTGTTTGAGAAAATAAGTCCTTATTTCTTTAGCTGTGATGTATTTATTCATGTTGAGCCTTGGCTCAGCTTAGGTTGAGTCGTTAGGTAATAACTGTGAAGAGTAAGAGCGCCAGTGGTCATGAACTCCAGCTTCTTAGCAAATGTCAAAAATGTTAGAAAACATGATGAAGACCAGGAAGAAGAACACTGACTTGAAAGCCACCGGAAATAAGCCTATAAAGCTAGAATATTGCGGAAATGTTTTTTTTGGAAATCTTAAATGAGAAGGAATGAAACTGAGTACATTCTTTGAAAAACTATACTATTTTCCTATCAATCTCATTTCATCCTTGATTTACGTATATCCTTGACAGTCTCCGTAGGATGCTCATTATTTCGGAATAATCATGTATATTTTTACATACCATCTCAATTATTCCTTTTTGATTCTCAGGTCATCTTCGCATTTCTCCAATCATTTTTCGCATCCCTCGTACTATGAAGTAGCAATAAATTTAGGTACAAACGTAATGTATGTAAAATGAATTATACAAGAAAACGTCTATGCGTTTCGTTTATTATTTCGTCTTTATCTCTAGAATTCCTTCCTCAATTTGTTATGCTAGAGAGTCTTTTTGTCTGTGCAAAAACTTGGAAAACGTATAGAATTACAACTAAAAACGGTGGAGTATTATCAAAAGTGGAGATGTCTCGAGTAATATATTTAATCAGTAGGTAATGCTTTTTATCGGCTCAACTATTTGTTTTGTAAAATAAAAGTATATTTGCATAGTTGTGAATATAATATTATATTATGTACAGAAACGGTTAGTGTGTTGAAATTGAATTGTTAATTTGGTACCTCTATGAAGCTATACAGTCTTCGTTATCTACTAACAGGAAATCACACTGACGTACTTGTAAAGTTTGAAAGTATAGATTCCTACAACCTGTATATGCCTATCCTTATGCCTTTACACATCTCAATCTACATTGTCATTAACAATTTTAGAATAGTTTATTATCAAGTTGCAAATGAAAAAATTAACACAATTAAATTTATTTTTTAATATTTCTGATTTATTGCTTGATTATAATTAATCTTCTAGTATTGCTTCAGATTCTGCCATCTATTGACAGATAGTCACAACTATCTATTCGTTAATTTTCATAATATAGATTCCTATAATTTTCCATATGACCAATCATATTACGATGATATTGATTTTTTTCAATATTGCTATAATTGATTGTTATTTCATTGGTTGATATTTTCTACTCTTTTTTTCTAGGAAATCATTCATCTGGCCTTAATTGAAATAGGATAAATCATATATCGCTTGCCCTCTATTGACAGGAAGTCGCACCAGTAAATATAATTCAAGTACTGGAATTATAGATTTCTATAACTTTTTATATAACCTTGATCAAAATTATTTAAGGTTTGTTCCAACCGAAGTAAATACCGTTTTAGTATGGTACAATTTCAGTAACGCAGCAAATTTGATGTAAATTACACAGACTTATTATATTAACTAATCAGCAGTTCAACTGGGTTTGTAACGTAATTGTACGGTTTTTGTGTTGGTTGGAACAGACCTTTATATTACATTAAATTGGTTCAAATATATTTTTATATACGAATTACAGATTGTTAGTTGCAAACAAAGCGGTATTCTACTGTTATTTATTTTAGTGCCTAAAAACAGTTATAGTAAATTTAAGTTTAATCTGTTGGTCACTATGTCTTTAGTATGAAGTTATGTCAAACGTACGTCAAGTCAAATTTGTCAATATATTTTTAGAAAAAATATTTGTTTATAAACGTGATTTATAATTTCACTTTTACATTTAAATTTTGTATTTGTGGTTACCATTAACAGGAATTTCGACAACAAACGAGGAACAAATCAAGGTATGTAAAGTTTGTTTTATATGTATGTACAAGTATGCCCAACCCATTGCAAAAGAATGCGTGACGTAATGTTTATCTCAAGTTTCGGATTAATTTTTAATAAAGACTAATCAAAATTCGTTTAGTATTATTTAATCAAACTTTTGTCACAACAGCTACACTTTATATAAAATATGGTTTTACGTACAAGATTGTATTGAACAAAATGGCGGAAAGTCGAGGTCGTATTATAGAAATATTAAAAATTTCATGTTAAACTCTTATTGATTGCTCTCAATTTTAATTTGCATTATTCTTGTTTGAAAACAGAATTGTGACGAGTATCAATATTACTTTATAAAGTATTCCAGATAAAGTTGTTCATTGATTTAGTAGGGGTAAGTGGGTAAACAAAAAACTAATATTTACATACATTTTTGAATAGAATTTTTGCACATCTAAATGCTTTAGTTTTTTATTTTTAAATTTAGTATGTATACGCTACTGCTGTTCACAGACAAACAGAAATGGTAGTAATAATAGAAACGTAATACTAAAAAGAATATTTATTTGTTTACTTCTGTTCAAAACTGTTAGAAAGAAATATTCAAGATCGCCAAATTTGTAGATGTGATCTCTCTGTGTGATATTTTTGTTATTATGTTGTTGTTGTTGTCTGTCAAGTTTTGACAATAAAAATTAATTTTGCAGTTTACATTTCCAAATAGTTTTTCATTCGTAAAATTAGGCAGTTCTTCCATTTAAAAACCATTAGGCCCAGGAGTTGTTTAAGACAGACTGTGTAAAAAGTGGTGCGGAAACATAAGGCTGCAGTAAACCTATACAGTAATGGAATCGTCCTCTGACAATTCAAGATTTGGAATTGCCAAATTGAATAACAGTAATTATCAACCATGGAAATTCAAAATGAAGATGATGTTGATTAGAGAGGGAACAAGGAAGGTTGTCGACAAACCAAAACCAGAGACTTCAGATAAAAATTGGTCAAGCTTGGATGAGAAAGCACGAGAGTTCTATATCCTTATCAGTAGAAAATAACCAAATAATCCACATCTGTAATTGTACATCAGCTAAGGATATTTGGGATATTCTACAAAAGGATCACGAAAGAGCGAATTTATCCAATAAGCTTTATTTACTGAGAAAATTATACCAAGGCAAACTTCAACCTGGACAAAATATGTCGGAATACATAAGAACAACTTTGGAAATGGTCGAAATGTTAAGAGGTATCGGTGAAGAGATAAAAGACTTTTAGAATACTGTTCTCAATAGCAGCTGTTTGTAAATTAAAAATCAGGCATTATGATATAAAAACCGCATATTTGAATGGTCTGTTGAATGAAGAGATTTATATGTCTCAACCAGAAGGTTATATAAATGAAAATGATTCCCATCTTGTATATAAACTCCACAGGGCAGTATACGGTTTGAAGCAATCTGCAAAAGCATGGAATGATACTATAATAGGAAAACTTTTGGAATGTGGATTTGAACACAGTAAAAATGATCAGTGCCTCTATATGAAAATGAAGGAAGGGACTATAGACTATACTATATGTATTGTTATATGTTGATGATTTGTGTATATGTCATGAAAATGATGAAGTGATACAATGGATTGTAGATAAACTCAATGAGAGTTTCGAAACGGTTAACTTAGGAAATATTTCATCATTTTTGGGGATCAGGGTTCAAAGAACTGAAGATGGAACCTTTCTACTGGATCAAAATTCAAAAATTGATATCCTTCTCAAAGAGAATGGATTAGAAAATGCCTCATGTGTAGCTACTCCAATGGATACAGAGTACCCCAAATTCGATACAAATTCCCCTTTGTTACCCAATAATGAAAAATATAGAATAGCAGTGGGGGCACTGCTATATCTTTCAACTACAATCCGTCTGGATGTATCTCTTGCTATGGGATATTTGTGCAGGCGAGTAAGTCAGCCAAGTCAGAAGGATGGGGATGCTGTCAAGAGAGTGCTCAAATACCTGAAGGTTACAAGTAGGTAAAGATAAACTGAAATTTAGTTCGAATACTGAATTGACTCTGAACGAATATGTTGATTCCGATTGGGCAGGCAATGTCTGATAGGAAATCTACAGCCAGTTTTATATTATTTCTTGGGAATAATCCTATATTATGGGCTAGCAAGAAGCAATCTTCAGTAGCCCTATCATCTACAGAGGGTGAATATATATCAGCGGCCTTGGCAAGCCAGGAAATAGTTTGGTCAAGAAGACTTTTAGAAGATTTCAGAATACATTGTGAAAATGCAACTGTCCTTTATGAAAACAATCAAGGTTGTATCAAGCTAGCACCAATGAAAAGTCTAGTTGCAGAACAAAACATATCGAGGTCAGATTCCATCATCATCATGATTTAGTTGACAGTGATATAATTCAATTCATGTATTGTGAAACTTCAAATATGATTGCTGATGGTTTCACAAAGCCTCTCCCCAAAGAAGTGTTTCAATGTCTCAAAACATCAATGGGACTCATCGAAGAATAATCTGTCGAGTGGGGGTGTTAGAAAGAAATATTCAAGATCGCCAGATTAGTAGATGTGATCTCTCTGTGTGATATTTTTGTTTTTAAGCTGTTGTTGTTGTCTGTCAAGTCTTGAAAATAAAAAGTAATTTTGCACTTTACGTTTCCGAATAGTTTTTCATTAGTAAAATTAGACTGTTCTTCCATTTAAAACATGTAAATGTAAATGAACTGCATGTTACCTAAAAAGAAACTTTTTCATTCTTTTTTTTTATAGCCCCCTGTATGATTTCCTTAGGTGTTACATTCGTAGATAAGATAAAAGATATCTGAATGCAATATTGTTAATGTTTACAAATATTTTTAATAACAAAAAAATGTTGGAAACAAGGAATATCGATATCAGATATACTTAGGCTTTTGTCAAAACGAATTTTAAATGCTAAAAATAAGAAAAAATAATAATAGGCAGGTTCGAAATTTAAGGAATAAAATATTTAAAACCAAAAACATTCAATATGTTGAAATGGGGATGCAGCTTAGGGGTTGAAAACTGTTTTTTGAGATTTGCTATGAAATGTGACATCCTAGTGGAAAATATTCTTATATGCAATACAAAGGATGTAGATGATAAAAAATCCAAAACTTTTGTATTTACCACTTTTTGACATATCCTCAAATTAACCATCAAAATTGCGAAAAACCGATTTTTCAAAATAAAAGGTATAATTGATTTAATTTACATGAAACTTTGTGAAAGTATGTCTTTTTTGGTGTCAAATATGCATGATTTTTTTGCAATTCAGAAAACGACTAGTTTTCGAGTTATGAACATTTTTCGAAAAAAATACCCTTATCTTACATGTACAATTGTCTTGATATTTTTTCGTATTTCGAAGGTCTATAAGTGATCATTTTAATCGTTGAAATGTTGTATGTAACTGGGTGGTTTATTGATCGTTAAAGCGAAAGTGTTTTAGCTAGATTTATTCTAACAATTATCATTTTGTTTTAAGTATGCAAAGAAATGGAGGACTTTAGTAAAATGTCTTTTGTAACAATAGAACAAAATATAGATTCCAAAGAATATCAAGTTGCAAGGGATGTTTCTGACCTTGGAAAGTTATCAGGCACCTGTCTAATACTCTTATTATCAATGGACAAATTTCCTGTTTCAGTCAACCCCACATATTTCTTATCGACATTGTTGCCATCATTATTTTATACTTTTAAACATTTCAAAGAGATAGTAATAAATAAATAAATTTGCAATATTTGTAATCAATCATTTATTATTATCCAGTGTAGGATACATGCAGTCTATAAATATGTTTATCAATAACCAATAAACTTTTATAATAATAATAGTCAAATTTGATATAAACAATTTAGAATCCAAAAACCGACTTTGATTTCTTCTTACCATTATATATATATAGATACAATAACTATTCTTGCAGCATGATATGTGGCAATAAGTAGTGAATTTATTGTTTATATCTTTGAAATTACCTCAATTCTTATCATGGATAATAAAATATTAGCTTGAGTAAGGTACTGTTTATAGAGGTTTTATATTTCCTGTATAGATATCTTCCTTATCATTAAATTAACATACATGCCGGCAACGCCGCCTCCATACAAGTCCATTCATGTTGAGTACTGATTTATAAAATTAGTCATTTAGTTATTTATTGAAAGATTGCATAAGCTGTTTCTTTAGTGCTTCAGCATCTGTGTATGATACTTTTAATTTCAATGCCAACAAATTGATTGATAATCTTGTAAGTAATATGAATTAATTTTATGTTTCATGAAAACGTAATTATTTTGTAAACAATTACATTTTATATTATTATCTCCAGTAAAAGTATTTTATTTTTGTAGGATTGTTACATGAATAATAATTGAGATGTTGAGTGAATATAATTATTAGCATTGAGTCGTAAATAAATTGGAATTGTATATTAACAATAAGCATATACGGGTGTTTCCTTAAGAATGAGACATAAAACAATCGCACCTAAACTCATGTAAGAATTATAATATTTAATATTTTTGTTAAAACATACGTACCAACCATTTCTTAAATTTTAATTGAACCATTTTTTAAATTTCAATTGTAAAGACGTAAATCGTTAAGAAGCGTTTTATTATTCCAAAGTCAGGTATATAGGAATACAAAGTGGATTCGGTGTTGCCAGATGAGATAAAGCAGAAATGAAATTCAATGACGAAAAAATCGTGAGAAATCGTGATATCTGAAATTACTTAATAATTTGTTTTTTAGTGGGTGTTTGTTGAAACTCGGTCTCACTTTCCGATTCCGACAATATTATTAACAATATATTAAACAACGATGTAGCGAAGAAAAAACAACGTGAAAACCTACAACACGACAGTAAAGAAATAAATAAACTGTATAGTAAATTGTAAGCAATTAATGGGTAATCCCATAACACCATCCTTTTTACGTCTGTCTTTTCTCGCTTCATTTGATAATAAGCCCTTGTCATGTCATCATTAACTACTATAAAGCTTAATACTCAGGTGAAATTCGCGTGTTTTTGACATATTGTGTCAAATTCAGATTTAAAAATATTCGTGGCGGGCAATTTTAACTATTTTGCGATTTTTACAAGAGTATCTTTTGTCATCAATCAAGAGAAAACATAACCTAGATTTTTTAATATTATTTGTTATAAATAGAAAACAGTCATGGATACTTGTCATTACAATTACTTTCGAAAATATTATTATTTCTTCGAAATTCATTGCAATCTGAAAAATACATGCGAAAAATAACAATATGAAGCACAGTGTAGTATATACACAAAACAAATATATCTCAAGAACAAATTTATGACCTGCACAAACCATCAGAAAATGACACTATAAATTACAGTAATGACAGAAATTCGCAAAATAGTTGAAATCATTTTAACTTTTTTGCGATTTACCCGCACTTTCGTGTAGGCGAATTTCGCTTTTATGAATGAGTATGGATGAAATACGCGAATGTGCGACACCAGTCTGGTTTTGACACATTATGTAAAAAAAACGCGAATTTCGCCGTTCATTTTATTAATAAAGGACCATGCACACCTTATGGGAAAATAACTCTCCATCAAGTTTTTTGATTTTTTGATATGTTGTAGAATTTATCATTCTGGTGGAATCTTTCAATGGCCGCAATACGACCGTATGACTAGTTTTCGAGATACAGGGTGTTGAATATGGAGTATATTCACTTTTCATCACTCCCTATCTCCCAAGTTATGATTTAGTTCTGATTTATCTTTGGTGGTATTATCATCACATCCTTGTATGATAATGAAATTTTGAGACTTTCACAATTTTATTGTTTTATAGAGTGAAAATTCGAAATAAGGAATTTCTGCGAATGTAACAAGTATAATATTACTTCTGAGAAACAGAAGCATGAAAAAATAACTTCTCTATTGAATCGACTTCTAGACGATGCTGCAAATGTTAATTCGAGTCGTGGCTTTTTTTCGAGGGATATGGTACGGTATTATTACTGATCTATAATCTATACAAGCCCGCCGAAAACTAGAGTGAAAATATACCAATGGGGAAATGTACAGATCTTAGCTTTTTTCACAAAGTGTTCGCGTCATAGGATTCCGTTGAAAATTTTGTATGATATGAATGAAAGTATTTCGAGTTCTCCCATGAAAAAATATCGCTACCTTTTCGGACTCGCTTTAGAAATATAGGGTGAAGAAAAAAAATCAAGGTTTTATTTAATAAAGTACATGTAATTTTATAAATTGACATCATTCGACTCTGTATACGATGAAACACATCATTTAACATCCCTCACGAGAATTTTGTCATTTTCGGTGGGTTTATTACTACAAGGTGTCCGAAAATCCAAAATTCGTTATTTTTCTATATTCGTGAATCACCTTGTATGAATTGTTTCACACTGTAATGGAAGATGAAATGAATTTATAATGTTATGTGATAATTCAACCATTTTTCGCATTTTCTCTTTATAAAACAAAAAAATTAGGAAAGTCAAAATAGCATTATTATCAAGTGAAATCGCTCTGTAATACGAAAATATTTGAAAATGAATTTCTCATGAATTTGTTATACAAGGATGTGATGATAATACCACCAAAGATAAATTAGAACTAAATCAAAACTTTGGAGATACGGAGTGATAAAAAGTGAATATTTCCCATATTCAACGCCCTGTATCTCGAAAACTAGTCATAGGATCGTATTGCGCTCATTGATACATTTCACGAGAATGATCAATTCTACAACATATCAGAAATTCAAAAAATTTTACGGAGAGCCATTTTCTCATATAAGATGTGCCTTTGACAGTATTTTACTGGTTTGATATAATTCAAATGCGATAATTTATTTATAAGTAATTTGTTCAGAAATCGTAAGAATTGTTACCTTATTCGCGAGATCGTGAAATCGGAAACAAAATCGGGTAATCTCACGAATAATCGTGAGATCTGGCAATACCGAATGGATTGCTAGCCCACTGTTCAGTAAATGACTGTCAAAGATTATTTACATGGATAGATCTGCCACTCTGTACAAAATTTTTACGACACATTTGAATCCCAGCGTTATCTAGATTCATGTCCATGTACTAATCTTTTAATTGCCCACAGGTTCAGATTCTAGCTAACACAGTGTGTGCGTGGTAAATTTGAAAATTGTCATATGATTGCGTGGGAAATTTAAAAATAAAGTTACCTTCGAAATTTAAGTGATCGAAACTAATCGTCACCACAAAATGCTTTGGTTTCATTTACAATTTGAGATGACAACTAGCTTTGATCATTTAAATTTCTAGGCAAAATTATGTCAATGTAAAAATTTGTATGAAGTATAGGTAAATGGAATATTAAAACACAGAATGGGCATTATTGTTATTTTATGTTTGACTTTCTACATATTACATATATTAATCAATGAACTATGAGACAAAAAAATAGGTTTTATAAGAATTAATTCAATGTTTAACCATCTTAACGTTTAGTCCACCTTATACGTTTAGTCTAAAATTATGAAAAACTGTTAAATTATTAGTCTGTATGGTTGGTAGACTATTTTTTTTAGACTATGGTCTGACTAACAACTGTACTCGTTTATGTAACATTTGGGTCTAAAAACCTCTATTTGATAATGATTAAACATAATTAAAACTGTCCTTTTCTCCTGAAACAAACTCCGCATCTCAGGGTATGTTACTGTCTTCCAGTGCCTCTATTCTTGACAGCAATAGAATAGAACAACCCATAGAAATTGGGCGTGGTTCTACCGACAAAGCTGAAACGGTATTCTTGAAATCCTATTCTACCATAAGGCAATAGAAGCATATAGAAGTGTTGTTCCCCGAGTGAAAACTTACTTCTATTGCTATTTTTAAGTGAACCCACAAAATAGTAAGAGAAGTGTGTTAGGGATTTTTATTTTGTACTCAAAAATGTCGTTGGTACTTGCTGTTTGTGAATAAGGAAGCCTGACATGGAGTAAACAGATAGTGTAGATTTTGGATTTTGCTTTGATTATTGTGTATTCACTGTTGTGTATATTATCAATACAACATAATCAAGTTTTTATCATTTTTTCCTCTATGCAACACAATAGGGATCTATAACCTGAGACAATTGGCAACTTTTTAATTTTCATAACTAAGTTAAATTTGAGACGAGAATGGAAACTAATACCACAAGGCACAAACCACAAATAACAATTGCTACTGATGGCTGATAGTACGCTCAATTCTCAAAAATTCTCTATTCTGATTGGTCTAAACATTTGGCAACATAGCTTATACATTCTACCAATTTGCTTCCTTCTCTTGAAATCGAATTCAAGAGTATGGTTTTAGGTTGCTTGTAAAAAGGTGATAGAAACAAACTAGGGAGTACTCCCTGGGGAGTGTTGTATTGTATTGCCATCGTGAATAGACGCGCGTCTCTATTCCTGACGACAATAGAATAGAACAACCAATACAAAGTGGGCGTGGTTCTACTGAAATATTGCTCCACAAGAGAAAACTTACTTCTATTCCTATTTTCGAGTGAACCGACTAAATGGTAAGAGTACTCTGTTAGGGATTTTTATTCTGTACTCAAAAATGTCGTTTATATTTGCTGTCTGAGAATAAGGCAGCGTGACGTGGAGTAAATAGATAGTGTAGATTTTGGATTTTGCTTTGAGTATTGTGTATTCACTATTATGTATATTATCAACACAACATAGACAAATTAAGTGTTTGTCTTGATTTCCTCTATGCAACACAATAGGTATCCATGAACTGAGACAATTGGCAACTTTTTAATTTTCAAAACTAAGTTAAATTTGAGACGAGAATGAAAGCGAATACCACAAGACACAAATAACAATTACTACCGACGACTGATAGTATGCTCAATTGTCAAAAATTCTTTATTCTGATTGGTTTAAACATTTGGCAACACGGGTTATACATTCTACCAATTTGCTTCCTTCTCTCGAAGTCGAACTCAATCATACAGTTTTAGGTTGCCAGTAGAAAGGCGATAGAAACAAAGTAGGGAGTGTTCTATTCTATTGTCGTCAAGAATAGCCACCCAGGTAGAAAGTTCGACATTTTCTACACTCATTTTTTATGATGTGTATTTTACGATAATACAAAGATTTTAGTGGTTGTTTCCTTCACTTCAATATGCTAACGTTGCCAAAATTTTAATATATAAGAAGTGTAATGGATTTTGATTGAAACTGAAACTTGTTGCACTTGAATTATTTGTCCAAATCTCTTTTAAATAAATTAAACATATTTTCACCAGATGTTAAATGGCGGATAAAAAACCACCCAACCAAAATTCACAAGGTTATGGGACCCGTGGAGCGAATAGGGGTACTGGGCGGGGCAACAAACGCAAAAATAACACTTTTTACTTCCCCTAATTTTTTGTGGGTATGTGTGTACCTACTATTTTTAATTAGTGTATTAAATTAAACTCACGGTTTCTAGTTAATTCCACAATATAATAAAAATGGTTGAAAATTCTAAAAAATTGAAAATTGTTTCGATAAATCAATATCATCGTCAGAATGACAGAAGTTACATTTCATTTGGTGCCTACCTGATGATTAGTAGTTATTTTTGGCTAGAGCAAGAAGTGATCTAACTTGTGATTGACTTAATATATATTAATAGAAAAAAGAAGAAGATGTGATATTACAAATATTGAAGCTTAGATATTATTAGCCCTATGGTGATATCCTGGATATCATTTTTCCAATTAAGATCAGTATAACTGTGCAATGATATAGAAAACCAGGAAAACTATATCTTCTGATCTTTACAATTATCACTTAGAAGACAGTTTATTAGTGGAGAACTCCCTAGATTTAACTGGTCATTGACAACTTCATATTGTGGGTTTCTTAAATGTCTTCTAATTTCCAATTCTTCAAGGAAATCCAGTTCTTGTTTCTTTTCACAAATATGCAGCATTTCTAGTTTTGTGTTAGGTGTCAATGAATGATTGGTGTCAAGTAGATGTTTTGGGTAGTGGGATTTATCTGGTTGTTTTAATCTGTATGCTCCTAAGTGCTCACTGTATCGGATTTCAAAATTCCTAATGGTCTGGCCCAAAGAGACAGCATTACATTCTGGACATTTGAGTTTATATATACCTGACTTCTTTAATTGTGGTATTTTTGTTTTTACATTTAACAATTTTGTACTAACGTTACTTTCTGTTTTAAAAGAAATTGTTGTATTCGTTGCTGAAGATATTATCTTTGAAATATTTCCTGCATATGTGATGGTTTTATAAGTTTTAATTTCATCAGCTTGTTTAGGATATATTAGTTGTAATGCCACGTTTTCCTCTTTTTTACTAATTAGCTTATTTATCATATCTAATGAATAACCGTTAGATGTTGCTATTTGTCTAATTGTATTAATCTCTCTATCTAAATTACATTTGTTCATAGAAACTGAAAAAGCTCTATGTATCATTGAATTAAATGCCGCTAGTTTATGGGACACGGGGTGATTGGAATTAAATGGAATTGCCACATCAGTCTGTGTTGGTTCTCGGTAAATTGAATAATCAAGTACATTATTAACTCTTTGAATTTTTAAATCAAGAAAATTGATTGAGCTATTTTCTTCAATTTCTAATGTAATTAACTACTAAACATCAGGTAGGCACCAAATGAAATGTAACTTATGTCATTCTGACGATGATATTGATTTATCGAAACAATTGTCAATTTTTTAGAATATTCAACAATTTTTATTATATTGTGGAATTAACTAGAAACCGCGAGTTTCATTTAAAACACTAATATGAGTAGATTCCATCAAGTAAGGGTCGAGACAGTTAATTTTACTATTTTTAATATATATTCCGAGCTTTCGAATATTTTACTTATTCATTTTCAACTCTTAATCTTTTAAAACGAATTTTATATAATACTTGTGAAAAAAGGACTGACATTACTAATGACATAACATCAAACATAGAATACAGTGACATTACAACTGACAATAATAAATTCCCAATGTATTTTTACCATAAATAAAATTAGTCGCACCTAGCCTTTATGGAATATTCAAAAAACATAATCTAAAAATTGCAAACAACGCCTTATAATCAATTCAATTTTTAATGAAATCAAAAATAAAACACCAAGTAATAAGTTGACTAACATTGTTTAATAATTTCCTTGTATGATCTGTAATAAAAAGTACATTGGTCAGTTCAAGAGGTCAGTTACCAATCGAATTACCTCTCACAACACTGACAGATGTGCACCTCTCAAGGAACGTGAGGTTAAATGTCAACGGTCATTAAAATGTTTTTCGTAAATATCTCGCTTCCTATGCGTCCAATCGTATTTCTATTTATTATGAAAATTGTAAACCATTAAATTTTACATAAGTTTTATTTGAAACATTTTTTATACGGCTCACCGTTTTTGAGATACAGTGCGGAGAGCGCGTTCCTCAGGACCTTTCGCTATGTCATACATATTAACAAATTTAAAAAAAATACTTTTTCTAATCAAATCAATCTACAGGGTTGTTAAAAAAAAGGTATCAGTTTTTAGTTTAGAACTAAACGAATTCTAAAATTTTTCAGATCCTGCATGAAATGAAATGTAAATTTTATGGTTTCTTACATTACATAACTAATGGTTTATTTCGAACAATGGATAACAGTTCGTGCGTCTGTGATGAAAGAGAAACATTAGAGGCTGGTCCTAGTACGTCACAAGTTTCAGTACCAAGAGATACTACGAAAAAGAGTAGACTAAATTTTTGGAACATATGTCGTGACCGACCATTACCATTTACGTCAAAACGAGAGAAAAAACCCACGTCATCTAACAGAAGCTCGACGTCAGCGAAAAAATCGCCCAAGTGGGGTATCAAATTTAGATTCAAAGGAGCTGTGACACAAGATAATCAAAATTGTTGTCAGTGTACGTGTTACCGTAACTATTCTAATGAAAACAGTAATGTATCTGCAGCAAATATAGCGGGGACTAACGAAAATACTGATGAAAGGTGAGTTTTATTTTATTTTAAAAAAACTAGATTATTTCTACAAATTTTACAATATTTCAATATTAAAATTTGCTGCTGTATCCCGTTATTAATTAATCTATTTTAATATGGTATTGTGAATCAATATTTTATTTGGTTAAATCGGTTAAATGAGAAAAAACTAAAAATTTCAATAGTCCATGAGCCAGAGCAAAAATAAAATAGGTTCGTAATGCAATTTTCTACTGGACTGATTTTTTTTTGTTGGAATATGTTCAGCGGTGTTTATAGAACGTAAATCCAAGTTGTCTGTACGAGAGGGGGCGCGAGCGTCAGGCTCCATCTTGGAAAACACGTTTTTTCAAGTATCTCGTGAACATTGCATCGTACGGCGAAAATAGTAGATATCATTTTCGTAGTTAATAACATTTTCATTGGAAACGTTTTCTGTATAATGCATAGGTTTTTATGTATTGCGCCGCTATCTTGGAAAACATGTTTTTTCAAATATCCCGCGAACCGTGCATCGTACTACGAAAATAGTATATTAATTCCGTAGATAATAACATTTTCTATAAATGTTATTGAAATCTTATTAATATATCATCAACCGTTAACTGTATATTTATCAATGTTTCAAATAAAAGTTATAGACGTTATTATCTCCGAAGATGATCTACTATCTTCTATTTCCGACGAGAGCTTATTTTCCGGACTCAGCACCCCCCACCACCTCATTGGCGGGAAATATAAATTATATGAATTTTAAATGTAGTCGTATACGTGTTTTAAATGGAGCTGTATTAAACTTGTATTTTTTTATTATTTATACAGGGCACAACGTCATACTACCTACAAAGTTTAAAAAATACGTATTCGTTTTTTAAAATAGTTCAAAAAAGCGATAATTAATAATCCTTGTCATTTTTGGGCCATGATGAACAATAACTATGGAATGAAAATTTTTAGAACATTACCTATATTGTAAAAAAAAAGACTTTACAATCAGATTATTTTTAAATAACATTCTGTATTTTTACTATTCCGCACAACCTAGCTAATATGTGAGAAAAGTATTGGTTTATCCCAAAAAAATTGGAATTTTGCATTTTTTGATGTAATTTTTTAATTTCCAGTGAGAAATGCACGAAAAAAGGGTTTTTAGAAAAAATCTTGTATATATGTCATCGGCCACTTTTTGTAACATGTCTTGTTAACACTATACAGCTTCAAGAGTGCAACAAGTCACCAATTTTATAATTGAGTATTGTTCAGGACAACTCATAGACGAACCCTATTGATTTTGAGCTCACCAAAGCCAGTAGAACTGGTGCTATGGTACTTGAATAAGTACTATATTTTTGGAGAAATTTCTGTTTGTTAGGTCGATACAACCTACGAGTAGTGATCTTAAATTCCGGGGAATTTATTTTAAGGTAATATTCCCAGGAATATTTCTTGGAAATATTCCCACAACGGGAATTTAATTTAAAAATTGTTGATCAGAACAATCAGAATCTTTAATGAATAAGTGATCTAATATTTTATCAGTTTATTATGAATTTACTGTAAATAATACTGATGCAACTGTGTAAATATACATTCATACATACAAACACGAAACTTTATTATTTAAAAAAATATAGCGGGTAGATGGCTAAATATCACTTAGGTAGTTAGTCCATAGAAAAAGTGATAATTGTTTGTATTGTCTTTGTGGTCACTACATTCACTTTGTTGTGCATATTCAACTTCTTCTTCGTCAAATACTTACCTCTAATAAGAGTCTCATTTTTATCCTCATCAAAAGGTGTGACGTAATCAATAATTCACAATAACTTTATGATTTGGGACTATTCCTTTATAAATTTCCTGCTGCAGGAATATGTCCACCTAAAATCCCTACTCCATAGTGTATACAAGTAATCAATTTTATGATTAGATATTTTTCAGGGCGTCACATATATAAACCCTATTGATTTCCAGCTCACCAGAGCCACTACAAATGGTCCTATAAATCCAGATATACTACATTTTTGGACAAATTTCAGTTTGTTAGCATGATACAACTTCCGAAGAGTATACAAGTGACCAATTTTATGATACTATATTGTTCACTTTATCTTACAGATGAACCCTATTGAATTGTAATGGTTTCCTAATTTATTTATACTGTAAACGGATGGGATAAATTTTAAACACACGGTATGGCTAATTTCATTTAAACACTTAACTAATCACTAACACTTAATTTATATATACTCAACTAGTCACTTCAATTTAATTTATATGTACACAAACTTAATTATTATTAATTTATATAAACACTTTACTGATCGATATTTCGGTTTATTTATTTCACGAGATCACTTTATCAACTAACTCCTCCGCTGATCGGTCCTTATTTATATTAATGCCTTTCTTACTAGAAAATTCCGGGCTGCGGCTTACACAGATACAAATAATTTTTCTCGCCTTTTCTAGATAACTCTGGTCACAAAAACAATGTTTACATAAGATAAGTCGTAAATAGTTATAAAAAACAGTGCGTATCCGCCATAATTTTAACTTTTATACCTGACTTAGACAGAGTCGGTTTTAGGGACTCTACCAGGGTGCTGTTTCGTAACAGAATTTTAGCTCACTAGAGCCAGTACAACGTGTCGTATAAATCCAGGTTTACTAAATTTTTGGAGAAATTTCAGTTTGTTAGCAAAGCATGATACAGCCTCCGAAGTGTATACAAGTTACAAATTTTAAGATTGGATATTGTTCTGGGCATCTCACAGATAAACCTATTGATTTTCTGCCTAGCAGGGCAGGTATAATGGGTCCTAGACTACATGGTTGATAATTTTTGAAGAAATTTTGGTTTCTTAGCACAATACAGCTTTCGAAGTGTATAAGTCCGGAAAAGTTAGTTTAAAACCGTTTTTTTGGTTTTATAGCGTTTGGAGGTATCCATGCAGCCAAATACTTTGTGTTAGGTTATATACAGGGTGTCCCGGGACTAATGGGAAACAAGTCAGGAGCGTATAATCTGAGCTAAAATAATGTTAGTACTTCATATAAACTTTGACTATGCAGGCCCTCGTTTTCGAGTTATAGGCCTCCAAAGTTTTAATTTTGAATTTGGTTTTTATTTGTATTTTTTGTACTAGTTATTTGATCTTTATAAAATTTACGGCAAAGCTATAATGTATGTGTATGTTTATTTTGGTAAGGTGAACAGATTTACAGTAGTGCATTGAAGCCAGGGACGGACTACTCGCTATGGTTAGTGATCCAAAAATTTTGCAGGTATGGCACACCCTGTATGAAATTATCGAAATTCACTTCCGCACACATTAAGCTAGCGAAAAGGTACTCTTGTTAGAATTCGATAAAATAAGCCGTTTGGCTAATATTTACAGTTTTATTAATGCACTACGTACCAGTTTGCGCATTCACCATTTTTATAAGTACACAACGAGGTAAAACTAACTTTTAATAGATGTCCAAAATTTACCTAGAGTACTACAAAAAAATAATTTAACGATAGCAGAAGATGAAAAACATTAACGACTTAATAATTGGAAAGTTGGTAAAAAAATTTTAAAAGTGTTTTTACCGTTTATCAAGTAACCATAGGATTAGTTGTCAAATGTTGTGTAGAATAGTTCGTAGTCAGTACTTGTCAATAATTCATAAGTTCTTAATTTAACAGTTACAATAGCAGAATTCGCTTTTATTGAGTACGCAGATAAACATCTAATGTATGGACTGGCTTCTCGAAACTGTTTAGAGGCCAAAAGGCTTTATGAAGAACATTTTGCAAACAGAGCATTGCCAGACAGACGAATGTTTGGGCGTATTGATCTCAGGTTACGAGAAACAGGTATGAATAAGTAAATGTAATTTTCCATGTATACAAAACAAAATTTTAAATTTTAGGAAGATTTTCGCCAGAAAAAGCTGGAGAAGGTCCAGTACGAAGCATACATACTGTGGCAGTTGAACAAGACTTGTTAAATGCAGTTGATAATGAACCATCGAGTTTTAGAAAATTATCAAGAGAACATAACGTCTCGAAATCAGTTGTTCATTGCGTCCTAAAAGAACAGCTGTTATATCCTTTTCACATGAAAAAAGTACACCGTATGACAGTGGCTGATTATCCTGCTCGACTTGAGTATAGCCAGTGGTTTCTGCAACAACAACAAGCAGACAACACATTTATTAGTAACGTTCTCTTTACGAACGAACCGGGTTTCACCAGAGATGGAATCATAAATTCTCATAATATGCATTTATGGGATGATGTGAATCTACATGGCATTATCCAAACTAGGATCCAGCATAGATTCATGGTTAATATTTGGCAGGAATAGTTGGCAATAATTTGATACAGCCATACTTTGTTGACGGTACTTTGACCGGTCAGAGATATTTGGAGTTTTTTGCAAAATGAGTTATGGAACCTGTTTGATGATGTGCTACTACAAACTCGTAGGAATTTATGGTTCATGCATGATGGGGCCCGTCCTCATTTCAGTTTAGATGTACGACAGCATTTACACACAAGGCTTCCTAATAGATGGATTGGTCGTGGAGGCCCTTTTCAATGGCCACCGCGATCAGGAGACGTTAATCCTATGGATTTCTTTCTCTAGGGTTATCTCAAAAGTAAGGTATACGCAATACCTGTGCAAACAAGGCAAGATTCAATAGACAGAATTGTGTTACACTGCAATGTTATTAGAAATAGTGTGAAATTGCTCTTTCAAGTGCAAAGAAACAACCTTTGTAGACTTAGAATGTGCGTGGAAGTGGGAGGAGCTCATATTGAACATTTATTAGAATAACGTTAGTTTTTGTTGTTGTTTAGGAATTAGTTTTAGTCTAATGTTTTATAACTTGTGTTTTTTGAGGTTTTCTTAATGGTTTAATAATGTTATGTTCGTAATTTTGATTAAAAGCAAGTAAATTCTGGACATCGTATTAATAAGTGAGTTAGGTAGATTTGTACGTAGTGCATTAATAAAACTGTAAATATTAGCCAAACGGCTTATTTTATCGAATTCCAACAAGAGTACCTTTTCGTTAGCTTAATGTGTGGGGAAGTGAATCTCGATAATTTCATACAGGGTGTGCCATACCTGCAAAATTTTTGGATCACTAACCATTGCGAGTAGTCCGTCCCTGGCTTCAATGCACTACTGTAAATCTGTTTACCTTACCAAAATAAACATACACTTACATTATAGCTTTGCCGTAAATTTTATGAATATCAAATAACTAGTACAAAACATGAAAATAAAAACCAAATTCAAAATTAAAACTTTGGAGGCCTATAACTCGAAAACGAGGGCCTGCATAGTAAAAGTTTATATGAAGTACTAACATTATTTTGGCTCATATTATACTCTCCTGATTTTTTTCCCATTAGTCCCGGGACACCCTGTATACAGTATATATAGTGATGTATTTGAAGTTTATATTTGAATCCAATTTCAATTAAGTGCCAATCAGAATCGATACTGAATTTGTTATTGATTTTCGTGTTGTGGATATGTATCCTATTACTTAAGCGAGCCCTAATTTAACCTATAAAACTATCGTCGTCTGCGATTCAAGTTAATACCGCTTTTCGATCAAAGGATTGGTACAGAGTTACAAGTTTTCTCACCCAAGGGTCGTTCAGGACTTTATTTGAACACATACAAAGGTAGACCACGGATGGAAGATATAAACATTTGGGTTAGGGTAACAAAGGTCACAAGCTCTATATAACTTAACTATATCGATATGTTAGTCATCCTTAGAAATTTTACTAGGCAGTCTAAAATTTTGATGTTATTCAGCGCTAGTAAGTGTATCATGTTGATGGGAGGGAATATTTTTTCATGTATTATGTTATTATAAAGTTGTTTCGTGGCATTACGATATTCTAAACCTTCAAAAAATATATGATCCAGGTCACCTATGACATTGCAGGCTGTGCATAAGTTTGATTTGATTACGCCTATTTTGCTTAAGTGCTCTGGGTACGACGCGTGTCCCTACGTGAATAATTAATTCCTTTATACCACTGTTGTTTTGGTATTTCCCTATGCAGTGGTGTGTATCTAGTAGGCTTTGTTTTTACATAGTGGTCCCATTTCTCTTTCCATGCTGCTTGAAATTTTCTTTTGTATTTATTTAAGCAATCTAGTAGTGCCATTTCGTTCGGTTGACATTCATCTTTTTCAGCACTTGTTTTGGCTAACTGATCACCTTTTTCGTTGCCGTAAATTCCATAATGTGCTTTTACCCATATTATTTGAACGTCACTCTCTTTAGTAAGTTGGTGTAATAGGGATTGAATTTTCTTAATGTGCGGGTGAGTGATGGTATCTACTGCATTATTATTCAAACATTGGATGACAGACAGCGAATCCGTTAGAATAGATACATTTTTCTTTTTTTGGTGGATTGTATGTTCTAGCACCTTCATTATGCCTGCAGCTTCTGCTGAAAATATAGAATAGTCGTTGCTAAGCTTAAAGGTTTTTCCTTCTTTTGTTTCTTGCACATAGAATGCTGTGCCTGTACCTTTTGTTGTCTTTGATGCATCTGTATATATTGTTGTACTGTTGATGTCTTTTTTTGAAAGTCTGATATTTGATAAAAC
The DNA here is from genome assembly GCA_963921935.1 of Galeruca laticollis. Taxonomy (NCBI): domain Eukaryota; kingdom Metazoa; phylum Arthropoda; class Insecta; order Coleoptera; family Chrysomelidae; genus Galeruca; species Galeruca laticollis. The sequence goes on along the minus strand of OY998179.1, from coordinate 179,901,655 downwards.
CTGTTTTCCAAGTTGGCGGCGCTATAAATAAAAATCTATGCATTATACAGAAAAAAGTTTTGAATAAAAGTTATGAAATATGTTATTATCTAGGGCAATGATCTCTACTATTTTCAATGTACGGTTTACAAGATATTTGATAAAACATGTTTACATAGATGGCGGCGCTATAAATAAAAATCTATTCATTATACATCAAAAACAAACGAATCAAGATCATATTCAAAAAATTTGAACACAACAAGTTTTTCCTTCAATTCCCTAAATCTGCCAATATACCACCATCGCTATATGCAACTGCATAGTACTTTTCGGCTATTAGAGGAATGTGTTTGCCTTCAACAAAAGATGACGGTAATACAGTAGTTTCGTGCTTCGTTTACTTGGGTATCTTTGCTTTGCTCTTTTTCCCTGATTGTGCATCCAAACTCGGCCCTTTGACTCGTTCCAGGCGGTACGTACTTTATTTTTTGTTCGATATTTCCTCCAATAGCCAACATAAAGTTGATTCCTTTACAGTGACAGTTTTTCCTCCAGATTGGACTTTAATGAGATGCTGCGAGATTGGCATTGGACATTTTTCAAAATAATCAGTCTAATTTAACTCAACATTTTTGAGCTTCTCCATTACATTTCATCTTCATTTTCTACTTCTGGTTGATCTATAAAAATAAAATAATTTTGGAACTGATAATAATTATTAACTTTATGACATACCATTTTCAGGATCTACATCTGCATTGATTGATACAATTTTAGAATCCGAATCATCTTTCATCTGAACTGGTCACATCGTTCTCAACAGCAATCCTTGTTCTTTTTATCTTATATCTAATATATCAATTGATACAAAAAACACATTCCGAACTTTAAAGAAAATACATTTATTTTATTCGCAATGCTTGAGTTAAGAACACATACATCTTCTATTTATCTAAATCTAACAGTTGAATTAAAGAGTAATCGAAACTTCGTAGATTGAAAAGTCACGCCACTGGTAATTGTTTTGGTTTTGAAGAACACGCACCTCCCACTACCGATTTGTCCCTGTTCATGTTAGCACACTTCCCCTAATGATCTTATTATAGGCGTTACTTATTTTTTCAGCGATATATAATCTAAGATCTGAGTAGATGAAAATGTCAGTAAGTACCAGGCGGCAAACACATGAAATGTAAATTGTAGAGTGAACTGCATCCCAAATATTTTAAATCTATTGGAGAACTGAAAAAGATGTTGTAATATTTAAACAGTAATGAAATACTGAGATTGATATTTTGGCAATGAAATCAATAATAAAACTAGAAGTATTTCTTGGAAATACTGATAAATATCAAAATATTTTAAATTTATTGTCGATATTTTGATAACGAAAATAATATTTAAAGTATGGATCGGATATTTTTTGAATAAAAGTAATATTTAAAGTATCAAGCGGTATTCGTGGATACCGAATTACTGAAACTGATATTGAAATATATTTCAGATATTTTGGCACTGAAAGTCGTATTGAAATATTCAAATTTCTGGATGTCCACCTATTTGAATAGTTGTTTCCCCATCGTAGAAAATGTTATTATCTATGAAATTGACCTGTAATATTTTTATTGTACAATGCAGGTTTACAAGATATTTGATAAAACGAATTTTTTCCAAGATGGCGGCTGCAGCTCGCGCTCCCCCTCCGTCAGTTTGGATATACGTTGGGGGGTCACCGCTGAACATTTTCTAACAAAACAAAATCAGTTCAGTAAAACAATTATATTAAGAAACTATTTTTTTTGTTTTGGCTCATGGACTATTGAAAAATTTTATTTTTTCCTAAAAAGCCGATTTAACCCCCAGCGGATTGAGTTTTTTGAAAATATGTTGCTGTTCTGCGTATTCCAAAGTATTTAACATCGTACTTTGGGGATAGTTTTTGGACCATTTGTATATTTCGTTTATTTGACTTTATACTCTTCCTCTTTGGCATTTTCCCATTAAGTCTGGTTCACAAGTCTCATTTTCCTCAGAACCTAAACCGGACCACCGAAAATTATGATTTTGGTCTCATTCGGAATGGCATCTAGAAGATTCTATCAAAGTTGCAAGAGGGGCTAAAAAAAATGCAAAAGTTATAAACAATAAAGTAAAATAAAAAAAGGGTTTGGTTTTTTTTGAAATATTTCAATAACTATTTGAGATAATCGAAATTTGAAAAAAGATCCTTAAAGAGCAGGAAATTTCCTAAATAAAGTCCTACCTCCCGGAACTGTACCAACCATCCTTATAATTTTAATTTAGCGGTGAAAATAACGGTAAAAACTCGTGGGTCGGCTGCCGCGCGCATCGCCCCAATCTGACACATGAACTAAAAAATTTATTCTAACTGCTTAAATATTAATATTAAGGAATAAAAAAATTTGGGTACCAAGTAGACACGAATAAACAATAATCCGTAAAAAAGTTTTTTATCACAATTTTTTTATTAATTATTCTTTTGTTAATGTTCACCATTTTATTGTTAACATAAAAACATTGATTATTTCAAAACAAGAAATCTAGTTTTTTTTTTGATTGTTTGGAGCTAATCTTAAAAGGGTTTAGAAGTGATCCCCGTTGGAAAAATTCAAAAATTTTGATTCTTCACACAATGAAAGGCATTAAAAAATTAATTATATAAATAAAGCCATCAGGAAATTTTTTTCCAATTGTTAATATTTTGTTTTCTTATTGATGAAAGCCATATGACAATATTTTTTTTATTTTTAACTAACATTATTTAAATAATTGTTATAAACAAATACATTGTTTATAAGGTTTTTGAAAATTTCATCCTTGAAAATAATGATTTTAAAAAAAAATGGTTTCTCAAAAAAAATTTTTCATTAACAAAAAACACACGTGTTAATTAACAAGTTTTTTTTTGTTACTAAATATTAATATTAAGGAACCTTTTTTTTAAAAATCATTATTTATTATGTTCTTTCGTATTATAAAAAAAAATAATTTTTTTATTAATTTTTCATTTGTTTATTAAACAAATAATTTGTTATAAACAAATGCATTTATACGAAATATTTTTTTAATGCTAAAAAATATTACAAAAACAACCTTATATAATTTTTTATATTTTTTATATAATTTTTAAATATATTGTATTTTTGGACTTGTAGCTTTCTTTCTGTTTTTACTTATTGTTATTAAAATAACTTATAAACTATTAAAAAACAAAAACACTTCAACTTTTTTGTTCGTTATTAATTATTAAACAAATTGAGCTCTGGAACGAACCTCTAACTCAATTTTTTATTAACTTTTTTTATTGTTATTTATTAAGTTCGCCCGAATTTTACTTTTTCTTCACTTTTCAATTCAAATATCTTATGAACTAATGAAAATATGATAAGAACATTTCAAGACTTTTTTGTTCTTCGTTGATAAATGAACAAATTGAGCTTTGAAACCAAGCTTTAACTTTATTATTTGAAAAATTATGAATATTAATATTTAAATTTTTTTTTTCTTTTTGTTACTTTCTTATTCTACGCCTGATTACCTTCTATTCAAATAATTAGCCATCATTGAAAACTTATTAAATTATAATTAGCATAGATGCTTACGAAGACTATTATAAAATTTTGGAAGGTTGACTGATAATGTAAATTATATTCTATTTTGTATAAATGCATTTGTTTATAACAAATTATTTGTTTAATAAACAAATGAAAAGTTAATAAATTTTTTTTATAATAGGAAAGAACATAATAAATGATTTGAAAAAAAATGTTCCTTAATATTAATATTTAGTAACAAAAAAAATTGTTAATTAACAAATGCGTTTTTTGTTAATAAAAAATTATTTTTAAGAAACGATTTTTTTGTAAAATCATTGTTTTCATCTAGGTTGAAATTCCAAAAATAAAGTTTTCAAAAATCTTATAAACAATGTATTTTTTATAACAATTATTTAAATAATGTTAGTTAAAAATAAAAAAAATATTGTCATATGGCTTTCATCAATAAGAAAACAAAATATTAACAATAATTGGAAAAAAAATTCCTGATGGCCTTATTTATATAATAAATTTTTTAGTGCCTTTCATTGTTAATAAAAAAAGTAAAAAATCAAAATTTTTGAATTTTTCCAACGGGACTTGTGAAACAGACTAATTATGATTTTCTTCCTTCAACAATTTCCTTATGTTCCAATCTCCTTCTCTCAGATATTTATCTGCCTTCGCTTGTCCAATGTAGGTTTCCCCATCTTAGAGCTGGTTTCCTCTTCGTGCTTTTCCAGGAGTTCCCATTTTAGTACTACTTACCATTTTAATGCCTTTTTCTATCCTCCTTTTCATAGAGTATTTAACGTCCATTCTTTGCCATATTTTTTCTAACTTTACACTCTTAAGTATTTCTATTCTCTTCTTCTATTTCTCTGCCTTTTGCTTCTCTCCAATTATTCATTCCTATTTATATATATATATATATATATATATATATATATATATATATGATTACTGGTGATTTTTTTTATTTTTGTACTTACTTTTTGTGTGTTTTATTTCGTCATCCACTTTGCGTGATTTCCTCCCGTGTATCTCAATTTAAATTTGATCTGGTTTGAAATACTCGTGTCATTTCAGAGAAAGGGAAAACTCTCTGAAAAGTTCTGAATCGTCGTCCAGTATTTCTGATAGTAATGTACATAGAGACGAACAACAGGAAGCAAGTGGCATTACTGAAGTGAATGGCGTTAGAGGGATATATGGGACGGCGCCGGCTACTAGTTCTATTCCTAATATTATAATAAGTTCGCCTTTTATGGACATGCAATGGTGAGTTTTAAGAGACTATATAAAACTATTTATCTCATTATTATTTAAGTTAATTTTGATGTTTTCCTTATTGTTGATTAAGAAATAAAATTATATTTTCTTAAATTTATTTGTACAGGACTATTGATAAAGGTTGACTACCGGCTGTTTCTAATGTTGATGTTTTCTATCAATACTTTATAAACAATATAATTATATATTTTAAGTGATTGATTGCGCCATTTCGATATCCCTTTTTTTCGTGGCCGAGTTTGTTATAAGTATTTTTTTGTAGAAAATTTGACAAAGTGCGCGATTAACGAAATATTTGACTTTAAATTTGGAATACTGTTACCAGGGTACTTCACAAAGTAGTTGTTGTATTATTAAAGGTACCGTAATTCCCTCTGGGAAATCTTTTGAATGGTTTTTTTTTGTCAAAATGAATGTGCTTTTTCGCGATTTTCCTCCGGGATTCTTGGATACAAAGTGTACTCGCCCAGATAGGTAATCCATATATGAGAACAGTTGTAACTACTGACGACAGTAATGCTCTCCTCTTCTGCTTTGGTCTTCCTATGTTGGGCATAAGTCGTGACAGGCTCGCTTTGGCACCGACGTGTTCTGCCTGCTTTTTAAAGTTGAGCCTGGCATCGATCATTATCCCCAGATACCGAATGAACGGTTGTGAAATAATATCGTGTTCTCCGATACTCAGCCTGATAGTTTCCACCTGTTTTCTACTAGTGATGAGCACTGCCTCGGTCTTGTGTTCTGCTAACTTTAGGCCAACTGTCTCCATCCATTGTCTGATTTTCTCGAAAGTGGTGTCAAAGACAAAATTTATCTCTTCCAGATGCTTCGCGACTATCACTATGGCAACGTCGTCAGCGTATGCCACGAGTTTAGCTTCTCTTGGCAGTGCCAGTTTCAATAGCCCGTCGTACATAATGTTCCACAATAGTGGGCCTAGTACCGAGCCTTGGGGTACACCTCCAGTGACTCTGTGTTCCTTCGGGCCGTTCTCCGTATCGTATTTTAGTATTCTATTGGTGAAATAACTTTCTACGATCCTTGGTAAATATCGTGGCACGTTCATTTCAATGAGAGCTTTCATGATACAATCCCACCTAGCAGTATTGAAAGCGTTCTGGATATCCAATGTTGCTACCAGGCAGTACTTCTTTGTACCTCTATACCATCTGGTGCCTGCGATTGCGTCCTCGGCTAAGTTGACGACAATGTCAATTGCATCGAGAGTGGAGCGACCTTTTCGGAAGCCATATTGACTGTCAGAAAGTATCGGTTCGACTGCTGATTCGATTCTCCTGTTATTTATGCGTTCCAGAATCTTGCCGGTTGTGTCCAGCATGCAGAGTGGGCGGTATGATGCTGGTTCGTTCGGCGGCTTCTTCCCTTTTGGGAGGAGTACTAGTCTCTGCTGCTTCCATTTTTGTGGAAAAGTACCTTCTTCAAGACACGCATTATAAACTTCCAGAAACAACGGAGGGGCCGTTTTGATAGCCAACTTCAATGCGATGTTTGGGATCCCATCTATGCCAGGAGCTTTAGTATTCCCGACTCTGTTACACGCTTCCATTAGCTGGTCCTCTGTGATACGTGGGATCTCTTCTATCTGATCCTGCTTTGTAAGGTGGTGCATCTTCTTTTGTTGGGGAAACAGCGTGGTCACGATTGTCTCCAGGAGTTTCGGACATGTAGGTGATTGCATTGGTTGCCTTTTAAGGTGAGTCATGACTACCTTATAAGGTTTTCCCCATGGGTCGTTTTCTACTTCCTCAATCAGTGTACGCCAGCATAGTCGTTTACTATCTCCAATGGCCTTACGCAGACTTCTACGTGCGCTTTTGTACTCTGCTACCAACTCTTCGTAATTCGGTTTTTTGCGACCGCGCTGTGATGTTCTTCTCTTCATAAGACACTCTTTACGGAGAGTAGCAATGTGGTCGTTCCACCAGTGCATCGATGGTAAGTCACTTATTCCGCGTTTTCGGGGCATGGTGGCGTCACAGGCTTCCGTTATCCTCTTCATCAGCTCGTCTGACTTACTTTCAGCATTTCCTTTCTTGATTGGCTTGATATCCAGGGCAACGGTGAATGCAGCATTATCAAAGGCGGCCACTTTCCATCCAATTGTATTAAGCTTCCGGTGCACTTCTCCAGTAGTTTTCCCAGTAGTCACTTCCCACAGCAACGCGCAGTGGTCACTAGCCGTGTAAGTATCCAAAACCCTCCACGAGTAGTCCCCCTTAACGAGTGTGCTGCTGACGAAGGTAAGATCCAATATGGAGCTCGCGTCACCTCTTATGAATGTTGGTTTATCACCACTATTGAGCAAGACTACATCCAGTGTCGACATGGCCTCCAGTAGCACTTCAACCCGTGAATTCGTCTCTTTGCTGCCCCAGTCCACTGCCCAGGAGTTGAAGTCCCCTGCGATTGCCACGGGCGAGTGCTGCTTCGCATCTTCGGTCAATCGGTCTAGGAAGTCGATGAATTCGGCTAATGTAAGGCTGGGAGGAGCATAACAGCTGTAGAAATAGATTCCGTTTATCTTCGCCCCCACAAAACCTGCTTCTGTGCTATTAGCAACACTCTGAAATGGATACTTACCAGTAAGGTGTCTGTATGGTTCCGATATCAATGCAAGATCTGCCTTCAATTCGCGCACGGTATGCATGAGCAGTGGCTGCTTTGTGACCTTCTTGTCCACATTTGGAACAGAGTCTGGACCGATTCACTTCACTCTTGCACTTAGCAGAGGCATGTCCATAGCGCCAGCATTTGTAACACTTAGTTACTCTCTGCACTCTCCTTATACGGCAGTTGACCAAGCCAATGTGGATCTTGCCGTGTTCCTATTGCGTTTTCCACCATTGATGTTGCCAGCGTCACTGAGGCTGTCTGGGTTCCTCCATAAGCTTTACGAAGTGACCGTACGGTGTCCAACGTGATTGGCCGTTCTTCCCCAGCCACTTTCTGCAGTGCTGCGACGATATCCTCTTTCGTCGTTATCTCATCGAGATCACGGATTTCGATATCTTCTTGAGGCCCTTTACTGATGACTTGGTCGTCATCGCTAAGAATGTCAGCTATCGCCTGTCTCAGAGATTGACCTCCATCTGTGTTTTCTCTTGCCAGTACGATCAGCATGTTGCCACTGGCTGTTTTACGGATCTTATCGACTGAGACAGTCTGCTTTTCAGGAACGTCCGTTTTGACTCTTTTAAGTATTTCAGCATATTTGTTCTTTTCCTTTAGGCAAACAATCAAGGCATTCTTTTCCTTTAGGCAAACAATCAAGGCATTCTGTCTGTTTCTCGGCTTTTGTAGCTTCCTATGCCGAGATACTTTAACAGGCAGCTCCGTTTCTTGCTTCTTCTTCTTCTTTTACCTGACCTCCTGCCAGTCCATCGTATTCTCTTCAGGCGGCTGTGCCGCATTCTTGAAGATAGGAGTTGTTCCTGTCGCCTCCCTCTTTTTGGTTTCCTTGTTCCCCTTGTTAGCTAGTAAAACAATTTCAAATAATCTAGTTATGAGATACTTTGCTTTATGTTTGTGAAATAAATAAAACACTCCAACCCAATAAATAAGTTTAATAATTCCAATCAATGGATAGGTTTGAATGGATGATAATATAATATGAAAAATATTGACTTCAAAAGTTTAAAATGATGATTAGTGAAAATTCATTAAGCTACAATATTAGATGTTATCTATGGATTGCATTTATAATAATCACAGAAAATAATAATAACTTGTAGTTGGTATAACAATTAGAGTTTTACAAAACTATAATGATGAATAATTAATAAAAAGTCATTAACTATATTAAGATTTTCTCAACTCGAATATAATCATAGTTAAACATAATTTCACTAGTTGATATATCAAAATATGAAAAGGTGATAATTAATATATCATTGACAACAAAAGTTAAAATAATATCTTATAAAAATGTAATAATTAAATGTCATTGAAAATATTGACAATTTCTCCAGTCAAAAGTTACAATATCTTTATGAAATGTAATTAATAATATGGATGAAAACAAAGTAAAAGCCTAAGTATTACTTGCGGTTAATGTCAAAATCATTAGATGTCAACCATTTTAAATGACAGATTTCTTACGACTTCTGGAAATTAAAAGTCAGCCATCTTGCTAACAGCAATTATTATATCTTGTACATCATGACCATCCATCATGAAAATCCATCCCATAACAGATTAAGATCAAATATTGAAAGAAACCATTATTATTGTCCTTCTACACATCACGTTTACAAAGACACCTTCAGAAAATCTTTTTTCTTTAGGTTAACATCCATCCGAGAAAATGAACGACTCCGCTACCATCTGTGGAGAACATACGATTCTATCGATCATTGATCCATCTTTATAAAAATCCAATGATGCAGACTTGACATTCGAAAACTTGAAGGTTCATAAAAAATTCCAGTAAGAACTAATCATCAGTAAAAACCCATCCATGTAAAATAACTCCTAAAAACAATAAAAGCTAGGATACACTTATTCATTTTACACCAAAATACAGCGAAAATGACTAGAAAAATTAGCCCCGTTGGCCCATTTTCTAGATCATATCGTGGCGCTTAATGTGTTAAGATACTCGACAAGTTTATCATAAACAATTATTTGGACTGGGAAAAGTACATCGGCGTATATACTGAAGGTGTTCGATCGATGTCCGGGAGGCGCTTATTCGTAGCAAAGTGTCACATGCTCTGTGGACCCATAGCATTCTTCACAGAGAAGCACTTGCGTCAAAGTAATTGAGTCTTGCATTTAGTCTTCCATTGAATATGGTATTAGAAAATGTCAACGTAGTGAATTACATAAAGACGAGGCCACTAAAAGTTGGGTTTTCGAAAAAACTGTACTGTGTGAGGATAAGGGCACTGGTGAGACCGTAGTCTGCGTTTTACAACTAATAGGTAATTCTTCGTGGTAAATAAAGAAATATTTTTCACTGGACTGTATTTCCTATTTTTCATTGCAAAGATGTATATAAATCAAATTAAATTGGTGAAGTATTATGTGAAATGTTGACAAGTGTCACTGTCATCGTCATATATATATATATATATATATATATATATATATATATATATATATATATATATATATTGTGTATTATCTATAATACATATCACACCCCCAGCGCTTCAGGTGGTGTTGCCACAGTACCTAGATAAATTTAGTGTTTTGTAAAAATAAACATAGTGGAACAGGCGCTGAATACACGACTCTTCTTTTCTATTGCAGCTCACGATAGCTTTCTCGTGGCATCGTCCTTTGTCGTATGTTTGAACTACGAGCTGAAATCCATACATTTTTGAAGGAAGAAGGTCACGCAAGCGGTAATTGGTTAGCTGACCCAAACTTTTTGCTGAAATTGGCATATTTATGAGATATATTTGAAAGACTCAATGTGTTGAATGCTTCTCTGCAGGGGAAAAATATGCACATTATTAAACTCATAGAGAAGATTACAGCATTCCGGAAAAACTGCTATTGTGGAAAAGAGAAATCAGCGAAGATGGCGGTCAAGACTGTTTTCCCATATTGCAAAAATATGTGACTATGTGACTTTTAGTGACCTCGTTATTTCACAGGACTTTAAAAAATCTTTCAGAGCACAGCACCTGGTTTGCACAATACTTTTCTGAATATGATCGTGAAAAATATGCGTGGATACAAGATCCTTTCAACGCACAAACTCCAACAGAATTTTCTTCACAAGAAGAAGAGAGCCTGATAGAACTTTCTTGTGTCAGTATATGGAGGGCAAAATTTGCCATCTTCTTTTTTAGTGGCATTTTGGATATCCGCTAAACCTGAGTATTTGGCTCTTTGCTCTAAGGCATTAAGAATACTCATTCCATTTGTTAAATCTTAGCTTTGTGATGCTGGATATTCAGCAGTTGCTGTTATTAAAGGAAATATAGATCGAAAATCAATGCGGATCAAGAAATTAGAGTGGCAGTTTTTGACTTTATAACCTCATTTTGAAAAATAGTGCTATGATCAACAAAAAATAAAATACCATCTTGAAATGAACTCCATTTCCTTCAATTCGATTCCTCGGAGATGGCGATAATTTAGTCGATGCTCGATTCTTCACTATGAATGTTTTATGTTGAGAACAAGTATTAATTTTTAATGTCTGAGGCGAGGCTTAATGCGATGTTTCACTATGTTTTTACCCTTGCAATTCGGCAAGTACTTGGCCCGCGAATAAACTTTCAGCAAAATTTCTCTAACGCCGCCGTTTACACCCATTGCAAGTAATTTGTGAGAGTTGTCTAGACCATTTACCTGCAAGTGGACACGAGCCAGAAAGTTGTTAGTTTTCGACTGATGCATACATTTTTATTTTTGCCATAACTAATATTTTCTTTCACAGGATGAGAGGTCAACATGAAGATTGCGAAGAAGCGGCGCGAATAGCCCGAGCTAGAGAAATAGAAGAAGGTGTCGTGGCTCCTGCTAATTTCCGTTTAATCAAGAGGGTTCAGTTGTTGTGTTCTGATACAGAAACGGAATCGCTGGCTCCTAGGAGGTAAAAAACATTAAAAAAGTACCTCGTAACTCGATTATTTATATTATTTCTTTAGGTTACAACTGGTTTGTTCTCCCGATTTCAACGTCGAATCCTTAAGGTCGTTGTTCCAAAACCACGTCACTTTAAGATCCGGTCCGTTAGACACGATAACAGGATGTCATACTCAAGTTGATTTTATACATTGTTTAGTACCCGATTTGCAGACTATCACCAATTGCAGTTTCTATTGGGGTAAGTTATACAAAAAACGATCTTCTTTTTAGATGTTTTAAGGTATTTTTTCCCTCTAGGTAAAATGGATCGTTACGAAGCGGAACGATTACTCGACGGCAAACCCGAAGGTACTTTTTTATTGCGTGACTCCGCCCAAGAAGAATTCCTCTTCAGCGTATCTTTCCGAAGGTACGGTCGATCGTTACACGCCCGAATTGAACAGTGGAATCACAGATTCAGTTTCGATTCTCACGATCCTGGCGTGTACACGTCCATAACCGTGTACGGTTTAATAGAACATTACAAAGATCCCAGCAGTTGTATGTTCTTCGAACCGCTATTGACGTGGCCTTTGAATCGAAAATTCACTTTTTCCCTTCAACATTTAGCGAGGGCGGCGATCGTATCGTCGAAACTCAGTTATGACGATATAAATCAATTGCAGTTACCGAAATCATTGAAGAATTACCTCAAGGAGTATCATTACAGGCAGAAAGTTAGAGTCGAGAGGTTCGACGATGATATTCAGTGGTTAGATCTGAGAGATATTCCTACTTGATTCGCGATCGGGATACTGGGGATTCGAACACTGTTGTATAGAAATTGTTATTGTAAATCTACTTAATTTTTATTTTGTTTTTTAGTCGAATATTATGCGTACATATCACATAAAATTGAGTTTTATTTCGAACGGGTTTCATTATAAAAAACGTGGCACTAATCGAAAATCTTTAGTTTTTTATTTAATTTTTTTTATTGGTGGGTAAATGACGAATTAAATCTTCATTCGATTTCCTTTCGCTAAACCCGATAGCGGCACTAAGGCAAAAAAAATTTTGGAGTTACACAAAATTGATAATCTGACATAAAAGTGAAAATTAGCATCTAAACGATAAACCTTGAAAGGGGTAATTAATAATACTGCTATCCTAAAACTACGAACTTACATAATTACTAGACTCTCTTCAAGCACTTGTGAAAGTAATTTGTCAAGTTTTTAACCAGTATTCATAAAATTTCCCGAAATCTATGGAAAAAATACGTTTGGCAACACCGCATTCTCACAAGCCTCCGTATGAAAATTATTTAATTTCCTCAAATTTAGGTACAAATTACGTTTGGCAACACTGCAACGATTATTCGATTTCCACAAGCATGGGGAAAAGTTACGTTTGACAACATCGCAATCTCCACAAGCTGCTATATGACAATGAAGCCATTTCTTCAAATTTAGAGAAAAATTACATTTGGCAACATCGGAATTTCCACAAGCCACACTTCTACATGACAATTCTTCAGTTTCCCGAAATTTGGGCAAAAACTACAATTGTCATCTAAATGAGAAACATCGGAATGTGTAATTATTAATACTGCCGCCCTAAAACCACCAACTTGTATGTACAAGATGAATCCCAACCCTCTCTTCAACCACCCGTAATTAATTAGCGATTTTTTAAAGCAACTATTCACATGTTGATGAAATTTCCTCAAATTTAAGAAACTTACGTTTAAGACCATGCTTCTGTATAATGATTGTTCAATTGCCCCAAAATTGAAAAAAAAACTTCGTTTGGCAACACTCCAATTTCCATAAGTTTGTGTATGGCGATTTTACTGTTAAAATAAATTTGGCGAAAACCTACATTTGACAACATCTCAATCTCCACAAGCTTTCTGACAATTCTTTTAGCTCCCCAAATTTGGGAACAAACTATATCTGGCAATATTCCAATCTCGGCAAGGTTCTGTACCATTCTTTAATTTCCTCAAATTTGGAGACAACTATGTTTGACAACGTCCCAATCTCCACAATCTTCTGTATGATATTTATTCTTCAATTTCCCTGAAATTGGGGAAACATTATATTAGACAACATCCAAATCTACACTAGCTTCTGTATGACAATTTATCAGTTTCCCAAGGTTGGGGAGGATTATGTTTGGCTTCATCCCATTCTCCACAACTTTATAACAATACTTCCGTTTCAACAAAAAAATCAGAGACAAACAACATTTGACAAAACCTTAATCTCCAACTATTATGTAGTTTCCCCAACTTTAGAGAAAGACTATATTTGGCAATACCGCAATCTCTACTTGCTTGTGAATAAAAGAGTTGGAATATTAAAAATATTATCAGTTGATTCAGGAGGAATTTTTTCCTATGTGAACCAGTCTTAAGAGATTGTTTCAAATTGGAAAATCGATGTTGCAATTTTCTTATGATTAAAGGTCAGTTTGATATTACCCAAATAAATTGTCTTTCTAGTGAATTTCTTAAAAATCACTCAACATTTTGTCAGGTAACTTAATAGTATGATTGAAGAAATCGGTAGATTTATTTCCATAAATTCAGCACTAAAACTGGAATTAAGGACATAACACATACATAGCGCATACAATATCTCAGTGCGAGTTTTAATCTTTAAAACCATTTATTTTAAAACATATTAAACTGCATAAGAAGGGTTCCATCTCTATACATATTATTTCTACATTAAAGTGTCACGTTTTTTATCTTTTCAGAATGATTAAATTTATTTATTTTTTAATTACTAAATAGTGTTAAATTATGTTTGACAGGTTGCAAATGTTCTTAATATTGAATTTTTATTTGCTGTAAAAAACGTTGGCCAATATTACAGGGTTTGTTTATTTAACACTGAAGTACAACTGCTAATATTTGTTGTAAATAGATTAATAACAATTATAAGGATCCTGAAAAAAAAATAGTATTTTGAAATTGAATCTCCATCTGGTGATAATAAATGTGGGCAAATACCTATTCAATAAAATACTTATTGATTATTTAGTCCAACCAAAATAGTTCTGAATTAAAGATATTCCAAAGAAGGGTTGCAACTTTCTATGACCCTCAGGAACTTTTGAGGTACTTCCGAAAACAATTTAAAGTTACTCCAATCAAACTTCAAAATTTCGTTACTGGATTAATTTGAATGGAATCAATTAAATTTTATTTAAAAATCGACCAAATAACCCAATTAAAATCTGGAGTGTATGATAAGTTTTATATTAAAATTTACATTCGCATCTTATACACGTGTCACCAAAAGTAGTTCTTCAATGTCCTCTCGAAATACAATAAATGCGTCATCAATAACATCTCTTGCTATAGTCCAGGATTTTTAGAAATTTACTCCGCAAATATCCTGATAATTGATTTTTCGATTCGTCCGAAATCGCGAGTGTTAACTGTCATCTTGAAAAACGCATTTTTGAACATATCTCGGAAACGGCTAGTTTTACGTTCAAAATTGCTTGGACCTTTTTTGTAGAGGATAAAATTTGCCACCTTTATTATTTGAAACTTTTTTTTCTGTTGTTAATTTTTGCAGAGATATAATCGATTAAAGAAAACGAATTTTTGTTTTTGGAAAGTATCTTTATAATTTTTGAGGATACGAAAAAGTATGTATGTACCCTCTACCTGTCACAGAACTGCCCGTACGTATTAGTTTTTCTATAGCTATAAATATATAATATAAGGTAAATTTTTTACTGTTCAGACAATAAAATAATAAACTTACCAAACTACTTTACGTTTCTCGTACCATTTCATTGTTCCAAATTTAAAATTTCAAACTTGTAAAATATTCCTATGCTTTCGTAATTTTAATCTGTATCTTGTCTTTTCGTTTTCCTTACTTCATGATTATGGATTTTGTAGTTTATCTCTGCTGAAGTAGTATGCAATTTTTCTGCCAAACTTTCAGATGTTGCTGTCTATTCCACTCTATTTTTATAAACAGAGCTTGAAACGTCCCAAAGTTCGGGCAGCATTTCATAAACAATTGATAATTTCATTTCTTCCGCCGCGCCGTCCACTCTAGCAAAAAGTATGGTGCAAGTTAGAAACTCGAGATACAAGGTCTAGGACATCGGGATGATCCTGTCTTTACAGTTGTAACATCTACACTGAGAGAGATGGACACGCAACTGCAAGTCGGTGTCTGAATGCTGTATACACTTAGAGCCCTTTTAGACTAGGATACTTTATCTGAGATACTCGTATCCCAGATACAGAAAATACGTGCGTTTAAATGTAGGTTTTCACACTGCATTCAGCACGGCATACCGTATCGCGATACTAAATTTCCGAATCTAGCTCATTAAGCCGCCGGCGACAGTATCCGAATCCAGGTTACCGAATTATCATTGTGGCTTATGAACCTTTTCAAACTTGCATACTTTTGCGATTCAAGAAGCACAATAGCATAGGTGTACAATATTTTTTATTATTCATTAGTAGAAGTGAAGTGGAATTACAAAAGATTTTTCGATTGTACTAAAGAGCGTGAAGTTTTTGATATCGACAAATTTATAAATTTGGTAGAACCGAATTCTTATATATGGGATATACATATAGAAACTAACGTACCTATATTAGTTGCTTAGGGAAATTTATAGAGCCAATTAATTACTTTTGTTTTAACAAGGGAGACGATGAAATATGTAAATTTTTTATGATTATTCTTCTAAATACACGATTAAACACTTAAACTTTTTAGGGTTTGAATTTCACAATTATTTATGTGGAATAATAATAAAAAATATTTAATCTAATCCATATATTCATTATACAGTGCTTCTCAAAAGTCCCCTCTCTTTTCTTTTGAACGGTGATACTTAGACTGATGAAATTTGGAGCGTGATAATGAACTATAGTAAGCTTCTCTACTAGTAGTAACCGGTAACGTAATAGGCATTGGTGACATCAGCAGGCAATTGAAACTAATAATATTAAATGGGACCTTGTGGCAAGTAACACCTCGTTTGAAAGGTATTTAGGATACTTACTCAATCATACTATTTTTTTTGATTCACGATGTTTTTGATGGTTAAAATAAATAAACACTAGAATTTGAGTTTCACTTTCAATTAATGAAGATTCAAAAATCCTGTTATGGTTAATTGTCAAAAAAGTTTGATTATTGTTTAACGAGATGTTTAAGTATCTACATAAACAAAATGGTACGTCCTCTAGCTGACAAAGTAATAGTTATCCTAATTATTGGTGAAAGAGGAAATAATTTTATTGCGGGGGAACGCATTTTTAATGAGAGATACCCCGATAGCCCTATATCGAGAACTTATTTGAGGGAGCTTTTTCATAAGTTTCAACACACAGGTAGTGTTTATAATGCGAAATGATCGGGTCGACCAAATATGGGTATTGATAAACAAATTGATATGGTTGCAGAAATTGTAGTAAACCCTTCTTCTTCCACAGCCCAAGTAGCGTCTACCTGTGGAGTCAGTCATAATACAGTACACAGGGTGTTGACCAAAAACAAATTTCATCTCTGCAAATTAAAAATGGTGCATAAACTTTCAGATGACGACCTCGACCGAAGGGTGCAATTCTGTGATACTAAAATTCTCCAACAGCCAGACTATGTAAGGACAATTTGTTTTAGCGACGAAAGTACTTTCTTCCTTAATGGAAATATTAATACTCAAAATGTGAGGTATTGGTGTGACATAAATCCTCACATGTTTCGTGAAAAACATACACAGTTCCCATTAAAAGTAAATGTATGGGCAGGTATTTTGGGAAATCACATAGTTGGGCCTCTTTTTTTAAACTCTATTTTGACTGGTGACGTATATTTCGAGATGTTAGAAAACACAATTGAAACGTTAATTCTTCAAATTCTGGAAGATAATCCAGTTGAATTTGGTAACTTGGAAATAACGCTCCAACAAGATGGTGCTCTTGCACACTATTACTTTGCAGTAAGGCGTTATCTAGATGAGGAATATCCTGGTAGATGGATTGGACGACGCGGTCCAATAGAATGGACAGCTCGGTCACCGAATCTAACACATTTAGATTTTCTTTTGTGGGGATACCTTAAATCTAAGGGTTACGCTAGAGCTCCTGACAGTATTGACGTTTTAAAACAACGAATTGTAGAGGAATGTAGGGCAACACATGACACATTTGATCGAGTCTGACAAGAGTTTAATAATAGGATGTTTTACTGCCAGGAAGCAGTTGGAGCACGTTTTGAACAATTATTATAAGAACTTGTTCTTGAATATTTATTAATTGAAAGCAAAATCCAAATTTTAGTGTTCATTTATTTTAACTATCAAAAACAACGTAAATTCAAAAAAATTGGTATTATTGAATAGATATTCTAAATACCTTTTAAACGAGATGTCCCTTGCCATAAGGTCCCATTTAATATTATTGGTTTCAATTGCCTGGTGACGTCACCGACGCCTATTGCTCCACCTGTTACCACTAGTAGAGAAGCTTACAATAGTTCATTTTCATTTTTACCTCATTTACTTCCATGCCCGTTGTTTCTTTAATAATATTCTCATCATAACCTGTATTTACATTTCCGATTTATTTAAAAATGATCTACTTCTGTCACATCACAAATACCTTTTGTTTCTATTAGACTAACATCTAGGTTTACTGGACTATCATTTTCTATTTTTAATGGACTATTAAAAATTATATTTACTTCGTGGTATACTTCCCCTCTCATTAACTTACTATTTTTTTTTAAAGTTAGTTCTTTATCTGACGCATTAAGTATTGGTAGAACAGTAATACCTTCACTATCAGTTTTGACAATGCTCCTAGGTATTGCGTGCCCCATTCGAAAATCTCCTTCGACTTGTAAATCTGTATTACCCAAATCACATTTTACTGAAATATGGCCTAGATAATTATCAGGAATGGTTGTAGAACTTTCTACTTTTAAAACAGTCTTATTTTCTACCCCAGATGTACACATATCAATATTTTCAACTTCTAATTCATTATTTCAACTAGTTATTTGGACATTTGGTAATTCTGTAAAAGGGCGACCAACTATCAAAGGTACATTTTGACAATGTGCAGGTATTGTACGAATTTTAACTTCACCTTTCACACCATCAATTGATAAACATGCTGTAAATATACCTAAAGGGTGAACAAAGTCATTTCCATATCCTACCAGCGGTTTTGTGTCTGTCTCAAAATAAGTAAAACCTAAGTCATTAGCATAACCATCTCTAATAGTCACACAACTACTGCCAAGATCTATGTAACATTTTACATTCGTATTATTCAAAATAGCATCTTTGAAATACTTAAAATGGTTGTTATCTGATTTAATCATTAAAACACTAGAACTGCTGACCTCATTATTTCCCACACTTTCACTATTAACCCTGAATGCACTTCCAGTAGTACCATTGCGTCCATTACCATTTGTAGATGTACTTTCCTTCTTCTTGGGACATTCTCTAGCGTAGTGTCCCTGTAACTGGCATTTAAAACAAGTTACAGCTTTTTTGGAACTTGTTTTTGTAGCATTACTTGTTGGAGTTGGGTTTGTAGTATGTTTTTTACTATTTCTTCTAATATGTACAGCTCCAGCTTTCAAATCTGGTAACAGCTGACTTATTCTCGTATACCTATTGAGTGGACCAAGATAGTCTTTGAATTGATTATAGTTTTCACCATGAACCATCCATTCGATGGTGTATTTTTCTGGCATGCAGCATTTGTTGCATTTTGATAGTTTTTCAAAAAAGTATTCAACTATATCTTGGTTAGGTCTCCATTTAAAATGTTGAGCTTGTAATCTTAAATTAAGTGAACTTACTTGCACATCAAAAGTCTCTTTCAGTAAGGTCTTCCAGTTGGTCCAAGTTCTCTGTTCTCTTGGTAATCTGTTTCTCCAGGTCCTAGCAACACCAGCGAGTTTTGATTGGCCATAGTGTTTTATGGCTACTTCGCCCCAGTCATATAATTCCCCAAACTCTTCAATTTTGTCAATACAAGTGCAAGTATCAATTTCATCTTTAAATGGGTCAAATTATGAGAGAACATTGTGTATGTTTTGAAAATATCTTGGTTGTGCCAGCTCCACAACTTGAACGTGGTCATTATCTGCATTTATTAGATTGGCGTCGGGAGTCTCTCCTTCTGTCGAATCCATTCTGAATTTATAGTACAGTTCAAATCTCGAACTTGGGTACTAGGTTATGCTGCTTCAAACAACAATATGCTTCCTCGTGTGAATCTCTCACACACCGATTTTTTGGCGGCTTTTCACAAGCTATTCTAAACTCGATCTACACGTTGGCGTTGATTTTTATTTCTGTTGAGTTACCTGTTACCGCACTTCTGAAAACTGTAGCGATAATTCTAGGGGGTAGTATAAAAACTCTTATACTTTTTTTAATTGATGTATTTTATCAAACAAGTAACTCACAATTTTCATTAACATCCACAACGACAACAACGTGCTATTTATCCCGCGATTACCTTTCTTCCGTCAACTGTCAACTTACACAGGATGACCAACCCAAAAATTAGGAGTGTCTAATAAATAATGCCACAAGCAGAAAATTTAAAAACTAATATAATTGTCACTTCTCTACCTGCTTGGGTCCAAAACAAGCGCACTGATTCTCTTCAGATTTTACACTAAACATCAATGCGTTAAACTAGAAAGGTACTTAGAAGGACCACGACTACTACTTGTTACAGACAATTGTGTATTGTGTCAGTCTCACAAACTATATGCTGTACCGCAGGGTTAATACGTATTACCAATAATCGCAGTTTTTCTTTATCTGACGCCAACTTTCATTGCGCTAGAACGCTGCAACTATCGATTTAACAAAAAAAAGTTGTATACAAAAATTGTAGAAAATTTCATGGTCTACAACTTTGGTTGTTACATTTTTTTTTCGTTATTGAACAAATTATCGAAATATTTTCCTAGAACATAAATTTATTTCCTAACAATAAAAATGGGAAATTATATTCTCTATAAATAAAGTTTTTACAATTTTTACCGTAAAACTCACAGCGTCAAACTTATTTCCAAAAAAGCTTTATGCTCGGCAAACCCTTTTTGACTCTAAAATTCCTGGACTACTACCATTCTTCAGCATCTGTAGTTGGAACAGACTACATGATGTCGAGTTTAGCGATATTCAGTCGAAAACCAGTACTAGTTATTTCGATATTCTGCAAGTTTTATTCGATTTTAATATCTGAATTAAAACTTACGCTTAATTTAACCTTGATACTTAATTTAATTGATATTTTATTTGGCGGACTGAATAAACTGATCCTTTAGTTCTGTAAAAGAATACAGATAACCATAGAAGCTCGTAAATTTATATTACCTACCCTGACCACTAAAGAGCGATGATGGCTGTACGATGTCGCTATTTAATGTGGTTACCAAAAGAATTATGTAGCAGTCGCTGACAAACAGTAAACTGGATTATATTGAAGCAGCAACAAAAATTACATTAAATATCGCTCTCTCGTGGTCAGGGTATATACTTATAAGCCTCTGTATTATTTAGTTGTGTCGATTCGAGAAATATGTACACAAAAATATAATACGAAAACATTTTCTTTATCAAATTCGTAAATAATAGAAACCAGTTTTTTCATTTAGGAAAGTGTTCATGTGTTCTGTTCGCCCGAAAATATGTAGTGCCGAATGATACGAGGGTTGTTTAAAAAGTTTCCAGTTTGACAATTAAAACTTTCAACTTATTAGCTTGAAATATAATCTATATTTCACAATATAAGAATTGCAATATGAAATCTAGTTTCCCACTGTTGGCATAATTTAAAAAAAAGTTACGATTTTATATTATTTTTACGCTGATAAGGGATCTTCGTCTTATGGCTCCTTAGTAAGAACGCATCTATTTCTGTGGGAATCGTCGAGATTAATCGTGGCAATTTTTCATGAAATTTTTTTTTTCAACATACTCTTTGAGAGACAAGGCAAATGAAAACCCGAGAGAGGCAGTACAATTTTTTTATTATTTTTACAAAACCAGAATACAAAATAAAAAAGCAGGAGGTATCAGACCAATTGCTATTGGTACAGTTTATCGTCGTTTAGTAGCGAAAATAATTTGTTCAAACATCAGAAACAAATTAGGATATTTACTTCGTCCATTACAATTTGGTTTTGAGTCGAAAGGTGGTTGTGAAGCAGTTGCACATGCAGCAAGACGTTACGTCTCTAGTCATCCAGACGTTAATAATAAAGTTTTTCTGAAAATTGATTTTAAAAATGCTTTCAATACAATTCATCGTGATCATTTATTAAAACTTGTAGCAGATATTCTACCTGAAATTTTTCCTTTCATCAATCAATGTTATCGATTCCCTTCATATCTTTTATTTGGCGAAAACATCATTTATTCGGAAAGAGGTGTCCAACAAGGGGACCCTTTGGCACCTCTCCTTTTTTTCATATCGATACACAAACTTATTAGCAACATTGACACAGTATTCAATGCTTGGTACCTTGATGATGGTTCTTTAGGTGGTAATACTAATTCTGTGTTCAAGTCTCTTGTCTATATAATAAACAATTCCAAGGATATTGGTCTTGAACTCAATTTCAGCAAATGCGAGTTATTTTTCTTAGAATCACCAAATACGAGGGCAATTCAGAAACTAACCTCCGGTTGATTGAAAAAAATACACCAAGTTAGGTAAAAATATTTTAATATATACATCTTACAACTACATCTTTGCACTATTTTTCGACATAGTCTCCATAACGATTGAGGCACTTATCGTATCTCTTCACAAGCTTTGAAATTCCTTCTGCATAAAAATCACCCGCTTGTGCCTTGAGCCAGCCTGTGACCGCATCTTTGAGCTCTTCGTCGTCATCAAACCGCTGGGACCCGAGCCATTTCTTCATATGCATGAAGAGGTGATAATCGCTTGGCGCCAGATCTGGGCTGTAAGGTGGATGGTTGAAAACGTCCCACTTGAAGGACTCAAGAAGGGCTGTTGTTCTGCGAGCAGAGTGAGGACGGGCGTTATCGTGCAAATAAACGATACCGGAAGTCAGCATACCACGGCGTTTGTTCTGTATAGCCCGTCGTAATGTTTTTAGTGTTTCACAGTACACGTCTTGATTAATGGTCGTCCCACGTTCCATGAATTCAACCAACAACACCCCTTTGGCATCCCAAAACACCGTTGCCATCAGTTTTCTGGCAGAAAAATCTTGCCGGGCTTTTTTTGGTTTGGTAGGCGAATCTGAATGTGCCCACATCTTTGATTGTTCTTTTGTCTCAGGGTTCACGTACTTAATCCAGGTTTCGTCACCGGTCACGATTCTGTTTAACAATGGTTCTCCTTCGTTCTCATAACGTGACAGAAAGTCTAATGCAGAGGCCATTCTTTGACTTTTGTGGTGGTCGGTAAGAATTTTGGGCACCCATCGTGCACGGTAACCCAATCTTGCTGTCACTATCTCGTACAAAAGAGTCTTAGAAATCTGTGGAAAATCAGTAGACAACTCCGCCATTGTGAAACGTCGATTTTCACGAACTTTTGCATCAACTGTCTGAACGAGTTCGTCAGTCACCAAGGATGGTCTACCACTCCTCTCTTCATCATGAACGTTTTCTCGTCCACTTTTAAATAAACGTACCCATTCACGGACAACTCCTTCACTCATAACTTTTGGTCCGTACACGGCACAAAGCTCACGATGAATAGCTGCTGCAGAGTATCCTTTGGCTGTAAAAAACCTTATAACAGCACGCACTTCACATTTGGCGGGATTTTCTATTGCAGCACACATTTCAAACTGCCACAAAAACTAAACTAGCGCAGGTACGATGTTCACTCGACTACGGCTTGATGCCGACTGACCTGCTGAGCGTGTGAATGCACAGATGGCGCGCTACTCCCCCCACTACCCGCACTGTGACCAATCGGAGGTTAGTTTCTGAATTGCCCTCGTAATTAACCATTGATAAATTTAATTCTGTAGCACCAGGCATAACAATTACCAACAGACAAAATTTATTTCTATTAGGTGCTCCTTTATTTTAAACGAATCCTTTCTATCAGCATTCAATGAAAAACTAACCTTTTTCAAAAAAATGTCATCTCATTTATCCTGGTTACCGACACATATTGCTTATTACCTTCTCAAGAATTGCCTATTAATTCCAAAATTAACATATATCTTAAGATGTAGTCCGACCTGGTTACATAATGATATCTTAATCAATTTTGACAATGCCATTCATCATTCATTAGAGTCATTAATTAACATTAAATTAGCTTCACTACCTGTTTCATATGGTGGTTTAGGAATTCGCTCAATCGTTTCAGTAGCTCTTCCTTCTTTTTTGTCATCATTAAATAGTTCAAAAAATTTCATTAATTACATTCTGCCTATATTTTTCCACACACAAGACCTTTTATTAATGGAGGCAGAAAATATTTGGTCATTAAAGTCTTAACAAATTTGTACCTGATGATTATAAATCCTTTCAAAAATCCTGGGATATTCCTTTATTGAACATTGAAAAAGAAAATCTGCTTCAGAAAGCTATCAATTTACCAGACAAGGCTCGTTTGAATGCAGCATTTTCAAAGGAATCAGGAACGCTTTGCCGTCGGCCCCATTAGGTACGCTTTTAGATGACGAAAGTTTCCGTATTTCTATTGGTCTCCGTTTAGGTTGTCAAATTTGTGTAAAACATCGCTGTCGTTGCGGAGCTGATGTTGATGAATATGGTAGACACGGCCTAAGCTGCAAATTAAGTGCCGGCCGTTTTTCACGTCATTCTGCAGTAAATGACCTAATCAAACGAGGCATGGCATCTGCAAAGATTCCTTGTTCGTTGGAACCGTTAGGTACTTGCCGCGACGACGGTAAACGTCTAGATGGTATGACTCTCATTCCATGGCAACGCGGCAGACCAGTTATATGGGATTTCACTTGCACTGACACTTGGGCTCCGTCCCATGTCCGATCCACATCTACTTCCGCAGGCGCTGCAGCTTTACAAGGCGATACTTTTAAAATCAATAAATACAAAAATTTGGAGAACATTTACATTTTTATTCCTGTAGCAATTGAAACCTCTGGTGTTTTCGGTCATGAAGCTTTAAAATTCATTAAAGAAATCGGTAAAAAAATATCAGTAGAAACCAATGATTCAAGAGCAAATTTGTTCTTTATACAACAAATAAGTATTGCAATTCAAAGAGGAAACGCTTCATCTTTTCTCGGTACGTTTCCCCGTTCTAAGCCTCTAGAAGAACTTTTTATGAAACCTAATCATAAGAAACGTAATTCTTCTACCACTTTCAAACTTTCTCACATTACAGACCCTAAAACATGTGATCTTTCCTTTTTCCGAAATTATTATTTAACATCTTCATTCTCTTCTTCAGAATGTGTGCCTTCTGATAATACATGCGTTGACAATTTAATAAATTATGCCCCCAACAAGCTTTTGGGCCTCAGTGTACTAAAAAATACAGATAACCACCTGCCAGATGATGTCCCATTCATAGGAATACTGAAGAAGATGACTATGCTAGAGAATGATGCGATTCCTATACGCAATAGATTATCTCTAACCAAAACACTTTTCAAATCCGTAATATCTACATCCAATTCAGTAGCAAACATCATCAATTCAAATTCCTTATCACGCCGATCAAGTGAGAAAGACAATCATAGAATCCGAGATTATTCGTACAATGATAGTAGTTGCGAAAGAGCTTTTAACAATATTTCCACATTCAGATCCATAAAGGGTATTCCCCAAGATTATTTGGGTCTCAAAGGCCTCAAAAATATTGGTAACACATGTTTCATGAATAGTATTATCCAATGCCTATCAAACACAAGGTGGCTGTTAGAATATCTAAAGAAAGACGCATACATAAGAGATATTAACATAAACATATCTAGCATGAAAGGAACACTAATTACAGCATTTGCTGAAGTTATTCAAGAGCTTTGGTCTGAAGACGGTTCAGACAGAGTGGTGAATACAGTATCATTGAAAAGTAGGATTCAGCGATTTACTTCAAGGTTCATGGGATACACTCAACATGATGCACAGGAGTTTCTTCGTTACCTATTAGCAGTACTTCACGAAGATGTCAACAATGTATATGAAAAACCAAAGCCCATATTAACAGAAATTGATGACAAATTTAGTGATATCGAGAAAGCACAAGAATTTTGGTTAAGATATGCGAGAATGGACAACTCCAAGATTATGGATAACTTTGTCGGTCAATTAAAATCAACAATCAAGTGCACACACTGTGGTCACTGTTCAGTTACCTACGATCCTTTTTGGGATTTATCCCTTCCGATACCACAAAGAACAGGTCAATTACGACTTTCACAATGTTTAGATTAGTTTACAAGAGAAGAAACACTCGACGGTGATGAGAAACCAACTTGTTCGAAATGTAAGGAACGAAGACGATGCATTAAATCATTCTCAATTCATAAATTTCCGAAAATACTGGTTATTCACCTGAAGCGCTTTTCGCAAACAGAAAGTTTTAGTGGAAAACTTAATGATTCAATAGATTTTCCAATAGAAGGGCTTGATATGAACCATTACGCGGCTGATAATGTGGCACCTTGTATGTACAACCTCTACGCTATATCTAATCACTGTGGAACCACTTATAATGGTCACTACACAGCATTTTACCGACATCCCTACACGGGACAGTGGCACGAATATAACGATTCAAGAGTGCTGTTAATATCGTGGAAATCTTTAGTCAGTGGAGAAGCATATGTTCTCTTCTATGAACAAGATGACACAAAATCCCACCTAAGTTTAATATTTTTTTTATTAGTTTTTAAATTGTATATTTTCATTGTGAATCAATGTCTTATTTGTTTTTTTTTCTGCAAAATTTATTTATATATTCATATATACATTGTATCCGTTTAAATTTAAATAAAAATTAGTATGAAACAGCATATGTTAAAGGATGAAATAACCTAAAAAAGACAAATAATTTTTTTTCGTAAAAACTGTGACGTCACACTGTGGAACACTTTTAGTAGATCAATATTATTTCGTTTGGTGGAAGACCTGGAAGTATCTATTGTTGTAAGTTCCAGTTGGTACGATTTTTTTTCCAAAGTACTGCATCTTGTGCATCGGCATCTCCAATCTTGTTATGGTTGATGAGCACTTTCTGTTTCTCTTATTTTTTGGGTCATAAATGGCTTTAATCGGTTTGTAGCAATAGTGTCACTGCCTACAATTATTTTATTTTTTACAATTTGACTTGAAACTAGATCTTGTAAGATACTTCACCTAAAGTCTTTCATAGACATTTTATGCACATTTTCCTAATATAGCACAAAGGTATTTATAACAGCAGCATCTAGGAAGTAAAAAATATCCCATACCATCATTTGTGTGATTTTCTGTTTACCTTGTACAAATTGAAATTTCAATCGAATTTATCAACAAAATTCATATTGATATTATAGTCTACTTAGTGTTTTTGGGCAACAAACTTTCCTGATAATACCATTTTTTCCCCTTTCTTTTGACCTCAGAGAGATCAAGTAATTCATGAAAATTTGACAAAAGATGAATGCTGTGGTTCTCTTTCCACTTATAAGCTACATTGGCAGATTTATTTGAAAAAACTTCAAATTGTCCCTGTTTGAGTTTATTATCTGTTGTAAATTTCGGTAAAATTTTTCGTTATGGATTTACAGTGCCACTTGCCTGAATTTTAAATTCATTAGATGTTCTTGAAGTTCACTACTATTAAACGTAAAATCGTAATCAAAATAAACTACATGATGTTTGTTTTCCAAATTCTTTACCACATTTTTTACAACCCTCACTTTTACTACGGTAATAAATATATTTCTTTCTGGGTACAGTTTTTGTATCAGTGCCCCTCAAAGATTTAAGTCAATTTCGGCTATGTTTTCACTTTTTTAACCCCTTCTAAGGAGCCATCCATAAATTACGTCACACAAATTATACAATTTTTAACCCTCCTATCCATCCTATGTCACAGGTGTTAACATTTTTTAAATCTAAACCACCTCCCCTTCCATATGTGACGTCACAACTTTTTCGATTTTATATCTAGCAATAATTAAATGAAAACATCAGTTTCAATTTTATTGTTTGCTATTAAATAATCTTTAATAAAATCAACATTAAGTCAAAAATTTGAGATAAATAGATAACACAAAGGACTAATTGGGAAACTGATTAACTACAATACAAAATTAATCATCTTGTGTCTTTCAACTTTGGATCCACTCCTTTATATTATTTATTACTTGCAATTACAGCATTATAATACTTTAAATTTTGACATTTTGGACCCCCCTCTGGCCCTTGTCACAAGATGTCACATTTCGTTGACTCTCCACTCCCCCTTGATGTGTGATATAATTAATTGATTTCCCATAAGGGGGTCTTCGTCCTTGGAAACGGTAACTTATTGGATTCCGTGGAAATCGTAGAGATAATACGTCGCGTTTTTTCTTGAAAAGTTGTTATATGGTCTCTTTTTACGTAAATATATTTATTCCTGTGATGTTCTAACTTTTATAAACCCTTCCAAATAATAGTTTTTTTGCGAAATAGGCTTACTTACGCTATTACTTTCTTGTTTGATGAAAATATCTGTCCCCCGAGCCAAATTTTTAGGTATGGAAAGAGGAAAAAGTCGCCGATGGTCAGATTTGGAGAATATGGTGCGTGGTCAATCAATTTAAAGTGTGATCCGTGAATTTTAGCCATGACGACACATGAAGTGAAAAACACTTTTCTCTTATTAAAATGAGATCGTTTTTTTTACAATTTCAGTCTCTAGCTTATCAAAAAATTATACATAATAGTCTCCCGTTGCGGTTTTACCTTTTTGAAGGTAATTGATTAGTAAAATTCGCGGCTTTCCCAAAAAATGGACGTCGACATCTTCCCGGCTGCTGAGGAACTGTCTTCACCTTTTTCAAAGCAGATTTACCCTTTGCAACCCACTGCTCTGACTGTATGATTGTATAGATGGATCAAAGTTTCATCTATAGTCATAAATCGACGCAAAAAGTCGAACTCGTTCAAAAATTGTTTTGGAAACGTTCATTGGAATGTGTATTGGATCCAAACGTGGCACTTATCGCGCGGTTAGCTTAGGCATGCCTAATTTATTAAATAAAAATGACAAGCGCGTTCTTCAAAATATGCCTATAGCCTCTCTACCCTTCATTCTGCAGTCATTCAGTACAATTTGATGTACTTTTTTGATATCGCTGTTTTTGGGCGCCTATCATATCAGTCACATTTAAATTCAGCTACTCAAAATGTTACGGTCGTAAAGTCTCTATACAGGGTGATTCATTAAGAATGATCAATGTGTGAACTGTATATTCTAGGACCCAAAATATGATTTAGCCCAACATGTCTTATACAAATTAATATTGCTGGTTTCCGAGATACCGCATGTTTAAAGTTTAAATATAGATTTCGATTTTCACAATTTCTGTTTGAAAATTGGCAATTTCTATTTGAAAATTGGCAATTTCATTGTTCTTAGACTCAAATTTAGTATTTCTAATAGAGGGCGCTAGTTACCATTGGTTGTGTTTAGTAAATTAACGTAAAATTTCAAATTTTCCAATAGAAATTGTGAAAACATGAAAAATTGCGCAAATCAAAATCCATATTTAAACTTTAAACACTTGGAGACGATCAATATTTGCATAAGGCGTGTTGGGCTAAATCATATTTTGGGTCCTAAAATATACAGTTCTGAGATTGGACATTCTTAATCACCCTCTATATAGCGTCTAACTCATCTTTGATTTCTGTGGGCGTGTTGTCTTAATGATAGCTCGGTACTGTTTTTTCCCCATTTTTGTTAAAACTCTCACAACTCGTATTTTGAGGACATTGGTACGTACAAGTTGATAAAAACATTTCGATCCTGGTAAGCGCATGGGCATTAAAATTGGTTATAACTCCGGTTTTTAGAGATCCTGCCCCTCTTGAAAATATATCACGCCATAGGGTTTAACCCTGCGATTCACGTGGGCATATTTAATTCGAAAAACATTGTAGCTGCTCATTTTTTCAACTTCCCTCATATATTTACTGTGACAACTTTTTTATGAGTCGTAAGTTTAGAATCTGCTGGAAACCACGCCTCATCTGGGGGCGAAATGGAGAAGTTGAATTCAAATGTATTTTGAGAAGGATCTTGGTACGTCATCGGCGCACAAACAGAATTTGTTCGTGACCAATCCATTGTCTGTTTTCAGTTGAGCGTTATTTAAAATTTGCGGAGAAATCCATTTGATTTTATGTAGGTACACTGTCTTAGTAATGGATCGAATTCACGCAGAATTGTCTCCGCCCCAAGTCCTTGTCAAAATATTCACACGGCTAAACTCTTTGACCCCCCCCATATCTTCTAAAATGAAAGAAAACAAAATATTCTAATTAATTTTATGTTTGACTGTGACAATAGAAAAAGAGAAATGACAAGAAAAATTAGTGCAATATCTTGACCCAGTGTGGCTTCCTTTATTCTGTAGTAGCGAGTTGACCTGCGGCAGCATTGAAAGAATTAAATAATTGACTTGTTCTTGTGGAATTGTGTTCCACTCTTCTTCAACCGCTATAATCATCTCCTGGGGAGTTAAGGGAGGTTATGTTTTTTAAATATTGCTTTGACGATCATATCCCTCACGGGTTCAATCATATTCATATCCAGGGAGTTTGCTGGCTAATCTAATGTTTGCACATTTGCTTCTTCCAATACATTTTGGACCCTTCCTGCACGGTGTCGTCGAGCATTGTCGTCCATAAGAATAAAATGTCTCCCCACTTCTCTCACGGGTTGAACAATTGGTCTAATAACATTTTTCTAGGTAGATGTCTCCTGTCAACGTCTTGTCAGTCGACCGTAAATAATACCTCCCCAAAACGTCTCAGTACCTCCCTGAAAAGGAACAACTTCTGTAGCAAAAGTTAGTCGTGCTGCACGGCCTTGTTGTCTCCATATCATCATACGTCGGCTGTCATTAGTTAATCCGAGCCTGGACTCGTCAAAAAAAGGAAGTTTCTCCACTGCGGCAAAACCAAGACAATTTATGTTGTCTCTAGCCCACACGAAGTGGAGGCATTCTTAAATTTTAAATTGGCACCACAAAGTCTTCGCCAAATCTAGCCATGGCCGCTACTTCTCCTAACGTTTTCTTCGTACCTCTGTAGTCATCTTCAATTATATTTCCATGTTTAAATTTATATATTTAGTTCTTCCATTTCTTTTACTACTTGCGCTAACCTCGACGCTTTATACATGGTCCTAACGTTCCAGGCTCCAATTATGCAGTGTTTTTTGAACTGAAAGGTGGTATGCTTCGCTTCAGTTTCATTGATTTATGAATTTAAGGAGAATGAGTTATTATCAGCTTTCGGCCCCGAGAGTCCATTTCTTCTTCTATTTCCTGATTTTATTTGGTAATTCATTTTCCCAACGTTTCTGTGTTTAGTTTTTTGCGTTCTCGTCTAGATTGTTACCTTCTGTGAATTTCTGGTACATGTAATCCTACTTTATTTTTCTCCGTTCACTTTTACTTCTTCTGTTCTTCTTTAGCTATATACCCCTTATGCTTTTCTGTATTTTTTGTTAATTTCTTGCAAGTTCTGTGTCTTGCATCTTTCTATTCCACCATTTCTAATGCGCATCATTCTTGCCACATAGTCTGGGCTCTTCATATATTGATTTTCAATAGCACTTCTTTCTTCAACATTTTTCGCTACAATAAGTTCGTCTAAAATGTGTTCTGACTCCGTTATGTTACGGTTGCGTCGTACAAGATTGGCTATGTAGCAATCCTCTCCTGCATTTGTAACTATTTGACGATCACCACCCGGGTATTCACATTTCCAGACTCTTGAAATAATCGAATTATTCAAATAACAGATGATCTGGGTATATGAAGTGTTTAGGAAATTTGAATTATTCTTGGCGTATAAAAAGTTGAAAAATTAAACCGCTCGATTTGAAATTTAAAAACAGGCTATTATAAGTTTTTGCCCAACTCGGCAACATTACAAACAACGTCAATTGCTCAATAATTATTTGTAAAACGAATTATGTTGATACAGTTTTTGTATTTTGTTTTACGAGGGGGGTCCAAGAATTTTGCCGATGTTGTATGTATTACATCTCCACTCAAGTAATTGTCAAAATGTCAATTATTTTTCTTCAAATTCCTCAACTTTACTTAAGGTTTATGCTATCTTTATGTTTAGGTCGTAAACTTTTCATACAAACCTCGTATTATTTGTAAAAAAATATTTAATTTGTTCTTAGATGAATAATGTAAATAATTGTAAATAAGAATAATTATGTCGAAGCTTTAAATATTAAAATATTATTTTGATTTTTGTAATCATATTTGTGTTTTTTGTTTGTTTTGAAAAAAAACTCTTTAATTTTATATTTATAAAATTGTTTATGATTTTCTTTTATTGTATAATATGGTATGAAAATAAAATAATTTTGTTGTATTTTTGTTTTTATTCCCATTTCCTACCACAATTTTTTCTATGTTACGCAAAATTGCATTCAAGAATCAAAAAAATATAAGGGCAGCTCAAAAAACTCACACCGAATTAAATATGGCTTATAAGCAGCCCAAATTATGGAAAAACAAAAGCTGAATCATAAAGTATATTGCTTACATTATTTCAATTAAGGGTATTTAAAATTTGTTTTCATAAACGAATACCAGATTATTTGAAATTTTAAACTTATAAACACGAGCCGACGAAAAATCTTGGGATGTCTTTAATTAAATGGAAAGGAATGAATTCGTAGGTATTTGTTCGTTCATTTCGTACCTGCGAGCAGGGTTATTTAAATTAACGAACATTCGCATTCGTCGATGAACCGTTCACCATGTTCGATACAAATGAGGATATTTTTTATTAACTGCGGGACTTTCCGAAAAAGGAAGAAAATATGGTGTTAGTTATGTAACTGTAATAGATGATGTATGAAATTGTATATCAGTTATAAAGTGATGAGTCAATATTTGTGATCGTTACCGTTTAATATTTTGTATTTCATTCCATATGTTAACCCTTAAACGCATGGTGTTGCCATTAGGCAACAAATCGTTAGACTTATTTACAATCACTAATAAAATGAAATTGTACCTAACACATGCTGTCGTCGATAGACTACTAACCTTTTAAGTACATAGTTCAGACTCCAGCTCATAGATGGAAGACGCGTACAGTTCTGAGATTATTTATTGGGTTTTGACATAACCTGTTTGTTTTGCTAAGTGTGTGTTTGTGAATTTAGTGATAACAGCTGCAAATTTGCATACATTTGACAAATAAATTGTAAATGTTCAAGAAAAATGTATGTATTTACTGTTGTTTATTCAACAATTCACAAACTAATATAGTGGTTGTCAAAAACATGTCATTTTCATTTGTTGCCTTTTGGATACATTATGCATTTGGTAGTTTTATTTGATTTTAGAATTTGCTGCCGTTTGTATACAACATGCGTTCGGTGATTTTACTTGAATTGCAAATATTGTTACAGAAAATGAGTCGTCGAAAACGTATGACTGAAACAGACCTACAAGAATATTGGTCACAATTTACTGTCCTAGAAAGTGAAGATGGTGAGTATTTTTCGGACAATGACAGTGTGATGATCCCCAATTCTTTCCTGATAAGAATGATGAAGATGCAAGTTGTAATGGTGATTCGGAAATTGAAACTATACAAGATAAAAATATGAATAATGCTGATACAGAAGATACCTAGTGGCATTGAACAAGATGAAAATGAACAGGTGAATATTCCGTCAACGTCAAAAACTTCAAAACGAAAGAAAACTGTAAAAAGTACTCCCAAGCCAAACATAATTTGGATAAAGACATCTCTTCTACTAAATGAAGCCGAACTTACTTTCCATGGTAATACAACTCTCAAGCCTGAAGTTTTAGACCTGGACACTCCTTACCAATTTTTCAATTATTTATTTACTCAAGATCTCGTTGAAAAAATAGTAAATGAAACAAGTACATACTCTGTTCAAAAGAGACCAGAGCAGTCATACTTGTTCACATCTACAGATATTAGGCAGTAGGCAGTGGTGTTATAAAATATATTGAACTCATCAGAACATCTATAAGAATTTAAAAATGTTGATGTGAGAGGTTTTCATGTTTATAAAGCAAGAACTTGGTAAGAAATCACCAAAACATAGGGAATTATTTGTTTTTATGATATTTGGATGAAGTTAAAGTGAATTAAATATTGAATGGATACCTATGATATCATTTATTTACTATAAATATTGAAATACTATTCAAAATATTTATCATGATGTCAACACTTCATTAAATAGTTCAACTCATATATCAGGCTATAAAGCCGCATTAGATAAAAGAATCAGTTGTAAATTTGGCATATACTTCATAGAGATTATCTTTCTTACAGTGCCATATCCGTGATCGGACGTGTTGTGCTCTCCAGTTACCACAGATAGAAGGGACCTACAGTTTAACGACGGATCCGAACACGTCTATGTTGAGAGGCTGTACTAGGCAGAGATTATCCAAAACAAAGAAAAACCTAAAAGAATGAATACAAATATTTAAGATCATTATAATACATACAATTTAACAATAATTTAGAAGCAAAATTACCATTTTTAAGATTTTATTATTATGACGCGGAGAACTGTCAACAATATATGAACGTCAAAATTATTTTCAAAGCATGGAATGCTAGCGACAGAATTTTTTTGGCATGGAACTATATGTGTTTCTGATGGGTATATTAAGCGTTATGACGAGAAACAGCACACAAATATTTTAATTAAATAGAAATTTCAGGTCGAGTTTATAATGAACTATAATTGTAGAAGAATTATAAAATAAATGGAAAAGGATTGCATATGTATTTCAGAGTAATTAGATTGTAGATTTGTTTATATGAGAATGGAGAAGTAAAACATATTAAGAGGTTTTTTTATAAATAGGGATAGTTTTTAGAGAAGTTGAGTTTTAATTCAGTAGATTAAATTATTTTGCAAACGGAAAGAATATTAAATATCCTAATATAGTTAAAAAAGATATGAAATTAAATAAAAAGACCTCAGATAGGTAGATAGTTATAAAAACATCTAGTTAGATGATTAATTTTGTCCATGATAACGGGAAGAAAAAATAGTTTGTTGATTTGGAAGCGATGAGTAGTATGTGGTGTGATATTGTTGAGGGAGGACATATGCTAAGGAAAATTTAAAAATTTAAGAAAATATAAGTCCAGTCCTTATATAATCAAAAGAAAAGTATAAAAAGAAGTTAAATCAAGTTAATGAAATAATTTGGGAAGATTTGAAAGATAAATAAAGGAACAGAAGACAAGTAATTAAAATAGATAAGTAAAATAAAGGCTGTAGAATAAGAAAAGATACCAGAAAGTATCATTTTAAAAGATATTTAAATGAAAGTAACCAGATTGTGAAAGAAGAGAGAATAAATAATAGTATAAAGTATATTAAGAACGGGAAATTCAAGATTTACCTGGAGGAGGGGTGTCTAGTTCAAGTCCAGCGGGAGCAAAGGCAGTAGACACGATAACACAAACGTGGTGTTATAGCAGATTGGAGATTGTTGGTACCAAGAAGAAACTATTGTTCCGTGAAGGTTAGTGCGTCATGTTATTGGTTAACCAATTTAAAATTTTATGATTTGGCCATTCAAAACAATTTAAATTTGCGTAAAGGTACCAATTTATTGAGTTTATTAGAATATAGTTGTTTGTTCTACTATTTCGATTTTAAATTTGTTTGTATTGATACATGTATATCTTTTCCAATTTCCATCGCAATTTTGATAATTTGTAATTACAGTGTTCGTCATTTTCGTTTCAATACCCTATAATAAAAACAGGAAATATTCATTCCATTAATTTCAAATGTCAATTCTAAAAACAGGAATAGGATTGATAACATAGGCGTCTCAACATAAATTTAGATAAGGTATATTTTTTATTTTAAATAATAGACAAAAACAAATAATTATTAATCTATATAAAACAAAATAATAAATTACATAGAAAAAGTTTTATGCTATAACTCGAAGGGATTAAGGAATACTCATGCTCGACTCGATATATTTACCCGAACCTAAAATAAAAAAATTAATTACAAAAATATAAATATTACAATTTATGTCAGTATACTCGATAGTCGAAATTCTGTAAAGTGACTCATCGCTCTTACTGTCCATAAAATCAGTTGCAGAAGCGAACTTCATGAGCGCATCATTTTTGAAGGGTTCTTAATAGTCCTAAATAAAAAATAAATAGAAAATGTTCTTGTACGCTCTGGCGTTTAAATTTGAGAGAACAGAAATACGAAATTATTATGGTAGGTATCATTATGTATATACAGGGTGTTACCAAGAATAATACATATTTTTAAGGATGAGCTATAATAAGATGTATATAAAAAAGTCGATAGTCGAAATTCTGTAAAGTGACGTCATCGGTTATCTACCGATTTAAAGTGAACTCCATGAGCGTATCATAGTTTAAGGGTGCGAATACTGAAATATCTGGAATTTCAATTTTTAACATTTGAAATAATAACTTATCACAAGTTGTTCATAAGTAAGTTAAAACAAAATAAAAAAATGTTTAAAAGTCAATTCCAACTTACTACTACTAAAACTAAAAAAAAGTTGTTTGTCAAGACCAAAATAAATTACCAATAAGTATAGGTATGTTGCGAGGTCACTTGTAAAATGTCTGACTAACTGGAAGCGGTATCACTCCCTGACGACTCCTCAGAATCATCGCTTTCTCCTCCTATATCGATAATGAGTGGTTCCGTCATTACTTCTACACGTATGTCTAAATCCCAAAACTTTATTTCTTCTTTTAATACGTGTTGAATACATTTACGCCAACTCTCAGCAGTAACGGTATGCAGCGCCTCGTCAAACAGTTTCTCAACGTCAGCCATTTTGAATGTACTGTTTTTTCTCGCAACATAATTTTTCACTTGGGCCCAAACCAGCTCGATGGGGTTTAACTCACAGTGGTAGGGAGGAAGTCTAACAACTGAGACGTTGAAATCTTTCGCCATTTCATCGACAACGTACTTAATATAACTGCTTTTATGTTTCCGTACGAGAGATAATAATTCAACTTTTAGCATTGCCTCGTTGTGCGGAATGCTTTTACTCTCTAACCAATCAATTATAACCCTCTTGCGGCTAGCTGAAGTAGGTATTTGCTCCAGTCGACGAGAGTGGTATGAAGCATTATTCATAACTATCACTGAACCAGGAGTTACCTTTGTTAAAATTGATCTAAACCATGTTTCAAACCGGTTACCATCCATCTCTTCATGGTAATCGACAGTTTTTTTGGACTGAAAACTTAGTAATCCACCTTCTACAAATCCTTCCTCGCTGCCAATGTGAGTGATAATCAGTCGACGTCCTTTCCCAGAGGGAGCTTTTAAACCGGAAGAGAAACCCTCCATAAAGGCTTGTCGATTGCTTCGTATATTCATGTCTTGCCACACTTTTGACACAGTGTGGCCTTCATTTAACCATGTTTCGTCAAGATAATATATGTGCCGTCCTTCGTTACGAAACTGTCGTATCTGTTTTAAATAATTTCTCCTCCATTCCACAATGTCATTTCGTTCAATTAAGGCACTGTTTCTACTTCTTGTTTGGTAACGAAAATTCATTAATTTTAAAGTTCGTCTCAAAACTTTATCACTGATGTTTGGTAAAGTATCATCAGCTTCTATTACCTTGCTCAATTTAGCTACCGAGGGGATTTCATTCCTAAAATAAAAAGAATGTATTTCCCTACGTATAGCATTCCGTGTTTGGTCGTCCAAAACAATTTTCTTTCTTCCCCTACTTTCCGGTTTACAGTTTTCACCTCGTTCTCTTGTCAAAGATCCGTCCCGCGATTTCTTTAGAATATTGTATATAGTACTCTCAGAAACTTTAGTTAAATAACTGCACTTAATCACAGCGTCACTAACACCCAACTGTTTGTCCATGGCACGCAGTCCTTCGTACACATTTAATATGAGGACTTTTTCTTCCCGAATTAAATTGTTACGACGCCGTTTTTTATCGTCAACACCGCTACACTCCGCCATTATTGTCACTAAATATACCGATATAAATATTACAATAAATACCAATAATAACCGATTTATCACACAAAACCACAACACAAATACTGATGTTACGCTCATGAAGAGAATAAACACCTCACATAACTGTTTACTATCACTGTCTCATTCGCGTAGCTCGATCTATCTATCTCGTTCTCAAAGCCGGAACATTGAAGCGACTCTCCAACATTGTCAAATCGGCGAGTTTTTCACAACAAACTTTGCGTTCAAGAAATATACATAAACACTTTATTTCACATTTCAAGTAAACTAATTATTATTAGTCTGCTTGAAATTTGAAATAAATATATTAAAATGGTATTGACTTAATTACATTGCATCTTTTGTACCTGAAATATTGACACAATGGATTTGAAGTGTATTTATAAAATACAGCATTTCTCTCTAGAATACATATGGCAACTGCGCTTTAACCAAAGTGTTGATTAGATAGCTCTGACTCACTTTACACAATTTCGACTATCGAGTATAGTACATATGCCTAATACCCGTTCATATTGGAATGATGAACTGGGGTTGAACCCTAATCAATGCTTTGAATGAAAACTTTCCATCTATTCCTCTCAAACAATATCTAAGTATTGATGAACAAATGCGTTCAACAAAAATCAAGCATTACATGAAACAATATCTACCAAAGAAACCCCACAAATGGGGTTTCAAATTATTTGTACTTGCAGGCGTTTCCGGTTTTGCTTATAAATTTGAAATATATTCTGGACAGGAAAACTCTGAACCAGACTCTGATGGCGAACCAGATCTAGGGGCTTCATCAAATGTAGTTCTGCGTTTAGGTAGATTGATACCAGAAAATCAAAATTATTGTTTATATCATGACAATTATTAGACTACTTTGCGTCTGACGGTTCATTTAGCAAAACGAGGAATATGTTCGGTGGAAAATGTCCAAAGAAGAAGATTACCGGATTGCAAACTACCAACTGAAGCTTATATGAAAGCGGCAAGCAGAGGTGAGAGTTGTGAATTTGTGACAACAGCTGAAGGTATCGATGGGTCTTCCTTAGTTTGGAAGGATAACAAATATGTTACCAAGTTATCTACATTTGCTGGAAAAAATTCCATTGGCAAGTCAAAACGTTTCGACAGAAAATGGAAACAAACTATTGAGGTAAGATTGCCCGTTTGTGATTTCAGAATATAATAGACATATGGGCGGAGTCGACCTTATGGACAGTCATCTTGGCAGATACAAAATATTAAAAAGTAGAAAATGGTATATTCGACTTTTCTATCATCTTTTAGATGTAACTATTGTAAACTCATGGTTGCTGTAAAAAAGAGTAAAACTTTCCAAAGAAGGAGAGCAATATAAAACTATGGGCCAAGCAGAGTTTCGAGCTAATGTCTTTGCAGAATGCAAACTATTGCTGTTAAGAGAGGGAGATCATGCTGTCTTGAAGCAGCCATACAATCTAAGAAAAAAAGAGGTCTATCCCAACATGTACCTCCTAAGGGCGTTAGAAGGGATATATCAGTATGGTCATTGGCCTCATGTAGAAGAAAATAAAATGAGATGTAAATACCCTAACTGCAAAGGATTCACCCACACTAAATGTGAAAAGTGTGATGTTGCACTTTGACTGAATAAAAATAATAATTGTTTCAAAAATTTTCACATTGATTAAGATTTATTTGTAACTGTAAACGCATGTTGTAGCTGATTGGCAACAAAACAGTTTTTTTTGCAAAAAGTGAATAAAAAAGTTTCGATATTTTTTTAAATATTTTTTTGGGTAATGTTATGATATAACTTGATGTTTTTGTGAGCTTTTAGTTAAAAACAAAAAAATATGCATTTAAGGGTTAAGACATCTAGTTAACAACTTTAAATTGAAAAATATAGTTAATACAATACTTAAAAAAATAACTTGGAGTAAACAGGTATTTAACACGTTGACTGCGTTTCTGAAATATATAACAGCCACTTGCACCGACTTATTTGTAAGGGCCCATTAACTAAAGGACCTTTAAATTTTAAGGAACCATTAATTTTAAATCGTTTGCACCGACTCATTTTATCGGAGCTTTAACTAATAGCTCTTAATTCACATGACAATACGGCTACGTCGCACGTATATAGGGATTTATTGCATTTTTCGGTGGCATCTTTGGCATCAAGTCGTTCATAACCTATGTTTTTATTTACGAAAGCGAAAGTTTTCACTTTTAGTATTTTTGAAATATATTTTGGAAGTTGTTTGTTATTCTGCGATGAACATTAGCGAAGAGAAAAAACGAAAAGGGGGCTGAATTTCAGTCCAAGAGAGATGTCGCATATTTTTAATATTGCAAAAAGATATTTTTTTTATTTATTTATTTACAGAAGCAAACAGGTTTCCCTTATTCTATGAAACTGTGATTACAAATTAGTACTAATACTGCAACGATCGCATATAGTTTATGCGACAAAAACGAAAAATGTACACATAAGGTTAATTCTCTAATATTAGATCTGCAATTGATATTTTAAATTTTCACAGTTCAATTCCTAGCAGTCCAGTGTCGAGATTTTCACTTACGCTATTGTATAGCTGACATATTCTATCTAGCAAATTTATCGAAGGTGTTAAGAATAAATAGTTCCTAGGACGGGTTCGATGATCGGATACGTAGAAATTTAATTGACTGAGAAGATCAGCTGTCTATTAAATGGTTGCACAACTTATAAAGAAAAATTGAATTTCGACGTTTTCTCCTGCAGACTACTTTATCAATACTAAACTCTGACCTTAATGGATCATAAGACCCATATTTAGGGGACTTCTTGTGTTTTTTAAAATAGATATATTTCACAAACTTATTTTGTAAGGCTTCAATTTGGCGACTCAGGCTTATATCAATAAGTGAACTTCAGATGATGCTACCAAACTCCAACTTGCTTCTTATAAGCGAATTAAAAATACTTGTAATCGACTTAACATTAGTAAAAGCATGGGTAGTACGTTTTATAAATTAACCCAAGTAATTTATATGATTGAGAAACAATGTTAAGTATATGTGGTTTAAGGCTAAACTTACCAGTGAGTAAAATACTAAGGTCTGGTTATCTCCTTTACTCTCGTTAATTGAGCATCCCCCATTGTATAATAAAAATAGTTAGGGTTTTTTGGCGAATGAAGGTCAAAACAACACATTTGCTAGTGTTAAATGGTAATTTATTAGTTAGCGACCAATTATATATTTTATCTATGTCGTGCTGTAATTGTAGATGATCATTTGAGTTATCCACTTCTGTATAAATTTTTAAATCGTCCGCAAACAATAAACACTCAGATGTAACTAATGAAGGCACTTCGTTTATAAAATTCATAAAAAGTAATGGTCCTAGTCTAGATCCCTGTGGTACACCAGATTCCGCCATAAATGCCCCAGACTCCTCACCCATGAAAGACACATATTTCCACCTATCACTAAGATAAGTTGCATGAAGTTTTAGTAAAGGATAGCTCATTCCCAGTAACATTAATTTTCCTAAAAGTATATCGTGGCTTACTCTTTATCAAAAGCCTTGGATAAATCTGTATATACCATATCAACATGTTCCCCTTTATCCAGTGACTCAACTACATAATTGGAGAACGTTAGCAGATTTGTTTGAATAGACCTCTTATTACAGAAGCCATGTTGCTGATTATATAAAATAGTTTGAAAAAGCGAATATAGTTTATCATATAATATATATTCAAACATTTTAGCACTACAGTTTGCTATGGCAATTGGCCTGTAATTACTGAACTCGTCCCTAGGGCCTTTTTTATGTATCGGAGTAACCTTTGTGATCCTAAACGCCTTTGGAAAGTAGTTACTGTTAAGTGATTTTTGTAACACAATTATGAGGGGGTATGTAAGATAATCGCGACAGGCTTTAAATATATATATCCCGGGTCCGGATGAGAATTTTGGATTAAGCTTTTTAAAGGCATTGTGAATATCCTGAACTGTGATCCTAGTAAATGTTAAACAATTACAGTTTGAACTATAATTATCTGCAGCATTAAAAAAACTCAGATGATAGGTAGACGAGTGGTGTTCATACACAGACTGAAAATAGTTCACAAATTCGGCTGATATTATTGATTTATCCGTAATATTAATGCGATCATTATCAGGATTCTTGAAACAGTAATCTGCTTTGCTATATTTTTTATTATTTTTCACATAATTCCAAAACAAATTGGGATTATCGTTAATGCTGTCTTCAATGTTACGGGTGTATATGCTATATGCTTCTATAAACATATATGTATTTTAAGAAGCCAAAAAAACAAATGCAGTCGCGAATTCTGATAAAAACGAGGCATGGGAGAAAACAACCCACTACTTTATCTGACCCCAACAATAAGTCAACAGACCAGTTAAAACGATGTTACGACAACAAGAAACAAAATCTAAGAAAAAAGAAGGCCCAAATAAGACTTTAAAAACAGGCGGGGGCTTACCAAGGAAGCGAGTTTGATGACTTCAACCATTTAGTCCTGGCTACAATGGATCCCCTTATAGTGAAAAGGACATTCAAATTAGTTCGATTAAGATGATTCCTGCCCAGTTCCAGAGGAGACAGACAACGGAGGTGAATTTGTTTTTGATACTTCAGTATTTTTATGCAGTAAGGTTGCAGATCTCTATGGATCTTTTACATTAGGTAGATAGGAGGGGTTTATCCAGTAAAGTAAAATGGACTGTAATAAATTTAGTGCTTCAAGGCAATTGTCTAATTAGATTTAAATCTTTCAGTTTCATGATTTTTACAAGGAGTCAAAGGCAAAAAGTGAGTCAATGTCCGTCCTCGACAAAGAAGAACACCTCCCTTCATTTTCCGAACTAAAATAGACGGCTCCATTGGTAAGTGAAGAAAAAAATTCAGTTTACTAGATCATGTTCAATTGTGTCGCTTTATTAATTTGCAGTCTCCTGTTTATTATGAATTATCTAAAAAGACATTTTTGTGAATAATTTATTTGTATACTTCAGGAAAAGCAAACATGGAAAACATACACCACATGCGACTTCAAAAGACCTGCACATCCCAACTTGGTATGGCCTGCTATGGGAGCAGCTTTTTAATAACCTGGAACATCCACTTCGAAAGCTAGAAGTCGAGATAAAAGAGCAGCTAAGGAATCAGGTCAAAAGAGTACGTTTTGTGTTAACTCTGTAGGCCAGGCGAACTAATATTTTTTGAGAAAAACATTCCGAACAGGATATGCTCAACGGGAAAAGGTAGAAATAGTGATTACAAATACTGGGTAAAAAATTCAAGGCATGGATCTTTTCCTTAACGAAGGGGAGTAAAGGGGTGAAAAACGGTTTTTCATGATTTGCGGCGTAAGTACTGGTTTTCTCGAAAAAAGTTAAATGGATTTGAAGATAATTAAAAAGTCTACAACTTTTATATAAACCATTTTTTGTCATAACCTAACAATTTCCGAGAAAGATGCAAAAAGCTGTTTTTTTCGTTTTTTATTTTTCATTACGCCAAAAACCGTCCACACATTTTCAAATTTGGTGAAACTGTAGCTTTTTTAATTATAAGTAATTTGCTTTTTATTGTTTTCTGTGAGTTAATTGGTTTCTGAGAAAT
Organism: Galeruca laticollis; assembly: GCA_963921935.1. Taxonomy (NCBI): domain Eukaryota; kingdom Metazoa; phylum Arthropoda; class Insecta; order Coleoptera; family Chrysomelidae; genus Galeruca; species Galeruca laticollis. The sequence continues at coordinate 179,858,361 of OY998179.1, read as the reverse complement.
TAATGTTTTTCGAAAAAAAGACGTTTTTTTCAAATGCGTATTCAACCCTTTTTTTCATAGTAGAAAACTTCTGCGGGCGTTATTTTTTTCGTAAAAAATTAAACTTTCATTTTCTGAAATACAAAAATACTACTTTTAGCAAAAAATCTCGTGAAAATTGCGAAAAACTGAAATATCGATTTTTTTTCGTAAAAACCACGTTTGTCTGTCTTTCGCGGGCCGTTGCGCTAATTTTTTACTTAAATTACATGACTATTATTGAAAAACTTGAAAGAAGAGAAAATTTCCAAAATTTTGAAACCTACACAATTATAATTGAATCAAAACTTTGACAGATTTACCGTTGTGAAGTCTCGATGGGCGCCATGCGCCGTTCCGAGAGAAAGTCAAGGTGCTCAACAAAGTGCGGCGAATTAAGGGTTGCTGCCCGAAAAGTCACTTTTTAAAAAGATACTTTATTGACAATACAACTACACAACTTAAACACAAAATACACTATATCCAATACATTCAATTAATCGAACTTATATACTAAAATAAATGCAGCTATAGACTAAAAATATGCAATTCTGCAGAATCATCATTTGTTGTACAAACATGGATCAGCGGTCGTGAGTTATGCCGGAAGCTCGAACGTTAATATCGTGTATGAACCATGGGTCAGCGAACTGTAACTTCTTCATCCCCTGAAGAAGTTTTGTAAGGGACGAACAAAACTGATGGTGATGGTGGTGATGATGGCACATCCTGATGAACCTCTGGTTCTTCTGGAGTTTTACGTTGACGTCCTCGAAGTTTATATAATCCCAGTATTATACAAATGGTTATGATGATGTAGGTTGGAGTCATCCAGAAGTGTGTGGGGTCTGTCTTTTGCTGATTGGTAGATATTGATTGTAGTCGTTCTTCTTCCCTGGTAAGGAGGTGGAGTTGGTCCAGCGGGATTTTCTTGATTGTCAACGGTTTGGTCTTGGCTATCTGAGTCTGTGAGGAGGTTTTGATTCTTGGCAGGGTTAAAGCTTCTTCTCGTATTACCGATTTTGTGTTTTCAAATGCTTCCGTATTTGTTCTGAAGCGACATCCTGGAGGAAGTTCGATAAGGTATGTTCCTTGAAGCACCATAATTTTTGAAGAGGAACATTGTGTAGAAATCTTTGTGGCCTGGGGAAAAACTGCTATATAATGGGCTTCTGACATCTCTTCAATTAATGTGGAGTTAATTGAGATAGGTAGATGTTCGCATCGGGCTTCTTCGTTGGTGAGCTTCAGGATTTCGTTAACACAATCATAGCTTTTTTGAAGTAGCTGTTCTACACATAAGCATTCTATACCCATTGGTTCATAGGGTGTTTCCATATATTGGTAAAGGTTTTCATTAGAAGCTAGGTAAGGACCAGGTGGAATGATTATTGTTTGGTTATATGTGGGAGTTGAAAATAGATGAAAATATGAGAACGGATCGGGATAGAAGACTGGAAAGTGGATGACAAATACCAATGTGTGATTGGTGTAATAACCGTCAACTCTTATAATGTTGAAGTATTTCGTGAAATCTTCTTGAACGTATGCCAATTGTTCGGACGAGTGATGTTCATGCATTTTCTCTACGGCCCATTTCAATTCGTCTGGGTTGATTAGGCTGCTATGAATGATATTTAATCTTGCAAATGTGATGGCCGTGAGAAGCTGTAAGATAGTCTGAAGGGTTAGGTTGAGCTGGTCTAATATGTTTCGTACTTCCATGTAGTTATTGAAGTCAAATACAAATTTGTTCATATCAGTGCTGATTTTGTTCATCTCGAAAGCAATGTTTTCTTGGTTGTGTGTAATGAGTGTCACTGTAGTATTATAGTTTGCCATGATTAGTTTGTTTAGACTCGTATGCCTGTCAATTTCTGATATAATGTTGTTTTGGTTTTCTCGAGTGAGGCGATGGCCTTGTCGTATCTTTCGGCATCTTCTTGATCCAAATTACCTGATAATACTTTGATTATGCTTCCCAAACCATTAATTAATCCTCTCTTCAGTTTATATTCTGGATAGATGCTGTGGAGTTTCTGCTTAGCAGCGATTAGTAGGTACTGCAGACTCTGGTCGAAATTTAGAAGCTGATCGAAGTAAGGTTGTGTTAGTCCTTCTTGAATTTCTGATGTTACTGTTCGATATTGGTTTTCGAGTGCATTTATTTCTTCAGCTAATGGTCTCAGGTGAAAATAGTGGATAAAGTCGTGTTTACTAGTTCGAATTCTTGCTAGTCCCAGCTTGAGTGGTAGAATTCCTGGGTTGTCCTTGAGATCCTGGATCAGGACTTCTTGGGCCATGATGTATGTACATCTGCAATATAGGGTTCACATTAGATTTCTTTGGCTGGTGTTTGACATTTTTCTTGTGTATAGTTGTATTTTGAGTGTCAACAGTGACCTCGCTGTCTTTTGTAACGATTTTAGAAGAAAATCTTGGAAGTAATTTATTTCTTCCGACATCTTTTTGGTATAAATTTTGGTAGAAGGTTTGTAGGATATAGGAGTTTGTCGTTTCTCATTACTTTTTTCTATGGCTTTTTCTTTGATGTCTTGGATTCTCTTCTTGATTTCTTTATATATTTCTTTGGTTTTTCCCGATGGCCTTGTGTGTAGCTGTTTAACAAAGCTCTATCGATGTCTATGTCAAAAGGGTCTTGAGCGCCGAAATGACCATTCAGAACTATTGGTTTTTGTTTAGTTACAGAGTGAACAGAACTGTTGTAACCCAAGATGGCATATAACATTTGTTCCTTAATGCTTAAAGTTTTCTTCTTTGTTCTGATGATTCTGAGATGTTCGAGTATTGTGGAGTGGAAGCGTTCAACTATTCCATTCGACTGTGGGCTATTCGCAGTTGTGTAATGAATTATAATCTTATGGGTGTCTACAAACTCTTGCATAAGTCCATTCTTGAACTCGGTACCGCTGTCAGCTACCATCATGTGTGGCATTCCATGATGTGTTACATAGATGAGGAGAGCATTGAGAACGTTGATAGAATTAGATCCTTCTATCGGATAGGCTTGTCCATACTTGGAAAATGCATCGACGATAGTCAGAAACTTTTGACCATTTGCTTGGAAGGTATCGAGATGAATGATTTCCAAAGGTTTTGTTGGCGTTGGTGTTATCATGAATTTTGGTTTTGGAGGTTTTCTGTCGTATTTGCTGGCTAGACAAGTATCACACAAATTGATAATTTCTTCAACATCTTTCTTTAAGGTAGGCCAATAGTATAGTTTCCGAATTTGGTTTTCGGTTTCATTTATACCTCTGTGGTTGGTCTTTCCTTCATGGTATTGATTTATAATGTCTTTTTGTCTTTGGGAGCTATTAACATCTTCTAAAACTTGATTGCATTTTACTAAATCGTAGGCCGTGTTCTTGAATGTTTCTCGTACTATGTTACAGATAAGTGGATAAAGATCATCACTTTCGAAGTACAGAGCATATTTTTTTTGGGATCGAGATAGTCTTTGAAGAATTTGAAAAAGTCTCCTTTTAGATTGTTTTTGCCAACTTGAACATAAATCCTTTTCTTATTAACAAAAGTTACTTCGGTAACTGGTGGAGCTGGACTATGGTTAACTAGTTTGAATATCACTTGATTATTGTAGTGATTTAGTGGTCTCTCGCTTATGGGAATTCCTAAGATAGGGTTTTCTTGGGCTGTATGTCTTGTTGCATTTGAATCAGAATCGTCTTCTCTTCCTTGAAGTAAGTCTTCTATAGTTGGAAGTTCTTCCATGTTTAGATTGTTTGATGAATAGTGTTGCTTCTCTCCTTCTTCTAGTAATTCTTTAATTAATTGGAGTTCTTTGGGATTTAAATGGTCTGTCGTGCGAAAAATTTCTGTTTCGATATCTTCTAAAGGATCGAGGATAGATCCTGGGTGATTGTACATTGATGCCGTGTCTTCGTTATCTAATTTACCTATTTCTTCTTGAAGGTGTTTGTCAAGTTCATGTGCGTTGATCTCAACTCTAGAGAGGGCGTCGGCGTTAGTATTAGATTTAACTTTTTTATATGCAACTTCATAGTCGAACTCTTCCAATTTCAGTCGCCATCTTACTAATTTAGAATTTGGGTCCTTCAGCGAGAACAACCATTTGAGGGGTTGATGGTCTCATAGAATCTTGAATTTCCTTCCAAAAAGATACGGGCGGAAGTATTTAGTAGCATATATTATTGCTAGCATTTCTTTTTCTATAGTTGAGTATTTAATTTCTGTTTCGTTCAGAGTTCTGGACGCGTATGCAATTGGCTTGTCGTTACCAATGGGACCTTGAGAAAGTACGGCTCCAATGGCGAAATTGCTGGCATCTGTGGTGAGGTTGAATGGCTTCGTGAAGTCTGGATATTGAAGCAGTGGTTCATTGGTTAAGAGGTTCTTACAGGTCCTGATACATTCTAGGAATACTCGTGTGTGTTCTATTTTAGCATCTTTCTTCAAGCATGAAGTTAAAGGTTTCGTTATTCGAGCAAAGTATTTGATGAATTTTCTATAGTAGCCCATTAATCCCAGAAATCATCTGATTTCTTTTGCTGTTTTCGGAATTGGGTAGTCGACAATAGCTTTAATTTTGTCTGGATTCGGCTTAGTTCCTTCTGGAGCCACAATGTGACCTAAGAAGCTAACTTCCTTTTTCAGAAATTCACATTTGTCTACCTGTATCTTAAATCCCGTTTCTTTTGAAGATTCTCGTGAGATTGACAAGATGTTCATGTAGGGACGTAGAAAAAACGATTATGTCATCCATATATACAAGACATATTTCTCCTTGCAATCGTTTGAGAACATTGTCCATTACTCTTTGAAATGTTGCAGGGGCATTCTTGAGTCCAAATGGAATTCTGAGGTATTCATAGTGACCGTTCTGGACGTTAAATGCAGTTTTAGGGATGTCTTCTTCTGCCATTCCAATCTGGTGGAATCCACTAGCTAGGTCGAGGGTAGAGAAATACTGACATCTTGCTAGTTTGTCCAAGATATCTGTGATGTTTGGGATTGGATACCTATCATCTATTGTCTTATCGTTAACTTTACGGTAGTCTACCACTATTCGCCATTTAATCTTTCCCGAGGCGTCGGGTTTCTTGGGGACGATTCATATAGGCCATGGCCAAGGTGATTGGCTTGGTCTAATGATTCCTTGGTCTAACATTGATGCTATTTGTTTTTGGACCTCTTCTTCATGAATGTGAGGATAGCGGTATTATTTGGTGTAAGTGGGAACTTCATCTCTTGTTCTGATGTTATGCTTGATTTGATTGGTGAAGGCGAGGGGTGACTCTGGATGATGGAAGACATCTGAAAACTTTTTGCACAATCGTTTAATGTTCTCTTCTTCTTCTGGATTGAGATGATCGGTTCTGAGTAGATGTTCGACATCTGTCTTCTGGTATTCCTGAGGTATAATGTCGGCTGTGTAAAGATGTTAATTGGGTAAGTGGATCCCCGAACTTCTTACTGGATCTGTTAGTGCTATCTGTATTGGTTCGTCTGTGGCATTGATGAGTTCTGTCCATGCCAGACCATTGGCTGCTGTAGTTAGACTTTCATTAAGGAAAGCTCCTTGTATCTCTTGTTTCGGAAGTATGATAGTCCACCCATTAAAAGGGAACGAGAGAATAAAAAAAACTTCCCGCCAAGCGGGAACTTTATACCAACGTGTAGAGAAAAAAAAATGCAGAAAAAAATCATAGGAAAAAAATCTTTTTATTTCTTTATTAAAAAGAATTTCGGAAAACTGATAAAAGAAATGGAATCCTCGGGTAAAAATACATGGTATTTGATCATTTTTCCCATACGTTTACTATATATCGAAATTTTCAAATTTTTATCCAGGACCTCGAAATTTTTGAAATCTTTTTGACATGCCTCTATTTAAAATTTAATATTTTCGGAAGTAAGAAAGATATTGTCATTATTATTACACCGTTTGACAGAGAAAAGATGTACCTTCATCTTCAATCACTTTTCGTTTCTTCCATTCATCATTTGTAGGAATTATACAGGGTTAAAGTTGAGCTAAAAATTTTTATCAAAATTTACCTTAAAAAAATTCGTACCAACTACGTTTATGACATGGGAATATTGAAATTGGTATAAATCGAAAGAGGAGAGATGATACTATTATAGAAAAAATACTGCAAGTTTCCAGCGGCATTAATAACCGAGTTATTAAATATCAAAGTTGACATTTTTTAATCAAAAAATACATTAAGAAGGGGGTAAGGTAGCCTCCGGTCAAAATAACGAAAATAAAACATTTCTCTCCGATTTTCATGAAATTTTGCATATAGGGTTTTTTGCTATGAGGAATTTGGAAAATTTGTCAGTTCTTTGAAAAAAATTTTTTTTCCTGTGGAAAAGTCAAGAAAAGTCAGGTAAATTATTGAAAATGAGATTTTCTGGAAAACTATAACTCAAAATCCAAAACTAACAGATTTTTTGGATTTTGCGAGACGAAATACATAATACTATATCACTTTTCACATATATTCACAGTAAAGCAAAATTTCCAATTTTTTGGTCTGGGAACAAAAATTTACAAAATATTTTTGACATGCCTTCATTTAAAATTGCATATTTCAGAATCTATGGAAGATAGCGACATTTATTTTACATCATTCGATACAGGAAAGATGTATCTTAATTACCAATTAATTTTCGTGCCTTGCATCTAGTATTTGTAGGAATTATACAGGGTTAAAGTTGAGCTAAAAATTTTTATCAAAATTTACCTTAAAAAAATTCGTACCAACTACGTTTATGACATGGGAATATTGAAATTGGTATAAATCGAAAGAGGAGAGTTGATACTATTATAGAAAAAATACTGCAAGTTTCCAGCGGCATTAATAACCGAGTTATTGAATATCAAAGTTGACATATTTTAAACAAAAAATACATTCAGTCAAAATAACGAAAATAAAACATTTCTCTCCGATTTTCATGAAATTTTGCATATAGGGGTTTTTTGCTATGAGGAATCTGGAAAATTTGTCAGTTCTTTGAAAAAAAATTTGTTTCCTGTGGAAAAGTCAAGAAAAGTCAGGTGAATTATTGAAAATGAGATTTTCTGGAAAACTATAACTCAAAATCCAAAACTAACAGATTTTTTGGATTTTGCGAGACGAAATACATAATACTATATCACTTTTCACATATATTCACAGTAAAGCAAAATTTTCAATTTTTTGGTCTGGGAACAAAAATTTACAAAATATTTTTGACATGCCTTCATTTAAAATTGCATATTTCAGAATCTATGGAAGATAGCGACATTTATTTTACATCATTCGATACAGGAAAGATGTATCTTAATTACCAATTAATTCTCGTGCCTTGCATCTAGTATTTGTAGGAATTATACAGGGTTAAAGTTGAGCTAAAAATTTTTATCAAAATTTACCTTAAAAAAATTCGTACCAACTACGTTTATGACATGGGAATATTGAAATTGGTATAAATCGAAAGAGGAGAGTTGATACTATTATAGAAAAAATACTGCAAGTTTCCAGCGGCATTAATAACCGAGTTATTGAATATCAAAGTTGACATATTTTAACCAAAAAATACATTCAGTCAAAATAACGAAAATAAAACATTTCTCTCCGATTTTCATGAAATTTTGCATATAGGGCTTTTTTGCTATGAGGAATCTGGAAAATTTGTCAGTTCTTTGAAAAAAAATTTGTTTCCTGTGGAAAAGTCAAGAAAAGTCAGGTGAATTATTGAAAATGAGATTTTCTGGAAAACTATAACTCAAAATCAAAAACTAACATATTTTTTGGATTTTGCGACACGAAATACATAATACTATATCACTTTTCACATACATTCACAGTAAAGCAAAATTTTCAATTTTTTGGTCTAGGAACGAAAATTTACAAAATATTTTTGACATGCCTTCATTTAAAATTACATATTTCAGAATCTATGGAAGATAGCGACATCTATTTTACATCATTCGATACAGGAAAGATGTATCTTAATTACCAATTAATTCTCGTGCCTTACATCTAGTATTTGTAGGAATTATACAGGGTTGAAGTTGAGCTAAAAATTTTTATCAAAATTTACCTTAAAAAAATTCGTACCAACTACGTTTATGACATGGGAATATTGAAATTGGTATAAATCAAAAGAGGAGAGTTGATACAATTATAAAAAAAATACTGCAAGTTTTCAGCGCCATTAATAAATATCAAAGTTGACATTTTTTAACCAAAAAATACATTCAGAAGGGTCAAAATAACGAAAATAAAACATTTCTCTCCGATTTTCATGAAATTTTGCATATAGGGGTTTTTTGCTATGAGGAATCTGGAAAATTTGTCAGTTCTTTGAAAAAAAATTTTTTCCTGTGGAAAAGTCAAGAAAAGTCAGGAAAATTATTGAAAATGAGATTTTCTGGAAAACTATAACTCAAAATCAAAAACTAACATATTTTTTGGATTTTGCGAGACGAAATACGTAATACTATATCACTTTTCACATACATTCACTTTATACTTTATACAATTAAATCACTGCGAGACGAGCGGAGCGAGTTTCGCAGAACCAAATACTTACTTATATATATATATATATATATATATATATATATATATATATATATATGTATATATATATATATATATATGTATATATATATATATATATATATATATATATATTAATTGTATTATTATTGTTTTATAATTTAATATATATCCAAATAAATCAAAATTCGTCGATATATAATATTTACAATTATTTCCATATTTATATTTTCATCATTTATCATAACTTTATATATATTATTATATTTCTTATATTTCATTAATATAATTAATAATAATATATTTTATTCCATTACACCTATTTATACGTATTTATATTTTTAATAACATAAATAAATTACCGAATACTTACTTTTATATATATATATATATATATATATATATATATAGATATATATATATATATATATATATTAATAATACTTATAACAATATTTTTATCTAACATAAAGAAGGAAACAATAAAAACAATATACTTACCATTATCTACAATCATTTCCTACATAATTTATATTTTCCTTACAAGGTAAATAATCAACAGTTATTCTCTCTAACATTTTTATCCATCTTCTATATGCCCAATGACAAGCCGCAATGTTGCGGCGCTTCAACTAGTTCCTTGTGTTTCTTTAACGGGTACTCGGACTTGAGTAATTGTCTGTGGTTCGAGTTGGATGGAGTAAAATTGGGTTTTGATACTTTCATAATATTGAATAGGTAGAACAGAATTTTCTGTGACGAGTCAGAATCAGGAAAATTGAGTTTTGCTTTTAGAAGCCTGAGATTATCAAGGCCTATTAGGCCATCAAAGATTTTGTGGAATTTGAAGAGGTAGAATTTGAAATTTCCGTTCTTTTGGAATTCGGAAAATATGGGAATATCAGCACAATAATCTTGGGAATGATTTTGGAAAATGGAGGTTACTATGAAAGGTTCATGTTTGATTTTATCATGGAAATATTTCGAGGCGATGTCGGGATTGAGGAAAGATTTGGTAGCACCAGTGTCGATAAGTAGTTTAAGAGGAGGGTTGGAGATGGTTATATAGGGTAGTTCCCTTTTATCTTGGTAAGAATTAAGCTCTATTACGTCGCGTTGTTGTTTTCGGCATTTTCCCGAAATTTTGTCGTTTGTTCTTCGTAGTCATTTTGAAAATTTTCTTCATACGGTTCTGTTGTTTCGCAAAATTGATTCACTTGGTGGTAATAATCGTAAGCTGTTTCATCTTCAAATTCGTTGGTATCATAACCATATGCTTCGTTAGCATATTCAATGTTAAATAATTCTTCAGATGTGAATCTTGGGGGATTTTGCTGTTGTTGAGATCTCCAGTTTCGGTTCTGAGTCGTAGCTCTAGTGCTAATGCTCATCGGTGTTGGTTTATGTGGCTGAGATATTCCAGGTTTATTACTCCAGGTGTTCTGTTTTTGAGGCCTACTGAACTGTTGAAACCTTGACGGTCCAGGGAATACTTTCTGGCCTTGTGGAATGAAATTGTTTTGTTGCGCCGGTGGTCTAAATCCAGACTGTTGAGGTTGTGGCTGCCATTGCGGTCGGGGATGTGGTGGTTGCCATTGTGGTCTGAAAGTTGATGGTTGCCATTGTGGTAAAAACGTTGATAGTTGCCATTGTGAAGACATAAGAGGAGCTGGTGATTTATGTTGTTGGTTTGCGCTGATATGCCTGCTGGTTGTTGGTTGAGGGTTTACTGCTTTCTGGAGATACCTTATATTGTTTTCTTCCTGGATGTACTGCATTGCCGTAGATAGATTGCTTGGTCTCATTGCTCTAATAGTGGAACCTAAGGGTTCCCGAAGTCCTGCTAGGAAAGTTGTTTGGACATGTTTCTGGAAAAAGCTCTTCTTAGTTGCCTTTATGTTTATATCGCCGTTGTGAAGTTCTATGTAGTTAGATATTGTATTTAGCAGACCCATTACTTTCTCGTAATACTGCTGAGGAGATTCATTGGGTCCTTGACGTAAATTTACCAAGTCTCTTGTGAGAGAATTCTCATTACGTTGGTCGGCGAAGTTTTGGATCAAAGTTTCTTTGGTATGTTCCCAATCTGTACATCCGTAGACTGAGATGACTTCTTTAGCTCTTCCTGTCAGTTTACTTAGGATTCCTTGGAATAGGAGGTGGTTTTGAAAACATTGGATGTTGTTATTGTCCCAGAAATGGCTTAAGAGTAGAGTAGCGGTATTAATGAAGTTGTACAGCTCGTTGGGATTTCCATCGTATGGGGATAGGATGTCTAGATGTTTTGGATTAAATTCAGGCATGATGTTGATTTGAGGTGGGGTAATTATGAGTCTAGGTGTGTTTAAATTTAGGATTGATGGACGTAATACTGATTGAGAGGTATGAGGTGTGTTTGCTTGAGGTGTTTCCGACATATAGGTAATAAAAAGGAAAAAATATAGTTGCTTACGATGATGCTGAGGTGCATTCCGGTTACTAGTGTCGTTTTCTTCTCGTTTCTTTACTTCTATAGCTTTTGGATGAACTTCACTTGGTTAAATCGATTTTTTTCCTTTCTTCTAATAATTATGGATAACTTCACTTACTTTTATTTTTCTTCTGGCATTTTTGGACGAACTTCAACGTTTTCCAACGGTTCTTGAAGTGGATAAACGTTAAAAAACGAAGAGGATCACTAAGGGCTCTTCCACTATCCTACTGACTGCGCCAATTAAGGGTTGCTGCCCGAAAAGTCTTTTTTTAAAAAGATTCTTTATTGACAATACAACTACACAACTTAAACACAAAATACACTATATCCAATACATTCAATTAATCGAACTTATATACTAAAATAAATGCAGCTATAGACTAAAAATATGCAATTCTGCAGAATCATCATTTGTTGTACAAACATGGATCAGCGGTCGTGAGTTATACCGGAAGCTCGAAGGTTAATATCGTGTATGAACCATGGGTCAGCGAACTGTAACTGGCGTGTACTATTATTTTTGAAAGAAACATTTATTAATTACTGTAAAATGATATTTATAATACTATGTAAGTGTTTAAAGAGTAATAAATCATATTATATTTACAACGTTTATTAAAATAAGACTGCGTCTTAACAGTACAGAGAGCTTTTCAATCACATCTTGCAATTTTTCTGGGTATCTCTTTTTCACCGTAACTTTTTTTTTTCTTTTTCTTCATCATCTTCCATTCCTTCTTCTATTTCCTCTAAGTCTTCTGCATCTTCCGCATTTCCTTCTTCATCATTTTCATTTTGTTCTTTTTCTAATTGTCATTGATCAAGTTCTTCGGATTCTTCTAAATCCTGAACATCAAGTTGATCAATATTAGAGCAGTCATTAACGTTGTAACAGTTGGACCATGGTTTTTACAACTACACCGTAAAGTGTTACACCTTTTTTGACAATTGCAAGAAATTTTTTTCAGCAAATCGTCGAGTTTATCTTCAGTTTACTTAGACAATAAAATTCCTTCGCTGGACATTTTCCAACCCCAATCGGTAGGATTTTTCTTATTTCCTAGCCAAGTTTGAAGTTGTACATAAGCCCCGAACGAATGCTCCCTTGCTGCTCCTTCGGTAGGGGGGTATTTTCTCTAATTTAAATGTTGACTTAATCGCTGCTTTTTGGTATATTTGGAGTCGTAAGTAGTGGAGTGAAATATATTTTTAACTGTACTTGGATGCTATCAATTTACATCAATTTGTACACACCAATTCTTTGCTAGCGTTTTAATCGTAAAAAACGTCTGCCAGCTCAGAGAAATTTTGTACCGATAGCAATGACTTTATCGATGACCTTTTTCCGTTTCCAGTAAATCCCGATGTCGTGTCACAACTTGTAAAACAGTGTAAGAATTTGATATATTTTTGGTGTGACTCATCTTGAAAGCTATTCGAAGAGTAGTAAGAGTCTTCTACAACATTGGTACCTGGTTTATAAAAATATATGCCTAGATTATTGATATTTAATTGATTTAACAAGACAAGTAGATCAATATCCTGACCAACGACTACAACAGTTTTTTTCCAGCAATTTCAATTGATGTCTCATTTATCAAATAATCAGCAACTTCTTCCGCTTGTACGCAAGTAAATCCAGCCGATTGCAATTCTATTTGTAACAATTTTATTAACTTGTTTTTATTTTTCTCGTTAGATAAGAATGCTAGAGGCGTAAATGGTATAATTATCATTCATATCGGGCACTATAGATGATTTTCTCCTTGATCGTTGATTTTCTTTGGTGCCTATTGAAGCTGAAGCTGCTGACGTACGATTACTTTTATCGGCATTAGGATAACCGTCAAAAATAATACAGCTATCAGCAGCGTAGTTATCTTTAACATATTGTAATGTTTTTCTAATTAATTTAAACAGTAAACGGGTGGGATAAATTCTAAACACACGGTATGGCTACGTACTAATTTATTTAAACACTTAACTAATCACTAACACTTAATTTTATATATACTCAACTAGTCACTTAAATTTAATTTATATGCACACAAACTTAATTATTTATTTATTTAAACACTTTACTGATCGATATTTCGGTTTATTTATTTCACGACATCACTTTATCAACTAACTAACTCTTCCTGATCGGTCCCTTATATATTAAAGCCTTTTTTACTAGAAAATTCCGGACTGCGGCTTACACACACAAAAACAATTGGTTCTGGCATTTTCTAGATAAGTCTGGTCACAAAAACAATGTTTAGATAAGATAGTCGTAAACGGTTATAAAAAAGCCTGCGTATCCGCCATAATTTTAATTTTCATACCTGGCTTAGACAGAGTCGGATTTAGGGTCTATACCAGTGTGCTGTTTCGTAACATTACCCCCTCTTTAAATGGAAGTTCCTTCTGGAACTTTTGTGTAGCCGAGACTGGATGTTTGAAACACATGGTCTCGTAGGTTTCGAAGTGCTTCCCACACATCGCGGTAGGTAGATCGATCTTGAAATTCATTTTTAGTTACCACGTAGAAGACGTACCGAGAATTATGTTTCAGTTTCAGTGTCTTGCCAGGGGCTGGAATCTGGTCTTCAAGTTTTTCTAATTGCCCGAACTTCTTTCGAAAGACGGTTGCCAACCCTCGTGCGCTCTTGATACGGGCGGGGATGTTGTATGCCAGTAAATAATCTTCCGGGAGAGTGAACAAATCTTGTTGTTGTTCCGAAGTAACTCCATATCTAGCTTTCCCGGTACCCCCATACGTGCCCATAAATTCATCGAAGGTAGGGTCAGACACATCTCGAATAAGGTTTACTCCCTCCTCCAGGTCATGGTCTCCTTCGAATTGCGCTAGTCGGTTTTGGTGAACTACTTTTGGTTTTCCGTTGGGGATCTTGCTTATGCGATATATAACATCATTGATCCTTTTCTTGATTAATTATGGACCTTCCCAGGATGTTTGTAATTTTGGAGAAAATCCTTTTCTCCTCGTCGGGTTGTGTAACCATACTTTGTCCCCTTCTTTAAAACCGCCTTCTGTGGCCTGCGTGTCGTACCGACTTTTCATTCTGTCGCTGGCAACTTGAAGATTTGTTCGAACTAATTCATGAATATCGTCCAGCCTTCTTCTCAATTGGATCACGTAGTCTTCGCCTGCTAGATCTTCTCCAGGCCGACAGCCAAATTCCAGGTCACAAGGAAGCTTCATTTCACGTCCAAACAGGATTTTTGCCGGTGTTTCACCCGTGGACTCATTGACGGCATATCGATAAGCCAATGCGAATAGGGAAAGATACTGGTCCCAATCTCTCTGATGGCTGGATACTACTTTGTACAGGTATTTTCCAATAGTCCTGTTCATTCTCTCGACCGTTCCATCTGACTGTGGATGTAATGCTGTTGTCCTGGTCTTCTTTATTCCCAGCTTCTCGCAAATCCCCTGGAATAGATGACTTTCGAAATTTCTTCCCTGGTCGCTATGGACTTCCAAGGGCACTCCATATCGGCTGATAAATTCTTTCACCAATACAGCTGCTACAGTTCTGGCCTCTAGGTTCGGGATCGCTTAAATTTCTACCCACTTTGTGAAATAATCCATTACAACCAGTATATATTTGCTACCATTTTCTGTCGTCGGAAATGGTCCAGCGATATATAAAGCAATCCTTTCGAAAGGGCTTCCAACATTGTATTGTTTCATAGGTGCCTTTCTCTTGCGATGTGGTCCATTACTCGTAGCACATGTCGTACATTTCTTACACCAGTCCTTCACATCGTCGGAGCTGTTCATCCAATAAAACCTTTCATGGACTCGCTGAAGGGTTTTCTTCACTCCCAGATGACCTCCCGATGGACTGTCGTGTAACTTCTTCAGTACCTCAGCTACTCTTGTTCTCGGGATTACTAGCTGTCTCCTAATCTCAAAACCATAATCGTTTTCAAGGACTCGTTTCAACAGCCCTTCTTCCAGGACAAGGGAGTCCCACTAAGCCCAATACGCCTTGAGTTTCGGTGAAAATTTTGACACTTCTTGCCAGGTAGGTCGCCGATTTTCTTTCTTCCATTGCCGGATCATCTTCAGGTGAGGATCATTCTCCTGATCTTCTCTGATCCTGGTGGGTGACCATTCCTCGTTGAGTACAGTAGTTCTTGAAACTGCAGCTTCCCTAGATTCTGCCTTGTTGCAGTGGGAGCAGTCTGTTGGACACGGTCGTCTAGACAGGGAGTCGGCATTTCGGTGACACACCAGCTCGATGTTCGATTTTGAAATCATACTCCTGAAGCCGTTCAATCCATCTAGCGATCTGGCCCTCGGGATTCTTGAACTGCATCAACCACTTGAGCGCTGCATGATCAGTCCGGATTAAAAACTGCCTACCATAAAGATACTGATAAAAGTGTTCCACGGACTTCACTACCGCCTGAAGTTCTCTTTTTGTGACGCAGTAGTTCCGTTCTGGTTTGGAGAGGACTTTACTAAAATATCCCAGCACTCTTTCTTGCCCTCCTTGGATATGTGAGAGCACTCCACCAATTCCTACGTTGCTTGCGTCAGTGTCAAGAATAAAGTCTCCCTTTGGTAAAGGGTAACCTAATATCGGCGCCGTGGTTGAATGCTTCTTCAAGGTATCAAAAGCCGTTTGAAAGCTCTTGCTTCTTCTGTAAGTCGTTAGAGGCTTGGCAATATCTCCTAACTTCCTGATAAATCTTCTATAATACGTGCAAAGTCCAAGGAAACTCCTAATTTGATGTTTGTCGGTTGGTTGCGGCCATTGCTGAATGGAAGCAATTTTCTCGGGATCCACCGCCACTCCTTCATTGCTCACTATATGACCTAGATAGTTGACTCGGTTTTGGAACAGCTGACATTTCTTCGAGTTTAACATAAGTTGGGCAGCTTGGAGTCGTTTGAATACGTCTTCCAAATTCTTCAGATGTTCGTCAAATGTCTTCCTCAGTACTACGATGTCGTCCAAATAGACCAGGCATGTCTTCCAAGACAACCCTCTCAAGACATTTTCCATGAGTCTTTCAAATGTCGCAGGCCCATTACAGAGCCCGAATGGCCTGACGTTGAATTGCCATAATCCAGATCCGGTGGTAAAAGCAGTCTACTCTTTGTCTTCTGGGTCCATTTCCACTTGCCAATAACCAGACTTTAGGTCAAAGGTGGAAAACAGTTTGCTGCCGGCCAAAGTATCTAGAGTATCGCCAATTCGAGGCAGAGGATAGCTGTCTTTCTTCGTCACGTTGTTAAGCTGGCGATAATCCACGCAGAATCCCGTAGTTCCATCCTTTTTCTTGACGAGCACTACTGGAGACACCCATGGACTAATAGATGGTTCTATTACTTTTTCTTCAGCCATCTCTTGAATTATTCTTTCAGCTACCTCTCTCTTCGCTCGTGGTAGTCGTCGAGCTGATTGCCTAATTGGCCTGGCATTCCCAGTATCAATTTTGTGTTTGACGGCTGATGTTCTACCAGTCTTTCCTCATTTTGGTACGAATAGGTCTTGATACTGCAAGAAAAATTCTCTCATTCTGTTTTTTTCAGCTCGATCCAAAGATTGACCAACTACTGATAACATCTGTTTGAATCTGGCATTACAATTGTCAGTAGTAGTTGCTTGGCGGACTATAGACGTCACTGGTATGCAGGATCCAATCCTGGTTACCTTCTTGATGGTAACTGAGTAATCATTAACGTTTATCACACGTACTGGGATCTCTTTCGCCGACGTAACTAATCTTTTTCCAATTAGTACTCCTTTGCCAACTTCTTCGTCGTGGTTCCTTGGCTCCATCATCACCGGTGTACCTTCCTCCATGATTCCCTGTAGCCGTGCTACTATCATGGTTTCGCTTCGTGCAGGTAGAACAGTATCTTCCTGTACAGCAGCCAACACCGTGCTGCCTTCATATGGAGGAATACCTCCTCGGAACCCACTTTAATGGTTCTGTTTCTAAAGTCCAATTGGAAACCATGTACATTCATTACGTCCATTCCCAGAATCACGTCTTCTTCAATGTCAGCTACGATTACCGTATGCGTGAACTTTTCTGCGCCAATTCCCAATTGGATTTGTGTTTCCCCGTGAACGTTGGCACTCTCGCCTGTGGCGGTCCGCCGTCGCAGTCTCGTTGGTAGAAGCTTCTTCTTGGGGTTTATTATCTCTGGTCGTATAATGGTTCTAGTTGCTCCAGTGTCAACCAGCGGAGCATATCTCTTGCCATTTACTTCGCCATCCACATATACACTATCGTTGCGACATCAGTATGAGAGGGTCTTTGGAACGGTCATGGGTCGGTGCTGCCCCCTCGTAGCCGACCCGTTCTAGTTTTCCTGTGACTGGGGTTCTTGGTTTGCAGGAGTCTTTGGGCGCTTACACGAACTACGTACATGCCCTAGCTCGCCACAATTCCAGCATCTGATCTTTCTCGGCTTCTTGTCCATCATACTTTATATTAAACTGACGAAGTGGTCAAATCTTCCGTCGTCACCTTCTTCTTGGATGGTCCTAATTTTGTTATATCCTGAAGCCTTCGTTGCTGCTTCTTATTTAAGAGCAGCTGTCAATGCGTCAACTAATGTTTTGGGATGGGCTAAGCGAAGCGTCCTCTGCATATCGGGGTCACGTAAGCCATCAATAAAGGCCTGGATGCCCAGACATTCCATCATGTTCTTTGCTGCTGATGGATAAGCAAATCGAACGAGTCGGGCAATATCCACTTCATACTCTTGAAGTGTTTTGTCACGTTTCTGCCTTCGGTTCTTCAGTTGGGATTGATACAAATGTTCTAGATGTTCGTGACCATATCGCATGTCCAACCTCTTCTTCAGCTGCTCGAAATCATCCGTTTCTTCCAGAGGTATCGTCTGAAGTACATCTAAGGCATCTCCCCGAAGCGCGATAGTTAAGTTCACTGCCTTGTCTCTATCGGACCAATTATTCACTCTAGCGGCTGCTTCAAACTGTTTCACATAATTGGTCCACGACATCTTTCCATCGAACGTTGGGGTCTGGACTCGGGTAAAACTACCAATATCATCTGTCTTGGGCTGTGTTTCTGGTTTGCAGATCTCGATCTTCTTTTCTTCTGCTGAGGTGTCTTGTGTTGTTAAAGCGGCAATCTTGGTCTCTAACTCCTTGATTTTCTCGTCCATCTGATTTTCCATCGTTGTCGTCTTATTCTCGATTTCAGATTATAGAGACGAAATTTCATTTTCAACATCAGCGGCAATGTCGTTTTTCTATAATAAGATATCGGCAGATATATCGTTCTTCAAAGTAGAAATTTTGTCGTCAATATTAGCAGAAATGTCGTTCTTCATAACAGAAATATCGTTTTTCACATTCGTTGAAATTTTCTCCTCCATGGCAGAAATATCGTTCTTCATAGCAGAAATCTTCTCGTCCATGTTAGCAGAAATATTAGCAGAAATGTCGTTCTTCATAGCAGAAATCTTCTAGTCCATGTTAGCAGAAATTGACGAGATTAAGGTGGAAGCCTCGTCATTAAATAAAACTGTTTCTGGATCAAAGCCGTCATTTTCCAGTGCCACTTTAGATCTTTCTACTAATTCACTTTTCTTACCGGACGTTTCCCACTCACGATCTTCCAATTCTGCTCTTAATTCCGCCACTTTCAGATCCCTTAATCTCTTGGCCATTTTTACGTAGATATTAATTTATATTATCCCACTTCTGACACAAATGTAATGTTTTTCTAATTTATTTAAACAGTAAACGGGTGGGATAAATTCTAAACGCATGGTATGGGTACTTACTAGTTTATTTAAAACTTAACTAATCACTAACACTTAATTTATATATACTCAACTAGTCACTTAAATTTAATTTATATGCACACAAACTTGATTATTAATTTATATAAACACTTTACTGATCGATATTTCGGTTTATTTATTTCACGAGATCACTATATCAACTAACTAACTATTCCTGATCGGTCCCTCGTATATTAAAGCCATTTTTACTAGAAAATTCCGGACTGCGGCTTACACACACAAAAACAATTCGTTCTGGCATTTTCTAGATAAGTCTGGTCACAAAAACAATGTTTACATAAGATAAGTCGTAAATAGTTATAAAAAAAACAGTGCGTATCCGCCATAATTTTAACTTTTATACCTGGCTTAGACAGAGTCGGATTTAGGGTCAATACCAGTGTGCTGTTTCGTAACAATATTTTATATACTTTGTTTTTATATCTAAAACTGTACCATTTTTTTGCCAGACCACTTTGAGAAGTAAAAATCCGCCATCAATAACATTTACGTAATGATAAAAAAATTGGCAAAGAATTTAAATTTTTTAAATCTGCATACAATTCAGATTTTGTGTTTTTTTTTTACTTTTCCGCTCAACCTATCTAATATGCGAGAAAAGTATTGGTATACCCACAAAAAAGCTGAAATTTTGAAAAAAAATGTTGAGTTATATTCACGTTTTTCATCAAGAATAACGCGAAAAAATGGTTTTTAGAAAAAAAATCCTGTGCGTATGTCGTCGTCGTCGTTGTCGTCGGCCACTTTTCGTTACATGTCTTGTTAGCACGATACAGCCTCTGGAGTGCAACAAATCACTAATTTTATGATTGAATATTGTTCAGGACATCTCACAGATAAACACTATTGATTTTCAGCTCACAATAGCCAGTACAACAGGTGCTATAGTACTTTAAGTACGACATTTTTGTCTTTTTTGGAGAAGTTTCAGTTTGTTCGCACGATACAGCCTCCGGAGTATATACAAGTGACCAATTTTATGATTGGATATTATTCAGGGCGTCTCAAAGATGAACCCTATTGAGATTCAGCTCACTTAAGCCAGTATAATGAGTGCTATGGTACTTGAGGTACCAAATTTTTGTCATTTTTGGAGAATTTTCAGTTTGTTAGCACGATACAGCCTCCAGCGTGTATACAAGTGACCCATTTGATGATTGAATATTGTTCAGAGCATCTTCTAGATGAACCTTATTGATTTTTAGCTCACCAGAACTAGTACGACGGGTGCTATGGTACCTGAAGTGCCACATTTTTGTTCTTTTTGAAGAAATTTCGGGTTTAGTACGATACAGCCTTCGGAGTGTATACAAGTCGCCAATTTTATAATTGGATATTTTTCATGGTGTCTCAGACTATAGCGAGTACAGCGGATCCTATAAATGCAGACATACCGCATTTTTGGTTAGTTTTGGAGAAATTTTGGTTTGTTAACACGGTACATCCCCCGAAATGTATACAAGAGACAATTTTATGATAGTATATTAATCTGGGCATCTCACAGATGCGGAAAAGTTATTTTGAATCAATTTTCATTGAATAAGGAAAGTGGATAAGGAGCCAGTTCATACTTTGAATAACTTATGGCAATTGATTGATTCACCTCGAATTATACCAGAATATATGGACATAATATTGGCCTTTCGGGAAACGGATTATACGTATTAAAAAATTTAGTTAATTTTTTAACGTCTTGACGTCCCTTGTGATGCGCGACTCTCTAGCATCGTGATGTTGCTTGGAAGTTGAATGAGCTACATTACAAAAATTTTCCATCTCGTTACAAATTTCGACAAGAATTATCATCGTTAGAATAAACTTAGCTAAGACACTTTCTGCAAATCCACGGCCATGCGTAAGTCCGCCTTGTGTTTTCATAAGAACTTGTTCAATGGTCATATCCGGCCAAATATCGGACCAGAATTTCTCTGTTCGACGTATGGTGCTCCAAAAAACTTACTCCAAAATGATGTGGCCTTCGCCTTTTTGCGTATCAGGCATATTATATGAATGCCTATTATATCCGTATAGTATAAATGTTACCGTAAATACCCGGAACCCGTTAATACGCGTAATAACTAGTAAGAACTCGAAATAACTAGGAATGTCGGTAATTTCGCGTTCTTACTAGTAAGAACGCGTAATTACTACGAGGTCTAGGAAAATACCGATTTAAAACTTTTATTCGGCTATTTACTGAAATTTTCAGTTAGAACGCGTTCTTTCCAAGCACACAACAGTAAATAACCGAATTTTAAAATTTATGAATGGCTAAAATTAATATTGTAGGTAATTAAGTATCTGTTAGAGAATAAAGTGCGGTTGGTTTCAGTTAATTTATTGCACAAAAAAAATTTACAGAACAAATGATACATAGAACAAGCGAAATTCAAACAAAAGTGAACAATATAACTTAGCTTACTTATTATTGCAAGAGGTACGATTATGGCATTTTGAATTGCATAGAACATTTTTTTTGCATTTGCATAGTTTACTTTTACAATTTTTAGTGCATTTGCACATAAAAAAACCCTGGATAGAACCAAAATTAGATGAAGCTGCTTGACGTAAAGAAATTTGTTTATCTTTCCTTATTAAATCAATGTCAATAAATTTTTACTTGCAAATATCAAATTCGGATCTTGTATACAGATAATTTATGACTCTATCTTTTGTACCTAACTGGTACATGTTGTCGTCGGTCTTCAGTAACACAACAGCTATTATATTTCTGAAAGCACCTTTTGTTTTATCCACATCAGGAATAGGTACCGTAACATTATCGCCAACGTTTGCAGGTGGATGTGTTTTATCACTGTAGCTTTTCATCTTTTTTGCCTGATGAATTAGCTATTGGCTTGCTTCTGACCTTACTGCTTTTATATTGTCTTTTGTTCTACAATTCAAACAGAAGTCACGATGAATGTTAGTCGGTAAAATAGCACCACATTTGTTGCAAAAGCGTTCTTGTTCTTGATCTTCTTCTGGATCTTTTTCAGCAATGTCGTCTTCTGAATTTGAATCTTCTCTTTGAGTTGCTTCTCTCATCGTGGTAACATCATTAACGACTTTTTCCAAATCCTCTTCCCGCTCTAAAGATGAAATAACCTCAGTAGGCAAAGACGATGTAGTTAATCCAACTCTAGGTTCGATGCCAAACATGGCCTTATATGGAGTTTGCCTTATGCCTGAATGATAGGCACGATTTTTCATAAATTGTACAAATGGTAGACCTTCTGACCATTTTACAGTTTTATTATCGGACATCCATGCAGCAATCATATTTTCAACATCTTGATTGGCCCTTTCGACTGATCCCTGACTCTGGCTGTGTCGTGGCTTTCCGTGAACGATCTTAAGTTCTGGCCATAAGGATTTAAATTCGTTTATAACGCAGTTCGTAAATTCTCGACCGTTATCACTGTGTAATATGCACGGCGCTACAAAAGTCAAAAATATTTCGTTCAATTTGTAAGCTTAGAAGGTGAACAAAATATAAAAGATGAACTATGTCTAGAGGAGTATAAACATAGAGTATATGAATTGCTAAACGCTCATGAAAAGCTGTTCAATGAAGAAGTATGTATTGCAACCAAATATATACATAAAATAGAAGTTATACCAGAAATTAAAAATTTTAAGATCAAAACTTATCCCATACCGTATAAACTAAAGCAAGAGGTATATCAAGAAATAAATAAGATGTTACAAGACGGTATTATAGAACGATCAAATTCACAATACATAAGTACTATCACTTGTGTAAAGAAGAAATCGGGAGATATTAGAATTTGTTTAGATGCTAGGAATATAAACAAATTTACAAAAAAACAATACGAAAGTCCTTTAAATATTGAAGGTATATTTGGAAGAATTACAAAGGCTAATATATTTTCAAAATTAGATCTAAAGCATAGCTTCTGGTTAATTCCATTGGATCATCGTAGTAGGCCATACACTGCATTCATGGTAGATGGAGTGGTGTATCAATTTTGTGTGGTGCCATTTGGATTACAAAGCTCTTGTGCGGCTCTAGTAAGAACTCTGCATACAATCTTGAATCCCTATGAAGATTTCACTCTCCACTACATAGATGACATCTTGATTTTTTCTGAAACAGAAGAAAAACATCAAAAACATTTGGAAATAATATTGAATGAATTAGAAAACGCTGGACTCAAATTAAATTTGGATAAATGTCAGTTTTATAAAAGAGAAGTAGATTATTTAGGATATGTTTTAAGTGACACTGGAATAACAATGAATTCAGAGAGAATAAAAGCGATTATGGAGTATAAAACACCCAATAATTTGAGAACTGTGAGGGGGTTTCTAGGGATCATCAATTATTTCAAAAGATTGATACCAGATCTAAGTAAAAGAGAAATTCCTCTTATAGAATTATTAAAGAAGGATACTAGGTGGAAATGGGATGAGAGAAGAGAAAAGGCATTTCAAGAATTAAAAGAAATTTTTCTAAACAGTTTAAAAGTTTATCATCCACAGTACGACAAACCTTTTATATTAAGAACGGATGCTTCTATTGAAAGATTGGCCGGAGTATTAGTCCAAATACAAGAAGGAGGTGAAGTACCTATTAGTTTTATATCCAGAGTGACTAAATCAGCAGAAAGGAAATACTCCATAACAGAATTGGAAATGGCAAGTGTTGTATTTTGCATTAGTAAATTAAGATTTTATCTATTAGGAGCTAAGTTTATTTTAGAAACTGACCATTCAGCATTAACAGCTATGTTAAAAAACCGCTATGCTAATAATCGTGTCCACAGATGGATCTTATTGCTACAAGAATATGAATTTGAAATCAGACATACTCCAGGGAAATTAAATGTGGTAGCAGATGCATTGAGTCGAGTAGATGAAGTAGGAAACGATCAAACGAAATTTCAAATTGGAATAAACCAATTATACCAAACAGAGGGGATATTTACGTTGGAAAGGGTTAAAGAAGATCAGAGACATTTTGAAGACAAAAAGGTTAAAGGTGCCTATAAAATTGATGAAATATGGTATAAGAAATTGGAGGACAGAGAAGTATTTGTAATAAGTAAGAAGTTTGCAAAAGAAATTATTAGTCATTTACATGAAGAGAATGTACACATAGGAACGAGAAAATTATGGACTTTATTTCGAGAAAATTATGTGGCGAAGAAGGATTTGAGTGTAGTGAAAGAAATATGCAAATATTGTCAAATATGTCAACTAGCCAAAGAGAAAAATTACCATAACAGCATGACAGCAAAATCGATAATAACAAATAAACCATTACAGATTGTGGCAATGGATTTTATAGGAAACTTAATTAGAAGTGAATCGGGCAATAAGGATTTACTAGTTGTAGTCGATGTATATACCAAATTCATTAAAGCTTTTCCGTGTAAGAGATCAACAGCTAAAGTGGTAATAGAATGTTTAGAAAGATATATAGAAGAAGTAGGAAGACCGGAAAGAATTATACTTGACCATGCTACATACTTTGAAAGTAAAAAATTAAAGCAATATTGTGATAAAGAACAAATAGCATTACAATTCATTAGTATTAGAAGACCTAGCTCCAATCCAGCAGAGAGATGTATAAAAGAAATCTTAAAATATTTAAGAATACTTTGCCAAAGCACACATATTAGATGGGATGAAAAATTGGATAAAATTGAAGAATTTATTAATAATTTACCACATGGGGTAACAGGTGAAAGTCCAATTTATTTAATGAAAGGTATCCAACCGAAAAGAAACTGGATTGTGAATAGAGATACTACCCTAGAAGAGACACTAGAAAAGGTAAATATAAGAATAAGGAGAAATGCTGAAAAATATATACGGGATCAGAACAAGAAAATCAAGAAGAAAACAAAATTTAATAAAGGAGAGTTGGTTATAATCAAAGCTTTAAAAACTTCTAATGAAGCAGAAGACCAATGTATTAAATTGCAATTGCCATTCGAGGGACCTTATGAGATATTTAATGATAATGCACAAAACAGTTATAAATTGGTATACCCAGGAACAAACATGGTTAGGGGTGTTTTTAACATAGAATCAGTTTATAAGTATAGTTCACCATAAAAAAAAATATAACAACAAAAAAAGAAAAGAGGAATAGATAATATTATGTTACTTACATGTAAATAAATAATTATAGTATAGGTAGATGTAAGGTTTTTCCATTTTGCTTCATATGTAGTATTCCCATGTAGCAAGATAAGAGAATATCATAGGTGTATATAAGATTTTCAATTTTCATATGTAGTGTACTTATAGGCAGTATCCATTATCCATAGTTAATATAATCTAAAAAAAAATATTGAGATACAATCTATGAATGATAAATAAATAATACCAAAGATATATGGCAAGTAAAACTTCAATATAATATGAAAAATTTTATGAGAATTTATTAGATAGAGGGGATAATGAAATAGAGTGTACATCTACTAATAAGAACAGGTAGGAAATAGGAAGGACAAGCTAGATAATATTTAAATAAACAGTAAAAGAGATGGAAAGGAAAGAAAATTTTAAAATCAAGATATAAAATAGGAGATATTCATGTTAAGTAAAAATTTTATAGGAATCATGGAGATAAGTAAAAATATAAGATGGAAGTAAAGATTCATATAGTATATGATATGATTAATTATTATGAGATAGGGAGATATGAAATATAAAATATAATGTAAAGAATATATTGATGAAATGAAGTTGATGAATTATAATTAAGAATTATGCAAATGAATATAAATAGGTGTAGAAAGCAAAGAAAAAGGTTAGACTATAGGAGCAATTATCTTTACATGAATATGAGTTGAGAATAGGTTATGAAAATATATGAAATATTGAAATAATAATAATTTCTTAGTTGAAAAGATAATGTAGGGAAATAAAAGCTTAAAAAAGGATTGAGAAGTGAAGGAAAGGGGTGTAAATAATTTTTGTAGAAAAAGCAAGAACCAGTTAAAGTAATGAAGATTCTAAGTGTGGAATAATGAAATAATAATTAACGAAGTAAGAATTGAAGCAACTCAATATCATAGATTGGTATTAAAAGAATAATTAAAAAAAATATATAAGATATCAGAATCAGAATAAGGTTGTCTCATATTTGTAAATATTAGAATAGGATAGGATAGATTTGGATAATGGAAATTAAGTATAGGATAAAGATATATAAAAATATTAAATATAAGATTCTTCAAATTTGATTTCTGGAGAATTAAAATAAATTAAGTAGAGGATAATGATTAGTTTAAAAATTGAAATTGAAATTTAAAAAGGCAACTTGAAAGATTCCTTTTGAAATTTAAATTTGAGGGGAGTTGAACTAGTTACCTAGTTCTGGAAACAAATTTACACAAATAACTATCATAAAAAGTATAGATTATCACGGGAGGTGTGTCAGTAGACACAACCATTAGCAAGAAAATGACAATTTAAGTATAAAGTTATATAAAAATTAGTGAAATATGTATCAATCTTATTAAATATGAATGTGATTATTTTAAAAAGGATTATGAGAACAAATACCAAAGACAATATTATTTAATTAAATACAAAAAGTTACCTGCACAAGTAATTCCGAATATATGTCAAAGTCAATGAGTTCCACAATGTGCTGAACACTGCCGTAGGAATATCTGTAGATATTAATTGCCATATTATAACTTGAAACCTAAAAGAATTAAAAAAAAGAATATTTAGTCTAGTGTTTGATTAGCATAATTACACATGTTCCAATAGTAAAAGTTTATAATTTCATAAAGAGTTGAAAACTGTATATGAAAAGATAGATGGAACGCAGCTCAAACTTATGAAAAGGAAATTAATAAACAGGAAGTAATGAATCTTAGTAAATTTATAATTGCCAACTTAATTTTATTGATTATTTATTGCATACTGAAAAATAATATCAAAAACAAAAATAATCAATAGTTTATATGATATAAATATAAAATAAGATTGAAAATTAAAAAAAAGATCAATTACATATAGGTAAATTAATAATTTAGGTTGTAGTTTTTGTAAAAATAATTATTTATAAAAATATCTAAACAACAGGTTTAGATGTAAATTAGCTATTGTATTATGGAAAAAGGACATGATATATATTCCTTAATACAATAGAAATAATAGTGAACTAGTGTGGATATCCTCCAGAACAATTAAATTAAATAATTCAGATTTAGAACTAAAACACTTCGAAATGACAATTTTTTATTCAAAATAACAGATAAGTGAGCTTTGGATTAATCAAGCGAGGAGGTTGTTGATTTTGAAAACAAGAGAAGAGAGTTTTCGGGTGATGGAGAGGAAGCGTCGATAGAGAGACTCTTTGTTTAAAAATTTATCAGAAATTGGTATAAATGTTAAAAAACACAATCAAAGGTAAATCAAAGCATTTAACTATTGTTTATAATCCTGTGTAAGGATGAAGAAGTGTAGAAAGTGAATATCTCCTGAGAGATATCTACAAGAATTTGGAGACGCGAGTTGCAGCCCGGCAGAGAACTCAATATTAAGGTCTGTGTCTTTACAATTACATTCATTGGAATTCCATATAATTCTTTATAAAGAAAGTGAACATTAAAAATTCATCAGAACGTTCAAATTGAATAAATTCATTAAATGGCCAAGAACATTTATCATATGATGCATCATAATTTTATCTCAATTGAGAATTAAACAGTTTTAGTTAATAATAATATTTGTACTTACTTGATATAATATAATTCACTGTATATGTTCACGAGCATCATGAATTTTCACATAACCTCTCATTCTTTCTTTTATCTTCAGCATGAATAACTATTTGCCTATTACTGTCTTCACTTTCAACTCACTCACATAATTTTAACTAAGTATACTTATATGTAATTGATTATTTAAAGTTTATATCGTTAAAATTGTTTCACCATTATAGACGCGCTGGTAGTGTGTTTAACAGTAAAGCTATTTCTTATAGAGGGGAGAGTATCCTCCTATCGTTCCAATTATAACAGCGCATGCGTTCAGATTTATGCGCCGACGCACTGATAGGAACATTCTTATATCGAGAAATGTATCTGATATAGGGTGGAACAAAAACACAATTTTCAATGTTTAAATCTTATTGCAAATTTTCATAATAATTTATTAAATCGTTTACATTTGAGTGTTGGTATTTTATTCTCATCACATCCATCAGAAAATTTTCTATTGTCAACATATTTCAATAATTTATATAGGAGAAACTTCAGAAATCAATTTTCATAAAAAAATTTTACAAGGAAAAAGGTAAGGTTTGAATTAAATTTGTCAATTACTGGTATTAATGCATCCTGAACTCAAAGGGAGGAGTCTCATACTTCCGACTGAGATAAATAAATATAACAGTTATTAAAAAAAATTAACATCTTGAGCTAGCCGAGGTAAAACAAATACTATATTAAATAATACTGTATTAAATGAATTATAAAATATAATCAATTATAATATATATATATATATATATATATATATATATATATATATATATATATATATATATATATATATATATATATATATATTAAACTAATTTTTGAGACTGTATAATTTAATTTGAATATATTTTAAGATAGCTCAGTTATTTATTATTATATCGTTTTGTAACTATTATATATTTATTAATTCGGGAGCATGAAACCCTTTTTTATCTTTGAGTCCTGGCTTTTGATAATGTTGTGTTTGTTTAAATAAAAAGAAAATACTTTATTTTTAAATAGATTTAATTTTTTTTTAAAGAAATAATTTTATTTGATAATAATAATTTGAGACGCCTATGGATATATTATACCTACTTATTTATTTTGATAATTTCTTCAGTGCGCGTGCGTGAAAAAACTAGTCATGCGCTTTAGCATAAAACGAACAATTCTTACACGAAAGAAGCATCTATACATGTACAAACATAGTTTGTTGACGATGCATACAAGTGAATGGTTCAAACACATAAAAGAATTTATATATAAATCATACATATATATGATACAAATCTATCTACATAGATAGAAATATAGGAATTATATACAGATGGACATAGTTATTATATTAATAAAATTTCAAGCACCATATTTATGCGATTACAACATGGCGTAAGTACATATTTTAATTTATTTAAATTCGGCCTTTTTATTAATATTAAAGATTTATGCAATTAATTAACTATATAAAGTCTGTTCTCTTTCTTTTTTAGATCGATCATATTCGCAAATGTTTATCAATTTATGAAATCAAGCACTTATTTGAGTATTTTGAGTTTTTACTCTGATTATTGGCCAATAATATTTTAAACACACTGACCTGTTGTTCTTGAATTGGGATGAATGTCTCTGGACCCCAGGAATACTCCTCTGAAGCTCCAAAAACCAAAAATGATGAGAAATTTCGAAGATTCTTGTCGAAAAACTTGTTATAATTAACTGTGAGTATTAATAAGATTGTTTTTTATAGTACTTTATAGTTTTAATTGTGTTAAACTGGGAATTTCTTGAAATTTCTGGAACATTATCACACACACTCCTCGCTTCTTGACACCAGCTTCCCCATTCTCAAGAGTCCCCTCGATTCTCCACTTTTTTCAACAAAACAGTCTTTTGTTTTTCTTTAGGTCACTATTTCAAAGTGTCATATTTTATAACCAATCAAATATTGTCCTTTGCAATCAAATTAATTGAAACTTCTTTCAGTTATTAAAAAAATTTCATACATACACTCTTTTACATTATTAGTCCATTTATAGAGTTCCTATGAGTTTTTTTTTATCATACAAATAAATTAAAGTTGGTTATACATAGATACATTTAAATGGTACAACATCCAATATTGTTATTGACAGTCTATCACTGTTACACTCATATTATTTATAAATATAAATTCTTTTATGTTATTTGTCTATACTCTTTGCATTATATTATTTATAATAAACTTTAACAAATTATTATTTGTTGATTCAACGTTTATTTTATTTACCATATATCATTTGTCTATATGTCATTATTTGTTTATCTATGAAAATCTATTGAATTATATTCTATTCAATATTTGTATTTGTTTTTATTCTTAAATTAATGATTATAATGAATTAACTATAATAATATTTGTTTTCATTTCAGATGAACAGCTGATTATGTTATGGAAAATAATCTTCGTCTTAGGCAACTTTATTTACATCATTACATTGGTTAGGCAATCTCTATATTTTATGTTATTATTGAGGTAATTTCTTTATCTATTATATTGTTATAGACAATTATTTAATATATCTTTACTTGATATGTTGTTTAAATTAAGAAAAGTGTTTCCTTTTTACTTGTTTTCTTAAATTATATTATTTTCATATATTTTCATACTAGCAACATATATTTATAGAACTAATTCTCTTACTATCTATGATATCTGGTTCAATATATATATATATATATATATAGTATATACCATTGAATATTATGTGTACCACCACGCTTCGTCGAACACCGAGACTCTCTCTCAAAGCGGCGCACAGCGCCCATCGAGACTTCACAAAGGTAAATCTGCCAAAGTTTTGATTCAATTATAATTGTATAGGTCTTAAAATTTTGATAGTCATGTAATTTAAGTGAAAAATTAGCGCTACGACCCCCGAAAGACAGAAAAACTTGGTTCCTACGAAAAAAAATCGATTTCTCAGTTTTTCGCTATTTTCACGAGATTTTTTGCTATAAATAGTATGTTTTTATTTTCAAAAATGAGAGTTGAAGTCTTCACGAAAAAAATCACGCCTGTAGGTTTTCTACAGTGGAAAAAAGGGTTGAATACGTGTTTGAAAAAAAGTCTTTTCTTCGAAAAATATTAATTTCTCAGAAACTTACAGAAAACAACAAAAAAGCAAATTACTTAGAATTAGAAAAGTTACATTTTCACCAAATTTGCAAATGTTTGGACGGTTTTTGGCGAAATGAAAAATAAAAAACAGTTTTTGCGTTTTTCTCGGAAATTTTTAGGTTATGTCAAAAAATAGTTTATATAAAAGTTGTAGATTTTTTAATAATCTACAACTTTCCCAAATTCAACTTTTTTCGATAAAACCAGTATTTACGCCACAAACCGTGAAAAACTGTTTTTCTCCCCTTTCCACCCCCACCCCTTCATTAAGGAAACGATCCATGCGTTGAATTTTTTACTCAGTATTTGTAATCACTTTTTCTATCTTTTCCCGTAGAGAATACACTGTCCGGATTTTTTCCCAAAAACAGTTGTTTTTGGAAGTAGTTCTCCTCGCCTAATATAGGTTTAAGCATTTTCTTCTGCATCGAAGAAGACCAATGGCCACGTTAGTGAAAAACATGGCATCAAGTGCGTTGGCAGAAAAATATAAGATTCTAGCCGATCAAAAAATTATTATTGCACGACACAGTACAGAAATTGGAACGAGAAGCATTACATATAGAGGATGTTGAAATAAAGAAAAACAGCTTGAGAAGCCGTCTCTCTAACCTAGTTTTTTCTTAAGGCTTCTTTCTGCCAGTGTAATGATTTTACCTATCTATATGCGAGAAAAGTATTGGTTTACTCACGAAAAAGTTGAAATTTTGAAATTTTTTGAGTTATTTTTACGTTTTTCATCAAGAACAACACGAAAAAATGGTTTTTGGAAAATAATCCTGTGTGTAGGTCGTCGTCGGCCACTTTTCGATACATCTCTTGTTAGCGCGATACAGCCTCCAGAGTGCAACAAATCACCAATTTTATGGTTGAGTATTGTTCAGGACATCTCACAGATGAACCCTATTGATTTTCAGCTCACACTAGCCAGTACAACGGATGCTATAGTACTTTAAGTACGACATTTTTGTCATTTTTGGAGTAATTTCAGTTTGTTAGCACGATACAGCCTCCGGAGTATGTACAAGTGACCAATTTTATGATTGGATATTATTCAGGGCGTCTCAAGGATGAACCCTATCGAGATTTAGTTCACGAAAGCCAATACGAGTGCTATGGTACTTGAGGTACCAAATTTTTGTCATTTTCGGAGAATTTTCAGTTTGTTAGCACGATACAGCCTCCAGCGTGTATAAAAGTGACCCATTTTATGATTGAGTATTGTTCAGGGCGTCTTATAGATGAACCTTATTGATTTTTAGCTCACCAGAGCTAGTACAACGGGTACTATGGTACCTGAAGTGCCACATTTTTGTCCTTTTTGGAGAAACTTCGGGTTGAGTACGATACAGCCTCCGGAGTGTATACAAGTGGCCAATTTTATAATTGCATATTTTTCAAGATGTCTCACAGATGTACCCTATTGATTTTCAGCTGACTATAGCGAGTACAGCGGGTCCTATAAATCCAGACATTCTGCATTTTTGGTTTTTTAGAGAAATTTCGGTTTGTTAACACGATACGTTCCCCGAAGTGTATGCAAATGACAATTTTATGATAGAATGTTAATCAAGGCATATCATAGATGCGGAAAAGTTAGTTTTAATTTTGAAACCCGTTCATTTTTTGGTTAGATTTATTTTGTTGTTATTTTTGGACACTTGAAATGTATATGTAAAAAAATAAAAAGCAATTCATATTTATTTTATTGATCTATCAAGAACCAAACAAAATTATTTTCAAAGAAATAAGAGGAATTAAAAATCTAATTGAAAATGCACCTGTTTTTTAGTGTTTCACAATGCTAGAGAAATAAAATGCATTTCCAAATTAATGAAATTAAAATAGACTAAAATATCTGATTGTTTCATTCTGCACAACATTATTGTTATTGTCTTGGCGATCTTGGACATCCATTTCAATTTGTTGGGTTTCCATGAGCTAATTTAATTCTGCCTCGTCTATATCTTCAGGTATAGGAAGGCTCTGGTTCGTTCATTTCTCTAGCAATATTATGAAGCACGGAAGTTGTTACTATGGTCTATGATTGTGAGACCTGTATAAATTTGAAGTCGAAGCTTATATGCCATAACTATCAGATCCCAAACACGTTCTATTGAGTTTCAGGTTCGAACTAGGGCTTCATTATAAAGTTGTTCACTTAGCGTGTTCGGATTCACTAAATGGGTCAAAAGGTAATTTGAGAGACCATATATATCCACTATCTCCTAAAACTAGAAGGTAAGTATAATTTATTACAACATTCACGTTTTAAATGGCGATAACAATTTACTTGTCATATTTATGAAACCAACAGTGGAAATGGTTTCAACATAATGTAGAGAATCTCGATTGCATGTATTGGATTATAAGGATTGCACAAATGCAGTGTTGATGTTTTATATTAGCTGGCGTTTTTTTTGTTGATAATAAATAAATATGTATTTACAAGTCCACCTTTATGTCTTTGACTTATATATATTACCTATAATAACTGATCCTGGAAACTGACCAGCTTCAAACCTTGCCCCAATGGCAGGTTTTGCAAAAATTGTGGCATCATGCACTGATCCTGGCCAATGAGTGACCACATCTAGGATTTTAAGTGTCTGTAGGGCATTGCATGTTTATTGAAAAAAATGATTTTCTATTTCTGTAAACCTCACCATCATCACTTCCTACAAAAAAAAAACATTTTACTAGAAAATAACACTGCGTGTCACTTTCATATAAATAAAATAAGAACTTAATTCAGCAAACATTTTGTAACCTGTAGGTAACTACTTACCAGGAGATTCAATTTTTATATGTGTACAATCTATTGTGGCTTGTACTTTAAGGAATCTTGCTATATTGTACAATTCATTCTGGGTATTTACATATTCATGAGGATTTTGCATTTTCACCTTTTTTGGTCGGAGTGCTGCAAGGACCCTTGACACATGAGCCACAATCCGTTGACGTTGACTCATGAACATTCATATAGTCAGCTACCTACATGAGATGCCCACTGCTTGCATAAAAGTGTAGAGTTAGTAGTAGCTGGTTCATTGGCGATAACCTGTTGTTCCTAAAAATAGTGGGTAACTTTTTGGTAATGAAAGGTATTAAGGCTCCCCAAATTCATGCTACACCATGGCATAACCAAAGTTTAGAAAATCTATTGTATTGTCACGATATCGCACACTGGTCTAGTCCCTGAATCCGACTCTGTCTATGAAAGTTTTGGCGAAGATGCAGGGATTTCTTCAAACTGTTTACCATTTTTTTTTGTGACCAGTCTTATCTAGACATGTCCATAGAGGTGAAGGTTTTTGTGAGCCGCAATTCGCTGGTAAGAATATGAATTGACGCACGTCACGGTTTTAACTAATTTTTAGCGGTTTAACAACGAGAGATTAATTGAAGCATGTGGTGTTCCCCCATCGGAAGCGTTAACGACCAAAATTAGACTAGTCTCTCATCATAGTGTCCAAAAAAAACAGTACTGCAATTCAATGAAAATAATCCATAAGCGGCGCACCCAATTTAATGGAAAATAAGAGGGTGGCGCGAACACCCTATTTTTTTAAATTATATTATAAATAAAGTTCAATTTTTGGTATCATTAAAAATTAACATGTAGAAATTTTTTTGCATTAACGGGCCATCTCTGTTTTGTCATTGCCTCGTCATCAATCATTGTACATGATGAGGATTTTTAATCTTTCATCATACTGTAACAATGCCTTCGTGAAATATGGTACTTGTCGGAGTAAATCTGTCTTTGCCAATCAATATTTGAACTATAATGAGGTGCTGCTTGTTTGTTGCGAAAACGACAGAGAAGACGACTTCTCATTTTCTTCATCAATCAAATTGAACTGTTTAATTTCTTGAGATGCCATTATTTTAAATAATTGAAATAGTCACTACGTCACACTTTCCTCACCAATACAATATGGCATTTAATTCATGACGTATTACCACTGGCCAGAATACTGATGTATATTTCGTAATATAGACTATATGTAGGTATAGCCATGATGACAGTACTAAGAAATCAAAAGGTAAATGGTTTTAGAGGAAAATATGTGATGAAAGAATTCTGAAAAATTACATAGTTTAAAAATAATAAAATTTTCAGTAAAATAATAGTATGAAATACTGCAATCGGTCATGTTAACTAAAACAGAACATGACGTTACGCCTCAGTAAATATGAATTACATCCGTGATTGTTGCTTGAATGTTTGTTGTGATTACACATTTTGATCGTTTCCTATATAATTGCAAAAGTTAATTTGTTGTTTATTCGTCTTTTGTGATTAAAATAAAAATACAAGAACCATCAGCGATGGAACAATGTTTTATTAGTCAAATACCTCTAATTTTTCCACAATTGATTTGTCGATGTGCATTAAATAAAGACTTTTACTCGTCTGAGTATCGAGAAGTGAAAACTTCCTTGTATGTACATTATTAGACACTTTTAGCTTGTCATAAGCTTTTACACGTATCCTTATCCGTATTGGAGTTACGTTGACGTAAAGAAGTTGTCAAGAAACCCTTTTTAGCAGATAACGTATCGTTTCGTGTTAAAACCAGGATGGTCAAAGCACTATTCCTTTGGTAAAAGTAAAAAAATAATGAAAAATAAAATTACAAATGAACTTTGCGGATATAATCAAACCAAACCAATATCAAAGAAGACCTGTAAAATAGCACATAATACTGATTTTGGTCGGGATACGGATACGTTTACGTATACAGGCGGGTATCCATTTGTTGCCAAATCACGTATCGTATCAACGTATCGTATCAGCGTATAGTTTCATTTTGGTACGATACGCTGCAACGAGTCAGTTTTTTTTTCAGCCCAGATTCACTGCGTATCTGTGTATCAATTGCGCGAACGGGAGGGATACGTCGTGCGGACGTGTTGCTAGTTTGACTTATTTGGTGGAAGCATCTCAGGTTGATAACTACAAAATAGTTCTCTCAGCATCTCTGCAATGAATGGACCTCAGCAAGCGGCAGCCGCGTATATTTTTATTCACTATGCTCTGCAGCAAGAGAAGAAAAGACGCAAACCACCGCGTTGGTGGATGTCAAAGTTGTACGCCAGCAGGGAGCAATATAGTGGAACAAGTTTAATGGCTGACCTGAAGTTCCAAGCTGTTAGCGGCATGTACAAGAACTTCACTAGAATGCATCCTACTGATTTTGAATTTTTGTTGTCATCGATTGAGCCAATAATTGCTAAACAAGATACTACATTTCGAAAAGCAATTCCCGCTCAAGAAAGATTGGCTCTAACTTTACGCTTTTTGGCCACTGGCGATTCCTACTCCAGCCTTCAGTATCTATTTAAAATCGCAAAGCAAACCATCAGTAAGATTGTTCCAGAGGTGTGCGGGGCTATTGTGGAAGTATTGAAAGACTACATTCAGGTAAGTTGAATTTATTTTTATTTACAAGCGACTTTACAACTGTTGTAATGCTTCATCAAGTGGCAATGTATATGAAGGAGTATTAATTAAAAACGCCGATGTTGTTGGGCTTTGAATACCAGATTCTTCGCCATAGTCATTCGAGGCTTGATGTGTGTGGGTGGATTGATTTGATTTTTGCGATTGATCTTGAAATTGGTATTGATTTTGAGACTGCGAATGATTTGATGATTGCCATGGAGACTGAGAGGAGGAGCTGGATAAAGAAGAGTGCGGAGAAGTGTATGTGTGAGAAGTAGGTGGGTTGGTATAGTGTACATGGTCCGGTAAAACGCTTACTCTGTTATTATAATAACCTCTGTTCGCCCGAAGGAAAATATTTAAAATGTCACTTTGAATTGCACATCGAACATCATCATTATAAAGTCGCAGCTTAGAGGCAATTAAGTTACCAAAGTGGTAACTATCGTCTAATATTGGCGTGCTTGATGTTGACGTTAATATCTCAAAAGCCTTGTCGAGGCGTTCATCTGTTGTAGTTTTCTGACGTTTCTTTTTTTGAGAACTAGTGGGTGTTGGTGGTTGTACGCGTTTTGTAGCTGCTGAGGCCTTTGTACTTATTTGGGAATTTTCATTGGTTCTAACTGGTCCGGGGCGGTTTGTACTTGCTACGGAGTCCATACTGTCTTCGAAATTCTCTTCCGCTGGTATTTCCACATCCTCTATCTCTTCATTCGCTGTTACTTCTTCTTCTTCTAGGTTGTCCTGGGTATTTGCAGCTATGGGCAACTGTAACAACAAAACAATAATTACAGTTATTTATATACCTCGCTCTGTTTTCTAATATTTATGAAAGATTTCGAAAAAATCTTTCAAAGATTTTTTGAAAGAAAGAAAGAAATATTTAAGTTTAGTGAGTATTGTTTAATTATTGTTTCTCCGTAATGAACATTAAATTTTGTTGAGAAATTAATACTTCAAAGAAATAATAATAATATTCAGCAACTAAATAAAGGTTTTTTTATTGTAGATACCAAAAACTCAAGAAAAGTGGATGGAAGTGGTGAAAGAGTTTGAAACTAAATGGGACTTTCCACATTGTGTTGGAGCCATTGATGGCAAACATG
Organism: Galeruca laticollis; assembly: GCA_963921935.1. NCBI lineage: Eukaryota > Metazoa > Arthropoda > Insecta > Coleoptera > Chrysomelidae > Galeruca > Galeruca laticollis. Next base: position 179,821,049 of record OY998179.1, on the reverse strand, counting down.
TTACATTACAGTGTCCCATAGGAAGTGGCAGCGAATTTATCAATTATAAAGGATTTTTCAGCATTGTCCTGTTTGCTTTGGTTGATGCTAACTATAATTTCCTGTTCGTGGATATAGGTTGCCAAGGCAGGATATCTGACGGTGGCGTGTTTTCAAATACCGAGTTGTACAAGCTAATGCAGCAAAAGCGATTAAATCTCCCAGCGCCCACTCCTCTAAACAGTAGGGAAGAAGACGTGCCATTTTTTTTCATCGGAGATGAAGCGTTTGCTATGGCGGAAAATCTCATGAAAGTTTATCCCGGTTACTACACTAAAGGATCAAAACAAAGAATCTTCAACTACCGACTTTGTAGAGCACGCAGAGTGGTTGAGAATGTGTTCGGCGCGTGAGAGCGCGGTGCCCGTTTAACGTTTCCACCCGGTATAAACTCATTTAATTAAGGTTTGTTTTAAAAAAAATTAAAGTAAATTTTCGGTACCTACCTTTTCCAGTGCCGGTGGTCTTCGTCATTTTCATTTTCTCTCTCCTAAGTGCTGCCAAAAGATATTCCATTTTTTTCTTGCATTCATCAACCGACCTATTCACTTCTTTTGCGATTTCCTCCCAAGCATCTTGTTTTAGAATTTTATTATAATGATCTCGATGTTTCGGGTCCCAAAGTAGTTCATATTTACGGTAAATTTCTATAAAGTTTATTACTTCTTCTTTATTCCACTCCATAATATTATTTTTTAATATTAAAAATAAAACAATAGTACCATCCCCAGTGGAATTCAGACGACTACTGACTAGTGACTGCACACAAAATATATTTTGTTTTATCATTTTTAAAGCGAATATGCAACGACTGGTTGTGTCAAAAAAACGTCCGTCCACACTGTGACTGTCTCGTATCGTATCATTTCTTTGATGTGTCGGCGAAAAACCGAAAATTGAGCGATCAAGTCCGTTGCGTTTCTATTTATCCATTTTGATACGTTACTATGCAACGGTTTCCTGTCTCCACTGATACGCAACGATGACACGATACGTGATTTGGCAACAAATGGATACCCGCCTTACGGAGAAGGGACGTAACAATCCGTTCAACGCATCGTATCGACTGAGCCGTAACGGGTCTACACATGCGCAGGTCGTTACGGATACGGATACGTGAGAAATTTAAGAGAAGCTAAAAGTACCTATTATTAATCTTTACCGCTAACTGAAATTGAATTCTCACAAGTGATTTTGAAACTCATATTATAAGTTATATTTGAGGCTAGCTTATCAGTTCATTTACATATTAGTGGCATTCGATTTGCTCACTCGACTTGCAAACTCGACAGTAACGTTCGCGTTCTTTTTGACCTTTGCTGCCCAGGCACAGAAACTTTCTTCTCCTCTTTCCCCTCGAATACCAACAATTTTATTCGTGATTCATGCACATAAGCACATTGAGATTATACTTAAGTTTGTGATTTGCGTTATTATAGTAGTATTGATTGTCATATTTTCAATAACTTTATTCATCTCAGAAGCCTAAGAAACAGGAAACCAAAAACCACAAATTTTAAAATACTAACGATAGGAGCTATTTTTTGAGGTTATATTGTGCACATGCAAGCGTTCTATATAAATTTGTCGTGTCCATATCGAGTACTCGGCCTGAACAGTGTGTGCTGCTCGAGCCTGAAAATTCGTACGCCACTGTTATAATATTTGAAATGTCATATCTTCTTCTTTCTTTTATTCATATTTTTGACACACGAAAAATGTATTGTTGACGTTCTTCGTTAAGTATAAACCCAGTGCAATATCTCCCGAGGCGTGATGTCATATGCGTTTTCGCGCATAATTCAAAGTATATAGAATAAAATGCAATAACTTTCGTTAAAAATGTATTTTTCGGAAAAATAGCAGAGGTGTGCCTACATTGTAGAAGGGGATTTCAAAATCTGTCATCATGCCTTTTCTTGACAGAACTAGTTCAAGAAAAACATTGTAACCAACATAATATTTGGCAGTATGGAGTTATTGGCGTTACATTTAACAGAAGTAGGGACCGAGAAAGATGACGTTTATGCCATCTGAGAGAATAAAATATTGTTTTCTGTACGATTTCATTGATTATATAAAATAAAAAACTAGTTAAGTGCTTGCTGACTATAATATTATATAATAAGTTCAAATAATTAAATACTATTAAGAGGAAGAAAGTAAACATTTGTACAAAACGAATCACTTCAAGTTTTTTAATTACATTTCAGAAAACATCGGGAGGATTGGGAACCAAATAAAAATAATAGAATTTGCAGTGCTCATTTTGTCAATAATCAAAAATCAGATAATCCCCTAAACCCATCTTATATACCAACAATTTTTCCTGGCAAAGAAAATAAAAAGATCTATTCATTTTTTGCATTTTGTAGGTTGTTTATTATACTGTTTACATCACAATGTTTTTCTGATTTAACACCAGTGCGTTCTACTTTCGACAGAAGTGCTGCCTCTATAGTTCGGTCTCGATCCCCATATCATTCCCATATTTTAAGCTAGTGAGTATGTAGAAATAAAATTAAAACTTCTCTAAGGGTCTTATTAAGGAAAAGCGAGAAACTAATTTTAGTAAATGTAACAATAAACACAAATTTTGATCTCCATCATATCTATATTAAATACTTATTTAACAATAATATAATATGTACACATATTCTTGAAACCAAATACGTTGTATATTTATAAATCTTATCAACAACAATGAGATTATGTACGTTTGTTTAAATGTTCATAACATATATATTATCTATGTAGGGCAGAGGAAAGAAGAACCAATTTAGTGTATGAAAAAGTGTCCGTAGAGAAAGATTACAATAGTAAATTATTAGTCGAGATTTTATATACTGCAATTTCCTCAACTTTACGCTAATCACCAGAAATATAAGATTTTTCAACTCAGCATACTTCTCACCATTTACGTTCATATCATTCCCTGTTCCTACGCTATCGCTATTTTGGTGGGCTGTTGAACTGTAATATTCGGTCTAATACTGGACATTTTTCCCCCTAAATAAAATGGTTCTCCTGTCTACCCTTCATATTATCTCTTCCATCGCATCAGCACCAGCATGTAACTAATAAATCTAAAAATGAAGCAAAATCGAAACCAATATGACTACTACGTATGGAATAGGAATCAGAAGGCGTTGTAGTATTCGTAATTTCAGAAATAGAAGATGAGTTTGATTTATTTGATCTACTGCTATCATAATAAACAAGTACTTGGGAACTAAAAATGAATGGCCTTCTGTGTTTTGATTTTGGCCTAATCTTTGGTGCAATTTTGTGTTCTGAAACTTGCGCTGGCTTTGATGCAATTTTGTGATCAAATGCTAGCGCCGACTTTGGTACAATTTTGTGTTTTGATTCTACCTTCATTTTTGGTGCAATATTCATGGAGTCTATCAAGTAAGTGTTATGTCGCGGATATAGTATATCGTAAAGGGAGTACCTCCTATATTGTCTATAAACTTGGACAACTGTAGAGTATATATTCCATTGAGACATTTTATAGGTTAAAAGTGTCATTAAAGGGTTGTAATCAGTAACCAAAATGGTATTGATGTTATAGATTTCATAATCATTAGAATGCATAAACTGCTTATCGCGGATATTGAGCATACATTGTTGTAACAATTTTTCTAACAACATCGATTGCAATTTATCTCCGTTATAGTGTTGTTTTAACCATTGTTGCGCGGCAGGTGATGATAGTCCCATTGGCTGCGTCATATAATAATTTATCTGAGAACATACCGAGGATGTATTGAGGTTATGAATACCATATAAGTTTCCACGATTCCATGTTTGTGTTGAATGATAGTTGTGATACAATTGGTTCATTTTAATTAGCATATTTTGGAATGGTGCGTAATGCTGCGGTAATCCATACAATCCAGAAGAAAAAACATTGTATAATACGTACTGCTTGTATAATGAGAAAGAATGAATCGTGAAGTACTGATTCATTAAATTAAAATTCATAAATGATTTGTACTTGTTTAAAAGCATATTTTGGAAGGGGGTGTAATATTTCGACATTCCATACAATCTAGAAGAAAGTACATTGTATAATTTGTACAGATTGTATGAAGAGAAAGACTGAATCTTGAAGTACTGATAAATTAAATTGTATTTCATAAATAATTTGTACTTGCTTAAAAGCATATTTTGGAAGGGGGCGTAGTATTTCGATATTCCATGCAATCCGGAAGAAAGAACATTATATAATTCGTACATATTGTATGGTAAGAACGACTGGTTCTGCTCTGTAGAACTAGTTACAATTTCTGGATATATGCCATTGGATGGAACTGATAGTGGATTTTCCTTGTGTACAGTTGAAACTGCAATGGAACCAGCTATAGTAGATGGAGTGAATATGGGAATTTTCGTGTATATTGTTGATGCAGCACTAGAACTAGTTTCAACTTCTGGAGCTATGCTTTCTGGTGGAATTGATATTGGCGCTTCCGTGGATTCAGTTGGAGCTGTACTGGAACCAGCTGTAGTCGATAGAGTAGCCTTGGGAATTTTCGTGTATATTGATGGTAAAGCAGTAGAAGTAGATTCAACTTCCGGAGCTATGTTTTCTGGTGGAACCGATATTGGAGTTTCCGGGTGTTCAGTAGCTGCAGTGGAACCAGCTGTAGCAGATGGAGTAAACTTGATAACTTTCGGATATTTTGTTGGTGAGGCAGTAGAACTAGTTTCAACATCCGGAGCTACGCTTCCTGGTGAAATTGATATTGGGGTTTCCGTGTGCTCAGTTGGAGATGCAGTGGAACCAGTTGTAATAGATGAAGTAAACTTGATAATTTTGGGGTATTCTGTGGGTGAGGCAATAGAACTAGTTTCAACATCTGGAGCTATGCCTTCTGGTGGAACTGTTATTGGACTTCCTGTGTGTTCAGTTGGAGCTGCAGTGGAAGCAGCTGTAGCAGATGGAATAAACTTGATAAATTTCGGGTATTTTGTTGGTGAAGCAGTAGAACTAGTTCCAACTTCCAAAGCAACGCTTTCTGGTGAAATTGATATTGGGGTTTGCGTGTGCTCAGTTGAAGATGCAGTGGAACCAGCTGTAATAGATGAAGTAAACTTGATAATTTTGGGGTATTCTGTGGGTGAGGCAATAGAACTATTTTCAACTTCTGGAGCTATGCCTTCTGGTGGAACTGTTATTGGAGTTTCCGTCTGTTCAGTTGGAACTGCAGTGGAACCAGCTGTAGCATATGGAATGAACTTGATAAATTTCGGGTATTTTGTTGTTGAAGCAGTAGAGCTAGTTTCAACTTCCTGAGCTAGGCCTTCTGGTGTAACTGATACTGGAGTCTTTGTGTGCTCAGTTGGAGATGCAGTGGAGCCAGCTGTAATAGATGACGTAAGCTTGATAATTTTGGGGTATTCTATGGGTGAGGCAATAGAACTAGTTTCGACCTCAGGAGCTATGCCTTCTGGTGGAACTGATATTGGAGTCTTCGTGTGTTCAGTTGGAACTGCAGTGGAACCAGCTGTAGCAGATGGAATAAACTTGAAATATTCCGGGTATTTTTTTGGTGAAGCAGTAGAACTAGTTTCAACTTCCGGAGCTACGCTTTCTGGTGAAATTGATATTGGAGTTTCCGTGTGCTCAGTTGGAGATGCAGTGGAACCAGCTGTAATAGATGGAGTAAACTTGATAATTTTAGGGTATTCTGTGGTTGGGGCAATAGAACTAGTTTCAACTTCTGGAGCTATGCCTTCTAGTGGAAATGTTAATGGAGTTTCCGTCTGTTCAGTTGAAGTTGAAGTGGAAGCAGCTGTAGTAGATTGAGTAAATTTGATAATTTTCGTGTATTTTGTTGGTGAAGCAGTAGAACTAGTTCCAACTTCTGGAAGTATGACTTCTGGTGGAACGGATATTGGAGTTTCCATGTATTCAGTTAGAGCTGCAGTGGAACCAGCAGTGGTAGATGGGGTAAACTTGATAATTTTCGGATATTTTGTTTGTGAGGCAGTAGAACTAATTTCAACTTCTGGAGTTATGCCTTCTGGCGGAACTGATATTGGAGTTTCCGTGTGTTCAATTGGAGCAATTGTTGATTTTGGTACAGTGGTTGGAGCAATTGTCGAACTTGCGACAGGTTCTAATGTTGATTCTGTTGTTATTGGTATACGTGTTGAGGTGTTCTTACACATAGAACATGCTAGAAAAATAAATCAATTAGGTTAAAGTTGAGTAATTTTCAAAACAAATTTCTAATTTATGAAAAAAATGGTTCGAAAAACGTCGTAACTGAACTTAAGTTAATGACGCTCTTCCTATGTTACTTCATAATTGAAAAAAAATCTCAACATTATTGATCAACCACCTGAAATATTTTAGTACATATGGAAAAATATTTATAAAAATGGTATGTTGTAAGAATAGTTGTGAAGCAACATTAAATTAAATAAGATTATACGGAAGGAGACTGAGATAGGGAAATAGAGAATAAACACTACTTACGTTCAGTTGCCTTATTCAAGATAACAGTTTTCTTAGTGTAGTTTTCATTTCCACATTTCATCGTTTCTTCCCTTTCCTTTGCGTATCTTGTTACGCATCCTACGTCCATCTGGTGAATCATTATAGAGTTGGTGCTATTAGGTTGAACATTCAACCATATATTGGCATCTTCGTTGACGTAAATAATTACTGTTGAATGCGGTATACGCGATTTATCAATCATTTGAAGTTGTCCTGAGGAAAAAAATACAATAAAAGAATTTGCTTCAAATTAAACGTTCTAAAAGTGATTCTTTCTGAAGTTTGATGATAAGTTAGTAAATTTAAATGAAAGGACTTTAGACTGATGTAGTGTAAGAAACATGGAATCTAGAGTAAATACACATTACCTTGATTCCTAAGCGATGCCTTGCTGTCTGCGAGGCATTCACCTTATATCCAATGTGGTGCTTTTAATTTTGACAGACATACCGCTTGTCGAGACTATTTCTGTCAATCATTTAATTTCAATTCTGATGTGACAGAGATAATGTGAGAAAAAGAAGTTTTGGTGTTTTTGGGCTTTGATCACAGAACAATGACGGCGAAGTTAAAAGAAGCACATCTGTGGTTCTCATTAAGATTTCGATGATTCACCTGGTGGTCTTCCAGATATGGTTTCCATGTTGATTTATCCATTTTCATTTTTTAAATGGATGATTTGGATATTTAAAATAGAAAAAAACATCTCTTTTCAATCCGAGTGTTCAATATTTAATTAAAATTATTTTATTTATAAAATGTGGAATTCGTTTAGATTGGAATAACGACCCACATTTTGGTGACCCCGACGTTGGTGTGAAGAGAGCTACAAGTGTATACAGAGTGAGCATGAGCCACGTGAGCGGTTTCTAAGCTGTGATGTATGCTGTCAGCAGTATCAGTGAGCAATTTTTATGTTATATAATTTTGTCATTTTTTGGTTGATGGTGATTTTAAAGCTTTACGTAAAATTCCAAAATTGATGATATTAAGCAAATTAAATTGAAATTGACTGTCTCGACCCTTACTTCGTGGAATATGCTCATATTAGTGTTTTTAAATGAAACTCAAGGTCTCTAGTTAATTCCACAATATAATACAAGTTATTGAAAATTCTAAAAAATTGACAATTGTTTCGATAAATCAATATCATATGATAAATCAATATCATATGATATTGATTTATCGAAACAATTGTCAATTTTTTAGAATTTTCAATAACTTGTATTATATTGTGGAATTAACTAGAGACCTTGAGTTTCATTTAAAAACACTAAATTAAATTGATTACTTTCCATATTATTAGCCATGCTCATGGTTTCTTCAGGCAGAAAGTCAAAATGTTGTTGATAAAATTACATTTGACAAAAACAAATTTCATTTTGTTTTGGCAAATTTACCGATTGAAATTTTTAGCAGTGTTGAAGAAATCGCAAATGATCTTTCGACGATAAATATGTATGGATTTCTTACGAAGACTTAGTTTGAGCAATGAAAGCCGCCTCGAAAAATTAATTTCAAATCAAGAAATTGCCGTTGGCAAACCTTATTTTTTCTATCGTGAATTAGAGCGTTTAGCGAGTACTAATCAAATTGTTAATCATGATTTATTATAGTCCGGAAGGTACTGTCACTTTTTTATCAGTGATGTATCTCTGACTCGAATGTGATTAATTAGAGAGTTTCGCCATTACTGTACCTACTCGAAATCGAAAGTGATTCAACGCAATCGTGATAAGTGTAGGTGTGGGAGGCGGTAAAACATGTCGAAAACAATCTCGAAAAAAGTGACTGATCTTCCAGTGAAACTTTGTTAAAATGTGAAGAATTATTCATAATTATGAGTGAAAATAGGGGTCGGTCACGTTCCCGATGTAGAAAACATCGTCAGTCAGGCGTTTGAAGTGGTCGAAAAAAAGACCGATTTTCACTTAAAATTTTGTAGAATGATTATTGTAATAAAATTAAACATAAAAATGGACGTCAGTCACGTTTATAGTGATGGATTCTGCATCAGTCGGGCTACCAAAATCGAGGGCAATGACTAGCTTCTTTTGACGCGCTGCATCTTATGCAGTTCGACTGACGAATATTCCACCGGCATCGTGCCGGCTGACAATTTTTTATCGAATGCGCACTTATGATGAATGTCAACTATCAGGGGGTACAGGTATCGAGCAGCAGAGGTACAGTGAATGAGGTGCATATCCAGATCAGAAAAGCCTTAAGTGTTTGTTATTGCAACATCTAGTTAAATTTACTACAATTAACTTTATATCATTTGAATTTATAATACATTATGTGAACAGTACCTTATTTTTAATTTTGACATTTAATAAGTGAATAACATAATATTCATTGTGTTATAAAACTAAGAAAAAAGCGCATTTGTTTCATTTCTCATTGCAATTCACATTTTAGTAATTCCAAATAATCTGCTTTATTTAACATTAAGAGTATCAAGATATTTGCGAGATACAATTGGGAAAAATATGTGACCACAGAGAGCAAAACACGAATTTATAAGACCTGCGTAAGGCCCATCATGACATACACCGCCGAGACAAGAGTTGAAACGTCTTTCACCAAAAGGTCAATGAGGACAGCGGTGATGAAAATCCTAAGAACAATAAAAGGGATCACATTGCATGATAGAATACGCAACGAGAGCACCAGAGGAGAAGTGTTAGTGTAATACGTTGACAGATGGGTGAGAGATAGAGAGAGATGCCGGGGTTGGAGAGACCACATAGAACGAATGAGTCCAGAACAAATTGCATAGAGGGCCAAAACACAAGACCCAGAAACAAGGCGCCCAGCTGGCAGGCACCCAGAACGCTAGTATGAAAGTTGGACTTTAGGATCACAAGAAGGCTGATGACAGAATCGACAGGACTTTGTCCTATTACACGAAGAAGAAGAAGTTGGATATTGTGACTTATATCAACTTAAAATTAATAAATGAACAGATAATTGTTATGTACATTCGATAAATAATCATCAGCTGGCACAATTCCGGTGGCATATTCGTCAGTCGAACTGAAAAGTTGCAGTGAGCAAAAGGAATCTGGTCACTGCACAAGACTTTGGAAGCGTGACGCAAAATCCACCACTATAAACGTGACTGACGTCCATTTTTATGTTCAATTTGATTAAAATAATCATTCAACAAAATTTTAAGTGAAGATCGGTCACTTCAATTTTTAAATTTTTCCGGCCACTTCAAACGCCCGACTGTCGATGTTTGCCCCATCGGGAACGTGACTGACGCTTATTGTCACTTATAATTATGAATAATTCACATTTTAACAGAGTTTTACGTGAAAATCAGTCACTTTAATTCGAGATTTTTTCGACGGGTTTGTCATATAATTGATATGAGTCTCCCTTACTATTTAAATTCTCGTATTGTGTATAATATTCGCCCTTACTATTGTTTCTGGATTGTCACATTGTCACATTTATACCTACTGTCAAGTTGATACTTATGTGTATGTTTTTTGGATTAAAGCCTAAAAGTCGAAGGTTTTTTTTATATTACAATTTAATCCACAAAAACTACTGAAGGATTACAAATGGATAAGTTTTTACGTCCCGAGAAATTCGACGTGAATGCCAATAACACTAACGCTTCCAAGGAATGGAAACACTGGTATACGACTTTTAAAAATTTTCTGGAGAGTACAAAGCCGAAAAATCATGACAAACTCAAACTTCTTATCAACTACATATCTCCAACAGTTTTCGAACTCATCTGTGAATGTACGACCTACGAAGATGCTATCAAAACACTAGAAAATGCGTATAGCAAACCTGTGAATGAAATATATGCTAGACATATTCTTGCTACGAGGAAACAAGAAAATGGTGAGTCGATAGATCAGTATTTACAGTCCCTTAAGATACTGAGTAAAGAATGCAATTTTAAAGCAGTAACTGCTGAAGAAAACAGAAATGACTTCATAAGAGACACCTTCATCAGAGGTTTAGTAACACCTCATATCCGTCAACGACTTTTGGAGAATAGTACTCTCACACTAGACCAGGTAGTTTCTCAATCAAGATCGTTGGAAAGTGCACAAAAATATTCAGAATCTTACAATTTTCCATCATATCAGTCTTGCGTCAATGCAACATCTTCTTCCAATACTGCTGGAGAACATCCGAACGATTCCGAAGTAATGAATCGTATCGAAAATATTTCTTTTAATGCTGCTACCACACAAAAATGTTATTTCTGTGGCGGAAACAAGCATCCTCGCACCGTATGCCCTGCGCGGGCCAAGATCTGTCAGTACTGTAAGAGGTTGGGACATTTTTCTATGGTTTGTATTAAGTTAAAACTGGCAAAAGAAAATAAATCAACTTCAGCTTCCACCCTAATGGCTTCCACCTCGTCTAACCATTCCCATTGTTCAACTGAAACTACAACTTCGGACCACATTATTGCTTCTACAAACCATCCTCTCAGTTTATCAAAAAGTCTTGTTAATGTTAAAATAAACAACATGCACGCTACTTCCCTGATAGACACGGGCAGCTCTGATAGTTATCTAAACTATACTTTCGCTAAGGATCGTAAATTCAACATACATCCCAGCACTGGAAAAGTTTCAATGGCTTCAGTTTCTCTGTCTTCATCAATAAATGGTTACTGCTATATAGACTTGGAAATTCTTGGGAATGTTTATACAAATTTCAAAGTATCTCTTCTACCAAAATTGTGCACTGATTTAATAATTGGTCACGATATTATGAAGCAGCACTCCAAACTTGACATCAGTTTTGGTGGAAACAAACCTCCTCTCTCTATATGCTGCCTCACTGAAGCGAAAGTCGCTCCTCCCCTTCTTTTCGGCAATCTAACCAAAAATTGTAGACCTATAGCTTGTAAACCTCGACGACATTCGGAAGAAGATGAAAAATTTATCACGAACGAAATCAAAAATCTGCTGAAAGAGGGTATAATTGAAGAAAGTATGTCACCTTGGAGAGCACAAGTTTTGGTAACGAAGAATGAACGTCACAGAAAGAGAATGGTCATAGATTATTCGCAGATCATCAATAAGTTCCCCTTGTTGGACGCGTATCCTGTTCCGAATATTGAGGATCTGGTTGCTAAAATTGCCAAATATCGAGTGTTCAGTTCTATTGACCTAAAAAGTGCTTACCACCAAATCCCTATTGCAGACAGCGAAAAATTTTACACAGCTTTCGAAGCATGTGGTCGACTGTATCAATTTCGTCGGATTCCGTTCGGCGTTACTAATGGAGTAGCCTGTTTTCGAAGAACCCTTGATAAAATAATATCAGATGAGAATTTAAAAGGGGTATTCACCTATTTGGATGACATAACTGTATGCGGCGAAGATCGGTCAACACATGATGTAAATCTCAGGAAGTTTATGTCCGTCATCGACAAATATCAGCTTACAATTAATGAAAATAAGTCTAAATTTTCACAAAAATCTATATGTCTTCTAGGGTATGTGATAGAAGATAGTACTTTGAAACCTGACCCTAGTAGATTGGAACCACTCTTGAAGTTACCTGTGCCACAAGATATTTCTTCTCTACGACGAATAATTGGAATGTTTGCCCACTACTCTAGGTGGATCCCAAAATATTCTGATAAAATCAGAAGACTTATTGACTGTAAGTCATTTCCCGTACCAGCTGATGCTGCCAAAATGTTCAGTGAATTGAAAGGCGATATTGCAAAAGCTCTTTTGTGGACAGTCTCTAGTGATGAACTATTGGTCATTGAAACAGATGCGTCAGACATTGCTTTAGCTGCTACACTGAGCCAAGGAGGGCGACCTGTAGCATTCCATTCAAGAACTTTTTCAGGATCAGAAAAGGCACATTCTTCTGTAGAGAAAGAAGCTTATGCTATCATAGAGTTCATAAGAAAATGGAAACATTTTTTGATAGGAAGACATTTCAAAATCGTCACAGATCAAGAGGCTGTCTCGTTCATGTTTCACAGAAAGCATTCTAGTAAAATTAAAAATTAAAAGATTCAAAGATGGAAGTTGGAACTATCGTGTTTCAGCTACGATATCATTTACCGTCCTGGACGATCCAATGAAGCAGCTGATGCCTTCTTTCGAATTTGTGGAACCACAAGTAGTAATAAATTATTCGATTTACACCAGTCACTCTGTCATCCAGGCATCACAAGAATGTACCATCTTGTACGTCATCGACATCTTCCATTTTCTTTCGAAGATGTCATGAAAATGATTTTGTCTTGTCCTGTTTGTGCCGAACTGGAGCCAAGATTTCTGAAACTCAAGAATTCGCATTTGATTAAAGCAACTTCACCTTTAGAACGTCTAAACATTGATTTCAAAGGACCATTGCCCAGCTGCACTAAAAACAAATATCTCTTGACAGTTGTTGATGAATACTCTAGATTTCCATTTGCATACCCTTGCAAGGATATCACTACTGCATCTGTTATAAATTGTCTCGTGGAATTATTTTCAGTTTTTGGAATGCCTGCTTACATTCATTCGGATCGAGGATCACAGTTTTTATCCAATGACTTAGTTAATTTCCTTCATTCTAAAGGAGTTGCAACCAGTCGAACAACACCATATAACCCTGAAGGAAATGGACAAATCGAAAGGTACAATGGAATTATATGGAGAAGCATAAGTTTATCTCTTAAAAGTAAAGGCTTAGGAACACAAAAATGGGAAGAAGCTCTTCCAGATGCACTCCATTCCATTCGATCTCTGTTGTGCACTGAAACAAATTGTACACCTCATGAACGTATGTTCAATCATCTTCGTCGATCATCCTATGGAACATCGTTACCAACTTGGTTGAAGCCGTCCACATCTGTATTTTTGAAGAAGTTCATTCGTCACAGCAAATACGATCCCTTAGTGGAAGAAGTTGAACTATTGGAGGCAAATCCAGAATATGCTCTAATTCGTCACCAAGATGGAAAAGAATCAACTGTGTCACTGAAACACTTAGCACCTCGTGGAGATATAACTTTATCATCAGACGCTAACGTTAATATGGATTCAGAGGAACTACAAACGACAGTTAACCCCCCATCTGAAGACAAGATTTCTGCAGACTTTCAGTCACGAGAAGAATCTTCTGAAATTGAGATAACTGAAAATCTTCCAAGTAATACTGAACCAGAAGTACCTACAGTCCGTCGTTCTGCTAGAGAGCGACATCCTCCGGAGTATTTAAGTTGCTATGAACTTTAATAAACCTGGGGAGAATGTCATATAATTGATATGAGTCTCCCTTACTATTTAAATTCTCGTATTGTGTATAATATTCGCCCTTACTATTGTTTTTGGATTGTCACATTGTCACATTTATACATACTGTCAAGTTGATACTAATGTGTATGTTTTGTGGATTAAAGCCTAAAAGTCGAAGGTTTTTTATATTACAGGGTTTTACCGCCTCTCACG